>OY282513.1:80290073-82690073 GCA_958296145.1 Hydrotaea cyrtoneurina
CTGGTTTTATCACTCTGATCACTTTGATTATTCTTGTCATTTGACGAATTCGGTCAATTCCAACGTCATATTCACTTTGAACATGCTGAACAATCTTAATTATTGGACATTCAGGCTATTTTCATTTGTCTGCCTGGTTTTATCACTCTGATCACTTTGATTATTCTTGCCATTTGACGAATTCGGTCAATTCCAACCTTCTATTCAGTTTCAACATGATGAACATTCTGAATTATTGGGCATTCAGGCTATTTTGATTAGTCTGGTTGGTTTTATCACTCTGATCACTTTGAATACTCTTGCCATTTGACGAATTCGGTCAATTCCAACGTTCTATTCAGTTTCAACATGATGAACATTCTGAATTATTGGGCATTCAGGCTATTTTGATTAGTCTGGCTGGTTTTATCACTCTGATCACTTTGAATACTCTTGCCATTTGACGAATTCGGTCAATTCCAACGTTCTATTCAGTTTCAACATTATGAACATTCTGAATTATTGGGCATTCAGGCTATTTTGATTCGTCTGGCTGGTTTTATCACTCTGATCACTTTGAATACTCTTGCCATTTGACGAATTCGGTCCATTCCAACGTTCTGTTCAGTTTCAACATGATGAACATTCTGAATTATTGGGCATTCAGGCTATTTTCATCTGTCTGGCTGGTTTTATCACTCTGATCACTTTGATTATTCTTGTCATTTGACGAATTCGGTCAATTCCAACGTCATATTCACTTTGAACATGCTGAACAATCTTAATTATTGGACATTCAGGCTATTTTCATTTGTCTGGCTGGTTTTATCACTCTGATCACTTTGATTATTCTTGTCATTTGACGAAATCGGCCCATTCCAACGTTTTATTCAGTTTCAACATGCTGAACAATCTGAATTATTGGACATTCAGGCTATTTTCATTTGTCTGGCTGGTTTTATCACTCTGATCACTTTGATTATTCTTGTCATTTGACGAATTCGGTCAATTCCAACGTCATATTCACTTTGAACATGCTGAACAATCTGAATTATTGGTCATTCAGGCTATTATCATTTGTCTGGCTGGTTTTATCACTCTGATCACTTTGATTATTCTTGTCATTTGACGAAATCGGCCAATTCCAACGTTCTATTCAGTTTCAACATGATGAACATTCTGAATTATCGGGCATTCAGGCTATTTTGATTAGCCTGGCTGGTTTTATCACTCTGATCACTTTGAATACTCTTGCCATTTGACGAATTCGGTCAATTCCAACGTTCTGTTCAGTTTCAACATTATGATCATTCTGAATTATTGGGCATTCAGGCTATTTTGATTCGTCTGGCTGGTTTTATCACTCTGATCACTTTGAATACTCTT
Organism: Hydrotaea cyrtoneurina; assembly: GCA_958296145.1. NCBI lineage: Eukaryota > Metazoa > Arthropoda > Insecta > Diptera > Muscidae > Hydrotaea > Hydrotaea cyrtoneurina. The sequence continues at coordinate 80,291,439 of OY282513.1, forward strand.
GCCATTTGACGAATTCGGTCAATTCCAACGTCATATTCACTTTGAACATGCTGAACAATCTTAATTATTGGACATTCAGGCTATTTTCATTTGTCTGCCTGGTTTTATCACTCTGATCACTTTGATTATTCTTGTCATTTGACGAATTCGGTCAATTCCAACGTCATATACAGTTTCAACATGCTGAACAATCTGAATTATTGGTCATTCAGGCTATTATCATTTGTCTGGCTGGTTTTATCACTCTGATCACTTTGATTATTCTTGTCATTTGACGAAATCGGCCAATTCCAACGTTCTATTCAGTTTCAACATGATGAACATTCTGAATTATCGGGCATTCAGGCTATTTTGATTAGCCTGGCTGGTTTTATCACTCTGATCACTTTGAATACTCTTGCCATTTGACGAATTCGGTCAATTCCAACGTTCTGTTCAGTTTCAAAATTATGAACATTCTGAATTATTGGGCATTCAGGCTATTTTGATTCGTCTGGCTGGTTTTATCACTCTGATCACTTTGAATACTCTTGCCATTTGACGAATTCGGTCAATTCCAACGTCATATTCACTTTGAACATGCTGAACAATCTTAATTATTGGACATTCAGGCTATTTTCATTTGTCTGCCTGGTTTTATCACTCTGATCACTTTGATTATTCTTGTCATTTGACGAATTCGGTCAATTCCAACGTCATATACAGTTTCAACATGCTGAACAATCTGAATTATTGGTCATTCAGGCTATTATCATTTGTCTGGCTGGTTTTATCACTCTGATCACTTTGATTATTCTTGTCATTTGACGAAATCGGCCAATTCCAACGTTCTATTCAGTTTCAACATGATGAACATTCTGAATTATCGGGCATTCAGGCTATTTTGATTAGCCTGGCTGGTTTTATCACTCTGATCACTTTGAATACTCTTGCCATTTGACGAATTCGGTCAATTCCAACGTTCTGTTCAGTTTCAAAATTATGAACATTCTGAATTATTGGGCATTCAGGCTATTTTGATTCGTCTGGCTGGTTTTATCACTCTGATCACTTTGAATACTCTTGCCATTTGACGAATTCGGTCAATTCCAACGTTCTGTTCAGTTTCAACATGATGAACATTCTGAATTATTGGGCATTCAGGCTATTTTGATTAGTCTGGCTGGTTTTATCACTCTGATCACTTTGATTATTCTTGTCATTTGACGAATTCGGTCAATTCCAACGTCATATTCACTTTGAACATGCTGAACAATCTTAATTATTGGACATTCAGGCTATTTTCATTTGTCTGGCTGGTTTTATCACTCTGATCACTTTGATTATTCTTGTCATTTGACGAATTCGGTCAATTCCGACGACATATTCACTTTGAACATGCTGAACAATCTAAATTATTGGACATTCAGACTATTTTGATTTGTCTGGTTGGTTTTATCACTTTGATTATGCATGCCATTTGACGAATTCGGTCAATTCTAACGTCATATTCAGTTTCAACATGATGAACATTCTGAATTATTGGGCAATCAGGCTATTTTGATTAGTCTGTCTGGTTTTATCACTCTGATCACTTTGATTATTCATGCCATTTGACGAATTCGGTCAATTCCAACGTTCTGTTCAGTTTCAACATGATGAACATTCTGAATTATTGGGCATTCAGGCTATTCTGATTAGTCTGGCTGGTTTTATCACTCTGATCACTTTGATTATTCTTGTCATTTGACGAATTCGGTCAATTCCAACGTCATATTCACTTTGAACATGCTGAACAATCTTAATTATTGGACATTCAGGCTATTTTCATTTGTCTGCCTGGTTTTATCACTCTGATCACTTTGATTATTCTTGTCATTTGACGAATTCGGTCAATTCCAACGTCATATACAGTTTCAACATGATGAACATTCTGAATTATTGGGCATTCAGGCTATTTTGATTAGTCTGGCTGGTTTTATCACTCTGATCACTTTGAATACTCTTGCCATTTGACGAATTCGGTCAATTCCAACGTTCTATTCAGTATCAACGTGATGAACATTCTGAATTATTGGGCATTCAGGCTATTTTGATTAGTCTGGTTGGTTTTATCACTCTGATCACTTTGATTATTCTTGTCATTTGACGAATTCGGTCAATTCCAACGTCATATTCACTTTGAACATGCTGAACAATCTTAATTATTGGACATTCAGGCTATTTTCATTTGTCTGCCTGGTTTTATCACTCTGATCACTTTGATTATTCTTGTCATTTGACGAATTCGGTCAATTCCAACGTCATATACAGTTTCAACATGATGAACATTCTGAATTATTTTGCATTCAGGCTATTTTGATTAGTCTGGCTGGTTTTATCACTCTGATCACTTTGATTATTCTTGCCAATTGACGAATTCGGTCAATTCCAACGTCATATTCACTTTGAACATGCTGAACAATCTGAATTATTGGACATTCAGGCTATTTTCATTTGTCTGGCTGGTTTTATCACTCTGATCACTTTGATTATTCTTGTCATTTGACGAATTCGGTCAATTCCAACGTCATATTCACTTTGAACATGCTGAACAATCTGAATTATTGGTCATTCAGGCTATTATCATATGTCTGGCTGGTTTTATCACTCTGATCACTTTGATTATGCATGCCATTTGACGAATTCGGTCAATTTCAACGTCATATTCACTTTGAACATTCTGAACAATCTGAATTATTGGACATTCAGGCTATTTTCATTTGTCTGGCTGGTTTTATCACTCTGATCACTTTGATTATTCTTGTCATTTGACGAATTCGGTCAATTTCAACGTTCTATTCAGTTTCAAAATGATGAACACTCTGAATTATTGGGCATTCATGCTATTTTGATTAGTCTGGCTGGTTTTATCACTCTGATCACTTTGAATACTCTTGCCATTTGACGAATTCGGTCAATTCCAACGTTCTATTCAGTTTCAACATGATGAACATTCTGAATTATTGGGCATTCAGGCTATTTTGATTAGTCTGGCTGGTTTTATCACTCTGATCACTTTGATTATTCATGCCATTTGACGAATTCGGTCAATTCCAACGTCATATTCAGTTTCAACATGATGAACATTCTGAATTATTGGGCATTCATTCTATTTTGATTAGTCTGGCTGGTTTTATCACTCTGATCACTATGATTATTCTTGCCAATTGACGAATTCGGTCAATTCCAACGTCATATTCAGTTTCAACATGATGAACATTCTGAATTATTGGGCATTCATGCTATTTTGATTAGTCTGGCTGGTTTTATCACTCTGATCACTTTGATTATTCATGCCATTTGACGAATTCGGTCAATTCCAACGTCATATTCAGTTTCAACATGATGAACATTCTGAATTATTGGGCATTCATTCTATTTTGATTAGTCTGGCTGGTTTTATCACTCTGATCACTTTGATTATTCTTGCCAATTGACGAATTCGGTCAATTCCAACGTCATATTCACTTTGAACATGCTGAACAATCTTAATTATTGGGCATTCAGGCTATTTTGATTAGTCTGGCTGGTTTTATCACTCTGATCACTTTGATTATTCTTGTCATTTGACGAATTCGGTCAATTCCAACGTCATATTCAGTTTCAAAATGATGAACATTCTGAATTATTGGGCATTCAGGCTATTTTGATTAGTCTGGCTGGTTTTATCACTCTGATCACTGTGAATACTCTTGCCATTTGACGAATTCGGTCAATTCCAACATTCTATTCAGTTTCAACATGATGAACATTCTGAATTATTGGGCATTCAGGCTATTTTGATTAGTCTGGCTGGTTTTATCACTCTGATCACTTTGATTATGCATGCCATTTCTCGAATTCGGTCAATTTCAACGTCATATTCACTTTGAACATGCTGAACAATCTGAATTATTGGGCATTCAGGCTATTTTGATTAGTCTGGCTGGTTTTATTACTCTGGTCACTTTGATTATTCTTGCCATTTGACGAATTCGGTCAATTCCAACGTTCTGTTCAGTTTCAACATGATGAACATTCTGAATTATTGGGCATTCATGCTATTTTGATTAGTCTGGCTGGTTTTATCACTCTGATCACTTTGAATACTCTTGCCATTTGACGAATTCGGTCAATTCCAACGTTCTATTCAGTTTTAACATGATGAACATTCTGAATTATTGGGCATTCAGGCTATTTTGATTATTCTGGCTGGTTTTATCACTCTGATCACTTTGATTATTCTTGTCATTTGACGAATTCGGTCAATTCCAACGTCATATTCACTTTGAACATGCTGAACAATCTGAATTATTGGACATTCAGGCTATTTTCATTTGTCTGGCTGATTTTATCACTCTGATCACTTTGATTATTCTTGCCATTTGACGAATTCGGTCAATTCCGACGTCATATTCACTTTGAACATGCTGAACAATCTGAATTATTGGACATTCAGACTATTTTGATTTGTCTGGTTGGTTTTATCACTCTGATCACTTTGATTATTCTTGCCATTTGACGAATTCGGTCAATTCCGACGTCATATTCACTTTGAACATGCTGAACAATCTGAATTATTGGACATTCAGACTATTTTGATTTGTCTGGTTGGTTTTATCACTCTGATCACTTTGATTATTCTTGTCATTTGACGAATTCGGTCAATTCCAACGTCATATTCACTTTGAACATGCTGAACAATCTGAATTATTGGACATTCAGGCTATTTTCATTTGTCTGGCTGGTTTTATCACTCTGATCACTTTGATTATTCTTGCCATTTGACGAATTCAGTCAATTCCGACGTCATATTCACTTTGAACATGCTGAACAATCTGAATTATTGGACATTCAGACTATTTTGATTTGTCTGGTTGGTTTTATCACTCTGATCACTTTGATTATTCTTGTCATTTGACGAATTCGGTCAATTCCAACGTCATATTCACTTTGAACATACTGAACAATCTTAATTATTGGACATTCAGGCTATTTTCATTTGTCTGGCTGGTTTTATCACTCTGATCACTTTGATTATTCTTGCCATTTGACGAATTCGGTCAATTCCAACGTTCTGTTCAGTTTCAACATGATGAACACTCTGAATTATTGGGCATTCATGCTATTTTGATTAGTCTGGCTGGTTTTATCACTCTGATCACTTTGAATACTCTTGCCATTTGACGAATTCGGTCAATTCCAACGTTCTATTCAGTTTCAACATGATGAACATTCTGAATTATTGGGCATTCAGGCTATTTTGATTAGTCTGGCTGGTTTTATCACTCTGATCACTTTGAATACTCTTGCCATTTGACGAATTCGGTCAATTCCAATGTCATATTCACTTTGAACATGCTGAACAATCTGAATTATTGGACATTCAGGCTATTTTCATTTGTCTGGCTGATTTTATCACTCTGATCACTTTGATTATTCTTGTCATTTGACGAATTCGGTCAATTCCAACGTCATATTCACTTTGAACATGCTGAACAATCTGAATTATTGGACATTCAGGCTATTTTCATTTGTCTGGCTGATTTTATCACTCTGATCACTTTGATTATTCTTGCCATTTGACGAATTCGGTCAATTCCGACGTCATATTCACTTTGAACATGCTGAACAATCTGAATTATTGGACATTCAGACTATTTTGATTTGTCTGGTTGGTTTTATCACTCTGATCACTTTGATTATTCTTGTCATTTGACGAATTCGGTCAATTCCAACGTCATATTCACTTTGAACATGCTGAACAATCTGAATTATTGGACATTCAGGCTATTTTCATTTGTCTGGCTGGTTTTATCACTCTGATCACTTTGATTATTCTTGCCATTTGACGAATTCGGTCAATTCCAACGTACTGTTCAGTTTCAACATGATGAACATTCTGAATTATTGGGCATTCATGCTATTTTGATTAGTCTGGCTGGTTTTATCACTCTGATCACTTTGAATACTCTTGGCATTTGACGAATTCGGTCAATTCCAACGTTCTGTTCAGTTTCAACATGATGAACATTCTGAATTATTGGGCATTCATGCTATTTTGATTAGTCTGGCTGGTTTTATCACTCTGATCACTTTGAATACTCTTGCCATTTGACGAATTCGGTCAATTCCAACGTCAAATTCACTTTGAACATACTGAACAATCTGGATTATTGGACATTCAGGCTATTTTCATTTTTCTGCCTGGTTTTATCACTCTGATCACTTTGATTATTCTTGTCATTTGACGAATTCGGTCAATTCCAACGTCATATTCAGTTTCAACATGATGAACATTCTGAATTATTGGGCATTCAGGCTATTTTGATTAGTCTGGCTGGTTTTATCACTCTGATCACTTTGATTATTCATGCCATTTGACGAATTCGGTCAATTCCAACGTCATATTCACTTTGAACATGCTGAACAATCTGAATTATTGGGCATTCAGGCTATTTTGATTAGTCTGTCTGGTTTTATTACTCTGGTCACTTTGATTATTCTTGCCATTTGACGAATTCGGTCAATTCCAACGTTCTGTTCTGTTTCAACATGATGAACATTCTGAATTATTGGGCATTCATGCTATTTTGATTAGTCTGGCTGGTTTTATCACTCTGATCACTTTGAATACTCTTGCCATTTGACGAATTCGGTCAATTCCAACGTTCTATTCAGTTTCAACATGATGAACATTCTGAATTATTGGGCATTCAGGCTATTTTGATTATTCTGGCTGGTTTTATCACTCTGATCACTTTGATTATTCTTGTCATTTGACGAATTCGGTCAATTCCAACGTCATATTCACTTTGAACATGCTGAACAATCTGAATTATTGGACATTCAGGCTATTTTCATTTGTCTGGCTGATTTTATCACTCTGATCACTTTGATTATTCTTGCCATTTGACGAATTCGGTCAATTCCAACGTTCTATTCAGTTTCAACATGATGAACATTCTGAATTATTGGGCATTCAGGCTATTTTGATTAGTCTGGCTGGTTTTATCACTCTGATCACTTTGATTATTCATGCCATTTGACGAATTCGGTCAATTCCAACGTCATATTCAGTTTCAACATGATGAACATTCTGAATTATTGGGCATTCAGGCTATTTTGATTAGTCTGGCTGGTTTTATCACTCTGATCACTTTGATTATTCATGCCATTTGACGAATTCGGTCAATTCCAACGTCATATTCAGTTTCAACATGATGAACATTCTGAATTATTGGGCATTCATTCTATTTTGATTAGTCTGGCTGGTTTTATCACTCTGATCACTTTGATTATTCCTGCCAATTGACGAATTCGGTCAATTCCAACGTCATATTCACTTTGAACATGCTGAACAATCTTAATTATTGGGCATTCAGGCTATTTTGATTAGTCTGGCTGGTTTTATCACTCTGATCACTTTGATTATTCTTGTCATTTGACGAATTCGGTCAATTCCAACGTCATATTCAGTTTCAAAATGATGAACATTCTGAATTATTGGGCATTCAGGCTATTTTGATTAGTCTGGCTGGTTTTATCACTCTGATCACTTTGAATACTCTTGCCATTTGACGAATTCGGTCAATTCCAACATTCTATTCAGTTTCAACATGATGAACATTCTGAATTATTGGGCATTCAGGCTATTTTGATTAGTCTGGTTGGTTTTATCACTCTGATCACTTTGAATACTCTTGCCATTTGACGAATTCGGTCAATTCCAACGTCATATTCAATTTGAACATGCTGAACAATCTGAATTATTGGGCATTCAGGCTATTTTGATTAGTCTGGCTGGTTTTATCACTCTGATCACTTTGATTATGCATGCCATTTGACGAATTCGGTCAATTCCAACGTCATATTCACTTTGAACATGCTGAACAATCTTAATTATTGGACATTCAGGCTATTTTCATTTGACTGGCTGGTTTTATCACTCTGATCACTTTGATTATTCTTGTCATTTGACGAATTCGGTCAATTCCAACGTCATATTCAGTTTCAACATGATGAACATTCTGAATTATTGGGCATTCAGGCTATTTTGATTAGTCTGGTTGGTTTTATCACTCTGATCACTTTGAATACTCTTGCCATTTGACGAATTCGGTCAATTCCAACGTCATATTCAATTTGAACATGCTGAACAATCTGAATTATTGGGCATTCAGGCTATTTTGATTAGTCTGGCTGGTTTTATCACTCTGATCACTTTGATTATGCATGCCATTTGACGAATTCGGTCAATTCCAACATTCTATTCAGTTTCAACATGATGAACATTCTGAATTATTGGGCATTCAGGCTATTTTCATTTGTCTGCCTGGTTTTATCACTCTGATCACTTTGATTATTCTTGTCATTTGACGAATTCGGTCAATTCCAACGTCATATTCAGTTTCAACATGATGAACATTCTGAATTATTGGGCATTCAGGCTATTTTGATTAGTCTGGCTGGTTTTATCACTCTGATCACTTTGATTATTCTTGTCATTTGACGAATTCGGTCAATTCCAACGTCATATTCACTTTGAACATGCTGAACAATCTTAATTATTGGGCATTCAGGCTATTTTGATTAGTCTGGCTGGTTTTATCACTCTGATCACTTTGATTATTCTTGTCATTTGACGAATTCGGTCAATTCCAACGTCATATTCAGTTTCAAAATGATGAACATTCTGAATTATTGGGCATTCAGGCTATTTTGATTAGTCTGGCTGGTTTTATCACTCTGATCACTTTGAATACTCTTGCCATTTGACGAATTCGGTCAATTCCAACATTCTATTCAGTTTCAACATGATGAACATTCTGAATTATTGGGCATTCAGGCTATTTTGATTAGTCTGGTTGGTTTTATCACTCTGATCACTTTGAATACTCTTGCCATTTGACGAATTCGGTCAATTCCAACGTCATATTCAATTTGAACATGCTGAACAATCTGAATTATTGGGCATTCAGGCTATTTTGATTAGTCTGGCTGGTTTTATCACTCTGATCACTTTGATTATGCATGCCATTTGACGAATTCGGTCAATTCCAACGTCATATTCACTTTGAACATGCTGAACAATCTTAATTATTGGACATTCAGGCTATTTTCATTTGACTGGCTGGTTTTATCAATCTGATCACTTTGAATACTCTTGCCATTTGACGAATTCGGTCAATTCCAACGTTCTATTCAGTTTCAACATGATGGACATTCTGAATTATTGGGCATTCAGGCTATTTTGATTAGTCTGGCTGGTTTTATCACTCTGATCACTTTGATTATTCTTGTCATTTGACGAATTCGGTCAATTCCAACGTCATATTCACTTTGAACATGCTGAACAATCTGAATTATTGGACATTCAGGCTATTTTCATTTGTCTGGCTGATTTTATCACTCTGATCACTTGGATTATTCTTGCCATTTGACGAATTCGATCAATTCCGACGTCATATTCACTTTGAACATGCTGAACAATCTGAATTATTGGACATTCAGACTATTTTGATTTGTCTGGTTGGTTTTATCACTCTGATCACTTTGATTATTCTTGTCATTTGACGAATTCGGTCAATTCCAAAGTCATATTCACTTTGAACATGCTGAACAATCTGAATTATTGGACATTCAGGCTATTTTCATTTGTCTGGCTGGTTTTATCACTCTGATCACTTTGATTATTCTTGTCATTTGACGAATTCGGTCAATTCCAACGTCATATTCACTTTGAACATGCTGAACAATCTGAATTATTGGACATTCAGACTATTTTGATTTGTCTGGTTGGTTTTATCACTTTGATTATTCTTGCCATTTGACGAATTCGGTCAATTCCAACGTTCTGTTCAGTTTCAACATGATGAACATTCTGAATTATTGGGCATTCATGCTATTTTGATTAGTCTGGCTGGTTTTATCACTCTGATCACTTTGAATACTCTTGCCATTTGACGAATTCGGTCAATTCCAACGTTCTGTTCAGTTTCAACATTATGAACATTCTGAATTATTGGGCATTCATGCTATTTTGATTAGTCTGGCTGGTTTTATCACTCTGATCACTTTGAATACTCTTGCCATTTGACGAATTCGGTCAATTCCAACGTTCTATTCAGTTTCAACATGATGAACATTCTGAATTATTGGGCATTCAGTCTATTTTGATTAGTCTGGCTGGTTTTATCACTCTGATCACTTTGATTATTCTTGTCATTTGACGAATTCGGTCAATTCCAACGTCAAATTCACTTTGAACATACTGAACAATCTGAATTATTGGACATTCAGGCTATTTTCATTTTTCTGCCTGGTTTTATGACTCTGATCACTTTGATTATTCTTGTCATTTGACGAATTCGGTCAATTCCAACGTCATATTCAGTTTCAACATGATGAACATTCTGAATTATTGGGCATTCAGACTATTTTGATTAGTCTGGCTGGTTTTATCACTGTGATCACTTTGATTATTCATGCCATTTGACGAATTCGGTCAATTCCAACGTCATATTCAGTTTCAACATGATGAACATTCTGAATTATTGGGCATTCATTCTATTTTGATTAGTCTGGCTGGTTTTATCACTCTGATCACTTTGATTATTCTTGCCAATTGACGAATTCGGTCAATTCCAACGTCGTATTCACTTTGAACATGCTGAACAATCTTAATTATTGGGCATTCAGGCTATTTTGATTAGTCTGGCTGGTTTTATCACTCTGATCACTTTGATTATTCTTGTCATTTGACGAATTCGGTCAATTCCAACGTCATATTCAGTTTCAAAATGATGAACATTCTGAATTATTGGGCATTCAGGCTATTTTGATTAGTCTGGCTGGTTTTATCACTCTGATCACTTTGAATACTCTTGCCATTTGACGAATTCGGTCAATTCCAACATTCTATTCAGTTTCAACATGATGAACATTCTGAATTATTGGGCATTCAGGCTATTTTGATTAGTCTGGTTGGTTTTATCACTCTGATCACTTTGAATACTCTTGCCATTTGACGAATTCGGTCAATTCCAACGTCATATTAAATTTGAACATGCTGAACAATCTGAATTATTGGGCATTCAGGCTATTTTGATTAGTCTGGCTGGTTTTATCACTCTGATCACTTTGATTATGCATGCCATTTGACGAATTCGATCAATTTCAACGTCATATTCACTTTGAACATGCTGAACAATCTGAATTATTGGGCATTCAGGCTATTTTGATTAGTCTGGCTGCTTTTATTACTCTGGTCACTTTGATTATTCTTGCCATTTGACGAATTAGGTCAATTCCAACGTTCTGTTCAGTTTCAACATGATGAACATTCTGAATTATTGGGCATTCATGCTATTTTGATTAGTCTGGCTGGTTTTATCACTCTGATCACTTTGAATACTCTTGCCATTTGACGAATTCGGTCAATTCCAACGTTCTATTCAGTTTCAACATCATGAACATTCTGAATTATTGGGCATTCAGGCTATTTTGATTAGTCTGGCTGGTTTTATCACTCTGATCACTTTGAATACTCTTGCCATTTGACGAATTCGGTCAATTCCAACGTTCTATTCAGTTTCAACATGATGAACATTCTGAATTATTGGGCATTCAGGCTATTTTGATTATTCTGGCTGGTTTTATCACTCTGATCACTTTGATTATTCTTGTCATTTGACGAATTCGGTCAATTTCAACATCATATTCACTTTGAACATGCTGAACAATCTGAATTATTGGGCATTCAGGCTATTTTGATTAGTCTGGCTGGTTTTATTACTCTGGTCACTTTGATTATTCTTGCCATTTGACGAATTCGGTCAATTCCAACGTTCTGTTCAGTTTCAACATGATGAACATTCTGAATTATTGGGCATTCATGCTATTTTGATTAGTCTGGCTGGTTTTATCACTCTGATCACTTTGAATACTCTTGCCATTTGACGAATTCGGTCAATTCCAACGTTCTATTCAGTTTCAACATGATGAACATTCTGAATTATTGGGCATTCAGGCTATTTTGATTATTCTGGCTGGTTTTATCACACTGATCACTTTGATTATTCTTGTCATTTGACGAATTCGGTCAATTCCAACGTCATATTCACTTTGAACATGCTGAACAATCTGAATTATTGGACATTCAGGCTATTTTCATTTGTCTGGCTGATTTTATCACTCTGATCACTTTGATTATTCTTGCCATTTGACGAATTCGGTCAATTCCGACGTCATATTCACTTTGAACATGCTGAACAATCTGAATTATTGGACATTCAGACTATTTTGATTTGTCTGGTTGGTTTTATCACTCTGATCACTTTGATTATTCTTGTCATTTGACGAATTCGGTCAATTCCAACGTCATATTCACTTTGAACATGCTGAACAATCTGAATTATTGGACATTCAGGCTATTTTCATTTGTCTGGCTGGTTTTATCACTCTGATCCCTTTGATTATTCTTGTCATTTGACGAATTCGGTCAATTCCAACGTCATATTCACTTTGAACATGCTGAACAATCTGAATTATTGGACATTCAGGCTATTTTCATTTGTCTGGCTGATTTTATCACTCTGATCACTTTGATTATTCTTGCCATTTGACGAATTCGGTCAATTCCGACGTCATATTCACTTCGAACATGCTGAACAATGTAAATTATTGGACATTCAGACTATTTTGATTTGTCTGGTTGGTTTTATCACTTTGATTATTCTTGTCATTTGACGAATTCGGTCAATTCCAACGTCATATTCACTTTGAACATGCTGAACAATCTTAATTATTGGACATTCAGGCTATTTTCATTTGTCTGCCTGGTTTTATCACTCTGATCACTTTGATTATTCTTGTCATTTGACGAATTCGGTCAATTCCAACGTCATATTCAGTTTCAACATGATGAACATTCTGAATTATTGGGCATTCAGGCTATTTTGATTAGTCTGGTTGGTTTTATCACTCTGATCACTTTGAATACTCTTGCCATTTGACGAATTCGGTCAATTCCAACGTTCTGTTCAGTTTCAACATTATGAACATTCTGAATTATTGGGCATTCATGCTATTTTGATTAGTCTGGCTGGTTTTATCACTCTGATCACTTTGAATACTCTTGCCATTTGACGAATTCGGTCAATTCCAACGTTCTATTCAGTATCAACATGATGAACATTCTGAATTATTGGGCATTCAGTCTATTTTGATTAGTCTGGCTGGTTTTATCACTCTGATCACTTTGATTATTCTTGTCATTTGACGAATTCGGTCAATTCCAACGTCAAATTCACTTTGAACATACTGAACAATCTGAATTATTGGACATTCAGGCTATTTTCATTTTTCTGCCTGGTTTTATGACTCTGATCACTTTGACTATTCTTGTCATTTGACGAATTCGGTCAATTCCAACGTCATATTCAGTTTCAACATGATGAACATTCTGAATTATTGGGCATTCAGGCAATTTGGATTAGTCTGGCTGGTTTTATCACTGTGATCACTTTGATTATTCATGCCATTTGACGAATTCGGTCAATTCCAACGTCATATTCAGTTTCAACATGATGAACATTCTGAATTATTGGGCATTCATTCTATTTTGATTAGTCTGGCTGGTTTTATCACTCTGATCACTTTGATTATTCTTGCCAATTGACGAATTCGGTCAATTCCAACGTCGTATTCACTTTGAACATGCTGAACAATCTTAATTATTGGGCATTCAGGCTATTTTGATTAGTCTGGCTGGTTTTATCACTCTGATCACTTTGATTATTCTTGTCATTTGACGAATTCGGTCAATTCCAACGTCATATTCAGTTTCAAAATGATGAACATTCTGAATTATTGGGCATTCAGGCTATTTTGATTAGTCTGGCTGGTTTTATCACTCTGATCACTTTGAATACTCTTGCCATTTGACGAATTCGGTCAATTCCAACATTCTATTCAGTTTCAACATGATGAACATTCTGAATTATTGGGCATTCAGGCTATTTTGATTAGTCTGGTTGGTTTTATCACTCTGATCACTTTGAATACTCTTGCCATTTGACGAATTCGGTCAATTCCAACGTCATATTAAATTTGAACATGCTGAACAATCTGAATTATTGGGCATTCAGGCTATTTTGATTAGTCTGGCTGGTTTTATCACTCTGATCACTTTGATTATGCATGCCATTTGACGAATTCGGTCAATTTCAACGTCATATTCACTTTGAACATGCTGAACAATCTGAATTATTGGGCATTCAGGCTATTTTGATTAGTCTGGCTGGTTTTATCACTCTGATCAATTTGAATGCTCTTGCCATTTGACGAATTCGGTCAATTCCAACGTTCTATTCAGTTTCAACATGATGAACATTCTGAATTATTGGGCATTCAGGCTATTTTGATTATTCTGGCTGGTTTTATCACTCTGATCACTTTGATTATTCTTGTCATTTGACGAATTCGGTCAATTCCAACGTCATATTCACTTTGAACATGCTGAACAATCTTAATTATTGGGCATTCAGGCTATTTTGATTAGTCTGGCTGGTTTTATCACTCTGATCACTTTGATTATTCTTGTCATTTGACGAATTCGGTCAATTCCAACGTCATATTCAGTTTCAAAATGATGAACATTCTGAATTATTGGGCATTCAGGCTATTTTGATTAGTCTGGCTGGTTTTATCACTCTGATCACTTTGAATACTCTTGCCATTTGACGAATTCGGTCAATTCCAACGTTCTGTTCAGTTTCAACATGATGAACATTCTGAATTATTGGGCATTCATGCTATTTTGATTAGTCTGGCTGGTTTTATCACTCTGATCACTTTGAATACTCTTGCCATTTGACGAATTCGGTCAATTCCAACGTTCTATTCAGTTTCAACATGATGAACATTCTGAATTATTGGGCATTCAGGCTATTTTGATTAGTCTGGCTGGTTTTATCACTCTGATCAATTTGAATACTCTTGCCATTTGACGAATTCGGTCAATTCCAACGTTCTATTCAGTTTCAACATGATGAACATTCTGAATTATTGGGCATTCAGGCTATTTTGATTATTCTGGCTGGTTTTATCACTCTGATCACTTTGATTATTCTTGTCATTTGACGAATTCGGTCAATTCCAACGTCATATTCACTTTGAACATGCTGAACAATCTTAATTATTGGACATTCAGGCTATTTTCACTTGACTGGCTGGTTTTATCAATCTGATCACTTTGAATACTCTTGCCATTTGACGAATTCGGTCAATTCCAACGTTCTATTCAGTTTCAACATGATGGACATTCTGAATTATTGGGCATTCAGGCTATTTTGATTAGTCTGGCTGGTTTTATCACTCTGATCACTTTGATTATTCTTGTCATTTGACGAATTCGGTCAATTCCAACGTCATATTCACTTTGAACATGCTGAACAATCTGAATTATTGGACATTCAGGCTATTTTCATTTGTCTGGCTGATTTTATCACTCTGATCACTTTGATTATTCTTGCCATTTGACGAATTCGATCAATTCCGACGTCATATTCACTTTGAACATGCTGAACAATCTGAATTATTGGACATTCAGACTATTTTGATTTGTCTGGTTGGTTTTATCACTCTGATCACTTTGATTATTCTTGTCATTTGACGAATTCGGTCAATTCCAACGTCATATTCACTTTGAACATGCTGAACAATCTGAATTATTGGACATTCAGGCTATTTTCATTTGTCTGGCTGGTTTTATCACTCTGATCACTTTGATTATTCTTGTCATTTGACGAATTCGGTCAATTCCAACGTCATATTCACTTTGAACATGCTGAACAATCTGAATTATTGGACATTCAGGCTATTTTCATTTGTCTGGCTGATTTTATCACTCTGATCACTTTGATTATTCTTGCCATTTGACGAATTCGATCAATTCCGACGTCATATTCACTTTGAACATGCTGAACAATCTGAATTATTGGACATTCAGACTATTTTGATTTGTCTGGTTGGTTTTATCACTCTGATCACTTTGATTATTCTTGTCATTTGACGAATTCGGTCAATTCCAACGTCATATTCACTTTGAACATGCTGAACAATCTGAATTATTGGACATTCAGGCTATTTTCATTTGTCTGGCTGATTTTATCACTCTGATCACTTTGATTATTCTTGCCATTTGACGAATTCGATCAATTCCGACGTCATATTCACTTTGAACATGCTGAACAATCTGAATTATTGGACATTCAGACTATTTTGATTTGTCTGGTTGGTTTTATCACTCTGATCACTTTGATTATTCTTGTCATTTGACGAATTCGGTCAATTCCAACGTCATATTCACTTTGAACATGCTGAACAATCTGAATTATTGGACATTCAGGCTATTTTCATTTGTCTGGCTGGTTTTATCACTCTGATCACTTTGATTATTCTTGTCATTTGACGAATTCGGTCAATTCCAACGTCATATTCACTTTGAACATGCTGAACAATCTGAATTATTGGACATTCAGACTATTTTGATTTGTCTGGTTGGTTTTATCACTTTGATTATTCTTGCCATTTGACGAATTCGGTCAATTCCAACGTTCTGTTCAGTTTCAACATGATGAACATTCTGAATTATTGGGCATTCATGCTATTTTGATTAGTCTGGCTGGTTTTATCACTCTGATCACTTTGAATACTCTTGCCATTTAACGAATTCGGTCAATTCCAACGTTCTATTCAGTTTCAACATGATGAACATTCTGAATTATTGGGCATTCAGGCTATTTTGATTATTCTGGCTGGTTTTATCACTCTGATCACTTTGATTATTCTTGTCATTTGACGAATTCGGTCAATTCCAACGTCATATTCACTTTGAACATGCTGAACAATCTTAATTATTGGACATTCAGGCTATTTTCATTTGTCTTGCTGGTTTTATCACTCTGATCACTTAGATTATGCATGCCATTTGACGAATTCGGTCAATTCTAACGTCATATTCACTTTGAACATGCTGAACAATCTGAATTATTGGACATTCAGGCTATTTTCATTTGTCTGGCTGGTTTTATCAATCTGATCACTTTGAATACTCTTGCCATTTGACGAATTCGGTCAATTCCAACGTTCTATTCAGTTTCAACATGATGGACATTCTGAATTATTGGGCATTCAGGCTATTTTGATTAGTCTGGCTGGTTTTATCACTCTGATCACTTTGATTATTCTTGTCATTTGACGAATTCGGTCAATTCCAACGTCATATTCACTTTGAACATGCTGAACAATCTTAATTATTGGACATTCAGGCTATTTTCATTTGTCTTGCTGGTTTTATCACTCTGATCACTTAGATTATGCATGCCATTTGACGAATTCGGTCAATTCTAACGTCATATTCACTTTGAACATGCTGAACAATCTGAATTATTGGACATTCAGGCTATTTTCATTTGTCTGGCTGGTTTTATCACTCTGATCACTTTGATTATTCTTGCCATTTGACGAATTCGGTCAATTCCAACGTTCTGTTCAGTTTCAACATGATGAACATTCTGAATTATTGGGCATTCATGCTATTTTGATTAGTCTGGCTGGTTTTATCACTTTGATTATTCTTGTCATTTGACGAATTCGGTCAATTCCAACGTCATATTCAGTTTCAACATAATGAACATTCTGAATTATTGGGCATTCAGGCTATTTTGATTATTCTGGCTGGTTTTATCACTCTGATCACTTTGATTATTCTTGTCATTTGACGAATTCGGTCGATTCCAACGTCATATTCACTTTGAACATGCTGAACAATCTTAATTATTGGACATTCAGGCTATTTTCATTTGACTGGCTGGTTTTATCAATCTGATCACTTTGAATACTCTTGCCATTTGACGAATTCGGTCAATTCCAACGTTCTATTCAGTTTCAACATGATGGACATTCTGAATTATTGGGCATTCAGGCTATTTTGATTAGTCTGGCTGGTTTTATCACTCTGATCACTTTGATTATTCTTGTCATTTGACGAATTCGGTCAATTCCAACGTCATATTCACTTTGAACATGCTGAACAATCTGAATTATTGGACATTCAGGCTATTTTCATTTGTCTGGCTGATTTTATCACTCTGATCACTTTGATTATTCTTGCCATTTGACGAATTCGATCAATTCCGACGTCATATTCACTTTGAACATGCTGAACAATCTGAATTATTGGACATTCAGACTATTTTGATTTGTCTGGTTGGTTTTATCACTCTGATCACTTTGATTATTCTTGTCATTTGACGAATTCGGTCAATTCCAACGTCATATTCACTTTGAACATGCTGAACAATCTGAATTATTGGACATTCAGGCTATTTTCATTTGTCTGGCTGGTTTTATCACTCTGATCACTTTGATTATTCTTGTCATTTGACGAATTCGGTCAATTCCAACGTCATATTCACTTTGAACATGCTGAACAATCTGAATTATTGGACATTCAGACTATTTTGATTTGTCTGGTTGGTTTTATCACTTTGATTATTCTTGCCATTTGACGAATTCGGTCAATTCCAACGTTCTGTTCAGTTTCAACATGATGAACATTCTGAATTATTGGGCATTCATGCTATTTTGATTAGTCTGGCTGGTTTTATCACTCTGATCACTTTGAATACTCTTGCCATTTAACGAATTCGGTCAATTCCAACGTTCTATTCAGTTTCAACATGATGAACATTCTGAATTATTGGGCATTCAGGCTATTTTGATTATTCTGGCTGGTTTTATCACTCTGATCACTTTGATTATTCTTGTCATTTGACGAATTCGGTCAATTCCAACGTCATATTCACTTTGAACATGCTGAACAATCTTAATTATTGGACATTCAGGCTATTTTCATTTGTCTTGCTGGTTTTATCACTCTGATCACTTAGATTATGCTGCCATTTGACGATTTCGGTCAATTCTAACGTCATATTCACTTTGAACATGCTGAACAATCTGAATTATTGGACATTCAGGCTATTTTCATTTGTCTGGCTGGTTTTATCAATCTGATCACTTTGAATACTCTTGCCATTTGACGAATTCGGTCAATTCCAACGTTCTATTCAGTTTCAACATGATGGACATTCTGAATTATTGGGCATTCAGGCTATTTTGATTAGTCTGGCTGGTTTTATCACTCTGATCACTTTGATTATTCTTGTCATTTGACGAATTCGGTCAATTCCAACGTCATATTCACTTTGAACATGCTGAACAATCAATTATTGGACATTCAGGCTATTTTCATTTGTCTTGCTGGTTTTATCACTCTGATCACTTAGATTATGCATGCCATTTGACGAATTCGGTCAATTCTAACGTCATATTCACTTTGAACATGCTGAACAATCTGAATTATTGGACATTCAGGCTATTTTCATTTGTCTGGCTGGTTTTATCACTCTGATCACTTTGATTATTCTTGCCATTTGACGAATTCGGTCAATTCCAACGTTCTGTTCAGTTTCAACATGATGAACATTCTGAATTATTGGGCATTCATGCTATTTTGATTAGTCTGGCTGGTTTTATCACTTTGATTATTCTTGTCATTTGACGAATTCGGTCAATTCCAACGTCATATTCAGTTTCAACATGATGAACATTCTGAATTATTGGGCATTCAGGCTATTTTGATTATTCTGGCTGGTTTTATCACTCTGATCACTTTGATTATTCTTGTCATTTGACGAATTCGGTCAATTCCAACGTCATATTCACTTTGAACATGCTGAACAATCTTAATTATTGGACATTCAGGCTATTTTCATTTGTCTTGCTGGTTTTATCACTCTGATCACTTAGATTATGCATGCCATTTGACGAATTCGGTCAATTCTAACGTCATATTCACTTTGAACATGCTGAACAATCTGAATTATTGGACATTCAGGCTATTTTCATTTGTCTGGCTGGTTTTATCAATCTGATCACTTTGAATACTCTTGCCATTTGACGAATTCGGTCAATTCCAACGTTCTATTCAGTTTCAACATGATGGACATTCTGAATTATTGGGCATTCAGGCTATTTTGATTAGTCTGGCTGGTTTTATCACTCTGATCACTTTGATTATTCTTGTCATTTGACGAATTCGGTCAATTCCAACGTCATATTCACTTTGAACATGCTGAACAATCTTAATTATTGGACATTCAGGCTATTTTCATTTGTCTTGCTGGTTTTATCACTCTGATCACTTAGATTATGCATGCCATTTGACGAATTCGGTCAATTCTAACGTCATATTCACTTTGAACATGCTGAACAATCTGAATTATTGGACATTCAGGCTATTTTCATTTGTCTGGCTGGTTTTATCACTCTGATCACTTTGATTATTCTTGCCATTTGACGAATTCGGTCAATTCCAACGTTCTGTTCAGTTTCAACATGATGAACATTCTGAATTATTGGGCATTCATGCTATTTTGATTAGTCTGGCTGGTTTTATCACTTTGATTATTCTTGTCATTTGACGAATTCGGTCAATTCCAACGTCATATTCAGTTTCAACATAATGAACATTCTGAATTATTGGGCATTCAGGCTATTTTGATTATTCTGGCTGGTTTTATCACTCTGATCACTTTGATTATTCTTGTCATTTGACGAATTCGGTCGATTCCAACGTCATATTCACTTTGAACATGCTGAACAATCTTAATTATTGGACATTCAGGCTATTTTCATTTGACTGGCTGGTTTTATCAATCTGATCACTTTGAATACTCTTGCCATTTGACGAATTCGGTCAATTCCAACGTTCTATTCAGTTTCAACATGATGGACATTCTGAATTATTGGGCATTCAGGCTATTTTGATTAGTCTGGCTGGTTTTATCACTCTGATCACTTTGATTATTCTTGTCATTTGACGAATTCGGTCAATTCCAACGTCATATTCACTTTGAACATGCTGAACAATCTGAATTATTGGACATTCAGGCTATTTTCATTTGTCTGGCTGATTTTATCACTCTGATCACTTTGATTATTCTTGCCATTTGACGAATTCGATCAATTCCGACGTCATATTCACTTTGAACATGCTGAACAATCTGAATTATTGGACATTCAGACTATTTTGATTTGTCTGGTTGGTTTTATCACTCTGATCACTTTGATTATTCTTGTCATTTGACGAATTCGGTCAATTCCAACGTCATATTCACTTTGAACATGCTGAACAATCTGAATTATTGGACATTCAGGCTATTTTCATTTGTCTGGCTGGTTTTATCACTCTGATCACTTTGATTATTCTTGTCATTTGACGAATTCGGTCAATTCCAACGTCATATTCACTTTGAACATGCTGAACAATCTGAATTATTGGACATTCAGACTATTTTGATTTGTCTGGTTGGTTTTATCACTTTGATTATTCTTGCCATTTGACGAATTCGGTCAATTCCAACGTTCTGTTCAGTTTCAACATGATGAACATTCTGAATTATTGGGCATTCATGCTATTTTGATTAGTCTGGCTGGTTTTATCACTCTGATCACTTTGAATACTCTTGCCATTTAACGAATTCGGTCAATTCCAACGTTCTATTCAGTTTCAACATGATGAACATTCTGAATTATTGGGCATTCAGGCTATTTTGATTATTCTGGCTGGTTTTATCACTCTGATCACTTTGATTATTCTTGTCATTTGACGAATTCGGTCAATTCCAACGTCATATTCACTTTGAACATGCTGAACAATCTTAATTATTGGACATTCAGGCTATTTTCATTTGTCTTGCTGGTTTTATCACTCTGATCACTTAGATTATGCTGCCATTTGACGATTTCGGTCAATTCTAACGTCATATTCACTTTGAACATGCTGAACAATCTGAATTATTGGACATTCAGGCTATTTTCATTTGTCTGGCTGGTTTTATCAATCTGATCACTTTGAATACTCTTGCCATTTGACGAATTCGGTCAATTCCAACGTTCTATTCAGTTTCAACATGATGGACATTCTGAATTATTGGGCATTCAGGCTATTTTGATTAGTCTGGCTGGTTTTATCACTCTGATCACTTTGATTATTCTTGTCATTTGACGAATTCGGTCAATTCCAACGTCATATTCACTTTGAACATGCTGAACAATCTTAATTATTGGACATTCAGGCTATTTTCATTTGTCTTGCTGGTTTTATCACTCTGATCACTTAGATTATGCATGCCATTTGACGAATTCGGTCAATTCTAACGTCATATTCACTTTGAACATGCTGAACAATCTGAATTATTGGACATTCAGGCTATTTTCATTTGTCTGGCTGGTTTTATCACTCTGATCACTTTGATTATTCTTGCCATTTGACGAATTCGGTCAATTCCAACGTTCTGTTCAGTTTCAACATGATGAACATTCTGAATTATTGGGCATTCATGCTATTTTGATTAGTCTGGCTGGTTTTATCACTTTGATTATTCTTGTCATTTGACGAATTCGGTCAATTCCAACGTCATATTCAGTTTCAACATGATGAACATTCTGAATTATTGGGCATTCAGGCTATTTTGATTAGTCTGGTTGGTTTTATCACTCTGATCACTTTGAATACTCTTGCCATTTGACGAATTCGGTCAATTCCAACGTTCTATTCAGTTTCAACATGATGAACATTCTGAATTATTGGGCATTCAGTCTATTTTGATTAGTCTGGCTGGTTTTATCACTCTGATCACTTTGATTATTCTTGTCATTTGACGAATTCGGTCAATTCCAACGTCAAATTCACTTTGAACATACTGAACAATCTGAATTATTGGACATTCAGGCTATTTTCATTTTTCTGCCTGGTTTTATGACTCTGATCACTTTGACTATTCTTGTCATTTGACGAATTCGGTCAATTCCAACGTCATATTCAGTTTCAACATGATGAACATTCTGAATTATTGGGCATTCAGGCAATTTGGATTAGTCTGGCTGGTTTTATCACTGTGATCACTTTGATTATTCATGCCATTTGACGAATTCGGTCAATTCCAACGTCATATTCAGTTTCAACATGATGAACATTCTGAATTATTGGGCATTCATTCTATTTTGATTAGTCTGGCTGGTTTTATCACTCTGATCACTTTGATTATTCTTGCCAATTGACGAATTCGGTCAATTCCAACGTCGTATTCACTTTGAACATGCTGAACAATCTTAATTATTGGGCATTCAGGCTATTTTGATTAGTCTGGCTGGTTTTATCACTCTGATCACTTTGATTATTCTTGTCATTTGACGAATTCGGTCAATTCCAACGTCATATTCAGTTTCAAAATGATGAACATTCTGAATTATTGGGCATTCAGGCTATTTTGATTAGTCTGGCTGGTTTTATCACTCTGATCACTTTGAATACTCTTGCCATTTGACGAATTCGGTCAATTCCAACATTCTATTCAGTTTCAACATGATGAACATTCTGAATTATTGGGCATTCAGGCTATTTTGATTAGTCTGGTTGGTTTTATCACTCTGATCACTTTGAATACTCTTGCCATTTGACGAATTCGGTCAATTCCAACGTCATATTAAATTTGAACATGCTGAACAATCTGAATTATTGGGCATTCAGGCTATTTTGATTAGTCTGGCTGGTTTTATCACTCTGATCACTTTGATTATGCATGCCATTTGACGAATTCGGTCAATTTCAACGTCATATTCACTTTGAACATGCTGAACAATCTGAATTATTGGGCATTCAGGCTATTTTGATTAGTCTGGCTGCTTTTATTACTCTGGTCACTTTGATTATTCTTGCCATTTGACGAATTCGGTCAATTCCAACGTTCTGTTCAGTTTCAACATGATGAACATTCTGAATTATTGGGCATTCATGCTATTTTGATTAGTCTGGCTGGTTTTATCACTCTGATCACTTTGAATACTCTTGCCATTTGACGAATTCGGTCAATTCCAACGTTCTATTCAGTTTCAACATGATGAACATTCTGAATTATTGGGCATTCAGGCTATTTTGATTAGTCTGGCTGGTTTTATCACTCTGATCAATTTGAATACTCTTGCCATTTGACGAATTCGGTCAATTCCAACGTTCTATTCAGTTTCAACATGATGAACATTCTGAATTATTGGGCATTCAGGCTATTTTGATTATTCTGGCTGGTTTTATCACTCTGATCACTTTGATTATTCTTGTCATTTGACGAATTCGGTCAATTCCAACGTCATATTCACTTTGAACATGCTGAACAATCTGAATTATTGGACATTCAGGCTATTTTCATTTGTCTGGCTGATTTTATCACTCTGATCACTTTGATTATTCTTGCCATTTGACGAATTCGATCAATTCCGACGTCATATTCACTTTGAACATGCTGAACAATCTGAATTATTGGACATTCAGACTATTTTGATTTGTCTGGTTGGTTTTATCACTCTGATCACTTTGATTATTCTTGTCATTTGACGAATTCGGTCAATTCCAACGTCATATTCACTTTGAACATGCTGAACAATCTGAATTATTGGACATTCAGGCTATTTTCATTTGTCTGGCTGGTTTTATCACTCTGATCACTTTGATTATTCTTGTCATTTGACGAATTCGGTCAATTCCAACGTCATATTCACTTTGAACATGCTGAACAATCTGAATTATTGGACATTCAGGCTATTTTCATTTGTCTGGCTGATTTTATCACTCTGATCACTTTGATTATTCTTGCCATTTGACGAATTCGATCAATTCCGACGTCATATTCACTTTGAACATGCTGAACAATCTGAATTATTGGACATTCAGACTATTTTGATTTGTCTGGTTGGTTTTATCACTCTGATCACTTTGATTATTCTTGTCATTTGACGAATTCGGTCAATTCCAACGTCATATTCACTTTGAACATGCTGAACAATCTGAATTATTGGACATTCAGGCTATTTTCATTTGTCTGGCTGATTTTATCACTCTGATCACTTTGATTATTCTTGCCATTTGACGAATTCGATCAATTCCGACGTCATATTCACTTTGAACATGCTGAACAATCTGAATTATTGGACATTCAGACTATTTTGATTTGTCTGGTTGGTTTTATCACTCTGATCACTTTGATTATTCTTGTCATTTGACGAATTCGGTCAATTCCAACGTCATATTCACTTTGAACATGCTGAACAATCTGAATTATTGGACATTCAGGCTATTTTCATTTGTCTGGCTGGTTTTATCACTCTGATCACTTTGATTATTCTTGTCATTTGACGAATTCGGTCAATTCCAACGTCATATTCACTTTGAACATGCTGAACAATCTGAATTATTGGACATTCAGACTATTTTGATTTGTCTGGTTGGTTTTATCACTTTGATTATTCTTGCCATTTGACGAATTCGGTCAATTCCAACGTTCTGTTCAGTTTCAACATGATGAACATTCTGAATTATTGGGCATTCATGCTATTTTGATTAGTCTGGCTGGTTTTATCACTCTGATCACTTTGAATACTCTTGCCATTTAACGAATTCGGTCAATTCCAACGTTCTATTCAGTTTCAACATGATGAACATTCTGAATTATTGGGCATTCAGGCTATTTTGATTATTCTGGCTGGTTTTATCACTCTGATCACTTTGATTATTCTTGTCATTTGACGAATTCGGTCAATTCCAACGTCATATTCACTTTGAACATGCTGAACAATCTTAATTATTGGACATTCAGGCTATTTTCATTTGTCTTGCTGGTTTTATCACTCTGATCACTTAGATTATGCATGCCATTTGACGAATTCGGTCAATTCTAACGTCATATTCACTTTGAACATGCTGAACAATCTGAATTATTGGACATTCAGGCTATTTTCATTTGTCTGGCTGGTTTTATCAATCTGATCACTTTGAATACTCTTGCCATTTGACGAATTCGGTCAATTCCAACGTTCTATTCAGTTTCAACATGATGGACATTCTGAATTATTGGGCATTCAGGCTATTTTGATTAGTCTGGCTGGTTTTATCACTCTGATCACTTTGATTATTCTTGTCATTTGACGAATTCGGTCAATTCCAACGTCATATTCACTTTGAACATGCTGAACAATCTTAATTATTGGACATTCAGGCTATTTTCATTTGTCTTGCTGGTTTTATCACTCTGATCACTTAGATTATGCATGCCATTTGACGAATTCGGTCAATTCTAACGTCATATTCACTTTGAACATGCTGAACAATCTGAATTATTGGACATTCAGGCTATTTTCATTTGTCTGGCTGGTTTTATCACTCTGATCACTTTGATTATTCTTGCCATTTGACGAATTCGGTCAATTCCAACGTTCTGTTCAGTTTCAACATGATGAACATTCTGAATTATTGGGCATTCATGCTATTTTGATTAGTCTGGCTGGTTTTATCACTTTGATTATTCTTGTCATTTGACGAATTCGGTCAATTCCAACGTCATATTCAGTTTCAACATAATGAACATTCTGAATTATTGGGCATTCAGGCTATTTTGATTATTCTGGCTGGTTTTATCACTCTGATCACTTTGATTATTCTTGTCATTTGACGAATTCGGTCGATTCCAACGTCATATTCACTTTGAACATGCTGAAAAATCTTAATTATTGGACATTCAGGCTATTTTCATTTGACTGGCTGGTTTTATCAATCTGATCACTTTGAATACTCTTGCCATTTGACGAATTCGGTCAATTCCAACGTTCTATTCAGTTTCAACATGATGGACATTCTGAATTATTGGGCATTCAGGCTATTTTGATTAGTTTTATCACTCTGATCACTTTGATTATTCTTGTCATTTGACGAATTCGGTCAATTCCAACGTCATATTCACTTTGAACATGCTGAACAATCTGAATTATTGGACATTCAGGCTATTTTCATTTGTCTGGCTGATTTTATCACTCTGATCACTTTGATTATTCTTGCCATTTGACGAATTCGATCAATTCCGACGTCATATTCACTTTGAACATGCTGAACAATCTGAATTATTGGACATTCAGACTATTTTGATTTGTCTGGTTGGTTTTATCACTCTGATCACTTTGATTATTCTTGTCATTTGACGAATTCGGTCAATTCCAACGTCATATTCACTTTGAACATGCTGAACAATCTGAATTATTGGACATTCAGGCTATTTTCATTTGTCTGGCTGGTTTTATCACTCTGATCACTTTGATTATTCTTGTCATTTGACGAATTCGGTCAATTCCAACGTCATATTCACTTTGAACATGCTGAACAATCTGAATTATTGGACATTCAGACTATTTTGATTTGTCTGGTTGGTTTTATCACTTTGATTATTCTTGCCATTTGACGAATTCGGTCAATTCCAACGTTCTGTTCAGTTTCAACATGATGAACATTCTGAATTATTGGGCATTCATGCTATTTTGATTAGTCTGGCTGGTTTTATCACTCTGATCACTTTGAATACTCTTGCCATTTAACGAATTCGGTCAATTCCAACGTTCTATTCAGTTTCAACATGATGAACATTCTGAATTATTGGGCATTCAGGCTATTTTGATTATTCTGGCTGGTTTTATCACTCTGATCACTTTGATTATTCTTGTCATTTGACGAATTCGGTCAATTCCAACGTCATATTCACTTTGAACATGCTGAACAATCTTAATTATTGGACATTCAGGCTATTTTCATTTGTCTTGCTGGTTTTATCACTCTGATCACTTAGATTATGCTGCCATTTGACGATTTCGGTCAATTCTAACGTCATATTCACTTTGAACATGCTGAACAATCTGAATTATTGGACATTCAGGCTATTTTCATTTGTCTGGCTGGTTTTATCAATCTGATCACTTTGAATACTCTTGCCATTTGACGAATTCGGTCAATTCCAACGTTCTATTCAGTTTCAACATGATGGACATTCTGAATTATTGGGCATTCAGGCTATTTTGATTAGTCTGGCTGGTTTTATCACTCTGATCACTTTGATTATTCTTGTCATTTGACGAATTCGGTCAATTCCAACGTCATATTCACTTTGAACATGCTGAACAATCTTAATTATTGGACATTCAGGCTATTTTCATTTGTCTTGCTGGTTTTATCACTCTGATCACTTAGATTATGCATGCCATTTGACGAATTCGGTCAATTCTAACGTCATATTCACTTTGAACATGCTGAACAATCTGAATTATTGGACATTCAGGCTATTTTCATTTGTCTGGCTGGTTTTATCACTCTGATCACTTTGATTATTCTTGCCATTTGACGAATTCGGTCAATTCCAACGTTCTGTTCAGTTTCAACATGATGAACATTCTGAATTATTGGGCATTCAGGCTATTTTGATTAGTCTGGCTGGTTTTATCACTCTGATCACTTTGATTATTCTTGTCATTTGACGAATTCGGTCAATTCCAACGTCATATTCACTTTGAACATGCTGAACAATCTGAATTATTGGACATTCAGGCTATTTTCATTTGTCTGGCTGATTTTATCACTCTGATCACTTTGATTATTCTTGCCATTTGACGAATTCGATCAATTCCGACGTCATATTCACTTTGAACATGCTGAACAATCTGAATTATTGGACATTCAGACTATTTTGATTTGTCTGGTTGGTTTTATCACTCTGATCACTTTGATTATTCTTGTCATTTGACGAATTCGGTCAATTCCAACGTCATATTCACTTTGAACATGCTGAACAATCTGAATTATTGGACATTCAGGCTATTTTCATTTGTCTGGCTGGTTTTATCACTCTGATCACTTTGATTATTCTTGTCATTTGACGAATTCGGTCAATTCCAACGTCATATTCACTTTGAACATGCTGAACAATCTGAATTATTGGACATTCAGACTATTTTGATTTGTCTGGTTGGTTTTATCACTTTGATTATTCTTGCCATTTGACGAATTCGGTCAATTCCAACGTTCTGTTCAGTTTCAACATGATGAACATTCTGAATTATTGGGCATTCATGCTATTTTGATTAGTCTGGCTGGTTTTATCACTCTGATCACTTAGATTATGCATGCCATTTGACGAATTCGGTCAATTCTAACGTCATATTCACTTTGAACATGCTGAACAATCTGAATTATTGGACATTCAGGCTATTTTCATTTGTCTGGCTGGTTTTATCAATCTGATCACTTTGAATACTCTTGCCATTTGACGAATTCGGTCAATTCCAACGTTCTATTCAGTTTCAACATGATGGACATTCTGAATTATTGGGCATTCAGGCTATTTTGATTAGTCTGGCTGGTTTTATCACTCTGATCACTTTGATTATTCTTGTCATTTGACGAATTCGGTCAATTCCAACGTCATATTCACTTTGAACATGCTGAACAATCTGAATTATTGGACATTCAGGCTATTTTCATTTGTCTGGCTGATTTTATCACTCTGATCACTTTGATTATTCTTGCCATTTGACGAATTCGATCAATTCCGACGTCATATTCACTTTGAACATGCTGAACAATCTGAATTATTGGACATTCAGACTATTTTGATTTGTCTGGTTGGTTTTATCACTCTGATCACTTTGATTATTCTTGTCATTTGACGAATTCGGTCAATTCCAACGTCATATTCACTTTGAACATGCTGAACAATCTGAATTATTGGACATTCAGGCTATTTTCATTTGTCTGGCTGGTTTTATCACTCTGATCACTTTGATTATTCTTGTCATTTGACGAATTCGGTCAATTCCAACGTCATATTCACTTTGAACATGCTGAACAATCTTAATTATTGGACATTCAGGCTATTTTCATTTGTCTTGCTGGTTTTATCACTCTGATCACTTAGATTATGCATGCCATTTGACGAATTCGGTCAATTCTAACGTCATATTCACTTTGAACATGCTGAACAATCTGAATTATTGGACATTCAGGCTATTTTCATTTGTCTGGCTGGTTTTATCACTCTGATCACTTTGATTATTCTTGCCATTTGACGAATTCGGTCAATTCCAACGTTCTGTTCAGTTTCAACATGATGAACATTCTGAATTATTGGGCATTCATGCTATTTTGATTAGTCTGGCTGGTTTTATCACTTTGATTATTCTTGTCATTTGACGAATTCGGTCAATTCCAACGTCATATTCAGTTTCAACATAATGAACATTCTGAATTATTGGGCATTCAGGCTATTTTGATTAGTCTTGCTGGTTTTATCACTCTGATCACTTTGATTATGCATGCCATTTGACGAATTCGGTCAATTCTAACGTCATATTCACTTTGAACATGCTGAACAATCTGAATTATTGGACATTCAGGCTATTTTCATTTGTCTGGCTGGTTTTATCACTCTGATCACTTTGAATACTCTTGGCATTTGACGAATTCGGTCAATTCCAACGTTCTATTCAGTTTCAACATGATGAACATTCTGAATTATTGGGCATTCATGCTATTTTGATTAGTCTGGCTGGTTTTATCACTCTGATCACTTTGAATACTCTTGGCATTTGACGAATTCGGTCAATTCCAACGTTCTATTCAGTTTCAACATGATGAACATTCTGAATTATTGGGCATTCATGCTATTTTGATTAGTCTGGCTGGTTTTATCACTCTGATCACTTTGATTATTCTTGTCAGTTGACGAATTCGGTCAATTCCAACGTCATATTCAGTTTCAACATAATGAACATTCTGAATTATTGGGCATTCAGGCTATTTTGATTAGTCTGGCTGGTGTTATCACTCTGATCACTTTGATTATTCTTGCCATTTCACGAATTCGGTCAATTCCAACGTCATATTCAGTTTCAACATGATGAACATTCAGAATTATTGGGCATTCAGGCTATTTTGATTAGTCTGGCTGGTTTTATCACTCTGATCACTTTGATTATTCTTGCCATTTGACGAATTCGGTCAATTCCAACGTTCTGTTCAGTTTCAACATGATGAACATTCTGAATTATTGGTCATTCATGCTATTTTGATTAGTCTGGCTGGTTTTATCACTCTGATCACTTTGAATACTCTTGGCATTTGACGAATTCGGTCAATTCCAACGTTCTATTCAGTTTCAACATGATGAACATTCTGAATTATTGGGCATTCAGGCTATTTTGATTAGTCTGGCTGGTTTTATCACTCTGATCACTTTGATTATTCTTGTCATTTGACGAATTCGGTCAATTCCAACGTCAAATTCACTTTGAACATGCTGAACAATCTTAATTATTGGACATTCAGGCTATTTTCATTTGTCTGCCTGGTTTTATCACTCTGATCACTTTGATTATTCTTGTCATTTGACGAATTCGGTCAATTCCAACGTCATATTCAGTTTCAACATGATGAACATTCTGAATTATTGGGCATTCAGGCTATTTTGATTAGTCTGGCTGGTTTTATCACTCTGATCACTTTGATTATTCTTGTCATTTGACGAATTCGGTCAATTCCAACGTCATATTCACTTTGAACATGCTGAACAATCTTAATTATTGGACATTCAGGCTATTTTCATTTGTCTTGCTGGTTTTATCACTCTGATCACTTTGATTATTCTTGCCATTTGACGAATTCGGTCAATTCCAACGTCATATTCAGTTTCAACATGATGAACATTCTGAATTATTGGGCATTCAGGCTATTTTGATTAGTCTGGCTGGTTTTATCACTCTGATCACTTTGATTATTCTTGCCATTTGACGAATTCGGTCAATTCCAACGTTCTGTTCAGTTTCAACATGATGAACATTCTGAATTATTGGGCATTCATGCTATATTGATTAGTCTGGCTGGTTTTATCACTCTGATCACTTTGAATACTCTTGGCATTTGACGAATTCGGTCAATTCCAACGTTCTATTCAGTTTCAACATGATGAACATTCTGAATTATTGGGCATTCAGGCTATTTTGATTAGTCTGGCTGGTTTTATCAGTCTGATCACTTTGATTATTCTTGTCATTTGACGAATTCGGTCAATTCCAACGTCAAATTCACTTTGAACATGCTGAACAATCTTAATTATTGGACATTCAGGCTATTTTCATTTGTCTGCCTGGTTTTATCACTCTGATCACTTTGATTATTCTTGTCATTTGACGAATTCGGTCAATTCCAACGTCATATTCAGTTTCAACATGATGAACATTCTGAATTATTGGGCATTCAGGCTATTTTGATTAGTCTGGTTGGTTTTATCACTCTGATCACTTTGAATACTCTTGCCATTTGACGAATTCGGTCAATTCCAACGTTCTGTTCAGTTTCAACATGATGAACATTCTGAATTATTGGGCATTCATGCTATTTTGATTAGTCTGGCTGGTTTTATCACTCTGATCACTTTGAATACTCTTGCCATTTGACGAATTCGGTCAATTCCAACGTTCTATTCAGTTTCAACATGATGAACATTCTGAATTATTGGGCATTCAGGCTATTTTGATTAGTCTGGCTGGTTTTATCACTCTGATCACTTTGATTATTCTTGCCAATTGACGAATTCTTTCAATTCCAACGTCATATTCACTTTGAACATGCTGAACAATCTGAATTATTGTACATTCAGGCTATTTTCATTTGCCTGGCTGGTTTTATCACTCTGATCACTTTGATTATTCATGCCATTTGACGAATTCGGTCAATTCCAACGTCATATTCAGTTTCAACATGATGAACATTCTGAATTATTGGGCATTCAGGCTATTTTGATTAGTCTGGCTGGTTTTATCACTCTGATCACTTTGATTATTCTTGCCAATTGACGAATTCGGTCAATTCCAACGTCATATTCACTTTGAACATGCTGAACAATCTTAATTATTGGGCATTCAGGCTATTTTGATTAGTCTGGCTGGTTTTATCACTCTGATCACTTTGATTATTCTTGCCAATTGACGAATTCGGTCAATTCCAACGTCATATTCAGTTTCAACATGATGAACATTCTGAATTATTGGGCATTCAGGCTATTTTCATTTGCCTGGCTGGATTTATCACTCTGATCACTTTGATTATTCTTGCCAATTGACGAATTCGGTCAATTCCAACGTCATATTCAGTTTCAACATGATGAACATTCTGAATTATTGGGCATTCAGGCTATTTTGATTAGTCTGGCTGGTTTTATCACTCTGATCACTTTGATTATTCTTGTCATTTGACGAATTCGGTCAATTCCAACGTCATATTCAGTTTCAACATGATGAACATTCTGAATTATTGGGCATTCAGGCTATTTTGATTAGGCTGGCTGGTTTTATCACTCTGATCACTTTGATTATTCTTGTCATTTGACGAATTCGGTCAATTCCAACGTCATATTCAGTTTCAACATGATGAACATTCTGAATTATTGGGCATTCAGGCTATTTTCATTTGCATGGCTGGTTTTATCACTCTGATCACTTTGATTTTTCTTGTCATTTGACGAATTCGGTCAATTCCAACGTCATATTCACTTTGAACATGCTGAACAATCTGAATTATTGGACATTCAGGCTATTTTCATTTGCCTGGCTGGTTTTATCACTCTGATCACTTTGATTATTCTTGTCATTTGACGAATTCGGTCAATTCCAACGGCATATTCAGTTTCAACATGATGAACATTCTGAATTATTGGGCATTCAGGTTATTTTGATTATTCTGGCTGGTTTTATCACTCTGATCACTTTGATTATTCTTGCCAATTGACGAATTCGGTCAATTCCAACGTCATATTCAGTTTCAACATGATGAACATTCTGAATTATTGGGCATTCAGGCTATTTTCATTTGCCTGGCTGGTTTTATCACTCTGATCACTTTGATTATTCTTGTCATTTGACGAATTCGGTCAATTCCAACGTCATATTCACTTTGAACATGCTGAACAATCTGATTTATTGGACATTCAGGCTATTTTCATTTGTCTGGCTGGTTTTATTGGGCATTCAGGCTATTTTGATTAGTCTGGCTGGTTTTATCACTCTGATCACTTTGATTATTCTTGCCAATTGACGAATTCGGTCAATTCCAACGTCATATTCACTTTGAACATGCTGAACAATCTGAATTATTGGACATTCAGGCTATTTTCATTTGCCTGGCTGGTTTTATCACTCTGATCACTTTGATTATTCTTGTCATTTGACGAATTCGGTCAATTCCAACGTCATATTCAGTTTCAACATGATGAACATTCTGAATTATTGGGCATTCAGGCTATTTTGATTATTCTGGCTGGTTTTATCACTCTGATCACTTTGATTATTCTTGCCAATTGACGAATTCGGTCAATTCCAACGTCATATTCACTTTCAACATGCTGAACAATCTGAATTATTGGACATTCAGGCTATTTTCATTTGCCTGGCTGGTTTTATCACTCTGATCACTTTGATTATTCTTGTCATTTGACGAATTCGGTCAATTCCAACGTCATATTCACTTTGAACATGCTGAACAATCTGATTTATTGGACATTCAGGCTATTTTCATTTGTCTGGCTGGTTTTATTGGGCATTCAGGCTATTTTGATTAGTCTGGCTGGTTTTATCACTCTGATCACTTTGATTATTCTTGCCAATTGACGAATTCGGTCAATTCCAACGTCATATTCACTTTGAACATGCTGAACAATCTTAATTATTGGACATTCAGGCTATTTTCATTTGCCTGGCTGGTTTTATCACTCTGATCACTTTGATTATTCTTGTCATTTGACGAATTCGGTCAATTCCAACGTCATATTCAGTTTCAACATGATGAACATTCTGAATTATTGGGCATTCAGGCTATTTTGATTAGTCTGGCTGGTTTTATCACTCTGATCACTTTGATTATGCATGCCATTTGACGAATTCGGTCAATTTCAACGTCATATTCACTTTGAACATGCTGAACAATCTGAATTATTGGACATTCAGGCTATTTTGATTAGTCTGGCTGGTTTTATCACTCTGATCACTTTGATTATTCTTGCCAATTGACGAATTCGGTCAATTCCAACGTCATATTCACTTTGAACATGCTGAACAATCTGAATTATTGGACATTCAGGCTATTTTCATTTGCCTGGCTGGTTTTATCACTCTGATCACTTTGATTATTCATGCCATTTGACGAATTCGGTCAATTCCAACGTCATATTCAGTTTCAACATGATGAACATTCTGAATTATTGGGCATTCAGGCTATTTTCATTTGCATGGCTGGTTTTATCACTCTGATCACTTTGATTTTTCTTGTCATTTGACGAATTCGGTCAATTCCAACGTCATATTCACTTTGAACATGCTGAACAATCTGATTTATTGGACATTCAGGCTATTTTCATTTGTCTGGCTGGTTTTATTGGGCATTCAGGCTATTTTGATTAGTCTGGCTGGTTTTATCACTCTGATCACTTTGATTATTCTTGCCAATTGACGAATTCGGTCAATTCCAACGTCATATTCAGTTTCAACATGATGAACAATCTGAATTATTGGACATTCAGGCTATTTTCATTTGCCTGGCTGGTTTTATCACTCTGATCACTTTGATTATTCATGCCATTTGACGAATTCGGTCAATTCCAACGTCATATTCAGTTTCAACATGATGAACATTCTGAATTATTGGGCATTCAGGCTATTTTCATTTGCATGGCTGGTTTTATCACTCTGATCACTTTGATTTTTCTTGTCATTTGACGAATTCGGTCAATTCCAACGTCATATTCACTTTGAACATGCTGAACAATCTGAATTATTGGACATTCAGGCTATTTTCATTTGCCTGGCTGGTTTTATCACTCTGATCACTTTGATTATTCTTGTCATTTGACGAATTCGGTCAATTCCAACGGCATATTCAGTTTCAACATGATGAACATTCTGAATTATTGGGCATTCAGGTTATTTTGATTATTCTGGCTGGTTTTATCACTCTGATCACTTTGATTATTCTTGCCAATTGACGAATTCGGTCAATTCCAACGTCATATTCAGTTTCAACATGATGAACATTCTGAATTATTGGGCATTCAGGCTATTTTCATTTGCCTGGCTGGTTTTATCACTCTGATCACTTTGATTATTCTTGTCATTTGACGAATTCGGTCAATTCCAACGTCATATTCACTTTGAACATGCTGAACAATCTGATTTATTGGACATTCAGGCTATTTTCATTTGTCTGGCTGGTTTTATTGGACATTCAGGCTATTTTGATTAGTCTGGCTGGTTTTATCACTCTGATCACTTTGATTATTCTTGCCAATTGACGAATTCGGTCAATTCCAACGTCATATTCACTTTGAACATGCTGAACAATCTGAATTATTGGACATTCAGGCTATTTTCATTTGCCTGGCTGGTTTTATCACTTTGATTATTCTTGTCATTTGACGAATTCGGTCAATTCCAACGTCATATTCACTTTGAACATGCTGAACAATCTGATTTATTGGACATTCAGGCTATTTTCATTTGTCTGGCTGGTTTTATCACTCTGATCACTTTGATTATTCATGCCATTTGACGAATACGGTCAATTCCAACGTCATATTCAGTTTCAACATGATGAACATTCTGAATTATTGGGCATTCAGGCTATTTTGATTAGTCTGGCTGGTTTTATCACTCTGATCACTTTGATTATTCTTGTCATTTGACGAATTCGGTCAATTCCAACGTCATACTCAGTTTCAACATGATGAACATTCTGAATTATTGGGCATTCAGGCTATTTTGATTAGTCTGGCTGGTTTTATCACTCTGATCACTTTGATTATTCTTGTCATTTGACGAATTCGGTCAATTCCAACGTCATACTCAGTTTCAACATGATGAACATTCTGAATTATTGGGCATTCAGGCTATTTTAATTAGTCTGGCTGGTTTTATCACTCTGATCACTTTGATTATTCTTGCCAATTGACGAATTCGGTCAATTCCAACGTCATATTCACTTTGAACATGCTGAACAATCTTAATTATTGGGCACTAAGGCTATTTTGATTAGTCTGGCTGGTTTTATCACTCTGATCACTTTGATTATTCTTGTCATTTGACGAATTCGGTCAATTCCAACGTCATATTCAGTTTCAACATGATGAACATTCTGAATTATTGGGCATTCAGGCTATTTTGATTAGGCTGGCTGGTTTTATCACTCTGATCACTTTGAATACTCTTGCCATTTGACGAATTCGGTCAATTTCAACGTCATATTTACTTTGAACATGCTGAACAATCTGATTTATTGGACATTCAGGCTATTTTCATTTGTCTGGCTGGTTTTATTGGGCATTCAGGCTATTTTGATTAGTCTGGCTGGTTTTATCACTCTGATCACTTTGATTATTCTTGCCAATTGACGAATTCGGTCAATTCCAACGTCATATTCACTTTGAACATGCTGAACAATCTGAATTATTGGACATTCAGGCTATTTTCATTTGCCTGGCTGGTTTTATCACTCTGATCACTTTGATTATTCTTGTCATTTGACGAATTCGGTCAATTCCAACGTCATATTCAGTTTCAACATGATGAACATTCTGAATTATTGGGCATTCAGGCTATTTTGATTATTCTGGCTGGTTTTATCACTCTGATCACTTTGATTATTCTTGCCAATTGACGAATTCGGTCAATTCCAACGTCATATTCACTTTGAACATGCTGAACAATCTGAATTATTGGACATTCAGGCTATTTTCATTTGCCTGGCTGGTTTTATCACTCTGATCACTTTGATTATTCATGCCATTTGACGAATTCGGTCAATTCCAACGTCATATTCAGTTTCAACATGATGAACATTCTGAATTATTGGGCATTCAGGCTATTTTGATTAGTCTGGCTGGTTTTATC
This sequence comes from Hydrotaea cyrtoneurina, assembly GCA_958296145.1. Classification (NCBI taxonomy): domain Eukaryota; kingdom Metazoa; phylum Arthropoda; class Insecta; order Diptera; family Muscidae; genus Hydrotaea; species Hydrotaea cyrtoneurina. The sequence goes on from OY282513.1 coordinate 80,329,362, forward strand.
ACTGTGATCACTTTGATTATTCCTGCCAATTGACGAATTCGGTCAATTCCAACGTCATATTCACTTTGAACATGCTGAACAATCTGAATTATTGGACATTCAGGCTATTTTCATTTGCCTGGCTGGTTTTATCACTCTGATCACTTTGATTATTCATGCCATTTGACGAATTCGGTCAATTCCAACGCCATATTCAGTTTCAACATGATGAACATTCTGAATTATTGGGCATTCAGGCTATTTTGATTAGTCTGGCTGGTTTTATCACTCTGATCACTTTGATTATTCTTGCTAATTGACGAATTCGGTCAATTCCAACGTCATATTCACTTTGAACATGCTGAACAATCTTAATTATTGGGCATTCAGGCTATTTTGATTAGTCTGGATGGTTTTATCACTCTGATCACTTTGATTATTCTTGTCATTTGACGAATTCGGTCAATTCCAACGTCATATTCAGTTTCAACATGATGAACATTCTGAATTATTGGGCATTCAGGCTATTTTGATTAGTCTGGCTGGTTTTATCACTCTGATCACTTTGAATACTCTTGCCATTTGACGAATTCGGTCAATTCCAACGTTCTATTCAGTTTCAACATGATGAACATTCTGAATTATTGGGCATTCAGGCTATTTTGATTAGTCTGGCTGGTTTTATCACTCTGATCACTTTGAATACTCTTGCCATTTGACGAATTCGGTCCATTCCAACGTTCTATTCAGTTTCAACATGATGAACATTCTGAATTATTGGGCATTCAGGCTATTTTCATTTGTCTGGCTGGTTTTATCACTCTTATCACTTTGATTATTCTTGCCATTTGACGAATTCGGTCAATTCCAACGTCATATTCACTTTGAACATGCTGAACAATCTGAATTATTGGACATTCAGACTATTTTGATTTGTCTGCTTGGTTTTATCACTTTGATTATGCATGCCATTTGACGAATTCGGTCAATTTCAACGTAATATTCACTTTGAACATGCTGAAAAATCTGAATTATTGGACATTCAGGCTATTTTCATTTGTCTGGCTGGTTTCATCACTCTGATCACTTTGATTATTCTTGTCATTTGACGAATTCGGTCAATTCCAACGTTCTATTCAGTTTCAACATGATGAACATTCTGAATTATTGGGCATTCAGGCAATTCCAACGTCATATTCAGTTTCAACATGATGAACATTCTGAATTATTGGGCATTCAGGCTATTTTGATTAGTCTGGCTGGTTTTATCACTCTGATCACTTTGAATACTCTTGCCATTTGACGAATTCGGTCAATTCCAACGTTTTATTCAGTTTCAACATGATGAACATTCTGAATTATTGGGCATTCAGGCTATTTTGATTAGTCTGGCTGGTTTTATCACTCTGATCACTTTGATTATTCTTGCCATTTGACGAATTCGGTCAATTCCAACGTCATATTCACTTTGAACATGCTGAACAATCTGAATTATTGGACATTCAGACTATTTTGATTTGTCTGCTTGGTTTTATCACTTTGATTATGCATGCCATTTGACGAATTCGGTCAATTTCAACATCATATTCACTTTGAACATGCTGAACAATCTGAATTATTGGACATTCAGGCTATTTTCATTTGTCTGGCTGGTTTTATCACTCTGATCACTTTGATTATTCTTGCCATTTGACGAATTCGGTCAATTCCAACGTCATATTCAGTTTCAACATGATGAACATTCTGAATTATTGGGCATTCAGGCTATTTTGATTAGTCTGGCTGGTTTTATCACTCTGATCACTTTGATTATTCTTGCCAATTGACGAATTCGGTCAATTTCAACGTCATATTCACTTTGAACATGCTGAACAATCTTAATTATTGGGCACTAAGGCTATTTTGATTAGTCTGGCTTGTTTTATCACTCTGATCACTTTGATTATTCTTGTCATTTGACGAATTCGGTCAATTCCAACGTCATATTCAGTTTCAACATGATGAACATTCTGAATTATTGGGCATTCAGGCTATTTTGATTAGGCTGGCTGGTTTTATCACTCTGATCACTTTGAATACTCTTGCCATTTGACGAATTCGGTCAATTTCAACGTCATATTCACTTTGAACATGCTGAACAATCTGATTTATTGGACATTCAGGCTATTTTCATTTGTCTGGCTGGTTTTATTGGGCATTCAGGCTATTTTGATTAGTCTGGCTGGTTTTATCACTCTGATCACTTTGATTATTCTTGTCATTTGACGAATTCGGTCAATTCCAACGTCATATTCAGTTTCAACATGATGAACATTCTGAATTATTGGGCATTCAGGCTATTTTCATTTGTCTGGCTGGTTTTATTGGGCATTCAGGCTATTTTGATTAGTCTGGCTGGTTTTATCACTCTGATCACTTTGATTATTCTTGTCATTTGACGAATTCGGTCAATTCCAACGTCATATTCAGTTTCAACATGATGAACATTCTGAATTATTGGGCATTCAGGCTATTTTGATTATTCTGGCTGGTTTTATCACTCTGATCACTTTGATTATTCTTGTCATTTGACGAATTCGGCCAATTCCAACGTCATATTCAGTTTCAACATGATGAACATTCTGAATTATTGGGCATTCAGGCTATTTTGATTATTCTGGCTGGTTTTATCACTCTGATCACTTTGATTATTCATGCCATTTGACGAATTCGGTCAATTCCAACGTCATATTCAGTTTCAACATGATGAACATTCTGAATTATTGGGCATTCAGGCTATTTTGATTAGTCTGGCTGGTTTTATCACTCTGATCACTTTGATTATTCTTGTCATTTGACGAATTCGGTCAATTCCAACGTCATATTCAGTTTGAACATGCTGAACAATCTTAATTATTGGGCACTAAGGCTATTTTGATTAGTCTGGCTGGTTTTATCACTCTGATCACTTTGATTATTCTTGTCATTTGACGAATTCGGTCAATTCCAACGTCATATTCAGTTTCAACATGATGAACAATCTTAATTATTGGGCACTAAGGCTATTTTGATTAGTCTGGCTGGTTTTATCACTCTGATCACTTCGATTATTCTTGTCATTTGACGAATTCTGTCAATTCCAACGTCATATTCAGTTTCAACATGATGAACATTCTGAATTATTGGGCATTCAGGCTATTTTGATTAGGCTGGCTGGTTTTATCACTCTGATCACTTTGATTATTCTTGCCAATTGACGAATTCGGTCAATTCCAACGTCATATTCACTTTGAACATGCTGAACAATCTTAATTATTGGGCACTAAGGCTATTTTGATTAGTCTGGCTGGTTTTATCACTCTGATCACTTTGATTATTCTTGTCATTTGACGAATTCGGTCAATTCCAACGTCATATTCAGTTTCAACATGATGAACATTCTGAATTATTGGGCATTCAGGCTATTTTGATTAGGCTGGCTGGTTTTATCACTCTGATCACTTTGAATACTCTTGCCATTTGACGAATTCGGTCAATTTCAACGTCATATTTACTTTGAACATGCTGAACAATCTGATTTATTGGACATTCAGGCTATTTTCATTTGTCTGGCTGGTTTTATTGGGCATTCAGGCTATTTTGATTAGTCTGGCTGGTTTTATCACTCTGATCACTTTGATTATTCTTGCCAATTGACGAATTCGGTCAATTCCAACGTCATATTCACTTTGAACATGCTGAACAATCTGAATTATTGGACATTCAGGCTATTTTCATTTGCCTGGCTGGTTTTATCACTCTGATCACTTTGATTATTCTTGTCATTTGACGAATTCGGTCAATTCCAACGTCATATTCAGTTTCAACATGATGAACATTCTGAATTATTGGGCATTCAGGCTATTTTGATTATTCTGGCTGGTTTTATCACTCTGATCACTTTGATTATTCTTGCCAATTGACGAATTCGGTCAATTCCAACGTCATATTCACTTTGAACATGCTGAACAATCTGAATTATTGGACATTCAGGCTATTTTCATTTGCCTGGCTGGTTTTATCACTCTGATCACTTTGATTATTCATGCCATTTGACGAATTCGGTCAATTCCAACGTCATATTCAGTTTCAACATGATGAACATTCTGAATTATTGGGCATTCAGGCTATTTTGATTAGTCTGGCTGGTTTTATCACTCTGATCACTTTGATTATTCCTGCCAATTGACGAATTCGGTCAATTCCAACGTCATATTCACTTTGAACATGCTGAACAATCTGAATTATTGGACATTCAGGCTATTTTCATTTGCCTGACTGGTTTTATCACTCTGATCACTTTGATTATTCATGCCATTTGACGAATTCGGTCAATTCCAACGTCATATTCAGTTTCAACATGATGAACATTCTGAATTATTGGGCATTCAGGCTATTTTGATTAGTCTGGCTGGTTTTATCACTCTGATCACTTTGATTATTCTTGCTAATTGACGAATTCGGTCAATTCCAACGTCATATTCACTTTGAACATGCTGAACAATCTTAATTATTGGGCATTCAGGCTATTTTGATTAGTCTGGATGGTTTTATCACTCTGATCACTTTGATTATTCTTGTCATTTGACGAATTCGGTCAATTCCAACGTCATATTCAGTTTCAACATGATGAACATTCTGAATTATTGGGCATTCAGGCTATTTTGATTAGTCTGGCTGGTTTTATCACTCTGATCACTTTGAATACTCTTGCCATTTGACGAATTCGGTCAATTCCAACGTTCTATTCAGTTTCAACATGATGAACATTCTGAATTATTGGGCATTCAGGCTATTTTGATTAGTCTGGCTGGTTTTATCACTCTGATCACTTTGAATACTCTTGCCATTTGACGAATTCGGTCCATTCCAACGTTCTATTCAGTTTCAACATGATGAACATTCTGAATTATTGGGCATTCAGGCTATTTTCATTTGTCTGGCTGGTTTTATCACTCTTATCACTTTGATTATTCTTGCCATTTGACGAATTCGGTCAATTCCAACGTCATATTCACTTTGAACATGCTGAACAATCTGAATTATTGGACATTCAGACTATTTTGATTTGTCTGCTTGGTTTTATCACTTTGATTATGCATGCCATTTGACGAATTCGGTCAATTTCAACGTAATATTCACTTTGAACATGCTGAAAAATCTGAATTATTGGACATTCAGGCTATTTTCATTTGTCTGGCTGGTTTTATCACTCTGATCACTTTGATTATTCTTGTCATTTGACGAATTCGGTCAATTCCAACGTTCTATTCAGTTTCAACATGATGAACATTCTGAATTATTGGGCATTCAGGCAATTCCAACGTCATATTCAGTTTCAACATGATGAACATTCTGAATTATTGGGCATTCAGGCTATTTTGATTAGTCTGGCTGGTTTTATCACTCTGATCACTTTGAATACTCTTGCCATTTGACGAATTCGGTCAATTCCAACGTTTTATTCAGTTTCAACATGATGAACATTCTGAATTATTGGGCATTCAGGCTATTTTGATTAGTCTGGCTGGTTTTATCACTCTGATCACTTTGATTATTCTTGCCATTTGACGAATTCGGTCAATTCCAACGTCATATTCACTTTGAACATGCTGAACAATCTGAATTATTGGACATTCAGACTATTTTGATTTGTCTGCTTGGTTTTATCACTTTGATTATGCATGCCATTTGACGAATTCGGTCAATTTCAACATCATATTCACTTTGAACATGCTGAACAATCTGAATTATTGGACATTCAGGCTATTTTCATTTGTCTGGCTGGTTTTATCACTCTGATCACTTTGATTATTCTTGCCATTTGACGAATTCGGTCAATTCCAACGTCATATTCAGTTTCAACATGATGAACATTCTGAATTATTGGGCATTCAGGCTATTTTGATTAGTCTGGCTGGTTTTATCACTCTGATCACTTTGATTATTCTTGCCAATTGACGAATTCGGTCAATTTCAACGTCATATTCACTTTGAACATGCTGAACAATCTTAATTATTGGGCACTAAGGCTATTTTGATTAGTCTGGCTTGTTTTATCACTCTGATCACTTTGATTATTCTTGTCATTTGACGAATTCGGTCAATTCCAACGTCATATTCAGTTTCAACATGATGAACATTCTGAATTATTGGGCATTCAGGCTATTTTGATTAGGCTGGCTGGTTTTATCACTCTGATCACTTTGAATACTCTTGCCATTTGACGAATTCGGTCAATTTCAACGTCATATTCACTTTGAACATGCTGAACAATCTGATTTATTGGACATTCAGGCTATTTTCATTTGTCTGGCTGGTTTTATTGGGCATTCAGGCTATTTTGATTAGTCTGGCTGGTTTTATCACTCTGATCACTTTGATTATTCTTGTCATTTGACGAATTCGGTCAATTCCAACGTCATATTCAGTTTCAACATGATGAACATTCTGAATTATTGGGCATTCAGGCTATTTTCATTTGTCTGGCTGGTTTTATTGGGCATTCAGGCTATTTTGATTAGTCTGGCTGGTTTTATCACTCTGATCACTTTGATTATTCTTGTCATTTGACGAATTCGGTCAATTCCAACGTCATATTCAGTTTCAACATGATGAACATTCTGAATTATTGGGCATTCAGGCTATTTTGATTATTCTGGCTGGTTTTATCACTCTGATCACTTTGATTATTCTTGTCATTTGACGAATTCGGCCAATTCCAACGTCATATTCAGTTTCAACATGATGAACATTCTGAATTATTGGGCATTCAGGCTATTTTGATTATTCTGGCTGGTTTTATCACTCTGATCACTTTGATTATTCATGCCATTTGACGAATTCGGTCAATTCCAACGTCATATTCAGTTTCAACATGATGAACATTCTGAATTATTGGGCATTCAGGCTATTTTGATTAGTCTGGCTGGTTTTATCACTCTGATCACTTTGATTATTCTTGTCATTTGACGAATTCGGTCAATTCCAACGTCATATTCAGTTTGAACATGCTGAACAATCTTAATTATTGGGCACTAAGGCTATTTTGATTAGTCTGGCTGGTTTTATCACTCTGATCACTTTGATTATTCTTGTCATTTGACGAATTCGGTCAATTCCAACGTCATATTCAGTTTCAACATGATGAACAATCTTAATTATTGGGCACTAAGGCTATTTTGATTAGTCTGGCTGGTTTTATCACTCTGATCACTTCGATTATTCTTGTCATTTGACGAATTCGGTCAAATCCAACGTCATATTCAGTTTCAACATGATGAACATTCTGAATTATTGGGCATTCAGGCTATTTTGATTAGGCTGGCTGGTTTTATCACTCTGATCACTTTGATTATTCTTGTCATTTGACGAATTCGGTCAATTCCAACGTCATATTCAGTTTCAACATGATGAACATTCTGAATTATTGGGCATTCAGGCTATTTTGATTATTCTGGCTGGTTTTATCACTCTGATCACTTTGATTATTCTTGTCATTTGACGAATTCGGTCAATTCCAACGTCATATTCAGTTTCAACATGATGAACATTCTGAATTATTGGGCATTCAGGCTATTTTGATTATTCTGGCTGGTTTTATCACTCTGATCACTTTGATTATTCTTGTCATTTGACGAATTCGGTCAATTCCAACGTCATATTCAGTTTCAACATGATGAACATTCTGAATTATTGGGCATTCAGGCTATTTTGATTATTCAGGCTGGTTTTATCACTCTGATCACTTTGATTATTCATGCCATTTGACGAATTCGGTCAATTCCAACGTCATATTCAGTTTCAACATGATGAACATTCTGAATTATTGGGCATTCAGGCTATTTTGATTAGTCTGGCTGGTTTTATCACTCTGATCACTTTGATTATTCTTGCCAATTGACGAATTCGGTCAATTCCAACGTCATATTCACTTTGAACATGCTGAACAATCTTAATTATTGGGCATTCAGGCTATTTTGATTAGTCTGGCTGGTTTTATCACTCTGATAACTTTGATTATTCTTGTCATTTGACGAATTCGGTCAATTCCAACGTCATATTCAGTTTCAACATGATGAACATTCTGAATTATTGGGCATTCAGGCTATTTTGATTAGGCTGGCTGGTTTTATCACTCTGATCACTTTGAATACTCTTGCCATTTGACGAATTCGGTCAATTTCAACATCATATTCACTTTGAACATGCTGAACAATCTGAATTATTGGACATTCAGGCTATTTTCATTTGTCTGGCTGGTTTTATCACTCTGATCACTTTGATTATTCTTGCCATTTGACGAATTCGGTCAATTCCAACGTCATATTCAGTTTCAACATGATGAACATTCTGAATTATTGGGCATTCAGGCTATTTTGATTAGTCTGGCTGGTTTTATCACTCTGATCACTTTGATTATTCTTGCCAATTGACGAATTCGGTCAATTTCAACGTCATATTCACTTTGAACATGCTGAACAATCTTAATTATTGGGCACTAAGGCTATTTTGATTAGTCTGGCTTGTTTTATCACTCTGATCACTTTGATTATTCTTGTCATTTGACGAATTCGGTCAATTCCAACGTCATATTCAGTTTCAACATGATGAACATTCTGAATTATTGGGCATTCAGGCTATTTTGATTAGGCTGGCTGGTTTTATCACTCTGATCACTTTGAATACTCTTGCCATTTGACGAATTCGGTCAATTTCAACGTCATATTCACTTTGAACATGCTGAACAATCTGATTTATTGGACATTCAGGCTATTTTCATTTGTCTGGCTGGTTTTATTGGGCATTCAGGCTATTTTGATTAGTCTGGCTGGTTTTATCACTCTGATCACTTTGATTATTCTTGTCATTTGACGAATTCGGTCAATTCCAACGTCATATTCAGTTTCAACATGATGAACATTCTGAATTATTGGGCATTCAGGCTATTTTCATTTGTCTGGCTGGTTTTATTGGGCATTCAGGCTATTTTGATTAGTCTGGCTGGTTTTATCACTCTGATCACTTTGATTATTCTTGTCATTTGACGAATTCGGTCAATTCCAACGTCATATTCAGTTTCAACATGATGAACATTCTGAATTATTGGGCATTCAGGCTATTTTGATTATTCTGGCTGGTTTTATCACTCTGATCACTTTGATTATTCTTGTCATTTGACGAATTCGGCCAATTCCAACGTCATATTCAGTTTCAACATGATGAACATTCTGAATTATTGGGCATTCAGGCTATTTTGATTATTCTGGCTGGTTTTATCACTCTGATCACTTTGATTATTCATGCCATTTGACGAATTCGGTCAATTCCAACGTCATATTCAGTTTCAACATGATGAACATTCTGAATTATTGGGCATTCAGGCTATTTTGATTAGTCTGGCTGGTTTTATCACTCTGATCACTTTGATTATTCTTGTCATTTGACGAATTCGGTCAATTCCAACGTCATATTCAGTTTGAACATGCTGAACAATCTTAATTATTGGGCACTAAGGCTATTTTGATTAGTCTGGCTGGTTTTATCACTCTGATCACTTTGATTATTCTTGTCATTTGACGAATTCGGTCAATTCCAACGTCATATTCAGTTTCAACATGATGAACAATCTTAATTATTGGGCACTAAGGCTATTTTGATTAGTCTGGCTGGTTTTATCACTCTGATCACTTCGATTATTCTTGTCATTTGACGAATTCGGTCAAATCCAACGTCATATTCAGTTTCAACATGATGAACATTCTGAATTATTGGGCATTCAGGCTATTTTGATTAGGCTGGCTGGTTTTATCACTCTGATCACTTTGATTATTCTTGTCATTTGACGAATTCGGTCAATTCCAACGTCATATTCAGTTTCAACATGATGAACATTCTGAATTATTGGGCATTCAGGCTATTTTGATTATTCTGGCTGGTTTTATCACTCTGATCACTTTGATTATTCTTGTCATTTGACGAATTCGGTCAATTCCAACGTCATATTCAGTTTCAACATGATGAACATTCTGAATTATTGGGCATTCAGGCTATTTTGATTATTCTGGCTGGTTTTATCACTCTGATCACTTTGATTATTCTTGTCATTTGACGAATTCGGTCAATTCCAACGTCATATTCAGTTTCAACATGATGAACATTCTGAATTATTGGGCATTCAGGCTATTTTGATTATTCAGGCTGGTTTTATCACTCTGATCACTTTGATTATTCATGCCATTTGACGAATTCGGTCAATTCCAACGTCATATTCAGTTTCAACATGATGAACATTCTGAATTATTGGGCATTCAGGCTATTTTGATTAGTCTGGCTGGTTTTATCACTCTGATCACTTTGATTATTCTTGCCAATTGACGAATTCGGTCAATTCCAACGTCATATTCACTTTGAACATGCTGAACAATCTTAATTATTGGGCATTCAGGCTATTTTGATTAGTCTGGCTGGTTTTATCACTCTGATAACTTTGATTATGCATGCCATTTGACGAATTCGGTCAATTTCAACGTCATATTCACTTTGAACATGCTGAACAATCTGATTTATTGGACATTCAGGCTATTTTCATTTGTCTGGCTGGTTTTATTGGGCATTCAGGCTATTTTGATTAGTCTGGCTGGTTTTATCACTCTGATCACTTTGATTATTCTTGTCATTTGACGAATTCGGTCAATTCCAACGTCATATTCAGTTTCAACATGATGAACATTCTGAATTATTGGGCATTCAGGCTATTTTGATTATTCTGGCTGGTTTTATCACTCTGATCACTTTGATTATTCTTGTCATTTGACGAATTCGGCCAATTCCAACGTCATATTCAGTTTCAACATGATGAACATTCTGAATTATTGGGCATTCAGGCTATTTTGATTATTCTGGCTGGTTTTATCACTCTGATCACTTTGATTATTCATGCCATTTGACGAATTCGGTCAATTCCAACGTCATATTCAGTTTCAACATGATGAACATTCTGAATTATTGGGCATTCAGGCTATTTTGATTAGTCTGGCTGGTTTTATCACTCTGATCACTTTGATTATTCTTGCCAATTGACGAATTCGGTCAATTTCAACGTCATATTCACTTTGAACATGCTGAACAATCTTAATTATTGGGCACTAAGGCTATTTTGATTAGTCTGGCTGGTTTTATCACTCTGATCACTTTGATTATTCTTGTCATTTGACGAATTCGGTCAATTCCAACGTCATATTCAGTTTCAACATGATGAACAATCTTAATTATTGGGCACTAAGGCTATTTTGATTAGTCTGGCTGGTTTTATCACTCTGATCACTTTGATTATTCTTGTCATTTGACGAATTCGGTCAATTCCAACGTCATATTCAGTTTCAACATGATGAACATTCTGAATTATTGGGCATTCAGGCTATTTTGATTAGGCTGGCTGGTTTTATCACTCTGATCACTTTGATTATTCTTGTCATTTGACGAATTCGGTCAATTCCAACGTCATATTCAGTTTCAACATGATGAACACTCTGAATTATTGGGCATTCAGGCTATTTTGATTATTCTGGCTGGTTTTATCACTCTGATCACTTTGATTATTCTTGTCATTTGACGAATTCGGTCAATTCCAACGTCATATTCAGTTTCAACATGATGAACATTCTGAATTATTGGGCATTCAGGCTATTTTGATTATTCTGGCTGGTTTTATCACTCTGATCACTTTGATTATTCTTGTCATTTGACGAATTCGGTCAATTCCAACGTCATATTCAGTTTCAACATGATGAACATTCTGAATTATTGGGCATTCAGGCTATTTTGATTATTCAGGCTGGTTTTATCACTCTGATCACTTTGATTATTCATGCCATTTGACGAATTCGGTCAATTCCAACGTCATATTCAGTTTCAACATGATGAACATTCTGAATTATTGGGCATTCAGGCTATTTTGATTAGTCTGGCTGGTTTTATCACTCTGATCACTTTGATTATTCTTGCCAATTGACGAATTCGGTCAATTCCAACGTCATATTCACTTTGAACATGCTGAACAATCTTAATTATTGGGCATTCACGCTATTTTGATTAGTCTGGCTGGTTTTATCACTCTGATAACTTTGATTATGCATGCCATTTGACGAATTCGGTCAATTTCAACGTCATATTCACTTTGAACATGCTGAACAATCTGAATTATTGGACATTCAGGCTATTTTTATTTGTCTGGCTGGTTTTATTGGGCATTCAGGCTATTTTGATTAGTCTGGCTGGTTTTATCACTCTGATCACTTTGATTATTCTTGCCAATTGACGAATTCGGTCAATTCCAACGTCATATTCACTTTGAACATGCTGAACAATCTGAATTATTGGACATTCAGGCTATTTTCATTTGCCTGGCTGGTTTTATCACTCTGATCACTTTGATTATTCATGCCATTTGACGAATTCGGTCAATTCCAACGTCATATTCAGTTTCAACATGTTGAACATTCTGAATTATTGGGCATTCAGGCTATTTTGATTAGTCTGGCTGGTTTTATCACTCTGATCACTTTGATTATTCTTGCCAATTGACGAATTCGGTCAATTCCAACGTCATATTCACTTTGAACATGCTGAACAATCTTAATTATTGGGCATTCAGGCTATTTTGATTAGTCTGGATGGTTTTATCACTCTGATCACTTTGATTATTCTTGTCATTTGACGAATTCGGTCAATTCCAACGTCATATTCAGTTTCAACATGATGAACATTCTGAATTATTGGGCATTCAGGCTATTTTGATTATCTGGCTGGTTTTATCACTCTGATCACTTTGATTATTCTTGCCAATTGACGAATTCGGTCAATTCCAACGTCATATTCAGTTTCAACATGATGAACATTCTGAATTATTGGGCATTCACGCTATTTTGATTAGTCTGGCTGGTTTTATCACTCTGATCACTTTGATTATTCTTGCCAATTGACGAATTCGGTCAATTCCAACGTCATATTCACTTTGAACATGCTGAACAATCTTAATTATTGGGCATTCAGGCTATTTTGATTAGTCTGGATGGTTTTATCACTCTGATCACTTTGATTATTCTTGTCATTTGACGAATTCGGTCAATTCCAACGTCATATTCAGTTTCAACATGATGGACATTCTGAATTATTGGGCATTCAGGCTATTTTGATTAGTCTGGCTGGTTTTATCACTCTGATCACTTTGATTATTCTTGCCAATTGACGAATTCGGTCAATTCCAACGTCATATTAACTTTGAACATGCTGAACAATCTTAATTATTGGGCACTCAGGCTATTTTGATTAGTCTGGCTTGTTTTATCACTCTGATCACTTTGATTATTCTTGTCATTTGACGAATTCGGTCAATTCCAACGTCATATTCAGTTTCAACATGATGAACATTCTGAATTATTGGGCATTCAGGCTATTTTGATTAGTCTGGCTGGTTTTATCACTCTGATCACTTTGAATACTCTTGCCATTTGACGAATTCGGTCAATTCCAACGTTCTATTCAGTTTCAACATGATGAACATTCTGAATTATTGGGCATTCAGTCTATTTTGATTAGTCTGGCTGGTTTTATCACTCTGATCACTTTGAATACTCTTGCCATTTGACGAATTCGGTCAATCCCAACGTCATATTCACTTTGAACATGCTGAACAATCTGAATTATTGGACATTCAGACTATTTTGTTTTGTCTGCTTGGTTTTATCACTCTGATCACTTTGATTATGCATGCCATTTGACGAATTCGGTCAATTTCAACGTCATATTCACTTTGAACATGCTGAACAATCTGAATTATTGGACATTCAGGCTATTTTCACTTGTCTGGCTGGTTTTATTGGGCATTCAGGCTATTTTGATTAGTCTGGTGGGTTTTATCACTCCGATCACTTTGAATACTTATGCCATTTGACGAATTCGGTCAATTCCAACGTTCTATTCAGTTTCAACATGATGAACATTCTGAATTATTGGGCATTCAGGCTATTTTGATTAGTCTGGCTGGTTTTATCACTCTGATCACTTTGATTATTCTTGCCAATTGACGAACATTGACGAACATCACTTTGAACATGCTGAACAATCTTAATTATTGGGCATTCAGGCAATTTTGATTAGTCTGGCTGGTTTTATCACTCTGATCACTTTGATTATTCTTGCCATTTGACGAATTCGGTCAATTCCAACGTTCTGTTCAGTTTCAACATTATGAACATTCTGAATTATTGGGCATTCAGGCTATTTTGATTCGTCTGGCTGGTTTTATCACTCTGATCACTTTGAATACTCTTGCCATTTGACGAATTCGGTCAATTCCAACGTTCTGTTCAGTTTCAACATGATGAACATTCTGAATTATTGGGCATTCAGGCTATTTTGATTAGTCTGGCTGGTTTTATCACTCTGATCACTTTGATTATTCTTGCCAATTGACGAATTCGGTCAATTCCAACATCATATTCACTTTGAACATGCTGAACAATCTGAATTATTGGACATTCAGGCTATTTTCATTTGCCTGGCTGGTTTTATCACTCTGATCACTTTGATTATTCATGCCATTTGACGAATTCGGTCAATTCCAACGTCATATTCAGATTCAACATGATGGACATTCTGAATTATTGGGCATTCAGGCTATTTTGATTAGTCTGGCTGGTTTTATCACTCTGATCACTTTGATTATTCCTGTCATTTGACGAATTCGGTCAATTCCAACGTCATATTCAGTTTCATCATGATGAACATTCTGAATTATTGGGCATTCAGGCTATTTTGATTAGTCTGGCTGGTTTTATCACTCTGATCACTTTGATTATTCTTGTCATTTGACGAATTCGGTCAATTCCAACGTCATATTCAGTTTCAACATGATGAACATTCTGAATTATTGGGCATCCAGGCTATTTTGATTAGTCTGACTGGTTTTATCACTCTGATCACTTTGAATACTCTTGCCATTTGACGAATTCGGTCAATTCCAACGTTCTATTCAGTTTCAACATGATGAACATTCTGAATTATTGGGCATTCAGGCTATTTTGATTAGTCTGGCTGGTTTTATCACTCTGATCACTTTGAATACTCTTGCCATTTGACGAATTCGGTCAATTCCAACGTTCTATTCAGTTTCAACATGATGAACATTCTGAATTATTGGGCATTCAGGCTATTTTCATTTGTCTGGCTGGTTTTATCACTCTGATCACTTTGATTATTCTTGCCATTTGACGAATTCGGTCAATTCCAACGTCATATTCACTTTGAACATCCTGAACAATCTGAATTATTGGACATTCAGACTATTTTGATTTGTCTGGCTGCTTTTATCACTCTGATCACTTTGAATACTCTTGCCATTTGACGAATTCGGTCAATTCCAACGTTCTATTCAGTTTCAACATGATGAAAATTCTGAATTATTGGGCATTCAGGCTATTTTGATTAGTCTGGCTGGTTTTATCACTCCAACGTTCTATTCAGTTTCAACATGATGAACATTCTGAATTATTGGGCATTCAGGCTATTTTCATTTGTCTGGCTGGTTTTATCACTCTGATCACTTTGATTATTCTTGCCATTTGACGAATTCGGTCAATTCCAACGTCATATTCACTTTGAACATGCTGAACAATCTGAATTATTGGACATTCAGACTATTTTGATTTGTCTGCTTGGTTTTATCACTTTGATTATGCATGCCATTTGACGAATTCGGTCAATTTCAACGTCATATTCACTTTGAACATGCTGAACAATCTGAATTATTGGACATTCAGGCTATTTTCATTTGTCTGGCTGGTTTTATCACTCTGATCACTTTGATTATTCTTGTCATTTGACGAATTCGGTCAATTCCAACGTTCTATTCAGTTTCAACATGATGAACATTCTGAATTATTGGGCATTCAGGCTATTTTGATTAGTCTGGCTGGTTTTATCACTCTGATCACTTTGTATACTCTTGCCATTTGACGAATTCGGTCAATTCCAACGTTCTGTTCAGTTTCAACATGATGAACATTCTGAATTATTGGGCATTCAGGCTATTTTGATTAGCCTGGCTGGTTTTATCACTCTGATCACTTTGAATACTCTTGCCATTTGACGAATTCGGTCAATTCCAACGTTCTGTTAAGTTTCAACATTATGAACAATCTGAATTATTGGGCATTCAGGCTATTTTGATTAGTCTGGCTGGTTTTATCACTCTGATCACTTTGATTATTCTTGCCATTTGACGAATTCGGTCAATTCCAACGTCATATTCAGTTTCAACATGATGAACATTCTGAATTATTGGGCATTCAGGCTATTTTGATTAGTCTGGCTGGTTTTATCACTCTGATCACTTTGATTATTCTTGCCAATTGACGAATTCGGTCAATTCCAACGTCATATTAACTTTGAACATGCTGAACAATCTTAATTATTGGGCACTCAGGCTATTTTGATTAGTCTGGCTTGTTTTATCACTCTGATCACTTTGATTATTCTTGTCATTTAACGAATTCGGTCAATTCCAACGTCATATTCAGTTTCAACATGATGAACATTCTGAATTATTGGGCATTCAGGCTATTTTGATTAGTCTGGCTGGTTTTATCACTCTGATCACTTTGAATACACTTGCCATTTGACGAATTCGGTCAATTCCAACGTTCTATTCAGTTTCAACATGATGAACATTCTGAATTATTGGGCATTCAGTCTATTTTGATTAGTCTGGCTGGTTTTATCACTCTGATCACTTTGAATACTCTTGCCATTTGACGAATTCGGTCAATTCCAAAGTCATATTCACTTTGAACATGCTGAACAATCTGAATTATTGGACATTCAGACTATTTTGTTTTGTCTGCTTGGTTTTATCACTCTGATCACTTTGATTATGCATGCCATTTGACGAATTCGGTCAATTTCAACGTCATATTCACTTTGAACATGCTGAACAATCTGAATTATTGGACATTCAGGCTATTTTCACTTGTCTGGCTGGTTTTATTGGGCATTCAGGCTATTTTGATTAGTCTGGTTGGTTTTATCACTCCGATCACTTTGAATACTTATGCCATTTGACGAATTCGGTCAATTCCAACGTTCTATTCAGTTTCAACATGATGAACATTCTGAATTATTGGGCATTCAGGCTATTTTGATTAGTCTGGCTGGTTTTATCACTCTGATCACTTTGATTATTCTTGCCAATTGACGAACATTGACTAACATCACTTTGAACATGCTGAACAATCTTAATTATTGGGCATTCAGGCAATTTTGATTAGTCTGGCTGGTTTTATCACTCTGATCACTTTGATTATTCTTGCCAATTGACGAATTCGGTCAATTCCAACATCATATTCACTTTGAACATGCTGAACAATCTGAATTATTGGACATTCAGGCTATTTTCATTTGCCTGGCTGGTTTTATCACTCTGATCACTTTGATTATTCATGCCATTTGACGAATTCGGTCAATTCCAACGTCATATTCAGTTTCAACATGATGGACATTCTGAATTATTGGGCATTCAGGCTATTTTGATTAGTCTGGCTGGTTTTATCACTCTGATCACTTTGATTATTCCTGTCATTTGACGAATTCGGTCAATTCCAACGTCATATTCAGTTTCATCATGATGAACATTCTGAATTATTGGGCATTCAGGCTATTTTGATTTGTCTGGCTGGTTTTATCACTCTGATCACTTTGATTATTCTTGTCATTTGACGAATTCGGTCAATTCCAACGTCATATTCAGTTTCAACATGATGAACATTCTGAATTATTGGGCATCCAGGCTATTTTGATTAGTCTGGCTGGTTTTATCACTCTGATCACTTTGAATACTCTTGCCATTTGACGAATTCGGTCAATTCCAACGTTCTATTCAGTTTCAACATGATGAACATTCTGAATTATTGGGCATTCAGGCTATTTTGATTAGTCTGGCTGGTTTTATCACTCTGATCACTTTGAATACTCTTGCCATTTGACGAATTCGGTCAATTCCAACGTTCTATTCAGTTTCAACATGATGAACATTCTGAATTATTGGGCATTCAGGCTATTTTCATTTGTCTGGCTGGTTTTATCACTCTGATCACTTTGATTATTCTTGCCATTTGACGAATTCGGTCAATTCCAACGTCATATTCACTTTGAACATCCTGAACAATCTGAATTATTGGACATTCAGACTATTTTGATTTGTCTGGCTGCTTTTATCACTCTGATCACTTTGAATACTCTTGCCATTTGACGAATTCGGTCAATTCCAACGTTCTACTCAGTTTCAACATGATGAAAATTCTGAATTATTGGGCATTCAGGCTATTTTGATTAGTCTGGCTGGTTTTATCACTCTGATCACTTTGAATACTCTTGCCATTTGACGAATTCGGTCAATTCCAACGTTATGTTCAGTTTCAACATTATGAACATTCTGTATTATTGGGCATTCAGGCTATTTTGATTAGTCTGGCTGGTTTTATCACTCTGATCACTTTGATTATTCTTGCCATTTGACGAATTCGGTCAATTCCAACGTCATATTCAGTTTCAACATGATGAACATTCTGAATTATTGGGCATTCAGGCTATTTTGATTAGTCTGGCTGGTTTTATCACTCTGATCACTTTGATTATTCTTGCCAATTGACGAATTCGGTCAATTCCAACGTCATATTCACTTTCAACATGCTGAACAATCTTAATTATTGGGCACTCAGGCTGTTTTGATTAGTCAGGCTGGTTTTATCACTCTGATCACTTTGATTATTCTTGTCATTTGACGAATTCGGTCAATTCCAACGTCATATTCAGTTTCAACATGATGAACATGAATTATTGGGCATTCAGGCTATTTTGATTAGTCTGGCTGGTTTTATCACTCTGATCACTTTGAATACTCTTGCCATTTGACGAATTCGGTCAATTCCAACGTTCTATTCAGTTTCAACATGATGAACATTCTGAATTATTGGGCATTCAGTCTATTTTGATTAGTCTGGCTGGTTTTATCACTCTGATCACTTTGAATACTCTTGCCATTTGACGAATTCGGTCAATTCCAACGTTCTATTCAGTTTCAACATGATGAACATTCTGAATTATTGGGCATTCAGGCTATTTTCATTTGTCTGGCTGGTTTTATCACTCTGATCACTTTGATTATTCTTGCCATTTGACGAATTCGGTCAATTCCAACGTCATATTCACTTTGAACATGCTGAACAATCTGAATTATTGGACATTCAGACTATTTTGTTTTGTCTGCTTGGTTTTATCACTTTGATTATGCATGCCATTTGACGAATTCGGTCAATTTCAACGTCATATTCACTTTGAACATGCTGAACAAACTGAATTATTGGACATTCAGGCTATTTTCATTTGTCTGGCTGGTTTTATTGGGCATTCAGGCTATTTTGATTAGTCTGGTTGGTTTTATCACTCCGATCACTTTGAATACTTATGCCATTTGACGAATTCGGTCAATTCCAACGTTCTATTCAGTTTCAACATGATGAACATTCTGAATTATTGGGCATTCAGGCTATTTTGATTAGTCTGGCTGGTTTTATCACTCTGATCACTTTGATTATTCTTGCCAATTGACGAATTCGGTCAATTCCAACGTCATATTCACTTTGAACATGCTGAACAATCTTAATTATTGGGCATTCAGGCTATTTTGATTAGTCTGGCTGGTTTTATCACTCTGATCACTTTGATTATTCTTGTCATTTGACGAATTCGGTCAATTCCAACGTCATATTCAGTTTCAACATGATGAACATTCTGAATTATTGGGCATTCAGGCTATTTTGATTATTCTTGTCATTTGACGAATTCGGTCAATTCCAACGTCATATTCAGTTTCAACATGATGAACATTCTGAATTATTGGGCATTCAGGCTATTTTGATTAGTCTGGCTGGTTTTATCACTCTGATCACTTTGTATACTCTTGCCATTTGACGAATTCGGTCAATTTCAACGTCATATTCACTTTGAACATGCTGAACAATCTGATTTATTGGACATTCAGGCTATTTTCATTTGTCTGGCTGGTTTTATTGGGCATTCAGGCTATTTTGATTAGTCTGGCTGGTTTTATCACTCTGATCACTTTGATTATTCTTGCCAATTGACGAATTCGGTCAATTCCAACGTCATATTCACTTTGAACATGCTGAACAATCTGAATTATTGAACATTCAGGCTATTTTCATTTGCCTGGCTGGTTTTATCACTCTGATCACTTTGATTATTCATGCCATTTGACGAATTCGGTCAATTCCAACGTCATATTCAGTTTCAACATGATGGACATTCTGAATTATTGGGCATTCAGGCTATTTTGATTAGTCTGGCTGGTTTTATCACTCTGATCACTTTGATTATTCTTGCCAATGGACGAATTCGGTCAATTCCAACGTCATATTCACTTTGAACAATCTTAATTATTTGGCATTCAGGCTATTTTGATTAGTCTGGCTGGTTTTATCACTCTGATCACTTTGATTATTCTTGTCATTTGACGAATTCGGTCAATTCCAATGTCATATTCAGTTTCAACATGATGAACATTCTGAATTATTGGGCATTCAGGCTATTTTGATTAGTCTGGCTGGTTTTATCACTCTGATCACTTTGATTATTCTTGCCATTTGACGAATTCGGTCAATTCCAACGTCATATTCACTTTGAACATGCTGAACAATCTGAATTATTGGACATTCAGACTATTTTGATTTGTCTGCTTGGTTTTATCACTCTGATCACTTTGAATACTCTTGCCATTTGACGAATTCGGTCAATTCCAACGTTCTACTCAGTTTCAACATGATGAACATTCTGAATTATTGGGCATTCAGGCTATTTTCATTTGTCTGGCTGGTTTTATCACTCTGATCACTTTGAATACTCTTGCCATTTGACGAATTCGGTCAATTCCAACGTTCTATTCAGTTTCAACATGATGAACATTCTGAATTATTGGGCATTCAGGCTATTTTCATTTGTCTGGCTGGTTTTATCACTCTGATCACTTTGATTATTCTTGCCATTTGACGAATTCGGTCAATTCCAACGTCATATTCACTTTGAACATGCTGAACAATCTGAATTATTGGACATTCAGACTATTTTGATTTGTCTGCTTGGTTTTATCACTCTGATCACTTTGAATACTCTTGCCATTTGACGAATTCGGTCAATTCTAACGTTCTAATCAGTTTCAACATGATGAACATTCTGAATTATTGGGCATTCAGGCTATTTTCATTTGTCTGGCTGGTTTTATCACTCTGATCACTTTGATTATTCTTGCCATTTGACGAATTCGGCCAATTCCAACGTCATATTCACTTTGAACATCCTGAACAATCTGAATTATTGGACATTCAGGCTATTTTGATTAGTCTGGCTGGTTTTATCACTCTGATCACTTTGATTATTCTTGCCAATGGACGAATTCGGTCAATTCCAACGTCATATTCACTTTGAACATGCTGAACAATCTTAATTATTGGGCATTCAGGCTATTTTGATTAGTCTGGCTGGTTTTATCACTCTGATCACTTTGAATACTCTTGCCATTTGACGAATTCGGTCAATTCCAACGTTCTATTCAGTTTCAACATGATGAACATTCTGAATTATTGGGCATTCAGGCTATTTTCATTTGTCTGGCTGGTTTTATCACTCTGATCACTTTGATTATTCTTGCCATTTGACGAATTCGGTCAATTCCAACGTCATATTCACTTTGAACATGCTGAACAATCTGATTTATTGGACATTCAGGCTATTTTCATTTGTCTGGCTGGTTTTATTGGGCATTCAGGCTATTTTGATTAGTCTGGCTGGTTTTATCACTCTGATCACTTTGATTATTCTTGCCAATGGACGAATTCGGTCAATTCCAACGTCATATTCACTTTGAACATGCTGAACAATCTTAATTATTGGGCATTCAGGCTATTTTGATTAGTCTGGCTGGTTTTATCACTCTGATCACTTTGAATACTCTTGCCATTTGACGAATTCGGTCAATTCCAACGTTCTATTCAGTTTCAACATGATGAACATTCTGAATTATTGGGCATTCAGGCTATTTTCATTTGTCTGGCTGGTTTTATCACTCTGATCACTTTGATTATTCTTGCCATTTGACGAATTCGGTCAATTCCAACGTCATATTCACTTTGAACATGCTGAACAATCTGAATTATTGGACATTCAGACTATTTTGATTTGTCTGCTTGGTTTTATCACTCTGATCACTTTGAATACTCTTGCCATTTGACGAATTCGGTCAATTCCAACGTTCTAATCAGTTTCAACATGATGAACATTCTGAATTATTGGGCATTCAGGCTATTTTCATTTGTCTGGCTGGTTTTATCACTCTGATCACTTTGATTATTCTTGCCATTTGACGAATTCGGCCAATTCCAACGTCATATTCACTTTGAACATCCTGAACAATCTGAATTATTGGACATTCAGACTATTTTGATTTGTCTGCTTGGTTTTATCACTTTGATTATTCATGCCATTAGACGAATTCGGTCAATTTCAACGTCATATTCACTTTGAACATGCTGAACAATCTGAATTATTGGACATTCAGGCTATTTTCATTTGTCTGGCTGGTTTTATCACTCTGATCACTTTGATTATTCTTGTCATTTGACGAATTCGGTCAATTCCAACGTTCTATTCAGTTTCAACATGATGAACATTCTGAATGATTGGGCATTCAGGCTATTTTGATTAGCCTGGCTGGTTTTATCACTCTGATCACTTTGAATACTCTTGCCATTTGACGAATTCGGTCAATTCCAACGTTCTGTTCAGTTTCAACATTATGAACATTCTGAATTATTGGGCATTCAGGCAATTTTGATTATTCTGGCTGGTTTTATCACTCTGATTACTTTGATTATTCTTGTCATTTGACGAATTCGGTCAATTCCAACGGCATATTCAGTTTCAACATGATGAACATTCTGAATTATTGGGCATTCAGGCTATTTTGATTAGTCTGGCTGGTTTTATCACTCTGATCACTTTGATTATTCTTGTCATTTCCAACGTCATATTCAGTTTCAACATGATGAACATTCTGAATTATTGGGCATTCAGGCTATTTTGATTAGTCTGGCTCGTTTTGTCACTCTGATCACTTTGAATACTCTTGCCTATTGACGAATTCGGTCAATTCCAACGTTCAATTCAGTTTCAACATGATGAAAATTCTGAATTATTGGGCATTCAGGCTATTTTGATTAGTCTGGCTGGTTTTATCACTTTGAATGCTCTTGCCATTTGACGAATTCGGTTAATTCCAACGTTCTATTCAGTTTCAACATGATGAACATTCTGAATTATTGGGCATTCAGGCTATTTTGATTAGGCTGGCTGGTTTTATCACTCTGATCACTTTGATTATTCTTGCCATTTGACGAATTCGGTCAATTCCAACGTCATATTCACTTTGAACATGCTGAACAATCTGAATTATTGGACATTCAGACTATTTTGATTTGTCTGCTTGGTTTTTCACTTTGATTATGCATGCCATTTGACGAATTCGGTCAATTTCAACGTCATATTTACTTTGAACATGCTGAACAATCTGAATTATTGGACATTCAGGCTATTTTCATTTGTCTGGCTGGTTTTATCACTCTGATCACTTTGATTATTCTTGTCATTTGACGAATTCGGTCAATTCCAACGTCATATTCAGTTTCAACATGATGAACATTCTGAATTATTGGGCATTCAGGCTATTTTGATTAGTCTGGCTGGTTTTATCACTCTGATCACTTTGAATACTCTTGCCATTTGACGAATTCGGTCAATTCCAACGTTCTATTCAGTTTCAACATGATGAACATTCTGAATTATTGGGCATTCAGGCTATTTTGATTAGTCTGGCTGGTTTTATCACTCTGATCACTTTGAATACTCTTGCCATTTGACGAATTCGGTCAATTCCAACGTTCTATTCAGTTTCAACATGATGAACATTCTGAATTATTGGGCATTCAGGCTATTTTGATTAGGCTGGCTGGTTTTATCACTCTGATCACTTTGAATACTCTTGCCATTTGACGAATTCGGTCAATTTCAACGTCATATTCACTTTGAACATGCTGAACAATCTGATTTATTGGACATTCAGGCTATTTTCATTTGTCTGGCTGGTTTTATTGGGCATTCAGGCTATTTTGATTAGTCTGGCTGGTTTTATCACTCTGATCACTTTGATTATTCTTGCCAATTGACGATTTCGGTCAATTCCAACGTCATATTCAGTTTCAACATGATGAACATTCTGAATTATTGGGCATTCAGGCTATTTTGATTAGTCTGGCTGGTTTTATCACTCTGATCACTTTGAATACTCTTGCCATTTGACGAATTCGGTCAATTCCAACGTTCTATTCAGTTTCAACATGATGAACATTCTGAATTATTGGGCATTCAGGCTATTTTCATTTGTCTGGCTGGTTTTATCACTCTGATCACTTTGATTATTCTTGCTATTTGACGAATTCGGTCAATTCCAACGTCATATTCACTTTGAACATGCTGAACAATCTGAATTATTGGACATTCAGACTATTTTGATTTGTCTGCTTGGTTTTATCACTCTGATCACTTTGAATACTCTTGCCATTTGACGAATTCGGTCAATTCCAACGTTCTAATCAGTTTCAATATGATGAACATTCTGAATTATTGGGCATTCAGGCTATTTTCATTTGTCTGGCTGGTTTTATCACTCTGATCACTTTGAATACTCTTGCCATTTGACGAATTCGGTCAATTCCAACGTCATATTCACTTTGAACATCCTGAACAATCTGAATTATTGGACATTCGGTCAATTCCAACGTTCTATTCAGTTTCAACATGATGAACATTCTGAATTATTGGACATTCGGTCAATTCCAACGTTCTATTCAGTTTCAACATGATGAACATTCTGAATTATTGGACATTCAGGCTATTTTCATTTGTCTGGCTGGTTTTATCACTCTGATCATTCTTGTCATTTGACGAATTCGGTCAATTCCAACGTTCTATTCAGTTTCAACATGATGAACATTCTGAATTATTGGGCATTCAGGCTATTTTGATTAGTCTGGCTGGTTTTATCACTCTGATCACTTTGAATACTCTTGCCATTTGACGATTTCGGTCAATTCCAACGTTCTATTCAGTTTCAACATGATGAACATTCTGAACTATTGGGCATTCAGGCTATTTTCATTTGTCTGGCTGGTTTTATCACTCCGATCACTTTGATTATTCTTGCCATTTGACGAATTCGGTCAATTCCAACGTCATATTCACTTTGAACAATCTGAATTATTGGACATTCAGACTATTTTGATTTGTCTGCTTGGTTTTATCACTCTGATCACTTTGAATACTCTTGCCATTTGACGAATTCGGTCAATTCCAACGTTCTAATCAGTTTCAACATGATGAACATTCTGAATTATTGGGCATTCAGGCTATTTTCATTTGTCTGGCTGGTTTTATCACTCTGATCACTTTGATTATTCTTGCCATTTGACGAATTCGGTCAATTCCAACGTCATATTCACTTTGAACATCCTGAACAATCTGAATTATTGGACATTCAGACTATTTTGATTTGTCTGCTTGGTTTTATCACTTTGATTATGCATGCCATTAGACGAATTCGGTCAATTTCAACGTCATATTCACTTTGAACATGCTGAACAATCTGAATTATTGGACATTCAGGCTATTTTGATTAGTCTGGCTGGTTTTATCACTCTGATCACTTTGTATACTCTTGCCATTTGACGAATTCGGTCAATTCCAACGTTCTGTTCAGTTTCAACATGATGAACATTCTGAATTATTGGGCATTCAGGCTATTTTGATTAGCCTGGCTGGTTTTATCACTCTGATCACTTTGAATACTCTTGCCATTTGTCGAATTCGGTCAATTCCAACGTTCTGTTCAGTTTCAACATTATGAACATTTTGAATTATTGGGCATTCAGGCAATTTTGATTAGTCTGGCTGGTTTTATCACTCTGATCACTTAGATTATTCTTGTCATTTGACGAATTCGGTCAATTCCAACGTCATATTCAGTTTCAACATGATGAACATTCTGAATTATTGGGCATTCAGGCTATTTTGATTAGTCTGGCTGGTTTTATCACTCTGATCACTTTGAATACTCTTGCCATTTGACGAATTCGGTCAATTCCAACGTTCTATTCAGTTTCAACATGATGAAAATTCTGAATTATTGGGCATTCAGGCTATTTTGATTAGTCTGGCTGGTTTTATCACTCTGATCACTTTGAATACTCTTGCCATTTGACGAATTCGGTCAATTCCAACGTTCTATTCAGTTTCAACATGATGAACATTCTGAATTATTGGGCATTCAGGCTATTTTCATTTGTCTGGCTGGTTTTATCACTCTGATCACTTTGATTATTCTTGCCATTTGACGAATTCGGTCAATTTCAACGTCATATTTACTTTGAACATGCTGAACAATCTGAATTATTGGACATTCAGGCTATTTTCATTTGTCTGGCTGGTTTTATCACTCTGATCACTTTGATTATTCTTGTCATTTGACGAATTCGGTCAATTCCAACGTTCTATTCAGTTTCAACATGATGAACATTCTGAATTATTGGGCATTCAGGCTATTTTGATTAGTCTGGCTGGTTTTATCACTCTGATCACTTTGAATACTCTTGCCATTTGACGAATTCGGTCAATTTCAACGTCATATTCACTTTGAACATGCTGAACAATCTGATTTATTTGGCATTCAGGCTATTTTGATTAGTCTGGCTGGTTTTATCACTCTGATCACTTTGAATACTCTTGCCATTTGACGAATTCGGTCAATTCCAACGTTCTATTCAGTTTCAACATGATGAACATTCTGAATTATTGGGCATTCAGGCTATTTTCATTTGTCTGGCTGGTTTTATCACTCTGATCACTTTGATTATTCTTGCCATTTGACGAATTCGGTCAATTCCAACGTCATATTCACTTTGAACATGCTGAACAATCTGAATTATTGGACATTCAGACTATTTTGATTTGTCTGCTTGGTTTTATCACTCTGATCACTTTGAATACTCTTGCCATTTGACGAATTCGGTCAATTCCAACGTTCTATTCAGTTTCAACATGATGAACATTCTGAATTATTGGACATTCAGGCTATTTTCATTTGTCTGGCTGGTTTTATCACTCTGATCACTTTGATTATTCTTGCCATTTGACGAATTCGGTCAATTCCAACGTCATATTCACTTTGAACATCCTGAACAATCTGAATTATTGGACATTCAGACTATTTTGATTTGTCTGCTTGGTTTTATCACTTTGATTATGCATGCCATTAGACGAATTCGGTCAATTTCAACGTCATATTCACTTTGAACATGCTGAACAATCTGAATTATTGGACATTCAGACTATTTTGATTTGTCTGCTTGGTTTTATCACTCTGATCACTTTGAATACTCTTGCCATTTGACGAATTCGGTCAATTCCAACGTTCTATTCAGTTTCAACATGATGAACATTCTGAATTATTGGACATTCAGGCTATTTTCATTTGTCTGGCTGGTTTTATCACTCTGATCACTTTGATTATTCTTGCCATTTGACGAATTCGGTCAATTCCAACGTCATATTCACTTTGAACATCCTGAACAATCTGAATTATTGGACATTCAGACTATTTTGATTTGTCTGCTTGGTTTTATCACTTTGATTATGCATGCCATTAGACGAATTCGGTCAATTTCAACGTCATATTCACTTTGAACATGCTGAACAATCTGAATTATTGGACATTCAGGCTATTTTCATTTGTCTGGCTGGTTTTATCACTCTGATCACTTTGATTATTCTTGTCATTTGACGAATTCGGTCAATTCCAACGTTCTATTCAGTTTCAACATGATGAACATTCTGAATTATTGGGCATTCAGGCTATTTTGATTAGTCTGGCTGGTTTTATCACTCTGATCACTTTGAATACTCTTGCCATTTGACGAATTCGGTCAATTCCAACGTTCTGTTCAGTTTCAACATTATGAACATTCTGAATTATTGGGCATTCAGGCAATTTTGATTAGTCTGGCTGGTTTTATCACTCTGATCACTTTGATTATTCTTGTCATTTGACGAATTCGGTCAATTCCAACGTCATATTCAGTTTCAACATGATGAACATTCTGAATTATTGGGCATTCAGGCTATTTTGATTAGTCTGGCTGGTTTTATCACTCTGATCACTTTGAATACTCTTGCCATTTGACGAATTCGGTCAATTCCAACGTTCTGTTCAGTTTCAACATGATGAACATTCTGAATTATTGGGCATTCAGGCTATTTTGATTAGTCTGGCTGGTTTTATCACTCTGATCACTTTGAATACTCTTGCCATTTGACGAATTCGGTCAATTCCAACGTCATATTCAGTTTCAACATGATGAACATTCTGAATTATTGGGCATTCAGGCTATTTTCATTTGTCTGGCTGGTTTTATCACTCTGATCACTTTGATTATTCTTGCCATTTGACGAATTCGGTCAATTCCAACGTCATATTCACTTTGAACATGCTGAACAATCTGAATTATTGGACATTTTGACTATTGGACTATTTTGATTTGTCTGCTTGGTTTTATCACTTTGATTATGCATGCCATTTGACGAATTCGGTCAATTTCAACGTCATATTTACTTTGAACATGCTGAACAATCTGAATTATTGGACATTCAGGCTATTTTCATTTGTCTGGCTGGTTTTATCACTCTGATCATTCTTGTCATTTGACGAATTCGTTCAATTCCAACGTTCTATTCAGTTTCAACATGATGAACATTCTGAATTATTGGGCATTCAGGCTATTTTGATTAGTCTGGCTGGTTTTATCACTCTGATCACTTTGAATACTCTTGCCATTTGACGAATTCGGTCAATTCCAACGTTCTATTCAGTTTCAACATGATGAACATTCTGAATTATTGGGCATTCAGGCTATTTTGATTAGCCTGGCTGGTTTTATCACTCTGATCACTTTGAATACTCTTGCCATTTGACGAATTCGGTCAATTCCAACGTTCTGTTCAGTTTCAACATTATGAACATTCTGAATTATTGGGCATTCAGGCAATTTTGATTAGTCTGGCTGGTTTTATCACTCTGATCACTTTGATTATTCTTGTCATTTGACGAATTCGGTCAATTCCAACGTCATATTCAGTTTCAACATGATGAACATTCTGAATTATTGGGCATTCAGGCTATTTTGATTAGTCTGGCTGGTTTTATCACTCTGATCACTTTGAATACTCTTGCCATTTGACGAATTCGGTCAATTCCAACGTTCTATTCAGTTTCAACATGATGAAAATTCTGAATTATTGGGCATTCAGGCTATTTTGATTAGTCTGGCTGGTTTTATCACTCTGATCACTTTGAATACTCTTGCCATTTGACGAATTCGGTCAATTTCAACGTCATATTTACTTTGAACATGCTGAACAATCTGAATTATTGGACATTCAGGCTATTTTCATTTGTCTGGCTGGTTTTATCACTCTGATCACTTTGATTATTCTTGTCATTTGACGAATTCGGTCAATTCCAACGTTCTATTCAGTTTCAACATGATGAACATTCTGAATTATTGGGCATTCAGGCTATTTTGATTAGTCTGGCTGGTTTTATCACTCTGATCACTTTGAATACTCTTGCCATTTGACGAATTCGGTCAATTTCAACGTCATATTCACTTTGAACATGCTGAACAATCTGATTTATTGGACATTCAGGCTATTTTCATTTGTCTGGCTGGTTTTATTGGGCATTCAGTCTATTTTGATTAGTCTGGCTGGTTTTATCACTCTGATCACTTTGATTATTCTTGCCAATTGACGAATTCGGTAAATTCCAACGTTATATTCACTTTGAACATGCTGAACAATCTGAATTATTCGACATTCAGGCTATTTTCATTTGCATGGCTGGTTTTATCACTCTGATCACTTTGATTATTCATGCCATTTGACGAATTCGGTCAACTCCAACGTCATATTCAGTTTCAACATGATGAACATTCTGAATTATTGGGCATTCAGGCTATTTTGATTAGTCTGGCTGGTTTTATCACTCTGATCACTTTGATTATTCTTGCCAATTGACGAATTCGGTCAATTCCAACGTCATATTCACTTTGAACATGCTGAACAATCTTAATTATTGGGCATTCAGGCTATTTTGATTAGTCTGGCTGGTTTTATCACTCTGATCACTTTGATTATTCTTGTCATTTGACGAATTCGGTCAATTCCAACGTCATATTCAGTTTCAACATGATGAACATTCTGAATTATTGGGCATTCAGGCTATTTTGATTAGTCTGGCTGGTTTTATCACTCTGATCACTTTGATTATTCTTGCCATTTGACGAATTCGGTCAATTCCAACGTTCTATTCAGTTTCAACATGATGAACATTCTGAATTATTGGGCATTCAGGCTATTTTGATTAGTCTGGCTGGTTTTATCACTCTGATCACTTTGAATACTCTTGCCATTTGACGAATTCGGTCAATTCCAACGTTCTATTCAGTTTCAACATGATGAACATTCTGAATTATTGGGCATTCAGGCTATTTTCATTTGTCTGGCTGGTTTTATCACTCTGATCACTTTGATTATTCTTGCCATTTGACGAATTCGGTCAATTCCAACGTCATATTCACTTTGAACATCCTGAACAATCTGAATTATTGGACATTCAGACTATTTTGATTTGTCTGCTTGGTTTTATCACTTTGATTATGCATGCCATTTGACGAATTCGGTCAATTTCAACGTCATATTTACTTTGAACATGCTGAACAATCTGAATTATTGGACATTCAGGCTATTTTCATTTGTCTGGCTGGTTTTATCACTCTGATCACTTTGATTATTCTTGTCATTTGACGAATTCGGTCAATTCCAACGTTCTATTCAGTTTCAACATGATGAACATTCTGAATTATTGGGCATTCAGGCTATTTTGATTAGTCTGGCTGGTTTTATCACTCTGATCACTTTGTATACTCTTGCCATTTGACGAATTCGGTCAATTCCAACGTTCTGTTCAGTTTCAACATGATGAACATTCTGAATTATTGGGCATTCAGGCTATTTTAATTAGCCTGGCTGGTTTTATCACTTTGAATACTCTTGCCATTTGACGAATTCGGTCAATTCCAACGTTCTGTTCAGTTTCAACATTATGAACATTCTGAATTATTGGGCATTCAGGCTATTTTGATTAGTCTGGCTGGTGTTATCACTCTGATCACTTTGATTATTCTTGCCATTTGACGAATTCGGTCAATTCCAACGTCATATTCAGTTTCAACATGATGAACATTCTGAATTATTGGGCATTCAGGCTATTTTGATTAGTCTGGCTGGTTTTATCACTCTTATCACTTTGATTATTCTTGCCAATTGACGAATTCGGTCAATTCCAACGTCATATTCAGTTTCAACATGATGAACATTCTGAATTATTGGGCATTCAGGCTATTTTGATTAGTCTGGCTGGTTTTATCACTCTGATCACTTTGATTATTCTTGTCATTTGACGAATTCGGTCAATTCCAACGTCATATTCAGTTTCAACATGATGAACATTCGGAATTATTGGGCATCCAGGCTATTTTGATTAGTCTGGCTGGTTTTATCACTCTGATCACTTTG
Source organism: Hydrotaea cyrtoneurina (assembly GCA_958296145.1). NCBI lineage: Eukaryota > Metazoa > Arthropoda > Insecta > Diptera > Muscidae > Hydrotaea > Hydrotaea cyrtoneurina. Next base: position 80,361,228 of record OY282513.1, read on the forward strand.
AATACTCTTGCCATTTGACGAATTCGGTCAATTCCAACGTTCTATTCAGTTTCAACATGATGAACATTCTGAATTATTGGGCAGTCAGGCTATTTTGATTAGTCTGGCTGGTTTTATCGCTCTGATCACTTTGAATACTCTTGCCATTTGACGAATTCGGTCAATTCCAACGTTCTATTCAGTTTCAACATGATGAACATTCTGAATTATTGGGCAGTCAGGCTATTTTGATTAGTCTGGCTGGTTTTATCACTCTGATCACTTTGATTATTCTTGCCATTTGACGAATTCGGTCAATTTCAACGTCATATTTACTTTGAACATGCTGAACAATCTGAATTATTGGACATTCAGGCTATTTTCATTTGTCTGGCTGGTTTTATCACTCTGATCACTTTGATTATTCTTGTCATTTGACGAATTCGGTCAATTCCAACGTTCTATTCAGTTTCAACATGATGAACATTCTGAATTATTGGGCATTCAGGCTATTTTGATTAGTCTGGCTGGTTTTATCACTCTGATCACTTTGTATACTCTTGCCATTTGACGAATTCGGTCAATTCCAACATGATGAACAGTTTCAACATGATGAACATTCTGAATTATTGGGCATTCAGGCTATTTTAATTAGCCTGGCTGGTTTTATCACTTTGAATACTCTTGCCATTTGACGAATTCGGTCAATTCCAACGTTCTGTTCAGTTTCAACATTATGAACATTCTGAATTATTGGGCATTCAGGCTATTTTGATTAGTCTGGCTGGTTTTATCACTCTGATCACTTTGATTATTCTTGCCAATTGACGAATTCGGTCAATTCCAACGTAATATTCACTTTGAACATGCTGAACAATCTTAATTATTGGGCATTCAGGCTATTTTGATTAGTCTGGCTGGTTTTATCACTCTGATCACTTTGATTATTCTTGTCATTTGACGAATTCGGTCAATTCCAACGTCATATTCAGTTTCAACATGGTGAACATTCTGAATTATTTGGCATTCAGGCTATTTTGATTAGTCTGGCTGGTTTTATCACTCTGATCACTTTGAATACTCTTGCCATTTGACGAATTCGGTCAATTCCAACGTTCTATTCAGTTTCAACATGATGAACTTCTGAATTATTGGGCATTCAGGCTATTTTCATTTGTCTGGCTGGTTTTATCACTCTGATCACTTTGATTATTCTTGCCAATTGACGAATTCGGTCAATTCCAACGTCATATTCACTTTGAACATGCTGAACAATCTTAATTACTGGGCATTCAGGCTATTTTGATTAGTCTGGCTGGTTTTATCACTCTGATCACTTTGATTATTCTTGTCATTTGACGAACTCGGTCAATTCCAACGTCATATTCAGTTCAACATTATGTTCAGTTTCAACATTCTGAATTATTGGGCATTCAGGCTATTTTGATTAGTCTGGCTGGTGTTATCACTCTGATCACTTTGATTATTCTTGCCATTTGACGAATTCGGTCAATTCCAACGTTCTATTCAGTTTCAACATGATGAACATTCTGAATTATTGGGCATTCAGGCTATTTTGATTAGTCTGGAAGGTTTTATCACTCTGATCACTTTGTATACTCTTGCCATTTGACGAATTCGGTCAATTCCAACGTTCTGTTCAGTTTCAACATGATGAACATTCTGAATTATTGGGCATTCAGGCTATTTTGATTAGCCTGGCTGGTTTTATCACTCTGATCACTTTGAATACTCTTGCCATTTGACGAATTCGGTCAATTCCAACGTTCTGTTCAGTTTCAACATTATGAACATTCTGAATTATTGGGCATTCAGGCTATTTTGATTAGTCTGGCTGGTGTTATCACTCTGATCACTTTGATTATTCTTGCCATTTGACGAATTCGGTCAATTCCAACGTCATATTCAGTTTCAACATGATGAACATTCTGAATTATTGGGCATTCAGGCTATTTTGATTAGTCTGGCTGGTTTTATCATCTGATCTCTTTGATTATTCTTGCCAATTGACGAATTCGGTCAATTCCAACGTCATATTCACTTTGAACATGCTGAACAATCTTAATTATTGGGCATTCAGGCTATTTTGATTAGTCTGGCTGGTTTTATCACTCTGATCACTTTGATTATTCTTGTCATTTGACGAATTCGGTCAATTCCAACGTCATATTCAGTTTCAACATGATGAACATTCTGAATTATTGGGCATTCAGGCTATTTTCATTTGTCTGGCTGGTTTTATCACTCTGATCACTTTGATTATTCTGGCCATTTGACGAATTCGGTCAATTCCAACGTCATATTCACTTTGAATTATTGGACATTCAGGCTATTTGGATTAGTCTGGCTGGTTTTATCACTCTGATCACTTTGATTATTCTTGCCAATTGACGAATTCGGTCAATTCCAACGTCATATTCACTTTGAACATGCTGAACAATCTTAATTATTGGGCATTCAGGCTATTTTGATTAGTCTGGCTGGTTTTATCACTCTGATCACTTTGATTATTCTTGTCATTTGACGAATTCGGTCAATTCCAACGTCATATTCAGTTTCAACATGATGAACATTCTGAATTATTGGGCATTCATGCTATTTTGATTAGTGTGGCTGGTTTTATCCTCTGATCACTTTGATTATTCTTGTCATTTGACGAATTCGGTCAATTCCAACGTCATATTCAGTTTCAACATGATGAACATTCTGAATTATTGGGCATTCAGGCTATTTTCATTAGTCTGGCTGGTTTCATCACTCTGATCACTTTGATTATTCTTGCCAATTGACGAATTCGGTCAATTCCAACGTCATATTCACTTTGAACATGCTGAACAATCTGAATTATTGGACATTCAGGCTATTTTCATTTGCCTGGCTGGTTTTATCACTCTGATCACTTTGATTATTCATGCCATTTGACGAATTAGGTCAATTCCAACGTCATATTCAGTTTCAACATGATGAACATTCTGAATTATTGGGCATTCAGGCTATTTTGATTAGTCTGGCTGGTTTTATCACTCTGATCACTTTGATTATGCATGCCATTTGACGAATTCGGTCAATTCTAACGTCATATTCAGTTTCAACATGATGAACATTCTGAATTATTGGGCATTCAGGCTATTTTGATTAGTCTGGCTGATTTTATCACTCTGATCACTTTGATTATTCTTGTCATTTGACGAATTCGGTCAATTCCAACGTCATATTCAGTTTCAACATGATGAACATTCTGAATTATTGGGCATTCAGGCTATTTTCATTAGTCTGGCTGGTTTCATCACTCTGATCACTTTGATTATTCTTGCCAATTGACGAATTCGGTCAATTCCAACGTCATATTCACTTTGAAATGCTGAACAATCTTAATTATTGGGCATTCAGGCTATTTTGATTAGTCTGGCTGGTTTTATCACTCTGATCACTTTGATTATTCTTGCCAATTGACGAATTCGGTCAATTCCAACGTCATATTCACTTTGAACATGCTGAACAATCTGAATTATTGGACATTCAGGCTATTTTCATTTGCCTGGCTGGTTTTATCACTCTGATCACTTTGATTATTCATGCCATTTGACGAATTAGGTCAATTCCAACGTCATATTCAGTTTCAACATGATGAACATTCTGAATTATTGGGCATTCAGGCTATTTTCATTAGTCTGGCTGGTTTCATCACTCTGATCACTTTGATTATTCTTGCCAATTGACGAATTCGGTCAATTCCAACGTCATATTCACTTTGAAATGCTGAACAATCTTAATTATTGGGCATTCAGGCTTTTTTGATTAGTCTGGCTGGTTTTACCACTCTGATCACTTTGATTATTCTTGTCATTTGACGAATTCGGTCAATTCCAACGTCATATTCAGTTTCAACATGATGAACATTCTGAATTATTGGGCATTCAGGCTATTTTGATTAGTCTGGCTGGTTTTATCACTCTGATCACTTTGATTATGCATGCCATTTGACGAATTCGGTCAATTCTAACGTCATATTCAGTTTCAACATGATGAACATTCTGAATTATTGGGCATTCAGGCTATTTTGATTAGTCTGGCTGATTTTATCACTCTGATCACTTTGATTATTCTTGTCATTTGACGAATTCGGTCAATTCTAACGTCATATTCACTTTGAACATGCTGAACATTCTGAATTATTGGGCATTCAGGCTATTTTGATTAGTCTGGCTGGTTTTATCACTCTGATCACTTTGATTATGCATGCCATTTGACGAATTCGGTCAATTCTAACGTCATATTCACTTTGAACATGCTGAACAATCTGAATTATTGGACATTCAGGCTATTTTCATTTGCCTGGCTTGTTTTATCACTCTGATCACTTTGATTATTCATGCCATTTGACGAATTCGGTCAATTCCAACGTTCTGTTCAGTTTCAACATGCTGAACATTCTGAATTATTGGGCATTCAGGCTATTTTGATTAGTCTGGCTGGTTTTATCACTCTGATCACTTTGATTATGCATGCCATTTGACGAATTCGGTCAATTCTAACGTCATATTCACTTTGAACATGCTGAACAATCTGAATTATTGGACATTCAGGCTATTTTCATTTGCCTGGCTGGTTTTATCACTCTGATCACTTTGAATACTCTTGCCATTTGAAGAATTCGGTCAATTCCAACGTTCTATTCAGTTTCAACATGATGAACATTCTGAATTATTGGACATTCAGGCTATTTTGATTAGTCTGGCTGGTTTTATCACTCTGATCACTTTGATTATTCTTGCCAATTGACGAATTCGGTCAATTTCAACGTCATATTCACTTTGAACATGCTGAACAATCTGAATTATGGGACATTCAGGCTATTTTCATTTGTCTGGCTGGTTTTATTGGGCATTCAGGCTATTTTGATTAGTCTGGTTGGTTTTATCACTCTGATCACTTTGAATACTTATGCCATTTGACGAATTCTGTCAATTTCAACGTCATATTCACTTTGAACATGCTGAACAATCTGAATTATTGGACATTCAGGCTATTTTCATTTGTCTGGCTGGTTTTATTGGGCATTCAGGCTATTTTGATTTGTCTGGTTGGTTTTATCACTCTGATCACTTTGAATACATATGCCATTTGACGAATTCGGTCAATTCCAACGTTCTATTCAGTTTCAACATGATGAACATTCTGAATTATTGGGCATTCAGGCTATTTTGATTAGTCTGGCTGGTTTTATCACTCTGATCACTTTGATTATTCTTGCCAATTCGGTCAATTCCAACGTCATATTCACTTTGAACATGCTGAACAATCTTAATTATTGGGCATTCAGGCTATTTTGATTAGTCTGGCTGGTTTTATCACTCTGATCACTTTGATTATTCTTGTCATTTGACGAATTCGTCAATTCCAACGTCATATTCAGTTTCAACATGCTGAACAATCTGAATTATTGGACATTCAGGCTATTTTCATTTGCCTGGCTGGTTTTATTACTCTGATCACTTTGATTATTCATGCCATTTGACGAATTAGGTCAATTCCAACGTCATATTCAGTTTCAACATGATGAACATTCTGAATTATTGGGCATTCAGGCTATTTTGATTAGTCTGGCTGGTTTTATCACTCTGATCACTTTGATTATTCTTGCCAATTGACGAATTCGGTCAATTCCAACGTCATATTCACTTTGAAATGCTGAACAATCTTAATTATTGGGCATTCAGGCTATTTTGATTAGTCTGGCTGGTTTTATCACTCTGATCACTTTGATTATTCTTGTCATTTGACGAATTCGGTCAATTCCAACGTTCTATTCAGTTTCAACATGATGAACATTCTGAATTATTGGGCATTCAGGCTATTTTGATTAGTCTGGCTGGTTTTATCACTCTGATCACTTTGATTATTCTTGTCATTTGACGAATTCGGTCAATTCCAACGTCAAATTCACTTTGAACATGCTGAACAATCTGAATTATTGGACATTCAGGCTATTTTCATTTTTCTGCCTGGTTTTATCACTCTGATCACTTTGATTATTCTTGTCATTTGACGAATTCGGTCAATTCCAACGTCATATTCAGTTTCAACATGATGAACATTCTGAATTATTGGGCATTCAGGCTATTTTGATTAGTCTGGTTGGTTTTATCATTCTGATCACTTTGAATACTCTTGCCATTTGACGAATTCGGTCAATTCCAACGTTCTGTTCAGTTTCAACATTATGAACATTCTGAATTATTGGACATTCATGCTATTTTGATTAGTGTGGCTGGTTTTATCACTCTGATCACTTTAAATACTCTTGCCATTTGACGAATTCGGTCAATTCCAACGTTCTATTCAGTTTCAACATGATGAACATTCTGAATTATTGGGCATTCAGGCTATTTTGATTAGTCTGGCTGGTTTTATCACTCTGATCACTTTGATTATTCTTGTCATTTGACGAATTCGGTCAATTCCAACGTCAAATTCACTTTGAACATGCTGAACAATCTGAATTATTGGACATTCAGGCTATTTTCATTTTTCTGCCTGGTTTTATCACTCTGATCACTTTGATTATTCTTGTCATTTGACGAATTCGGTCAATTCCAACGTCATATTCAGTTTCAACATGATGAACATTCTGCATTATTGGGCATTCAGGCTATTTTGATTAGTCTGGCTGGTTTTATCACTCTGATCACTTTGATTATTCATGCCATTTGACGAATTCGGTCAATTCTAACGTCATATTCAGTTTCAACATGATGAACATTCTGAATTATTGGGCATTCATTCTATTTTGATTAGTGTGGCTGGTTTTATCACTCTGATCACTTTGATTATTCTTGCCAATTGACGAATTCGGTCAATTCCAACGTCATATTCACTTTGAACATGCTGAATAATCTTAATTATTGGGCATTCAGGCTATTTTGATTAGTCTGGCTGGTTTTATCACTCTGATCACTTTGATTATTCTTGCCATTTGACGAATTCGGTCAATTCCAACGTTCTGTTCAGTTTCAACATGATGAACATTCTGAATTATTGGGCATTCATGCTATTTTGATTAGTCTGGCTGGTTTTATCACTCTGATCACTTTGAATACTCTTGCCATTTGACGAATTCGGTCAATTCCAACGTTCTATTCAGTTTCAACATGATGAACATTCTGAATTATTGGGCATTCAGGCTATTTTGATTATTCTGGCTGGTTTTATCACTCTGATCACTTTGATTATTCTTGTCATTTGACGAATTCGGTCAATTCCAACGTCATATTCACTTTGAACATGCTGAACAATCTTAATTATTGGACATTCAGGCTATTTTCATTTGACTGGCTGGTTTTATCACTCTGATCACTTTGATTATTCTTGTCATTTGACGAATTCGGTCAATTCCAACGTCATATCCACTTTGAACATGCTGAACAATCTGAATTATTGGACATTCAGGCTATTTTCATTTGTCTGGCTGATTTTATCACTCTGATCACTTTGATTATTCTTGCCATTTGACGAATTCGGTCAATTCCGACGTCATATTCACTTTGAACATGCTGAAAAATCTGAATTATTGGACATTCAGACTATTTTGATTTGTCTGGTTGGTTTATCACTTTGATTATGCATGCCATTTGACGAATTCGGTCAATTCTAACGTCATATTCAGTTTCAACATGATGAACATTCTGAATTATTGGGCATTCAGGCTATTTTGATTAGTCTGGCTGGTTTTATCACTCTGATCACTTTGATTATTCTTGTCATTTGACGAATTCGGTCAATTCCAACGTCATATTCACTTTGAACATGCTGAACAATCTTAATTATTGGACATTCAGGCTATTTTCATTTGACTGGCTGGTTTTATCACTCTGATCACTTTGATTATGCATGCCATTTGACGAATTCGGTCAATTCTAACGTCATATTCACTTTGAACATGCTGAACAATCTGAATTATTGGACATTCAGGCTATTTTCATTTGTCTGGCTGGTTTTATCACTCTGATCACATTGATTATTCTTGCCATTTGACGAATTCGGTCAATTCCAACGTTCTGTTCAGTTTCAACATGATGAACATTCTGAATTATTGGGCATTCATGCTATTTTGATTAGTCTGGCTGGTTTTATCACTCTGATCACTTTGATTATTCTTGTCATTTGACGAATTCGGTCAATTCCAACGTCATATTCAGTTTCAACATAATGAACATTATTGGGCATTCAGGCTATTTTGATTAGTCTTGCTGGTTTTATCACTCTGATCACTTTGATTATGCATGCAATTTTTCGAATTCGGTCAATTCCAACGTCATATTCACTTTGAACATGCTGAACAATCTGAATTATTGGACATTCAGGCTATTTTCATTTGTCTGGCTGGTTTTATCACTCTGATCACTTTGATTATTCTTGCCATTTGACGAATTCGGTCAATTCCAACGTTCTGTTCAGTTTCAACATGATGAACATTCTGAATTATTGGGCATTCAGGCTATTTTCATTTGTCTGGCTGGTTTTATCACTCTGATCACTTTGATTATTCTTGCCATTTGACGAATTCGAGTCTGGCTGGTTTTATCACTCTGATCACTTTGATTATTCTTGTCATTTGACGAATTCGGTCAATTCCAACGTATAATTAACTTTGAACATGCTGAACAATCTTAATTATTGGACATTCAGGCTATTTTCATTTGTCTGCCGAGTTTTATCACTCTGATCACTTTGATTATTCTTGCCATTTGACGAATTCGAGTCTGGCTGGTTTTATCACTCTGATCACTTTGATTATTCTTGTCATTTGACGAATTCGGTCAATTCCAACGTTCTATTCAGTTTCAACATGCTGAACAATCTGAATTATTGGACATTCAGGCTATTTTCATTTGTCTGGCTGGTTTTATCACTCTGATCACTTTGATTATTCTTGCCATTTGACGAATTCGAGTCTGGCTGGTTTTATCACTCTGATCACTTTGATTATTCTTGTCATTTGACGAATTCGGTCAATTCCAACGTATAATTAACTTTGAACATGCTGAACAATCTTAATTATTGGACATTCAGGCTATTTTCATTTGTCTGCCGGGTTTTATCACTCTGATCACTTTGATTATTCTTGTCATTTGACGAATTCGGTCAATTCCAACGTCATATTCAGTTTCAACATGATGAACATTCTGAATTATTGGACATTCAGGCTATTTTCATTTGCCTGGCTGGTTTTATCACTCTGATCACTTTGATTATTCATGCCATTTGACGAATTCGGTCAATTCCAACGTTCTGTTCAGTTTCAACATGATGAACATTCTGAATTATTGGGCATTCATGCTATTTTGATTAGTCTGGCTGGTTTTATCACTCTGATCACTTTGAATACTCTTGCCATTTGACGAATTCGGTCAATTCCAACGTCATATTCACTTTGAACATGCTGAACAATCTTAATTATTGGGCATTCAGGCTATTTTGATTAGTCTGGCTGGTTTTATCACTCTGATCACTTTGATTATTCTTGCCAATTGACGAATTCGGTCAATTCCAACGTCATATTCACTTTGAACATGCTGAACAATCTTAATTATTGGGCATTCAGGCTATTTTCATTTGTCTGGCTGGTTTTATTGGGCATTCAGGCTATTTTGATTAGTCTGGCTGGTTTTATCACTCTGATCACTTTGATTATTCTTTCCAATTGACGAATTCGGTCAATTCCAACGTCATATTCACTTTGAACATGCTGAACAATCTGAATTATTGGGCATTCAGGCTATTTTGATTAGTCTGGCTGGTTTTATCACTCTGATCACTTTGATTATTCTTGCCAATTGACGAATTCGGTCAATTCCAACGTAATATTCACTTTGAAATGCTGAACAATCTTAATTATTGGGCATTCAGGCTATTTTGATTAGTCTGGCTGGTTTTATCACTCTGATCACTTTGATTATTCTTGTCATTTGACGAATTCGGTCAATTCCAACGTCATATTCAGTTTCAACATGATGAACATTCTGAATTATTGGGCATTCAGGCTATTTTGATTAGTCTGGCTGGTTTTATCACTCTGATCACTTTGATTATGCATGCCATTTGACGAATTCGGTCAATTCTAACGTCATATTCAGTTTCAACATGATGAACATTCTGAATTATTGGGCATTCAGGCTATTTTGATTAGTCTGGCTGATTTTATCACTCTGATCACTTTGATTATTCTTGTCATTTGACGAATTCGGTCAATTCTAACGTCATATTCACTTTGAACATGCTGAACATTCTGAATTATTGGGCATTCAGGCTATTTTGATTAGTCTGGCTGGTTTTATCACTCTGATCACTTTGAATACTCTTGCCATTTGACGAATTCGGTCAATTCCAACGTTCTATTCAGTTTCAACATGATGAACATTCTGAATTATTGGGCATTCAGGCTATTTTGATTAGTCTGGCTGGTTTTATCACTCTGATCACTTTGATTATTCTTGTCATTTGACGAATTCGGTCAATTCCAATGTCAAATTCACTTTGAACATGCTGAACAATCTGAATTATTGGGCATTCAGGCTATTTTGATTAGTCTGGCTGGTTTTATTACTTTGATTATCTGCCATTTGACGAATTCGGTCAATTCCAACGTTCTGTTCAGTTTCAACATGATGAACATTCTGAATTATTGGGCATTCAGGCTATTTTGATCAGTCTGGCTGGTTTTATCACTCTGATCACTTTGAATACTCTTGCCATTTGACGAATTCGGTCAATTCCAACGTTCTATTCAGTTTCAACATGATGAACATTCTGAATTATTGGGCATTCAGGCTATTTTGATTAGTCTGGCTGGTTTTATCACTCTGATCACTTTGATTATGCATGCCATTTGACGAATTCGGTCAATTCTAACGTCATATTCAGTTTCAACATGATGAACATTCTGAATTATTGGGCATTCAGGCTATTTTGATTAGTCTTGCTGATTTTATCACTCTGATCACTTTGATTATTCTTGTCATTTGACGAATTCGGTCAATTCTAACGTCATATTCACTTTGAACATGCTGAACATTCTGAATTATTGGGCATTCAGGCTATTTTGATTAGTCTGGCTGGTTTTATCACTCTGATCACTTTGAATACTCTTGCCATTTGACGAATTCGGTCAATTCCAACGTTCTATTCAGTTTCAACATGATGAACATTCTGAATTATTGGGCATTCAGGCTATTTTGATTAGTCTGGCTGGTTTTATTACTTTGATTATCTGCCATTTGACGAATTCGGTCAATTCCAACGTTCTGTTCAGTTTCAACATGATGAACATTCTGAATTATTGGGCATTCAGGCTATTTTGATCAGTCTGGCTGGTTTTATCACTCTGATCACTTTGAATACTCTTGCCAGTTGACGAATTCGGTCAATTCCAACGTTCTATTCAGTTTCAACATGATGAACATTCTGAATTATTGGGCATTCAGGCTATTTTGATTAGTCTGGCTGGTTTTATCACTCTGATCACTTTGATTATTCTTGTCATTTGACGAATTCGGTCAATTCCAACGTATAATTAACTTTGAACATGCTGAACAATCTTAATTATTGGACATTCAGGCTATTTTCATTTGTCTGCCTGGTTTTATCACTCTGATCACTTTGATTATTCTTGTCATTTGACGAATTCGGTCAATTCCAACGTCATATTCAGTTTCAACATGATGAACATTCTGAATTATTGGACATTCAGGCTATTTTCATTTGCCTGGCTGGTTTTATCACTCTGATCACTTTGATTATTCATGCCATTTGACGAATTCGGTCAATTCCAACGTTCTGTTCAGTTTCAACATGATGAACATTCTGAATTATTGGGCATTCATGCTATTTTGATTAGTCTGGCTGGTTTTATCACTCTGATCACTTTGAATACTCTTGCCATTTGACGAATTCGGTCAATTCCAACGTCATATTCACTTTGAACATGCTGAACAATCTTAATTATTGGGCATTCAGGCTATTTTGATTAGTCTGGCTGGTTTTATCACTCTGATCACTTTGATTATTCTTGCCAATTGACGAATTCCAACGTCATATTCACTTTGAACATGCTGAACAATCTTAATTATTGGGCATTCAGGCTATTTTCATTTGTCTGGCTGGTTTTATTGGGCATTCAGGCTATTTTGATTAGTCTGGCTGGTTTTATCACTCTGATCACTTTGATTATTCTTTCCAATTGACGAATTCGGTCAATTCCAACGTCATATTCACTTTGAACATGCTGAACAATCTGAATTATTGGGCATTCAGGCTATTTTGATTAGTCTGGCTGGTTTTATCACTCTGATCACTTTGATTATTCTTGCCAATTGACGAATTCGGTCAATTCCAACGTAATATTCACTTTGAAATGCTGAACAATCTTAATTATTGGGCATTCAGGCTATTTTGATTAGTCTGGCTGGTTTTATCACTCTGATCACTTTGATTATTCTTGTCATTTGACGAATTCGGTCAATTCCAACGTCATATTCAGTTTCAACATGATGAACATTCTGAATTATTGGGCATTCAGGCTATTTTGATTAGTCTGGCTGGTTTTATCACTCTGATCACTTTGATTATGCATGCCATTTGACGAATTCGGTCAATTCTAACGTCATATTCAGTTTCAACATGATGAACATTCTGAATTATTGGGCATTCAGGCTATTTTGATTAGTCTGGCTGATTTTATCACTCTGATCACTTTGATTATTCTTGTCATTTGACGAATTCGGTCAATTCTAACGTCATATTCACTTTGAACATGCTGAACATTCTGAATTATTGGGCATTCAGGCTATTTTGATTAGTCTGGCTGGTTTTATCACTCTGATCACTTTGAATACTCTTGCCATTTGACGAATTCGGTCAATTCCAACGTTCTATTCAGTTTCAACATGATGAACATTCTGAATTATTGGGCATTCAGGCTATTTTGATTAGTCTGGCTGGTTTTATCACTCTGATCACTTTGATTATTCTTGTCATTTGACGAATTCGGTCAATTCCAACGTCAAATTCACTTTGAACATGCTGAACAATCTGAATTATAGGGCATTCAGGCTATTTTGATTAGTCTGGCTGGTTTTATTACTTTGATTATCTGCCATTTGACGAATTCGGTCAATTCCAACGTTCTGTTCAGTTTCAACATGATGAACATTCTGAATTATTGGGCATTCATGCTATTTTGATTAGTCTGGCTGGTTTTATCACTCTGATCACTTTGAATACTCTTGCCATTTGACGAATTCGGTCAATTCCAACGTTCTATTCAGTTTCAACATGATGAACATTCTAAATTATTGGGCATTCAGGCTATTTTGATTATTCTGGCTGGTTTTATCACTCTGATCACTTTGATTATTCTTGTCATTTGACGAATTCGGTCAATTCCAACGTCATATTCACTTTGAACATGCTGAACAATCTGAATTATTGGACATTCAGGCTATTTTCATTTGTCTGGCTGATTTTATCACTCTGATCACTTTGATTATTCTTGCCATTTGACGAATTCGGTCAATTCCGACGTCATATTCACTTTGAACATGCTGAACAATCTGAATTATTGGACATTCAGACTATTTTGATTTGTCTGGTTGGTTTTATCACTCTGATCACTTTGATTATTCTTGTCATTTGACGAATTCGGGCAATTCCAACGTCATATTCACTTTGAACATGCAGAACAATCTGAATTATTGGACATTAAGGCTATTTTCATTTGTCTGGCTGATTTTATCACTCTGATCACTTTGATTATTCTTGCCATTTGACGAATTCGGTCAATTCCGACGTCATATTCACTTTGAACATGCTGAACAATCTGAATTATTGGACATTCAGACTATTTTGATTTGTCTGGTTGGTTTTATCACTCTGATCACTTTGATTATTCTTGTCATTTGACGAATTCGGGCAATTCCAACGTCATATTCACTTTGAACATGCAGAACAATCTGAATTATTGGACATTCAGGCTATTTTCATTTGTCTGGCTGATTTTATCACTCTGATCACTTTGATTATTCTTGCCATTTGACGAATTCGGTCAATTCCGACGTCATATTGACTTTGAACATGCTGAACAATCTGAATTATTGGACATTCAGACTATTTTGATTTGTCTGGTTGGTTTTATCACCTTGATTATGCATGCCATTTGACGAATTCGGTCAATTCTAACGTCAAATTCAGTTTCAACATGATGAACATTCTGAATTATTGGGCATTCAGGCTATTTTGATTAGTCTGGCTGGTTTTATCACTCTGATCACTTTGATTATTCTTGCCATTTGACGAATTCGGTCAATTCCAACGTTCTGTTCAGTTTCAACATGATGGACATTCTGAATTATTGGGCATTCAGGCTATTTTGATTAGTCTGGCTGGTTTTATCACTCTGATCACTTTGATTATTCTTGTCATTTGACGAATTCGGTCAATTCCAACGTCATATTCACTTTGAACATGCTGAACAATCTTAATTATTGGACATTCAGGCTATTTTCATTTGTCTGCCTGGTTTTATCACTCTGATCACTTTGATTATTCTTGTCATTTGACGAATTCGGTCAATTCCAACGTCATATTCAGTTTCAACATGATGAACATTCTGAATTATTGGGCATTCAGGCTATTTTGATTAGTCTGGTTGGTTTTATCACTCTGATCACTTTGAATACTCTTGCCATTTGACGAATTCGGTCAATTCCAACGTTCTGTTCAGTTTCAACATTATGAACATTCTGAATTATTGGGCATTCATGCTATTTTGATTAGTCTGGCTGGTTTTATCACTCTGATCACTTTGAATACTCTTGCCATTTGACGAATTCGGTCAATTCCAACGTCATATTCAGTTTCAACATGATGAACATTCTGAATTATTGGGCATTCATTCTATTTTGATTAGTCTGGCTGGTTTTATCACTCTGATCACTTTGATTATTCTTGTCATTTGACGAATTCGGTCAATTCCAACGTCAAATTCACTTTGAACATACTGAACAATCTGAATTATTGGGCATTCAGGCTATTTTGATTAGTCTGGCTGGTTTTATCACTCTGATCACTTTGATTATTCATGCCATTTGACGAATTCGGTCAATTCCAACGTCATATTCAGTTTCAACATGATGAACATTCTGAATTATTGGGCATTCATTCTATTTTGATTAGTCTGGCTGGTTTTATCACTCTGATCACTTTGATTACTCTTGCCAATTGACGAATTCGGTCAATTCCAACGTCGTATTCACTTTGAACATGCTGAACAATCTTAATTACTGGGCATTCAGGCTATTTTGATTAGTCTGGCTGGTTTTATCACTCTGATCACTTTGATTATTCTTGTCATTTGACGAATTCGGTCAATTCCAACGTCATATTCAGTTTCAAAATGATGAACATTCTGAATTATTGGGCATTCAGGCTATTTTGATTAGTCTGGCTGGTTTTATCACTCTGATCACTTTGAATACTCTTGCCATTTGACGAATTCGGTCAATTCCAACATTCTATTCAGTTTCAACATGATGAACATTCTGAATTATTGGGCATTCATTCTATTTTGATTAGTCTGGCTGGTTTTATCACTCTGATCACTTTGATTATTCTTGTCATTTGACGAATTCGGTCAATTCCAACGTCATATTCAGTTTCAAAATGATGAACATTCTGAATTATTGGGCATTCAGGCTATTTTGATTAGTCTGGCTTGTTTTATGACTCTGATCACTTTGATTATGCATGCCATTTGACGAATTCGGTCAATTTCAACGTCATATTCACTTTGAACATGCTGAACAATCTGAATTATTGGGCATTCAGGCTATTTTGATTAGTCTGGCTGGTTTTATTACTCTGGTCACTTTGATTATTCTTGCCATTTGACGAATTCGGTCAATTCCAACGTTCTATTCAGTTTCAACATGATGAACATTCTGAATTATTGGGCATTCAGGCTATTTTGATTAGTCTGGTTGGTTTTATCACTCTGATCACTTTGAATACTCTTGCCATTTGACGAATTCGGTCAATTCCAACGTCATATTCAATTTGAACATGCTGAACAATCTGAATTATTGGGCATTCTGGCTATTTTGATTAGTCTGGCTTGTTTTATCACTCTGGTCACTTTGATTATGCATGCCATTTGACGAATTCGGTCAATTTCAACGTCATATTCACTTTGAACATGCTGAACAATCTGAATTATTGGGCATTCAGGCTATTTTGATTAGTCTGGCTGGTTTTATTACTCTGGTCACTTTGATTATTCTTGTCATTTGACGAATTCGGTCAATTCCAACGTCATATTCACTTTGAACATGCTGAACAATCTGAATTATTGGACATTCAGGCTATTTTCATTTGTCTGGCTGGTTTTATCACTCTGATCACTTTGATTATGCATGCCATTTGACGAATTCGGTCAATTTCAACGTCATATTCAGTTTCAACATGATGAACATTCTGAATTATTGGGCATTCAGGCTATTTTGATTAGTCTGGCTGGTTTTATCACTCTGATCACTTTGATTATTCTTGCCATTTGACGAATTCGGTCAATTCCAACGTTCTGTTCAGTTTCAACATGATGAACATTCTGAATTATTGGGCATTCATGCTATTTTGATTAGTCTGGCTGGTTTTATCACTCTGATCACTTTGAATACTCTTGCCATTTGACGAATTCGGTCAATTCCAACGTTCTATTCAGTTTCAACATGATGAACATTCTGAATTATTGGGCATTCAGGCTATTTTGATTATTCTGGCTGGTTTTATCACTCTGATCACTTTGATTATTCTTGTCATTTGACGAATTCGGTCAATTCCAACGTCATATTCACTTTGAACATGCTGAACAATCTTAATTATTGGACATTCAGGCTATTTTCATTTGACTGGCTGGTTTTATCAATCTGATCACTTTGAATACTCTTGCCATTTGACGAATTCGGTCAATTCCAACGTTCTATTCAGTTTCAACATGATGGACATTCTGAATTATTGGGCATTCAGGCTATTTTGATTAGTCTGGCTGGTTTTATCACTCTGATCACTTTGATTATTCTTGTCATTTGACGAATTCGGTCAATTCCAACGCCATATTCACTTTGAACATGCTGAACAATCTTAATTATTGGACATTCAGGCTATTTTCATTTGTCTTGCTGGTTTTATCACTCTGATCACTTAGATTATGCATGCCATTTGACGAATTCGGTCAATTCTAACGTCATATTCACTTTGAACATGCTGAACAATCTGAATTATTGGACATTCAGGCTATTTTCATTTGTCTGTCTGGTTTTATCACTCTGATCACTTTGATTATTCTTGCCATTTGACGAATTCGGTCAATTCCAACGTTCTGTTCAGTTTCAACATGATGAACATTCTGAATTATTGGGCATTCATGCTATTTTGATTAGTCTGGCTGGTTTTATCACTCTGATCACTTTGAATACTCTTGGCATTTGACGAATTCGGTCAATTCCAACGTTCTATTCAGTTTCAACATGATCAACATTCTGAATTATTGGGCATTCAGGCTATTTTGATTAGTCTGGCTGGTTTTATCACTCTGATCACTTTGATTATTCTTGTCATTTGACGAATTCGGTCAATTCCAACGTCAAATTCACTTTGAACATGCTGAACAATCTTAATTATTGGACATTCAGGCTATTTTCATTTGTCTGCCTGGTTTTATCACTCTGATCACTTTGATTATTCTTGTCATTTGACGAATTCGGTCAATTCCAACGTCATATTCAGTTTCAACATGATGAACATTCTGAATTATTGGGCATTCAGGCTATTTTGATTAGTCTAGTTGGTTTCATCACTCTGATCACTTTGAATACTCTTGCCATTTGACGAATTCGGTCAATTCCAACGTTCTGTTCAGTTTCAACATGATGAACATTCTGAATTATTGGGCATTCAGGCTATTTTGATTAGTCTGGCTGGTTTTATCACTCTGATCACTTTGATTATTCTTGTCATTTGACGAATTCGGTCAATTCCAACGTCAAATTCACTTTGAACATGCTGAACAATCTGAATTATTGGACATTCAGGCTATTTTCATTTGTCTGGCTGATTTTATCACTCTGATCACTTTGATTATTCTTGCCATTTGACGAATTCGGTCAATTCCGACGTCATATTCACTTTGAACATGCTGAACAATCTGAATTATTGGACATTCAGACTATTTTGATTTGTCTGGTTGGTTTTATCACTCTGATCACTTTGATTATTCTTGTCATTTGACGAATTCGGGCAATTCCAACGTCATATTCACTTTGAACATGCAGAACAATCTGAATTATTGGACATTAAGGCTATTTTCATTTGTCTGGCTGATTTTATCACTCTGATCACTTTGATTATTCTTGCCATTTGACGAATTCGGTCAATTCCGACGTCATATTCACTTTGAACATGCTGAACAATCTGAATTATTGGACATTCAGGCTATTTTGATTAGTCTGGTTGGTTTTATCACTCTGATCACTTTGAATACTCTTGCCATTTGACGAATTCGGTCAATTCCAACGTCATATTCAATTTGAAGATGCTGAACAATCTGAATTATAGGGCATTCAGGCTATTTTGATTAGTCTGGCTGGTTTTATTACTTTAATTATCTGCCATTTGACGAATTCGGTCAATTCCAACGTTCTGTTCAGTTTCAACATGATGAACATTCTGAATTATTGGGCATTCATGCTATTTTGATTAGTCTGGCTGGTTTTATCACTCTGTTCACTTTGAATACTCTTGCCATTTGACGAATTCGGTCAATTCCAACGTTCTATTCAGTTTCAACATGATGAACATTCTAAATTATTGGGCATTCAGGCTATTTTGATTATTCTGGCTGGTTTTATCACTCTGATCACTTTGATTATTCTTGTCATTTGACGAATTCGGTCAATTCCAACGTCATATTCACTTTGAACATGCTGAACAATCTGAATTATTGGACATTCAGGCTATTTTCATTTGTCTGGCTGATTTTATCACTCTGATCACTTTGATTATTCTTGCCATTTGACGAATTCGGTCAATTCCGACGTCATATTCACTTTGAACATGCTGAACAATCTGAATTATTGGACATTCAGACTATTTTGATTTGTCTGGTTGGTTTTATCACTCTGATCACTTTGATTATTCTTGTCATTTGACGAATTCGGGCAATTCCAACGTCATATTCACTTTGAACATGCAGAACAATCTGAATTATTGGACATTAAGGCTATTTTCATTTGTCTGGCTGATTTTATCACTCTGATCACTTTGATTATTCTTGCCATTTGACGAATTCGGTCAATTCCGACGTCATATTCACTTTGAACATGCTGAACAATCTGAATTATTGGACATTCAGACTATTTTGATTTGTCTGGTTGGTTTTATCACTCTGATCACTTTGATTATTCTTGTCATTTGACGAATTCGGGCAATTCCAACGTCATATTCACTTTGAACATGCAGAACAATCTGAATTATTGGACATTCAGGCTATTTTCATTTGTCTGGCTGATTTTATCACTCTGATCACTTTGATTATTCTTGCCATTTGACGAATTCGGTCAATTCCGACGTCATATTGACTTTGAACATGCTGAACAATCTGAATTATTGGACATTCAGACTATTTTGATTTGTCTGGTTGGTTTTATCACCTTGATTATGCATGCCATTTGACGAATTCGGTCAATTCTAACGTCAAATTCAGTTTCAACATGATGAACATTCTGAATTATTGGGCATTCAGGCTATTTTGATTAGTCTGGCTGGTTTTATCACTCTGATCACTTTGATTATTCTTGCCATTTGACGAATTCGGTCAATTCCAACGTTCTGTTCAGTTTCAACATGATGGACATTCTGAATTATTGGGCATTCAGGCTATTTTGATTAGTCTGGCTGGTTTTATCACTCTGATCACTTTGATTATTCTTGTCATTTGACGAATTCGGTCAATTCCAACGTCATATTCACTTTGAACATGCTGAACAATCTTAATTATTGGACATTCAGGCTATTTTCATTTGTCTGCCTGGTTTTATCACTCTGATCACTTTGATTATTCTTGTCATTTGACGAATTCGGTCAATTCCAACGTCATATTCAGTTTCAACATGATGAACATTCTGAATTATTGGGCATTCAGGCTATTTTGATTAGTCTGGTTGGTTTTATCACTCTGATCACTTTGAATACTCTTGCCATTTGACGAATTCGGTCAATTCCAACGTTCTGTTCAGTTTCAACATTATGAACATTCTGAATTATTGGGCATTCATGCTATTTTGATTAGTCTGGCTGGTTTTATCACTCTGATCACTTTGAATACTCTTGCCATTTGACGAATTCGGTCAATTCCAACGTCATATTCAGTTTCAACATGATGAACATTCTGAATTATTGGGCATTCATTCTATTTTGATTAGTCTGGCTGGTTTTATCACTCTGATCACTTTGATTATTCTTGTCATTTGACGAATTCGGTCAATTCCAACGTCAAATTCACTTTGAACATACTGAACAATCTGAATTATTGGGCATTCAGGCTATTTTGATTAGTCTGGCTGGTTTTATCACTCTGATCACTTTGATTATTCATGCCATTTGACGAATTCGGTCAATTCCAACGTCATATTCAGTTTCAACATGATGAACATTCTGAATTATTGGGCATTCATTCTATTTTGATTAGTCTGGCTGGTTTTATCACTCTGATCACTTTGATTACTCTTGCCAATTGACGAATTCGGTCAATTCCAACGTCGTATTCACTTTGAACATGCTGAACAATCTTAATTACTGGGCATTCAGGCTATTTTGATTAGTCTGGCTGGTTTTATCACTCTGATCACTTTGATTATTCTTGTCATTTGACGAATTCGGTCAATTCCAACGTCATATTCAGTTTCAAAATGATGAACATTCTGAATTATTGGGCATTCAGGCTATTTTGATTAGTCTGGCTGGTTTTATCACTCTGATCACTTTGAATACTCTTGCCATTTGACGAATTCGGTCAATTCCAACATTCTATTCAGTTTCAACATGATGAACATTCTGAATTATTGGGCATTCAGGCTATTTTGATTAGTCTGGTTGGTTTTATCACTCTGATCACTTTGAATACTCTTGCCATTTGACGAATTCGGTCAATTCCAACGTCATATTCAATTTGAACATGCTGAACAATCTGAATTATTGGGCATTCTGGCTATTTTGATTAGTCTGGCTTGTTTTATGACTCTGATCACTTTGATTATGCATGCCATTTGACGAATTCGGTCAATTTCAACGTCATATTCACTTTGAACATGCTGAACAATCTGAATTATTGGGCATTCAGGCTATTTTGATTAGTCTGGCTGGTTTTATTACTCTGGTCACTTTGATTATTCTTGCCATTTGACGAATTCGGTCAATTCCAACGTTCTATTCAGTTTCAACATGATGAACATTCTGAATTATTGGGCATTCAGGCTATTTTGATTAGTCTGGTTGGTTTTATCACTCTGATCACTTTGAATACTCTTGCCATTTGACGAATTCGGTCAATTCCAACGTCATATTCAATTTGAACATGCTGAACAATCTGAATTATTGGGCATTCTGGCTATTTTGATTAGTCTGGCTTGTTTTATCACTCTGGTCACTTTGATTATGCATGCCATTTGACGAATTCGGTCAATTTCAACGTCATATTCACTTTGAACATGCTGAACAATCTGAATTATTGGGCATTCAGGCTATTTTGATTAGTCTGGCTGGTTTTATTACTCTGGTCACTTTGATTATTCTTGTCATTTGACGAATTCGGTCAATTCCAACGTCATATTCACTTTGAACATGCTGAACAATCTGAATTATTGGACATTCAGGCTATTTTCATTTGTCTGGCTGGTTTTATCACTCTGATCACTTTGATTATGCATGCCATTTGACGAATTCGGTCAATTTCAACGTCATATTCAGTTTCAACATGATGAACATTCTGAATTATTGGGCATTCAGGCTATTTTGATTAGTCTGGCTGGTTTTATCACTCTGATCACTTTGATTATTCTTGCCATTTGACGAATTCGGTCAATTCCAACGTTCTGTTCAGTTTCAACATGATGAACATTCTGAATTATTGGGCATTCATGCTATTTTGATTAGTCTGGCTGGTTTTATCACTCTGATCACTTTGAATACTCTTGCCATTTGACGAATTCGGTCAATTCCAACGTTCTATTCAGTTTCAACATGATGAACATTCTGAATTATTGGGCATTCAGGCTATTTTGATTATTCTGGCTGGTTTTATCACTCTGATCACTTTGATTATTCTTGTCATTTGACGAATTCGGTCAATTCCAACGTCATATTCACTTTGAACATGCTGAACAATCTTAATTATTGGACATTCAGGCTATTTTCATTTGACTGGCTGGTTTTATCAATCTGATCACTTTGAATACTCTTGCCATTTGACGAATTCGGTCAATTCCAACGTTCTATTCAGTTTCAACATGATGGACATTCTGAATTATTGGGCATTCAGGCTATTTTGATTAGTCTGGCTGGTTTTATCACTCTGATCACTTTGATTATTCTTGTCATTTGACGAATTCGGTCAATTCCAACGCCATATTCACTTTGAACATGCTGAACAATCTTAATTATTGGACATTCAGGCTATTTTCATTTGTCTTGCTGGTTTTATCACTCTGATCACTTAGATTATGCATGCCATTTGACGAATTCGGTCAATTCTAACGTCATATTCACTTTGAACATGCTGAACAATCTGAATTATTGGACATTCAGGCTATTTTCATTTGTCTGTCTGGTTTTATCACTCTGATCACTTTGATTATTCTTGCCATTTGACGAATTCGGTCAATTCCAACGTTCTGTTCAGTTTCAACATGATGAACATTCTGAATTATTGGGCATTCATGCTATTTTGATTAGTCTGGCTGGTTTTATCACTCTGATCACTTTGAATACTCTTGGCATTTGACGAATTCGGTCAATTCCAACGTTCTATTCAGTTTCAACATGATCAACATTCTGAATTATTGGGCATTCAGGCTATTTTGATTAGTCTGGCTGGTTTTATCACTCTGATCACTTTGATTATTCTTGTCATTTGACGAATTCGGTCAATTCCAACGTCAAATTCACTTTGAACATGCTGAACAATCTTAATTATTGGACATTCAGGCTATTTTCATTTGTCTGCCTGGTTTTATCACTCTGATCACTTTGATTATTCTTGTCATTTGACGAATTCGGTCAATTCCAACGTCATATTCAGTTTCAACATGATGAACATTCTGAATTATTGGGCATTCAGGCTATTTTGATTAGTCTAGTTGGTTTCATCACTCTGATCACTTTGAATACTCTTGCCATTTGACGAATTCGGTCAATTCCAACGTTCTGTTCAGTTTCAACATGATGAACATTCTGAATTATTTGGCATTCATGCTATTTTGATTAGTCTGGCTGGTTTTATCACTCTGATCACTTTGATTATTCTTGCCAATTGACGAATTCTTTCAATTCCAACGTCATATTCACTTTGAACATGCTGAACAATCTGAATTATTGTACATTCAGGCTATTTTCATTTGCCTGGCTGGTTTTATCACTCTGATCACTTTGATTATTCATGCCATTTGACGAATTCGGTCAATTCCAACGTCATATTCAGTTTCAACATGATGAACATTCTGAATTATTGGGCATTCAGGCTATTTTGATTAGTCTGGCTGGTTTTATCACTCTGATCACTTTGATTATTCTTGCCAATTGACGAATTCGGTCAATTCCAACGTCATATTCACTTTGAACATGCTGAACAATCTTAATTATTGGGCATTCAGGCTATTTTGATTAGTCTGGCTGGTTTTATCACTCTGATCACTTTGATTATTCTTGTCATTTGACGAATTCGGTCAATTCCAACGTCAAATTCAGTTTCAACATGATGAACATTCTGAATTATTGGGCATTCAGGCTATTTTGATTAGTCTGGCTGGTTTTATCACTCTGATCGCGTTGATTATTCTTTTCATTTGACGAATTCGGTCAATTCCAACGTCATATTCAGTTTCAACATGATGAACATTCTGAATTATTGGGCATTCAGGCTATTTTGATTAGTCTGGCTGGTTTTATCACTCTGATCACTTTGATTATTCTTGTCATTTGACGAATTCGGTCAATTCCAACGTCAAATTCAGTTTCAACATGATGAACATTCTGAATTATTGGGCATTCAGGCTATTTTGATTAGTCTGGCTGGTTTTATCACTCTGATCACTTTGAATACTCTTGCCATTTGACGAATTCGGTCAATTCCAACGTTCTATTCAGTTTCAACATGATGAACATTCTGAATTATTGGGCATTCATGCTATTTTGATTAGTCTGGCTGGTTTTATCACTCTGATCACTTTGAATACTCTTGGCATTTGACGAATTCGGTCAATTCCAACGTTCTATTCAGTTTCAACATGATGAACATTCTGAATTATTGGGCATTCAGGCTATTTTGATTAGTCTGGCTGGTTTTATCACTCTGATCACTTTGATTATTCTTGTCATTTGACGAATTCGGTCAATTCTAACGTCATATTCAGTTTCAACATAATGAACATTCTGAATTATTGGGCATTCAGGCTATTTTTATTAGTCTTGCTGGTTTTATCACTCTGATCACTTTGATTATGCATGCCATTTGACGAATTCGGTCAATTCTAACGTCATATTCACTTTGAACATGCTGAACAATCTGAATTATTGGACATTCAGGCTATTTTCATTTGTCTGGCTGGTTTTATCACTCTGATCACTTTGATTATTCTTGCCATTTGACGAATTCCGTCAATTCCAACGTTCTGTTCAGTTTCAACATGATGAACATTCTGAATTATTGGGCATTCATGCTATTTTGATTAGTCTGGCTGGTTTTATCACTCTGATCACTTTGAATACTCTTGGCATTTGACGAATTCGGTCAATTCCAACGTTCTATTCAGTTTCAACATGATGAACATTCTGAATTATTGGGCATTCAGGCTATTTTGATTAGTCTGGCTGGTTTTATCACTCTGATCACTTTGATTATTCTTGTCATTTGACGAATTCGGTCAATTCCAACGTCAAATTCACTTTGAACATGCTGAACAATCTTAATTATTGGACATTCAGGCTATTTTCATTTGTCTGCCTGGTTTTATCACTCTGATCACTTTGATTATTCTTGTCATTTGACGAATTCGGTCAATTCCAACGTCATATTCAGTTTCAACATGATGAACATTCTGAATTAATGGACATTCAGGCTATTTTGATTAGTCTAGTTGGTTTCATCACTCTGATCACTTTGAATACTCTTGCCATTTGACGAATTCGGTCAATTCCAACGTTCTGTTCAGTTTCAACATGATGAACATTCTGAATTATTGGGCATTCATGCTATTTTGATTAGTCTGGCTGGTTTTATAACTCTGATCACTTTGAATACTCTTGCCATTTGACGAATTCGGTCAATTCCAACGTTCTATTCCGTTTCAACATGATGAACATTCTGAATTATTGGGCATTCAGGCTATTTTGATTAGTCTGGCTGGTTTTATCACTCTGATCACTTTGATTATTCTTGCCAATTGACGAATTCTTTCAATTCCAACGTCATATTCACTTTGAACATGCTGAACAATCTGAATTATTGTACATTCAGGCTATTTTCATTTGCCTGGCTGGTTTTATCACTCTGATCACTTTGATTATTCATGCCATTTGACGAATTCGGTCAATTCCAACGTCATATTCAGTTTCAACATGATGAACATTCTGAATTATTGGGCATTCAGGCTATTTTGATTAGTCTGGCTGGTTTTATCACTCTGATCACTTTGATTATTCTTGCCAATTGACGAATTCGGTCAATTCCAACGTCATATTCACTTTGAACATGCTGAACAATCTTAATTATAAGCGCCCCGGTAGGCGAGTTGGTAGCGTGCTTGCCTATCAGCGTGGGGGTTGTGGGTTCGATTCCCACCAGAGGCTTTGGTCTGTCGCTGCAAAAAATCAAGCCAAATAGTCTTTGTCACTCGGTTTATCCTTGGACCCAAAATTAGAATATAAATTTACTTTGTATTGTAATTAAATAAAATAAAAATAAAAATAAAAATAAAAATAAAAATAAAAATAAAAATAAAAATAAAAATAAAAATAAAAATAAAAATAAAAATAAATAAAATCTTAATTATTGGGCATTCAGGCTATTTTGATTAGTCTGGCTGGTTTTATCACTCTGATCACTTTGATTATTCTTGTCATTTGACGAATTCGGTCAATTCCAACGTCAAATTCAGTTTCAACATGATGAACATTCTGAATTATTGGGCATTCAGGCTATTTTGATTAGTCTGGCTGGTTTTATCACTCTGATCGCTTTGATTATTCTTGTCATTTGACGAATTCGGTCAATTCCAACGTTCTGTTCAGTTTCAACATGATGAACATTCTGAATTATTGGGCATTCAGGCTATTTTGATTAGTCTGGCTGGTTTTATCACTCTGA
Source organism: Hydrotaea cyrtoneurina (assembly GCA_958296145.1). Classification (NCBI taxonomy): domain Eukaryota; kingdom Metazoa; phylum Arthropoda; class Insecta; order Diptera; family Muscidae; genus Hydrotaea; species Hydrotaea cyrtoneurina. The sequence continues at coordinate 80,387,914 of OY282513.1, forward strand.
TCACTTTGAATACTCTTGCCATTTGACGAATTCGGGTAATTCCAACGTTCTATTCAGTTTCAACATGATGAACATTCTGAATTATTGGGCATTCAGGCTATTTTCATTTGTCTGGCTGGTTTTATCACTCTGATCACTTTGATTATTCTTGCCATTTGACGAATTCGGTCAATTCCAACGTCATATTCACTTTGAACATGCTGAACAATCTGAATTATTGGACATTCAGACTATTTTGATTTGTCTGCTTGGTTTTATCACTTTGATTATGCATGCCATTTGACGAATTCGGTCAATTTCAACGTCATATTCACTTTGAACATGCTGAACAATCTGAATTATTGGTCATTCAGGCTATTTTCATTTGTCTGGCTGGTTTTGTTGGGCATTCAGGCTATTTTGATTAGTCTGGCTGGTTTTATCACTCTGATCGCTTTGATTATTCTTGTCATTTGACGAATTCGGTCAATTCCAACGTTCTATTCAGTTTCAACATGATGAACATTCTGAATTATTAGGCATTCAGGCTATTTTGATTAGTCTGGCTGGTTTTATCACTCTGATCACTTTGATTATTCTTGCCATTTGACGAATTCGGTCAATTCCAACGTTCTATTCAGTTTCAACATGATGAACATTCTGAATTATTGGGCATTCATGCTATTTTGATTAGTCTGGCTGGTTTTATCACTCTGATCACTTTGAATACTCTTAGCATTTGACGAATTCGGTCAATTCCAACGTTCTATTCAGTTTCAACATGATGAACATTCTGAATTATTGGGCATTCAGGCTATTTTGATTAGTCTGGCTGGTTTTATCACTCTGATCACTTTGATTATTCTTGTCATTTGACGAATTCGGTCAATTCTAACGTCATATTCAGTTTCAACATAATGAACATTCTGAATTATTGGGCATTCAGGCTATTTTTATTAGTCTTGCTGTTTTTATCACTCTGATCACTTTGATTATGCATGCCATTTGACGAATTCGGTCAATTCTAACGTCATATTCACTTTGAACATGCTGAACAATCTGAATTATTGGACATTCAGGCTATTTTCATTTGTCTGGCTGGTTTTATCACTCTGATCACTTTGATTATTCTTGCCATTTGACGAATTCCGTCAATTCCAACGTTCTGTTCAGTTTCAACATGATGAACATTCTGAATTATTGGGCATTCATGCTATTTTGATTAGTCTGGCTGGTTTTATCACTCTGATCACTTTGAATACTCTTGGCATTTGACGAATTCGGTCAATTCCAACGTTCTATTCAGTTTCAACATGATGAACATTATGAATTATTGGGCATTCAGGCTATTTTGATTAGTCTGGCTGGTTTTATCACTCTGATCACTTTGATTATTCTTGTCATTTGACGAATTCGGTCAATTCCAACGTCAAATTCACTTTGAACATGCTGAACAATCTTAATTATTGGACATTCAGGCTATTTTCATTTGTCTGCCTGGTTTTATCACTCTGATCACTTTGATTATTCTTGTCATTTGACGAATTCGGTCAATTCCAACGTCATATTCAGTTTCAACATGATGAACATTCTGAATTAATGGGCATTCAGGCTATTTTGATTAGTCTAGTTGGTTTCATCACTCTGATCACTTTGAATACTCTTGCCATTTGACGAATTCGGTCAATTCCAACGTTCTGTTCAGTTTCAACATGATGAACATTCTGAATTATTGGGCATTCATGCTATTTTGATTAGTCTGGCTGGTTTTATAACTCTGATCACTTTGAATACTCTTGCCATTTGACGAATTCGGTCAATTCCAACGTTCTATTCCGTTTCAACATGATGAACATTCTGAATTATTGGGCATTCAGGCTATTTTGATTAGTCTGGCTGGTTTTATCACTCTGATCACTTTGATTATTCTTGCCAATTGACGAATTCTTTCAATTCCAACGTCATATTCACTTTGAACATGCTGAACAATCTGAATTATTGTACATTCAGGCTATTTTCATTTGCCTGGCTGGTTTTATCACTCTGATCACTTTGATTATTCATGCCATTTGACGAATTCGGTCAATTCCAACGTCATATTCAGTTTCAACATGATGAACATTCTGAATTATTGGGCATTCAGGCTATTTTGATTAGTCTGGCTGGTTTTATCACTCTGATCACTTTGATTATTCTTGCCAATTGACGAATTCGGTCAATTCCAACGTCATATTCACTTTGAACATGCTGAACAATCTTAATTATAAGCGCCCCGGTAGGCGAGTTGGTAGCGTGCTTGCCTATCAGCGTGGGGGTTGTGGGTTCGATTCCCACCAGAGGCTTTGGTCTGTCGCTGCAAAAAATCAAGCCAAATAGTCTTTGTCACTCGGTTTATCCTTGGACCCAAAATTAGAATATAAATTTACTTTGTATTGTAATTAAATAAAATAAAAATAAAAATAAAAATAAATAAAATCTTAATTATTGGGCATTCAGGCTATTTTGATTAGTCTGGCTGGTTTTATCACTCTGATCACTTTGATTATTCTTGTCATTTGACGAATTCGGTCAATTCCAACGTCAAATTCAGTTTCAACATGATGAACATTCTGAATTATTGGGCATTCAGGCTATTTTGATTAGTCTGGCTGGTTTTATCACTCTGATCGCTTTGATTATTCTTGTCATTTGACGAATTCGGTCAATTCCAACGTTCTATTCAGTTTCAACATGATGAACATTCTGAATTATTGGGCATTCAGGCTATTTTGATTAGTCTGGCTGGTTTTATCACTCTGATCACTTTGAATACTCTTGCCATTTGACGAATTCGGTCAATTCCAACGTTCTATTCAGTTTCAACATGATGAACATTCTGAATTATTGGGCATTCAGGCTATTTTCATTTGTCTGGCTGGTTTTATCACTCTGATCACTTTGATTATTCTTGCCATTTGACGAATTCGGTCAATTCCAACGTCATATTCACTTTGAACATGCTGAACAATCTGAATTATTGGACATTCAGACTATTTTGATTTGTCTGCTTGGTTTTATCACTTTGATTATGCATGCCATTTGACGAATTCGGTCAATTTCAACGTCATATTCACTTTGAACATGCTGAACAATCTGAATTATTGGTCATTCAGGCTATTTTCATTTGTCTGGCTGGTTTTGTTGGGCATTCAGGCTATTTTGATTAGTCTGGCTGGTTTTATCACTCTGATCGCTTTGATTATTCTTGTCATTTGACGAATTCGGTCAATTCCAACGTTCTATTCAGTTTCAACATGATGAACATTCTGAATTATTGGGCATTCAGGCTATTTTGATTAGTCTGGCTGGTTTTATCACTCTGATCACTTTGATTATTCTTGCCAATTGACGAATTCGGTCAATTCCAACGTCATATTCAGTTTCAACATGATGAACATTCTGAATTATTGGGCATTCAGGCTATTTTGATTAGTCTGGCTGGTTTTATCACTCTGATCACTTTGATTATTCTTGTCATTTGACGAATTCGGTCAATTCCAACGTCATATTCAGTTTCAACATGATGAACATTCTGAATTATTGGGCATTCAGGCTATTTTGATTAGGCTGGCTGGTTTTATCACTCTGATCACTTTGATTATTCTTGTCATTTGACGAATTCGGTCAATTCCAACGTCATATTCAGTTTCAACATGATGAACATTCTGAATTATTGGGCATTCAGGCTATTTTGATTAGTCTGGCTGGTTTTATCACTCTGATCACTTTGATTATTCTTGTCATTTGACGAATTCGGTCAATTCCAACGTCATATTCAGTTTCAACATGATGAACAATCTGATTTATTGGACATTCAGGCTATTTTCATTTGTCTGGCTGGTTTTATTGGGCATTCAGGCTATTTTGATTAGTCTGGCTGGTTTTATCACTCTGATCACTTTGATTATTCTTGCCAATTGACGAATTCGGTCAATTCCAACGTCATATTCACTTTGAACATGCTGAACAATCTGAATTATTGGACATTCAGGCTATTTTCATTTGCCTGGCTGGTTTTATCACTCTGATCACTTTGATTATTCTTGTCATTTGACGAATTCGGTCAATTCCAACGTCATATTCAGTTTCAACATGATGAACATTCTGAATTATTGGGCATTCAGGCTATTTTGATTATTCTGGCTGGTTTTATCACTCTGATCACTTTGATTATTCTTGCCAATTGACGAATTCGGTCAATTCCAACGTCATATTCACTTTGAACATGCTGAACAATCTTAATTATTGGGCATTCAGGCTATTTTGATTAGTCTGGCTGGTTTTATCACTCTGATCACATTGATTATGCATGCCATTTGACGAATTCGGTCAATTTCAACGTCATATTCACTTTGAACATGCTGATCAATCTGAATTATTGGACTTTCAGGCTATTTTCATTTGTCTGGCTGGTTTTATTGGGCATTCAGGCTATTTTGATTAGTCTGGCTGGTTTTATCACTCTGATCACTTTGATTATTCTTGCCAATTGACGAATCCGGTCAATTCCAACGTCATATTCACTTTGAACATGCTGAACAATCTGAATTATTGGACATTCAGGCTATATTCATTTGCCTGGCTGGTTTTATCACTCTGATCACTTTGATTATTCATGCCATTTGACGAATTCGGTCAATTCCAACGTCATATTCAGTTTCAACATGATGAACATTCTGAATTATTGGGCATTCAGGCTATTTTGATTAGTCTGGCTGGTTTTATCACTTTGATTATTCTTGCCAATTGACGAATTCGGTCAATTCCAACGTCATATTCACTTTGAACATGCTGAACAATCTTAATTATTGGGCATTCAGGCTATTTTGATTAGTCTGGCTGGTTTTATCACTCTGATCACTTTGATTATTCTTGTCATTTGACGAATTCGGTCAATTCCAACGTCATATTCAGTTTCAACATGAACATTCTGAATTATTGGGCATTCAGGCTATTTTGATTAGTCTGGCTGGTTTTATCACTCTGATCACTTTGATTATTCTTGTCATTTGACGAATTCGGTCAATTCCAACGTCATATTCAGTTTCAACATGATGAACATTCTGAATTATTGGGCATTCAGGCTATTTTGATTAGTCTGGCTGGTTTTATCACTCTGATCACTTTGAATACTCTTGCCATTTGACGAATTCGGTCAATTCCAACGTTATATTCAGTTTCAACATGATGAACATTCTGAATTATTGGGCATTCAGGCTATTTTGATTAGTCTGGCTGGTTTTATCACTCTGATCACTTTGAATACTCTTGCCATTTGACGAATTCGGTCAATTCCAACGTTCTATTCAGTTTCAACATGATGAACATTCTGAATTATTGGGCATTCAGGCTATTTTCATTTGTCTGGCTGGTTTTATCACTCTGATCACTTTGATTATTCTTGCCATTTGACGAATTCGGTCAATTCCAACGTCATATTCACTTTGAACATGCTGAACAATCTGAATTATTGGACATTCAGACTATTTTGATTTGTCTGCTTGGTTCTATCACTTTGATTATGCATGCCATTTGACGAATTCGGTCAATTTCAACGTCATATTCACTTTGAACATGCTGAACAATCTGAATTATTGGACATTCAGGCTATTTTCATTTGTCTGGCTGGTTTTATCACTCTGATCACTTTGATTATTCTTGTCATTTGACGAATTCGGTCAATTCCAACGTTCTATTCAGTTTCAACATGATGAACATTCTGAATTATTGGGCATTCAGGCTATTTTGATTAGTCTGGCTGGTTTTATCACTCTGATCACTTTGATTATTCTTGCCATTTGACGAATTCGGTCAATTCCAACGTCATATTCAGTTTCAACATAATGAACATTCTGAATTATTGGGCATTCAGGCTATTTTGATTAGTCTGGCTGGTTTTATCACTCTGATCACTTTGATTATTCTTGTCATTTGACGAATTCGGTCAATTCCAACGTCATATTCAGTTTCAACATGATGAACATTCTGAATTATTGGGCATTCAGGCTATTTTGATTAGTCTGGCTGGTTTTATCACTCTGATCACTTTGTATACTCTTGCCATTTGACGAATTCGGTCAATTCCAACGTTCTGTTCAGTTTCAACATGATGAACATTCTGAATTATTGGGCATTCAGGCTATTTTGATTAGCCTGGCTGGTTTTATCACTCTGATCACTTTGATTATTCTTGCCATTTGACGAATTCGGTCAATTCCAACGTTCTGTTCAGTTTCAACATTATGAACATTCTGAATTATTGGGCATTCAGGCTATTTTGATTAGTCTGGCTGGTTTTATCACTCTGATCGCTTTGATTATTCTTGTCATTTGACGAATTCGGTCAATTCCAACGTTCTATTCAGTTTCAACATGATGAACATTCTGAATTATTGGGCATTCAGGCTATTTTGATTAGTCTGGCTGGTTTTATCACTCTGATCACTTTGATTATTCTTGCCAATTGACGAATTCGGTCAATTCCAACGTCATATTCAGTTTCAACATGATGAACATTCTGAATTATTGGGCATTCAGGCTATTTTGATTAGTCTGGCTGGTTTTATCACTCTGATCACTTTGATTATTCTTGTCATTTGACGAATTCGGTCAATTCCAACGTCATATTCAGTTTCAACATGATGAACATTCTGAATTATTGGGCATTCAGGCTATTTTGATTAGGCTGGCTGGTTTTATCACTCTGATGACTTTGATTATTCTTGTCATTTGACGAATTCGGTCAATTACAACGTCATATTCAGTTTCAATATGATGAACATTCTGAATTATTGGGCATTCAGGCTATTTTGATTAGTCTGGCTGGTTTTATCACTCTGATCACTTTGATTATTCTTGTCATTTGACGAATTCGGTCAATTCCAACGTCATATTCAGTTTCAACATGATGAACAATCTGATTTATTGGACATTCAGGCTATTTTCATTTGTCTGGCTGGTTTTATTGGGCATTCAGGCTATTTTGATTAGTCTGGCTGGTTTTATCACTCTGATCACTTTGATTATTCTTGCCAATTGACGAATTCGGTCAATTCCAACGTCATATTCACTTTGAACATGCTGAACAATCTGAATTATTGGACATTCAGGCTATTTTCATTTGCCTGGCTGGTTTTATCACTCTGATCACTTTGATTATTCTTGTCATTTGACGAATTCGGTCAATTCCAACGTCATATTCAGTTTCAACATGATGAACATTCTGAATTATTGGGCATTCAGGCTGTTTTGATTATTCTGGCTGGTTTTATCACTCTGATCACTTTGATTATTCTTGCCAATTGACGAATTCGGTCAATTCCAACGTCATATTCACTTTGAACATGCTGAACAATCTTAATTATTGGGCATTCAGGCTATTTTGATTAGTCTGGCTGGTTTTATCACTCTGATCACATTGATTATGCATGCCATTTGACGAATTCGGTCAATTTCAACGTCATATTCACTTTGAACATGCTGAACAATCTGAATTATTGGACTTTCAGGCTATTTTCATTTGTCTGGCTGGTTTTATTGGGCATTCAGGCTATTTTGATTAGTCTGGCTGGTTTTATCACTCTGATCACTTTGATTATTCTTGCCAATTGACGAATCCGGTCAATTCCAACGTCATATTCACTTTGAACATGCTGAACAATCTGAATTATTGGACATTCAGGCTATTTTCATTTGCCTGGCTGGTTTTATCACTCTGATCACTTTGATTATTCATGCCATTTGACGAATTCGGTCAATTCCAACGTCATATTCAGTTTCAACATGATGAACATTCTGAATTATTGGGCATTCAGGCTATTTTGATTAGTCTGGCTGGTTTTATCACTTTGATTATTCTTGCCAATTGACGAATTCGGTCAATTCCAACGTCATATTCACTTTGAACATGCTGAACAATCTTAATTATTGGGCATTCAGGCTATTTTGATTAGTCTGGCTGGTTTTATCACTCTGATCACTTTGATTATTCTTGTCATTTGACGAATTCGGTCAATTCCAACGTCATATTCAGTTTCAACATGAACATTCTGAATTATTGGGCATTCAGGCTATTTTGATTAGTCTGGCTGGTTTTATCACTCTGATCACTTTGATTATTCTTGTCATTTGACGAATTCGGTCAATTCCAACGTCATATTCAGTTTCAACATGATGAACATTCTGAATTATTGGGCATTCAGGCTATTTTGATTAGTCTGGCTGGTTTTATCACTCTGATCACTTTGAATACTCTTGCCATTTGACGAATTCGGTCAATTCCAACGTTATATTCAGTTTCAACATGATGAACATTCTGAATTATTGGGCATTCAGGCTATTTTGATTAGTCTGGCTGGTTTTATCACTCTGATCACTTTGAATACTCTAGCCATTTGACGAATTCGGTCAATTCCAACGTTCTATTCAGTTTCAACATGATGAACATTCTGAATTATTGGGCATTCAGGCTATTTTCATTTGTCTGGCTGGTTTTATCACTCTGATCACTTTGATTATTCTTGCCATTTGACGAATTCGGTCAATTCCAACGTCATATTCACTTTGAACATGCTGAACAATCTGAATTATTGGACATTCAGACTATTTTGATTTGTCTGCTTGGTTCTATCACTTTGATTATGCATGCCATTTGACGAATTCGGTCAATTTCAACGTCATATTCACTTTGAACATGCTGAACAATCTGAATTATTGGACATTCAGGCTATTTTCATTTGTCTGGCTGGTTTTATCACTCTGATCACTTTGATTATTCTTGTCATTTGACGAATTCGGTCAATTCCAACGTTCTATTCAGTTTCAACATGATGAACATTCTGAATTATTGGGCATTCAGGCTATTTTGATTAGTCTGGCTGGTTTTATCACTCTGATCACTTTGATTATTCTTGTCATTTGACGAATTCGGTCAATTCCAACGTCATATTCAGTTTCAACATGATGAACATTCTGAATTATTGGGCATTCAGGCTATTTTGATTAGCCTGGCTGGTTTTATCACTCTGATCACTTTGTATACTCTTGCCATTTGACGAATTCGGTCAATTCCAACGTTCTGTTCAGTTTCAACATGATGAACATTCTGAATTATGGGGCATTCAGGCTATTTTGATTAGCCTGGCTGGTTTTATCACTCTGATCACTTTGATTATTCTTGCCATTTGACGAATTCGGTCAATTCCAACGTTCTGTTCAGTTTCAACATTATGAACATTCTGAATTATTGGGCATTCAGGCTATTTTGATTAGTCTGGCTGGTTTTATCACTCTGATCACTTTGATTATTCTTGCCATTTGACGAATTCGGTCAATTCCAACGTCATATTCACTTTGAACATGCTGAACAATCTTAATTATTGGGCACTAAGGCTATTTTGATTAGTCTGGCTGGTTTTATCACTCTGATCACTTTGATTATTCTTGTCATTTGACGAATTCGGTCAATTCCAACGTCATATTCAGTTTCAACATGATGAACATTCTGAATTATTGGGCATTCAGGCTATTTTGATTAGGCTGGCTGGTTATCACTCTGATCACTTTGAATACTCTTGCCATTTGACGAATTCGGTCAATTTCAACGTCATATTCACTTTGAACATGCTGAACAATCTGATTTATTGGACATTCAGGCTATTTTCATTTGTCTGGCTGGTTTTATTGGGCATTCAGGCTATTTTGATTAGTCTGGCTGGTTTTATCACTCTGATCACTTTGATTATTCTTGCCAATTGACGAATTCGGTCAATTCCAACGTCATATTCACTTTGAACATGCTGAACAATCTGAATTATTGGACATTCAGGCTATTTTCATTTGCCTGGCTTGTTTTATCACTCTGATCACTTTGATTATTCTTGTCATTTGACGAATTCGGTCAATTCCAACGTCATATTCAGTTTCAACATGATGAACATTCTGAATTATTGGGCATTCAGGCTATTTTGATTATTCTGGCTGGTTTTATCATTCTGATCACTTTGATTATTCTTGCCAATTGACGAATTCGGTCAATTCCAACGTCATATTCACTTTGAACATGCTGAACAATCTGAATTATTGGACATTCAGGCTATTTTCATTTGCCTGGGTGGTTTTATCACTCTGATCACTTTGATTATTCATGCCATTTGACGAATTCGGTCAATTCCAACGTCATATTCAGTTTCAACATGATGAACATTCTGAATTATTGGGCATTCAGGCTATTTTGATTAGTCTGGCTGGTTTTATCACTCTGATCACTTTGATTATTCTTGCCAATTGACGAATTCGGTCAATTCCAACGTCATATTCACTTTGAACATGCTGAACAATCTTAAGTATTAGGCATTCAGGCTATTTTGATTAGTCTGGCTGGTTTTATCACTCTGATCACTTTGATTATGCATGCCATTTGACGAATTCGGTCAATTTCAACGTCATATTCACTTTGAACATGCTGAAAAATCTGAATTATTGGGCATTCAGGCTATTTTGATTAGTCTGGCTGGTTTTATTGGGCATTCAGGCTATTTTGATTAGTCTGGCTGGTTTTATCACTCTGATCACTTTGATTATTCTTGCCAATTGACGAATTCGGTCAATTCCAACGTCATATTCACTTTGAACATGCTGAACAATCTGAATTATTGGACATTCAGGCTATTTTCATTTGCCTGGCTGGTTTTATCACTCTGATCACTTTGATTATTCATGCCATTTGACGAATTCGGTCAATTCCAAAGTCATATTCAGTTTCAACATGATGAACATTCTGAATTATTGGGCATTCAGGCTATTTTGATTAGTCTGGCTGGTTTTATCACTCTGATCACTTTGATTATTCTTGCCAATTGACGAATTCGGTCAATTCCAACGTCATATTCACTTTGAACATGCTGAACAATCTTAATTATTGGGCATTCAGGCTATTTTGATTAGTCTGGATGGTTTTATCACTCTGATCACTTTGATTATTCATGCCATTTGACGAATTCGGTCAATTCCAACGTCATATTCAGTTTCAACATGATGAACATTCTGAATTATTGGGCATTCAGGCTATTTTGATTAGTCTGGCTGGTTTTATCACTCTGATCACTTTGATTATTCTTGCCAATTGACGAATTCGGTCAATTCCAACGTCATATTCACTTTGAACATGCTGAACTATCTGAATTATTGGACATTCAGGCTATTTTCATTTGCCTGGCTGGTTTTATCACTCTGATCACTTTGATTATTCATGCCATTTGACGAATTCGGCCAATTCCAACGTCAAATTCAGTTTCAACATGATGAACATTCTGAATTATTGGGCATTCAGGCTATTTTGATTAGTCTGGCTGGTTTTATCACTCTGATCACTTTGAATACTCTTGCCATTCAGGCTATTTTGATTAGTCTGGCTGGTTTTATCACTCTGATCACTTTGATTATTCTTGTCATTTGACGAATTCGGTCAATTCCAACGTCATATTCAGTTTCAACATGAACATTCTGAATTATTGGGCATTCAGGCTATTTTGATTAGTCTGGCTGGTTTTATCACTCTGATCACTTTGATTATTCTTGTCATTTGACGAATTCGGTCAATTCCAACGTCATATTCAGTTTCAACATGATGAACATTCTGAATTATTGGGCATTCAGGCTATTTTGATTAGTCTGGCTGGTTTTATCACTCTGATCACTTTGAATACTCTTGCCATTTGACGAATTCGGTCAATTCCAACGTTATATTCAGTTTCAACATGATGAACATTCTGAATTATTGGGCATTCAGGCTATTTTGATTAGTCTGGCTGGTTTTATCACTCTGATCACTTTGAATACTCTTGCCATTTGACGAATTCGGTCAATTCCAACGTTCTATTCAGTTTCAACATGATGAACATTCTGAATTATTGGGCATTCAGGCTATTTTCATTTGTCTGGCTGGTTTTATCACTCTGATCACTTTGATTATTCTTGCCATTTGACGAATTCGGTCAATTCCAACGTCATATTCACTTTGAACATGCTGAACAATCTGAATTATTGGACATTCAGACTATTTTGATTTGTCTGCTTGGTTCTATCACTTTGATTATGCATGCCATTTGACGAATTCGGTCAATTTCAACGTCATATTCACTTTGAACATGCTGAACAATCTGAATTATTGGACATTCAGGCTATTTTCATTTGTCTGGCTGGTTTTATCACTCTGATCACTTTGATTATTCTTGTCATTTGACGAATTCGGTCAATTCCAACGTTCTATTCAGTTTCAACATGATGAACATTCTGAATTATTGGGCATTCAGGCTATTTTGATTAGTCTGGCTGGTTTTATCACTCTGATCACTTTGATTATTCTTGTCATTTGACGAATTCGGTCAATTCCAACGTCATATTCAGTTTCAACATGATGAACATTCTGAATTATTGGGCATTCAGGCTATTTTGATTAGTCTGGCTGGTTTTATCACTCTGATCACTTTGTATACTCTTGCCATTTGACGAATTCGGTCAATTCCAACGTTCTGTTCAGTTTCAACATGATGAACATTCTGAATTATTGGGCATTCAGGCTATTTTGATTAGCCTGGCTGGTTTTATCACTCTGATCACTTTGATTATTCTTGCCATTTGACGAATTCGGTCAATTCCAACGTTCTGTTCAGTTTCAACATTATGAACATTCTGAATTATTGGGCATTCAGGCTATTTTGATTAGTCTGGCTGGTTTTATCACTCTGATCACTTTGATTATTCTTGCCATTTGACGAATTCGGTCAATTCCAACGTCATATTCACTTTGAACATGCTGAACAATCTTAATTATTGGGCACTAAGGCTATTTTGATTAGTCTGGCTGGTTTTATCACTCTGATCACTTTGATTATTCTTGTCATTTGACGAATTCGGTCAATTCCAACGTCATATTCAGTTTCAACATGATGAACATTCTGAATTATTGGGCATTCAGGCTATTTTGATTAGGCTGGCTGGTTATCACTCTGATCACTTTGAATACTCTTGCCATTTGACGAATTCGGTCAATTTCAACGTCATATTCACTTTGAACATGCTGAACAATCTGATTTATTGGACATTCAGGCTATTTTCATTTGTCTGGCTGGTTTTATTGGGCATTCAGGCTATTTTGATTAGTCTGGCTGGTTTTATCACTCTGATCACTTTGATTATTCTTGCCAATTGACGAATTCGGTCAATTCCAACGTCATATTCACTTTGAACATGCTGAACAATCTGAATTATTGGACATTCAGGCTATTTTCATTTGCCTGGCTTGTTTTATCACTCTGATCACTTTGATTATTCTTGTCATTTGACGAATTCGGTCAATTCCAACGTCATATTCAGTTTCAACATGATGAACATTCTGAATTATTGGGCATTCAGGCTATTTTGATTATTCTGGCTGGTTTTATCATTCTGATCACTTTGATTATTCTTGCCAATTGACGAATTCGGTCAATTCCAACGTCATATTCACTTTGAACATGCTGAACAATCTGAATTATTGGACATTCAGGCTATTTTCATTTGCCTGGGTGGTTTTATCACTCTGATCACTTTGATTATTCATGCCATTTGACGAATTCGGTCAATTCCAACGTCATATTCAGTTTCAACATGATGAACATTCTGAATTATTGGGCATTCAGGCTATTTTGATTAGTCTGGCTGGTTTTATCACTCTGATCACTTTGATTATTCTTGCCAATTGACGAATTCGGTCAATTCCAACGTCATATTCACTTTGAACATGCTGAACAATCTTAAGTATTGGGCATTCAGGCTATTTTGATTAGTCTGGCTGGTTTTATCACTCTGATCACTTTGATTATGCATGCCATTTGACGAATTCGGTCAATTTCAACGTCATATTCACTTTGAACATGCTGAAAAATCTGAATTATTGGGCATTCAGGCTATTTTGATTAGTCTGGCTGGTTTTATTGGGCATTCAGGCTATTTTGATTAGTCTGGCTGGTTTTATCACTCTGATCACTTTGATTATTCTTGCCAATTGACGAATTCGGTCAATTCCAACGTCATATTCACTTTGAACATGCTGAACAATCTGAATTATTGGACATTCAGGCTATTTTCATTTGCCTGGCTGGTTTTATCACTCTGATCACTTTGATTATTCATGCCATTTGACGAATTCGGTCAATTCCAAAGTCATATTCAGTTTCAACATGATGAACATTCTGAATTATTGGGCATTCAGGCTATTTTGATTAGTCTGGCTGGTTTTATCACTCTGATCACTTTGATTATTCTTGCCAATTGACGAATTCGGTCAATTCCAACGTCATATTCACTTTGAACATGCTGAACAATCTTAATTATTGGGCATTCAGGCTATTTTGATTAGTCTGGATGGTTTTATCACTCTGATCACTTTGATTATTCATGCCATTTGACGAATTCGGTCAATTCCAACGTCATATTCAGTTTCAACATGATGAACATTCTGAATTATTGGGCATTCAGGCTATTTTGATTAGTCTGGCTGGTTTTATCACTCTGATCACTTTGATTATTCTTGCCAATTGACGAATTCGGTCAATTCCAACGTCATATTCACTTTGAACATGCTGAACTATCTGAATTATTGGACATTCAGGCTATTTTCATTTGCCTGGCTGGTTTTATCACTCTGATCACTTTGATTATTCTTGTCATTTGACGAATTCGGTCAATTCCAACGTCATATTCAGTTTCAACATGATGAACATTCTGAATTATTGGGCATTCAGGCTATTTTGATTATTCTGGCTGGTTTTATCATTCTGATCACTTTGAATACTCTTGCCATTTGACGAATTCGGTCAATTCCAACGTTCTATTCAGTTTCAACATGATGAAAATTCTGAATTATTGGGCATTCAGGCTATTTTGATTAGTCTGGCTGGTTTTATCACTCTGATCAGTTTGAATACTCTTGCCATTTGACGAATTCGGCCAATTCAAACGTTCTATTCAGTTTCAACATGATGAACATTCTGAATTATTGGGCATTCAGGCTATTTTCATTTGTCTGGCTGGTTTTATCACTCTGATCACTTTGATTATTCTTGCCATTTGACGAATTCGGTCAATTCCAACGTCATATTCACTTTGAACATGCTGAACAATCTGAATTATTGGACATTCAGACTATTTTGATTTGTCTGCTTGGTTTTATCACTTTGATTATGCATGCCATTTGACGAATTCGGTCAATTTCAACGTCATATTCACTTTGAACATGCTGAACAATCTGAATTATTGGACATTCAGGCTATTTTGATTAGTCTGGCTGGTTTTATCACTCTGATCACTTTGTATACTCTTGCCATTTGACGAATTCGGTCAATTCCAACGTTCTGTTCAGTTTCAACATGATGAACATTCTGAATTATTGGGCATTCAGGCTATTTTGATTAGCCTGGCTGGTTTTATCACTCTGATCACTTTGAATACTCTTGCCATTTGACGAATTCGGTCAATTCCAACGTTCTGTTCAGTTTCAACATTATGAACATTCTGAATTATTGGGCATTCAGGCTATTTTGATTAGTCTGGCTGGTTTTATCACTCTGATCACTTTGATTATTCTTGCCATTTGACGAATTCGGTCAATTCCAACGTCATATTCAGTTTCAACATGATGAACATTCTGAATTATTGGGCATTCAGGCTATTTTGATTAGTCTGGCTGGTTTTATCACTCTGATCACTTTGATTATTCTTGCCAATTGACGAATTCGGTCAATTCCAACGTCATATTCACTTTGAACATGCTGAACAATCTTAATTATTGGGCACTCAGGCTATTTTGATTAGTCTGGCTGGTTTTATCACTCTGATCACATTGATTATTCTTGTCATTTGACGAATTCGGTCAATTCCAACGTCATATTCAGTTTCAACATGATGAACATTCTGAATTATTGGGCATTCAGGCTATTTTGATTAGTCTGGATGGTTTTATCATTCTGATCACTTTGAATACTCTTGCCATTTGACGAATTCGGTCAATTCCAACGTTCTATTCAGTTTCAACATGATGAACATTCTGAATTATTGGGCATTCAGGCTATTTTGATTAGTCTGGCTGGTTTTATCACTCTGATCACTTTGATTATTCTTGCCAATTGACGAATTCGGTCAATTCCAACGTCATATTCACTTTGAACATGCTGAACTATCTGAATTATTGGACATTCAGGCTATTTTCATTTGCCTGGCTGGTTTTATCACTCTGATCACTTTGATTATTCTTGTCATTTGACGAATTCGGTCAATTCCAACGTCATATTCAGTTTCAACATGATGAACATTCTGAATTATTGGGCATTCAGGCTATTTTGATTATTCTGGCTGGTTTTATCATTCTGATCACTTTGAATACTCTTGCCATTTGACGAATTCGGTCAATTCCAACGTTCTATTCAGTTTCAACATGATGAAAATTCTGAATTATTGGGCATTCAGGCTATTTTGATTAGTCTGGCTGGTTTTATCACTCTGATCAGTTTGAATACTCTTGCCATTTGACGAATTCGGCCAATTCAAACGTTCTATTCAGTTTCAACATGATGAACATTCTGAATTATTGGGCATTCAGGCTATTTTCATTTGTCTGGCTGGTTTTATCACTCTGATCACTTTGATTATTCTTGCCATTTGACGAATTCGGTCAATTCCAACGTCATATTCACTTTGAACATGCTGAACAATCTGAATTATTGGACATTCAGACTATTTTGATTTGTCTGCTTGGTTTTATCACTTTGATTATGCATGCCATTTGACGAATTCGGTCAATTTCAACGTCATATTCACTTTGAACATGCTGAACAATCTGAATTATTGGACATTCAGGCTATTTTGATTAGTCTGGCTGGTTTTATCACTCTGATCACTTTGTATACTCTTGCCATTTGACGAATTCGGTCAATTCCAACGTTCTGTTCAGTTTCAACATGATGAACATTCTGAATTATTGGGCATTCAGGCTATTTTGATTAGCCTGGCTGGTTTTATCACTCTGATCACTTTGAATACTCTTGCCATTTGACGAATTCGGTCAATTCCAACGTTCTGTTCAGTTTCAACATTATGAACATTCTGAATTATTGGGCATTCAGGCTATTTTGATTAGTCTGGCTGGTTTTATCACTCTGATCACTTTGATTATTCTTGCCATTTGACGAATTCGGTCAATTCCAACGTCATATTCAGTTTCAACATGATGAACATTCTGAATTATTGGGCATTCAGGCTATTTTGATTAGTCTGGCTGGTTTTATCACTCT
Organism: Hydrotaea cyrtoneurina; assembly: GCA_958296145.1. Lineage (NCBI taxonomy): Eukaryota > Metazoa > Arthropoda > Insecta > Diptera > Muscidae > Hydrotaea > Hydrotaea cyrtoneurina. The sequence goes on from OY282513.1 coordinate 80,405,259, forward strand.
GATCACTTTGATTATTCTTGCCAATTGACGAATTCGGTCAATTCCAACGTCATATTCACTTTGAACATGCTGAACAATCTTAATTATTGGGCACTCAGGCTATTTTGATTAGTCTGGCTGGTTTTATCACTCTGATCACTTTGATTATTCTTGTCATTTGACGAATTCGGTCAATTCCAACGTCATATTCAGTTTCAACATGATGAACATTCTGAATTATTGGGTATTCAGGCTATTTTGATTAGTCTGGCTGGTTTTATCACTCTGATCACTTTGAATACTCTTGCCATTTGACGAATTCGGTCAATTCCAACGTTCTATTCAGTTTCAACATGATGAACATTCTGAATTATTGGGCATTCAGTCTATTTTGATTAGTCTGGCTGGTTTTATCACTCTGATCACTTTGAATACTCTTGCCATTTGACGAATTCGGTCAATTCCAACGTTCTATTCAGTTTCAACATGATGAACATTCTGAATTATTGGGCATTCAGGCTATTTTCATTTGTCTGGCTGGTTTTATCACTCTGATCACTTTGATTATTCTTGCCATTTGACGAATTCGGTCAATTCCAACGTCATATTCACTTTGAACATGCTGAACAATCTGAATTATTGGACATTCAGGCTATTTTCATTTGCCTGGCTGGTTTTATCACTCTGATCACTTTGATTATTCATGCCATTTGACGAATTCGGTCAATTCCAACGTCATATTCAGTTTCAACATGATGAACATTCTGAATTATTGGGCATTCAGGCTATTTTGATTAGTCTGGCTGGTTTTATCACTCTGATCACTTTGATTATTCTTGCCAATTGACGAATTCCGTCAATTCCAACGTCATATTCACTTTGAACATGCTGAACAATCTTAATTATTGGGCATTCAGGCTATTTTGATTAGTCTGGATGGTTTTATCACTCTGATAACTTTAAATACTCTTGCCATTTGACGAATTCGGTCAATTCCAACGTCATATTCACTTTGAACATGCTGAACAATCTTAATTATTGGGCATTCAGGCTATTTTGATTAGTCTGGATGGTTTTATCACTCTGATCACTTTGAATACTCTTGCCATTTGACGAATTCGGTCAATTCCAACGTTCTATTCAGTTTCAACATGATGAACATTCTGGATTATTGGGCATTCAGGCTATTTTGATTAGTCTGGCTGGTTTTATCACTCTGATCACTTTGAATACTCTTGCCATTTGACGAATTCGGTCAATTCCAACGTTCTATTCAGTTTCAACATGATGAACATTCTGAATTATTGGGCATTCAGGCTATTTTCATTTGTCTGGCTGGTTTTATCACTCTGATCACTTTGATTATTCTTGCCATTTGACGAATTCGGTCAATTCCAACGTCATATTCAGTTTCAACATGATGAACATTCTGAATTATTGGGCATTCAGGCTATTTTGATTAGTCTGGCTGGTTTTATCACTCTGATCACTTTGATTATTCTTGCCAATTGACGAATTCGGTCAATTCCAACGTCATATTCACTTTGAACATGCTGAACAATCTTAATTATTGGGCATTCAGGCTATTTTGATTAGTCTGGATGGTTTTATCACTCTGATCACTTTGATTATTCTTGTCATTTGACGAATTCGGTCAATTCCAACGTCATATTCACTTTGAACATGCTGAACAATCTTAATTATTGGGCATTCAGGCTATTTTGATTAGTCTGGATGGTTTTATCACTCTGATCACTTTGAATACTCTTGCCATTTGACGAATTCGGTCAATTCCAACGTTCTATTCAGTTTCAACATGATGAACATTCTGGATTATTGGGCATTCAGGCTATTTTGATTAGTCTGGCTGGTTTTATCACTCTGATCACTTTGAATACTCTTGCCATTTGACGAATTCGGTCAATTCCAACGTTCTATTCAGTTTCAACATGATGAACATTCTGAATTATTCGGCATTCAGGCTATTTTCATTTGTCTGGCTGGTTTTATCACTCTGATCACTTTGATTATTCTTGCCATTTGACGAATTCGGTCAATTCCAACGTCATATTCACTTTGAACATGCTGAACAATCTGAATTATTGGACATTCAGACTATTTTGATTTGTCTGCTTGGTTTTATCACTTTGATTATGCATGCCATTTGACGAATTCGGTCAATTTCAACGTCATATTCACTTTGAACATGCTGAACAATCTGAATTATTGGACATTCAGGCTATTTTCATTTGTCTGGCTGGTTTTATCACTCTGATCACTTTGATTATTCTCGTCATTTGACGAATTCGGTCAATTCCAACGTTCTATTCAGTTTCAACATGATGAACATTCTGAATTATTGGGCATTCAGGCTATTTTGATTAGTCTGGCTGGTTTTATCACTCTGATCACTTTGTATACTCTTGCCATTTGACGAATTCGGTCAATTCCAACGTTCTGTTCAGTTTCAACATGATGAACATTCTGAATTATTGGGCATTCATGCTATTTTGATTAGTCTGGCTGGTTTTATCACTCTGATCACTTTGATTATTCTTGTCATTTGACGAATTCGGTCAATTCCAACGTCATATTCAGTTTCAACATGATGAACATTCTGAATTATTGGGCATTCAGGCTATTTTGATTAGTCTGGCTGGTTTTATCACTTTGATTATTCTTGCCATTTGACGAATTCGGTCAATTCCAACGTTCTGTTCAGTTTCAACATGATGAACATTCTGAATTATTGGACATTCATGCTATTTTGATTAGTCTGGCTGGTTTTATCACTCTAATCACTTTGATTATTCTTGCCATTTGACGAATTCGGTCAATTCCAACGTCATATTCAGTTTCAACATGATGAACATTCTGAATTATTGGGCATTCAGGCTATTTTGATTAGTCTGGCTGGTTTTATCACTCTGATCACTTTGATTATTCTTGCCAATTGACGAATTCGGTCAATTCCAACGTCATATTCACTTTGAACATGCTGAACAATCTTAATTATTGGGCACTCAGGCTATTTTGATTAGTCTGGCTGGTTTTATCACTCTGATCACTTTGATTATTCTTGTCATTTGACGAATTCGGTCAATTCCAACGTCATATTCAGTTTCAACATGATGAACATTCTGAATTATTGGGCATTCAGGCTATTTTGATTAGTCTGGCTGGTTTTATCACTCTGATCACTTTGAATACTCTTGCCATTTGACGAATTCGGTCAATTCCAACGTTCTATTCAGTTTCAACATGATGAACATTCTCAATTATTGGGCATTCAGTCTATTTTGATTAGTCTGGCTGGTTTTATCACTCTGATCACTTTGAATACTCTTGCCATTTGACGAATTCGGTCAATTCCAACGTTCTATTCAGTTTCAACATGATGAACATTCTGAATTATTGGGCATTCAGGCTATTTTCATTTGTCTGGCTGGTTTTATCACTCTGATCACTTTGATTATTCTTGCCATTTGACGAATTCGGTCAATTCCAACGTCATATTCACTTTGAACATGCTGAACAATCTGAATTATTGGACATTCAGACTATTTTGTTTTGTCTGCTTGGTTTTATCACTCTGATCACTTTGATTATGCATGCCATTTGACGAATTCGGTCAATTTCAACGTCATATTCACTTTGAACATGCTGAACAATCTGAATTATTAGACATTCAGGCTATTTTCATTTGTCTGGCTGGTTTTATTGGGCATTCAGGCTATTTTGATTAGTCTGGTTGGTTTTATCACTCCGATCACTTTGAATACGTATGCCATTTGACGAATTCGGTCAATTCCAACGTTCTATTCAGTTTCAACATGATGAACATTCTGAATTATTGGGCATTCAGGCTATTTTCATTTGTCTGGCTGGTTTTATCACTCTGATCACTTTGATTATTCTTGCCATTTGACGAATTCGGTCAATTCCAACGTCATATTCAGTTTCAACATGATGAACATTCTGAATTATTGGGCATTCAGGCTATTTTGATTAGTCTGGCTGGTTTTATCACTCTGATCACCTTGATTATTCTTGCCAATTGACGAATTCGGTCAATTCCAACGTCATATTCACTTTGAACATGCTGAACAATCTTAATTATTGGTCATTCAGGCTATTTTGATTAGTCTGGATGGTTTTATCACTCTGATCACTTTGATTATTCTTGTCATTTGACGAATTCGGTCAATTCCAACGTCATATTCACTTTGAACATGCTGAACAATCTTAATTATTGGGCATTCAGGCTATTTTGATTAGTCTGGATGGTTTTATCACTCTGATCACTTTGAATACTCTTGCCATTTGACGAATTCGGTCAATTCCAACGTTCTATTCAGTTTCAACATGATGAACATTCTGGATTATTGGGCATTCAGGCTATTTTGATTAGTCTGGCTGGTTTTATCACTCTGATCACTTTGAATACTCTTGCCATTTGACGAATTCGGTCAATTCCAAAGTTCTATTCAGTTTCAACATGATGAACATTCTGAATTATTGGGCATTCAGGCTATTTTCATTTGTCTGGCTGGTTTTATCACTCTGATCACTTTGATTATTCTTGCCATTTGACGAATTCGGTCAATTCCAACGTCATATTCACTTTGAACATGCTGAACATTCTGAATTATTGGACATTCAGACTATTTTGATTTGTCTGCTTGGTTTTATCACTTTGATTATGCATGCCATTTGACGAATTCGGTCAATTTCAACGTCATATTCACTTTGAACATGCTGAACAATCTGAATTATTGGACATTCAGGCTATTTTCATTTGTCTGGCTGGTTTTGTCACTCTGATCACTTTGATTATTCTCGTCATTTGACGAATTCGGTCAATTCCAACGTTCTATTCAGTTTCAACATGATGAACATTCTGAATTATTGGGCATTCAGGCTATTTTGATTAGTCTGGCTGGTTTTATCACTCTGATCACTTTGTATACTCTTGCCATTTGACGAATTCGGTCAATTCCAACGTTCTGCTCAGTTTCAACATGATGAACATTCTGAATTATTGGGCATTCAGGCTATTTTGATTAGTCTGGCTGGTTTTATCACTCTGATCACTTTGATTATTCTTGCCATTTGACGAATTCGGTCAATTCCAACGTTCTGTTCAGTTTCAACATGATGAACATTCTGAATTATTGGACATTCATGCTATTTTGATTAGTCTGGCTGGTTTTATCACTCTGATCACTTTGATTATTCTTGCCATTTGACGAATTCGGTCAATTCCAACGTCATATTCAGTTTCAACATGATGAACATTCTGAATTATTGGGCATTCAGGCTATTTTGATTAGTCTGGCTGGTTTTATCACTCTGATCACTTTGATTATTCTTGCCAATTGACGAATTCGGTCAATTCCAACGTCATATTCACTTTGAACATGCTGAACAATCTTAATTATTGGGCACTCAGGCTATTTTGATTAGTCTGGCTGGTTTTATCACTCTGATCACTTTGATTATTCTTGTCATTTGACGAATTCGGTCAATTCCAACGTCATATTCATTTTCAACATGATGAACATTCTGAATTATTGGGCATTCAGGCTATTTTGATTAGTCTGGCTGGTTTTACCACTCTGATCACTTTGAATACTCTTGCCATTTGACGAATTCGGTCAATTCCAACGTTCTATTCAGTTTCAACATGATGAACATTCTGAATTATTGGGCATTCAGGCTATTTTCATTTGTCTGGCTGGTTTTATCACTCTGATCACTTTGATTATTCTTGCCATTTGACGAATTCGGTCAATTCCAACGTCATATTTACTTTGAACATGCTGAACAGTCTGAATTATTGGACATTCAGACTATTTTGTTTTGTCTGCTTGGTTTTATCACTCTGATCACTTTGATTATGCATGCCATTTGACGAATTCGGTCAATTTCAACGTCATATTCACTTTGAACATGCTGAACAATCTGAATTATTTGACATTCAGGCTATTTTCATTTGTCTGGCTGGTTTTATTGGGCATTCAGGCTATTTTGATTAGTCTGGTTGGTTTTATCACTCCGATCACTTTGAATACGTATGCCATTTGACGAATTCGGTCAATTCCAACATTCTATTCAGTTTCAACATGATGAACATTCTGAATTATTGGGCATTCAGGCAATTTTGATTATTCTGGCTGGTTTTATCACTCTGATCACTTTGATTATTCTTGTCAATTGACGAATTCGGTCAATTCCAACGTCATATTCACTTTGAACATGCTGAACAATCTTAATTATTGGGCATTCAGGCTATTTATTTATTTTTATTTTATTTTATTTAATTACAATACAAAGTAAATTTATATTCTAATTTTGGGTCCAAGGATAAACCGAGTGACAAAGACTATTTGGCTTGATTTTTTGCAGCGACAGACCAAAGCCTCTGGTGGGAATCGAACCCACAACCCCCACGCTGATAGGCAAGCACGCTACCAACTCGCCTACCGGGGCGCTTGGCATTCAGGCTATTTTGATTAGTCTGGCTGGTTTTATCACTCTGATCACTTTGATTATTCTTGTCATTTGACGAATTCGGTCAATTCCAACGTCATATTCAGTTTCAACATGATGAACATTCTGAATTATTGGGCATTCAGGCTATTTTGATTAGTCTGGCTGGTTTTATCACTCTGATCACTTTGATTATTCTTGTCATTTGACGAATTCGGTCAATTCCAACGTCATATTCAGTTTCAACATGATGAACAATCTGAATTATTGGACATTCAGGCTATTTTCATTTGCCTGGCTGGTTTTATCACTCTGATCACTTTGATTATTCATGCCATTTGACGAATTCGGTCAATTCCAACGTCATATTCAGTTTCAACATGATGAACATTCTGAATTATTGGGCATTCAGGCTATTTTGATTAGTCTGGCTGGTTTTATCACTCTGATCACTTTGATTATTCTTGCCAATTGACGAATTCGGTCAATTCCAACGTCATATTCACTTTGAACATGCTGAACAATCTGAATTATTGGACATTCAGGCTATTTTCATTTGCCTGGCTGGTTTTATCACTCTGATCACTTTGATTATTCATGCCATTTGACGAATTCGGTCAATTCCAACGTCATATTCAGTTTCAACATGATGAACATTCTGAATTATTGGGCATTCAGGCTATTTTGATTAGTCTGGCTGGTTTTATCACTCTGATCACTTTGATTATTCTTGCCAATTGACGAATTCAGGCTATTTTCATTTGTCTGGCTGGTTTTATCACTCTGATCACTTTGATTATTCTTGCCATTTGACGAATTCGGTCAATTCCAACGTCATATTCAGTTTCAACATGATGAACATTCTGAATTATTGGGCATTCAGGCTATTTTGATTAGTCTGGCTGGTTTTATCACTCTGATCACCTTGATTATTCTTGCCAATTGACGAATTCGGTCAATTCCAACGTCATATTCACTTTGAACATGCTGAACAATCTTAATTATTGGTCATTCAGGCTATTTTGATTAGTCTGGATGGTTTTATCACTCTGATCACTTTGATTATTCTTGTCATTTGACGAATTCGGTCAATTCCAACGTCATATTCACTTTGAACATGCTGAACAATCTTAATTATTGGGCATTCAGGCTATTTTGATTAGTCTGGATGGTTTTATCACTCTGATCACTTTGAATACTCTTGCCATTTGACGAATTCGGTCAATTCCAACGTTCTATTCAGTTTCAACATGATGAACATTCTGGATTATTGGGCATTCAGGCTATTTTGATTAGTCTGGCTGGTTTTATCACTCTGATCACTTTGAATACTCTTGCCATTTGACGAATTCGGTCAATTCCAAAGATCTATTCAGTTTCAACATGATGAACATTCTGAATTATTGGGCATTCAGGCTATTTTCATTTGTCTGGCTGGTTTTATCACTCTGATCACTTTGATTATTCTTGCCATTTGACGAATTCGGTCAATTCCAACGTCATATTCACTTTGAACATGCTGAACATTCTGAATTATTGGACATTCAGACTATTTTGATTTGTCTGCTTGGTTTTATCACTTTGATTATGCATGCCATTTGACGAATTCGGTCAATTTCAACGTCATATTCACTTTGAACATGCTGAACAATCTGAATTATTGGACATTCAGGCTATTTTCATTTGTCTGGCTGGTTTTGTCACTCTGATCACTTTGATTATTCTCGTCATTTGACGAATTCGGTCAATTCCAACGTTCTATTCAGTTTCAACATGATGAACATTCTGAATTATTGGGCATTCAGGCTATTTTGATTAGTCTGGCTGGTTTTATCACTCTGATCACTTTGTATACTCTTGCCATTTGACGAATTCGGTCAATTCCAACGTTCTGCTCAGTTTCAACATGATGAACATTCTGAATTATTGGGCATTCAGGCTATTTTGATTAGTCTGGCTGGTTTTATCACTCTGATCACTTTGATTATTCTTGCCATTTGACGAATTCGGTCAATTCCAACGTTCTGTTCAGTTTCAACATGATGAACATTCTGAATTATTGGACATTCATGCTATTTTGATTAGTCTGGCTGGTTTTATCACTCTGATCACTTTGATTATTCTTGCCATTTGACGAATTCGGTCAATTCCAACGTCATATTCAGTTTCAACATGATGAACATTCTGAATTATTGGGCATTCAGGCTATTTTGATTAGTCTGGCTGGTTTTATCACTCTGATCACTTTGATTATTCTTGCCAATTGACGAATTCGGTCAATTCCAACGTCATATTCACTTTGAACATGCTGAACAATCTTAATTATTGGGCACTCAGGCTATTTTGATTAGTCTGGCTGGTTTTATCACTCTGATCACTTTGATTATTCTTGTCATTTGACGAATTCGGTCAATTCCAACGTCATATTCATTTTCAACATGATGAACATTCTGAATTATTGGGCATTCAGGCTATTTTGATTAGTCTGGCTGGTTTTACCACTCTGATCACTTTGAATACTCTTGCCATTTGACGAATTCGGTCAATTCCAACGTTCTATTCAGTTTCAACATGATGAACATTCTGAATTATTGGGCATTCAGGCTATTTTCATTTGTCTGGCTGGTTTTATCACTCTGATCACTTTGATTATTCTTGCTATTTGACGAATTCGGTCAATTCCAACGTCATATTTACTTTGAACATGCTGAACAGTCTGAATTATTGGACATTCAGACTATTTTGTTTTGTCTGCTTGGTTTTATCACTCTGATCACTTTGATTATGCATGCCATTTGACGAATTCGGTCAATTTCAACGTCATATTCACTTTGAACATGCTGAACAATCTGAATTATTTGACATTCAGGCTATTTTCATTTGTCTGGCTGGTTTTATTGGGCATTCAGGCTATTTTGATTAGTCTGGTTGGTTTTATCACTCCGATCACTTTGAATACGTATGCCATTTGACGAATTCGGTCAATTCCAACATTCTATTCAGTTTCAACATGATGAACATTCTGAATTATTGGGCATTCAGGCAATTTTGATTATTCTGGCTGGTTTTATCACTCTGATCACTTTGATTATTCTTGTCAATTGACGAATTCGGTCAATTCCAACGTCATATTCACTTTGAACATGCTGAACAATCTTAATTATTGGGCATTCAGGCTATTTATTTATTTTTATTTTATTTTATTTAATTACAATACAAAGTAAATTTATATTCTAATTTTGGGTCCAAGGATAAACCGAGTGACAAAGACTATTTGGCTTGATTTTTTGCAGCGACAGACCAAAGCCTCTGGTGGGAATCGAACCCACAACCCCCACGCTGATAGGCAAGCACGCTACCAACTCGCCTACCGGGGCGCTTGGCATTCAGGCTATTTTGATTAGTCTGGCTGGTTTTATCACTCTGATCACTTTGATTATTCTTGTCATTTGACGAATTCGGTCAATTCCAACGTCATATTCAGTTTCAACATGATGAACATTCTGAATTATTGGGCATTCAGGCTATTTTGATTAGTCTGGCTGGTTTTATCACTCTGATCACTTTGATTATTCTTGTCATTTGACGAATTCGGTCAATTCCAACGTCATATTCAGTTTCAACATGATGAACATTCTGAATTATTGGGCATTCAGGCTATTTTGATTAGTCTGGCTGGTTTTATCACTCTGATCACTTTGAATACTCTTGCCATTTGACGAATTCGGTCAATTTCAACGTCATATTCACTTTGAACATGCTGAACAATCTGATTTATTGGACATTCAGGCTATTTTCATTTGTCTGGCTGGTTTTATTGGGCATTCAGGCTATTTTGATTAGTCTGGCTGGTTTTATCACTCTGATCACTTTGATTATTCTTGCCAATTGACGAATTCGGTCAATTCCAACGTCATATTCACTTTGAACATGCTGAACAATCTGAATTATTGGACATTCAGGCTATTTTCATTTGCCTGGCTGGTTTTATCACTCTGATCACTTTGATTATTCATGCCATTTGACGAATTCGGTCAATTCCAACGTCATATTCAGTTTCAACATGATGAACATTCTGAATTATTGGGCATTCAGGCTATTTTGATTAGTCTGGCTGGTTTTATCACTCTGATCACTTTGATTATTCTTGCCAATTGACGAATTCGGTAAATTCCAACGTCATATTCAGTTTCAACATGATGAACATTCTGAATTATTCAGGCTATTTTGATTAGTCTGGCTGGTTTTATCACTCTGATCACTTTGATTATTCTTGTCATTTGACGAATTCGGTCAATTCCAACGTCATATTCAGTTTCAACATGATGAACATTCTGAATTATTGGGCATCCAGGCTATTTTGATTAGTCTGGCTGGTTTTATCACTCTGATCACTTTGAATAATCTTGCCATTTGACGAATTCGGTCAATTCCAACGTTCTATTCAGTTTCAACATGATGAACATTCTGAATTATTGGGCATTCAGGCTATTTTGATTAGTCTGGCTGGTTTTATCACTCTGATCACTTTGAATACTCTTGCCATTTGACGAATTCGGTCAATTCCAACGTTCTATTCAGTTTCAACATGATGAACATTCTGAATTATTGGGCATTCAGGCTATTTTCATTTGTCTGGCTGGTTTTATCACTCTGATCACTTTGATTATTCTTGCCATTTGACGAATTCGGTCAATTCCAACGTCATATTCACTTTGAACATCCTGAACAATCTGAATTATTGGACATTCAGACTATTTTGATTTGTCTGCTTGGTTTTATCACTTTGATTATGCATGCCATTAGACGAATTCGGTCAATTTCAACGTCATATTCACTTTGAACATGCTGAACAATCTGAATTATTGGACATTCAGGCTATTTTCATTTGTCTGGCTGGTTTTATCACTCTGATCACTTTGATTATTCTTGTCATTTGACGAATTCGGTCAATTCCAACGTTCTATTCAGTTTCAACATGATGAACATTCTGAATTATTGGGCTATTTTGATTAGTCTGGCTGGTTTTATCACTCTGATCACTTTGTATACTCTTGCCATTTGACGAATTCGGTCAATTCCAACGTTCTGTTCAGTTTCAACATGATGAACATTCTGAATTATTGGGCATTCAGGCTATTTTGATTAGCCTGGCTGGTTTTATCACTCTGATCACTTTGAATACTCTTGCCATTTGACGAATTCGGTCAATTCCAACGTTCTGTTCAGTTTCAACATTATGAACATTCTGAATTATTGGGCATTCAGGCAATTTTGATTAGTCTGGCTGGTTTTATCACTCTGATCACTTTGATTATTCTTGTCATTTGACGAATTCGGTCAATTCCAACGTCATATTCAGTTTCAACATGATGAACATTCTGAATTATTGGGCATTCAGGCTATTTTGATTAGTCTGGCTGGTTTTATCACTCTGATCACTTTGATTATTCTTGTCATTTGACGAATTCGGTCAATTCCAACGTCATATTCAGTTTCAACATGATGAACATTCTGAATTATTGGGCATCCAGGCTATTTTGATTAGTCTGGCTGGTTTTATCACTCTGATCACTTTGAATACTCTTGCCATTTGACGAATTCGGTCAATTCCAACGTTCTATTCAGTTTCAACATGATGAACATTCTGAATTATTCAGGCTATTTTGATTAGTCTGGCTGGTTTTATCACTCTGATCACTTTGATTATTCTTGTCATTTGACGAATTCGGTCAATTCCAACGTCATATTCAGTTTCAACATGATGAACATTCTGAATTATTGGGCATCCAGGCTATTTTGATTAGTCTGGCTGGTTTTATCACTCTGATCACTTTGAATACTCTTGCCATTTGACGAATTCCGTCAATTCCAACGTTCTATTCAGTTTCAACATGATGAACATTCTGAATTATTGGGCATTCAGGCTATTTTGATTAGTCTGGCTGGTTTTATCACTCTGATCACTTTGAATACTCTTGCCATTTGACGAATTCGGTCAATTCCAACGTTCTATTCAGTTTCAACATGATGAACATTCTGAATTATTGGGCATTCAGGCTATTTTCATTTGTCTGGCTGGTTTTATCACTCTGATCACTTTGATTATTCTTGCCATTTGACGAATTCGGTCAATTCCAACGTCATATTCACTTTGAACATCCTGAACAATCTGAATTATTGGACATTCAGACTATTTTGATTTGTCTGCTTGGTTTTATCACTTTGATTATGCATGCCATTAGACGAATTCGGTCAATTTCAACGTCATATTCACTTTGAACATGCTGAACTATCTGAATTATTGGACATTCAGGCTATTTTCATTTGTCTGGCTGGTTTTATTGGGGATTCAGGCTATTTTGATTAGTCTGGCTGGTTTTATCACTCTGATCACTTTGAATACTCTTGCCATTTGACGAATTCGGTCAATTTCAACGTCATATTCACTTTGAACATGCTGAACAATCATAATTATTGGACATTCAGGCAATTTTGATTAGTCTGGCTGGTTTTATCACTCTGATCACTTTGATTATTCTTGTCATTTGACGAATTCGGTCAATTCCAACGTCATATTCAGTTTCAACATGATGAACATTCTGAATTATTGGGCATCCAGGCTATTTTGATTAGTCTGGCTGGTTTTATCACTCTGATCACTTTGATTATTCTTGTCATTTGACGAATTCGGTCAATTCCAACGTTCTATTCAGTTTCAACATGATGAACATTCTGAATTATTGGGCTATTTTGATTAGTCTGGCTGGTTTTATCACTCTGATCACTTTGTATACTCTTGCCATTTGACGAATTCGGTCAATTCCAACGTTCTGTTCAGTTTCAACATGATGAACATTCTGAATTATTGGGCATTCAGGCTATTTTGATTAGCCTGGCTGGTTTTATCACTCTGATCACTTTGAATACTCTTGCCATTTGACGAATTCGGTCAATTCCAACGTTCTGTTCAGTTTCAACATTATGAACATTCTGAATTATTGGGCATTCAGGCAATTTTGATTAGTCTGGCTGGTTTTATCACTCTGATCACTTTGATTATTCTTGTCATTTGACGAATTCGGTCAATTCCAACGTCATATTCAGTTTCAACATGATGAACATTCTGAATTATTGGACATTCAGGCTATTTTCATTTGTCTGGCTGGTTTTATCACTCTGATCACTTTGATTATTCTTGTCATTTGACGAATTCGGTCAATTCCAACGTTCTATTCAGTTTCAACATGATGAACATTCTGAATTATTGGGCTATTTTGATTAGTCTGGCTGGTTTTATCACTCTGATCACTTTGTATACTCTTGCCATTTGACGAATTCGGTCAATTCCAACGTTCTGTTCAGTTTCAACATGATGAACATTCTGAATTATTGGGCATTCAGGCTATTTTGATTAGCCTGGCTGGTTTTATCACTCTGATCACTTTGAATACTCTTGCCATTTGACGAATTCGGTCAATTCCAACGTTCTGTTCAGTTTCAACATTATGAACATTCTGAATTATTGGGCATTCAGGCAATTTTGATTAGTCTGGCTGGTTTTATCACTCTGATCACTTTGATTATTCTTGTCATTTGACGAATTCGGTCAATTCCAACGTCATATTCAGTTTCAACATGATGAACATTCTGAATTATTGGGCATCCAGGCTATTTTGATTAGTCTGGCTGGTTTTATCACTCTGATCACTTTGAATACTCTTGCCATTTGACGAATTCGGTCAATTCCAACGTCATATTCAGTTTCAACATGATGAACATTCTGAATTATTGGGCATCCAGGCTATTTTGATTAGTCTGGCTGGTTTTATCACTCTGATCACTTTGAATACTCTTGCCATTTGACGAATTCGGTCAATTCCAACGTTCTATTCAGTTTCAACATGATGAACATTCTGAATTATTGGGCATTCAGGCTATTTTGATTAGTCTGGCTGGTTTTATCACTCTGATCACTTTGAATACTCTTGCCATTTGACGAATTCGGTCAATTCCAACGTTCTATTCAGTTTCAACATGATGAACATTCTGAATTATTGGGCATTCAGGCAATTTTGATTAGTCTGGCTGGTTTTATCACTCTGATCACTTTGATTATTTGACGAATTCGGTCAATTCCAACGTCATATTCAGTTTCAACATGATGAACATTCTGAATTATTGGGCATCCAGGCTATTTTGATTAGTCTGGCTGGTTTTATCACTCTGATCACTTTGAATACTCTTGCCATTTGACGAATTCGGTCAATTCCAACGTTCTATTCAGTTTCAACATGATGAACATTCTGAATTATTGGGCATTCAGGCTATTTTGATTAGTCTGGCTGGTTTTATCACTCTGATCACTTTGAATACTCTTGCCATTTGACGAATTCGGTCAATTCCAACGTTCTATTCAGTTTCAACATGATGAACATTCTGAATTATTGGGCATTCAGGCTATTTTGATTAGTCTGGCTGGTTTTATCACTCTGATCACTTTGATTATTCTTGTCATTTGACGAATTCGGTCAATTCCAACGTCATATTCAGTTTCAACATGATGAACATTCTGAATTATTGGGCATCCAGGCTATTTTGATTAGTCTGGCTGGTTTTATCACTCTTATCACTTTGAATACTCTTGCCATTTGACGAATTCGGTAAATTCCAACGTTCTATTCAGTTTCAACATGATGAACATTCTGAATTATTGGACATTCCGACTATTTTGATTTGTCTGCTTGGTTTTATCACTTTGAATACTCTTGCCATTTGACGAATTCGGTCAATTCCAACGTTCTGTTCAGTTTCAACATTATGAACATTCTGAATTATTGGGCATTCAGGCAATTTTGATTAGTCTGGCTGGTTTTATCACTCTGATCACTTTGATTATTCTTGTCATTTGACGAATTCGGTCAATTCCAACGTCATATTCAGTTTCAACATGATGAACATTCTGAATTATTGGACATTCAGGCTATTTTCATTTGTCTGGCTGGTTTTATCACTCTGATCACTTTGATTATTCTTGTCATTTGACGAATTCGGTCAATTCCAACGTTCTATTCAGTTTCAACATGATGAACATTCTGAATTATTGGGCATTCAGGCTATTTTGATTAGTCTGGCTGGTTTTATCACTCTGATCACTTTGTATACTCTTGCCATTTGACGAATTCGGTCAATTCCAACGTTCTGTTCAGTTTCAACATGATGAACATTCTGAATTATTGGGCATTCAGGCTATTTTGATTAGCCTGGCTGGTTTTATCACTCTGATCACTTTGAATACTCTTGCCATTTGACGAATTCGGTCAATTCCAACGTTCTGTTCAGTTTCAACATTATGAACATTCTGAATTATTGGGCATTCAGGCAATTTTGATTAGTCTGGCTGGTTTTATCACTCTGATCACTTTGATTATTCTTGTCATTTGACGAATTCGGTCAATTCCAACGTCATATTCAGTTTCAACATTATGAACATTCTGAATTATTGGGCATTCAGGCTATTTTGATTAGTCTGGCTGGTTTTATCACTCTGATCACTTCGAATACTCTTGCCATTTGACGAATTCGGTCAATTCCAACGTTCTGTTCAGTTTCAACATGAAGAACATTCTGAATTATTGGGCATTCAGGCTATTTTGATTAGCCTGGCTGGTTTTATCACTCTGATCACTTTGAATACTCTTGCCATTTGACGAATTCGGTCAATTCCAACGTTCTGTTCAGTTTCAACATGATGAACATTCTGAATTATTGGGCATTCAGGCTATTTTGATTAGCCTGGCTAGTTTTATCACTCTGATCACTTTGAATACTCTTGCCATTTGACGAATTCGGTCAATTCCAACGTACTGTTCAGTTTCAACATTATGAACATTCTGAATTATTGGGCATTCAGGCTATTTTGATTAGTCTGGCTGGTTTTATCACTCTGATCACTTTGATTATTCTTGTCATTTGACGAATTCGGTCAATTCCAACGTCATATTCAGTTTCAACATGATGAACATTCTGAATTATTGGGCATCCAGGCTATTTTGATTAGTCTGGCTGGTTTTATCACTCTGATCACTTTGAATACTCTTGCCATTTGACGAATTCGGTCAATTCCAACGTTCTATTCAGTTTCAACATGATGAACATTCTGAATTATTGGACATTCAGACTATTTTGATTTGTCTGCTTGGTTTTATCACTTTGATTATGCATGCCATTAGACGAATTCGGTCAATTTCAACGTCATATTCACTTTGAACATGCTGAACAATCTGAATTATTGGACATTCAGGCTATTTTCATTTGTCTGGCTGGTTTTATCACTCTGATCACTTTGATTATTCTTGTCATTTGACGAATTCGGTCAATTCCAACGTTCTATTCAGTTTCAACATGATGAACATTCTGAATTATTGGACATTCAGACTATTTTGATTTGTCTGCTTGGTTTTATCACTTTGATTATGCATGCCATTAGACGAATTCGGTCAATTTCAACGTCATATTCACTTTGAACATGCTGAACAATCTGAATTATTGGACATTCAGGCTATTTTCATTTGTCTGGCTGGTTTTATCACTCTGATCACTTTGATTATTCTTGTCATTTGACGAATTCGGTCATTTCCAACGTTCTATTCATTTTCAACATGATGAACATTCTGAATTATTGGGCATTCAGGCTATTTTCATTTGTCTGGCTGGTTTTATTAATCTGATCACTTTGATTATTCTTGCCATTTGACGAATTCGGTCAATTCCAACGTCATATTCACTTTGAACATGCTGAACAATCTGAATTATTGGACATTCAGACTATTTTGATTTGTCTGCTTGGTTTTATCACTTTGATTATGCATGCCATTTGACGAATTCGGTCAATTTCAACGTCATATTCACTTTGAACATGCTGAACAATCTGAATTATTGGGCATTCAGGCTATTTTGATTAGTCTGGCTGGTGTTATCACTCTGATCACTTTGATTATTCTTGCCATTTGACGAATTCGGTCAATTCCAACGTCATATTCAGTTTCAACATGATGAACATTCTGAATTATTGGGCATTCAGGCTATTTTGATTAGTCTGGCTGGTTTTATCACTCTGATCACTTTGATTATTCTTGCCAATTGACGAATTCGGTCAATTCCAACGTAATATTTACTTTGAACATGCTGAACAATCTTAATTATTGGGCATTCAGGCTATTTTGATTAGTCTGGCTGGTTTTATCACTCTGATCACTTTGATTATTTTTGTCATTTGACGAATTCGGTCAATTCCAACGTCATATTCAGTTTCAACATGATGAACATTCTGAATTATTGGGCATTCAGGCTACTTTGATTAGTCTGGCTGGTTTTATCACTCTGATCACTTTGAATACTCTTGCCATTTGACGAATTCGGTCAATTCCAACGTTCTATTCAGTTTCAACATGATGAACATTCTGAATTATTGGGCATTCAGGCTATTTTCATTTGTCTGGCTGGTTTTATTGGGCATTCAGGCTATTTTGATTAGTCTGGTTGGTTTTATCACTCTGATCACTTTGAATACTTATGCCATTTGACGAATTCGGTCAATTCCAACGTTCTATTCAGTTTCAACATGATGAACATTCTGAATTATTGGGCATTCAGGCTATTTTGATTAGTCTGGCAGGTTTTATCACTCTGATCACTTTGATTATTCTTGCCAATTGACGAATTCGGTCAATTCCAACGTCATATTCACTTTGAACATGCTGAACAATCTTAATTACTGGGCATTCAGGCTATTTTGATTAGTCTGGCTGGTGTTATCACTCTGATCACTTTGATTATTCTTGCCATTTGACGAATTCGGTCAATTCCAACGTCATATTCAGTTTCAACATGATGAACATTCTGAATTATTGGGCATTCAGGCTATTTTGATTAGTCTGGCTGGTTTTATCACTCTGATCACTTTGATTAGTCTTGCCAATTGACGAATTCGGTCAATTCCAACGTAATATTCACTTTGAACATGCTGAACATTCTGAATTATTGGGCATTCAGACTATTTTGATTAGTCTGGCTGGTTTTATCACTCTGATCACTTTGAATACTCTTGCCATTTGACGAATTCGGTCAATTCCAACGTTCTATTCAGTTTCAACATGATGAACATTCTGAATTATTGGGCATTCAGGCTATTTTCATTTGCCTGGCTGGTTTTATTGGGCATTCAGGCTATTTTGGTTGGTTGGTTTTATCACTCTGATCACTTTGAATACTTATGCCATTTGACGAATTCGGTCAATTCCAATGTTCTATTCAGTTTCAACATGATGAACATTCTGAATTATTGGGCATTCAGGCTATTTTGATTAGTCTGGCTGGTTTTATCACTCTGATCACTGTGTATTCTCTTGCCATTTGACGAATTCGGTCAATTCCAACGTTCTGTTCAGTTTCAACATGATGAACATTCTGAATTATTGGGCATTCAGGCTATTTTCATTTGTCTGGCTGGTTTTATTGGGCATTCAGGCTATTTTGATTAGTCTGGCTGGTTTTATCACTGTGATCACTTTGATTATTCTTGCCAATTGACGAATTCGGTCAATTCCAACGTCATATTCAGTTTCAACATGATGAACATTCTGAATTATTGGGCATTCAGGCTATTTTGATTAGTCTGGCTGGTTTTATCACTCTGATCACTTTGATTATTCTTGCCAATTGACGAATTCGGTCAATTCCAACGTCATATTCAGTTTCAACATGATGAACATTCTGAATTATTGGGCATCCAGGCTATTTTGATTAGTCTGGCTGGTTTTATCACTCTGATCACTTTGAATAATCTTGTCATTTGACGAATTCGGTCAATTCCAACGTCATATTCAGTTTCAACATGATGAACATTCTGAATTATTGGGCATCCAGGCTATTTTGATTAGTCTGGCTGGTTTTATCACTCTGATCACTTTGATTAGTCTTGCCAATTGACGAATTCGGTCAATTCCAACGTAATATTCACTTTGAACATGCTGAACATTCTGAATTATTGGGCATTCAGACTATTTTGATTAGTCTGGCTGGTTTTATCACTCTGATCACTTTGAATACTCTTGCCAATTGACGAATTCGGTCAATTCCAACGTCATATTCAGTTTCAACATGATGAACATTCTGAATTATTGGGCATCCAGGCTATTTTGATTAGTCTGGCTGGTTTTATCACTCTGATCACTTTGAATAATCTTGTCATTTGACGAATTCGGTCAATTCCAACGTCATATTCAGTTTCAACATGATGAACATTCTGAATTATTGGGCATCCAGGCTATTTTGATTAGTCTGGCTGGTTTTATCACTCTGATCACTTTGATTAGTCTTGCCAATTGACGAATTCGGTCAATTCCAACGTAATATTCACTTTGAACATGCTGAACATTCTGAATTATTGGGCATTCAGACTATTTTGATTAGTCTGGCTGGTTTTATCACTCTGATCACTTTGAATACTCTTGCCAATTGACGAATTCGGTCAATTCCAACGTCATATTCAGTTTCAACATGATGAACATTCTGAATTATTGGGCATCCAGGCTATTTTGATTAGTCTGGCTGGTTTTATCACTCTGATCACTTTGAATAATCTTGTCATTTGACGAATTCGGTCAATTCCAACGTCATATTCAGTTTCAACATGATGAACATTCTGAATTATTGGGCATCCAGGCTATTTTGATTAGTCTGGCTGGTTTTATCACTCTGATCACTTTGATTAGTCTTGCCAATTGACGAATTCGGTCAATTCCAACGTAATATTCACTTTGAACATGCTGAACATTCTGAATTATTGGGCATTCAGGCTATTTTGATTAGTCTGGCTGGTTTTATCACTCTGATCACTTTGATTATTCTTGTCATTTGACAAATTCGGTCAATTCCAACGTCATATTCAGTTTCAACATGATGAACATTCTGAATTATTGGGCATCCAGGCTATTTTGATTAGTCTGGCTGGTTTTATCACTCTGATCACTTTGAATAATCTTGTCATTTGACGAATTCGGTCAATTCCAACGTCATATTCAGTTTCAACATGATGAACATTCTGAATTATTGGGCATCCAGGCTATTTTGATTAGTCTGGCTGGTTTTATCACTCTGATCACTTTGATTAGTCTTGCCAATTGACGAATTCGGTCAATTCCAACGTAATATTCACTTTGAACATGCTGAACATTCTGAATTATTGGGCATTCAGACTATTTTGATTAGTCTGGCTGGTTTTATCACTCTGATCACTTTGAATACTCTTGCCATTTGACGAATTCGGTCAATTCCAACGTTCTATTCAGTTTCAACATGATGAACATTCTGAATTATTGGGCATTCAGGCTATTTTCATTTGCCTGGCTGGTTTTATTGGGCATTCAGGCTATTTTGGTTGGTTGGTTTTATCACTCTGATCACTTTGAATACTTATGCCATTTGACGAATTCGGTCAATTCCAATGTTCTATTCAGTTTCAACATGATGAACATTCTGAATTATTGGGCATTCAGGCTATTTTGATTAGTCTGGCTGGTTTTATCACTCTGATCACTGTGTATTCTCTTGCCATTTGACGAATTCGGTCAATTCCAACGTTCTGTTCAGTTTCAACATGATGAACATTCTGAATTATTGGGCATTCAGGCTATTTTCATTTGTCTGGCTGGTTTTATTGGGCATTCAGGCTATTTTGATTAGTCTGGCTGGTTTTATCACTGTGATCACTTTGATTATTCTTGCCAATTGACGAATTCGGTCAATTCCAACGTCATATTCAGTTTCAACATGATGAACATTCTGAATTATTGGGCATTCAGGCTATTTTGATTAGTCTGGCTGGTTTTATCACTCTGATCACTTTGATTATTCTTGCCAATTGACGAATTCGGTCAATTCCAACGTCATATTCAGTTTCAACATGATGAACATTCTGAATTATTGGGCATTCAGGCTATTTTGATTAGTCTGGCTGGTTTTATCACTCTGATCACTTTGATTATTCTTGTCATTTGACAAATTCGGTCAATTCCAACGTCATATTCAGTTTCAACATGATGAACATTCTGAATTATTGGGCATCCAGGCTATTTTGATTAGTCTGGCTGGTTTTATCACTCTGATCACTTTGAATAATCTTGTCATTTGACGAATTCGGTCAATTCCAACGTCATATTCAGTTTCAACATGATGAACATTCTGAATTATTGGGCATTCAGGCTATTTTGATTAGTCTGGCTGGTTTTATCACTCTGATCACTTTGATTATTCTTGTCATTTGACAAATTCGGTCAATTCCAACGTTCTGTTCAGTTTCAACATGATGAACATTCTGAATTATTGGGCATTCAGGCTATTTTGATTAGCCTGGCTGGTTTTATCACTCTGATCACTTTGAATACTCTTGCCATTTGACGAATTCGGTCAATTCCAACGTTCTGTTCAGTTTCAACATTATGAACATTCTGAATTATTGGGCATCCAGGCTATTTTGATTAGTCTGGCTGGTTTTATCACTCTGATCACTTTGATTATTCTTGTCATTTGACGAATTCGGTCAATTCCAACGTCATATTCACTTTGAACATGATGAACATTCTGAATTATTGGGCATCCAGGCTATTTTGATTAGTCTGGCTGGTTTTATCACTCTGATCACTTTGATTATTCATGCCATTTGACGAATTCGATCAATTCCAACGTCATATTCAGTTTCAACATGATGAACATTCTGAATTATTGGGCATTCAGGCTATTTTGATTAGTCTGGCTGGTTTTATCACTCTGATCACTTTGATTATTCTTGCCAATTGACGAATTCGGTCAATTCCAACGTCATATTCAGTTTCAACATGATGAACATTCTGAATTATTGGGCATTCAGGCTATTTTGATTAGTCTGGCTGGTTTTATCACTCTGATCACTTTGATTATTCTTGTCATTTGACAAATTCGGTCAATTCCAACGTCATATTCAGTTTCAACATGATGAACATTCTGAATTATTGGGCATCCAGGCTATTTTGATTAGTCTGGCTGGTTTTATCACTCTGATCACTTTGAATACTCTTGTCATTTGACGAATTCGGTCAATTCCAACGTCATATTCAGTTTCAACATGATGAACATTCTGAATTATTGGGCATCCAGGCTATTTTGATTAGTCTGGCTGGTTTTATCACTCTGATCACTTTGATTATTCATGCCATTTGACGAATTCGGTCAATTCCAACGTCATATTCAGTTTCAACATGATGAACATTCTGAATTATTGGGCATTCAGGCTATTTTGATTAGTCTGGCTGGTTTTATCACTCTGATCACTTTGATTATTCTTGTCATTTGACGAATTCGGTCAATTCCAACGTCATATTCAGTTTCAACATGATGAACATTCTGAATTATTGGGCATTCAGGCTATTTTGATTTGTCTGGATGGTGTTATCACTCTGATCACTTTGATTATTCTTGCCATTTGACGAATTCGGTCAATTCCAACGTCATATTCACTTTGAACATGCTGAACAATCTGAATTATTGGACATTCAGACTATTTTGATTTGTCTGCTTGGTTTTATCACTTTGATTATGCATGCCATTAGACGAATTCGGTCAATTTCAACGTCATATTCACTTTGAACATGCTGAACAATCTGAATTATTGGACATTCAGGCTATTTTCATTTGTCTGGCTGGTTTTATCACTCTGATCACTTTGATTATTCTTGTCATTTGACGAATTCGGTCAATTCCAACGTTCTATTCAGTTTCAACATGATGAACATTCTGAATTATTGGGCATTCAGGCTATTTTGATTTGTCTGGATGGTGTTATCACTCTGATCACTTTGATTATTCTTGCCATTTGACGAATTCGGTCAATTCCAACGTCATATTCAGTTTCAACATGATGAACATTCTGAATTATTGGGCATTCAGGCTATTTTGATTAGTCTGGCTGGTTTTATCACTCTGATCACTTTGAATACTCTTGCCATTTGACGAATTCGGTCAATTCCAACGTTCTATTCAGTTTCAACATGATGAACATTCTGAATTATTGGGCATTCAGGCTATTTTCTGTCTGGTTTGTCTGGCTGGTTTTATCACTCTGATCACTTTGATTATTCTTGCCATTTGACGAATTCGGTCAATTCCAACGTCATATTCACTTTGAACATGCTGAACAATCTGAATTATTGGACATTCAGGCTATTTTCATTTGTCTGGCTGGTTTTATCACTCTGATCACTTTGATTATTCTTGTCATTTGACGAATTCGGTCAATTCCAACGTTCTATTCAGTTTCAACATGATGAACATTCTGAATTATTGGGCATTCAGGCTATTTTGATTTGTCTGGATGGTGTTATCACTCTGATCACTTTGATTATTCTTGCCATTTGACGAATTCGGTCAATTCCAACGTCATATTCACTTTGAACATGCTGAACAATCTGAATTATTGGACATTCAGACTATTTTGATTTGTCTGCTTGGTTTTATCACTTTGATTATGCATGCCATTAGACGAATTCGGTCAATTTCAACGTCATATTCACTTTGAACATGCTGAACAATCTGAATTATTGGACATTCAGGCTATTTTCATTTGTCTGGCTGGTTTTATCACTCTGATCACTTTGATTATTCTTGTCATTTGACGAATTCGGTCAATTCCAACGTTCTATTCAGTTTCAACATGATGAACATTCTGAATTATTGGGCATTCAGGCTATTTTGATTTGTCTGGATGGTGTTATCACTCTGATCACTTTGATTATTCTTGCCATTTGACGAATTCGGTCAATTCCAACGTCATATTCAGTTTCAACATGATGAACATTCTGAATTATTGGGCATTCAGGCTATTTTGATTAGTCTGGCTGGTTTTATCACTCTGATCACTTTGATTATTCTTGCCATTTGACGAATTCGGTCAATTCCAACGTCATATTCAGTTTCAACATGATGAACATTCTGAATTATTGGGCATTCAGGCTATTTTGATTAGCCTGGCTGGTTTTATCACTCTGATCACTTTGAATACTCTTGCCATTTGACGAATTCGGTCAATTCCAACGTTCTGTTCAGTTTCAACATTATGAACATTCTGAATTATTGGGCATTCAGGCTATTTTGATTAGTCTGGCTGGTGTTATCACTCTGATCACTTTGATTATTCTTGCCATTTGACGAATTCGGTCAATTCCAACGTCATATTCAGTTTCAACATGATGAACATTCTGAATTATTGGGCATTCAGGCTATTTTGAATAGTCTGGCTGGTTTTATCACTCTGATCACTTTGATTATTCTTGCCAATTGACGAATTCGGTCAATTCCAACGTAATATTCACTTTGAACATGCTGAACAATCTTAATTATTGGGCATTCAGGCTATTTTGATTAGTCTGGCTGGTTTTATCACTCTGATCACTTTGATTATTCTTGTCATTTGACGAATTCGGTCAATTCCAACGTCATATTCAGTTTCAACATGATGAACATTCTGAATTATTGGGCATTCAGGCTATTTTGATTAGTCTGTCTGGTTTTATTGGGCATTCAGGCTATTTTGGTTGGTTGGTTTTATCACTCTGATCACTTTGATTATTCTTGCCATTTGACGAATTCGGTCAATTCCAACGTCATATTCACTTTGAACATCCTGAACAATCTGAATTATTGGACATTCAGACTATTTTGATTTGTCTGCTTGGTTTTATCACTTTGATTATGCATGCCATTAGACGAATTCGGTCAATTTCAACGTCATATTCACTTTGAACATGCTGAACAATCTGAATTATTGGACATTCAGGCTATTTTCATTTGTCTGGCTGGTTTTATCACTCTGATCACTTTGATTATTCTTGTCATTTGACGAATTCGGTCAATTCCAACGTCATATTCAGTTTCAACATGATGAACATTCTGAATTATTGGGCATCCAGGCTATTTTGATTAGTCTGGCTGGTTTTATCACTCTGATCACTTTGAATACTCTTGCCATTTGACGAATTCGGTCAATTCCAACGTTCTATTCAGTTTCAACATGATGAACATTCTGAATTATTGGGCATTCAATCACTTTGATTATTCTTGCCAATTGACGAATTCGGTCAATTCCAACGTCATATTCACTTTGAACATGCTGAACAATCTGAATTATTGGACATTCAGGCTATTTTCATTTGCCTGGCTGGTTTTATCACTCTGATCACTTTGATTATTCTTGCCAATTGACGAATTCGGTCAATTCCAACGTCATATTCAGTTTCAACATGATGAACATTCTGAATTATTGGGCATTCAGGCTATTTTGATTAGTCTGGCTGGTTTTATCACTCTGATCACTTTGATTATTCTTGTCATTTGACGAATTCGGTCAATTCCAACGTCATATTCAGTTTCAACATGATGAACATTCTGAATTATTGGGCATCCAGGCTATTTTGATTAGTCTGGCTGGTTTTATCACTCTGATCACTTTGAATACTCTTGCCATTTGACGAATTCGGTCAATTCCAACGTTCTATTCAGTTTCAACATGATGAACATTCTGAATTATTGGGCATTCAGGCTATTTTGATTTGTCTGGCTGGTGTTATCACTCTGATCACTTTGATTATTCTTGCCATTTGACGAATTCGGTCAATTCCAACGTCATATTCAGTTTCAACATGATGAACATTCTGAATTATTGGGCATTCAGGCTATTTTGATTAGCCTGGCTGGTTTTATCACTCTGATCACTTTGAATACTCTTGCCATTTGACGAATTCGGTCAATTCCAACGTTCTGTTCAGTTTCAACATTATGAACATTCTGAATTATTGGGCATTCAGGCTATTTTGATTAGTCTGGCTGGTGTTATCACTCTGATCACTTTGATTATTCTTGCCATTTGACGAATTCGGTCAATTCCAACGTCATATTCAGTTTCAACATGATGAACATTCTGAATTATTGGGCATTCAGGCTATTTTGAATAGTCTGGCTGGTTTTATCACTCTGATCACTTTGATTATTCTTGCCAATTGACGAATTCGGTCAATTCCAACGTAATATTCACTTTGAACATGCTGAACAATCTTAATTATTGGGCATTCAGGCTATTTTGATTAGTCTGGCTGGTTTTATCACTCTGATCACTTTGATTATTCTTGTCATTTGACGAATTCGGTCAATTCCAACGTCATATTCAGTTTCAACATGATGAACATTCTGAATTATTGGGCATTCAGGCTATTTTGATTAGTCTGTCTGGTTTTATTGGGCATTCAGGCTATTTTGGTTGGTTGGTTTTATCACTCTGATCACTTTGATTATTCTTGCCATTTGACGAATTCGGTCAATTCCAACGTCATATTCACTTTGAACATCCTGAACAATCTGAATTATTGGACATTCAGACTATTTTGATTTGTCTGCTTGGTTTTATCACTTTGATTATGCATGCCATTAGACGAATTCGGTCAATTTCAACGTCATATTCACTTTGAACATGCTGAACAATCTGAATTATTGGACATTCAGGCTATTTTCATTTGTCTGGCTGGTTTTATCACTCTGATCACTTTGATTATTCTTGTCATTTGACGAATTCGGTCAATTCCAACGTCATATTCAGTTTCAACATGATGAACATTCTGAATTATTGGGCATCCAGGCTATTTTGATTAGTCTGGCTGGTTTTATCACTCTGATCACTTTGAATACTCTTGCCATTTGACGAATTCGGTCAATTCCAACGTTCTATTCAGTTTCAACATGATGAACATTCTGAATTATTGGGCATTCAATCACTTTGATTATTCTTGCCAATTGACGAATTCGGTCAATTCCAACGTCATATTCACTTTGAACATGCTGAACAATCTGAATTATTGGACATTCAGGCTATTTTCATTTGCATGGCTGGTTTTATCACTCTGATCACTTTGATTATTCTTGCCAATTGACGAATTCGGTCAATTCCAACGTCATATTCAGTTTCAACATGATGAACATTCTGAATTATTGGGCATTCAGGCTATTTTGATTAGTCTGGCTGGTTTTATCACTCTGATCACTTTGATTATTCTTGTCATTTGACGAATTCGGTCAATTCCAACGTCATATTCAGTTTCAACATGATGAACATTCTGAATTATTGGGCATCCAGGCTATTTTGATTAGTCTGGCTGGTTTTATCACTCTGATCACTTTGAATACTCTTGCCATTTGACGAATTCGGTCAATTCCAACGTTCTATTCAGTTTCAACATGATGAACATTCTGAATTATTGGGCATTCAGGCTATTTTGATTTGTCTGGCTGGTGTTATCACTCTGATCACTTTGATTATTCCTGCCATTTGACGAATTCGGTCAATTCCAACGTCATATTCAGTTTCAACATGATGAACATTCTGAATTATTGGGCATTCAGGCTATTTTGATTAGTCTGGCTGGTTTTATCACTCTGATCACTTTGATTATTCTTGCCATTTGACGAATTCGGTCAATTCCAACGTCATATTCAGTTTCAACATGATGAACATTCTGAATTATTGGGCATTCAGGCTATTTTGATTAGCCTGGCTGGTTTTATCACTCTGATCACTTTGAATACTCTTGCCATTTGACGAATTCGGTCAATTCCAACGTTCTGTTCAGTTTCAACATTATGAACATTCTGAATTATTGGGCATTCAGGCTATTTTGATTAGTCTGGCTGGTGTTATCACTCTGATCACTTTGATTATTCTTGCCATTTGACGAATTCGGTCAATTCCAACGTCATATTCAGTTTCAACATGATGAACATTCTGAATTATTGGGCATTCAGGCTATTTTGAATAGTCTGGCTGGTTTTATCACTCTGATCACTTTGATTATTCTTGCCAATTGACGAATTCGGTCAATTACAACGTAATATTCACTTTGAACATGCTGAACAATCTTAATTATTGGGCATTCAGGCTATTTTGATTAGTCTGGCTGGTTTTATCACTCTGATCACTTTGATTATTCTTGTCATTTGACGAATTCGGTCAATTCCAACGTTCTGTTCAGTTTCAACATGATGAACATTCTGAATTATTGGGCATTCAGTCTATTTTGATTAGTCTGGCTGGTTTTATCACTCTGATCTCTTTGTATACTCTTGCCATTTGACGAATTCGGTCAATTCCAACGTTCTGTTCAGTTTCAACATGATGAACATTCTGAATTATTGGGCATTCGGGCTATTTCATTTGTCTGGCTGGTTTTATTGGGCATTCAGGCTATTTTGATTAGTCTGGCTGGTTTTATCACTCTGATCACTTTGATTATTCTTGCCAATTGACGAATTCGGTCAATTCCAACGTCATATTCACTTTGAACATGCTGAACAATCTGAATTATTGGACATTCAGGCTATTTTCATTTGCCTGGCTGGTTTTATCACTCTGATCACTTTGATTATTCATGCCATTTGACGAATTCGGTCAATTCCAACGTCATATTCAGTTTCAACATGATGAACATTCTGAATTATTGGGCATTCAGGCTATTTTGATTAGTCTGGCTGGTTTTATCACTCTGATCTCTTTGTATACTCTTGCCATTTGACGAATTCGGTCAATTCCAACGTTCTGTTCAGTTTCAACATGATGAACATTCTGAATTATTGGGCATTCAGTCTATTTTGATTAGTCTGGCTGGTTTTATCACTCTGATCTCTTTGTATACTCTTGCCATTTGACGAATTCGGTCAATTCCAACGTTCTGTTCAGTTTCAACATGATGAACATTCTGAATTATTGGGCATTCAGGCTATTTCATTTGTCTGGCTGGTTTTATTGGGCATTCAGGCTATTTTGATTAGTCTGGCTGGTTTTATCACTCTGATCACTTTGATTATTCTTGCCAATTGACGAATTCGGTCAATTCCAACGTCATATTCACTTTGAACATGCTGAACAATCTGAATTATTGGACATTCAGGCTATTTTCATTTGCCTGGCTGGTTTTATCACTCTGATCACTTTGATTATTCATGCCATTTGACGAATTCGGTCAATTCCAACGTCATATTCAGTTTCAACATGATGAACATTCTGAATTATTGGGCATTCAGGCTATTTTGATTAGTCTGGCTGGTTTTATCACTCTGATCACTTTGATTATTCTTGTCATTTGACGAATTCGGTCAATTCCAACGTCATATTCAGTTTCAACATGATGAACATTCTGAATTATTGGGCATCCAGGCTATTTTGATTTGTCTGGCTGGTTTTATCACTCTAATCACTTTGAATACTCTTGCCATTTGACGAATTCGGTCAATTCCAACGTTCTATTCAGTTTCAACATGATGAACATTCTGAATTATTGGGCATTCAGGCTATTTTGATTAGTCTGGCTGGTTTTATCACTCTGATCACTTTGAATACTCTTACCATTTGACGAATTCGGTCAATTCCAACGTTCTATTCAGTTTCAACATGATGAACATTCTGAATTATTGGGCATTCAGGCTATTTTCATTTGTCTGGCTGGTTTTATCACTCTGATCACTTTGATTATTCTTGCCATTTGACGAATTCGGTCAATTCCAACGTCATATTCACTTTGAACATCCTGAACAATCTGAATTATTGGACATTCAGACTATTTTGATTTGTCTGCTTGGTTTTATCACTTTGATTATGCATGCCATTAGACGAATTCGGTCAATTTCAACGTCATATTCACTTTGAACATGCTGAACAATCTGAATTATTGGACATTCAGGCTATTTTCATTTGTCTGGCTGGTTTTATCACTCTAATCACTTTGATTATTGTTGTCATTTGACGAATTCGGTCAATTCCAACGTTCTATTCAGTTTCAACATGATGAACATTCTGAATTATTGGGCATTCAGGCTATTTTGATTTGTCTGGCTGGTGTTATCACTCTGATCACTTTGATTATTCTTGCCATTTGACGAATTCGGTCAATTCCAACGTCATATTCAGTTTCAACATGATGAACATTCTGAATTATTGGGCATTCAGGCTATTTTGATTAGTCTGGCTGGTTTTATCACTCTGATCACTTTGATTATTCTTGCCATTTGACGAATTCGGTCAATTCCAACGTTCTGTTCAGTTTCAACATGATGAACATTCTGAATTATTGGGCATTCAGGCTATTTTGATTAGTCTGGCTGGTTTTATCACTCTGATCACTTTGAATACTCTTGCCATTTGACGAATTCGGTCAATTCCAACGTTCTGTTCAGTTTCAACATTATGAACATTCTGAATTATTGGGCATTCAGGCTATTTTGATTAGTCTGGCTGGTGTTATCACTTTGATCACTTTGATTATTCTTGCCATTTGACGAATTCGGTCAATTCCAACGTCATATTCAGTTTCAACATGATGAACATTCTGAATTATTGGGCATTCAGGCTATTTTGAATAGTCTGGCTGGTTTTATCACTCTGATCACTTTGATTATTCTTGCCAATTGACGAATTCGGTCAATTCCAACGTAATATTCACTTTGAACATGCTGAACAATCTTAATTATTGGGCATTCAGGCTATTTTGATTAGTCTGGCTGGTTTTATCACTCTGATCACTTTGATTATTCTTGTCATTTGACGAATTCGGTCAATTCCAACGTCATATTCAGTTTCAACATGATGAACATTCTGAATTATTGGGCATTCAGGCTATTTTGATTAGTCTGGCTGGTTTTATCACTCTGATCACTTTGAATACTCTTGCCATTTGACGAATTCGGTCAATTCCAACGTTCTATTCAGTTTCAACATGATGAACATTCTGTATTATTGGGCATTCAGGCTGTTTTCATTTGTATGGCTGGTTTTATTGGGCATTCAGGCTATTTTGGTTGGTTGGTTTTATCACTCTGATCACTTTGAATACTTATGCCATTTGACGAATTCGGTCAATTCCAACGTTCTATTCAGTTTCAACATGATGAACATGATTAGTCTGGCTGGTTTTATCACTCTGATCACTTTGAATACTCTTGCCATTTGACGAATTCGGTCAATTCCAACGTTCTATTCAGTTTCAACATGATGAACATTCTGAATTATTGGGCATTCAGGCTATTTTGATTAGTCTGGTTGGTTTTATCACTCTGATCACTTTGTATACTCTTGCCATTTGACGAATTCGGTCAATTCCAACGTTCTGTTCAGTTTCAACATGATGAACATTCTGAATTATTGGGCATTCAGGCTATTTTCATTTGTCTGGCTGGTTTTATCACTCTGATCACTTTGATTATTCTTGCCATTTGACGAATTCGGTCAATTCCAACGTCATATTCACTTTGAACATGCTGAACAATCTGAATTATTGGACATTCAGACTATTTTGATTTGTCTGCTTGGTTTTATCACTTTGATTATGCATGCCATTTGACGAATTCGGTCAATTCCAACGTCATATTCAGTTTCAACATGATGAACATTCTGAATTATTGGGCATTCAGGCTATTTTGATTAGTCTGGCTGGTTTTATCACTCTGATCACTTTGAATACTCTTGCCATTTGACGAATTCGGTCAATTCCAACGTTCTATTCAGTTTCAACATGATGAACATTCTGAATTATTGGGCATTCAGGCTATTTTGATTAGTCTGGTTGGTTTTATCACTCTGATCACTTTGTATACTCTTGCCATTTGACGAATTCGGTCAATTCCAACGTTCTGTTCAGTTTCAACATGATGAACATTCTGAATTATTGGGCATTCAGGCTATTTTGATTAGTCTGGCTGGTTTTATCACTCTGATCACTTTGTATACTCTTGCCATTTGACGAATTCGGTCAATTCCAACGTTCTGTTCAGTTTCAACATGATGAACATTCTGAATTATTGGGCATTCAGGCTATTTTGATTAGTCTGGCTGGTTTTATCACTCTGATCACTTTGATTATTCTTGTCATTTGACGAATTCGGTCAATTCCAACGTCATATTCAGTTTCAACATGATGAACATTCTGAATTATTGGGCATTCAGGCTATTTTGATTAGTCTGGTTGGTTTTATCACTCTGATCACTTTGTATACTCTTGCCATTTGACGAATTCGGTCAATTCCAACGTTCTGTTCAGTTTCAACATGATGAACATTCTGAATTATTGGGCATTCAGGCTATTTTCATTTGTCTGGCTGGTTTTATCACTCTGATCACTTTGATTATTCTTGCCATTTGACGAATTCGGTCAATTCCAACGTCATATTCACTTTGAACATGCTGAACAATCTGAATTATTGGACATTCAGACTATTTTGATTTGTCTGCTTGGTTTTATCACTTTGATTATTCTTGTCATTTGACGAATTCGGTCAATTCCAACGTCATATTCAGTTTCAACATGATGAACATTCTGAATTATTGGACATTCAGGCTATTTTCATTTGTCTGGCTGGTTTTATCACTCTGATCACTTTGATTATTCTTGTCATTTGACGAATTCGGTCAATTCCAACGTTCTATTCAGTTTCATCATGATGAACATTCTGAATTATTGGGCATTCAGGCTATTTTGATTAGTCTGGCTGGTTTTATCACTCTGATCACTTTGATTATTCTTGCCAATTGACGAATTCGGTCAATTCCAACGTAATATTCACTTTGAACATGCTGAACAATCTTAATTATTGGCCATTCAGGCTATTTTGATTAGTCTGGCTGGTTTTATCACTCTAATCACTTTGATTATTCTTGTCATTTGACGAATTCGGTCAATTCCAACGTCATATTCAGTTTCAACATGATGAACATTCTGAATTATTGGGCATTCAGGCTATTTTGATTAGTCTGGCTGGTTTTATCACTCTGATCACTTTGAATACTCTTGCCATTTGACGAATTCGGTCAACTCCAACGTTCTATTCAGTTTCAACATGATGAACATTTTGAATTATTGGGCATTCAGGCTATTTTCATTTGTCTGGCTGGTTTTATTGGGCATTCAGGCTATTTTGGTTGGTTGGTTTTATCACTCTGATCACTTTGAATACTTATGCCATTTGACGAATTCGGTCAATTCCAACGTTCTATTCAGTTTCAACATGATGAACATTCTGAATTATTGGGCATTCAGGCTATTTTGATTAGTCTGGCTGGTTTTATCACTCTGATCACTTTGATTATTCTTGCCAATTGACGAATTCGGTCAATTCCAACGTCATATTCACTTTGAACATGCTGAACAATCTTAATTACTGGGCATTCAGGCTATTTTGATTAGTCTGGTTGGTTTTATCACTCTGATCACTTTGTATACTCTTGCCATTTGACGAATTCGGTCAATTCCAACGTTCTGTTCAGTTTCAACATTATGAACATTCTGAATTATTGGGCATTCAGGCTATTTTGATTAGCCTGGCTGGTTTTATCACTCTGATCACTTGATTATTCTAGCCATTTGACGAATTCGGTCAATTCCAACGTTCTATTCAGTTTCAACATGATGAACATTCTGAATTATTGGGCATTCAGGCTATTTTGATTAGCATGGCTGGTTTTATCAATCTGATCACTTTGAATACTCTTGCCATTTGACGAATTCGGTCAATTCCAACGTTCTGTTCAGTTTCAACATTATGAACATTCTGAATTATTGGGCATTCAGGCTATTTTGATTAGTCTGGTTGGTTTTATCACTCTGATCACTTTGTATACTCTTGCCATTTGACGAATTCGGTCAATTCCAACGTTCTGTTCAGTTTCAACATGATGAACATTCTGAATTATTGGGCATTCAGGCTATTTTGATTAGCCTGGCTGGTTTTATCACTCTGATCACTTTGTATACTCTTGCCATTTGACGAATTCGGTCAATTCCAACGTTCTGTTCAGTTTCAACATGATGAACATTCTGAATTATTGGGCATTCAGGCTATTTTGATTAGCCTGGCTGGTTTTATCACTCTGATCACTTTGATTATTCTTGCCAATTGACGAATTCGGTCAATTCCAACGTCATATTCACTTTGAACATGCTGAACAATCTTAATTATTGGGCATTCAGGCTATTTTGATTAGTCTGGCTGGTTTTATCACTCTGATCACTTTGATTATTCTTGTCATTTGACGAATTCGGTCAATTCCAACGTCATATTCACTTTGAACATGCTGAACAATCTGAATTATTGGACATTCAGACTATTTTGATTTGTCTGCTTGGATTTATCACTCGATCACTTTGATTATGCATGCCATTTGACGAATTCGGTCAATTTCAACGTCATATTCACTTTGAACATGCTGAACAATCTGAATTATTGGACATTCAGGCTATTTTCATTTGTCTGGCTGGTTTTATTGGGGATTCAGGCTATTTTGATTAGTCTGGCTGGTTTTATCACTCTGATCACTTTGAATACTCTTGCCATTTGACGAATTCGGTCAATTTCAACGTCATATTCACTTTGAACATGCTGAACAATCTGAATTATTGGACATTCAGGCTATTTTCATTTGCCTGGCTGGTTTTATCACTCTGATTACTTTGATTATTCATGCCATTTGACGAATTAGGTCAATTCCAACGTCATATTCAGTTTCAACATGATGAACATTCTGAATTATTGGGCATTCAGGCTATTTTGATTAGTCTGGCTGGTTTTATCACTCTGATCACTTTGATTATTCTTGCCAATTGACGAATTCGGTCAATTCCAACGTCATATTCACTTTGAAATGCTGAACAATCTTAATTATTGGGCATTCAGGCTATTTTGATTAGTCTGGCTGGTTTTATCACTCTGATCACTTTGATTATTCTTGTCATTTGACGAATTCGGTCAATTCCAACGTCATATTCAGTTTCAACATGATGAACATTCTGAATTATTGGGCATTCAGGCTATTTTGATTAGTCTGGATGGTTTTATCACTCTGATCACTTTGATTATGCATGCCTTTTGACGAATTCGGTCAATTCTAACGTCATATTCACTTTGAACATGCTGAACATTCTGAATTATTGGGCATTCAGGCTATTTTGATTAGTCTGGCTGGTTTCATCACTCTGATCACTTTGATTATGCATGCCATTTGACGAATTCGGTCAATTCTAACGTCATATTCACTTTGAACATGCTGAACAATCTGAATTATTGGACATTCAGGCTATTTTCATTTGCCTGGCTGGTTTTATCACTCTGATCACTTTGATTATTCATGCCATTTGACGAATTCGGTCAATTCCAACGTTCTGTTCAGTTTCAACATGATGAACATTCTGAATTATTGGGCATTCGTGCTATTTTGATTAGTCTGGCTGGTTTTATCACTCTGATCATTTTGAATACTCTTGCCATTTGACGAATTCGGTCAATTCCAACGTTCTATTCAGTTTCAACATGATGAACATTCTGAATTATTGGGCATTCAGGCTATTTTGATTAGTCTGGCTGGTTTTATCACTCTGATCACTTTGATTATTCTTGTCATTTGACGAATTCGGTCAATTCCAACGTCAAATTCACTTTGAACATGCTGAACAATCATAATTATTGGACATTCAGGCTATTTTCATTTGTCTGCCTGGTTTTATCACTCTGATCACTTTGATTATTCTTGTCATATGACGAATTCGTTCAATTCCAACGTCATATTCAGTTTCAACATGATGAACATTCTGAATTATTGGGCATTCAGGCTATTTTGATTAGTCTGGCTGGTTTTATCACTCTGATCACTTTGATTATTCTTGTCATTTGACGAATTCGGTCAATTCCAACGTCAAATTCACTTTGAACATGCTGAACAATCATAATTATTGGACATTCAGGCTATTTTCATTTGTCTGCCTGGTTTTATCACTCTGATCACTTTGAATACTCTTGCCATTTGACGAATTCGGTCAATTCCAACGTTCTGTTCAGTTTCAACATTATGAACATTCTGAATTATTGGGCATTCATGCTATTTTGATTAGTCTGGCTGATTTTATCACTCTGATCACTTTGATAATTCTTGTCATTTGACGAATTCGGTCAATTCCAACGTTCTATTCAGTTTCAACATGATGAACATTCTGAATTATTGGGCATTCAGGCTATTTTGATTAGTCTGGCTGGTTTTATCACTCTGATCACTTTGTATACTCTTGCCATTTGACGAATTCGGTCAATTCCAACGTTCTGTTCAGTTTCAACATGATGAACATTTTGAATTATTGGGCATTCAGGCTATTTTGATTAGCCTGGCTGGTTTTATCACTCTGATCACTTTGAATACTCTTGCCATTTGACGAATTCGGTCAATTCCAACGTTCTGTTCAGTTTCAACATGATGAACATTCTGAATTATTGGGCATTCAGGCTATTTTGATTAGTCTGGCTGGTTTTATCACTCTGATCACTTTGAATACTCTTGCCATTTGACGAATTCGGTCAATTCCAACGTTCTATTCAGTTTCAACATGATGAACATTCTGAATTATTGGGCATTCAGGCTATTTTGATTAGTCTGGCTGGTTTTATCACTCTGATCACTTTGAATACTCTTGCCATTTGACGAATTCGGTCAATTCCAACGTTCTATTCAGTTTCAACATGATGAACATTCTGAATTATTGGGCATTCAGGCTATTTTCATTTGTCTGGCTGGTTTTATCACTCTGATCACTTTGATTATTCTTGCCATTTGACGAATTCGGTCAATTCCAACGTCATATTCACTTTGAACATCCTGAACAATCTGAATTATTGGACATTCAGACTATTTTGATTTGTCTGCTTGGTTTTATCACTTTGATTATGCATGCCATTAGACGAATTCGGTCAATTTCAACGTCATATTCACTTTGAACATGCTGAACAATCTGAGTTATTGGACATTCAGGCTATTTTCATTTGTCTGGCTGGTTTATCACTCTGATCACTTTGATTATTCTTGTCATTTGACGAATTCGGTCAATTCCAACGTTCTATTCAGTTTCAACATGATGAACATTCTGAATTATTGGGCATTCACGCTATTTTGATTAGTCTGGCTGGTTTTATCACTCTGATCACTTTGTATACTCTTGCCATTTGACGAATTCGGTCAATTCCAACGTTCTGTTCAGTTTCAACATGATGAACATTCTGAATTATTGGGCATTCAGGCTATTTTCATTTGTCTGGCTGGTTTTATCACTCTGATCACTTTGATTATTCTTGCCATTTGACGAATTCGGTCAATTCCAACGTCATATTCACTTTGAACATGCTGAACAATCTGAATTATTGGACATTCAGACTATTTTGATTTGTCTGCTTGGTTTTATCACTCTGATCACTTTGATTATTCTTGTCATTTGACGAATTCGGTCAATTCCAACGTCATATTCAGTTTCAACATGATGAACATTCTGAATTATTGGGCATTCAGGCTATTTTGATTAGTCTGGCTGGTTTTATCACTCTGATCACTTCGATTATTCTTGTCATTTGACGAATTCGGTCAATTCCAACGTCATATACAGTTTCAACATGATGAACATTCTCAATTATTGGGCATTCAGGCTATTTTGATTAGTCTGGCTGGTTTTATCACTCTGATCACTTTGAATACTCTTGCCATTTGACGAATTCGGTCAATTCCAACGTTCTATTCAGTTTCAACATGATGAACATTCTGAATTATTGGGCATTCAGGCTATTTTGATTAGTCTGGTTGGTTTTATCACTCTGATCACTTTGTATACTCTTGCCATTTGACGAATTCGGTCAATTCCAACGTTCTGTTCAGTTTCAACATGATGAACATTCTGAATTATTGGGCATTCAGGCTATTTTCATTTGTCTGGCTGGTTTTATCACTCTGATCACTTTGATTATTCTTGCCATTTGACGAATTCGGTCAATTCCAACGTCATATTCACTTTGAACATGCTGAACAATCTGAATTATTGGACATTCAGACTATTTTGATTTGTCTGCTTGGTTTTATCACTTTGATTATGCATGCCATTTGACGAATTCGGTCAATTCCAACGTCATATTCAGTTTCAACATGATGAACATTCTGAATTAATGGGCATTCAGGCTATTTTGATTAGTCTGGCTGGTTTTATCACTCTGATCAATTTGAATACTCTTGCCATTTGACGAATTCGGTCAATTCCAACGTCATATTCAGTTTCAACATGATGAACATTCTGAATTATTGGGCATTCAGGCTATTTTGATTAGTCTGGTTGGTTTTATTCGGTCTTTGATCTCTGATCACTTTGTATACTCTTGCCATTTGACGAATTCGTTCAATTCCAACGTTCTGTTCAGTTTCAACATGATGAACATTCTGAATTATTGGGCATTCAGGCTATTTTGATTAGTCTGTCTGGTTTTATCACTCTGATCACTTTGTATACTCTTGCCATTTGACGAATTCGGTCAATTCCAACGTTCTGTTCAGTTTCAACATGATGAACATTCTGAATTATTGGGCATTCAGGCTATTTTGATTAGTCTGGCTGGTTTTATCACTCTGATCACTTTGATTATTCTTGTCATTTGACGAATTCGGTCAATTCCAACGTCATATTCAGTTTCAACATGATGAACATTCTGAATTATTGGGCATTCAGGCTATTTTGATTAGTTTGGCTAGTTTTATCACTCTGATCACTTTGAATACTCTTGCCATTTGACGAATTCGGTCAATTCCAACGTTCTATTCAGTTTCAACATGATGAACATTCTGAATTATTGGGCATTCAGGCTATTTTGATTAGTCTGGTTGGTTTTATCACTCTGATCACTTTGTATACTCTTGCCATTTGACGAATTCGGTCAATTCCAACGTTCTGTTCAGTTTCAACATGATGAACATTCTGAATTATTGGGCATTCAGGCTATTTTCATTTGTCTGGCTGGTTTTATCACTCTGATCACTTTGATTATTCTTGCCATTTGACGAATTCGGTCAATTCCAACGTCATATTAACTTTGAACATGCTGAACAATCTGAATT
The DNA here is from genome assembly GCA_958296145.1 of Hydrotaea cyrtoneurina. Lineage (NCBI taxonomy): Eukaryota > Metazoa > Arthropoda > Insecta > Diptera > Muscidae > Hydrotaea > Hydrotaea cyrtoneurina. The sequence continues at coordinate 80,444,755 of OY282513.1, forward strand.
ATTGGACATTCAGACTATTTTGATTTGTCTGCTTGGTTTTATCACTTTGATTATTCTTGTCATTTGACGAATTCGGTCAATTCCAACGTCATATTCAGTTTCAACATGATGAACATTCTGAATTATTGGACATTCAGGCTATTTTCATTTGTCTGGCTGGTTTTATCACTCTGATCACTTTGATTATTCTTGTCATTTGACGAATTCGGTCAATTCCAACGTTCTATTCAGTTTCATCATGATGAACATTCTGAATTATTGGGCATTCAGGCTATTTTGATTAGTCTGGCTGGTTTTATCACTCTGATCACTTTGATTATACTTGCCAATTGACGAATTCGGTCAATTCCAACGTAATATTCACTTTGAACATGCTGAACAATCTTAATTATTGGGCATTCAGGCTATTTTGATTAGTCTGGCTGGTTTTATCACTCTAATCACTTTGATTATTCTTGTCATTTGACGAATTCGGTCAATTCCAACGTCATATTCAGTTTCAACATGATGAACATTCTGAATTATTGGGCATTCAGGCTATTTTGATTAGTCTGGCTGGTTTTATCACTCTGATCACTTTGATTATTCTTGCCAATTGACGAATTCGGTCAATTCCAACGTCATATTCACTTTGAACATGCTGAACAATCTTAATTACTGGGCATTCAGGCTATTTTGATTAGTCTGGTTGGTTTTATCACTCTGATCACTTTGTATACTCTTGCCATTTGACGAATTCGGTCAATTCCAACGTTCTGTTCAGTTTCAACATTATGAACATTCTGAATTATTGGGCATTCAGGCTATTTTGATTAGCCTGGCTGGTTTTATCACTCTGATCACTTGATTATTCTAGCCATTTGACGAATTCGGTCAATTCCAACGTTCTATTCAGTTTCAACATGACGAACATTCTGAATTATTGGGCATTCAGGCTATTTTGATTAGTCTGGCTGGTGTTATCACTCTGATCACTTTGATTATTCTTGCCATTTGACGAATTCGGTCAATTCCAACGTTCTGTTCAGTTTCAACATTATGAACATTCTGAATTATGGGGCATTCAGGCTATTTTGATTAGTCTGGTTGGTTTTATCACTCTGATCACTTTGTATACTCTTGCCATTTGACGAATTCGGTCAATTCCAATGTTCTGTTCAGTTTCAACATGATGAACATTCTGAATTATTGGGCATTCAGGCTATTTTGATTAGCCTGGCTGGTTTTATCACTCTGATCACTTTGAATACTCTTGCCATTTGACGAATTCGGTCAATTCCAACGTTCTGTTCAGTTTCAACATTATGAACATTCTGAATTATTGGGCATTCAGGCTATTTTGATTAGTCTGGCTGGTGTTATCACTCTGATCACTTTGATTATTCTTGCCATTTGACGAATTCGGTCAATTCCAATGTTCTGTTCAGTTTCAACATGATGAACATTCTGAATTATTGGGCATTCAGGCTATTTTGATTAGCCTGGCTGGTTTTATCACTCTGATCACTTTGAATACTCTTGCCATTTGACGAATTCGGTCAATTCCAACGTTCTGTTCAGTTTCAACATTATGAACATTCTGAATTATTGGGCATTCAGGCTATTTTGATTAGTCTGGTTGGTTTTATCACTCTGATCACTTTGTATACTCTTGCCATTTGACGAATTCGGTCAATTCCAATGTTCTGTTCAGTTTCAACATGATGAACATTCTGAATTATTGGGCATTCAGGCTATTTTGATTAGTCTGGCTGGTTTTATCACTCTGATCACTTTGATTATTCTTGTCATTTGACGAATTCGGTCAATTCCAACGTCATATTCACTTTGAACATGCTGAACAATCTGAATTATTGGACATTCAGACTATTTTGATTTGTCTGCTTGGATTTATCACACTGATCACTTTGATTATGCATGCCATTTGACGAATTCGGTCAATTTCAACGTCATATTCACTTTGAACATGCTGAACAATCTGAATTATTGGACATTCAGGCTATTTTCATTTGTCTGGCTGGTTTTATTGGGGATTCAGGCTATTTTGATTAGTCTGGCTGGTTTTATCACTCTGATCACTTTGAATACTCTTGCCATTTGACGAATTCGGTCAATTTCAACGTCATATTCACTTTGAACATGCTGAACAATCTGAATTATTGGACATTCAGGCTATTTTCATTTGCCTGGCTGGTTTTATCACTCTGATCACTTTGATTATTCATGCCATTTGACGAATTAGGTCAATTCCAACGTCATATTCAGTTTCAACATGATGAACATTCTGAATTATTGGGCATTCAGGCTATTTTGATTAGTCTGGCTGGTTTTATCACTCTAATCACTTTGATTATTCTTGTCATTTGACGAATTCGGTCAATTCCAACGTCATATTCAGTTTCAACATGATGAACATTCTGAATTATTGGGCATTCAGGCTATTTTGATTAGTCTGGCTGGTTTTATCACTCTGATCACTTTGAATACTCTTGCCATTTGACGAATTCGGTCAATTCCAACGTTCTATTCAGTTTCAACATGATGAACATTCTGAATTATTGGGCATTCAGGCTATTTTCATTTGTCTGGCTGGTTTTATTGGGCATTCAGGCTATTTTGGTTGGTTGGTTTTATCACTCTGATCACTTTGAATACTTATGCCATTTGACGAATTCGGTCAATTCCAACGTTCTATTCAGTTTCAACATGATGAACATTCTGAATTATTGGGCATTCAGGCTATTTTGATTAGTCTGGCTGGTTTTATCACTCTGATCACTTTGATTATTCTTGCCAATTGACGAATTCGGTCAATTCCAACGTTATATTCACTTTGAACATGCTGAACAATCTTAATTACTGGGCATTCAGGCTATTTTGATTAGTCTGGTTCGTTTTATCACTCTGATCACTTTGTATACTCTTGCCATTTGACGAATTCGGTCAATTCCAACGTTCTGTTCAGTTTCAACATTATGAACATTCTGAATTATTGGGCATTCAGGCTATTTTGATTAGCCTGGCTGGTTTTATCACTCTGATCACTTGATTATTCTAGCCATTTGACGAATTCGGTCAATTCCAACGTCATATTCAGTTTCAACATGATGAACATTCTGAATTATTGGGCATTCAGGCTATTTTGATTAGTCTGGCTGGTTTTATCACTCTGATCACTTTGTATACTCTTGCCATTTGACGAATTCGGTCAATTCCAACGTTCTGTTCAGTTTCAACATGATGAACATTCTGAATTATTGGGCATTCAGGCTATTTTGATTAGCCTGGCTGGTTTTATCACTCTGATCACTTTGAATACTCTTGCCATTTGACGAATTCGGTCAATTCCAACGTTCTGTTCAGTTTCAACATTATGAACATTCTGAATTATTGGGCATTCAGGCTATTTTGATTAGTCTGGCTGGTGTTATCACTCTGATCACTTTGATTATTCTTGCCATTTGACGAATTCGGTCAATTCCAACGTCATATTCAGTTTCAACATGATGAACATTCTGAATTATTGGGCATTCAGGCTATTTTGATTAGTCTGGCTGGTTTTATCACTCTGATCACTTTGATTATTCTTGCCAATTGACGAATTCGGTCAATTCCAACGTCATATTCACTTTGAACATGCTGAACAATCTTAATTATTGGGCATTCAGGCTATTTTGATTAGTCTGGCTGGTTTTATCACTCTGATCACTTTGATTATTCTTGTCATTTGACGAATTCGGTCAATTCCAACGTCATATTCAGTTTCAACATGATGAACATTCTGAATTATTGGGCATTCAGGCTATTTTGATTAGTCTGGCTGGTTTTATCACTCTGATCACTTTGATTATTCTTGTCATTTGACGAATTCGGTCAATTCCAACGTCATATTCACTTTGAACATGCTGAACAATCTGAATTATTGGACATTCAGACTATTTTGATTTGTCTGCTTGGATTTATCACTCTGATCACTTTGATTATGCATGCCATTTGACGAATTCGGTCAATTTCAACGTCATATTCACTTTGAACATGCTGAACAATCTGAATTATTGGACATTCAGGCTATTTTCATTTGTCTGGCTGGTTTTATTGGGGATTCAGGCCATTTTGATTAGTCTGGCTGGTTTTATCACTCTGATCACTTTGAATACTCTTGCCATTTGACGAATTCGGTCAATTTCAACGTCATATTCACTTTGAACATGCTGAACAATCTGAATTATTGGACATTCAGGCTATTTTCATTTGCCTGGCTGGTTTTATCACTCTGATCACTTTGATTATTCATGCCATTTGACGAATTCGGTCAATTCCAACGTCATATTCAGTTTCAACATGATGAACATTCTGAATTATTGGGCATTCAGGCTATTTTGATTAGTCGGCTGGTTTTATCACTCTGATCACTTTGATTATTCTTGTCATTTGACGAATTCGGTCAATTCCAACGTCATATTCACTTTGAACATGCTGAACAATCTGAATTATTGGACATTCAGACTATTTTGATTTGTCTGCTTGGATTTATCACTCTGATCACTTTGATTATGCATGCCATTTGACGAATTCGGTCAATTTCAACGTCATATTCACTTTGAACATGCTGAACAATCTGAATTATTGGACATTCAGGCTATTTTCATTTGTCTGGCTGGTTTTATTGGGGATTCAGGCTATTTTGATTAGTCTGGCTGGTTTTATCACTCTGATCACTTTGAATACTCTTGCCATTTGACGAATTCGGTCAATTTCAACGTCATATTCACTTTGAACATGCTGAACAATCTGAATTATTGGACATTCAGGCTATTTTCATTTGCCTGGCTGGTTTTATCACTCTGATCACTTTGAATACTCTTGCCATTTGACGAATTCGGTCAATTCCAACGTTCTGTTCAGTTTCAACATTATGAACATTCTGAATTATTGGGCATTCATGCTTTTTTGATTAGTCTGGCTGATTTTATCATTCTGATCACTTTGAATACTCTTGCCATTTGACGAATTCGGTCAATTCCAACGTTCTATTCAGTTTCAACATGATGAACATTCTGAATTATTGGGCATTCAGGCTATTTTGATTAGTCTGGCTGGTTTTATCACTCTGATCACTTTGATTATTCTTGTCATTTGACGAATTCGGTCAATTCCAACGTCAAATTCACTTTGAACATGCTGAACAATCTGAATTATTGGACGTTCAGGCTATTTTCATTTTTCTGCCTGGTTTTATCACTCTGATCGCTTTGATTATTCTTGTCATTTGACGAATTCGGTCAATTCCGTCATATTCAGTTTCAACATGATGAACATTCTGAATTATTGGGCATTCAGGCTATTTTGATTAGTCTGGCTGGTTTTATCACTCTGATCACTTTGATTATTCATGCCATTTGACGAATTAGGTCAATTCCAACGTCATATTCAGTTTCAACATGATGAACATTCTGAATTATTGGGCATTCAGGCTATTTTGATTAGTCTGGCTGGTTTTATCACTCTGATCACTTTGATTATTCTTGCCAATTGACGAATTCGGTCAATTCCAACGTCATATTCACTTTGAACAGCATGAACATTCTGAATTATTGGGCATTCAGGCTATTTTGATTAGTCTGGCTGGTTTTATCACTCTGATCACATTGATTATTCTTGTCATTTGACGAATTCGGTCAATTCCAACGTCATATTCAGTTTCAACATAATGAACATTCTGAATTATTGGGCATTCAGGCTATTTTGATTAGTCTGGCTGGTTTTATCACTCTGATCACTTTGATTATGCATGCCATTTGACGAATTCGGTCAATTCTAACGTCATATTCACTTTGAACATGCTGAACAATCTGAATTATTGGACATTCAGGCTATTTTCATTTGCCTGGCTGGTTTTATCACTCTGATCACTTTGATTATTCATGCCATTTGACGAATTCGGTCAATTCCAACGTCATATTCACGGTCAATTCCAACGTTCTGTTCAGTTTCAACATGATGAACATTCTGAATTATTGGGCATTCGTGCTATTTTGATTAGTCTGGCTGGTTTTATCACTCTGATCATTTTGAATACTCTTGCCATTTGACGAATTCGGTCAATTCCGTCATATTCAGTTTCAACATGATGAACATTCTGAATTATTGGGCATTCAGGCTATTTTGATTAGTCTGGCTGGTTTTATCACTCTGATCACTTTGATTATTCATGTCATTTGACGAATTCGGTCAATTCCAACGTCATATTCAGTTTCAACATAATGAACATTCTGAATTATTGGGCATTCAGGCTATTTTGATTAGTCTGGCTGGTTTTATCACTCTGATCACATTGATTATTCTTGTCATTTGACGAATTCGGTCAATTCCAACGTCATATTCAGTTTCAACATAATGAACATTCTGAATTATTGGGCATTCAGGCTATTTTGATTAGTCTGGCTGGTTTTATCACTCTGATCACATTGATTATTCTTGTCATTTGACGAATTCGGTCAATTCCAACGTCATATTCAGTTTCAACATAATGAACATTCTGAATTATTGGGCATTCAGGCTATTTTGATTAGTCTGGCTGGTTTTATCACTCTGATCACTTTGATTATTCATGTCATTTGACGAATTCGGTCAATTCCAACGTCATATTCAGTTTCAACATAATGAACATTCTGAATTATTGGGCATTCAGGCTATTTTGATTAGTCTGGCTGGTTTTATCACTCTGATCACTTTGATTATTCATGTCATTTGACGAATTCGGTCAATTCCAACGTCATATTCAGTTTCAACATAATGAACATTCTGAATTATTGGGCATTCAGGCTATTTTGATTAGTCTGGCTGGTTTTATCACTCTGATCACATTGATTATTCTTGTCATTTGACGAATTCGGTCAATTCCAACGTCATATTCAGTTTCAACATAATGAACATTCTGAATTATTGGGCATTCAGGCTATTTTGATTAGTCTGGCTGGTTTTATCACTCTGATCACTTTGATTATTCTTGTCATTTGACGAATTCGGTCAATTCCAACGTCAAATTCACTTTGAACATGCTGAACAATCTGAATTATTGGACGTTCAGGCTATTTTCATTTGCCTGGCTGGTTTTATCACTCTGATCACTTTGATTATTCATGCCATTTGACGAATTCGGTCAATTCCAACGTCATATTCACGGTCAATTCCAACGTTCTGTTCAGTTTCAACATGATGAACATTCTGAATTATTGGGCATTCGTGCTATTTTGATTAGTCTGGCTGGTTTTATCACTCTGATCATTTTGAATACTCTTGCCATTTGACGAATTCGGTCAATTCCAACGTTCTATTCAGTTTCAACATGATGAACATTCTGAATTATTGGGCATTCAGGCTATTTTGATTAGTCTGGCTGGTTTTATCACTCTGATCACTTTGATTATTCTTGTCATTTGACGAATTCGGTCAATTCCAACGTCAAATTCACTTTGAACATGCTGAACAATCATAATTATTGGACATTCAGGCTATTTTCATTTGTCTGTCTGGTTTTATCACTCTGATCACTCTGATTATTCTTGTCATATGACGAATTCGTTCAATTCCAACGTCATATTCAGTTTCAACATGATGAACATTCTGAATTATTGGGCATTCAGGCTATTTTGATTAGTCTGGCTGGTTTTATCACTCTGATCACTTTGATTATTCTTGTCATTTGACGAATTCGGTCAATTCCAACGTCAAATTCACTTTGAACATGCTGAACAATCATAATTATTGGACATTCAGGCTATTTTCATTTGTCTGCCTGGTTTTATCACTCTGATCACTTTGAATACTCTTGCCATTTGACGAATTCGGTCAATTCCAACGTTCTGTTCAGTTTCAACATTGTGAACATTCTGAATTATTGGGCATTCATGCTATTTTGATTAGTCTGGCTGATTTTATCACTCTGATCACTTTGAATACTCTTGCCATTTGACGAATTCGGTCAATTCCAACGTTCTATTCAGTTTCAACATGATGAACATTCTGAATTATTGGGCATTCAGGCTATTTTGATTAGTCTGGCTGGTTTTATCACTCTGATCACTTTGATTATTCTTGTCATTTGACGAATTCGGTCAATTCCAACGTCAAATTCACTTTGAACATGCTGAACAATCTGAATTATTGGACATTCAGGCTATTTTCATTTTTCTGCCTGGTTTTATCACTCTGATCGCTTTGATTATTCTTGTCATTTGACGAATTCGGTCAATTCCGTCATATTCAGCTTCAACATGATGAACATTCTGAATTATTGGGCATTCAGGCTATTTTGATTAGTCTGGCTGGTTTTATCACTCTGATCACTTTGATTATTCATGCCATTTGACGAATTCGGTCAATTCCAACATCATATTCAGTTTCAAAATGATGAACATTCTGAACTATTCATTCTATTTTGATTAGTCTGGCTGGTTTTATCACTCTGATCACTTTAATTATTCTTGCCAATTGACGAATTCGGTCAATTCCAACGTCATATTCACTTTGAACATGCTGAACAATCTTAATTATTGGGCATTAAGGCTATTTTGATTAGTCTGGCTGGTTTTATCACTCTGATCACTTTGATTATTCTTGTCATTTGACGAATTCGGTCAATTCCAACGTCATATTCAGTTTCAACATGATGAACATTCTGAATTATTGGGCATTCATGCTATTTTGATTAGTCTGGCTGGTTTTATCACTCTGATCACTTTGAATACTCTTGCCATTTGACGAATTCGGTCAATTCCAACGTCATATTCAGTCTCAACATGCTGAACATTCTGAATTATTGGGCATTCAGGCTATTTTGATTAGTCTGGCTGGTTTTATCACTCTGATCACTTTGATTATGCATGCCATTTGACGAATTCGGTCAATTCTAACGTCATATTCACTTTGAACATGCTGAACAATCTGAATTATTGGACATTCAGGCTATTTTCATTTGCCTGGCTGGTTTTATCACTCTGATCACTTTGATTATTCATGCCATTTGACGAATTCGGTCAATTCCAACGTTCTGTTCAGTTTCAACATGATGAACATTCTGAATTATTGGGCATTCGTGCTATTTTGATTAGTCTGGCTGGTTTTATCACTCTGATCATTTTGAATACTCTTGCCATTTGAGGAATTCGGTCAATTCCAACGTTCTATTCAGTTTCAACATGATGAACATTCTGAATTATTGGGCATTCACGCTATTTTGATTAGTCTGGCTGGTTTTATCACTCTGATCACTTTGATTATTCTTGTCATTTGACGAATTCGGTCAATTCCAACGTCAAATTCACTTTGAACATGCTAAACAATCTGAATTATTGGACATTCAGGCTATTTTCATTTTTCTGCCTGGTTTTACTCTGATCGCTTTGATTATTCTTGTCATTTGACGAATTCGGTCAATTCCGTCATATTCAGTTTCAACATGATGAACATTCTGAATTATTGGGCATTCAGGCTATTTTGATTAGTCTGGCTGGTTTTATCACTCTGATCACTTTGATTATTGATGCCATTTGACGAATTCGGTCAATTCCAACATCATATTCAGTTTCAACATGATGAACATTCTGAATTATTGGGCATTCATTCTATTTTGATTAGTCTGGCTGGTTTTATCACTCTTATCACTTTGATTATTCTTGCCAATTGACGAATTCGGTCAATTCCAACGTCATATTCACTTTGAACATGCTGAACAATCTTAATTATTGGGCATTCAGGCTATTTTGATTAGTCTGGCTGGTTTTATCACTCTGATCACTTTGATTATTCTTGTCATTTGACGAATTCGGTCAATTCCAACGTCATATTCAGTTTCAACATGCTGAACATTCTGAATTATTGGGCATTCAGGCTATTTTGATTAGTCTGGCTGGTTTTATCACTCTGATCACTTTGATTATGCATGCCATTTGACGAATTCGGTCAATTCTAACGTCATATTCACTTTGAACATGCTGAACAATCTGAATTATTGGACATTCAGGCTATTTTCATTTGCCTGGCTGGTTTTATCACTCTGATCACTTTGATTATTCATGCCATTTGACGAATTCGGTCAATTCCAACGTTCTGTTCAGTTTCAACATGATGAACATTCTGAATTATTGGGCATTCGTGCTATTTTGATTAGTCTGGCTGGTTTTATCACTCTGATCATTTTGAATACTCTTGCCATTTGACGAATTCGGTCAATTCCAACGTTCTATTCAGTTTCAACATGATGAACATTCTGAATTATTGGGCATTCAGGCTATTTTGATTAGTCTGGCTGGTTTTATCACTCTGATCACTTTGATTATTCTTGTCATTTGACGAATTCGGTCAAATTCACTTTGAACATGCTGAACAATCTGAATTATTGGACATTCAGGCTATTTTCATTTTTCTGCCTGGTTTTACTCTGATCGCTTTGATTATTCTTGTCATTTGACGAATTCGGTCAATTCCGTCATATTCAGTTTCAACATGATGAACATTCTGAATTATTGGGCATTCAGGCTATTTTGATTTGTCTGCCTGGTTTTATCACTCTGATCACTTTGATTATTCTTGCCAATTGACGAATTCGGTCAATTCCAACGTCATATTCACTTTGAACATGCTGAACATTCTGAATTATTGGGCATTCATTCTATTTTGATTAGTCTGGCTGGTTTTATCACTCTGATCACTTTGATTATTCTTGCCAATTGACGAATTCGGTCAATTCCAACGTCATATTCACTTTGAACATGCTGAACAATCTTAATTATTGGGCATTCAGGCTATTTTGATTAGTCTGGCTGGTTTTATCACTCTGATCACTTTGATTATTCTTGTCATTTGACGAATTCGGTCAATTCCAACGTCATATTCAGTTTCAACATGATGAACATTCTGAATTATTGGGCATTCAGGCTATTTTGATTAGTCTGGATGGTTTTATCACTCTGATCACTTTGATTATGCATGCCATTTGACGAATTCGGTCAATTCTAACGTCATATTCACTTTGAACATGCTGAACATTCTGAATTATTGGGCATTCAGGCTATTTTGATTAGTCTGGCTGGTTTTATCACTCTGATCACTTTGATTATGCATGCCATTTGACGAATTCGGTCAATTCTAACGTCATATTCACTTTGTACATGCTGAACAATCTGAATTATTGGACATTCAGGCTATTTTCATTTGCCTGGCTGGTTTTATCACTCTGATCACTTTGATTATTCATGCCATTTGACGAATTCGGTCAATTCATCATCAACATGATGAACATTCTGAATTATTGGGCATTCGTGCTATTTTGATTAGTCTGGCTGGTTTTATCACTCTGATCATTTTGAATACTCTTGCCATTTGACGAATTCGATCAATTCCAACGTTCTATTCAGTTTCAACATGATGAACATTCTGAATTATTGGGCATTCAGGCTATTTTGATTAGTCTGGCTGGTTTTATCACTCTGATCACTTTGATTATTCTTGTCATTTGACGAATTCGGTCAATTCCAACGTCAAATTCACTTTGAACATGCTGAACAATCATAATTATTGGACATTCAGGCTATTTTCATTTGTCTGCCTGGTTTTATCACTCTGATCACTTTGATTATTCTTGTCATATGACGAATTCGTTCAATTCCAACGTCATATTCAGTTTCAACATGCTGAACATTCTGAATTATTGGGCATTCAGTCTATTTTGATTAGTCTGGCTGGTTTTATCACTCTGATCACTTTGATTATTCTTGTCATTTGACGAATTCGGTCAAATTCACTTTGAACATGCTGAACAATCTGAATTATTGGACATTCAGGCTATTTTCATTTTTCTGCCTGGTTTTACTCTGATCGCTTTGATTATTCTTGTCATTTGACGAATTCGGTCAATTCCGTCATATTCAGTTTCAACATGATGAACATTCTGAATTATTGGGCATTCAGGCTATTTTGATTTGTCTGCCTGGTTTTATCACTCTGATCACTTTGATTATTCATGCCATTTGACGAATTCGGTCAATTCCAACATCATATTCAGTTTCAACATGATGAACATTCTGAATTATTGGGCATTCATTCTATTTTGATTAGTCTGGCTGGTTTTATCACTCTGATCACTTTGATTATTCTTGCCAATTGACGAATTCGGTCAATTCCAACGTCATATTCACTTTGAACATGCTGAACAATCTTAATTATTGGGCATTCAGGCTATTTTGATTAGTCTGGCTGGTTTTATCACTCTGATCACTTTGATTATTCTTGTCATTTGACGAATTCGGTCAATTCCAACGTCATATTCAGTTTCAACATGATGAACATTCTGAATTATTGGGCATTCAGGCTATTTTGATTAGTCTGGATGGTTTTATCACTCTGATCACTTTGATTATGCATGCCATTTGACGAATTCGGTCAATTCTAACGTCATATTCACTTTGAACATGCTGAACATTCTGAATTATTGGGCATTCAGGCTATTTTGATTAGTCTGGCTGGTTTTATCACTCTGATCACTTTGATTATGCATGCCATTTGACGAATTCGGTCAATTCTAACGTCATATTCACTTTGTACATGCTGAACAATCTGAATTATTGGACATTCAGGCTATTTTCATTTGCCTGGCTGGTTTTATCACTCTGATCACTTTGATTATTCATGCCATTTGACGAATTCGGTCAATTCATCATCAACATGATGAACATTCTGAATTATTGGGCATTCGTGCTATTTTGATTAGTCTGGCTGGTTTTATCACTCTGATCATTTTGAATACTCTTGCCATTTGACGAATTCGGTCAATTCCAACGTTCTATTCAGTTTCAACATGATGAACATTCTGAATTATTGGGCATTCAGGCTATTTTGATTAGTCTGGCTGGTTTTATCACTCTGATCACTTTGATTATTCTTGTCATTTGACGAATTCGGTCAATTCCAACGTCAAATTCACTTTGAACATGCTGAACAATCATAATTATTGGACATTCAGGCTATTTTCATTTGTCTGCCTGGTTTTATCACTCTGATCACTTTGATTATTCTTGTCATATGACGAATTCGTTCAATTCCAACGTCATATTCAGTTTCAACATGATGAACATTCTGAATTATTGGGCATTCAGGCTATTTTGATTAGTCTGGCTGGTTTTATCACTCTGATCACTTTGATTATTCTTGTCATTTGACGAATTCGGTCAATTCCAACGTCAAATTCACTTTGAACATGCTGAACAATCATAATTATTGGACATTCAGGCTATTTTCATTTGTCTGCCTGGTTTTATCACTCTGATCACTTTGAATACTCTTGCCATTTGACGAATTCGGTCAATTCCAACGTTCTGTTCAGTTTCAACATTATGAACATTCTGAATTATTGGGCATTCATGCTTTTTTGATTAGTCTGGCTGATTTTATCATTCTGATCACTTTGAATACTCTTGCCATTTGACGAATTCGGTCAATTCCAACGTTCTATACAGTTTCAACATGATGAGCATTCTGAATTATTGGGCATTCAGGCTATTTTGATTAGTCTGGCTGGTTTTATCACTCTGATCACTTTGATTATTCTTGTCATTTGACGAATTCGGTCAATTCCAACGTCAAATTCACTTTGAACATGCTGAACAATCTGAATTATTGGACGTTCAGGCTATTTTCATTTTTCTGCCTGGTTTTATCACTCTGATCGCTTTAATTATTCTTGCCATTTGACGAATTCGGTCAATTCCAACATCATATTCAGTTTCAACATGATGAACATTCTGAATTATTGGGCATTCATTCTATTTTGATTAGTCTGGCTGGTTTTATCACTCTGATCACTTTAATTATTCTTGCCAATTGACGAATTCGGTCAATTCCAACGTCATATTCACTTTGAACATGCTGAACAATCTTAATTATTGGGCATTAAGGCTATTTTGATTAGTCTGGCTGGTTTTATCACTCTGATCACTTTGATTATTCTTGTCATTTGACGAATTCGGTCAATTCCAACGTCATATTCAGTTTCAACATGATGAACATTCTGAATTATTGGACATTCATGCTATTTTGATTAGTCTGGCTGGTTTTATCACTCTGATCACTTTGAATACTCTTGCCATTTGACGAATTCGGTCAATTCCAACGTCATATTCAGTTTCAACATGATGAACATTCTGAATTATTGGGCATTCAGGCTATTTTGATTAGTCTGGCTGGTTTTATTACTCTGATCACTTTGATTATTCTTGTCATTTGACGAATTCGGTCAATTCCAACGTCATATTCAGTTTCAACATGATGAACATTCTGAATTATTGGGCATTCAGGCTATTTTGATTAGTCTGGCTGGTTTTATCACTCTGATCACTTTGATTATGCATGCCATTTGACGAATTCGGTCAATTCTAACGTCATATTCACTTTGAACATGCTGAACATTCTGAATTATTGGGCATTCAGGCTATTTTGATTAGTCTGGCTGGTTTTATCACTCTGATCACTTTGATTATGCATGCCATTTGACGAATTCGGTCAATTCTAACGTCATATTCACTTTGAACATGCTGAACAATCTGAATTATTGGACATTCAGGCTATTTTCATTTGCCTGGCTGGTTTTATCACTCTGATCACTTTGATTATTCATGCCATTTGACGAATTCGGTCAATTCCAACGTTCTGTTCAGTTTCAACATGTTGAACATTCTGAATTATTGGGCATTCGTGCTATTTTGATTAGTCTGGCTGGTTTTATCACTCTGATCATTTTGAATACTCTTGCCATTTGACGAATTCGGTCAATTCCAACGTTCTATTCAGTTTCAACATGATGAACATTCTGAATTATTGGGCATTCAGACTATTTTGATTAGTCTGGCTGGTTTTATCACTCTGATCACTTTGTATACTCTTGCCATTTGACGAATTCGGTCAATTCCAACGTTCTATTCAGTTTCAACATGATTCTGAATTATTGGGCATTCAGGCTATTTTGATTAGTCTGGCTGGTTTTATCACTCTGATCACTTTGATTATTCTTGTCATTTGACGAATTCGGTCAATTCCAACGTCAAATTCACTTTGAACATGCTGAACAATCTGAATTATTAGACATTCAGGCTATTTTCATTTTTCTGCCTGGTTTTATCACTCTGATCGCTTTGATTATTCTTGTCATTTGACGAATTCGGTCAATTCCGTCATATTCAGTTTCAACATGATGAACATTCTGAATTATTGGGCATTCATTCTATTTTGATTAGTCTGGCTGGTTTTATCACTCTGATCACTTTGATTATTCTTGCCAATTGACGAATTCGGTCAATTCCAACGTCATATTCACTTTGAACATGCTGAACAATCTTAATTATTGGGCATTCAGGCTATTTTGATTAGTCTGGCTGGTTTTATCACTCTGATCACTTTGATTATTCTTGTCATTTGACGAATTCGGTCAATTCCAACGTCATATTCAGTTTCAACATGATGAACATTCTGAATTATTGGGCATTCATGCTATTTTGATTAGTCTGGATGGTTTTATCACTCTGATCACTTTGAATACTCTTGCCATTTGACGAATTCGGTCAATTCCAACGTCATATTCAGTTTCAACATGATGAACATTCTGAAATATTGGGCATTCAGGCTATTTTGATTAGTCTGGCTGGTTTTATCACTCTGATCACTTTGATTATGCATGCCATTTGACGAATTCGGTCAATTCTAACGTCATATTCACTTTGAACATGCTGAACAATCTGAATTATTGGACATTCAGGCTATTTTCATTTGCCTGGCTGGTTTTATCACTCTGATCACTTTGATTATTCTTGCCATTTGACGAATTCGGTCAATTCCAACGTTCTGTTCAGTTTCAACATGATGAACATTCTGAATTATTGGGCATTCGTGCTATTTTGATTAGTCTGGCTGGTTTTATCACTCTGATCATTTTGAATACTATTGCCATTTGACGAATTCGGTCAATTCCAACGATCTATTCAGTTTCAACATGATGAACATTCTGAATTATTGGGCATTCAGACTATTTTGATTAGTCTGGCTGGTTTTATCACTCTGATCACTTTGTATACTCTTGCCATTTGACGAATTCGGTCAATTCCAACGTTCTATTCAGTTTCAACATGATGAACATTCTGAATTATTGGGCATTCAGGCTATTTTGATTAGTCTGGCTGGTTTTATCACTCTGATCACTTTGATTATTCTTGTCATTTGACGAATTCGGTCAATTCCAACGTCAAATTCACTTTGAACATGCTGAACAATCTGAATTATTGGACATTCAGGCTATTTTCATTTTTCTGCCTGGTTTTATCACTCTGATCGCTTTGATTATTCTTGTCATTTGACGAATTCGGTCAATTCCGTCATATTCAGTTTCAACATGATGAACATTCTGAATTATTGGGCTTTCATTCTATTTTGATTAGTCTGGCTGGTTTTATCACTCTGATCACTTTGATTATTCTTGCCAATTGACGAATTCGGTCAATTCCAACGTCATATTAACTTTGAACATGCTGAACAATCTTAATTATTGGGCATTCAGGCTATTTTGATTAGTCTGGCTGGTTTTATCACTCTGATCACTTTGATTATTCTTGTCATTTGACGAATTCGGTCAATTCCAACGTCATATTCAGTTTCAACATGATGAACATTCTGAATTATTGGGCATTCATGCTATTTTGATTAGTCTGGATGGTTTTATCACTCTGATCACTTTGAATACTCTTGCCATTTGACGAATTCGGTCAATTCCAACGTCATATTCAGTTTCAACATGATGAACATTCTGAATTATTGGGCATTCAGGCTATTTTGATTAGTCTGGCTGGTTTTATCACTCTGATCACTTTGATTATGCATGCCATTTGACGAATTCGGTCAATTCTAACGTCATATTCACTTTGAACATGCTGAACAATCTGAATTATTGGACATTCAGGCTATTTTCATTTGCCTGGCTGGTTTTATCACTCTGATCACTTTGATTATTCATGCCATTTGACGAATTCGGTCAATTCCAACGTTCTGTTCAGTTTCAACATGATGAACATTCTGAATTATTGGGCATTCGTGCTATTTTGATTAGTCTGGCTGGTTTTATCACTCTGATCATTTTGAATACTATTGCCATTTGACGAATTCGGTCAATTCCAACGTTCTATTCAGTTTCAACATGATGAACATTCTGAATTATTGGGCATTCAGACTATTTTGATTAGTCTGGCTGGTTTTATCACTCTGATCACTTTGTATACTCTTGCCATTTGACGAATTCGGTCAATTCCAACGTTCTATTCAGTTTCAACATGATGAACATTCTGAATTATTGGGCATTCAGGCTATTTTGATTAGTCTGGCTGGTTTTATCACTCTGATCACTTTGATTATTCTTGTCATTTGACGAATTCGGTCAATTCCGTCATATTCAGTTTCAACATGATGAACATTCTGAATTATTGGGCATAAGTCTGGTTGGTTTTATCACTTTGAATACCTTGCCATTTGACGAATTCGGTCAATTCCAACGTTCTGTTCAGTTTCAACATTATGAACATTCTGAATTATTGGGCATTCATGCTATTTTGATTAGTCTGGCTGGTTTTATCACTCTGATCACTTTGAATACTCTTGCCATTTGACGAATTCGGTCAATTCCAACGTCATATTCAGTTTCAACATGATGAACATTCTGAATTATTGGGCATTCATGCTATTTTGATTAGTCTGGCTGGTTTTATCACTCTGATCACTTTGAATACTCTTGCCATTTGACGAATTCGGTCAATTCCAACGTCATATTCAGTTTCAACATGATGAACATTCTGAATTATTGGGCATTCAGGCTATTTTGATTAGTCTGGCTGGTTTTATCACTCTGATCACTTTGATTATTCTTGTCATTTGACGAATTCGGTCAATTCCAACGTCATATTCAGTTTCAACATGATGAACATTCTGAATTATTGGGCATTCAGGCTATTTTGATTAGTCTGGATGGTTTTATCACTCTGATCACTTTGATTATGCATGCCATTTGACGAATTCGGCCAATTCTAACGTCATATTCACTTTGAACATGCTGAACAATCTGAATTATTGGACATTCAGGCTATTTTCATTTGCCTGACTGGTTTTATCACTCTGATCACTTTGATTATTCATGCCATTTGACGAATTCGGTCAATTCCAACGTTCTGTTCAGTTTCAACATGATGAACATTCTGAATTATTGGGCATTCGTGCTATTTTGATTAGTCTGGCTGGTTTTATCACTCTGATCATTTTGGATACTCTTGCCATTTGACGAATTCCGTCAATTCCAACGATCTATTCAGTTTCAACATGATGAACATTCTGAATTATTGGGCATTCAGACTATTTTGATTAGTCTGGCTGGTTTTATCACTCTGATCACTTCGATTATTCTTGTCATTTGACGAATTCGGTCAATTCCAACGTCAAATTCACTTTGAACATGCTGAACAATCATAATTATTGGACATTCAGGCTATTTTCATTTGTCTGCCTGGTTTTATCACTCTGATCACTTTGATTATTCTTGTCATATGACGAATTCGTTCAGTTCCAACGTTCTATTCAGTTTCAACATGATGAACATTCTGAATTATTGGGCATTCAGGCTATTTTGATTAGTCTGGTTGGTTTTATCACTCTGATCACTTCGATTATTCGTGTCATTTGACGAATTCGGTCAATTCCAACGATCTATTCAGTTTCAACATGATGAACATTCTGAATTATTGGGCATTCAGACTATTTTGATTAGTCTGGCTGGTTTTATCACTCTGATCACTTCGATTATTCTTGTCATTTGACGAATTCGGTCAAATTCACTTTGAACATGCTGAACAATCATAATTATTGGACATTCAGGCTATTTTCATTTGTCTGCCTGGTTTTATCACTCTGATCACTTTGATTATTCTTGCCATTTGACGAATTCGGTCAATTCCAACGATCTATTCAGTTTCAACATGATGAACATTCTGAATTATTGGGCATTCAGACTATTTTGATTAGTCTGGCTGGTTTTATCACTCTGATCACTTCGATTATTCTTGTCATTTGACGAATTCGGTCAATTCCAACGTCAAATTCACTTTGAACATGCTGAACAATCTGAATTATTGGGCATTCATGCTATTTTGATTAGTCTGGCTGATTTTATCACTCTGATCACTTTGTATACTCTTGCCATTTGACGAATTCGGTCAATTCCAACGTTCTATTCAGTTTCAACATGATGAACATTCTGAATTATTGGGCATTCAGGCTATTTTGATTAGTCTGGCTGGTTTTATCACTCTGATCACTTTGATTATTCATGCCATTTGACGAATTCGGTCAATTCCAACATCATATTCAGTTTCAACATGATGAACATTCTGAATTATTGGGCATTCAGACTATTTTGATTAGTCTGGCTTGTTTTATCACTCTGATCACTTTGATTATTCTTGTCATTTGACGAATTCGGTCAATTCCAACGTCAAATTCACTTTGAACATGCTGAACAATCTGAATTATTGGACATTCAGGCTATTTTCATTTTTCTGCCTGGTTTTATCACTCTGATCGCTTTGATTATTCTTGTCATTTGACGAATTCGGTCAATTCCGTCATATTCAGTTTCAACATGATGAACATTCTGAATTATTGGGCATAAGTCTGGTTGGTTTTATCACTCTGATCACTTTGAATACCTTGCCATTTGACGAATTCGGTCAATTCTAACGTTCTGTTCAGTTTCAACATTATGAACATTCTGAATTATTGGGCATTCATGCTATTTTGATTAGTCTGGCTGGTTTTATCACTCTGATCACTTTGAATACTCTTGCCATTTGACGAATTCGGTCAATTCCAACGTCATATTCAGTTTCAACATGATGAACATTCTGAATTATTGGGCATTCATGCTATTTTGATTAGTCTGGCTGGTTTTATCACTCTGATCACTTTGAATACTCTTGCCATTTGACGAATTCGGTCAATTCCAACGTCATATTCAGTTTCAACATGATGAACATTCTGAATTATTGGGCATTCAGGCTATTTTGATTAGTCTGGCTGGTTTTATCACTCTGATCACTTTGATTATTCTTGTCATTTGACGAATTCGGTCAATTCCAACGTCATATTCAGTTTCAACATGATGAACATTCTGAATTATTGGGCATTCAGGCTATTTTGATTAGTCTGGATGGTTTTATCACTCTGATCACTTTGATTATGCATGCCATTTGACGAATTCGGTCAATTCTAACGTCATATTCACTTTGAACATGCTGAACAATCTGAATTATTGGACATTCAGGCTATTTTCATTTGCCTGGCTGGTTTTATCACTCTGATCACTCATCATTCATGCCATTTGACGAATTCGGTCAATTCCAACGTTCTGTTCAGTTTCAACATGATGAACATTCTGAATTATTGGGCATTCGTGCTATTTTGATTAGTCTGGCTGGTTTTATCACTCTGATCATTTTGGATACTCTTGCCATTTGACGAATTCGGTCAATTCCAACGATCTATTCAGTTTCAACATGATGAACATTCTGAATTATTGGGCATTCAGACTATTTTGATTAGTCTGGCTGGTTTTATCACTCTGATCACTTCGATTATTCTTGTCATTTGACGAATTCGGTCAATTCCAACGTCAAATTCACTTTGAACATGCTGAACAATCATAATTATTGGACATTCAGGCTATTTTCATTTGTCTGCCTGGTTTTATCACTCTGATCACTTTGTATACTCTTGCCATTTGACGAATTCGGTCAATTCCAACGTTCTATTCAGTTTCAACATGATGAACATTCTGAATTATTGGGCATTCAGGCTATTTTGATTAGTCTGGCTGGTTTTATCACTCTGATCACTTTGATTATTCTTGTCATTTGACGAATTCGGTCAATTCCAACGTCATATTCACTTTGAACATGCTGAACAATCTGAATTATTGGACATTCAGGCTATTTTCATTTGCCTGGCTGGTTTTATCACTCTGATCACTCATCATTCATGCCATTTGACGAATTCGGTCAATTCCAACGTTCTGTTCAGTTTCAACATGATGAACATTCTGAATTATTGGGCATTCGTGCTATTTTGATTAGTCTGGCTGGTTTTATCACTCTGATCATTTTGGATACTCTTGCCATTTGACGAATTCGGTCAATTCCAACGTCATATTCAGTTTCAACATGATGAACATTCTGAAATATTGGGCATTCAGGCTATTTTGATTAGTCTGGCTGGTTTTATCACTCTGATCACTTTGATTATGCATGCCATTTGACGAATTCGGTCAATTCTAACGTCATATTCACTTTGAACATGCTGAACAATCTGAATTATTGGACATTCAGGCTATTTTCATTTGCCTGGCTGGTTTTATCACTCTGATCACTTTGATTATTCTTGCCATTTGACGAATTCGGTCAATTCCAACGTTCTGTTCAGTTTCAACATGATGAACATTCTGAATTATTGGGCATTCGTGCTATTTTGATTAGTCTGGCTGGTTTTATCACTCTGATCATTTTGAATACTATTGCCATTTGACGAATTCGGTCAATTCCAACGATCTATTCAGTTTCAACATGATGAACATTCTGAATTATTGGGCATTCAGACTATTTTGATTAGTCTGGCTGGTTTTATCACTCTGATCACTTTGTATACTCTTGCCATTTGACGAATTCGGTCAATTCCAACGTTCTATTCAGTTTCAACATGATGAACATTCTGAATTATTGGGCATTCAGGCTATTTTGATTAGTCTGGCTGGTTTTATCACTCTGATCACTTTGATTATTCTTGTCATTTGACGAATTCGGTCAATTCCAACGTCAAATTCACTTTGAACATGCTGAACAATCTGAATTATTGGACATTCAGGCTATTTTCATTTTTCTGCCTGGTTTTATCACTCTGATCGCTTTGATTATTCTTGTCATTTGACGAATTCGGTCAATTCCGTCATATTCAGTTTCAACATGATGAACATTCTGAATTATTGGGCTTTCATTCTATTTTGATTAGTCTGGCTGGTTTTATCACTCTGATCACTTTGATTATTCTTGCCAATTGACGAATTCGGTCAATTCCAACGTCATATTAACTTTGAACATGCTGAACAATCTTAATTATTGGGCATTCAGGCTATTTTGATTAGTCTGGCTGGTTTTATCACTCTGATCACTTTGATTATTCTTGTCATTTGACGAATTCGGTCAATTCCAACGTCATATTCAGTTTCAACATGATGAACATTCTGAATTATTGGGCATTCATGCTATTTTGATTAGTCTGGATGGTTTTATCACTCTGATCACTTTGAATACTCTTGCCATTTGACGAATTCGGTCAATTCCAACGTCATATTCAGTTTCAACATGATGAACATTCTGAATTATTGGGCATTCAGGCTATTTTGATTAGTCTGGCTGGTTTTATCACTCTGATCACTTTGATTATGCATGCCATTTGACGAATTCGGTCAATTCTAACGTCATATTCACTTTGAACATGCTGAACAATCTGAATTATTGGACATTCAGGCTATTTTCATTTGCCTGGCTGGTTTTATCACTCTGATCACTTTGATTATTCATGCCATTTGACGAATTCGGTCAATTCCAACGTTCTGTTCAGTTTCAACATGATGAACATTCTGAATTATTGGGCATTCGTGCTATTTTGATTAGTCTGGCTGGTTTTATCACTCTGATCATTTTGAATACTATTGCCATTTGACGAATTCGGTCAATTCCAACGTTCTATTCAGTTTCAACATGATGAACATTCTGAATTATTGGGCATTCAGACTATTTTGATTAGTCTGGCTGGTTTTATCACTCTGATCACTTTGTATACTCTTGCCATTTGACGAATTCGGTCAATTCCAACGTTCTATTCAGTTTCAACATGATGAACATTCTGAATTATTGGGCATTCAGGCTATTTTGATTAGTCTGGCTGGTTTTATCACTCTGATCACTTTGATTATTCTTGTCATTTGACGAATTCGGTCAATTCCGTCATATTCAGTTTCAACATGATGAACATTCTGAATTATTGGGCATAAGTCTGGTTGGTTTTATCACTTTGAATACCTTGCCATTTGACGAATTCGGTCAATTCCAACGTTCTGTTCAGTTTCAACATTATGAACATTCTGAATTATTGGGCATTCATGCTATTTTGATTAGTCTGGCTGGTTTTATCACTCTGATCACTTTGAATACTCTTGCCATTTGACGAATTCGGTCAATTCCAACGTCATATTCAGTTTCAACATGATGAACATTCTGAATTATTGGGCATTCATGCTATTTTGATTAGTCTGGCTGGTTTTATCACTCTGATCACTTTGAATACTCTTGCCATTTGACGAATTCGGTCAATTCCAACGTCATATTCAGTTTCAACATGATGAACATTCTGAATTATTGGGCATTCAGGCTATTTTGATTAGTCTGGCTGGTTTTATCACTCTGATCACTTTGATTATTCTTGTCATTTGACGAATTCGGTCAATTCCAACGTCATATTCAGTTTCAACATGATGAACATTCTGAATTATTGGGCATTCAGGCTATTTTGATTAGTCTGGATGGTTTTATCACTCTGATCACTTTGATTATGCATGCCATTTGACGAATTCGGCCAATTCTAACGTCATATTCACTTTGAACATGCTGAACAATCTGAATTATTGGACATTCAGGCTATTTTCATTTGCCTGACTGGTTTTATCACTCTGATCACTTTGATTATTCATGCCATTTGACGAATTCGGTCAATTCCAACGTTCTGTTCAGTTTCAACATGATGAACATTCTGAATTATTGGGCATTCGTGCTATTTTGATTAGTCTGGCTGGTTTTATCACTCTGATCATTTTGGATACTCTTGCCATTTGACGAATTCCGTCAATTCCAACGATCTATTCAGTTTCAACATGATGAACATTCTGAATTATTGGGCATTCAGACTATTTTGATTAGTCTGGCTGGTTTTATCACTCTGATCACTTCGATTATTCTTGTCATTTGACGAATTCGGTCAATTCCAACGTCAAATTCACTTTGAACATGCTGAACAATCATAATTATTGGACATTCAGGCTATTTTCATTTGTCTGCCTGGTTTTATCACTCTGATCACTTTGATTATTCTTGTCATATGACGAATTCGTTCAGTTCCAACGTTCTATTCAGTTTCAACATGATGAACATTCTGAATTATTGGGCATTCAGGCTATTTTGATTAGTCTGGTTGGTTTTATCACTCTGATCACTTCGATTATTCGTGTCATTTGACGAATTCGGTCAATTCCAACGATCTATTCAGTTTCAACATGATGAACATTCTGAATTATTGGGCATTCAGACTATTTTGATTAGTCTGGCTGGTTTTATCACTCTGATCACTTCGATTATTCTTGTCATTTGACGAATTCGGTCAAATTCACTTTGAACATGCTGAACAATCATAATTATTGGACATTCAGGCTATTTTCATTTGTCTGCCTGGTTTTATCACTCTGATCACTTTGATTATTCTTGCCATTTGACGAATTCGGTCAATTCCAACGATCTATTCAGTTTCAACATGATGAACATTCTGAATTATTGGGCATTCAGACTATTTTGATTAGTCTGGCTGGTTTTATCACTCTGATCACTTCGATTATTCTTGTCATTTGACGAATTCGGTCAATTCCAACGTCAAATTCACTTTGAACATGCTGAACAATCTGAATTATTGGGCATTCATGCTATTTTGATTAGTCTGGCTGATTTTATCACTCTGATCACTTTGTATACTCTTGCCATTTGACGAATTCGGTCAATTCCAACGTTCTATTCAGTTTCAACATGATGAACATTCTGAATTATTGGGCATTCAGGCTATTTTGATTAGTCTGGCTGGTTTTATCACTCTGATCACTTTGATTATTCATGCCATTTGACGAATTCGGTCAATTCCAACATCATATTCAGTTTCAACATGATGAACATTCTGAATTATTGGGCATTCAGACTATTTTGATTAGTCTGGCTTGTTTTATCACTCTGATCACTTTGATTATTCTTGTCATTTGACGAATTCGGTCAATTCCAACGTCAAATTCACTTTGAACATGCTGAACAATCTGAATTATTGGACATTCAGGCTATTTTCATTTTTCTGCCTGGTTTTATCACTCTGATCGCTTTGATTATTCTTGTCATTTGACGAATTCGGTCAATTCCGTCATATTCAGTTTCAACATGATGAACATTCTGAATTATTGGGCATAAGTCTGGTTGGTTTTATCACTCTGATCACTTTGAATACCTTGCCATTTGACGAATTCGGTCAATTCTAACGTTCTGTTCAGTTTCAACATTATGAACATTCTGAATTATTGGGCATTCATGCTATTTTGATTAGTCTGGCTGGTTTTATCACTCTGATCACTTTGAATACTCTTGCCATTTGACGAATTCGGTCAATTCCAACGTCATATTCAGTTTCAACATGATGAACATTCTGAATTATTGGGCATTCATGCTATTTTGATTAGTCTGGCTGGTTTTATCACTCTGATCACTTTGAATACTCTTGCCATTTGACGAATTCGGTCAATTCCAACGTCATATTCAGTTTCAACATGATGAACATTCTGAATTATTGGGCATTCAGGCTATTTTGATTAGTCTGGCTGGTTTTATCACTCTGATCACTTTGATTATTCTTGTCATTTGACGAATTCGGTCAATTCCAACGTCATATTCAGTTTCAACATGATGAACATTCTGAATTATTGGGCATTCAGGCTATTTTGATTAGTCTGGATGGTTTTATCACTCTGATCACTTTGATTATGCATGCCATTTGACGAATTCGGTCAATTCTAACGTCATATTCACTTTGAACATGCTGAACAATCTGAATTATTGGACATTCAGGCTATTTTCATTTGCCTGGCTGGTTTTATCACTCTGATCACTCATCATTCATGCCATTTGACGAATTCGGTCAATTCCAACGTTCTGTTCAGTTTCAACATGATGAACATTCTGAATTATTGGGCATTCGTGCTATTTTGATTAGTCTGGCTGGTTTTATCACTCTGATCATTTTGGATACTCTTGCCATTTGACGAATTCGGTCAATTCCAACGATCTATTCAGTTTCAACATGATGAACATTCTGAATTATTGGGCATTCAGACTATTTTGATTAGTCTGGCTGGTTTTATCACTCTGATCACTTCGATTATTCTTGTCATTTGACGAATTCGGTCAATTCCAACGTCAAATTCACTTTGAACATGCTGAACAATCATAATTATTGGACATTCAGGCTATTTTCATTTGTCTGCCTGGTTTTATCACTCTGATCACTTTGATTATTCTTGTCATATGACGAATTCGTTCAGTTCCAACGTTCTATTCAGTTTCAACATGATGAACATTCTGAATTATTGGGCATTCAGGCTATTTTGATTAGTCTGGTTGGTTTTATCACTCTGATCACTTCGATTATTCTTGTCATTTGACGAATTCGGTCAATTCCAACGATCTATTCAGTTTCAACATGATGAACATTCTGAATTATTGGGCATTCAGACTATTTTGATTAGTCTGGCTGGTTTTATCACTCTGATCACTTCGATTATTCTTGTCATTTGACGAATTCGGTCAATTCCAACGTCAAATTCACTTTGAACATGCTGAACAATCATAATTATTGGACATTCAGGCTATTTTCATTTGTCTGCCTGGTTTTATCACTCTGATCACTTTGATTATTCTTGCCATTTGACGAATTCGGTCAATTCCAACGATCTATTCAGTTTCAACATGATGAACATTCTGAATTATTGGGCATTCAGACTATTTTGATTAGTCTGGCTGGTTTTATCACTCTGATCACTTCGATTATTCTTGTCATTTGACGAATTCGGTCAATTCCAACGTCAAATTCACTTTGAACATGCTGAACAATCTGAATTATTGGGC
Source organism: Hydrotaea cyrtoneurina (assembly GCA_958296145.1). Taxonomy (NCBI): domain Eukaryota; kingdom Metazoa; phylum Arthropoda; class Insecta; order Diptera; family Muscidae; genus Hydrotaea; species Hydrotaea cyrtoneurina. Next base: position 80,471,862 of record OY282513.1, read on the forward strand.
ATTCATGCTATTTTGATTAGTCTGGCTGATTTTATCACTCTGATCACTTTGTATACTCTTGCCATTTGACGAATTCGGTCAATTCCAACGTTCTATTCAGTTTCAACATGATGAACATTCTGAATTATTGGGCATTCAGGCTATTTTGATTAGTCTGGCTGGTTTTATCACTCTGATCACTTTGATTATTCTTGTCATTTGACGAATTCGGTCAATTCCAACGTCAAATTCACTTTGAACATGCTGAACAATCTGAATTATTGGACATTCAGGCTATTTTTATTTTTCTGCCTGGTTTTATCACTCTGATCGCTTTGATTATTCTTGTCATTTGACGAATTCGGTCAATTCCGTCATATTCAGTTTCAACATGATGAACATTCTGAATTATTGGGCATTCAGGCTATTTTGATTAGTCTGGCTGGTTTTATCACTCTGATCACTTTGATTATTCATGCCATTTGACGAATTCGGTCAATTCCAACATCATATTCAGTTTCAACATGATGAACATTCTGAATTATTGGGCATTCATTCTATTTTGATTAGTCTGGCTGGTTTTATCACTCTGATCACTTTGATTATTCTTGCCAATTGACGAATTCGGTCAATTCCAACGTCATATTCACTTTGAACATGCTGAACAATCTTAATTATTGGGCATTCAGGCTATTTTGATTAGTCTGGCTGGTTTTATCACTCTGATCACTTTGATTATTCTTGTCATTTGACGAATTCGGTCAATTCCAACGTCATATTCAGTTTCAACATGATGAACATTCTGAATTATTGGGCATTCATGCTATTTTGATTAGTCTGGCTGGTTTTATCACTCTGATCACTTTGAATACTCTTGCCATTTGACGAATTCGGTCAATTCCAACGTCATATTCAGTTTCAACATGATGAACATTCTGAATTATTGGGCATTCAGGCTATTTTGTTTAGTCTGGCTGGTTTTATCACTCTGATCACTTTGATTATTCTTGTCATTTGACGAATTCGGTCAATTCCAACGTCAAATTCACTTTGAACATGCTGAACAATCTTAATTATTGGACATTCAGGCTATTTTCATTTGTCTGCCTGGTTTTATCACTCTGATCACTTTGATTATTCTTGTCATTTGACGAATTCGTTCAATTCCAACGACATATTCAGTTTCAACATGATGAACATTCTGAATTATTGGGCATTCAGGCTATTTTGATAAGTCTGGTTGGTTTTATCACTCTGATCACTTTGAATACTCTTGCCATTTGACGAATTCGGTCAATTCCAACGTTCTGTTCAGTTTCAACATTATGAACATTCTGAATTATTGGGCATTCATGCTATTTTGATTAGTCTGGCTGGTTTTATCACTCTGATCACTTTGAATACTCTTGCCATTTGACTAATTCGGTCAATTCCAACGTTCTATTCAGTTTCAACATGATGAACATTCTGAATTATTGGGCATTCAGGCTATTTTGATTAGTCTGGCTGGTTTTATCACTCTGATCACTTTGATTATTCTTGTCATTTGACGAATTCGGTCAATTCCAACGTCAAATTCACTTTGAACATGCTGAACAATCTGAATTATTGGACATTCAGGCTATTTTCATTTTTCTGCCTGGTTTTATCACTCTGATCACTTTGATTATTCTTGTCATTTGACGAATTCGGTCAATTCCAACGTCATATTCAGTTTCAACATGATGAACATTCTGAATTATTGGGCATTCAGGCTATTTTGATTAGTTTGGCTGGTTTTATCACTCTGATCACTTTGATTATTCATGCCATTTGACGAATTCGGTCAATTCCAACGTCATATTCAGTTTCAACATGATGAACATTCTGAATTATTGGGCATTCATTCTATTTTGATTAGTCTGGCTGGTTTTATCACTCTGATCACTTTGATTATTCTTGCCAATTGACGAATTCGGTCAATTCCAACGTCATATTCACTTTGAACATGCTGAACAATCTTAATTATTGGGCATTCAGGCTATTTTGATTAGTCTGGCTGGTTTTATCACTCTGATCACTTTGATTATTCTTGTCATTTGACGAATTCGGTCAATTCCAACGTCATATTCAGTTTCAACATGATGAACATTCTGAATTATTGGGCATTCATGCTATTTTGATTAGTCTGGCAGGTTTTATCACTCTGATCACTTTGAATACTCTTGCCATTTGACGAATTCGGTCAATTCCAACGTCATATTCAGTTTCAACATGATGAACATTCTGAATTATTGGGCATTCAGGCTATTTTGATTAGTCTGGCTGGTTTTATCACTCTGATCACTTTGAATACTCTTGCCATTTGACGAATTCGGTCAATTCCAGTTTCAACATGATGGACATTCTGAATTATTGGGCATTCAGGCTATTTTGATTAGTCTGGTTGGTTTTATCACTCTGATCACTTTGAATATTCTTGCCATTTGACGAATTCGGTCAATTCCAACGTCATATTAAATTTGAACATGCTGAACAATCTGAATTATTGGGCATTCAGGCTATTTTGATTAGTCTGGCTGGTTTTATCACTCTGATCACTTTGATTATTCTTGCCATTTGACGAATTCGGTCAATTCCAACGTTCTGTTCAGTTTCAACATGATGAACATTCTGAATTATTGGGCATTCATGCTATTTTGATTAGTCTGGCTGGTTTTATCACTCTGATCACTTTGAATACTCTTGCCATTTGACGAATTCGGTCAATTCCAACGTTCTATTCAGTTTCAACATGATGAACATTCTGAATTATTGGGCAATCAGGCTATTTTGATTATTCTGGCTGGTTTTATCACTCTGATCACTTTGATTATTCTTGTCATTTGACGAATTCGGTCAATTCCAACGTCATATTCACTTTGAACATGCTGAACAATCTGAATTATTGGACATTCAGGCTATTTTCATTTGTCTGGCTGATTTTATCACTCTGATCACTTTGATTATTCTTGCCAATTGACGAATTCGGTCAATTCCGACATCATATTCACTTTGAACATGCTGAAAAATCTGAATTATTGGACATTCAGACTATTTTGATTTGTCTGGTTGGTTTATCACTTTGATTATGCATGCCATTTGACGAATTCGGTCAATTCTAACGTCATATTCAGTTTCAACATGATGAACATTCTGAATTATTGGGCATTCAGGCTATTTTGATTAGTCTGGCTGGTTTTATCACTCTGATCACTTTGATTATTCTTGCCATTTGACGAATTCGGTCAATTCCAACGTTCTGTTCAGTTTCAACATGATGAACATTCTGAATTATTGGGCATTCATGCTATTTTGATTAGTCTAGCTGGTTTTATCACTCTGATAACTTTAAATACTCTTGCCATTTGACGAATTCGGTCAATTCCAACGTTCTATTCAGTTTCAACATGATGGACATTCTGAATTATTGGGCATTCAGGCTATTTTCATTTGTCTTGCTGGTTTTATCACTCTGATCACTTTGATTATGCATGCCATTTGACGAATTCGGTCAATTCTAACGTCATATTCACTTTGAACATGCTGAACAATCTGAATTATTGGACATTCAGGCTATTTTCATTTGTCTGGCTGGTTTTATCACTCTGATCACTTTGATTATTCTTGCCATTTGACGAATTCGGTCCATTCCAACGTTCTGTTCAGTTTCAACATGATGAACATTCTGAATTATTGGGCATTCATGCTATTTTGATTAGTCTGGCTGGTTTTATCACTCTGATCACTTTGATTATTCTTGTCATTTGACGAATTCGGTCAATTCCAACGTCATATTCAGTTTCAACATGAACATTCTGAATCATTGGGCATTCAGGCTATTTTGATTAGTCTTGCTGGTTTTATCACTCTGATCACTTTGATTATGCATGCCATTTGACGAATTCGGTCAATTCCAACGTCATATTCACTTTGAACATTCTGAACAATCTTAATTAATGGACATTCAGGCTATTTTCATTTGTCTGCCTGGTTTTATCACTCTGATCACTTTAAATACTCTTGTCATTTGACGAATTCGGTCAATTCCAACGTCATATTCAGTTTCAACATGATGAACATTCTGAATTATTGGACATTCAGGCTATTTTCATTTGCCTGGCTGGTTTTATCACTCTGATCACTTTGAATACTCTTGTCATTTGACGAATTCGGTCAATTCCAACGTCATATTCAGTTTCAACATGATGAACATTCTGAATTATTGGACATTCAGGCTATTTTCATTTGCCTGGCTGGTTTTATCACTCTGATCACTTTGAATACTCTTGTCATTTGACGAATTCGGTCAATTCCAACGTCATATTCAGTTTCAACATGATGAACATTCTGAATTATTGGACATTCAGGCTATTTTCATTTGTCTGGCTGGTTTTATCACTCTGATCACTTTGATTATTCTTGCCAATTGACGAATTCGGTAAATTCCAACGTCATATTCACCTTGAACATGCTGAACAATCTTAATTATTGGGCATTCAGGCTATTTTGATTAGTCTGGCTGGTTTTATCACTCTGATCACTTTGATTATTCTTGTCATTTGACGAATTCGGTCAATTCCAACGTCATATTCAGTTTCAACATGATGAACATTCTGAATTATTGGGCATTCATGCTATTTTGATTAGTCTGGCAGGTTTTATCACTCTGATCACTTTGAATACTCTTGCCATTTGACGAATTCGGTCAATTCCAGTTTCAACATGATGGACATTCTGAATTATTGGGCATTCAGGCTATTTTGATTAGTCTGGCTGGTTTTATCACTCTGATCACTTTGAATACTCTTGCCATTTGACGAATTCGGTCAATTCCAACGTCATATTCACTTTGAACATGCTGAAAAATCTGAATTATTGGACATTCAGACTATTTTGATTTGTCTGGTTGGTTTATCACTTTGATTATGCATGCCATTTGACGAATTCGGTCAATTCTAACGTCATATTCAGTTTCAACATGATGAACATTCTGAATTATTGGGCATTCAGGCTATTTTGATTAGTCTGGCTGGTTTTATCACTCTGATCACTTTGATTATTCTTGCCATTTGACGAATTCGGTCAATTCCAACGTTCTGTTCAGTTTCAACATGATGAACATTCTGAATTATTGGGCATTCATGCTATTTTGATTAGTCTAGCTGGTTTTATCACTCTGATAACTTTAAATACTCTTGCCATTTGACGAATTCGGTCAATTCCAACGTTCTATTCAGTTTCAACATGATGGACATTCTGAATTATTGGGCATTCAGGCTATTTTCATTTGTCTTGCTGGTTTTATCACTCTGATCACTTTGATTATGCATGCCATTTGACGAATTCGGTCAATTCTAACGTCATATTCACTTTGAACATGCTGAACAATCTGAATTATTGGACATTCAGGCTATTTTCATTTGTCTGGCTGGTTTTATCACTCTGATCACTTTGATTATTCTTGCCATTTGACGAATTCGGTCCATTCCAACGTTCTGTTCAGTTTCAACATGATGAACATTCTGAATTATTGGGCATTCATGCTATTTTGATTAGTCTGGCTGGTTTTATCACTCTGATCACTTTGATTATTCTTGTCATTTGACGAATTCGGTCAATTCCAACGTCATATTCAGTTTCAACATGAACATTCTGAATCATTGGGCATTCAGGCTATTTTGATTAGTCTTGCTGGTTTTATCACTCTGATCACTTTGATTATGCATGCCATTTGACGAATTCGGTCAATTCCAACGTCATATTCACTTTGAACATTCTGAACAATCTTAATTAATGGACATTCAGGCTATTTTCATTTGTCTGCCTGGTTTTATCACTCTGATCACTTTAAATACTCTTGTCATTTGACGAATTCGGTCAATTCCAACGTCATATTCAGTTTCAACATGATGAACATTCTGAATTATTGGACATTCAGGCTATTTTCATTTGCCTGGCTGGTTTTATCACTCTGATCACTTTGAATACTCTTGTCATTTGACGAATTCGGTCAATTCCAACGTCATATTCAGTTTCAACATGATGAACATTCTGAATTATTGGACATTCAGGCTATTTTCATTTGCCTGGCTGGTTTTATCACTCTGATCACTTTGATTATTCTTGCCATTTGACGAATTCGGTCAATTCCAACGTTCTATTCAGTTTCAACATGATGAACATTCTGAATTATTGGGCATTCAGGCTATTTTGATTAGTCTGGCTGGTTTTATCACTCTGATCACTTTGAATACTCTTGCCATTTGACGAATTCGGTCAATTCCAACGTCATATTCAGTTTCAACATGATGAACGTTCTGAATTATTGGGCATTCAGGCTATTTTGATTAGTCTGGCTGGTTTTATCACTCTGATCACTTTGATTATTCTTGCCAATTGACGAATTCGGTCAATTCCAACGTTCTATTCAGTTTCAACATGATGAACATTCTGAATTATTGGGCATTCAGGCTATTTTGATTAGTCTGGCTGGTTTTATCACTCTGATCACTTTGAATACTCTTGCCATTTGACGAATTCGGTCAATTCCAACGTTCTATTCAGTTTCAACATGATGGACATTCTGAATTAGTGGGCATTCAGGCTATTTTCATTTGTCTTGCTGGTTTTATCACTCTGATCACTTTGATTATGCATGCCATTTGACGAATTCGGTCAATTCTAACGTCATATTCACTTTGAACATGCTGAACAATCTGAATTGTTGGACATTCAGGCTATTTTCATTTGTCTGGCTGGTTTTATCACTCTGATCACTTTGATTATTCTTGTCATTTGACGAATTCGGTCAATTCCAACGTCATATTTAGTTTCAACATAATGAACATTCTGAATTATTGGCCATTCAGGCTATTTTGATTAGTCTTGCTGGTTTTATCACTCTGATCACTTTGATTATGCATGCCATTTGACGAATTCGGTCAATTCCAACGTCATATTCACTTTGAACATGCTGAAAAATCTTAATTATTGGACATTCAGGCTATTTTCATTTGTCTGCCTGGTTTTATCACTCTGATCACTTTAAATACTCTTGTCATTTGACGAATTCGGTCAATTCCAACGTCATATTCAGTTTCAACATGATGAACATTCTGAATTATTGGACATTCAGGCTATTTTCATTTGCCTGGCTGGTTTTATCACTCTGATCACTTTGAATACTCTTGTCATTTGACGAATTCGGTCAATTCCAACGTCATATTCAGTTTCAACATGATGAACATTCTGAATTATTGGACATTCAGGCTATTTTCATTTGCCTGGCTGGTTTTATACTCTGATCACTTTGATTATTCTTGCCATTTGACGAATTCGGTCAATTCCAACGTTCAATTCAGTTTCAACATTATGAACATTCTGAATTATTGGGCATTCAGGCTATTTTGATTAGTCTGGCTGGTTTTATCACTCTGATCACTTTGAATATTCTTGCCAATTGACGAATTCGGTCAATTCCAACGTCATATTCAGTTTCAACATGATGAACATTCTGAATTATTGGGCATTCATGCTATTTTGATTTGTCTGGCTGGTTTTATCACTCTGATAACTTTAAATACTCTTGCCATTTGACGAATTCGGTCAATTCCAACGTTCTATTCAGTTTCAACATGATGGACATTCTGAATTATTGGGCATTCAGGCTATTTTCATTTGTCTTGCTGGTTTTATCACTCTGATCGCTTTGATTATGCATGCCATTTGACGAATTCGGTCAATTCTAACGTCATATTCACTTTGAACATGCTGAACAATCTGAATTATTGGACATTCAGGCTATTTTCATTTGTCTGGCTGGTTTTATCACTCTGATCACTTTGATTATTCTTGCCATTTGACGAATTCGGTCAATTCCAACGTTCTGTTCAGTTTCAACATGATGAACATTCTGAATTATTGGGCATTCAGGCTATTTTGATTAGTCTGGCTGGTTTTATCACTCTGATCACTTTGAATACTCTTGCCATTTGACGAATTCGGTCAATTCCAACGTTCTATTCAGTTTCAACATGATGAACATTCTGAATTATTGGACATTCAGGCTATTTTCATTTGTCTGGCTGGTTTTATCACTCTGATCACTTTGATTATTCTTGCCATTTGACGAATTCGGTCAATTCCAACGTTCTGTTCAGTTTCAACATGATGAACATTCTGAATTATTGGGCATTCACGCTATTTTGATTAGTCTGGCTGGTTTTATCACTCTGATCACTTTGATTATTCTTGCCATTTGACGAATTCGGTCAATTCCAACGTTCTATTCAGTTTCAACATGATGAACATTCTGAATTATTGGGCATTCAGGCTATTTTGATTAGTCTGGCTGGTTTTATCACTCTGATCACTTTGAATACTCTTGCCATTTGACGAATTCGGTCAATTCCAACGTCATATTCAGTTTCAACATGATGAACGTTCTGAATTATTGGGCATTCAGGCTATTTTGATTAGTCTGGCTGGTTTTATCACTCTGATCACTTTGATTATTCTTGCCAATTGACGAATTCGGTCAATTCCAACGTTCTGTTCAGTTTCAACATGATGAACATTCTGAATTATTGGGCATTCAGGCTATTTTGATTAGCCTGGCTGGTTTTATAACTCTGATCACTTTGAATACTCTTGCCATTTGACGAATTCGGTCAATTCCAACGTTCTGTTCAGTTTCAACATTATGAACATTCTGAATTATTGGGCATTCAGGCTATTTTGATTAGTCTGGCTGGTGTTATCACTCTGATCACTTTGATTATTCTTGCCATTTGACGAATTCGGTCAATTCCAACGTCATATTCAGTTTCAACATGATGAACATTCTGAATTATTGGGCATTCAGGCTATTTTGAAAAGTCTGGCTGGTTTTATCACTCTGATCACTTTGATTATTCTTGCCATTTGACGAATTCGGTCAATTCCAACGTAATATTCACTTTGAACATGCTGAACAATCTTAATTATTGGGCATTCAGGCTATTTTGATTAGTCTGGCTGGTTTTATCACTCTGATCACTTTGATTATTCTTGTCATTTGACGAATTCGGTCAATTCCAACGTCATATTCAGTTTCAACATGATGAACATTCTGAATTATTGGGCATTCAGGCTATTTTGATTAGTCTGGCTGGTTTTATCACTCTGATCACTTTGATTATTCTTGTCATTTGACGAATTCGGTCAATTCCAACGTCATATTCAGTTTCAACATGATGAACATTCTGAATTATTGGGCATTCAGGCTATTTTGATTAGTCTGGCTGGTTTTATCACTCTGATCACTTTGATTATTCTTGTCATTTGACGAATTCGGTCAATTCCAACTTCATATTCAGTTTCAACATGATGAACATTCTGAATTATTGGGCATTCAGGCTATTTTGATTAGTCTGGCTGGTTTTATCACTCTGATCACTTTGAATACTCTTGCCATTTGACGAATTCGGTCAATTCCAACGTTCTATTCAGTTTCAACATGATGAACATTCTGAATTATTGGGCATTCAGGCTATTTTCATTTGTCTGGCTGGTTTTATTGGGCATTCAGGCTATTTTGGTTGGTTGGTTTTATCACTCTGATCGCTTTGAATACTTATGCCATTTGACGAATTCGGTCAATTCCAACGTTCTATTCAGTTTCAACATGATGAACATTCTGAATTATTAGGCATTCAGGCTATTTTGATTAGTCTGGCTGGTTTTATCACTCTGATCACTTTGATTATTCTTGTCATTTCACGAATTCGGTCAATTCCAACGTCATATTCAGTTTCAACATGATGAACATTCTGAATTATTGGGCATTCAGGCTATTTTGATTAGTCTGGCTGGTTTTATCACTTTGATTATGCATGCCATTTGACGAATTCGGTCAATTTCAACGTCATATTCACTTTGAAATGCTGAACAATCTTAATTATTGGGCATTCAGGCTATTTTGATTAGTCTGGCTGGTTTTATCACTCTGATCACTTTGATTATTCTTGTCATTTGACGAATTCGGTCAATTCCAACGTCATATTCAGTTTCAACATGATGAACATTCTGAATTATTGGGCATTCAGGCTATTTTGATTAGTCTGGCTGGTTTTATCACTCTGATCACTTTGATTATTCTTGTCATTTGACGAATTCGGTCAATTCCAACGTCATATTCAGTTTCAACATGATGAACATTCTGAATTATTGGGCATTCAGGCTATTTTGATTAGTCTGGCTGGTTTTATCACTCTGATCACTTTGATTATTCTTGTCATTTGACGAATTCGGTCAATTCCAACTTCATATTCAGTTTCAACATGATGAACATTCTGAATTATTGGGCATTCAGGCTATTTTGATTAGTCTGGCTGGTTTTATCACTCTGATCACTTTGAATACTCTTGCCATTTGACGAATTAGGTCAATTCCAACGTTCTATTCAGTTTCAACATGATGAACATTCTGAATTATTGGGCATTCAGGCTATTTTCATTTGTCTGGCTGGTTTTATTGGGCATTCAGGCTATTTTGGTTGGTTGGTTTTATCACTCTGATCGCTTTGAATACTTATGCCATTTGACGAATTCGGTCAATTCCAACGTTCTATTCAGTTTCAACATGATGAACATTCTGAATTATTAGGCATTCAGGCTATTTTGATTAGTCTGGCTGGTTTTATCACTCTGATCACTTTGATTATTCTTGCCAATTGACGAATTCGGTCAATTCCAACGTCATATTCACTTTGAACATGCTGAACAATCTTAATTACTGGGCATTCAGGCTATTTTGATTAGTCTGGTTGGTTTTATCACTTTGATCACTTTGTATACTCTTGCCATTTGACGAATTCGGTCAATTCCAACGTTCTGTTCAGTTTGAACATTATGAACATTCTGAATTATTGGCTATTTTGATTAGCCTGGCTGGTTTTATCACTCTGATCACTTTGATTATTCTTGCCATTTGACGAATTCGGTCAATTCCAACGTTCTATTCAGTTTCAACATGATGAACATTCTGAATTATTGGGCATTCAGGCTATTATGATTAGCCTGGCTGGTTTTATCACTCTGATCACTTTGAATACTCTTGCCATTTGACGAATTCGGTCAATTCCAACGTTCTGTTCAGTTTCAACATTATGAACATTCTGAATTATTGGGCATTCAGGATATTTTGATTAGTCTGGTTGGTTTTATCACTCTGATCACTTTGTATACTCTTGCCATTTGACGAATTCGGTCAATTCCAACGTTCTGTTCAGTTTCAACATGATGAACATTCTGAATTATTGGGCATTCAGGCTATTTTGATTAGCCTGGCTGGTTTTATCACTCTGATCACTTTGAATACTCTTGCCATTTGACGAATTCGGTCAATTCCAACGTTCTGTTCAGTTTCAACATTATGAACATTCTGAATTATTGGGCATTCAGGCTATTTTGATTAGTCTGGCTGGTGTTATCACTCTGATCACTTTAATTATTCTTGCCATTTGACGAATTCGGTCAATTCCAACGTCATATTCAGTTTCAACATGATGAACATTCTGAATTATTGGGCATTCAGGCTATTTTGATTAGTCTGGCTGGTTTTATCACTCTGATCACTTTGATTATTCTTGCCAATTGACGAATTCGGTCAATTCCAACGTCATATTCACTTTGAACATGCTGAACAATCTTAATTATTGGGCTTTCAGGATATTTTGATTAGTCTGGCTGGTTTTATCACTCTGATCACTTTGATTATTCTTTTCATTTGACGAATTCGGTCAATTCCAACGTCATATTCAGTTTCAATATGATGAACATTCTGAATTATTGGGCATTCAGGCTATTTTGATTAGTCTGGCTGGTTTTATCACTCTGATCACTTTGATTATTCTTGTCATTTGATGAATTCGGTCAATTCCAACGTTCTGTTCAGTTTCAACATTATGAACATTCTGAATTATTGGGCATTCAGGCTATTTTGATTAGTCTGGCTGGTGTTATCACTCTGATCACTTTAATTATTCTTGCCATTTGACGAATTCGGTCAATTCCAACGTCATATTCAGTTTCAACATGATGAACATTCTGAATTATTGGGCATTCAGGCTATTTTGATTAGTCTGGCTGGTTTTATCACTCTGATCACTTTGATTATTCTTGCCAATTGACGAATTCAGTCAATTCCAACGTCATATTCACTTTGAACATGCTGAACAATCTTAATTATTGGGCATTCAGGCTATTTTGATTAGTCTGGCTGGTTTTATCACTCTGATCACTTTGATTATTCTTGTCATTTGACGAATTCGGTCAATTCCAACGTCATATTCAGTTTCAACATGATGAACATTCTGAATTATTGGGCATTCAGGCTATTTTGATTAGTCTGGCTGGTTTTATCACTCTGATCACTTTGATTATTCTTGTCATTTGACGAATTCGGTCAATTCCAACGTCATATTCACTTTGAACATGCTGAACAATCTGAATTATTGGACATTCAGACTATTTTGATTTGTCTGCTTGGTTTTATCAATCTGATCACTTTGATTATGCATGCCATTTGACGAATTCGGTCAATTTCAACGTCATATTCACTTTGAACATGCTGAACAATCTGAATTATTGGACATTCAGGCTATTTTCATTTGCCTGGCTGGTTTTATCACTCTGATCACTGTGATTATTCATGCCATTTGACGAATTAGGTCAATTCCAACGTCATATTCAGTTTCAACATGATGAACATTCTGAATTATTGGGCATTCAGGCTATTTTGATTAGTCTGGCTGGTTTTATCACTCTGATCACTTTGAATACTCTTGCCATTTGACGAATTCGGTCAATTTCAACGTCATATTCACTTTGAAATGCTGAACAATCTTAATTATTGGGCATTCAGGCTATTTTGATTAGTCTGGCTGGTTTTATCACTCTGATCACTTTGATTATTCTTGTCATTTGACGAATTCGGTCAATTCCAACGTCATATTCAGTTTCAACATGATGAACATTCTGAATTATTGGGCATTCAGGCTATTTTGATTAGTCTGGCTGGTGTTATCACTCTGATCACTTTAATTATTCTTGCCATTTGACGAATTCGGTCAATTCCAACGTCATATTCAGTTTCAACATGATGAACATTCTGAATTATTGGGCATTCAGGCTATTTTGATTAGTCTGGCTGGTTTTATCACTCTGATCACTTTGATTATTCTTGCCAATTGACGAATTCAGTCAATTCCAACGTCATATTCACTTTGAACATGCTGAACAATCTTAATTATTGGGCATTCAGGCTATTTTGATTAGTCTGGCTGGTTTTATCACTCTGATCACTTTGATTATTCTTGTCATTTGACGAATTCGGTCAATTCCAACGTCATATTCAGTTTCAACATGATGAACATTCTGAATTATTGGACATTCAGGCTATTTTGATTAGTCTGGATGGTTTTATCACTCTGATCACTTTGATTATTCATGCCATTTGACGAATTAGGTCAATTCCAACGTCATATTCAGTTTCAACATGATGAACAATCTTAATTATTGGGCATTCAGGCTATTTTGATTAGTCTGGCTGGTTTTATCACTCTGATCACTTTGATTATTCTTGTCATTTGACGAATTCGGTCAATTCCAACGTCATATTCAGTTTCAACATGATGAACACTCTGAATTATTGGGCATTCAGGCTATTTTGATTAGTCTGGCTGGTTTTATCACTCTGATCACTTTGATTATTCTTGTCATTTGACGAATTCGGTCAATTCCAACGTCATATTCAGTTTCAACATGATGAACACTCTGAATTATTGGGCATTCAGGCTATTTTGATTAGTCTGGATGGTTTTATCACTCTGATCACTTTGATTATGCATGTCATTTGACGAATTCGGTCAATTCTAACGTCATATTCACTTTGAACATGCTGAACATTCTGAATTATTGGGCATTCAGGCTATTTTGATTAGTCTGGCTGGTTTTATCACTCTGATCACTTTGATTATGCATGCCATTTGACGAATTCGGTCAATTCTAACGTCATATTCACTTTGAACATGCTGAACAATCTGAATTATTGGACATTCAGGCTATTTTCATTTGCCTGGCTGGTTTTATCACTCTGATCACTTTGATTATTCATGCCATTTGACGAATTCGGTCAATTCCAACGTTCTGTTCAGTTTCAACATGATGAACATTCTGAATTATTGGGCATTCGTGCTATTTTGATTAGTCTGGCTGGTTTTATCACTCTGATCATTTTGAATACTCTTGCCATTTGACGAATTCGGTCAATTCCAACGTTCTATTCAGTTTCAACATGATGAACATTCTGAATTATTGGGCATTCAGGCTATTTTGATTAGTCTGGCTGGTTTTATCACTCTGATCACTTTGATTATTCTTGTCATTTGACGAATTCGGTCAATTCCAACGTCATATTCAGTTTCAACATGATGAACATTCTGAATTATTGGGCATTCAGGCTATTTTGATTAGTCTGGCTGGTTTTATCACTCTGATCACTTTGATTATTCTTGTCATTTGACGAATTCGGTCAATTCCAACGTCATATTCACTTTGAAATGCTGAACAATCTTAATTATTGGGCATTCAGGCTATTTTGATTAGTCTGGCTGGTTTTATCACTCTGATCACTTTGATTATTCATGCCATTTGACGAATTAGGTCAATTCCAACGTCATATTCAGTTTCAACATGATGAACATTCTGAATTATTGGGCATTCAGGCTATTTTGATTAGTCTGGCTGGTTTTATCACTCTGATCACTTTGATTATTCTTGTCATTTGACGAATTCGGTCAATTCCAACGTCATATTCAGTTTCAACATGATGAACATTCTGAATTATTGGGCATTCAGGCTATTTTGATTAGTCTGGCTGGTTTTATCACTTTGATTATGCATGCCATTTGACGAATTCGGTCAATTTCAACGTCATATTCACTTTGAAATGCTGAACAATCTTAATTATTGGGCATTCAGGCTATTTTGATTAGTCTGGCTGGTTTTATCACTCTGATCACTTTGATTATTCTTGTCATTTGACGAATTCGGTCAATTCCAACGTCATATTCAGTTTCAACATGATGAACATTCTGAATTATTGGGCATTCAGGCTATTTTGATTAGTCTGGCTGGTTTTATCACTCTGATCACTTTGATTATTCTTGTCATTTGACGAATTCGGTCAATTCCAACGTCATATTCAGTTTCAACATGATGAACATTCTGAATTATTGGGCATTCAGGCTATTTTGATTAGTCTGGCTGGTTTTATCACTCTGATCACTTTGATTATTCTTGTCATTTGACGAATTCGGTCAATTCCAACTTCATATTCAGTTTCAACATGATGAACATTCTGAATTATTGGGCATTCAGGCTATTTTGATTAGTCTGGCTGGTTTTATCACTCTGATCACTTTGAATACTCTTGCCATTTGACGAATTCGGTCAATTCCAACGTTCTATTCAGTTTCAACATGATGAACATTCTGAATTATTGGGCATTCAGGCTATTTTCATTTGTCTGGCTGGTTTTATTGGGCATTCAGGCTATTTTGGTTGGTTGGTTTTATCACTCTGATCGCTTTGAATACTTATGCCATTTGACGAATTCGGTCAATTCCAACGTTCTATTCAGTTTCAACATGATGAACATTCTGAATTATTAGGCATTCAGGCTATTTTGATTAGTCTGGCTGGTTTTATCACTCTGATCACTTTGATTATTCTTGCCAATTGACGAATTCGGTCAATTCCAACGTCATATTCACTTTGAACATGCTGAACAATCTTAATTACTGGGCATTCATGCTATTTTGATTAGTCTGGTTGGTTTTATCACTCTGATCACTTTGTATACTCTTGCCATTTGACGAATTCGGTCAATTCCAACGTTCTGTTCAGTTTGAACATTATGAACATTCTGAATTATTGGGCATTCAGGCTATTTTGATTAGCCTGGCTGGTTTTATCACTCTGATCACTTTGATTATTCTTGCCATTTGACGAATTCGGTCAATTCCAACGTTCTATTCAGTTTCAACATGATGAACATTCTGAATTATTGGGCATTCAGGCTATTTTGATTAGCCTGGCTGGTTTTATCACTCTGATCACTTTGAATACTCTTGCCATTTGACGAATTCGGTCAATTCCAACGTTCTGTTCAGTTTCAACATTATGAACATTCTGAATTATTGGGCATTCAGGATATTTTGATTAGTCTGGTTGGTTTTATCACTCTGATCACTTTGTATACTCTTGCCATTTGACGAATTCGGTCAATTCCAACGTTCTGTTCAGTTTCAACATGATGAACATTCTGAATTATTGGGCATTCAGGCTATTTTGATTAGCCTGGCTGGTTTTATCACTCTGATCACTTTGAATACTCTTGCCATTTGACGAATTCGGTCAATTCCAACGTTCTGTTCAGTTTCAACATTATGAACATTCTGAATTATTGGGCATTCAGGCTATTTTGATTAGTCTGGCTGGTGTTATCACTCTGATCACTTTAATTATTCTTGCCATTTGACGAATTCGTTCAATTCCAACGTCATATTCAGTTTCAACATGATGAACATTCTGAATTATTGGGCATTCAGGCTATTTTGATTAGTCTGGCTGGTTTTATCACTCTGATCACTTTGATTATTCTTGTCATTTGACGAATTCGGTCAATTCCAACGTCATATTCAGTTTCAACATGATGAACATTCTGAATTATTGGGCATTCAGGCTATTTTGATTAGTCTGGCTGGTTTTATCACTCTGATCACTTTGATTATTCTTGTCATTTGACGAATTCGGTCAATTCCAACGTCATATTCACTTTGAACATGCTGAACAATCTGAATTATTGGACATTCAGACTATTTTGATTTGTCTGCTTGGTTTTATCAATCTGATCACTTTGATTATGCATGCCATTTGACGAATTCGGTCAATTTCAACGTCATATTCACTTTGAACATGCTGAACAATCTGAATTATTGGACATTCAGGCTATTTTCATTTGCCTGGCTGGTTTTATCACTCTGATCACTGTGATTATTCATGCCATTTGACGAATTAGGTCAATTCCAACGTCATATTCAGTTTCAACATGATGAACATTCTGAATTATTGGGCATTCAGGCTATTTTGATTAGTCTGGCTGGTTTTATCACTCTGATCACTTTGAATACTCTTGCCATTTGACGAATTCGGTCAATTTCAACGTCATATTCACTTTGAAATGCTGAACAATCTTAATTATTGGGCATTCAGGCTATTTTGATTAGTCTGGCTGGTTTTATCACTCTGATCACTTTGATTATTCTTGTCATTTGACGAATTCGGTCAATTCCAACGTCATATTCACTTTGAAATGCTGAACAATCTTAATTATTGGGCATTCAGGCTATTTTGATTAGTCTGGCTGGTTTTATCACTCTGATCACTTTGATTATTCTTGTCATTTGACGAATTCGGTCAATTCCAACGTCATATTCAGTTTCAACATGATGAACATTCTGAATTATTGGGCATTCAGGCTATTTTGATTAGTGTGGATGGTTTTATCACTCTGATCACTTTGATTATTCATGCCATTTGACGAATTAGGTCAATTCCAACGTCATATTCAGTTTCAACATGATGAACATTCTGAATTATTGGGCATTCAGGCTATTTTGATTAGTCTGGCTGGTTTTATCACTCTGGTCACTTTGATTATTCTTGCCAATTGACGAATTCGGTCAATTCCAACGTCATATTCAGTTTCAACATGATGAACATTCTGAATTATTGGGCATTCAGGCTATTTTGATTAGTCTGGATGGTTTTATCACTCTGATCACTTTGATTATTCATGCCATTTGACGAATTCGGTCAATTTCAACGTCATATTCACTTTGAAATGCTGAACAATCTTAATTATTGGGCATTCAGGCTATTTTGATTAGTCTGGCTGGTTTTATCACTCTGATCACTTTGATTATTCTTGTCATTTGACGAATTCGGTCAATTCCAACGTCATATTCACTTTGAACATGCTGAACAATCTGAATTATTGGACATTCAGGCTATTTTCATTTGCCTGGCTGGTTTTATCACTCTGATCACTTTGATTATTCATGCCATTTGACGAATTCGGTCAATTCCAACGTTCTGTTCAGTTTCAACATGATGAACAATCTGAATTATTGGACATTCAGGCTATTTTCATTTGCCTGGCTGGTTTTATCACTCTGATCACTTTGATTATTCATGCCATTTGACGAATTCGGTCAATTCCAACGTTCTATTCAGTTTCAACATGATGAACATTCTGAATTATTGGGCATTCAGGCTATTTTGATTAGTCTGGCTGGTTTTATCACTCTGATCACTTTGATTATGCATGCCATTTGACGAATTCGGTCAATTCTAACGTCATATTCACTTTGAACATGCTGAACAATCTGAATTATTGGGCATTCAGGCTATTTTGATTAGTCTGGCTGGTTTTATCACTCTGATCACTTTGATTATTCTTGCCAATTGACGAATTCGGTCAATTCCAACGTCATATTCAGTTTCAACATGATGAACATTCTGAATTATTGGGCATTCAGGCTATTTTGATTAGTCTGGCTGGTTTTATCACTCTGATCACTTTGATTATTCTTGTCATTTGACGAATTCGGTCAATTCCAACGTCATATTCACTTTGAACATGCTGAACAATCTGAATTATTGGACATTCAGACTATTTTGATTTGTCTGCTTGGTTTTATCAATCTGATCACTTTGATTATGCATGCCATTTGACGAATTCGGTCAATTTCAACGTCATATTCACTTTGAACATGCTGAACAATCTGAATTATTGGACATTCAGGCTATTTTCATTTGCCTGGCTGGTTTTATCACTCTGATCACTGTGATTATTCATGCCATTTGACGAATTAGGTCAATTCCAACGTCATATTCAGTTTCAACATGATGAACATTCTGAATTATTGGGCATTCAGGCTATTTTGATTAGTCTGGCTGGTTTTATCACTCTGATCACTTTGAATACTCTTGCCATTTGACGAATTCGGTCAATTTCAACGTCATATTCACTTTGAAATGCTGAACAATCTTAATTATTGGGCATTCAGGCTATTTTGATTAGTCTGGCTGGTTTTATCACTCTGATCACTTTGATTATTCTTGTCATTTGACGAATTCGGTCAATTCCAACGTCATATTCACTTTGAAATGCTGAACAATCTTAATTATTGGGCATTCAGGCTATTTTGATTAGTCTGGCTGGTTTTATCACTCTGATCACTTTGATTATTCTTGTCATTTGACGAATTCGGTCAATTCCAACGTCATATTCAGTTTCAACATGATGAACATTCTGAATTATTGGGCATTCAGGCTATTTTGATTAGTGTGGATGGTTTTATCACTCTGATCACTTTGATTATTCATGCCATTTGACGAATTAGGTCAATTCCAACGTCATATTCAGTTTCAACATGATGAACATTCTGAATTATTGGGCATTCAGGCTATTTTGATTAGTCTGGCTGGTTTTATCACTCTGGTCACTTTGATTATTCTTGCCAATTGACGAATTCGGTCAATTCCAACGTCATATTCAGTTTCAACATGATGAACATTCTGAATTATTGGGCATTCAGGCTATTTTGATTAGTCTGGATGGTTTTATCACTCTGATCACTTTGATTATTCATGCCATTTGACGAATTCGGTCAATTTCAACGTCATATTCACTTTGAAATGCTGAACAATCTTAATTATTGGGCATTCAGGCTATTTTGATTAGTCTGGCTGGTTTTATCACTCTGATCACTTTGATTATTCTTGTCATTTGACGAATTCGGTCAATTCCAACGTCATATTCACTTTGAACATGCTGAACAATCTGAATTATTGGACATTCAGGCTATTTTCATTTGCCTGGCTGGTTTTATCACTCTGATCACTTTGATTATTCATGCCATTTGACGAATTCGGTCAATTCCAACGTTCTGTTCAGTTTCAACATGATGAACAATCTGAATTATTGGACATTCAGGCTATTTTCATTTGCCTGGCTGGTTTTATCACTCTGATCACTTTGATTATTCATGCCATTTGACGAATTCGGTCAATTCCAACGTTCTATTCAGTTTCAACATGATGAACATTCTGAATTATTGGGCATTCAGGCTATTTTGATTAGTCTGGCTGGTTTTATCACTCTGATCACTTTGATTATGCATGCCATTTGACGAATTCGGTCAATTCTAACGTCATATTCACTTTGAACATGCTGAACAATCTGAATTATTGGGCATTCAGGCTATTTTGATTAGTCTGGCTGGTTTTATCACTCTGATCACTTTGATTATTCTTGCCAATTGACGAATTCGGTCAATTCCAACGTCATATTCACTTTGAACATGCTGAACAATCTTAATTATTGGGCATTCAGGCTATTTTTATTAGTCTGGCTGGTTTTATCACTCTGATCACTTTGATTATTCTTTTCATTTGACGAATTCGGTCAATTCCAACGTCATATTCAGTTTCAACATGATGAACATTCTGAATTATTGGGCATTCAGGCTATTTTGATTAGTCTGGCTGGTTTTATCACTCTGATCACTTTGATTATTCTTGTCATTTGATGAATTCGGTCAATTCCAACGTTCTGTTCAGTTTCAACATTATGAACATTCTGAATTATTGGGCATTCAGGCTATTTTGATTAGTCTGGCTGGTGTTATCACTCTGATCACTTTAATTATTCTTGCCATTTGACGAATTCGGTCAATTCCAACGTCATATTCAGTTTCAACATGATGAACATTCTGAATTATTGGGCATTCAGGCTATTTTGATTAGTCTGGCTGGTTTTATCACTCTGATCACTTTGATTATTCTTGCCAATTGACGAATTCGGTCAATTCCAACGTCATATTCACTTTGAACATGCTGAACAATCTTAATTATTGGGCATTCAGGCTATTTTGATTAGTCTGGCTGGTTTTATCACTCTGATCACTTTGATTATTCTTGTCATTTGACGAATTCGGTCAATTCCAACGTCATATTCAGTTTCAACATGATGAACATTCTGAATTATTGGGCATTCAGGCTATTTTGATTAGTCTGGCTGGTTTTATCACTCTGATCACTTTGATTATTCTTGTCATTTGACGAATTCGGTCAATTCCAACGTCATATTCACTTTGAACATGCTGAACAATCTGAATTATTGGACATTCAGACTATTTTGATTTGTCTGCTTGGTTTTATCAATCTGATCACTTTGATTATGCATGCCATTTGACGAATTCGGTCAATTTCAACGTCATATTCACTTTGAACATGCTGAACAATCTGAATTATTGGACATTCAGGCTATTTTCATTTGCCTGGCTGGTTTTATCACTCTGATCACTGTGATTATTCATGCCATTTCACGAATTAGGTCAATTCCAACGTCATATTCAGTTTCAACATGATGAACATTCTGAATTATTGGGCATTCAGGCTATTTTGATTAGTCTGGCTGGTTTTATCACTCTGATCACTTTGAATACTCTTGCCATTTGACGAATTCGGTCAATTTCAACGTCATATTCACTTTGAAATGCTGAACAATCTTAATTATTGGGCATTCAGGCTATTTTGATTAGTCTGGCTGGTTTTATCACTCTGATCACTTTGATTATTCTTGTCATTTGACGAATTCGGTCAATTCCAACGTCATATTCACTTTGAAATGCTGAACAATCTTAATTATTGGGCATTCAGGCTATTTTGATTAGTCTGGCTGGTTTTATCACTCTGATCACTTTGATTATTCTTGTCATTTGACGAATTCGGTCAATTCCAACGTCATATTCAGTTTCAACATGATGAACATTCTGAATTATTGGGCATTCAGGCTATTTTGATTAGTGTGGATGGTTTTATCACTCTGATCACTTTGATTATTCATGCCATTTGACGAATTAGGTCAATTCCAACGTCATATTCAGTTTCAACATGATGAACATTCTGAATTATTGGGCATTCAGGCTATTTTGATTAGTCTGGCTGGTTTTATCACTCTGGTCACTTTGATTATTCTTGCCAATTGACGAATTCGGTCAATTCCAACGTCATATTCAGTTTCAACATGATGAACATTCTGAATTATTGGGCATTCAGGCTATTTTGATTAGTCTGGATGGTTTTATCACTCTGATCACTTTGATTATTCATGCCATTTGACGAATTCGGTCAATTTCAACGTCATATTCACTTTGAAATGCTGAACAATCTGAATTATTGGACATTCAGGCTATTTTCATTTGCCTGGCTGGTTTTATCACTCTGATCACTGTGATTATTCATGCCATTTCACGAATTAGGTCAATTCCAACGTCATATTCAGTTTCAACATGATGAACATTCTGAATTATTGGGCATTCAGGCTATTTTGATTAGTCTGGCTGGTTTTATCACTCTGATCACTTTGAATACTCTTGCCATTTGACGAATTCGGTCAATTTCAACGTCATATTCACTTTGAAATGCTGAACAATCTTAATTATTGGGCATTCAGGCTATTTTGATTAGTCTGGCTGGTTTTATCACTCTGATCACTTTGATTATTCTTGTCATTTGACGAATTCGGTCAATTCCAACGTCATATTCACTTTGAAATGCTGAACAATCTTAATTATTGGGCATTCAGGCTATTTTGATTAGTCTGGCTGGTTTTATCACTCTGATCACTTTGATTATTCTTGTCATTTGACGAATTCGGTCAATTCCAACGTCATATTCAGTTTCAACATGATGAACATTCTGAATTATTGGGCATTCAGGCTATTTTGATTAGTGTGGATGGTTTTATCACTCTGATCACTTTGATTATTCATGCCATTTGACGAATTAGGTCAATTCCAACGTCATATTCAGTTTCAACATGATGAACATTCTGAATTATTGGGCATTCAGGCTATTTTGATTAGTCTGGCTGGTTTTATCACTCTGGTCACTTTGATTATTCTTGCCAATTGACGAATTCGGTCAATTCCAACGTCATATTCAGTTTCAACATGATGAACATTCTGAATTATTGGGCATTCAGGCTATTTTGATTAGTCTGGATGGTTTTATCACTCTGATCACTTTGATTATTCATGCCATTTGACGAATTCGGTCAATTTCAACGTCATATTCACTTTGAAATGCTGAACAATCTTAATTATTGGGCATTCAGGCTATTTTGATTAGTCTGGCTGGTTTTATCACTCTGATCACTTTGATTATTCTTGTCATTTGACGAATTCGGTCAATTCCAACGTCATATTCACTTTGAACATGCTGAACAATCTGAATTATTGGACATTCAGGCTATTTTCATTTGCCTGGCTGGTTTTATCACTCTGATCACTTTGATTATTCATGCCATTTGACGAATTCGGTCAATTCCAACGTTCTGTTCAGTTTCAACATGATGAACAATCTGAATTATTGGACATTCAGGCTATTTTCATTTGCCTGGCTGGTTTTATCACTCTGATCACTTTGATTATTCATGCCATTTGACGAATTCGGTCAATTCCAACGTTCTATTCAGTTTCAACATGATGAACATTCTGAATTATTGGGCATTCAGGCTATTTTGATTAGTCTGGCTGGTTTTATCACTCTGATCACTTTGATTATGCATGCCATTTGACGAATTCGGTCAATTCTAACGTCATATTCACTTTGAACATGCTGAACAATCTGAATTATTGGGCATTCAGGCTATTTTGATTAGTCTGGCTGGTTTTATCACTCTGATCACTTTGATTATTCTTGCCAATTGACGAATTCGGTCAATTCCAACGTCATATTCACTTTGAACATGCTGAACAATCTTAATTATTGGGCATTCAGGCTATTTTGATTAGTCTGGCTGGTTTTATCACTCTGATCACTTTGATTATTCTTTTCATTTGACGAATTCGGTCAATTCCAACGTCATATTCAGTTTCAACATGATGAACATTCTGAATTATTGGGCATTCAGGCTATTTTGATTAGTCTGGCTGGTTTTATCACTCTGATCACTTTGATTATTCTTGTCATTTGATGAATTCGGTCAATTCCAACGTTCTGTTCAGTTTCAACATTATGAACATTCTGAATTATTGGGCATTCAGGCTATTTTGATTAGTCTGGCTGGTGTTATCACTCTGATCACTTTAATTATTCTTGCCATTTGACGAATTCGGTCAATTCCAACGTCATATTCAGTTTCAACATGATGAACATTCTGAATTATTGGGCATTCAGGCTATTTTGATTAGTCTGGCTGGTTTTATCACTCTGATCACTTTGATTATTCTTGCCAATTGACGAATTCGGTCAATTCCAACGTCATATTCACTTTGAACATGCTGAACAATCTTAATTATTGGGCATTCAGGCTATTTTGATTAGTCTGGCTGGTTTTATCACTCTGATCACTTTGATTATTCTTGTCATTTGACGAATTCGGTCAATTCCAACGTCATATTCAGTTTCAACATGATGAACATTCTGAATTATTGGGCATTCAGGCAATTTTGATTAGTCTGGCTGGTTTTATCACTCTGATCACTTTGATTATTCTTGTCATTTGACGAATTCGGTCAATTCCAACGTCATATTCACTTTGAACATGCTGAACAATCTGAATTATTGGACATTCAGACTATTTTGATTTGTCTGCTTGGTTTTATCAATCTGATCACTTTGATTATGCATGCCATTTGACGAATTCGGTCAATTTCAACGTCATATTCACTTTGAACATGCTGAACAATCTGAATTATTGGACATTCA
Organism: Hydrotaea cyrtoneurina; assembly: GCA_958296145.1. Classification (NCBI taxonomy): domain Eukaryota; kingdom Metazoa; phylum Arthropoda; class Insecta; order Diptera; family Muscidae; genus Hydrotaea; species Hydrotaea cyrtoneurina. The sequence goes on from OY282513.1 coordinate 80,496,746, forward strand.
GGCTATTTTCATTTGCCTGGCTGGTTTTATCACTCTGATCACTGTGATTATTCATGCCATTTCACGAATTAGGTCAATTCCAACGTCATATTCAGTTTCAACATGATGAACATTCTGAATTATTGGGCATTCAGGCTATTTTGATTAGTCTGGCTGGTTTTATCACTCTGATCACTTTGAATACTCTTGCCATTTGACGAATTCGGTCAATTTCAACGTCATATTCACTTTGAAATGCTGAACAATCTTAATTATTGGGCATTCAGGCTATTTTGATTAGTCTGGCTGGTTTTATCACTCTGATCACTTTGATTATTCTTGTCATTTGACGAATTCGGTCAATTCCAACGTCATATTCACTTTGAAGTGCTGAACAATCTTAATTATTGGGCATTCAGGCTATTTTGATTAGTCTGGCTGGTTTTATCACTCTGATCACTTTGATTATTCTTGTCATTTGACGAATTCGGTCAATTCCAACGTCATATTCAGTTTCAACATGATGAACATTCTGAATTATTGGGCATTCAGGCTATTTTGATTAGTCTGGATGGTTTTATCACTCTGATCACTTTGATTATTCATGCCATTTGACGAATTAGGTCAATTCCAACGTCATATTCAGTTTCAACATGATGAACATTCTGAATTATTGGGCATTCAGGCTATTTTGATTAGTCTGGCTGGTTTTATCACTCTGATCACTTTGATTATTCTTGCCAATTGACGAATTCGGTCAATTCCAACGTCATATTCACTTTGAAATGCTGAACAATCTTAATTATTGGGCATTCAGGCTATTTTGATTAGTCTGGCTGGTTTTATCACTCTGATCACTTTGATTATTCTTGTCATTTGACGAATTCGGTCAATTCCAACGTCATATTCAGTTTCAACATGATGAACACTCTGAATTATTGGGCATTCAGGCTATTTTGATTAGTCTGGATGGTTTTATCACTCTGATCACTTTGATTATGCATGTCATTTGACGAATTCGGTCAATTCTAACGTCATATTCACTTTGAACATGCTGAACATTCTGAATTATTGGGCATTCAGGCTATTTTGATTAGTCTGGCTGGTTTTATCACTCTGATCACTTTGATTATGCATGTCATTTGACGAATTCGGTCAATTCCAACGTCATATTCAGTTTCAACATGATGAACACTCTGAATTATTGGACATTCAGGCTATTTTCATTTGCCTGGCTGCTTTTATCACTCTGATCACTTTGATTATTCATGCCATTTGACGAATTCGGTCAATTCCAACGTTCTGTTCAGTTTCAACATGATGAACATTCTGAATTATTGGGCATTCGTGCTATTTTGATTAGTCTGGCTGGTTTTATCACTCTGATCATTTTGAATACTCTTGCCATTTGACGAATTCGGTCAATTCCAACGTTCTATTCAGTTTCAACATGATGAACATTCTGAATTATTGGGCATTCAGGCTATTTTGATTAGTCTGGCTGGTTTTATCACTCTGATCACTTTGATTATTCTTGTCATTTGACGAATTCGGTCAATTCCAACGTCAAATTTACTTTGAACATGCTGAACAATCATAATTATTGGACATTCAGGCTATTTTCATTTGTCTGCCTGGTTTTATCACTCTGATCACTTTGATTATTCTTGTCATATGACGAATTCGTTCAATTCCAACGTCATATTCAGTTTCAACATGATGAACATTCTGAATTATTGGGCATTCATTCTATTTTGATTAGTCTGGCTGGTTTTAACACTGATCACTTTGATTATTCTTGCCAATTGACGAATTCGGTCAATTCCAACGTCATATTCACTTTGAACATGCTGAACAATCTTAATTATTGGGCATTCAGGCTATTTTGATTAGTCTGGCTGGTTTTATCACTCTGATCATTTTGATTATTCTTGTCATTTGACGAATTCGGTCAATTCCAACGTCATATTCAGTTTCAACATGATGAACATTCTGAATTATTGGGCATTCATGCTATTTTGATTAGTCTGGCTGGTTTTATCACTCTGATCACTTTGAATACTCTTGCCATTTGACGAATTCGGTCAATTCCAACGTTCTGTTCAGTTTCAACATTATGAACATTCTGAATTATTGGGCATTCATGCTATTTTGATTAGTCTGGCTGATTTTATCACTCTGATCACTTTGAATACTCTTGCCATTTGACGAATTCGGTCAATTCCAACGTTCTATTCAGTTTCAACATGATGAACATTCTGAATTATTGGGCATTCAGGCTATTTTGATTAGTCTGGCTGGTTTTATCACTCTGATCACTTTGAATACTCTTGCCATTTGACGAATTCGGTCAATTCCAACGTTCTATTCAGTTTCAACATGATGAACATTCTGAATTATTGGGCATTCAGGCTATTTTGATTAGTCTGGTTGGTTTTATCACTCTGATCACTTTGAATACTCTTGCCATTTGACGAATTCGGTCAATTCCAACGTTCTGTTCAGTTTCAACATTATGAACATTCTGAATTATTGGGCATTCAGGCTATTTTGATTAGTCTGGCTGGTTTTATCACTCTGATCACTTTGATTATTCTTGTCATTTGACGAATTCGGTCAATTCCAACGTCATATTCAGTTTCAACATGATGAACATTCTGAATTGTTGGGCATTCAGGCTATTTTGATTAGTCTGGATGGTTTTATCACTCTGATCACTTTGATTATTCATGCCATTTGACGAATTAGGTCAATTCCAACGTCATATTCAGTTTCAACATGGTGAACATTTTGAATTATTGGGCATTCAGGCTATTTTGATTAGTCTGGCTGGTTTTATCACTCTGATCACTTTGATTATTCTTGCCAATTGACGAATTCGGTCAATTCCAACGTCATATTCACTTTGAAATGCTGAACAATCTTAATTATTGGGCATTCAGGCTATTTTGATTAGTCTGGCTGGTTTTATCACTCTGATCACTTTGATTATTCTTGTCATTTGACGAATTCGGTCAATTCCAACGTCATATTCAGTTTCAACATGATGAACAATCTGAATTATTGGGCATTCAGGCTATTTTGATTAGTCTGGCTGGTTTTATCACTCTGATCACTTTGATTATTCTTGCCAATTGACGAATTCGGTCAATTCCAACGTCATATTCACTTTGAACATGCTGAACAATCTTAATTATTGGGCATTCAGGCTATTTTGATTAGTCTGGCTGGTTTTATCACTCTGATCACTTTGATTATTCTTGTCATTTGATGAATTCGGTCAATTCCAACGTTCTGTTCAGTTTCAACATGATGAACATTCTGAATTATTGGGCATTCAGGCTATTTTGATTAGTCTGGCTGGTTTTATCACTCTGATCACTTTAATTATTCTTGCCATTTGACGAATTCGGTCAATTCCAACGTCATATTCAGTTTCAACATGATGAACATTCTGAATTATTGGGCATTCAGGCTATTTTGATTAGTCTGGCTGGTTTTATCACTCTGATCACTTTGATTATTCTTGCCAATTGACGAATTCGGTCAATTCCAACGTCATATTCACTTTGAACATGCTGAACAATCTTAATTATTGGGCATTCAGGCTATTTTGATTAGTCTGGCTGGTTTTATCACTCTGATCACTTTGATTATTCTTGTCATTTGACGAATTCGGTCAATTCCAACGTCATATTCAGTTTCAACATGATGAACAATCTTAATTATTGGGCATTCAGGCTATTTTGATTAGTCTGGCTGGTTTTATCACTCTGATCACTTTGATTATTCTTGTCATTTGATGAATTCGGTCAATTCCAACGTTCTGTTCAGTTTCAACATTATGAACATTCTGAATTATTGGGCATTCAGGCTATTTTGATTAGTCTGGCTGGTGTTATCACTCTGATCACTTTAATTATTCTTGCCATTTGACGAATTCGGTCAATTCCAACGTCATATTCAGTTTCAACATGATGAACATTCTGAATTATTGGGCATTCAGGCTATTTTGATTAGTCTGGCTGGTTTTATCACTCTGATCACTTTGATTATTCTTGCCAATTGACGAATTCGGTCAATTCCAACGTCATATTCACTTTGAACATGCTGAACAATCTTAATTATTGGGCATTCAGGCTATTTTGATTAGTCTGGCTGGTTTTATCACTCTGATCATTTTGATTATTCTTGTCATTTGACGAATTCGGTCAATTCCAACGTCATATTCAGTTTCAACATGATGAACATTCTGAATTATTGGGCATTCATGCTATTTTGATTAGTCTGGCTGGTTTTATCACTCTGATCACTTTGAATACTCTTGCCATTTGACGAATTCGGTCAATTCCAACGTTCTGTTCAGTTTCAACATTATGAACATTCTGAATTATTGGGCATTCATGCTATTTTGATTAGTCTGGCTGATTTTATCACTCTGATCACTTTGAATACTCTTGCCATTTGACGAATTCGGTCAATTCCAACGTTCTATTCAGTTTCAACATGATGAACATTCTGAATTATTGGGCATTCAGGCTATTTTGATTAGTCTGGCTGGTTTTATCACTCTGATCACTTTGAATACTCTTGCCATTTGACGAATTCGGTCAATTCCAACGTTCTATTCAGTTTCAACATGATGAACATTCTGAATTATTGGACATTCAGGCTATTTTGATTAGTCTGGTTGGTTTTATCACTCTGATCACTTTGAATACTCTTGCCATTTGACGAATTCGGTCAATTCCAACGTTCTGTTCAGTTTCAACATTATGAACATTCTGAATTATTGGGCATTCAGGCTATTTTGATTAGTCTGGCTGGTTTTATCACTCTGATCACTTTGATTATTCTTGTCATTTGACGAATTCGGTCAATTCCAACGTCAAATTCACTTTGAACATGCTGAACAATCTGAATTATTGGACATTCAGGCTATTTTCATTTTTCTGCCTGGTTTTATCACTCTGATCGCTTTGATTATTCTTGTCATTTGACGAATTCGGTCAATTCCGTCATATTCAGTTTCAACATGATGAACATTCTGAATTATTGGGCATTCAGGCTATTTTGATTAGTCTGGCTGGTTTTATCACTCTGATCACTTTGATTATTCATGCCATTTGACGAATTCGGTCAATTCCAACATCATATTCAGTTTCAACATGATGAACATTCTGAATTATTGGGCATTCATTCTATTTTGATTAGTCTGGCTGGTTTTAACACTGATCACTTTGATTATTCTTGCCAATTGACGAATTCGGTCAATTCCAACGTCATATTCACTTTGAACATGCTGAACAATCTTAATTATTGGGCATTCAGGCTATTTTGATTAGTCTGGCTGGTTTTATCACTCTGATCATTTTGATTATTCTTGTCATTTGACGAATTCGGTCAATTCCAACGTCATATTCAGTTTCAACATGATGAACATTCTGAATTATTGGGCATTCATGCTATTTTGATTAGTCTGGCTGGTTTTATCACTCTGATCACTTTGATTATTCTTGTCATTTGACGAATTCGGTCAATTCCAACGTCATATTCAGTTTCAACATGATGAACATTCTGAATTATTGGGCATTCAGGCTATTTTGATTAGTCTGGATGGTTTTATCACTCTGATCACTTTGATTATTCATGCCATTTGACGAATTAGGTCAATTCCAACGTCATATTCAGTTTCAACATGATGAACATTCTGAATTATTGGGCATTCAGGCTATTTTGATTAGTCTGGCTGGTTTTATCACTCTGATCACTTTGATTATTCTTGCCAATTGACGAATTCGGTCAATTCCAACGTCATATTCACTTTGAAATGCTGAACAATCTTAATTATTGGGCATTCAGGCTATTTTGATTAGTCTGGCTGGTTTTATCACTCTGATCACTTTGATTATTCTTGTCATTTGACGAATTCGGTCAATTCCAACGTCATATTCAGTTTCAACATGATGAACACTCTGAATTATTGGGTATTCAGGCTATTTTGATTAGTCTGGATGGTTTTATCACTCTGATCACTTTGATTATGCATGTCATTTGACGAATTCGGTCAATTCTAACGTCATATTCACTTTGAACATGCTGAACATTCTGAATTATTGGGCATTCAGGCTATTTTGATTAGTCTGGCTGGTTTTATCACTCTGATCACTTTGATTATGCATGCCATTTGACGAATTCGGTCAATTCTATCGTCATATTCACTTTGAACATGCTGAACAATCTGAATTATTGGACATTCAGGCTATTTTCATTTGCCTGGCTGGTTTTATCACTCTGATCACTTTGATTATTCATGCCATTTGACGAATTCGGTCAATTCCAACGTTCTGTTCAGTTTCAACATGATGAACATTCTGAATTATTGGGCATTCGTGCTATTTTGATTAGTCTGGCTGGTTTTATCACTCTGATCATTTTGAATACTCTTGCCATTTGACGAATTCGGTCAATTCCAACGTTCTATTCAGTTTCAACATGATGAACATTCTGAATTATTGGGCATTCAGGCTATTTTGATTAGTCTGGCTGGTTTTATCACTCTGATCACTTTGATTATTCTTGTCATTTGACGAATTCGGTCAATTCCAACGTCAAATTCACTTTGAACATGCTGAACAATCATAATTATTGGACATTCAGGCTATTTTCATTTGTCTGCCTGGTTTTATCACTCTGATCACTTTGATTATTCTTGTCATATGACGAATTCGTTCAATTCCAACGTCATATTCAGTTTCAACATGATGAACATTCTGAATTATTGGGCATTCATTCTATTTTGATTAGTCTGGCTGGTTTTAACACTGATCACTTTGATTATTCTTGCCAATTGACGAATTCGGTCAATTCCAACGTCATATTCACTTTGAACATGCTGAACAATCTTAATTATTGGGCATTCAGGCTATTTTGATTAGTCTGGCTGGTTTTATCACTCTGATCATTTTGATTATTCTTGTCATTTGACGAATTCGGTCAATTCCAACGTCATATTCAGTTTCAACATGATGAACATTCTGAATTATTGGGCATTCATGCTATTTTGATTAGTCTGGCTGGTTTTATCACTCTGATCACTTTGAATACTCTTGCCATTTGACGAATTCGGTCAATTCCAACGTTCTGTTCAGTTTCAACATTATGAACATTCTGAATTATTGGGCATTCATGCTATTTTGATTAGTCTGGCTGATTTTATCACTCTGATCAATTTGAATACTCTTGCCATTTGACGAATTCGGTCAATTCCAACGTTCTATTCAGTTTCAACATGATGAACATTCTGAATTATTGGGCATTCAGGCTATTTTGATTAGTCTGGCTGGTTTTATCACTCTGATCACTTTGAATACTCTTGCCATTTGACGAATTCGGTCAATTCCAACGTTCTATTCAGTTTCAACATGATGAACATTCATGATGAACATGAATTATTGGGCATTCAGGCTATTTTGATTAGTCTGGTTGGTTTTATCACTCTGATCACTTTGAATACTCTTGCCATTTGACGAATTCGGTCAATTCCAACGTTCTGTTCAGTTTCAACATTATGAACATTCTGAATTATTGGGCATTCAGGCTATTTTGATTAGTCTGGCTGGTTTTATCACTCTGTTCACTTTGATTATTCTTGTCATTTGACGAATTCGGTCAATTCCAACGTCAAATTCACTTTGAACATGCTGAACAATCTGAATTATTGGACATTCAGGCTATTTTCATTTTTCTGCCTGGTTTTATCACTCTGATCGCTTTGATTATTCTTGTCATTTGACGAATTCGGTCAATTCCGTCATATTCAGTTTCAACATGATGAACATTCTGAATTATTGGGCATTCAGGCTATTTTGATTAGTTCAACATGATGAACATTCTGAATTATTGGGCATTCAGGCTATTTTGATTAGTCTGGCTGGTTTTATCACTCTGATCACTTTGATTATTCTTGTCATTTGACGAATTCGGTCAATTCCAACGTCATATTCAGTTTCAACATGATGAACATTCTGAATTATTGGGCATTCAGGCTATTTTAATTAGTCTGGATGGTTTTATCACTCTGATCACTTTGATTATTCATGCCATTTGACGAATTAGGTCAATTCCAACGTCATATTCAGTTTCAACATGATGAACATTCTGAATTATTGGGCATTCAGGCTATTTTGATTAGTCTGGCTGGTTTTATCACTCTGATCACTTTGATTATTCTTGCCAATTGACGAATTCGGTCAATTCCAACGTCATATTCACTTTGAAATGCTGAACAATCTTAATTATTGGGCATTCAGGCTATTTTGATTAGTCTGGCTGGTTTTATCACTCTGATCACTTTGATTATTCTTGTCATTTGACGAATTCGGTCAATTCCAACGTCATATTCAGTTTCAACATGATGAACACTCTGAATTATTGGGCATTCAGGCTATTTTGATTAGTCTGGATGGTTTTATCACTCTGATCACTTTGATTATGCATGTCATTTGACGAATTCGGTCAATTCTAACGTCATATTCACTTTGAACATGCTGAACATTCTGAATTATTGGGCATTCAGGCTATTTTGATTAGTCTGGCTGGTTTTATCACTCTGATCACTTTGATTATGCATGCCATTTGACGAATTCGGTCAATTCTAACGTCATATTCACTTTGAACATGCTGAACAATCTGAATTATTGGACATTCAGGCTATTTTCATTTGCCTGGCTGGTTTTATCACTCTGATCACTTTGATTATTCATGCCATTTGACGAATTCGGTCAATTCCAACGTTCTGTTCAGTTTCAACATGATGAACATTCTGAATTATTGGGCATTCGTGCTATTTTGATTAGTCTGGCTGGTTTTATCACTCTGATCATTTTGAATACTCTTGCCATTTGACGAATTCGGTCAATTCCAACGTTCTATTCAGTTTCAACATGATGAACATTCTGAATTATTGGGCATTCAGGCTATTTTGATTAGTCTGGCTGGTTTTATCACTCTGATCACTTTGATTATTCTTGTCATTTGACGAATTCGGTCAATTCCAACGTCAAATTCACTTTGAACATGCTGAACAATCATAATTATTGGACATTCAGGCTATTTTCATTTGTCTGCCTGGTTTTATCACTCTGATCACTTTGATTATTCTTGTCATATGACGAATTCGTTCAATTCCAACGTCATATTCAGTTTCAACATGATGAACATTCTGAATTATTGGGCATTCATTCTATTTTGATTAGTCTGGCTGGTTTTAACACTGATCACTTTGATTATTCTTGCCAATTGACGAATTCGGTCAATTCCAACGTCATATTCACTTTGAACATGCTGAACAATCTTAATTATTGGGCATTCAGGCTATTTTGATTAGTCTGGCTGGTTTTATCACTCTGATCATTTTGATTATTCTTGTCATTTGACGAATTCGGTCAATTCCAACTTCATATTCAGTTTCAACATGATGAACATTCTGAATTATTGGGCATTCATGCTATTTTGATTAGTCTGGCTGGTTTTATCACTCTGATCACTTTGAATACTCTTGCCATTTGACGAATTCGGTCAATTCCAACGTTCTGTTCAGTTTCAACATTATGAACATTCTGAATTATTGGGCATTCATGCTATTTTGATTAGTCTGGCTGATTTTATCACTCTGATCACTTTGAATACTTTTGCCATTTGACGAATTCGGTCAATTCCAACGTTCTATTCAGTTTCAACATGATGAACATTCTGAATTATTGGGCATTCAGGCTATTTTGATTAGTCTGGCTGGTTTTATCACTCTGATCACTTTGATTATTCTTGTCATTTGACGAATTCGGTCAATTCCAACGTCAAATTCACTTTGAACATGCTGAACAATCTGAATTATTGGACATTCAGGCTATTTTGATTAGTCTGGCTGGTTTTATCACTCTGATCACTTTGATTATTCTTGTCATTTGACGAATTCGGTCAATTCCAACGTCATATTCAGTTTCAACATGATGAACATTCTGAATTATTGGGCATTCAGGCTATTTTGATTAGTCTGGATGGTTTTATCACTCTGATCACTTTGATTATTCATGCCATTTGACGAATTAGGTCAATTCCAACGTCATATTCAGTTTCAACATGATGAACATTCTGAATTATTGGGCATTCAGGCTATTTTGATTAGTCTGGCTGGTTTTATCACTCTGATCACTTTGATTATTCTTGCCAATTGACGAATTCGGTCAATTCCAACGTCATATTCACTTTGAAATGCTGAACAATCTTAATTATTGGGCATTCAGGCTATTTTGATTAGTCTGGCTGGTTTTATCACTCTGATCACTTTGATTATTCTTGTCATTTGACGAATTCGGTCAATTCCAACGTCATATTCAGTTTCAACATGATGAACACTCTGAATTATTGGGTATTCAGGCTATTTTGATTAGTCTGGATGGTTTTATCACTCTGATCACTTTGATTATGCATGTCATTTGACGAATTCGGTCAATTCTAACGTCATATTCACTTTGAACATGCTGAACATTCTGAATTATTGGGCATTCAGGCTATTTTGATTAGTCTGGCTGGTTTTATCACTCTGATCACTTTGATTATGCATGCCATTTGACGAATTCGGTCAATTCTATCGTCATATTCACTTTGAACATGCTGAACAATCTGAATTATTGGACATTCAGGCTATTTTCATTTGCCTGGCTGGTTTTATCACTCTGATCACTTTGATTATTCATGCCATTTGACGAATTCGGTCAATTCCAACGTTCTGTTCAGTTTCAACATGATGAACATTCTGAATTATTGGGCATTCGTGCTATTTTGATTAGTCTGGCTGGTTTTATCACTCTGATCATTTTGAATACTCTTGCCATTTGACGAATTCGGTCAATTCCAACGTTCTATTCAGTTTCAACATGATGAACATTCTGAATTATTGGGCATTCAGGCTATTTTGATTAGTCTGGCTGGTTTTATCACTCTGATCACTTTGATTATTCTTGTCATTTGACGAATTCGGTCAATTCCAACGTCAAATTCACTTTGAACATGCTGAACAATCATAATTATTGGACATTCAGGCTATTTTCATTTGTCTGCCTGGTTTTATCACTCTGATCACTTTGATTATTCTTGTCATATGACGAATTCGTTCAATTCCAACGTCATATTCAGTTTCAACATGATGAACATTCTGAATTATTGGGCATTCATTCTATTTTGATTAGTCTGGCTGGTTTTAACACTGATCACTTTGATTATTCTTGCCAATTGACGAATTCGGTCAATTCCAACGTCATATTCACTTTGAACATGCTGAACAATCTTAATTATTGGGCATTCAGGCTATTTTGATTAGTCTGGCTGGTTTTATCACTCTGATCATTTTGATTATTCTTGTCATTTGACGAATTCGGTCAATTCCAACTTCATATTCAGTTTCAACATGATGAACATTCTGAATTATTGGGCATTCATGCTACTAATCAAAAGTCTGGCTGGTTTTATCACTCTGATCACTTTGAATACTCTTGCCATTTGACGAATTCGGTCAATTCCAACGTTCTGTTCAGTTTCAACATTATGAACATTCTGAATTATTGGGCATTCATGCTATTTTGATTAGTCTGGCTGATTTTATCACTCTGATCACTTTGAATACTCTTGCCATTTGACGAATTCGGTCAATTCCAACGTTCTATTCAGTTTCAACATGATGAACATTCTGAATTATTGGGCATTCAGGCTATTTTGATTAGTCTGGCTGGTTTTATCACTCTGATCACTTTGATTATTCTTGTCATTTGACGAATTCGGTCAATTCCAACGTCAAATTCACTTTGAACATGCTGAACAATCTGAATTATTGGACATTCAGGCTATTTTCATTTTTCTGCCTGGTTTTATCACTCTGATCGCTTTGATTATTCTTGTCATTTGACGAATTCGGTCAATTCCGTCATATTCAGTTTCAACATGATGAACATTCTGAATTACTGGGCATTCAGGCTATTTTGATTAGTTTGGCTGGTTTTATCACTCTGATCACTTTGATTATTCATGCCATTTGACGAATTCGGTCAATTCCAACATCATATTCAGTTTCAACATGATGAACATTCTGAATTATTGGGCATTCATTCTATTTTGATTAGTCTGGCTGGTTTTAACACTGATCACTTTGATTATTCTTGCCAATTGACGAATTCGGTCAATTCCAACGTCATATTCACTTTGAACATGCTGAACAATCTTAATTATTGGGCATTCAGGCTATTTTGATTAGTCTGGCTGGTTTTATCACTCTGATCATTTTGATTATTCTTGTCATTTGACGAATTCGGTCAATTCCAACGTCATATTCAGTTTCAACATGATGAACATTCTGAATTATTGGGCATTCATGCTATTTTGATTAGTCTGGCTGGTTTTATCACTCTGATCACTTTGAATACTCTTGCCATTTGACGAATTCGGTCAATTCCAACGTCATATTCAGTTTCAACATGATGAACATTCTGAATTATTGGGCATTCAGGCTATTTTGATTAGTCTGGCTGGTTTTATCACTCTGATCACTTTGATTATTCTTGTCATTTGACGAATTCGGTCAATTCCAACGTCATATTCACTTTGAACATGCTGAACAATCTGAATTATTGGACATTCAGACTATTTTGATTTGTCTGCTTGGTTTTATCACTCTGATCACTTTGATTATGCATGCCATTTGACGAATTCGGTCAATTTCAACGTCATATTCACTTTGAACATGCTGAACAATCTGAATTATTGGACATTCAGGCTATTTTCATTGGCCTGGCTGGTTTTATCACTCTGATCACTTTGATTATTCATGCCATTTGACGAATTAGGTCAATTCCAACGTCATATTCAGTTTCAACATGATGAACATTCTGAATTATTGGGCATTCAGGCTATTTTGATTAGTCTGGATGGTTTTATCACTCTGATCACTTTGATTATTCATGCCATTTGACGAATTAGGTCAATTCCAACGTCATATTCAGTTTCAACATGATGAACATTCTGAATTATTGGGCATTCAGGCTATTTTGATTAGTCTGGCTGGTTTTATCACTCTGATCATTTTGATTATTCTTGTCATTTGACGAATTCGGTCAATTCCAACGTCATATTCAGTTTCAACATGATGAACATTCTGAATTATTGGGCATTCATGCTATTTTGATTAGTCTGGCTGGTTTTATCACTCTGATCACTTTGAATACTCTTGCCATTTGACGAATTCGGTCAATTCCAACGTTCTGTTCAGTTTCAACATTATGAACATTCTGAATTATTGGGCATTCATGCTATTTTGATTAGTCTGGCTGATTTTATCACTCTGATCACTTTGAATACTCTTGCCATTTGACGAATTCGGTCAATTCCAACGTTCTATTCAGTTTCAACATGATGAACATTCTGAATTATTGGGCATTCAGGCTATTTTGATTAGTCTGGCTGGTTTTATCACTCTGATCACTTTGAATACTCTTGCCATTTGACGAATTCGGTCAATTCCAACGTTCTGTTCAGTTTCAACATTATGAACATTCTGAATTATTGGGCATTCATGCTATTTTGATTAGTCTGGCTGATTTTATCACTCTGATCACTTTGAATACTCTTGCCATTTGACGAATTCGGTCAATTCCAACGTTCTATTCAGTTTCAACATGATGAACATTCTGAATTATTGGGCATTCAGGCTATTTTGATTAGTCTGGCTGGTTTTATCACTCTGATCACTTTGATTATTCTTGTCATTTGACGAATTCGGTCAATTCCAACGTCAAATTCACTTTGAACATGCTGAACAATCTGAATTATTGGACATTCAGGCTATTTTCATTTTTCTGCCTGGTTTTATCACTCTGATCGCTTTGATTATTCTTGTCATTTGACGAATTCGGTCAATTCCGTCATATTCAGTTTCAACATGATGAACATTCTGAATTACTGGGCATTCAGGCTATTTTGATTAGTTTGGCTGGTTTTATCACTCTGATCACTTTGATTATTCATGCCATTTGACGAATTCGGTCAATTCCAACATCATATTCAGTTTCAACATGATGAACATTCTGAATTATTGGGCATTCATTCTATTTTGATTAGTCTGGCTGGTTTTAACACTGATCACTTTGATTATTCTTGCCAATTGACGAATTCGGTCAATTCCAACGTCATATTCACTTTGAACATGCTGAACAATCTTAATTATTGGGCATTCAGGCTATTTTGATTAGTCTGGCTGGTTTTATCACTCTGATCATTTTGATTATTCTTGTCATTTGACGAATTCGGTCAATTCCAACGTCATATTCAGTTTCAACATGATGAACATTCTGAATTATTGGGCATTCATGCTATTTTGATTAGTCTGGCTGGTTTTATCACTCTGATCACTTTGAATACTCTTGCCATTTGACGAATTCGGTCAATTCCAACGTCATATTCAGTTTCAACATGATGAACATTCTGAATTATTGGGCATTCAGGCTATTTTGATTAGTCTGGCTGGTTTTATCACTCTGATCACTTTGATTATTCTTGTCATTTGACGAATTCGGTCAATTCCAACGTCATATTCACTTTGAACATGCTGAACAATCTGAATTATTGGACATTCAGACTATTTTGATTTGTCTGCTTGGTTTTATCACTCTGATCACTTTGATTATGCATGCCATTTGACGAATTCGGTCAATTTCAACGTCATATTCACTTTGAACATGCTGAACAATCTGAATTATTGGACATTCAGGCTATTTTCATTGGCCTGGCTGGTTTAATCACTCTGATCACTTTGATTATTCATGCCATTTGACGAATTAGGTCAATTCCAACGTCATATTCAGTTTCAACATGATGAACATTCTGAATTATTGGGCATTCAGGCTATTTTGATTAGTCTGGATGGTTTTATCACTCTGATCACTTTGATTATTCATGCCATTTGACGAATTAGGTCAATTCCAACGTCATATTCAGTTTCAACATGATGAACATTCTGAATTATTGGGCATTCAGGCTATTTTGATTAGTCTGGCTGGTTTTATCACTCTGATCATTTTGATTATTCTTGTCATTTGACGAATTCGGTCAATTCCAACGTCATATTCAGTTTCAACATGATGAACATTCTGAATTATTGGGCATTCATGCTATTTTGATTAGTCTGGCTGGTTTTATCACTCTGATCACTTTGAATACTCTTGCCATTTGACGAATTCGGTCAATTCCAACGTTCTGTTCAGTTTCAACATTATGAACATTCTGAATTATTGGGCATTCATGCTATTTTGATTAGTCTGGCTGATTTTATCACTCTGATCACTTTGAATACTCTTGCCATTTGACGAATTCGGTCAATTCCAACGTTCTATTCAGTTTCAACATGATGAACATTCTGAATTATTGGGCATTCAGGCTATTTTGATTAGTCTGGCTGGTTTTATCACTCTGATCACTTTGAATACTCTTGCCATTTGACGAATTCGGTCAATTCCAACGTTCTATTCAGTTTCAACATGATGAACATTCTGAATTATTGGGCATTCAGGCTATTTTGATTAGTCTGGTTGGTTTTATCACTCTGATCACTTTGAATACTCTTGCCATTTGACGAATTCGGTCAATTCCAACGTTCTGTTCAGTTTCAACATTATGAACATTCTGAATTATTGGGCATTCAGGCTATTTTGATTAGTCTGGCTGGTTTTATCACTCTGATCACTTTGATTATTCTTGTCATTTGACGAATTCGGTCAATTCCAACGTCAAATTCACTTTGAACATGCTGAACAATCTGAATTATTGGACATTCAGGCTATTTTCATTTTTCTGCCTGGTTTTATCACTCTGATCGCTTTGATTATTCTTGTCATTTGACGAATTCGGTCAATTCCGTCATATTCAGTTTCAACATGATGAACATTCTGAATTATTGGGCATTCAGGCTATTTTGATTAGTCTGGCTGGTTTTATCACTCTGATCACTTTGAGTATTCATGCCATTTGACGAATTCGGTCAATTCCAACATCATATTCAGTTTCAACATGATGAACATTCTGAATTATTGGGCATTCATTCTATTTTGATTAGTCTGGCTGGTTTTAACACTGATCACTTTGATTATTCTTGCCAATTGGCGAATTCGGTCAATTCCAACGTCATATTCACTTTGAACATGCTGAACAATCTTAATTATTGGGCATTCAGGCTATTTTGATTAGTCTGGCTGGTTTTATCACTCTGATCATTTTGATTATTCTTGTCATTTGACGAATTCGGTCAATTCCAACGTCATATTCAGTTTCAACATGATGAACATTCTGAATTATTGGGCATTCATGCTATTTTGATTAGTCTGGCTGGTTTTATCACTCTGATCACTTTGAATACTCTTGCCATTTGACGAATTCGGTCAATTCCAACGTCATATTCAGTTTCAACATGATGAACATTCTGAATTATTGGGCATTCAGGCTATTTTGATTAGTCTGGCTGGTTTTATCACTCTGATCACTTTGATTATTCTTGTCATTTGACGATTTCGGTCAATTCCGACGTCATATTCAGTTTCAACATGATGAACATTCTGAATTATTGGGCATTCAGGCTATTTTGATTAGTCTGGCTGGTTTTATCACTCTGATCACTTTGATTATTCTTGTCATTTGACGAATTCGGTCAATTCCAACGTCATATTCACTTTGAACATGCTGAACAATCTGAATTATTGGACATTCAGACTATTTTGATTTGTCTGCTTGGTTTTATCACTCTGATCACTTTGATTATGCATGCCATTTGACGAATTCGGTCAATTTCAACGTCATATTCACTTTGAACATGCTGAACAATCTGAATTATTGGACATTCAGGCTATTTTCATTTGCCTGGCTGGTTTTATCACTCTGATCACTTTGATTATTCATGCCATTTGACGAATTAGGTCAATTCCAACGTCATATTCAGTTTCAACATGATGAACATTCTGAATTATTGGGCATTCAGGCTATTTTGATTAGTCTGGCTGGTTTTACCACTCTGATCACTTTGAATACTCTTGCCATTTGACGAATTCGGTCAATTTCAACGTCATATTCACTTTGAAATGCTGAACAATCTTAATTATTGGGCATTCAGGCTATTTTGATTAGTCTGGCTGGTTTTATCACTCTGATCACTTTGATTATTCTTGTCATTTGACGAATTCGGTCAATTCCAACGTCATATTCAGTTTCAACATGATGAACATTCTGAATTATTGGGCATTCAGGCTATTTTGATTAGTCTGGATGGTTTTATCACTCTGATCACTTTGATTATGCATGCCATTTGACGAATTCGGTCAATTCTAACGTCATATTCACTTTGAACATGCTGAACATTCTGAATTATTGGGCATTCAGGCTATTTTGATTAGTCTGGCTGGTTTTATCACTCTGATCACTTTGATTATGCATGCCATTTGACGAATTCGGTCAATTCTAACGTCATATTCACTTTGAACATGCTGAACAATCTGAATTATTGGACATTCAGGCTATTTTCATTTGCCTGGCTGGTTTTATCACTCTGATCACTTTGATTATTCATGCCATTTGACGAATTCGGTCAATTCCAACGTTCTGTTCAGTTTCAACATGATGAACATTCTGAATTATTGGGCATTCGTGCTATTTTGATTAGTCTGGCTGGTTTTATCACTCTGATCATTTTGAATACTCTTGCCATTTGACGAATTCGGTCAATTCCAACGTTCTATTCAGTTTCAACATGATGAACTTTCTGAATTATTGGGCATTCAGGCTATTTTGATTAGTCTGGCTGGTTTTATCACTCTGATCACTTTGATTATTCTTGTCATTTGACGAATTCGGTCAATTCCAACGTCAAATTCACTTTGAACATGCTGAACAATCATAATTATTGGACATTCAGGCTATTTTCATTTGTCTGCCTGGTTTTATCACTCTGATCACTTTGATTATTCTTGTCATATGACGAATTCGTTCAATTCCAACGTCATATTCAGTTTCAACATGATGAACATTCTGAATTATTGGGCATTCAGGCTATTTTGATTAGTCTGGTTGGTTTTATCACTCTGATCACTTTGATTATGCATGCCATTTGACGAATTCGGTCAATTTCAACGTCATATTCACTTTGAACATGCTGAACAATCTGAAGTATTGGACATTCAGGCTATTTTCATTGGCCTGGCTGGTTTTATCACTCTGATCACTTTGATTATTCTTGTCATTTGACGAATTCGGTCAATTCCAACGTCATATTCACTTTGAACATGCTGAACAATCTGAATTATTGGACATTCAGACTATTTTGATTTGTCTGCTTGGTTTTATCACTCTGATCACTTTGATTATGCATGCCATTTGACGAATTCGGTCAATTTCAACGTCATATTCACTTTGAACATGCTGAACAATCTGAATTATTGGACATTCAGGCTATTTTCATTGGCCTGGCTGGTTTTATCACTCTGATCACTTTGATTATTCATGCCATTTGACGAATTAGGTCAATTCCAACGTCATATTCAGTTTCAACATGATGAACATTCTGAATTATTGGGCATTCAGGCTATTTTGATTAGTCTGGATGGTTTTATCACTCTGATCACTTTGATTATTCATGCCATTTGACGAATTAGGTCAATTCCAACGTCATATTCAGTTTCAACATGATGAACATTCTGAATTATTGGGCATTCAGGCTATTTTGATTAGTCTGGCTGGTTTTATCACTCTGATCATTTTGATTATTCTTGTCATTTGACGAATTCGGTCAATTCCAACGTCATATTCAGTTTCAACATGATGAACATTCTGAATTATTGGGCATTCATGCTATTTTGATTAGTCTGGCTGGTTTTATCACTCTGATCACTTTGAATACTCTTGCCATTTGACGAATTCGGTCAATTCCAACGTTCTGTTCAGTTTCAACATTATGAACATTCTGAATTATTGGGCATTCATGCTATTTTGATTAGTCTGGCTGATTTTATCACTCTGATCACTTTGAATACTCTTGCCATTTGACGAATTCGGTCAATTCCAACGTTCTATTCAGTTTCAACATGATGAACATTCTGAATTATTGGGCATTCAGGCTATTTTGATTAGTCTGGCTGGTTTTATCACTCTGATCACTTTGAATACTCTTGCCATTTGACGAATTCGGTCAATTCCAACGTTCTATTCAGTTTCAACATGATGAACATTCTGAATTATTGGGCATTCAGGCTATTTTGATTAGTCTGGTTGGTTTTATCACTCTGATCACTTTGAATACTCTTGCCATTTGACGAATTCGGTCAATTCCAACGTTCTGTTCAGTTTCAACATTATGAACATTCTGAATTATTGGGCATTCAGGCTATTTTGATTAGTCTGGCTGGTTTTATCACTCTGATCACTTTGATTATTCTTGTCATTTGACGAATTCGGTCAATTCCGTCATATTCAGTTTCAACATGATGAACATTCTGAATTATTGGGCATTCAGGCTATTTTGATTAGTCTGGCTGGTTTTATCACTCTGATCACTTTGATTATTCATGCCATTTGACGAATTCGGTCAATTCCAACATCATATTCAGTTTCAACATGATGAACATTCTGAATTATTGGGCATTCATTCTATTTTGATTAGTCTGGCTGGTTTTAACACTGATCACTTTGATTATTCTTGCCAATTGACGAATTCGGTCAATTCCAACGTCATATTCACTTTGAACATGCTGAACAATCTTAATTATTGGGCATTCAGGCTATTTTGATTAGTCTGGCTGGTTTTATCACTCTGATCATTTTGATTATTCTTGTCATTTGACGAATTCGATCAATTCCAACGTCATATTCAGTTTCAACATGATGAACATTCTGAATTATTGGGCATTCATGCTATTTTGATTAGTCTGGCTGGTTTTATCACTCTGATCACTTTGAATACTCTTGCCATTTGACGAATTCGGTCAATTCCAACGTCATATTCAGTTTCAACATGATGAACATTCTGAATTATTGGGCATTCAGGCTATTTTGATTAGTCTGGCTGGTTTTATCACTCTGATCACTTTGATTATTCTTGTCATTTGACGAATTCGGTCAATTCCAACGTCATATTCAGTTTCAACATGATGAACATTCTGAATTATTGGGCATTCAGGCTATTTTGATTAGTCTGGCTGGTTTTATCACTCTGATCACTTTGATTATTCTTGTCATTTGACGAATTCGGTCAATTCCAACGTCATATTCACTTTGAACATGCTGAACAATCTGAATTATTGGACATTCAGACTATTTTGATTTGTCTGCTTGGTTTTATCACTCTGATCACTTTGATTATGCATGCCATTTGACGAATTCGGTCAATTTCAACGTCATATTCACTTTGAACATGCTGAACAATCTGAATTATTGGACATTCAGGCTATTTTCATTTGCCTGGCTGGTTTTATCACTCTGATCACTTTGATTATTCATGCCATTTGACGAATTAGGTCAATTCCAACGTCATATTCAGTTTCAACATGATGAACATTCTGAATTATTGGGCATTCAGGCTATTTTGATTAGTCTGGCTGGTTTTATCACTCTGATCACTTTGAATACTCTTGCCATTTGACGAATTCGGTCAATTTCAACGTCATATTCACTTTGAAATGCTGAACAATCTTAATTATTGGGCATTCAGGCTATTTTGATTAGTCTGGCTGGTTTTATCACTCTGATCACTTTGATTATTCTTGTCATTTGACGAATTCGGTCAATTCCAACGTCATATTCACTTTGAAATGCTGAACAATCTTAATTATTGGGCATTCAGGCTATTTTGATTAGTCTGGCTGGTTTTATCACTCTGATCACTTTGATTATTCTTGTCATTTGACGAATTCGGTCAATTCCAACGTCATATTCAGTTTCAACATGATGAACATTCTGAATTATTGGGCATTCAGGCTATTTTGATTAGTCTGGATGGTTTTATCACTCTGATCACTTTGATTATGCATGCCATTTGACGAATTCGGTCAATTCTAACGTCATATTCACTTTGAACATGCTGAACATTCTGAATTATTGGGCATTCAGGCTATTTTGATTAGTCTGGCTGGTTTTATCACTCTGATCACTTTGATTATGCATGCCATTTGACGAATTCGGTCAATTCTAACGTCATATTCACTTTGAACATGCTGAACAATCTGAATTATTGGACATTCAGGCTATTTTCATTTGCCTGGCTGGTTTTATCACTCTGATCACTTTGATTATTCATGCCATTTGACGAATTCGGTCAATTCCAACGTTCTGTTCAGTTTCAACATGATGAACATTCTGAATTATTGGGCATTCGTGCTATTTTGATTAGTCTGGCTGGTTTTATCACTCTGATCATTTTGAATACTCTTGCCATTTGACGAATTCGGTCAATTCCAACGTTCTATTCAGTTTCAACATGATGAACTTTCTGAATTATTGGGCATTCAGGCTATTTTGATTAGTCTGGCTGGTTTTATCACTCTGATCACTTTGATTATTCTTGTCATTTGACGAATTCGGTCAATTCCAACGTCAAATTCACTTTGAACATGCTGAACAATCATAATTATTGGACATTCAGGCTATTTTCATTTGTCTGCCTGGTTTTATCACTCTGATCACTTTGATTATTCTTGTCATATGACGAATTCGTTCAATTCCAACGTCATATTCAGTTTCAACATGATGAACATTCTGAATTATTGGGCATTCAGGCTATTTTGATTAGTCTGGTTGGTTTTATCACTCTGATCACTTTGAATTCTCTTGCCATTTGACGAATTCGGTCAATTCCAACGTTCTACTCAGTTTCAACATGATGAACATTCTGAATTATTGGGCATTCAGGCTATTTTGATTAGTCTGGCTGGTTTTATCACTCTGATCACTTTGATTATTCTTGTCATTTGACGAATTCGGTCAATTCCAACGTCAAATTCACTTTGAACATGCTGAACAATCTGAATTATTGGACATTCAGGCTATTTTCATTTGTCTGCCTGGTTTTATCACTCTGATCGCTTTGATTATTCTTGTCATTTGACGAATTCGGTCAATTCCGTCATATTCAGTTTCAACATGATGAACATTCTGAATTATTGGGCATTCATTCTATTTTGATTAGTCTGGCTGGTTTTAACACTGATCACTTTGATTATTCTTGCCAATTGACGAATTCGGTCAATTCCAACGTCATATTCACTTTGAACATGATGAACATTCTGAATTATTGGGCATTCAGGCTATTTTGATTAGTCTGGATGGTTTTATCACTCTAATCACTTTGATTATTCATGCCATTTGACGAATTCGGTCAATTCCAACATCATATTCAGTTTCAACATGATGAACATTCTGAATTATTGGGCATTCATTCTATTTTGATTAGTCTGGCTGGTTTTAACACTGATCACTTTGATTATTCTTGCCAATTGACGAATTCGGTCAATTCCAACGTCATATTCACTTTGAACATGCTGAACAATCTTAATTATTGGGCATTCAGGCTATTTTGATTAGTCTGGCTGGTTTTATCACTCTGATCATTTTGAATACTCTTGCCATTTGACGAATTCGGTCAATTCCAACGTTCTATTCAGTTTCAACATGATGAACATTCTGAATTATTGGGCATTCAGGCTATTTTGATTAGTCTGGCTGGTTTTATCACTCTGATCACTTTGATTATTCTTGTCATTTGACGAATTCGGTCAATTCCAACGTCAAATTCACTTTGAACATGATGAACATTCTGAATTATTGGGCATTCAGGCTATTTTGATTAGTCTGGTTGGTTTTATCACTCTGATCACTTTGAATACTCTTGCCATTTGACGAATTCGGTCAATTCCAACGTTCTGTTCAGTTTCAACATTATGAACATTCTGAATTATTGGGCATTCATGCTATTTTGATTAGTCTGGCTGATTTTATCACTCTGATCACTTTGAATACTCTTGCCATTTGACGAATTCGGTCAATTCCAACGTTCTATTCAGTTTCAACATGATGAACATTCAATTATTGGGCATTCAGGCTATTTTGATTAGTCTGGCTGGTTTTATCACTCTGATCACTTTGATTATTCTTGTCATTTGACGAATTCGGTCAATTCCAACGTCAAATTCACTTTGAACATGCTGAACAATCTGAATTATTGGACATTCAGGCTATTTTCATTTGTCTGCCTGGTTTTATCACTCTGATCGCTTTGATTATTCTTGTCATTTGACGAATTCGGTCAATTCCGTCATATTCAGTTTCAACATGATGAACATTCTGAATTATTGGGCATTCAGGCTATTTTGATTAGTCTGGCTGGTTTTATCACTCTAATCACTTTGATTATTCATGCCATTTGACGAATTCGGTCAATTCCAACATCATATTCAGTTTCAACATGATGAACATTCTGAATTATTGGGCATTCATTCTATTTTGATTAGTCTGGCTGGTTTTAACACTGATCACTTTGATTATTCTTGCCAATTGACGAATTCGGTCAATTCCAACGTCATATTCACTTTGAACATGCTGAACAATCTTAATTATTGGGCATTCAGGCTATTTTGATTAGTCTGGCTGGTTTTATCACTCTGATCATTTTGATTATTCTTGTCATTTGACGAATTCGGTCAATTCCAACGTCATATTCAGTTTCAACATGATGAACATTCTGAATTATTGGGCATTCATGCTATTTTGATTAGTCTGGCTGGTTTTATCACTCTGATCACTTTGAATACTCTTGCCATTTGACGAATTCGGTCAATTCCAACGTCATATTCAGTTTCAACATGATGAACATTCTGAATTATTGGGCATTCAGGCTATTTTGATTAGTCTGGCTGGTTTTATCACTCTGATCACTTTGATTATTCTTGTCATTTGACGAATTCGGTCAATTCCAACGTCATATTCAGTTTCAACATGATTATTGGGCATTCAGGCTATTTTGATTAGTCTGGATGGTTTTATCACTCTGATCACTTTGATTATGCATGCCATTTGACGAATTCGGTCAATTCTAACGTCATATTCACTTTGAACATGCTGAACATTCTGATTTATTGGGCATTCAGGCTATTTTGATTAGTCTGGCTGGTTTTATCACTCTGATCACTTTGATTATTCTTGTCATTTGACGAATTCGGTCAATTCCAACGTCAAATTCAGTTTCAACATGATGAACATTCTGAATTATTGGGCATTCAGGCTATTTTGATTAGTCTGGTTGGTTTTATCACTCTGATCACTTTGAATATTCTTGTCATTTGACGAATTCGGTCAATTCCAACGTCAAATTCAGTTTCAACATGATGAACATTCTGAATTATTGGGCATTCAGGCTATTTTGATTAGTCTGGTTGGTTTTATCACTCTGATCACTTTGAATACTCTTGTCATTTGACGAATTCGGTCAATTCCAACGTCAAATTCAGTTTCAACATGATGAACATTCTGAATTATTGGGCATTCAGGCTATTTTGATTAGTCTGGATGGTTTTATCACTCTGATCACTTTGATTATGCATGCCATTTGACGAATTCGGTCAATTCTAACGTCATATTCACTTTGAACATGCTGAACATTCTGATTTATTGGGCATTCAGGCTATTTTGATTAGTCTGGCTGGTTTTATCACTCTGATCACTTTGATTATTCTTGTCATTTGACGAATTCGGTCAATTCTAACGTCATATTCACTTTGAACATGCTGAACAATCTGAATTATTGGACATTCAGGCTATTTTCATTTGCCTGGCTGGTTTTATCACTCTGATCACTTTGATTATTCATGCCATTTGACGAATTCGGTCAATTCCAACGTTCTGTTCAGTTTCAACATGATGAACATTTTGAATTATTGGCATTCGTGCTATTTTGATTAGTCTGGCTGGTTTTATCACTCTGATCATTTTGAATACTCTTGCCATTTGACGAATTCGGTCAATTCCAACGTTCTATTCAGTTTCAACATGATGAACATTCTGAATTATTGGGCATTCAGGCTATTTTGATTAGTCTGGCTGGTTTTATCACTCTGATCACTTTGATTATTCTTGTCATTTGACGAATTCGGTCAATTCCAACGTCAAATTCAGTTTCAACATGATGAACATTCTGAATTATTGGGCATTCAGGCTATTTTGATTAGTCTGGTTGGTTTTATCACTCTGATCACTTTGAATACTCTTGCCATTTGACGAATTCGGTCAATTCCAACGTTCTGTTCAGTTTCAACATTATGAACATTCTGAATTATTGGGCATTCATGCTATTTTGATTAGTCTGGCTGATTTTATCACTCTGATCACTTTGAATACTCTTGCCATTTGACGAATTCGGTCAATTCCAACGTTCTATTCAGTTTCAACATGATGAACATTCTGAATTATTGGGCATTCAGGCTATTTTGATTAGTCTGGCTGGTTTTATCCTCTGATCACTTTGATTATTCTTGTCATTTGACGAATTCGGTCAATTCCAACGTCAAATTCACTTTGAACATGCTGAACAATCTGAATTATTGGACATTCAGGCTATTTTCATTTTTCTGCCTGGTTTTATCACTCTGATCGCTTTGATTATTCTTGTCATTTGACGAATTCGGTCAATTCCGTCATATTCAGTTTCAACATGATGAACATTCTGAATTATTGGGCATTCAGGCTATTTTGATTAGTCTGGCTGGTTTTATCACTCTGATCACTTTGATTATTCATGCCATTTGACGAATTCGGTCAATTCCAACATCATATTCAGTTTCAACATGATGAACATTCTGAATTATTGGGCATTCATTCTATTTTGATTAGTCTGGCTGGTTTTATCACTCTGATCACTTTGATTATTCTTGCCAATTGACGAATTCGGTCAATTCCAACGTCATATTCACTTTGAACATGCTGAACAATCTTAATTATTGGGCATTCAGGCTATTTTGATTAGTCTGGCTGGTTTTATCACTCTGATCATTTTGATTATTCTTGTCATTTGACGAATTCGGTCAATTCCAACGTCATATTCAGTTTCAACATGATGAACATTCTGAATTATTGGGCATTCATGCTATTTTGATTAGTCTGGCTGGTTTTATCACTCTGATCACTTTGAATACTCTTGCCATTTGACGAATTCGGTCAATTCCAACGTCATATTCAGTTTCAACATGATGAACATTCTGAATTATTGGGCATTCAGGCTATTTTGATCAGTCTTGCTGGTTTTATCACTCTGATCACTTTGATTATTCTTGTCATTTGACGAATTCGGTCAATTCCAACGTCATATTCAGTTTCAACATGATGAACATTCTGAATTATTGGGCATTCAGGCTATTTTGATTAGTCTGGATGGTTTTATCACTCTGATCACTTTGATTATGCATGCCATTTGACGAATTCTTTCAATTCTAACGTCATATTCACTTTGAACATGCTGAACATTCTGATTTATTGGGCATTCAGGCTATTTTGATTAGTCTGGCTGGTTTTATCACTCTGATCACTTTGATTATGCATGCCATTTGACGAATTCGGTCAATTCTAACGTCATATTCACTTTGAACATGCTGAACAATCTGAATATTGGACATTCAGGCTATTTCAATTTGCCTGGCTGGTTTTATCACTCTGATCACTTTGATTATTCATGCCATTTGACGAATTCGGTCAATTCCAACGTTCTGTTCAGTTTCAACATGATGAACATTTTGAATTATTGGCATTCGTGCTATTTTGATTAGTCTGGCTGGTTTTATCACTCTGATCACTTTGATTATTCTTGTCATTTGACGAATTCGGTCAATTCCAACGTTCTATTCAGTTTCAACATGATGAACATTCTGAATTATTGGGCATTCAGGCTATTTTGATTAGTCTGGCTGGTTTTATCACTCTGATCACTTTGATTATTCTTGTCATTTGACGAATTCGGTCAATTCCAACGTCAAATTCAGTTTCAACATGATGAACATTCTGAATTATTGGGCATTCAGGCTATTTTGATTAGTCTGGCTGGTTTTATCACTCTGATCACTTTGATTATTCTTGTCATTTGACGAATTCGGTCAATTCCAACGTCAAATTCAGTTTCAACATGATGAACATTCTGAATTATTGGGCATTCAGGCTATTTTGATTAGTCTGGTTGGTTTTATCACTCTGATCACTTTGAATACTCTTGCCATTTGACGAATTCGGTCAATTCCAACGTTCTGTTCAGTTTCAACATTATGAACATTCTGAATTATTGGGCATTCATGCTATTTTGATTAGTCTGGCTGATTTTATCACTCTGATCACTTTGAATACTCTTGCCATTTGACGAATTCGGTCAATTCCAACGTTCTATTCAGTTTCAACATGATGAACATTCTGAATTATTGGGCATTCACGCTATTTTGATTAGTCTGGCTGGTTTTATCACTCTGATCACTTTGATTATTCTTGTCATTTGACGAATTCGGTCAATTCCAACGTCAAATTCATTTTGAACATGCTGAACAATCTGAATTATTGGACATTCAGGCTATTTTCATTTTTCTGCCTGGTTTTATCACTCTGATCGCTTTGATTATTCTTGTCATTTGAC
The DNA here is from genome assembly GCA_958296145.1 of Hydrotaea cyrtoneurina. Classification (NCBI taxonomy): domain Eukaryota; kingdom Metazoa; phylum Arthropoda; class Insecta; order Diptera; family Muscidae; genus Hydrotaea; species Hydrotaea cyrtoneurina. Next base: position 80,524,458 of record OY282513.1, read on the forward strand.
GAATTCGGTCAATTCCGTCATATTCAGTTTCAACATGATGAACATTCTGAATTATTGGGCATTCAGGCTATTTTGATTAGTCTGGCTGGTTTTATCACTCTGATCACTTTGATTATTCATGCCATTTGACGAATTCGGTCAATTCCAACATCATATTCAGTTTCAACATGATGAACATTCTGAATTATTGGGCATTCATTCTATTTTGATTAGTCTGGCTGGTTTTATCACTCTGATCACTTTGATTATTCTTGCCAATTGACGAATTCGGTCAATTCCAACGTCATATTCACTTTGAACAAGCTGAACAATCTTAATTATTGGGCATTCAGGCTATTTTGATTAGTCTGGCTGGTTTTATCACTCTGATCACTTTGATTATTCTTGTCATTTGACGAATTCGGTCAATTCCAACGTCATATTCAGTTTCAACATGATGAACATTCTGAATTATTGGGCATTCATGCTATTTTGATTAGTCTGGCTGGTTTTATCACTCTGATCACTTTGAATACTCTTGCCATTTGACGAATTCGGTCAATTCCAACGTCATATTCAGTTTCAACATGATGAACATTCTGAATTATTGGGCATTCAGGCTATTTTGATTAGTCTGGCTGGTTTTATCACTCTGATCACTTTGATTATTCTTGTCATTTGACGAATTCGGTCAATTCCAACGTCAAATTCACTTTGAACATGCTGAACAATCTTAATTATTGGACATTCAGGCTATTTTGATTAGTCTGGCTGGTTTTATCACTCTGATCACTTTGAATACTCTTGCCATTTGACGAATTCGGTCAATTCCAACATTCTATTCAGTTTCAACATGATGAACATTCTGAATTATTGCGCATTCAGGCTATTTTGATTAGTCTGGTTGGTTTTATCACTCTGATCACTTTGAATATTCTTGCCATTTGACGAATTCGGTCAATTCCAACGTCATATTAAATTTGAACATGCTGAACAATCTGAATTATTGGGCATTCAGGCTATTTTGATTAGTCTGGCTGGTTTTATCACTCTGATCACTTTGATTATGCATGCCATTTGACGAATTCGGTCAATTTCAACGTCATATTCACTTTGAACATGCTGAACAATCTGAATTATTGGGAATTCAGGCTATTTTGATTAGTCTGGCTGGTTTTATCACTCTGATCACTTTGATTATTCTTGCCATTTGACGAATTCGGTCAATTCCAACGTTCTGTTCAGTTTCAACATGATGAACATTCTGAATTATTGGGCATTCATGCTATTTTGATTAGTCTGGCTGGTTTTATCACTCTGATCACTTTGAATACTCTTGCCATTTGACGAATTCGGTCAATTCCAACGTTCTATTCAGTTTCAACATGATGAACATTCTGAATTATTGGGCATTCAGGCTATTTTGATTAGTCTGGCTGGTTTTATCACTCTGATCACTTTGATTATTCTTGTCATTTGACGAATTCGGTCAATTCCAACGTCATATTCAGTTTCAACATGATGAACATTCTGAATTATTGGGCATTCATGCTATTTTGATTAGTCTGGCTGGTTTTATCACTCTGATCACTTTGAATACTCTTGCCATTTGACGAATTCGGTCAATTCCAACGTCATATTCAGTTTCAACATTCTGAATTATTGGGCATTCAGGCTATTTTGATTAGTCTGGCTGGTTTTATCACTCTGATCAATTTGATTATTCTTGTCATTTGACGAATTCGGTCAATTCCAACGTCAAATTCACTTTGAACAGGCTGAACAATCTTAATTATTGGACATTCAGGCTATTTTCATTTGTCTGCCTGGTTTTATCACTCTGATCACTTTGATTATTCTTGTCATTTGACGAATTCGTTCAATTCCAACGTCATATTCAGTTTCAACATGATGAACATTCTGAATTATTGGGCATTCAGGCTATTTTGATAAGTCTGGTTGGTTTTATCACTCTGATCACTTTGAATACTCTTGCCATTTGACGAATTCGGTCAATTCCAACGTTCTGTTCAGTTTCAACATTATGAACATTCTGAATTATTGGGCATTCATGCTATTTTGATTAGTCTGGCTGGTTTTATCACTCTGATCACTTTGAATACTCCTGCCATTTGACGAATTCGGTCAATTCCAACGTTCTATTCAGTTTCAACATGATGAACATTCTGAATTATTGGGCATTCAGGCTATTTTGATTAGTCTGGCTGGTTTTATCACTCTGATCACTTTGATTATTCTTGTCATTTGACGAATTCGGTCAATTCCAACGTCAAATTCACTTTGAACATGCTGAACAATCTGAATTATTGGACATTCAGGCTATTTTCATTTTTCTGCCTGGTTTTATCACTCTGATCACTTTGATTATTCTTGTCATTTGACGAATTCGGTCAATTCCAACGTCATATTCAGTTTCAACATGATGAACATTCTGAATTATTGGGCATTCATTCTATTTTGATTAGTCTGGCTGGTTTTAGCACTCTGATCACTTTGATTATTCTTGCCAATTGACGAATTCGGTCAATTCCAACGTCATATTCACTTTGAACATGCTGAACAATCTTAATTATTGGGCACTCAGGCTATTTTGATTAGTCTGGCTGGTTTTATCACTCTGATCACTTTGATTATTCTTGTCATTTGACGAATTCGGTCAATTCCAACGTCATATTCAGTTTCAACATGATGAACATTCTGAATTATTGGGCATTCATGCTATTTTGATTAGTCTGGCTGGTTTTATCACTCTGATCACTTTGAATACTCTTGCCATTTGACGAATTCGGTCAATTCCAACGTCATATTCAGTTTCAACATGATGAACATTCTGAATTATTGGGCATTCAGGCTATTTTGATTAGCCTGGCTGGTTTTATCACTCTGATCACTTTGAATACTCTTGCCATTTGACGAATTCGGTCAATTCCAACATTCTATTCAGTTTCAACATGATGAACATTCTGAATTATTGGGCATTCAGGCTATTTTGATTAGTCTGGTTGGTTTTATCACTCTGATCACTTTGAATATTCTTGCCATTTGACGAATTCGGTCAATTCCAACGTCATATTAAATTTGAACGTCCTGAACAATCTGAATTATTGGGCATTCAGGCTATTTTGATTAGTCTGGCTGGTTTTATCACTCTGATCACTTTGATTATGCATGCCATTTGACGAATTCGGTCAATTTCAACGTCATATTCACTTTGAACATGCTGAACAATCTGAATTATTGGGAATTCAGGCTATTTTGATTAGTCTGGCTGGTTTTATCACTCTGATCACTTTGATTATTCTTGCCATTTGACGAATTCGGTCAATTCCAACGTTCTGTTCAGTTTCAACATGATGAACATTCTGAATTATTGGGCATTCATGCTATTTTGATTAGTCTGGCTGGTTTTATCACTCTGATCACTTTGAATACTCTTGCCATTTGACGAATTCGGTCAATTCCAACGTTCTATTCAGTTTCAACATGATGAACATTCTGAATTATTGGGCATTCAGGCTATTTTGATTAGTCTGGCTGGTTTTATCACTCTGATCACTTTGATTATTCTTGTCATTTGACGAATTCGGTCAATTCCAACGTCATATTCAGTTTCAACATGATGAACATTCTGAATTATTGGGCATTCATGCTATTTTGATTAGTCTGGCTGGTTTTATCACTCTGATCACTTTGAATACTCTTGCCATTTGACGAATTCGGTCAATTCCAACGTCATATTCAGTTTCAACATGATGAACATTCTGAATTATTGGGCATTCAGGCTATTTTGATTAGTCTGGCTGGTTTTATCACTCTGATCACTTTGATTATTCTTGTCATTTGACGAATTCGGTCAATTCCAACGTCAAATTCACTTTGAACATGCTGAACAATCTTAATTATTGGGCATTCAGGCTATTTTGATAAGTCTGGTTGGTTTTATCACTCTGATCACTTTGAATACTCTTGCCATTTGACGAATTCGGTCAATTCCAACGTTCTGTTCAGTTTCAACATTATGAACATTCTGAATTATTGGGCATTCATGCTATTTTGATTAGTCTGGCTGGTTTTATCACTCTGATCACTTTGAATACTCTTGCCATTTGACGAATTCGGTCAATTCCAACGTTCTATTCAGTTTCAACATGATGAACATTCTGAATTATTGGGCATTCAGTCTATTTTGATTAGTCTGGCTGGTTTTATCACTCTGATCACTTGATTATTCTTGTCATTTGACGAATTCGGTCAATTCCAACGTCAAATTCACTTTGAACATGCTGAACAATCTGAATTATTGGACATTCAGGCTATTTTCATTTTTCTGCCTGGTTTTATCACTCTGATCACTTTGATTATTCTTGTCATTTGACGAATTCGGTCAATTCCAAAGTCATATTCAGTTTCAACATGATGAACATTCTGAATTATTGGGCATTCATTCTATTTTGATTAGTCTGGCTGGTTTTATCACTCTGATCACTTTGATTATTCTTGCCAATTGACGAATTCGGTCAATTCCAACGTCATATTCACTTTGAACATGCTGAACTATCTTAATTATTGGGCATTCAGGCTATTTTGATTAGTCTGGCTGGTTTTATCACTCTGATCATTTTGATTATTCTTGTCATTTGACGAATTCGGTCAATTCCAAAGTCATATTCAGTTTCAACATGATGAACATTCTGAATTATTGGGCATTCATGCTATTTTGATTAGTCTGGCTGGTTTTATCACTCTGATCACTTTGAATACTCTTGCCATTTGACGAATTCGGTCAATTCCAACGTCATATTCAGTTTCAACATGATGAACATTCTGAATTATTGGGCATTCAGGCTATTTTGATTAGTCTGGCTGGTTTTATCACTCTGATCACTTTGAATATTCTTGCCATTTGACGAATTCGGTCAATTCCAACGTCATATTAAATTTGAACATGCTGAACAATCTGAATTATTGGGCATTCAGGCTATTTTGATTAGTCTGGCTGATTTTATCACTCTGATCACTTTGATTATTCTTGCCAATTGACGAATTCGGTCAATTCCGACGTCATATTCAGTTTCAACATGATGAACATTCTGAATTATTGGGCATTCAGGCTATTTTGATTAGTCTGGATGGTTTTATCACTCTGATCACTTTGATTATGCATGCCATTTGACGAATTCGGTCAATTCTAACGTCATATTCACTTTGAACATGCTGAACATTCTGATTTATTGGGCATTCAGGCTATTTTGATTAGTCTGGCTGGTTTTATCACTCTGATCACTTTGATTATGCATGCCATTTGACGAATTCGGTCAATTCTAACGTCATATTCACTTTGAACATGCTGAACAATCTGAATTATTGGACATTCAGGCTATTTTCATTTGCCTGGCTGGTTTTATCACTCTGATCACTTTGATTATTCATGCCATTTGACGAATTCGGTCAATTCCAACGTTCTGTTCAGTTTCAACATGATGAACATTTTGAATTATTGGCATTCGTGCTATTTTGATTAGTCTGGCTGGTTTTATCACTCTGATCATTTTGAATACTCTTGCCATTTGACGAATTCGGTCAATTCCAACGTTCTATTCAGTTTCAACATGATGAACATTCTGAATTATTGGGCATTCAGGCTATTTTGATTAGTCTGGCTGGTTTTATCACTCTGATCACTTTGATTATTCTTGTCATTTGACGAATTCGGTCAATTCCAACGTCAAATTCAGTTTCAACATGATGAACATTCTGAATTATTGGGCATTCAGGCTATTTTGATTAGTCTGGTTGGTTTTATCACTCTGATCACTTTGAATACTCTTGCCATTTGACGAATTCGGTCAATTCCAACGTTCTGTTCAGTTTCAACATTATGAACATTCTGAATTATTGGGCATTCATGCTATTTTGATTAGTCTGGCTGATTTTATCACTCTGATCACTTTGAATACTCTTGCCATTTGACGAATTCGGTCAATTCCAACGTTCTATTCAGTTTCAACATGATGAACATTCTGAATTATTGGGCATTCAGGCTATTTTGATTAGTCTGGCTGGTTTTATCACTCTGATCACTTTGATTATTCTTGTCATTTGACGAATTCGGTCAATTCCAACGTCAAATTCACTTTGAACATGCTGAACAATCTGAATTATTGGACATTCAGGCTATTTTCATTTTTCTGCCTGGTTTTATCACTCTGATCGCTTTGATTATTCTTGTCATTTGACGAATTCGGTCAATTCCGTCATATTCAGTTTCAACATGATGAAAATTCTGAATTATTGGGCATTCAGGCTATTTTGATTAGTCTGGCTGGTTTTATCACTCTGATCACTTTGATTATTCATGCCATTTGACGAATTCGGTCAATTCCAACATCATATTCAGTTTCAACATGATGAACATTCTGAATTATTGGGCATTCATTCTATTTTGATTAGTCTGGCTGGTTTTATCACTCTGATCACTTTGATTATTCTTGCCAATTGACGAATTCGGTCAATTCCAACGTCATATTCACTTTGAACATGCTGAACAATCTTAATTATTGGGCATTCAGGCTATTTTGATTAGTCTGGCTGGTTTTATCACTCTGATCATTTTGATTATTCTTGTCATTTGACGAATTCGGTCAATTCCAACGTCATATTCAGTTTCAACATGATGAACATTCTGAATTATTGGGCATTCATGCTATTTTGATTAGTCTGGCTGGTTTTATCACTCTGATCACTTTGAATACTCTTGCCATTTGACGAATTCGGTCAATTCCAACGTCATATTCAGTTTCAACATGATGAACATTCTGAATTATTGGGCATTCAGGCTATTTTGATCAGTCTTGCTGGTTTTATCACTCTGATCACTTTGATTATTCTTGTCATTTGACGAATTCGGTCAATTCCAACGTCATATTCAGTTTCAACATGATGAACATTCTGAATTATTGGGCATTCAGGCTATTTTGATTAGTCTGGATGGTTTTATCACTCTGATCACTTTGATTATGCATGCCATTTGACGAATTCTTTCAATTCTAACGTCATATTCACTTTGAACATGCTGAACATTCTGATTTATTGGGCATTCAGGCTATTTTGATTAGTCTGGCTGGTTTTATCACTCTGATCACTTTGATTATGCATGCCATTTGACGAATTCGGTCAATTCTAACGTCATATTCACTTTGAACATGCTGAACAATCTGAATATTGGACATTCAGGCTATTTCAATTTGCCTGGCTGGTTTTATCACTCTGATCACTTTGATTATTCATGCCATTTGACGAATTCGGTCAATTCCAACGTTCTGTTCAGTTTCAACATGATGAACATTTTGAATTATTGGCATTCGTGCTATTTTGATTAGTCTGGCTGGTTTTATCACTCTGATCATTTTGAATACTCTTGCCATTTGACGAATTCGGTCAATTCCAACGTTCTATTCAGTTTCAACATGATGAACATTCTGAATTATTGGGCATTCAGGCTATTTTGATTAGTCTGGCTGGTTTTATCACTCTGATCACTTTGATTATTCTTGTCATTTGACGAATTCGGTCAATTCCAACGTCAAATTCAGTTTCAACATGATGAACATTCTGAATTATTGGGCATTCAGGCTATTTTGATTAGTCTGGTTGGTTTTATCACTCTGATCACTTTGAATACTCTTGCCATTTGACGAATTCGGTCAATTCCAACGTTCTGTTCAGTTTCAACATTATGAACATTCTGAATTATTGGGCATTCATGCTATTTTGATTAGTCTGGCTGATTTTATCACTCTGATCACTTTGAATACTCTTGCCATTTGACGAATTCGGTCAATTCCAACGTTCTATTCAGTTTCAACATGATGAACATTCTGAATTATTGGGCATTCACGCTATTTTGATTAGTCTGGCTGGTTGTATCACTCTGATCACTTTGATTATTCTTGTCATTTGACGAATTCGGTCAATTCCAACGTCAAATTCATTTTGAACATGCTGAACAATCTGAATTATTGGACATTCAGGCTATTTTCATTTTTCTGCCTGGTTTTATCACTCTGATCGCTTTGATTATTCTTGTCATTTGACGAATTCGGTCAATTCCGTCATATTCAGTTTCAACATGATGAACATTCTGAATTATTGGGCATTCAGGCTATTTTGATTAGTCTGGCTGGTTTTATCACTCTGATCACTTTGATTATTCATGCCATTTGACGAATTCGGTCAATTCCAACATCATATTCAGTTTCAACATGATGAACATTCTGAATTATTGGGCATTCATTCTATTTTGATTAGTCTGGCTGGTTTTATCACTCTGATCACTTTGATTATTCTTGCCAATTGACGAATTCGGTCAATTCCAACGTCATATTCACTTTGAACAAGCTGAACAATCTTAATTATTGGGCATTCAGGCTATTTTGATTAGTCTGGCTGGTTTTATCACTTTGATTATTCTTGTCATTTGACGAATTCGGTCAATTCCAACGTCATATTCAGTTTCAACATGATGAACATTCTGAATTATTGGGCATTCATGCTATTTTGATTAGTCTGGCTGGTTTTATCACTCTGATCACTTTGAATACTCTTGCCATTTGACGAATTCGGTCAATTCCAACGTCATATTCAGTTTCAACATGATGAACATTCTGAATTATTGGGCATTCAGGCTATTTTGATTAGTCTGGCTGGTTTTATCACTCTGATCACTTTGATTATTCTTGTCATTTGACGAATTCGGTCAATTCCAACGTCAAATTCACTTTGAACATGCTGAACAATCTTAATTATTGGACATTCAGGCTATTTTGATTAGTCTGGCTGGTTTTATCACTCTGATCACTTTGAATACTCTTGCCATTTGACGAATTCGGTCAATTCCAACATTCTATTCAGTTTCAACATGATGAACATTCTGAATTATTGCGCATTCAGGCTATTTTGATTAGTCTGGTTGGTTTTATCACTCTGATCACTTTGAATATTCTTGCCATTTGACGAATTCGGTCAATTCCAACGTCATATTAAATTTGAACATGCTGAACAATCTGAATTATTGGGCATTCAGGCTATTTTGATTAGTCTGGCTGGTTTTATCACTCTGATCACTTTGATTATGCATGCCATTTGACGAATTCGGTCAATTCCAACGTTCTGTTCAGTTTCAACATGATGAACATTCTGAATTATTGGGCATTCATGCTATTTTGATTAGTCTGGCTGGTTTTATCACTCTGATCACTTTGAATACTCTTGCCATTTGACGAATTCGGTCAATTCCAACATTCTATTCAGTTTCAACATGATGAACATTCTGAATTATTGCGCATTCAGGCTATTTTGATTAGTCTGGTTGGTTTTATCACTCTGATCACTTTGAATATTCTTGCCATTTGACGAATTCGGTCAATTCCAACGTCATATTAAATTTGAACATGCTGAACAATCTGAATTATTGGGCATTCAGGCTATTTTGATTAGTCTGGCTGGTTTTATCACTCTGATCACTTTGAATACTCTTGCCATTTGACGAATTCGGTCAATTCCAACATTCTATTCAGTTTCAACATGATGAACATTCTGAATTATTGCGCATTCAGGCTATTTTGATTAGTCTGGTTGGTTTTATCACTCTGATCACTTTGAATATTCTTGCCATTTGACGAATTCGGTCAATTTCAACGTCATATTCACTTTGAACATGCTGAACAATCTGAATTATTGGGAATTCAGGCTATTTTGATTAGTCTGGCTGGTTTTATCACTCTGATCACTTTGATTATTCTTGCCATTTGACGAATTCGGTCAATTCCAACGTTCTGTTCAGTTTCAACATGATGAACATTCTGAATTATTGGGCATTCATGCTATTTTGATTAGTCTGGCTGGTTTTATCACTCTGATCACTTTGAATACTCTTGCCATTTGACGAATTCGGTCAATTCCAACGTTCTATTCAGTTTCAACATGATGAACATTCTGAATTATTGGGCATTCAGGCTATTTTGATTAGTCTGGCTGGTTTTATCACTCTGATCACTTTGATTATTCTTGTCATTTGACGAATTCGGTCAATTCCAACGTCATATTCAGTTTCAACATGATGAACATTCTGAATTATTGGGCATTCATTCTATTTTGATTAGTCTGGCTGGTTTTAGCACTCTGATCACTTTGATTATTCTTGCCAATTGACGAATTCGGTCAATTCCAACGTCATATTCACTTTGAACATGCTGAACAATCTTAATTATTGGGCATTCAGGCTATTTTGATTAGTCTGGCTGGTTTTATCACTCTGATCACTTTGATTATTCTTGTCATTTGACGGATTCGGTCAATTCCAACGTCATATTCAGTTTCAACATGATGAACATTCTGAATTATTGGGCATTCATGCTATTTTGATTAGTCTGGCTGGTTTTATCACTCTGATCACTTTGAATACTCTTGCCATTTGACGAATTCGGTCAATTCCAACGTCATATTCAGTTTCAACATGATGAACATTCTGAATTATTGGGCATTCAGGCTATTTTGATTAGCCTGGCTGGTTTTATCACTCTGATCACTTTGAATACTCTTGCCATTTGACGAATTCGGTCAATTCCAACATTCTATTCAGTTTCAACATGATGAACATTCTGAATTATTGGGCATTCAGGCTATTTTGATTAGTCTGGTTGGTTTTATCACTCTGATCACTTTGATTATGCATGCCATTTGACGAATTCGGTCAATTTCAACGTCATATTCACTTTGAACATGCTGAACAATCTGAATTATTGGGAATTCAGGCTATTTTGATTAGTCTGGCTGGTTTTATCACTCTGATCACTTTGAATACTCTTGCCATTTGACGAATTCGGTCAATTCCAACATTCTATTCAGTTTCAACATGATGAACATTCTGAATTATTGGGCATTCAGGCTATTTTGATTAGTCTGGTTGGTTTTATCACTCTGATCACTTTGATTATGCATGCCATTTGACGAATTCGGTCAATTTCAACGTCATATTCACTTTGAACATGATGAACATTCTGAATTATTGGGCATTCATGCTATTTTGATTAGTCTGGCTGGTTTTATCACTTTGAATACTCTTGCCATTTGACGAATTCGGTCAATTCCAACGTCATATTCAGTTTCAACATGATGAACATTCTGAATTATTGGGCATTCAGGCTATTTTGATTAGCCTGGCTGGTTTTATCACTCTGATCACTTTGAATACTCTTGCCATTTGACGAATTCGGTCAATTCCAACATTCTATTCAGTTTCAACATGATGAACATTCTGAATTATTGGGCATTCAGGCTATTTTGATTAGTCTTGTTGGTTTTATCACTCTGATCACTTTGATTATGCATGCCATTTGACGAATTCGGTCAATTCCAACGTCATATTAAATTTGAACGTCCTGAACAATCTGAATTATTGGGCATTCAGGCTATTTTGATTAGTCTGGCTGGTTTTATCACTCTGATCACTTGATTATGCATGCCATTTGACGAATTCGGTCAATTTCAACGTCATATTCACTTTGAACATGCTGAACAATCTGAATTATTGGGAATTCAGGCTATTTTGATTAGTCTGGCTGGTTTTATCACTCTGATCACTTTGATTATTCTTTCCATTTGACGAATTCGGTCAATTCCAACGTTCTGTTCAGTTTCAACATGATGAACATTCTGAATTATTGGGCATTCATGCTATTTTGATTAGTCTGGCTGGTTTTATCACTCTGATCACTTTGAATACTCTTGCCATTTGACGAATTCGGTCAATTCCAACGTTCTATTCAGTTTCAACATGATGAACATTCTGAATTATTGGGCATTCAGGCTATTTTGATTAGTCTGGCTGGTTTTATCACTCTGATCACTTTGATTATTCTTGTCATTTGACGAATTCGGTCAATTCCAACGTCATATTCAGTTTCAACATGATGAACATTCTGAATTATTGGGCATTCATGCTATTTTGATTAGTCTGGCTGGTTTTATCACTCTGATCACTTTGAATACTCTTGCCATTTGACGAATTCGGTCAATTCCAACGTCATATTCAGTTTCAACATGATGAACATTCTGAATTATTGGGCATTCAGGCTATTTTGATTAGTCTGGCTGGTTTTATCACTCTGATCACTTTGATTATTCTTGTCATTTGACGAATTCGGTCAATTCCAACGTCAAATTCACTTTGAACATGCTGAACAATCTTAATTATTGGGCATTCAGGCTATTTTGATAAGTCTGGTTGGTTTTATCACTCTGATCACTTTGAATACTCTTGCCATTTGACGAATTCGGTCAATTCCAACGTTCTGTTCAGTTTCAACATTATGAACATTCTGAATTATTGGGCATTCATGCTATTTTGATTAGTCTGGCTGGTTTTATCACTCTGATCACTTTGAATACTCTTGCCATTTGACGAATTCGGTCAATTCCAACGTTCTATTCAGTTTCAACATGATGAACATTCTGAATTATTGGGCATTCAGTCTATTTTGATTAGTCTGGCTGGTTTTATCACTCTGATCACTTGATTATTCTTGTCATTTGACGAATTCGGTCAATTCCAACGTCAAATTCACTTTGAACATGCTGAACAATCTGAATTATTGGACATTCAGGCTATTTTCATTTTTCTGCCTGGTTTTATCACTCTGATCACTTTGATTATTCTTGTCATTTGACGAATTCGGTCAATTCCAAAGTCATATTCAGTTTCAACATGATGAACATTCTGAATTATTGGGCATTCATTCTATTTTGATTAGTCTGGCTGGTTTTATCACTCTGATCACTTTGATTATTCTTGCCAATTGACGAATTCGGTCAATTCCAACGTCATATTCACTTTGAACATGCTGAACTATCTTAATTATTGGGCATTCAGGCTATTTTGATTAGTCTGGCTGGTTTTATCACTCTGATCATTTTGATTATTCTTGTCATTTGACGAATTCGGTCAATTCCAACGTCATATTCAGTTTCAACATGATGAACATTCTGAATTATTGGGCATTCATGCTATTTTGATTAGTCTGGCTGGTTTTATCACTCTGATCACTTTGAATACTCTTGCCATTTGACGAATTCGGTCAATTCCAACGTCATATTCAGTTTCAACATGATGAACATTCTGAATTATTGGGCATTCAGGCTATTTTGATTAGTCTGGCTGGTTTTATCACTCTGATCACTTTGAATACTCTTGCCATTTGACGAATTCGGTCAATTCCAACATTCTATTCAGTTTCAACATGATGAACATTCTGAATTATTGGGCATTCAGGCTATTTTGATTAGTCTGGTTGGTTTTATCACTCTGATCACTTTGAATATTCTTGCCATTTGACGAATTCGGTCAATTCCAACGTCATATTAAATTTGAACATGCTGAACAATCTGAATTATTGGGCATTCAGGCTATTTTGATTAGTCTGGCTGATTTTATCACTCTGATCACTTTGATTATTCTTGCCAATTGACGAATTCGGTCAATTCCGACGTCATATTCACTTTGAACATGCTGAAAAATCTGAATTATTGGACATTCAGACTATTTTGATTTGTCTGGTTGGTTTATCACTTTGATTATGCATGCCATTTGACGAATTCGGTCAATTCTAACGTCATATTCAGTTTCAACATGATGAACATTCTGAATTATTGGGCATTCAGGCTATTTTGATTAGTCTGGCTGGTTTTATCACTCTGATCACTTTGATTATGCATGCCATTTGACGAATTCGGTCAATTCCAACGTCATATTCAGTTTCAACATGATGAACATTCTGAATTATTGGGAATTCAGGATATTTTGATTAGTCTGGCTGGTTTTATCACTCTGATCACTTTGATTATTCTTGCCATTTGACGAATTCGGTCAATTCCAACGTTCTATTCAGTTTCAACATGATGAACATTCTGAATTATTGGGCATTCAGGCTATTTTGATTATTCTGGCTGGTTTTATCACTCTGATCACTTTGATTATTCTTGTCATTTGACGAATTCGGTCAATTCCAACGTCATATTCACTTTGAACATGCTGAACAATCTGAATTATTGGACATTCAGGCTATTTTCATTTGTCTGGCTGATTTTATCACTCTGATCACTTTGATTATGCATGCCATTTGACGAATTCGGTCAATTCTAACGTCATATTCAGTTTCAACATGATGAACATTCTGAATTATTGGGCATTCAGGCTATTTTGATTAGTCTGGCTGGTTTTATCACTCTGATCACTTTGATTATTCTTGCCAATTGACGAATTCGGTCAATTCCGACGTCATATTCACTTTGAACATGCTGAAAAATCTGAATTATTGGACATTCAGACTATTTTGATTTGTCTGGTTGGTTTATCACTTTGATTATGCATGCCATTTGACGAATTCGGTCAATTCTAACGTCATATTCACTTTGAACATGCTGAACAATCTGAATTATTGGACATGCAGGCTATTTTCATTTGTCTGGCTGGTTTTATCACTCTGATCACTTTGATTATTCTTGCCAATTGACGAATTCGGTCAATTCCGACGTCATATTCACTTTGAACATGCTGAAAAATCTGAATTATTGGACATTCAGACTATTTTGATTTGTCTGGTTGGTTTATCACTTTGATTATTCTTGCCATTTGACGAATTCGGTCAATTCCAACGTTCTGTTCAGTTTCAACATGATGAACATTCTGAATTATTGGGCATTCATGCTATTTTGATTCTCTGATCACTTTGATTATTCTTGCCAATTGACGAATTCGGTCAATTCCAACGTTCTATTCAGTTTCAACATGATGAACATTCTGAATTATTGGGCATTCAGGCTATTTTGATTAGTCTGGCTGGTTTTATCACTCTGATCACTTTGAATACTCTTGCCATTTGACGAATTCGGTCAATTCCAACGTTCTATTCAGTTTCAACATGATGGACATTCTGAATTATTGGGCATTCAGGCTATTTTCATTTGTATTGCTGGTTTTATCACTCTGATCACTTTGATTATGCATGCCATTTGACGAATTCGGTCAATTCTAACGTCATATTCACTTTGAACATGCTGATCAATCTGAATTATTGGGCATTCAGGCTATTTTGATTAGTCTTGCTGGTTTTATCACTCTGATCACTTTGATTATTCTTGTCATTTGACGAATTCGGTCAATTCCAACGTCAAATTCACTTTGAACATGCTGAACAATCTTAATTATTGGGCATTCAGGCTATTTTGATAAGTCTGGTTGGTTTTATCACTCTGATCACTTTGAATACTCTTGCCATTTGACGAATTCGGTCAATTCCAACGTTCTGTTCAGTTTCAACATTATGAACATTCTGAATTATTGGGCATTCATGCTATTTTGATTAGTCTGGCTGGTTTTATCACTCTGATCACTTTGAATACTCTTGCCATTTGACGAATTCGGTCAATTCCAACGTTCTATTCAGTTTCAACATGATGAACATTCTGAATTATTGGGCATTCAGTCTATTTTGATTAGTCTGGCTGGTTTTATCACTCTGATCACTTGATTATTCTTGTCATTTGACGAATTCGGTCAATTCCAACGTCAAATTCACTTTGAACATGCTGAACAATCTGAATTATTGGACATTCAGGCTATTTTCATTTTTCTGCCTGGTTTTATCACTCTGATCACTTTGATTATTCTTGTCATTTGACGAATTCGGTCAATTCCAAAGTCATATTCAGTTTCAACATGATGAACATTCTGAATTATTGGGCATTCATTCTATTTTGATTAGTCTGGCTGGTTTTATCACTCTGATCACTTTGATTATTCTTGCCAATTGACGAATTCGGTCAATTCCAACGTCATATTCACTTTGAACATGCTGAACTATCTTAATTATTGGGCATTCAGGCTATTTTGATTAGTCTGGCTGGTTTTATCACTCTGATCATTTTGATTATTCTTGTCATTTGACGAATTCGGTCAATTCCAACGTCATATTCAGTTTCAACATGATGAACATTCTGAATTATTGGGCATTCATGCTATTTTGATTAGTCTGGCTGGTTTTATCACTCTGATCACTTTGATTATTCTTGCCAATTGACGAATTCGGTCAATTCCAACGTCATATTCACTTTGAACATGCTGAACTATCTTAATTATTGGGCATTCAGGCTATTTTGATTAGTCTGGCTGGTTTTATCACTCTGATCATTTTGATTATTCTTGTCATTTGACGAATTCGGTCAATTCCAACGTCATATTCAGTTTCAACATGATGAACATTCTGAATTATTGGGCATTCAGGCTATTTTGATTAGTCTGGCTGGTTTTATCACTCTGATCACTTTGAATACTCTTGCCATTTGACGAATTCGGTCAATTCCAACATTCTATTCAGTTTCAACATGATGAACATTCTGAATTATTGGGCATTCAGGCTATTTTGATTAGTCTGGTTGGTTTTATCACTCTGATCACTTTGAATATTCTTGCCATTTGACGAATTCGGTCAATTCCAACGTCATATTAAATTTGAACATGCTGAACAATCTGAATTATTGGGCATTCAGGCTATTTTGATTAGTCTGGCTGATTTTATCACTCTGATCACTTTGATTATTCTTGCCAATTGACGAATTCGGTCAATTCCGACGTCATATTCACTTTGAACATGCTGAAAAATCTGAATTATTGGACATTCAGACTATTTTGATTTGTCTGGTTGGTTTATCACTTTGATTATGCATGCCATTTGACGGATTCGGTCAATTCTAACGTCATATTCAGTTTCAACATGATGAACATTCTGAATTATTGGGCATTCAGGCTATTTTGATTAGTCTGGCTGGTTTTATCACTCTGATCACTTTGATTATGCATGCCATTTGACGAATTCGGTCAATTCCAACGTCATATTCAGTTTCAACATGATGAACATTCTGAATTATTGGGAATTCAGGATATTTTGATTAGTCTGGCTGGTTTTATCACTCTGATCACTTTGATTATTCTTGCCATTTGACGAATTCGGTCAATTCCAACGTTCTATTCAGTTTCAACATGATGAACATTCTGAATTATTGGGCATTCAGGCTATTTTGATTATTCTGGCTGGTTTTATCACTCTGATCACTTTGATTATTCTTGTCATTTGACGAATTCGGTCAATTCCAACGTCATATTCACTTTGAACATGCTGAACAATCTGAATTATTGGACATTCAGGCTATTTTCATTTGTCTGGCTGATTTTATCACTCTGATCACTTTGATTATGCATGCCATTTGACGAATTCGGTCAATTCTAACGTCATATTCAGTTTCAACATGATGAACATTCTGAATTATTGGGCATTCAGGCTATTTTGATTAGTCTGGCTGGTTTTATCACTCTGATCACTTTGATTATTCTTGCCAATTGACGAATTCGGTCAATTCCGACGTCATATTCACTTTGAACATGCTGGAAAATCTGAATTATTGGACATTCAGACTATTTTGATTTGTCTGGTTGGTTTATCACTTTGATTATGCATGCCATTTGACGAATTCGGTCAATTCTAACGTCATATTCAGTTTCAACATGATGAACATTCTGAATTATTGGGCATTCATGCTATTTTGATTAGTCTGGCTGGTTTTATCACTCTGATAACTTTAAATACTCTTGCCATTTGACGAATTCGGTCAATTCCAACGTTCTATTCAGTTGCAACATGATGGACATTCTGAATTATTTGGCATTCAGGCTATTTTCATTTGTCTTGCTGGTTTTATCACTCTGATCACTTTGATTATGCATGCCATTTGACGAATTCGGTCAATTCTAACGTCATATTCACTTTGAACATGCTGAACAATCTGAATTATTGGACATGCAGGCTATTTTCATTTGTCTGGCTGGTTTTATCACTCTGATCACTTTGATTATTCTTGCCATTTGACGAATTCGGTCAATTCCAACGTTCTGTTCAGTTTCAACATGATGAACATTCTGAATTATTGGGCATTCATGCTATTTTGATTCTCTGATCACTTTGATTATTCTTGCCAATTGACGAATTCGGTCAATTCCAACGTTCTATTCAGTTTCAACATGATGAACATTCTGAATTATTGGGCATTCAGGCTATTTTGATTAGTCTGGCTGGTTTTATCACTCTGATCACTTTGAATACTCTTGCCATTTGACGAATTCGGTCAATTCCAACGTTCTATTCAGTTTCAACATGATGGACATTCTGAATTATTGGGCATTCAGGCTATTTTCATTTGTATTGCTGGTTTTATCACTCTGATCACTTTGATTATGCATGCCATTTGACGAATTCGGTCAATTCTAACGTCATATTCACTTTGAACATGCTGATCAATCTGAATTATTGGGCATTCAGGCTATTTTGATTAGTCTTGCTGGTTTTATCCAACGTCATATTCAGTTTCAACATGATGAACATTCTGAATTATTGGGAATTCAGGATATTTTGATTAGTCTGGCTGGTTTTATCACTCTGATCACTTTGATTATTCTTGCCATTTGACGAATTCGGTCAATTCCAACGTTCTATTCAGTTTCAACATGATGAACATTCTGAATTATTGGGCATTCAGGCTATTTTGATTATTCTGGCTGGTTTTATCACTCTGATCACTTTGATTATTCTTGCCAATTGACGAATTCGGTCAATTCCGACGTCATATTCACTTGGAACATGCTGAAAAATCTGAATTATTGGGCATTCAGGCTATTTTGATTAGTCTGGCTGGTTTTATCACTCTGATCACTTTGATTATTCTTGCCAATTGACGAATTCGGTCAATTCCGACGTCATATTCACTTTGAACATGCTGAAAAATCTGAATTATTGGACATTCAGACTATTTTGATTTGTCTGGTTGGTTTATCACTTTGATTATGCATGCCATTTGACGAATTCGGTCAATTCTAACGTCATATTCAGTTTCAACATGATGAACATTCTGAATTATTGGGCATTCATGCTATTTTGATTAGTCTGGCTGGTTTTATCACTCTGATAACTTTAAATACTCTTGCCATTTGACGAATTCGGTCAATTCCAACGTTCTATTCAGTTGCAACATGATGGACATTCTGAATTATTTGGCATTCAGGCTATTTTCATTTGTCTTGCTGGTTTTATCACTCTGATCACTTTGATTATGCATGCCATTTGACGAATTCGGTCAATTCTAACGTCATATTCACTTTGAACATGCTGAACAATCTGAATTATTGGACATGCAGGCTATTTTCATTTGTCTGGCTGGTTTTATCACTCTGATCACTTTGATTATTCTTGCCATTTGACGAATTCGGTCAATTCCAACGTTCTGTTCAGTTTCAACATGATGAACATTCTGAATTATTGGGCATTCATGCTATTTTGATTAGTCTGGCTGGTTTTATCACTCTGATCACTTTGATTATTCTTGCCATTTGACGAATTCGGTCAATTCCAACGTTCTATTCAGTTTCAACATGATGAACATTCTGAATTATTGGGCATTCAGGCTATTTTGATTAGTCTGGCTGGTTTTATCACTTTGATCACTTTGAATACTCTTGCCATTTGACGAATTCGGTCAATTCCAACGTCATATTCAGTTTCAACATGATGAACGTTCTGAATTATTGGGCATTCAGGCTATTTTGATTAGTCTGGCTGGTTTTATCACTCTGATCACTTTGATTATTCTTGCCAATTGACGAATTCGGTCAATTCCAACGTTCTATTCAGTTTCAACATGATGAACATTCTGAATTATTGGGCATTCAGGCTATTTTGATTAGTCTGGCTGGTTTTATCACTCTGATCACTTTGAATACTCTTGCCATTTGACGAATTCGGTCAATTCCAACGTTCTATTCAGTTTCAACATGATGGACATTCTGAATTATTGGGCATTCAGGCTATTTTCATTTGTATTGCTGGTTTTATCACTCTGATCACTTTGATTATGCATGCCATTTGACGAATTCGGTCAATTCTAACGTCATATTCACTTTGAACATGCTGATCAATCTGAATTATTGGACATTCAGGCTATTTTCATTTGTCTGGCTGGTTTTATCACTCTGATCACTTTGATTATTCTTGCCATTTGACGAATTCGGTCAATTCCAACGTTCTGTTCAGTTTCAACATGATGAACATTCTGAATTATTGGGCATTTATGCTATTTTGATTAGTCTGGATGGTTTTATCACTCTGATCACTTTGATTATTCTTGTCATTTGACGAATTCGGTCAATTCCAACGTCATATTCAGTTTCAACATAATGAACATTCTGAATTATTGGGCATTCAGGCTATTTTGATTAGTCTTGCTGGTTTTATCACTCTGATCACTTTGATTATGCATGCCATTTGACGAATTCGGTCAATTCCAACGTCATATTCACTTTGAACATGCTGAACAATCTTAATTATTGGACATTCAGGCTATTTTCATTTGTCTGCCTGGTTTTATCACTCTGATCACTTTAAATACTCTTGTCATTTGACGAATTCTGTCAATTCCAACGTCATATTCAGTTTCAACATGATGAACATTCTGAATTATTGGACATTCAGGCTATTTTCATTTGCATGGCTGGTTTTATCACTCTGATCACTTTGAATACTGTTGTCATTTGACGAATTCGGTCAATTCCAACGTCATATTCAGTTTCAACATGATGAACATTCTGAATTATTGGACATTCATGCTATTTTCATTTGCCTGGCTGGTTTTATCACTCTGATCACTTTGATTATTGTTGCCATTTGACGAATTCGGTCAATTCCAACGTTCAATTCAGTTTCAACATGATGAACATTCTGAATTATTGGGCATTCAGGCTATTTTGATTAGTCTGGCTGGTTTTATCACTCTGATCACTTTGAATATTCTTGCCAATTGACGAATTCGGTCAATTCCAACGTCATATTCAGTTTCAACATGATGAACATTCTGAATTATTGGGCATTCATGCTATTTTGATTAGTCTGGCTGGTTTTATCACTCTGATAACTTTAAATAATCTTGCCATTTGACGAATTCGGTCAATTCCAACGTTCTATTCAGTTTCAACATGATGGACATTCTGAATTATTGGGCATTCAGGCTATTTTCATTTGTCTTGCTGGTTTTATCACTCTGATCGCTTTGATTATGCATGCCATTTGACGAATTCGGTCAATTCTAACGTCATATTCACTTTGAACATGCTGAACAATCTGAATTATTGGACAGTCAGGCTATTTTCATTTGTCTGGCTGGTTTTATCACTCTGATCACTTTGATTATTCTTGCCATTTGACGAATTCGGTCAATTCCAACGTTCTGTTCAGTTTCAACATGATGAACATTCTGAATTATTGGGCATTCATGCTATTTTGATTAGTCTGGCTGGCGAATTCGGTCAATTCCAACGTCATATTCAGTTTCAACATGATGAACATTCTGAATTATTGGACATTCATGCTATTTTCATTTGCCTGGCTGGTTTTATCACTCTGATCACTTTGATTATTCTTGCCATTTGACGAATTCGGTCAATTCCAACGTTCAATTCAGTTTCAACATGATGAACATTCTGAATTATTGGGCATTCAGGCTATTTTGATTAGTCTGGCTGGTTTTATCACTCTGATCACTTTGAATATTCTTGCCAATTGACGAATTCGGTCAATTCCAACGTCATATTCAGTTTCAACATGATGAACATTCTGAATTATTGGGCATTCATCCTATTTTGATTAGTCTGGCTGGTTTTATCACTCTGATAACTTTAAATAATCTTGCCATTTGACGAATTCGGTCAATTCCAACGTTCTATTCAGTTTCAACATGATGGACATTCTGAATTATTGGGCATTCAGGCTATTTTCATTTGTCTTGCTGGTTTTATCACTCTGATCGCTTTGATTATGCATGCCATTTGACGAATTCGGTCAATTCTAACGTCATATTCACTTTGAACATGCTGAACAATCTGAATTATTGGACAGTCAGGCTATTTTCATTTGTCTGGCTGGTTTTATCACTCAGATCACTTTGATTATTCTTGCCATTTGACGAATTCGGTCAATTCCAACGTTCTGTTCAGTTTCAACATGATGAACATTCTGAATTATTGGGCATTCATGCTATTTTGATTAGTCTGGCTGGTTTTATCACTCTGATCACTTTGATTATTCTTGCCAATTGACGAATTCGGTCAATTCCGACGTCATATTCACTTTGAACATGCTGAAAAATCTGAATTATTGGACATTCAGACTATTTTGATTTGTCTGATTGGTTTATCACTTTGATTATGCATGCCATTTGACGAATTCGGTCAATTCTAACGTCATATTCAGTTTCAACATGATGAACATTCTGAATTATTGGGCATTCAGGCTATTTTGATTAGTCTGGCTGGTTTTATCACTCTGATCACTTTGATTATGCATGCCATTTGACGAATTCGGTCAATTCTAACGTCATATTCAGTTTCAACATGATGAACATTCTGAATTATTGGGCATTCAGGCTATTTTGATTAGTCTGGCTGGTTTTATCACTCTGATCACTTTGAATACTCTTGCCATTTGACGAATTCGGTCAATTCCAACGTTCTATTCAGTTTCAACATGATGGACATTCTGAATTATTGGGCATTCAGGCTATTTTCATTTGTATTGCTGGTTTTATCACTCTGATCACTTTGATTATGCATGCCATTTGACGAATTCGGTCAATTCTAACGTCATATTCACTTTTAACATGCTGAACAATCTGAATTATTGGACATTCAGGCTATTTTCATTTGTCTGGCTGGTCAATTCTAACGTCATATTCACTTTGAACATGCTGAACAATCTGAATTATTGGACATTCAGGCTATTTTCATTTGTCTGGCTGGTTTTATCACTCTGATCACTTTGATTATTCTTGCCATTTGACGAATTCGGTCAATTCCAACGTTCTGTTCAGTTTCAACATGATGAACATTCTGAATTATTGGGCATTCATGCTATTTTGATTAGTCTGGCTGGTTTTATCACTCTGATCACTTTGATTATTCTTGCCATTTGACGAATTCGGTCAATTCCAACGTTCTATTCAGTTTCAACATGATGAACATTCTGAATTATTGGGCATTCAGGCAATTTTGATTAGTCTGGCTGGTTTTATCACTCTGCTCACTTTGAATACTCTTGCCATTTGACGAATACGGTCAATTCCAACGTCATATTCAGTTTCAACATGATGAACGTTCTGAATTATTGGGCATTCAGGCTATTTTGATTAGTCTGGCTGGTTTTATCACTCTGATCACTTTGATTATTCTTGCCAATTGACGAATTCGGTCAATTCCAACGTTCTATTCAGTTTCAACATGATGAACATTCTGAATTATTGGGCATTCAGGCTATTTTGATTAGTCTGGCTGGTTTTATCACTCTGATCACTTTGAATACTCTTGCCATTTGACGAATTCGGTCAATTCCAACGTTCTATTCAGTTTCAACATGATGGACATTCTGAATTATTGGGCATTCAGGCTATTTTCATTTGTATTGCTGGTTTTATCACTCTGATCACTTTGATTATGCATGCCATTTGACGAATTCGGTCAATTCTAACGTCATATTCACTTTGAACATGCTGAACAATCTGAATTATTGGACATTCAGGCTATTTTCATTTGTCTGGCTGGTTTTATCACTCTGATCACTTTGATTATTCTTGCCATTTGACGAATTCGGTCAATTCCAACGTTCTGTTCAGTTTCAACATGATGAACATTCTGAATTATTGGGCATTCATGCTATTTTGATTAGTCTGGATGGTTTTATCACTCTGATCACTTTGATTATTCTTGTCATTTGACGAATTCGGTCAATTCCAACGTCATATTCAGTTTCAACATAATGAACATTCTGAATTATTGGGCATTCAGGCTATTTTGATTAGTCTTGCTGGTTTTATCACTCTGATCACTTTGATTATGCATGCCATTTGACGAATTCGGTCAATTCCAACGTCATATTCACTTTGAACATGCTGAACAATCTTAATTATTGGACATTCAGGCTATTTTCATTTGTCTGCCTGGTTTTATCACTCTGATCACTTTAAATACTCTTGTCATTTGACGAATTCTGTCAATTCCAACGTCATATTCAGTTTCAACATGATGAACATTCTGAATTATTGGACATTCAGGCTATTTTCATTTGCATGGCTGGTTTTATCACTCTGATCACTTTGAATACTCTTGTCATTTGACGAATTCGGTCAATTCCAACGTCATATTCAGTTTCAACATGATGAACATTCTGAATTATTGGACATTCATGCTATTTTCATTTGCCTGGCTGGTTTTATCACTCTGATCACTTTGATTATTCTTGCCATTTGACGAATTCGGTCAATTCCAACGTTCAATTCAGTTTCAACATGATGAACATTCTGAATTATTGGGCATTCAGGCTATTTTGATTAGTCTGGCTGGTTTTATCACTCTGATCACTTTGATTATTCTTGCCATTTGACGAATTCGGTCAATTCCAACGTTCTGTTCAGTTTCAACATGATGAACATTCTGAATTATTGGGCATTCATGCTATTTTGATTAGTCTGGCTGGTTTTATCACTCTGATCACTTTGATTATTCTTGTCATTTGACGAATTCGGTCAATTCCAACGTCATATTCAGTTTCAACATAATGAACATTCTGAATTATTGGGCATTCAGGCTATTTTGATTAGTCTTGCTCGTTTTATCACTCTGATCACTTTGATTATGCATGCCATTTGACGAATTCGGTTAATTCCAACGTCATATTCACTTTGAACATGCTGAACAATCTTAATTATTGGACATTCAGGCTATTTTCATTTGCCTGGCTGGTTTTATCACTCTGAACATGCTGAACGATCTTAATTATTGGACATTCAGGCTTTTTTCATTTGTCTGCCTGGTTTTATCACTCTGATCACTTTAAATACTCTTGTCACTTGACGAATTCGGTCAATTCCAACGTCATATTCAGTTTCAACATGATGAACATTCTGAATTATTGGACATTCAGGCTATTTTCATTTGCATGGCTGGTTCTATCACTCTGATCACTTTGAATACTCTTGTCATTTGACGAATTCGGTCAATTCCAACGTCATATTCAGTTTCAACATGATGAACATTCTGAATTATTGGACATTCATGCTATTTTCATTTGCCTGGCTGGTTTTATCACTCTGATCACTTTGATTATTCTTGCCATTTGACGAATTCGGTCAATTCCAACGTCATATTCACTTTGAACATGCTGAACAATCTTAATTATTGGGCAATAGGGCTATTTTGATTAGTCTGGCTGGTTTTATCACTCTGATCACTTTGAATATTCTTGCCAATTGACGAATTCGGTCAATTCCAACGTCATATTCAGTTTCAACATGATGAACAATCTTAATTATTGGGCATTAGGGCTATTTTGATTAGTCTGGCTGGTTTTATCACTCTGATCACTTTGAATATTCTTGCCAATTGACGAATTCGGTCAATTCCAACGTCATATTCAGTTTCAACATGATGAACATTCTGAATTATTGGGCATTCAGGCTATTTTGATTAGTCTGGCTGGTTTTATCACTCTGATCACTTTGAATATTCTTGCCAATTGACGAATTCGGTCAATTCCAACGTCATATTCAGTTTCAACATGATGAACATTCTGAATTATTGGGCATTCAGGCTATTTTGATTAGTCTGGCTGGTTTTATCACTCTGATCACTTTGAATATTCTTGCCAATTGACGAATTCGGTCAATTCCAACGTCATATTCAGTTTCAACATGATGAACATTCTGAATTATTGGGCATTCAGGCTATTTTGATTAGTCTGGCTGGTTTTATCACTCTGATCACTTTGATTATTCTTGCCAATTGACGAATTCGGTCAATTCCAACGTCATATTCACTTTGAACATGCTGAACAATCTTAATTATTGGGCATTAGGGCTATTTTGATTAGTCTGGCTGGTTTTATCACTCTGATCACTTTGATTATTCTTGCCATTTGACGAATTCGGTCAATTCCAACGTTCTATTCAGTTTCAACATGATGGACATTCTGAATTATTGGGCATTCAGGCTATTTTCATTTGTCGAATGCGGTCAATTCTAACGTCATATTCACTTTGAACATGCTGAACAATCTGAATTATTGGACATTCAGGCTATTTTCATTTGTCTGGCTGGTTTTATCACTCTGATCACTTTGATTATTCTTGCCATTTGACGAATTCGGTCAATTCCAACGTTCTGTTCAGTTTCAACATGATGAACATTCTGAATTATTGGGCATTCATGCTATTTTGATTAGTCTGGCTGGTTTTATCACTCTGATCACTTTGATTATTCTTGTCATTTGACGAATTCGGTCAATTCCAACGTCATATTCAGTTTCAACATAATGAACATTCTGAGTTATTGGGCATTCAGGCTAGTTTGATTAGTCTTGCTGGTTTTATCACTCTGATCACTTTGATTATGCATGCCATTTGACGAATTCGGTTAATTCCAACGTCATATTCACTTTGAACATGCTGAACAATCTTAATTATTGGACATTCAGGCTATTTTCATTTGCCTGGCTGGTTTTATCACTCTGATCACTTTGAATACTCTTGTCATTTGACGAATTCGGTCAATTCCAACGTCATATTCAGTTTCAACATGATGAACATTCTGAATTATTGGACATTCAGGCTATTTTCATTTGCCTGGCTGGTTTTATCACTCTGATCACTTTGATTATTCTTGCCATTTGACGAATTCGGTCAATTCCAGCGTTCTATTCAGTTTCAACATGATGAACATTCTGAATTATTGGGCATTCATGCTATTTTGATTAGTCTGGCTGGTTTTATCACTCTGATAACTTTAAATAATCTTGCCATTTGACGAATTCGGTCAATTCCAACGTTCTATTCAGTTTCAACATGATGGACATTCTGAATTATTGGGCATTCAGGCTATTTTCATTTGTCTTGCTGGTTTTATCACTCTGATCGCTTTGATTATGCATGCCATTTGACGAATTCGGTCAATTCTAACGTCATATTCACTTTGAACATGCTGAACAATCTGAATTATTGGACATTCAGGCTATTTTCATTTGTCTGGCTGGTTTTATCACTCTGATCACTTTGATTATTCTTGCCATTTGACGAATTCGGTCAATTCCAACGTTCTGTTCAGTTTCAACATGATGAACATTCTGAATTATTGGGCATTCATGCTATTTTGATTAGTCTGGCTGGTTTTATCACTCTGATCACTTTGATTATTCTTGTCATTTGACGAATTCGGTCAATTCCAACGTCATATTCAGTTTCAACATAATGAACATTCTGAATTATTGGGCATTCAGGCTATTTTGATTAGTCTTGCTGGTTTTATCACTCTGATCACTTTGATTATGCATGCCATTTGACGAATTCGGTTAATTCCAACGTCATATTCACTTTGAACATGCTGAACAATCTTAATTATTGGACATTCAGGCTATTTTCATTTGCCTGGCTGGTTTTATCACTCTGAACATGCTAAACAATCTTAATTATTGGACATTCAGGCTATTTTCATTTGTCTGCCTGGTTTTATCACTCTGATCACTTTAAATACTCTTGTCATTTGACGAATTCGGTCAATTCCAACGTCATATTCAGTTTCAACATAATGAACATTCTGAATTATTGGGCATGCAGGCTATTTTGATTAGTTTTGCTGGTTTTATCACTCTGATCACTTTGATTATGCATGCCATTTGACGAATTCGGTCAATTCCAACGTCATATTCACTTTGAACATGCTGAACAATCTTAATTATTGGACATTCAGGCTATTTTCATTTGCCTGGCTGGTTTTATCACTCTGAACATGATGAACATTCTGAATTATTGGACATTCAGGCTATTTTCATTTGCATGGCTGGTTCTATCACTCTGATCACTTTGATTATTCTTGTCATTTGACGAATTCGGTCAATTCCAACGTCATATTCAGTTTCAACATAATGAACATTCTGAGTTATTGGACATTCAGGCTATTTTCATTTGCCTGGCTGGTTTTATCACTCTGATCACTTTGATTATTCTTGCCATTTGACGAATTCGGTCAATTCCAGCGTTCTATTCAGTTTCAACATGATGAACATTCTGAATTATTGGGCATTCATGCTATTTTGATTAGTCTGGCTGGTTTTATCACTCTGATAACTTTGAGTATTCATGCCATTTGACGAATTCGGTCAATTCCAACGTCATATTCAGTTTCAACATGATAAACATTCTGAATTATTGGGCATTCAGGCTATTTTGATTAGTCTGGCTGGTTTTATCACTCTGATCACTTTGATTATTCTTGCCAATTGACGAATTCGGTCAATTCCAACGTCATATTCAGTTTCAACATGATGAACATTCTGAATTATTGGACATTCAGGCTATTTTCATTTGCCTGGCTGGTTTTATCACTCTGATCACTTTGATTATTCTTGCCATTTGACGAATTCGGTCAATTCCAGCGTTCTATTCAGTTTCAACATGATGAACATTCTGAATTATTGGGCATTCATGCTATTTTGATTAGTCTGGCTGGTTTTATCACTCTGATAACTTTAAATAATCTTGCCATTTGACGAATTCGGTCAATTCCAACGTTCTATTCAGTTTCAACATGATGGACATTCTGAATTATTGGGCATTCAGGCTATTTTCATTTGTCTTGCTGGTTTTATCACTCTGATCGCTTTGATTATGCATGCCATTTGACGAATTCGGTCAATTCTAACGTCATATTCACTTTGAACATGCTGAACAATCTGAATTATTGGACATTCAGGCTATTTTCATTTGTCTGGCTGGTTTTATCACTCTGATCACTTTGATTATTCTTGCCATTTGACGAATTCGGTCAATTCCAACGTTCTGTTCAGTTTCAACATGATGAACATTCTGAATTATTGGGCATTCATGCTATTTTGATTAGTCTGGCTGGTTTTATCACTCTGATCACTTTGATTATTCTTGTCATTTGACGAATTCGGTCAATTCCAACGTCATATTCAGTTTCAACATAATGAACATTCTGAATTATTGGGCATTCAGGCTATTTTGATTAGTCTTGCTGGTTTTATCACTCTGATCACTTTGATTATGCATGCCATTTGACGAATTCGGTTAATTCCAACGTCATATTCACTTTGAACATGCTGAACAATCTTAATTATTGGACATTCAGGCTATTTTCATTTGCCTGGCTGGTTTTATCACTCTGAACATGCTAAACAATCTTAATTATTGGACATTCAGGCTATTTTCATTTGTCTGCCTGGTTTTATCACTCTGATCACTTTAAATACTCTTGTCATTTGACGAATTCGGTCAATTCCAACGTCATATTCAGTTTCAACATAATGAACATTCTGAGTTATTGGGCATTCAGGCTATTTTGATTAGTCTTGCTGGTTTTATCACTCTGATCACTTTGATTATGCATGCCATTTGACGAATTCGGTTAATTCCAACGTCATATTCAGTTTCAACATAATGAACATTCTGAATTATTGGGCATTCAGGCTATTTTGATTAGTCTTGCTGGTTTTATCACTCTGATCACTTTGATTATGCATGCCATTTGACGAATTCGGTTAATTCCAACGTCATATTCACTTTGAACATGCTGAACAATCTTAATTATTGGACATTCAGGCTATTTTCATTTGCCTGGCTGGTTTTATCACTCTGAACATGCTAAACAATCTTAATTATTGGACATTCAGGCTATTTTCATTTGTCTGCCTGGTTTTATCACTCTGATCACTTTGATTATTCTTGTCATTTGACGAATTCGGTCAATTCCAACGTCATATTCAGTTTCAACATAATGAACATTCTGAATTATTGGGCATTCAGGCTATTTTGATTAGTCTTGCTGGTTTTATCACTCTGATCACTTTGATTATGCATGCCATTTGACGAATTCGGTTAATTCCAACGTCATATTCACTTTGAACATGCTGAACAATCTTAATTATTGGACATTCAGGCTATTTTCATTTGCCTGGCTGGTTTTATCACTCTGAACATGCTGAACAATCTTAATTATTGGACATTCAGGCTATTTTCATTTGTCTGCCTGGTTTTATCACTCTGATCACTTTAAATACTCTTGTCATTTGACGAATTCGGTCAATTCCAACGTCATATTCAGTTTCAACATGATGAACATTCTGAATTATTGGACATTCAGGCTATTTTCATTTGCCTGGCTGGTTTTATCACTCTGAACATGATGAACATTCTGAATTATTGGACATTCAGGCTATTTTCATTTGCATGGCTGGTTCTATCACTCTGAACATGCTGAACAATCTTAATTATTGGACATTCAGGCTATTTTCATTTGTCTGCCTGGTTTTATCACTCTGATCACTTTAAATACTCTTGTCATTTGACGAATTCGGTCAATTCCAACGTCATATTCAGTTTCAACATGATGAACATTCTGAATTATTGGACATTCAGGCTATTTTCATTTGCATGGCTGGTTCTATCACTCTGATCACTTTGAATACTCTTGTCATTTGACGAATTCGGTCAATTCCAACGTCATAATCAGTTTCAACATGATGAACATTCTGAATTATTGGACATTCATGCTATTTTCATTTGCCTGGCTGGTTTTATCACTCTGATCACTTTGATTATTCTTGCCATTTGACGAATTCGGTCAATTCCAACGTTCAATTCAGTTTCAACATGATGAACATTCTGAATTATTGGGCATTCAGGCTATTTTGATTAGTCTGGCTGGTTTTATCACTCTGATCACTTTGAATATTCTTGCCAATTGACGAATTCGGTCAATTCCAACGTCATATTCAGTTTCAACATGATGAACATTCTGAATTATTGGGCATTCATGCTATTTTGATTAGTCTGGCTGGTTTTATCACTCTGATAACTTTAAATAATCTTGCCATTTGACGAATTCGGTCAATTCCAACGTTCTATTCAGTTTCAACATGATGGACATTCTGAATTATTGGGCATTCAGGCTATTTGCATTTGTCTTGCTGGTTTTATCACTCTGATCGCTTTGATTATGCATGCCATTTGACGAATTCGGTCAATTCTTACGTCATATTCACTTTGAACATGCTGAACAATCTGAATTATAGGACATTCAGGCTATTTTCATTTGTCTGGCTGGTTTTATCACTCTGATCACTTTGATTATTCTTGCCATTTGACGAATTCGGTCAATTCCAACGTTCTGTTCAGTTTCAACATGATGAACTTTCTGAATTATTGGGCATTCATGCTATTTTGATTAGTCTGGCTGGTTTTATCACTCTGATCACTTTGATTATTCTTGTCATTTGACGAATTCGGTCAATTCCAACGTCATACTCAGTTTCAACATAATGAACATTCTGAGTTATTGGGCATTCAGGCTATTTTGATTAGTCTTGCTGGTTTTATCACTCTGATCACTTTGATTATGCATGCCATTTGACGAATTCGGTTAATTCCAACGTCATATTCACTTTGAACATGCTGCACAATCTTAATTATTGGACATTCATGCTATTTTCATTTGCCTGGCTGGTTTTATTACTCTGATCACTTTGAATACTCTTGTCATTTGACGAATTCGGTCAATTCCAACGTCATATTCAGTTTCAACATGATGAACATTCTGAATTATTGGACATTCAGGCTATTTTCATTTGCCTGGCTGGTTTTATCACTCTGATCACTTTGATTATTCTTGCCATTTGACGAATTCGGTCAATTCCAGCGTTCTATTCAGTTTCAACATGATGAACATTCTGAATTATTGGGCATTCAGGCTATTTTGATTAGTCTGGCTGGTTTTATCACTCTGATAACTTTAAATAATCTTGCCATTTGACGAATTCGGTCAATTCCAACGTTCTATTCAGTTTCAACATGATGGACATTCTGAATTATTGGGCATTCAGGCTATTTTCATTTGTCTTGCTGGTTTTATCACTCTGATCGCTTTGATTATGCATGCCATTTGACGAATTCGGTCAATTCTAACGTCATATTCACTTTGAACATGCTGAACAATCTGAATTATTGGACATTCAGGCTATTTTCATTTGTCTGGCTGGTTTTATCACTCTGATCACTTTGATTATTCTTGCCATTTGACGAATTCGGTCAATTCCAACGTCATATTCACTTTGAACATGCTGAACAAACTGAATTATTGGACATTCAGGCTATTTTCATTTGTCTGGCTGGTTTTATTGGGCATTCAGGCTATTTTGATTAGTCTGATTGGTTTTATCACTCTGATCACTTTGAATACTTATGCCATTTGACGAATTCGGTCAATTCCAACGTTCTATTCAGTTTCAACATGATGAACATTCTGAATTATTGGGCATTCAGGCTATTTTGATTAGTCTGGTTGGTTTTATCACTCTGATCACTTTGATTATTCTTGCCAATTGACGAATTCGGTCAATTCCAACGTCATATTCACTTTGAACATGCTGAACAATCTTAATTATTGGGCATTAGGGCTATTTTGATTAGTCTGGCTGGTTTTATCACTCTTATCACTTTGATTATTCTTGTCATTTGACGAATTCGGTCAATTCCAACGTCATATTCAGTTTCAACATGATGAACATTCTGAATTATTGGGCATTCAGGCTATTTTGATTAGTCTGGCTGGTTTTATCACTCTGATCACTTTGATTATTCTTGTCATTTGACGAATTCGGTCAATTCCAACGTCATATTCAGTTTCAACATGATGAACATTCTGAATTATTGGGCATTCAGGCTATTTTGATTAGTCTGGCTGGTTTTATCACTCTGATCACTTTGATTATTCTTGCCATTTGACGAATTCGGTCAATTCCAACGTCATATTCACTTTGAACATGCTGAACAAACTGAATTATTGGACATTCAGGCTATTTTCATTTGTCTGGCTGGTTTTATTGGGCATTCAGGCTATTTTGATTAGTCTGATTGGTTTTATCACTCTGATCACTTTGAATACTTATGCCATTTGACGAATTCGGTCAATTCCAACGTTCTATTCAGTTTCAACATGATGAACATTCTGAATTATTGGGCATTCAGGCTATTTTGATTAGTCTGGCTGGTTTTATCACTCTGATCACTTTGATTATTCTTGCCAATTGACGAATTCGGTCAATTCCAACGTTCTGTTCAGTTTCAACATGATGAATATTCTGAATTATTGGGCATTAGGGCTATTTTGATTAGTCTGGCTGGTTTTATCACTCTTATCACTTTGATTATTCTTGTCATTTGACGAATTCGGTCAATTCCAACGTCATATTCAGTTTCAACATGATGAACATTCTGAATTATTGGGCATTCAGGCTATTTTCCAACGTCATATTCACTTTGAACATGCTGAACAATCTTAATTATTGGGCATTCAGGCTATTTTGATTAGTCTGGCTGGTTTTATCACTCTTATCACTTTGATTATTCTTGTCATTTGACGAATTCGGTCAATTCCAACGTCATATTCAGTTTCAACATGATGAACATTCTGAATTATTGGGCATTCATGCTATTTTGATTAGTCTGGCTGGTTTTATCACTCTGATCACTTTGATTATTCTTGCCAATTAACGAATTCGGTCAATTCCAACGTCATATTCAGCTTCAACATGATGAACATTCTGAATTATTGGGCATTCATCCTATTTTGATTAGTCTGGCTGGTTTTATCACTCTGATCACTTTGATTATTCTTGCCAATTGACGAATTCGGTCAATTCCAACGTCATATTCAATTTGAACATGCTGAACAATCTTAATTATTGGGCATTCAGGCTATTTTGATTAGTCTGGCTGGTTGTATCACTCTGATCACTTTGATTATTCTTGTCATTTGACGAATTCGGTCAATTCCAACGTCATATTCAGTTTCAACATGATGAACATTCTGAATTATTGGGCATTCATGCTTTTTTGATTAGTCTGGCTGGTTTTATCACTCTGATCACTTTGAATAATCTTGCCATTTGACGAATTCGGTCAATTCCAACGTCATATTCAGTTTCAACATGATGAACATTCTGAATTATTTTGCATTCAGGCTATTTTGATTAGTCTAGCTGGTTTTATCACTCTGATCACTTTGAATATTCTTGCCATTTGACGAATTCGGTCAATTCCAACGTCATATTCAATTTGAACATGCTGAACAATCTGAATTATTGGGCATTCAGGCTATTTTGATTAGTCTGGCTGGTTTTATCACTCTGATCACTTTGATTATGCATGCCATTTGACGAATTCGGTCAATTTCAACGTCATATTCACTTTGAACATGCTGAACAATTATTGGGAATTCAGGCTATTTTGATTAGTCTGGCTGGTTTTATCACTCTGATCACTTTGATTATTCTTGCCATTTGACGAATTCGGTCAATTCCAACGTTCTGTTCAGTTTCAACATGATGAACATTCTGAATTATTGGGCATTCATGCTATTTTGATTAGTCTGGCTGGTTTTATCACTCTGATCACTTTGAAT
Source organism: Hydrotaea cyrtoneurina (assembly GCA_958296145.1). NCBI lineage: Eukaryota > Metazoa > Arthropoda > Insecta > Diptera > Muscidae > Hydrotaea > Hydrotaea cyrtoneurina. Next base: position 80,559,124 of record OY282513.1, read on the forward strand.
ACTCTTGCCATTTGACGAATTCGGTCAATTCCAACTTTCTATTCAGTTTCAAGAATTCGGTCAATTCCAACGTCATATTCAGTTTCAACATGATGAACATTCTGAATTATTGGACATTCAGGCTATTTTCATTTGCCTGGCTGGTTTTATCACTCTGATCACTTTGATTATTCTTGCCATTTGACGAATTCGGTCAATTCCAGCGTTCTATTCAGTTTCAACATGATGAACATTCTGAATTATTGGGCATTCAGGCTATTTTGATTAGTCTGGCTGGTTTTATCACTCTGATAACTTTAAATAATCTTGCCATTTGACGAATTCGGTCAATTCCAACGTTCTATTCAGTTTCAACATGATGGACATTCTGAATTATTGGGCATTCAGGCTATTTTCATTTGTCTTGCTGGTTTTATCACTCTGATCGCTTTGATTATGCATGCCATTTGACGAATTCGGTCAATTCTAACGTCATATTCACTTTGAACATGCTGAACAATCTGAATTATTGGACATTCAGGCTATTTTCATTTGTCTGGCTGGTTTTATCACTCTGATCACTTTGATTATTCTTGCCATTTGACGAATTCGGTCAATTCCAACGTCATATTCACTTTGAACATGCTGAACAAACTGAATTATTGGACATTCAGGCTATTTTCATTTGTCTGGCTGGTTTTATTGGGCATTCAGGCTATTTTGATTAGTCTGATTGGTTTTATCACTCTGATCACTTTGAATACTTATGCCATTTGACGAATTCGGTCAATTCCAACGTTCTATTCAGTTTCAACATGATGAACATTCTGAATTATTGGGCATTCAGGCTATTTTGATTAGTCTGGTTGGTTTTATCACTCTGATCACTTTGATTATTCTTGCCAATTGACGAATTCGGTCAATTCCAACGTCATATTCACTTTGAACATGCTGAACAATCTTAATTATTGGGCATTAGGGCTATTTTGATTAGTCTGGCTGGTTTTATCACTCTTATCACTTTGATTATTCTTGTCATTTGACGAATTCGGTCAATTCCAACGTCATATTCAGTTTCAACATGATGAACATTCTGAATTATTGGGCATTCAGGCTATTTTGATTAGTCTGGCTGGTTTTATCACTCTGATCACTTTGATTATTCTTGTCATTTGACGAATTCGGTCAATTCCAACGTCATATTCAGTTTCAACATGATGAACATTCTGAATTATTGGGCATTCAGGCTATTTTGATTAGTCTGGCTGGTTTTATCACTCTGATCACTTTGATTATTCTTGCCATTTGACGAATTCGGTCAATTCCAACGTCATATTCACTTTGAACATGCTGAACAAACTGAATTATTGGACATTCAGGCTATTTTCATTTGTCTGGCTGGTTTTATTGGGCATTCAGGCTATTTTGATTAGTCTGATTGGTTTTATCACTCTGATCACTTTGAATACTTATGCCATTTGACGAATTCGGTCAATTCCAACGTTCTATTCAGTTTCAACATGATGAACATTCTGAATTATTGGGCATTCAGGCTATTTTGATTAGTCTGGCTGGTTTTATCACTCTGATCACTTTGATTATTCTTGCCAATTGACGAATTCGGTCAATTCCAACGTTCTGTTCAGTTTCAACATGATGAATATTCTGAATTATTGGGCATTAGGGCTATTTTGATTAGTCTGGCTGGTTTTATCACTCTTATCAGTTTGATTATTCTTGTCATTTGACGAATTCGGTCAATTCCAACGTCATATTCAGTTTCAACATGATGAACATTCTGAATTATTGGGCATTCAGGCTATTTTCCAACGTCATATTCACTTTGAACATGCTGAACAATCTTAATTATTGGGCATTCAGGCTATTTTGATTAGTCTGGCTGGTTTTATCACTCTTATCACTTTGATTATTCTTGTCATTTGACGAATTCGGTCAATTCCAACGTCATATTCAGTTTCAACATGATGAACATTCTGAATTATTGGGCATTCATGCTATTTTGATTAGTCTGGCTGGTTTTATCACTCTGATCACTTTGATTATTCTTGCCAATTAACGAATTCTGTCAATTCCAACGTCATATTCAGCTTCAACATGATGAACATTCTGAATTATTGGGCATTCATCCTATTTTGATTAGTCTGGCTGGTTTTATCACTCTGATCACTTTGATTATTCTTGCCAATTGACGAATTCGGTCAATTCCAACGTCATATTCAATTTGAACATGCTGAACAATCTTAATTATTGGGCATTCAGGCTATTTTGATTAGTCTGGCTGGTTGTATCACTCTGATCACTTTGATTATTCTTGTCATTTGACGAATTCGGTCAATTCCAACGTCATATTCAGTTTCAACATGATGAACATTCTGAATTATTGGGCATTCATGCTTTTTTGATTAGTCTGGCTGGTTTTATCACTCTGATCACTTTGAATAATCTTGCCATTTGACGAATTCGGTCAATTCCAACGTCATATTCAGTTTCAACATGATGAACATTCTGAATTATTTTGCATTCAGGCTATTTTGATTAGTCTAGCTGGTTTTATCACTCTGATCACTTTGAATATTCTTGCCATTTGACGAATTCGGTCAATTCCAACGTCATATTCAATTTGAACATGCTGAACAATCTGAATTATTGGGCATTCAGGCTATTTTGATTAGTCTGGCTGGTTTTATCACTCTGATCACTTTGATTATGCATGCCATTTGACGAATTCGGTCAATTTCAACGTCATATTCACTTTGAACATGCTGAACAATTATTGGGAATTCAGGCTATTTTGATTAGTCTGGCTGGTTTTATCACTCTGATCACTTTGATTATTCTTGCCATTTGACGAATTCGGTCAATTCCAACGTTCTGTTCAGTTTCAACATGATGAACATTCTGAATTATTGGGCATTCATGCTATTTTGATTAGTCTGGCTGGTTTTATCACTCTGATCACTTTGAATACTCTTGCCATTTGACGAATTCGGTCAATTCCAACTTTCTATTCAGTTTCAACATGATGAACATTCTGAATTATTGGGCATTCAGGCTATTTTGATTATTCTGGCTGGTTTTATCACTCCGATCACTTTGATTATTCTTGTCATTTGACGAATTCGGTCAATTCCAACGTCATATTCACTTTGAACATGCTGAACAATCTTAATTATTGGACATTCAGGCTATTTTCATTTGACTGGCTGGTTTTATCACTCTGATCACTTTGATTATTCTTGTCATTTGACGAATTCGGTCAATTCCAACGTCATATTCACTTTGAACATGCTGAACAATCTTAATTATTGGACATTCAGACTATTTTCATTTAACTGGCTGGTTTTATCACTCTGATCACTTTGATTATTCTTGTCATTTGACGAATTCGGTCAATTCCAACGTTCTATTCAGTTTCAACATGATGAACATTCTGAATTATTGGGCATTCAGGCTATTTTGATTATTCTGGCTGGTTTTATATTCATATTGTACTATTGTACTATCACTCCGATCACTTTGATTATTCTTGTCATTTGACGAATTCGGTCAATTCCAACGTCATATTCACTTTGAACATGCTGAACAATCTGAATTATTGGACATTCAGACTATTTTGATTAGTCTGGCTGGTTTTATCACTCTGATCACTTTGAATATTCTTGTCATTTGACGAATTCGGTCAATTCCAACGTCATATTCAGTTTCAACATGATGAACATTCTGAATTATTGGGCATTCAGGCTATTTTGATTAGTCTGGCTGGTTTTATCACTTTGATTATTTTTGTCATTTGACGAATTCGGTCAATTCCAACGTCATATTCAGTTTCAACATGATGAACATTCTGAATTATTGGGCATTCAGGCTATTTTGATCAGTCTGGCTGGTTTTATCACTCTGATCACTTTGAATACTCTTGCCATTTGACGAATTCGGTCAATTCCAACGTTCTGTTCAGTTTCAACATGATGAACATTCTGAATTATTGGGCATTCATGCTATTTTGATTAGTCTGGCTGGTTTTATCACTCTGATCACTTTGAATACTCTTGCCATTTGACGAATTCGGTCAATTCCAACGTCATATTCAGTTTCAACATGATGAACATTCTGAATTATTGGGCATTCAGGCTATTTTGATTAGTCTGGCTGGTTTTATCACTCTGATCACTTTGAATACTCTTGCCATTTGACGAATTCGGTCAATTCCAACGTTCTATTCAGTTTCAACATGATGAACATTCTGAATTATTGGGCATTCAGGCTATTTTGATTAGTCTGGCTGGATTTATCACTCTGATCACTTTGAATACTCTTGCCATTTGACGAATTCGGTCAATTCCAACGTCATATTCAGTTTCAACATGATGAACGTTCTGAATTATTGGACATTCAGGCTATTTTCATTTGTCTGGCTGGTTTTATTGGGCATTCAGGCTATTTTGATTAGTCTGATTGGTTTTATCACTCTGATCACTTTGAATACTTATGCCATTTGACGAATTCGGTCAATTCCAACGTTCTGTTCAGTTTCAACATGATGAACATTCTGAATTATTGGGCATTCATGCTATTTTGATTAGTCTGGCTGGTTTTATCACTCTGATCACTTTGATTATTCTTGTCATTTGATGAATTCGGTCAATTCCAACGTCATATTCACTTTGAACATGCTGAACAATCTTAATTATTGGGCATTCAGGCTATTTTGATTAGTCTGGCTGGTTTTATCACTCTGATCACTTTGATTATTCTTGTCATTTGACGAATTCGGTCAATTCCAACGTCATATTCAGTTTCAACATGATGAACATTCTGAATTATTGGGCATTCAGGCTATTTTGATTAGTCTGGCTGGTTTTATCACTCTGATCACTTTGAATACTCTTGCCATTTGACGAATTCGGTCAATTCCAACGTTCTATTCAGTTTCAACATGATGAACATTCTGAATTATTGGGCATTCAGGCTATTTTGATTAGTCTGGCTGGTTTTATCACTCTGATCACTTTGAATACTCTTGCCATTTGACGAATTCGGTCAATTCCAACGTTCTATTCAGTTTCAACATGATGAACGTTCTGAATTATTGGACATTCAGGCTTTTTTCATTTGTCTGGCTGGTTTTATTGGGCATTCAGGCTATTTTGATTAGTCTGATTGGTTTTATCACTCTGATCACTTTGAATACTTATGCCATTTGACGAATTCGGTCAATTCCAACGTTCTATTCAGTTTCAACATGATGAACATTCTGAATTATTGGGCATTCAGGCTATTTTGATTAGTCTGGCTGGTTTTATCACTCTGATCACTTTGATTATTCTTGCCAATTGACGAATTCGGTCAATTCCAACGTCATATTCACTTTGAACATGCTGAACAATCTTAATTATTGGGCATTAGGGCTATTTTGATTAGTCTGGCTGGTTTTCTCACTCTTATCACTTTGATTATTCTTGTCATTTGACGAATTCGGTCAATTCCAACGTCATATTCAGTTTCAACATGATGAACATTCTGAATTATTGGGCATTCAGGCTATTTTGATTAGTCTGGCTGGTTTTATCACTCTGATCACTTTGATTATTCTTGTCATTTGATGAATTCGGTCAATTCCAACGTCATATTCAGTTTCAACATGATGAACATTCTGAATTATTGGGCATTCAGGCTATTTTGATCAGTCTGGCTGGTTTTATCACTCTGATCACTTTGAATACTCTTGCCATTTGACGAATTCGGTCAATTCCAACGTTCTGTTCAGTTTCAACATGATGAACATTCTGAATTATTGGGCATTCATGCTATTTTGATTAGTCTGGCTGGTTTTATCACTCTGATCACTTTGATTATTCTTGCCATTTGACGAATTCGGTCAATTCCAACGTTCTATTCAGTTTCAACATGATGAACATTCGGAATTATTGGGCATTCAGGCTATTTTGATTAGTCTGGCTGGTTTTATCACTCTGATCACTTTGATTATTCTTGCCAATTGACGAATTCGGTCAATTCCAACGTCATATTCAGTTTCAACATGATGAACATTCTGAATTATTGGGCATTCATTCTATTTTGATTAGTCTGGCTGGTTTTATCACTCTGATCACTTTGATTATTCTTGCCAATTAACGAATTCGGTCAATTCCAACGTCATATTCAGTTTCAACATGATGAACATTCTGAATTATTGGGCATTCATCCTATTTTGATTAGTCTGGCTGGTTTTATCACTCTGATCACTTTGATTATTCTTGCCAATTGACGAATTCGGTCAATTCCAACGTCATATTCAATTTGAACATGCTGAACAATCTTAATTATTGGGCATTCAGGCTATTTTGATTAGTCTGGCTGGTTTTATCACTCTGATCACTTTGAATACTCTTGCCATTTGACGAATTCGGTCAATTCCAACGTCATATTCAGTTTCAACATGATGAACATTCTGAATTATTGGGCATTCATGCTATTTTGATTAGTCTGGCTGGTTTTATCACTCTGATCACTTTGAATACTCTTGCCATTTGACGAATTCGGTCAATTCCAACGTTCTATTCAGTTTCAACATGATGAACATTCTGAATTATTGGGCATTCAGGCTATTTTGATTATTCTGGCTGTTTTTATCACTCCGATCACTTTGATTATTCTTGTCATTTGACGAATTCGGTCAATTCCAACGTCATATTCACTTTGAACATGCTGAACAATCTTAATTATTGGACATTCAGGCTATTTTCATTTGACTGGCTGGTTTTATCACTCTGATCACTTTGATTATTCTTGTCATTTGACGAATTCGGTCAATTCCAACGTCATATTCACTTTGAACATGCTGAACAATCTTAATTATTGGACATTCAGACTATTTTCATTTGACTGGCTGGTTTTATCACTCTGATCACTTTGATTATTCTTGTCATTTGACGAATTCGGTTAATTCCAACGTCATATTCACTTTGAACATGCTGAACAATCTGAATTATTGGACATTCAGACTATTTTGATTTGTCTGGTTGGTTTATCACTTTGATTATGCATGCCATTTGACGAATTCGGTCAATTCTAACGTCATATTAACTTTGAACATGCTGAACAATCTGAATTATTGGACATTCAGGCTATTTTCATTTGTCTGGCTGGTTTTATCACTCTGATAACTTTAAATACTCTTGCCATTTGACGAATTCGGTCAATTCCAACGTTCTATTCAGTTTCAACATGATGGACATTCTGAATTATTGGGCATTCAGGCTATTTTCATTTGTCTTGCTGGTTTTATCACTCTGATCACTTTGATTATGCATGCCATTTGACGAATTCGGTCAATTCTAACGTCATATTCACTTTGAACATGCTGAACAATCTGAATTATTGGACATTCAGGCTATTTTGATTAGTCTGGCTGGTTTTATCACTCTGATAACTTTAAATACTCTTGCCATTTGACGAATTCGGTCAATTCCAACGTTCTATTCAGTTTCAACATGATGGACATTCTGAATTATTGGGCATTCAGGCTATTTTCATTTGTCTTGCTGGTTTTATCACTCTGATCACTTTGATTATGCATGCCATTTAACGAATTCGGTCAATTCTAACGTCATATTCACTTTGAACATGCTGAACAATCTGAATTATTGGACATTCAGGCTATTTTCATTTGTCTGGCTGGTTTTATCAATCTGATAACTTTAAATACTCTTGCCATTTGACGAATTCGGTCAATTCCAACGTCATATTCAGTTTCAACATGATGAACGTTCTGAATTATTGGACATTCAGGCTATTTTCATTTGTCTGGCTGGTTTTATCACTCTGATCACTTTGATTATTCTTGCCATTTGACGAATTCGGTCAATTCCAACGTTCTATTCAGTTTCAACATGATGAACATTCTGAATTATTGGGCATTCAGGCTATTTTCATTTGTCTGGCTGGTTTTATCACTCTGATCACTTTGATTATTCTTGCCATTTGACGAATTCGGTCAATTCCAACGTCATATTAACTTTGAACATGCTGAACAATCTGAATTATTGGACATTCGGGCTATTTTCATTTGTCTGGCTGGTTTTATCACTCTGATAACTTTAAATACTCTTGCCATTTGACGAATTCGGTCAATTCCAACGTTCTATTCAGTTTCAACATGATGAACATTCTGAATTATTGGGCATTAGGGCTATTTTGATTAGTCTGATTGGTTTTATCACTCTGATCACTTTGAATACTCTTGCCATTTGACGAATTCGGTCAATTCCAACGTTCTATTCAGTTTCAACATGATGAACATTCTGAATTATTGGGCATTCAGGCTATTTTGATTAGTCTGGCTGGTTTTATCACTCTGATCACTTTGAATACTCTTGCCATTTGACGAATTCGGTCAATTCCAACGTTCTATTCAGTTTCAACATGATGAACATTCTGAATTATTGGGCATTCAGGCTATTTTGATTAGTCTGGCTGGTTTTATCACTCTGATCACTTTGAATACTCTTGCCATTTGACGAATTCGGTCAATTCCAACGTTCTATTCAGTTTCAACATGATGAACATTCTGAATTATTGGGCATTCAGGCTATTTTCATTTGTCTGGCTGGTTTTATCACTCTGATCACTTTGATTATTCTTGCCATTTGACGAATTCGGTCAATTCCAACGTTCTATTCAGTTTCAACATGATGAACATTCTGAATTATTGGGCATTCAGGCTATTTTCATTTGTCTGGCTGGTTTTATCACTCTGATCACTTTGATTATTCTTGCCATTTGACGAATTCGGTCAATTCCAACGTCATATTAACTTTGAACATGCTGAACAATCTGAATTATTGGACATTCGGGCTATTTTCATTTGTCTGGCTGGTTTTATCACTCTGATAACTTTAAATACTCTTGCCATTTGACGAATTCGGTCAATTCCAATGTTCTATTCAGTTTCAACATGATGGACATTCTGAATTATTGGGCATTCAGGTTATTTTCATTTGTCTTGCTGGTTTTATCACTCTGAGCACTTTGATTATGCATGCCATTTGACGAATTCGGTTAATTCTAACGTCATATTCACTTTGAACATGCTGAACAATCTGAATTATTGGACATTCAGGCTATTTTCATTTGTCTGGCTGGTTTTATCACTCTGATAACTTTAAATACTCTTGCCATTTGACGAATTCGGTCAATTCCAACGTTCTATTCAGTTTCAACATGATGGACATTCTGAATTATTGGGCATTCAGGCTATTTTCATTTGTCTTGCTGGTTTTATCACTCTGATCACTTTGATTATGCATGCCATTTGACGAATTCGGTCAATTCTAACGTCATATTCACTTTGAACATGCTGAACAATCTGAATTATTGGACATTCAGGCTATTTTGATTAGTCTGGCTGGTTTTATCACTCTGATAACTTTAAATACTCTTGCCATTTGACGAATTCGGTCAATTCCAACGTTCTATTCAGTTTCAACATGATGGACATTCTGAATTATTGGGCATTCAGGCTATTTTCATTTGTCTTGCTGGTTTTATCACTCTGATCACTTTGATTATGCATGCCATTTAACGAATTCGGTCAATTCTAACGTCATATTCACTTTGAACATGCTGAACAATCTGAATTATTGGACATTCAGGCTATTTTCATTTGTCTGGCTGGTTTTATCAATCTGATAACTTTAAATACTCTTGCCATTTGACGAATTCGGTCAATTCCAACGTCATATTCAGTTTCAACATGATGAACGTTCTGAATTATTGGACATTCAGGCTATTTTCATTTGTCTGGCTGGTTTTATTGGGCATTCAGGCTATTTTGATTAGTCTGGCTGGTTTTATCACTCTGATCACTTTGAATACTCTTGCCATTTGACGAATTCGGTCAATTCCAACGTTCTATTCAGTTTCAACAAGATGAACATTCTGAATTATTGGGCATTCAGGCTATTTTGATTAGTCTGGCTGGTTTTATCACTCTGATCACTTTGAATACTCTTGCCATTTGACGAATTCGGTCAATTCCAACGTTCTATTCAGTTTCAACATGATGAACATTCTGAATTATTGGGCATTCAGGCTATTTTCATTTGTCTGGCTGGTTTTATCACTCTGATCACTTTGATTATTCTTGCCATTTGACGAATTCGGTCAATTCCAACGTCATATTCAGTTTCAACATGATGAACATTCTGAATTATTGGGCATTCAGGCTATTTTCATTTGTCTGGCTGGTTTTATCACTCTGATCACTTTGATTATTCTTGCCATTTGACGAATTCGGTCAATTCCAACGTCATATTCACTTTGAACATGCTGAACAATCTTAATTATTGGGCATTAGGGCTATTTTGATTAGTCTGGCTGGTTTTATCACTCTTATCACTTTGATTATTCTTGTCATTTGACGAATTTGGACAATTCCAACGTCATATTCAGTTTCAACATGATGAACATTCTGAATTATTGGGCATTCAGGCTATTTTGATCAGTCTGGCTGGTTTTATCACTCTGATCACTTTGAATACTCTTGCCATTTGACGAATTCGGTCAATTCCAACGTTCTGTTCAGTTTCAACATGATGAACATTCTGAATTATTGGGCATTCATGCTATTTTGATTAGTCTGGCTGGTTTTATCACTCTGATCACTTTGAATACTCTTGCCATTTGACGAATTCGGTCAATTCCAACGTCATATTCAGTTTCAACATGATGAACATTCTGAATTATTGGGCATTCAGGCTATTTTGATTAGTCTGGCTGGTTTTATCACTCTGATCACTTTGAATACTCTTGCCATTTGACGAATTCGGTCAATTCCAACGTTCTATTCAGTTTCAACATGATGAACATTCTGAATTATTGGGCATTCAGGCTATTTTGATTAGTCTGGCTGGATTTATCACTCTGATCACTTTGAATACTCTTGCCATTTGACGAATTCGGTCAATTCCAACGTCATATTCAGTTTCAACATGATGAACGTTCTGAATTATTGGACATTCAGGCTATTTTCATTTGTCTGGCTGGTTTTATTGGGCATTCAGGCTATTTTGATTAGTCTGATTGGTTTTATCACTCTGATCACTTTGAATACTTATGCCATTTGACGAATTCGGTCAATTCCAACGTTCTGTTCAGTTTCAACATGATGAACATTCTGAATTATTGGGCATTCATGCTATTTTGATTAGTCTGGCTGGTTTTATCACTCTGATCACTTTGATTATTCTTGTCATTTGATGAATTCGGTCAATTCCAACGTCATATTCACTTTGAACATGCTGAACAATCTTAATTATTGGGCATTCAGGCTTTTTTGATTAGTCTGGCTGGTTTTATCACTCTGATCACTTTGATTATTCTTGTCATTTGACGAATTCGGTCAATTCCAACGTCATATTCAGTTTCAACATGATGAACATTCTGAATTATTGGGCATTCAGGCTATTTTGATTAGTCTGGCTGGTTTTATCACTCTGATCACTTTGAATACTCTTGCCATTTGACGAATTCGGTCAATTCCAACGTTCTATTCAGTTTCAACATGATGAACATTCTGAATTATTGGGCATTCAGGCTATTTTGATTAGTCTGGCTGGTTTTATCACTCTGATCACTTTGAATACTCTTGCCATTTGACGAATTCGGTCAATTCCAACGTCATATTCAGTTTCAACATGATGAACGTTCTGAATTATTGGACATTCAGGCTTTTTTCATTTGTCTGGCTGGTTTTATTGGGCATTCAGGCTATTTTGATTAGTCTGATTGGTTTTATCACTCTGATCACTTTGAATACTTATGCCATTTGACGAATTCGGTCAATTCCAACGTTCTATTCAGTTTCAACATGATGAACATTCTGAATTATTGGGCATTCAGGCTATTTTGATTAGTCTGGCTGGTTTTATCACTCTGATCACTTTGAATACTCTTGCCATTTGACGAATTCGGTCAATTCCAACGTCATATTCAGTTTCAACATGATGGACATTCTGAATTATTGGGCATTCATGCTTTTTTGATTAGTCTGGCTGGTTTTATCACTCTGATCACTTTGATTATTCTTGTCATTTGACGAATTCGGTCAATTCCAACGTCATATTCACTTTGAACATGCTGAACAATCTTAATTATTGGACATTCAGGCTATTTTCATTTGTCTGGCTGGTTTTATCACTCTGATAACTTTAAATACTCTTGCCATTTGACGAATTCGGTCAAATCCAACGTTCTATTCAGTTTCAACATGATGGACATTCTGAATTATTGGGCATTCAGGCTATTTTCATTTGTCTTGCTGGTTTTATCACTCTGATCACTTTGATTATGCATGCCATTTGACGAATTCGGTCAATTCTAACGTCATATTCACTTTGAACATGCTGAACAATCTGAATTATTGGACATTCAGGCTATTTTGATTAGTCTGGCTGGTTTTATCACTCTGATAACTTTAAATACTCTTGCCATTTGACGAATTCGGTCAATTCCAACGTTCTATTCAGTTTCAACATGATGGACATTCTGAATTATTGGGCATTCAGGCTATTTTCATTTGTCTTGCTGGTTTTATCACTCTGATCACTTTGATTATGCATGCCATTTGACGAATTCGGTCAATTCTAACGTCATATTCACTTTGAACATGCTGAACAATCTGAATTATTGGACATTCAGGCTATTTTGATTAGTCTGGCTGGTTTTATCACTCTGATCACTTTGAATACTCTTGCCATTTGACGAATTCGGTCAATTCCAACGTTCTATTCAGTTTCAACATGATGAACATTCTGAATTATTGGGCATTCAGGCTATTTTGATTAGTCTGGCTGGTTTTATCACTCTGATCACTTTGAATACTCTTGCCATTTGACGAATTCGGTCAATTCCAACGTCATATTCAGTTTCAACATGATGAACGTTCTGAATTATTGGACATTCAGGCTTTTTTCATTTGTCTGGCTGGTTTTATTGGGCATTCAGGCTATTTTGATTAGTCTGATTGGTTTTATCACTCTGATCACTTTGAATACTTATGCCATTTGACGAATTCGGTCAATTCCAACGTTCTATTCAGTTTCAACATGATGAACATTCTGAATTATTGGGCATTCAGGCTATTTTGATTAGTCTGGCTGGTTTTATCACTCTGATCACTTTGATTATTCTTGCCAATTGACGAATTCGGTCAATTCCAACGTCATATTCACTTTGAACATGCTGAACAATCTTAATTATTGGGCATTAGGGCTATTTTGATTAGTCTGGCTGGTTTTCTCACTCTTATCACTTTGATTATTCTTGTTTTGACGAATTCGGTCAATTCTAACGTCAAATTCACTTTGAACATGCTGAACAATCTTAATTATTGGACATTCAGGCTATTTTCATTTGTCTGCCTGGTTTTATCACTCTGATCACTTTGAATACTCTTGCCATTTGACGAATTCGGTCAATTCCAACATTCTATTCAGTTTCAACATGATGAACATTCTGAATTATTGGGCATTCAGGCTATTTTGATTAGTCTGGTTGGTTTTATCACTCTGATCACTTTGAATATTCTTGCCATTTGACGAATTCGGTCAATTCCAACGTCATATTCAATTTGAAAAATCTGAATTATTGGGCATTCAGGCTATTTTGATTAGTCTGGCTGGTTTTATCACTCTGATCACTTTGATTATGCATGCCATTTGACGAATTCGGTCAATTCCAACGTTCTGTTCAGTTTCAACATGATGAACATTCTGAATTATTGGGCATTCATGCTATTTTGATTAGTCTGGCTGGTTTTATCACTCTGATCACTTTGATTATTCTTGTCATTTGACGAATTCGGTCAATTCCAACGTCATATTCACTTTGAACATGCTGAACAATCTTAATTATTGGACATTCAGGCTATTTTCATTTGTCTGGCTGGTTTTATCACTCTGATAACTTTAAATACTCTTGCCATTTGACGAATTCGGTCAAATCCAACGTTCTATTCAGTTTCAACATGATGGACATTCTGAATTATTGGGCATTCATGCTTTTTTGATTAGTCTGGCTGGTTTTATCACTCTGATCACTTTGATTATTCTTGTCATTTGACGAATTCGGTCAATTCCAACGTCATATTCACTTTGAACATGCTGAACAATCTTAATTATTGGACATTCAGGCTATTTTCATTTGTCTGGCTGGTTTTATCACTCTGATAACTTTAAATACTCTTGCCATTTGACGAATTCGGTCAAATCCAACGTTCTATTCAGTTTCAACATGATGGACATTCTGAATTATTGGGCATTCAGGCTATTTTCATTTGTCTTGCTGGTTTTATCACTCTGATCACTTTGATTATGCATGCCATTTGACGAATTCGGTCAATTCTAACGTCATATTCACTTTGAACATGCTGAACAATCTGAATTATTGGACATTCAGGCTATTTTGATTAGTCTGGCTGGTTTTATCACTCTGATAACTTTAAATACTCTTGCCATTTGACGAATTCGGTCAATTCCAACGTTCTATTCAGTTTCAACATGATGGACATTCTGAATTATTGGGCATTCAGGCTATTTTCATTTGTCTTGCTGGTTTTATCACTCTGATCACTTTGATTATGCATGCCATTTAACGAATTCGGTCAATTCTAACGTCATATTCACTTTGAAAATGCTGAACAATCTGAATTATTGGACATTCAGGCTATTTTCATTTGTCTGGCTGGTTTTATCACTCTGATAACTTTAAATACTCTTGCCATTTTAACGAATTCGGTCAATTCCAACGTTCTATTCAGTTTCAACATGATGGACATTCTGAATTATTCGGCATTCAGGCTATTTTCATTTGTCTTGCTGGTTTTATCACTCTGATCACTTTGATTATGCATGCCATTTAACGAATTCGGTCAATTCTAACGTCATATTCACTTTGAACATGCTGAACAATCTGAATTATTGGACATTCAGGCTATTTTCATTTGTCTGGCTGGTTTTATCACTCTGATCACTTTGATTATTCTTGCCATTTGACGAATTCGGTCAATTCCAACGTTCTGTTCAGTTTCAACATGATGAACATTCTGAATTATTGGGCATTCATGCTATTTTGATTAGTCTGGCTGGTTTTATCACTCTGATCACTTTGATTATTCTTGTCATTTGACGAATTCGGTCAATTCCAACGTCATATTCAGTTTCAACATAATGAACATTCTGAATTATTGGGCATTCAGTCTATTTTGATTAGTCTTGCTGGTTTTATCACTCTGATCACTTTGATTATGCATGCCATTTGACGAATTCGGTCAATTCCAACGTCATATTCACTTTGAACATGCTGAACAATCTTAATTATTGGACATTCAGGCTATTTTCATTTGTCTGCCTGGTTTTATCACTCTGATCACTTTGATTATTCTTGTCATTTGACGAATTCGGTCAATTCCAACGTCATATTCAGTTTCAACATGATGAACATTCTGAATTATTGGGCATTCAGGCTATTTTGATTAGTCTGGCTGGTTTTATCACTCTGATCACTTTGAATACTCTTGCCATTTGACGAATTCGGTCAATTCCAACGTCATATTCAGTTTCAACATGATGAACGTTCTGAATTATTGGGCATTCAGGCTATTTTGATTAGTCTGGCTGGTTTTATCACTCTGATCACTTTGATTATTCTTGCCAATTGACGAATTCGGTCAATTCCAACGTCGTATTCACTTTGAACATGCTGAACAATCTTAATTATTGGGCATTCAGGCTATTTTGATTAGTCTGGCTGGTTTTATCACTCTGATCACTTTGATTATTCTTGTCATTTGACGAATTCGGTCAATTCCAACGTCAAATTCAGTTTCAACATGATGAACATTCTGAATTATTGGGCATTCAGGCTATTTTGATTAGTCTGGCTGGTTTTATCACTCTGATCACTTTGATTATTCTTGTCATTTGACGAATTCGGTCAATTCCAACGTCATATTCAGTTTCAACATGATGAACATTCTGAATTATTGGGCATTCAGGCTATTTTGATTAGTCTGGCTGGTTTTATCACTCTGATCACTTTGAATACTCTTGCCATTTGACGAATTCGGTCAATTCCAACGTTCTATTCAGTTTCAACATGATGAACATTCTGAATTATTGGGCATTCAGGCTATTTTGATTAGTCTGGCTGGTTTTATCACTCTGATCACTTTGAATACTCTTGCCATTTGACGAATTCGGTCAATTCCAACGTTCTATTCAGTTTCAACATGATGAACATTCTGAATTATTGGGCATTCAGGCTATTTTCATTTGTCTGGCTGGTTTTATCACTCTGATCACTTTGATTATTCTTGCCATTTGACGAATTCGGTCAATTCCAACGTCATATTCACTTTGAACATGCTGAACAATCTGAATTATTGGACATTCAGACTATTTTGATTTGTCTGCTTGGTTTTATCTGATGAACATTCTGAATTATTGGGCATTCAGGCTATTTTGATTAGTCTGGCTGATTTTATCACTCTGATCACTTTGATTATTCTTTTCATTTGACGAATTCGGTCAATTCTAACGTCATATTCACTTTGAACATGCTGAACATTCTGAATTATTGGGCATTCAGGCTATTTTGATTAGTCTGGCTGGTTTTATCACTCTGATCACTTTGATTATGCATGCCATTTGACGAATTCGGTCAATTCTAACGTCATATTCACTTTGAACATGCTGAACAATTTGAATTATTGGACATTCAGGCTATTTTCATTTGCCTGGCTGGTTTTATCACTCTGATCACTTTGATTATTCATGCCATTTGACGAATTCGGTCAATTCCAACGTTCTGTTCAGTTTCAACATGATGAACATTCTGAATTATTGGGCATTCGTGCTATTTTGATTAGTCTGGCTGGTTTTATCACTCTGATCACTTTGATTATGCATGCCATTTGACGAATTCGGTCAATTATAACGTCATATTCACTTTGAACATGCTGAACATTCTGAATTATTGGGCATTCAGGCTATTTTGATTAGTCTGGCTGGTTTTATCACTCTGATCACTTTGATTATGCATGCCATTTGACGAATTCGGTCAATTCTAACGTCAAATTCACTTTGAACATGCTGAACAATCTTAATTATTGGACATTCAGGCTATTTTCATTTGATTAGTCTGGTTGGTTTTATCACTCTGATCACTTTGAATACTCTTGCCATTTGACGAATTCGGTCAATTCCAACGTTCTGTTCAGTTTCAACATTATGAACATTCTGAATTATTGGGCATTCATGCTATTTTGATTAGTCTGGCTGGTTTTATCACTCTGATCACTTTGAATACTCTTGCCATTTGACGAATTCGGTCAATTCCAACGTCAAATTCACTTTGAACATGCTGAACAATCTGAATTATTGGACATTCAGGCTATTTTAATTTTTCTGCCTGGTTTTATCACTCTGATCACTTTGATTATTCTTGTCATTTGACGAATTCGGTCAATTCCAACGTCATATTCAGTTTCAACATGATGAACATTCTGAATTATTGGGCATTCAGGCTATTTTGATTATTCTGGCTGGTTTTATCACTCTGATCACTTTGATTATTCATGCCATTTGACGAATTCGGTCAATTCCAACGTCATATTCAGTTTCAACATGATGAACATTCTGAATTATTGGGCATTCATTCTATTTTGATTAGTCTGGCTGGTTTTATCACTCTGATCACTTTGATTATTCTTGCCAATTGACGAATTCGGTCAATTCCAACGTCATATTCACTTTGAACATGCTGAACAATATTAATTATTGGGCATTCAAGCTATTTTGATTAGTCTGGCTGGTTTTATCACTCTGATCACTTTGATTATTCTTGTCATTTGACGAATTCGGTCAATTCCAACGTCATATTCAGTTTCAACATGATGAACATTCTGAATTATTGGGCATTCATGCTATTTAGATTAGTCTGGCTGGTTTTATCACTCTGATCACTTTGATTATGCATGCCATTTAACGAATTCGGTCAATTCTAACGTCATATTTACTTTGAACATGCTGAACAATCTGAATTATTGGACATTCAGGCTATTTTCATTTGTCTGGCTGGTTTTATCACTCTGATAACTTTAAATACTCTTGCCATTTGACGAATTCGGTCAATTCCAACGTTCTATTCAGTTTCAACATGATGGACATTCTGAATTATTCGGCATTCAGGCTATTTTGATTAGTCTGGCTGGTTTTATCACTCTGATCACTTTGATTATGCATGCCATTTGACGAATTCGGTCAATTCTAACGTCATATTCACTTTGAACATGCTGAACAATCTGAATTATTGGACATTCAGGCTATTTTCATTTGTCTGGCTGGTTTTATCACTCTGATCACTTTGATTATTCTTGCCATTTGACGAATTCGGTCAATTCCAACGTTCTGTTCAGTTTCAACATGATGAACATTCTGAATTATTGGGCATTCATGCTATTTTGATTAGTCTGGCTGGTTTTATCACTCTGATAACTTTAAATACTCTTGCCATTTGACGAATTCGGTCAATTCCAACGTCATATTCAGTTTCAACATGATGGACATTCTGAATTATTCGGCATTCAGGCTATTTTCATTTGTCTTGCTGGTTTTATCACTCTGATCACTTTGATTATGCATGCCATTTGACGAATTCGGTCAATTCCAACGTCATATTCACTTTGAACATGCTGAACAATCTTAATTATTGGACATTCAGGCTATTTTCATTTGTCTGCCTGATTTTATCACTCTGATCACTTTGATTATTCTTGTCATTTGACGAATTCGGTCAATTCCAACGTCATATTCAGTTTCAACATGATGAACATTCTGAATTATTGGGCATTCAGGCTATTTTGATTAGTCTGGCTGGTTTTATCACTCTGATCACTTTGAATACTCTTGTCATTTGACGAATTCGGTCAATTCCAACGTCAAATTCAGTTTCAACATGATGAACATTCTGAATTATTGGGCATTCAGGCTATTTTGATTAGTCTGGCTGGTTTTATCACTCTGATCACTTTGATTATTCTTGTCGTTTGACGAATTCGGTCAATTCCAACGTCATATTCAGTTTCAACATGATGAACATTCTGAATTATTGGGCATTCAGGCTATTTTGATTAGTCTGGCTGGTTTTATCACTCTGATCACTTTGAATACTCTTGCCATTTGACGAATTCGGTCAATTCCAACTTCTATTCAGTTTCAACATGATGAACATTCTGAATTATTGGGCATTCAGGCTATTTTCATTTGTCTGGCTGGTTTTATCACTCTGATCACTTTGATTATTCTTGCCATTTGACGAATTCGGTCAATTCCAACGTCATATTCACTTTGAACATGCTGAACAATCTGAATTATTGGACATTCAGACTATTTTGATTTGTCTGCTTGGTTTTATCTGATGAACATTCTGAATTATTGGGCATTCAGGCTATTTTGATTAGTCTGGCTGATTTTATCACTCTGATCACTTTGATTATTCTTTTCATTTGACGAATTCGGTCAATTCTAACGTCATATTCACTTTGAACATGCTGAACATTCTGAATTATTGGTCATTCAGGCTATTTTGATTAGTCTGGCTGGTTTTATCACTCTGATCACTTTGATTATGCATGCCATTTGACGAATTCGGTCAATTCTAACGTCATATTCACTTTGAACATGCTGAACAATTTGAATTATTGGACATTCAGGCTATTTTCATTTGCCTGGCTGGTTTTATCACTCTGATCACTTTGATTATTCATGCCATTTGACGAATTCGGTCAATTCCAACGTTCTGTTCAGTTTCAACATGATGAACATTCTGAATTATTGGGCATTCGTGCTATTTTGATTAGTCTGGCTGGTTTTATCACTCTGATCACTTTGATTATGCATGCCATTTGACAAATTCGGTCAATTATAACGTCATATTCACTTTGAACATGCTGAACATTCTGAATTATTGGGCATTCAGGCTATTTTGATTAGTCTGGCTGGTATTATCACTCTGATCACTTTGATTATGCATGCCATTTGACGAATTCGGTCAATTCTAACGTCAAATTCACTTTGAACATGCTGAACAATCTTAATTATTGGACATTCAGGCTATTTTGATTAGTCTGGCTGGTTTTATCACTCTGATCACTTTGAATACTCTTGCCATTTGACGAATTCGGTCAATTCCAACGTTCTATTCAGTTTCAACATGATGAACATTCTGAATTATTGGGCATTCAGGCTATTTTGATTAGTCTGGCTGGTTTTATCACTCTGATCACTTTGAATACTCTTGCCATTTGACGAATTCGGTCAATTCCAACGTCATATTCAGTTTCAACATGATGAACGTTCTGAATTATTGGACATTCAGGCTTTTTTCATTTGTCTGGCTGGTTTTATTGGGCATTCAGGCTATTTTGATTAGTCTGATTGGTTTTATCACTCTGATCACTTTGAATACTTATGCCATTTGACGAATTCGGTCAATTCCAACGTTCTATTCAGTTTCAACATGATGAACATTCTGAATTATTGGGCATTCAGGCTATTTTGATTAGTCTGGCTGGTTTTATCACTCTGATCACTTTGATTATTCTTGCCAATTGACGAATTCGGTCAATTCCAACGTCATATTCACTTTGAACATGCTGAACAATCTTAATTATTGGGCATTAGGGCTATTTTGATTAGTCTGGCTGGTTTTCTCACTCTTATCACTTTGATTATTCTTGTTTTGACGAATTCGGTCAATTCTAACGTCAAATTCACTTTGAACATGCTGAACAATCTTAATTATTGGACATTCAGGCTATTTTCATTTGTCTGCCTGGTTTTATCACTCTGATCACTTTGAATACTCTTGCCATTTGACGAATTCGGTCAATTCCAACATTCTATTCAGTTTCAACATGATGAACATTCTGAATTATTGGGCATTCAGGCTATTTTGATTAGTCTGGTTGGTTTTATCACTCTGATCACTTTGAATATTCTTGCCATTTGACGAATTCGGTCAATTCCAACGTCATATTCAATTTGAAAAATCTGAATTATTGGGCATTCAGGCTATTTTGATTAGTCTGGCTGGTTTTATCACTCTGATCACTTTGATTATGCATGCCATTTGACGAATTCGGTCAATTCCAACGTTCTGTTCAGTTTCAACATGATGAACATTCTGAATTATTGGGCATTCATGCTATTTTGATTAGTCTGGCTGGTTTTATCACTCTGATCACTTTGATTATTCTTGTCATTTGACGAATTCGGTCAATTCCAACGTCATATTCACTTTGAACATGCTGAACAATCTTAATTATTGGACATTCAGGCTATTTTCATTTGTCTGGCTGGTTTTATCACTCTGATAACTTTAAATACTCTTGCCATTTGACGAATTCGGTCAAATCCAACGTTCTATTCAGTTTCAACATGATGGACATTCTGAATTATTGGGCATTCATGCTTTTTTGATTAGTCTGGCTGGTTTTATCACTCTGATCACTTTGATTATTCTTGTCATTTGACGAATTCGGTCAATTCCAACGTCATATTCACTTTGAACATGCTGAACAATCTTAATTATTGGACATTCAGGCTATTTTCATTTGTCTGGCTGGTTTTATCACTCTGATAACTTTAAATACTCTTGCCATTTGACGAATTCGGTCAAATCCAACGTTCTATTCAGTTTCAACATGATGGACATTCTGAATTATTGGGCATTCAGGCTATTTTCATTTGTCTTGCTGGTTTTATCACTCTGATCACTTTGATTATGCATGCCATTTGACGAATTCGGTCAATTCTAACGTCATATTCACTTTGAACATGCTGAACAATCTGAATTATTGGACATTCAGGCTATTTTGATTAGTCTGGCTGGTTTTATCACTCTGATAACTTTAAATACTCTTGCCATTTGACGAATTCGGTCAATTCCAACGTTCTATTCAGTTTCAACATGATGGACATTCTGAATTATTGGGCATTCAGGCTATTTTCATTTGTCTTGCTGGTTTTATCACTCTGATCACTTTGATTATGCATGCCATTTAACGAATTCGGTCAATTCTAACGTCATATTCACTTTGAAAATGCTGAACAATCTGAATTATTGGACATTCAGGCTATTTTCATTTGTCTGGCTGGTTTTATCACTCTGATAACTTTAAATACTCTTGCCATTTTAACGAATTCGGTCAATTCCAACGTTCTATTCAGTTTCAACATGATGGACATTCTGAATTATTCGGCATTCAGGCTATTTTCATTTGTCTTGCTGGTTTTATCACTCTGATCACTTTGATTATGCATGCCATTTAACGAATTCGGTCAATTCTAACGTCATATTCACTTTGAACATGCTGAACAATCTGAATTATTGGACATTCAGGCTATTTTCATTTGTCTGGCTGGTTTTATCACTCTGATCACTTTGATTATTCTTGCCATTTGACGAATTCGGTCAATTCCAACGTTCTGTTCAGTTTCAACATGATGAACATTCTGAATTATTGGGCATTCATGCTATTTTGATTAGTCTGGCTGGTTTTATCACTCTGATCACTTTGATTATTCTTGTCATTTGACGAATTCGGTCAATTCCAACGTCATATTCAGTTTCAACATAATGAACATTCTGAATTATTGGGCATTCAGTCTATTTTGATTAGTCTTGCTGGTTTTATCACTCTGATCACTTTGATTATGCATGCCATTTGACGAATTCGGTCAATTCCAACGTCATATTCACTTTGAACATGCTGAACAATCTTAATTATTGGACATTCAGGCTATTTTCATTTGTCTGCCTGGTTTTATCACTCTGATCACTTTGATTATTCTTGTCATTTGACGAATTCGGTCAATTCCAACGTCATATTCAGTTTCAACATGATGAACATTCTGAATTATTGGGCATTCAGGCTATTTTGATTAGTCTGGCTGGTTTTATCACTCTGATCACTTTGAATACTCTTGCCATTTGACGAATTCGGTCAATTCCAACGTCATATTCAGTTTCAACATGATGAACGTTCTGAATTATTGGGCATTCAGGCTATTTTGATTAGTCTGGCTGGTTTTATCACTCTGATCACTTTGATTATTCTTGCCAATTGACGAATTCGGTCAATTCCAACGTCGTATTCACTTTGAACATGCTGAACAATCTTAATTATTGGGCATTCAGGCTATTTTGATTAGTCTGGCTGGTTTTATCACTCTGATCACTTTGATTATTCTTGTCATTTGACGAATTCGGTCAATTCCAACGTCAAATTCAGTTTCAACATGATGAACATTCTGAATTATTGGGCATTCAGGCTATTTTGATTAGTCTGGCTGGTTTTATCACTCTGATCACTTTGATTATTCTTGTCATTTGACGAATTCGGTCAATTCCAACGTCATATTCAGTTTCAACATGATGAACATTCTGAATTATTGGGCATTCAGGCTATTTTGATTAGTCTGGCTGGTTTTATCACTCTGATCACTTTGAATACTCTTGCCATTTGACGAATTCGGTCAATTCCAACGTTCTATTCAGTTTCAACATGATGAACATTCTGAATTATTGGGCATTCAGGCTATTTTGATTAGTCTGGCTGGTTTTATCACTCTGATCACTTTGAATACTCTTGCCATTTGACGAATTCGGTCAATTCCAACGTTCTATTCAGTTTCAACATGATGAACATTCTGAATTATTGGGCATTCAGGCTATTTTCATTTGTCTGGCTGGTTTTATCACTCTGATCACTTTGATTATTCTTGCCATTTGACGAATTCGGTCAATTCCAACGTCATATTCACTTTGAACATGCTGAACAATCTGAATTATTGGACATTCAGACTATTTTGATTTGTCTGCTTGGTTTTATCTGATGAACATTCTGAATTATTGGGCATTCAGGCTATTTTGATTAGTCTGGCTGATTTTATCACTCTGATCACTTTGATTATTCTTTTCATTTGACGAATTCGGTCAATTCTAACGTCATATTCACTTTGAACATGCTGAACATTCTGAATTATTGGGCATTCAGGCTATTTTGATTAGTCTGGCTGGTTTTATCACTCTGATCACTTTGATTATGCATGCCATTTGACGAATTCGGTCAATTCTAACGTCATATTCACTTTGAACATGCTGAACAATTTGAATTATTGGACATTCAGGCTATTTTCATTTGCCTGGCTGGTTTTATCACTCTGATCACTTTGATTATTCATGCCATTTGACGAATTCGGTCAATTCCAACGTTCTGTTCAGTTTCAACATGATGAACATTCTGAATTATTGGGCATTCGTGCTATTTTGATTAGTCTGGCTGGTTTTATCACTCTGATCACTTTGATTATGCATGCCATTTGACGAATTCGGTCAATTATAACGTCATATTCACTTTGAACATGCTGAACATTCTGAATTATTGGGCATTCAGGCTATTTTGATTAGTCTGGCTGGTTTTATCACTCTGATCACTTTGATTATGCATGCCATTTGACGAATTCGGTCAATTCTAACGTCAAATTCACTTTGAACATGCTGAACAATCTTAATTATTGGACATTCAGGCTATTTTCATTTGATTAGTCTGGTTGGTTTTATCACTCTGATCACTTTGAATACTCTTGCCATTTGACGAATTCGGTCAATTCCAACGTTCTGTTCAGTTTCAACATTATGAACATTCTGAATTATTGGGCATTCATGCTATTTTGATTAGTCTGGCTGGTTTTATCACTCTGATCACTTTGAATACTCTTGCCATTTGACGAATTCGGTCAATTCCAACGTCAAATTCACTTTGAACATGCTGAACAATCTGAATTATTGGACATTCAGGCTATTTTAATTTTTCTGCCTGGTTTTATCACTCTGATCACTTTGATTATTCTTGTCATTTGACGAATTCGGTCAATTCCAACGTCATATTCAGTTTCAACATGATGAACATTCTGAATTATTGGGCATTCAGGCTATTTTGATTATTCTGGCTGGTTTTATCACTCTGATCACTTTGATTATTCATGCCATTTGACGAATTCGGTCAATTCCAACGTCATATTCAGTTTCAACATGATGAACATTCTGAATTATTGGGCATTCATTCTATTTTGATTAGTCTGGCTGGTTTTATCACTCTGATCACTTTGATTATTCTTGCCAATTGACGAATTCGGTCAATTCCAACGTCATATTCACTTTGAACATGCTGAACAATATTAATTATTGGGCATTCAAGCTATTTTGATTAGTCTGGCTGGTTTTATCACTCTGATCACTTTGATTATTCTTGTCATTTGACGAATTCGGTCAATTCCAACGTCATATTCAGTTTCAACATGATGAACATTCTGAATTATTGGGCATTCATGCTATTTAGATTAGTCTGGCTGGTTTTATCACTCTGATCACTTTGATTATGCATGCCATTTAACGAATTCGGTCAATTCTAACGTCATATTTACTTTGAACATGCTGAACAATCTGAATTATTGGACATTCAGGCTATTTTCATTTGTCTGGCTGGTTTTATCACTCTGATAACTTTAAATACTCTTGCCATTTGACGAATTCGGTCAATTCCAACGTTCTATTCAGTTTCAACATGATGGACATTCTGAATTATTCGGCATTCAGGCTATTTTGATTAGTCTGGCTGGTTTTATCACTCTGATCACTTTGATTATGCATGCCATTTGACGAATTCGGTCAATTCTAACGTCATATTCACTTTGAACATGCTGAACAATCTGAATTATTGGACATTCAGGCTATTTTCATTTGTCTGGCTGGTTTTATCACTCTGATCACTTTGATTATTCTTGCCATTTGACGAATTCGGTCAATTCCAACGTTCTGTTCAGTTTCAACATGATGAACATTCTGAATTATTGGGCATTCATGCTATTTTGATTAGTCTGGCTGGTTTTATCACTCTGATAACTTTAAATACTCTTGCCATTTGACGAATTCGGTCAATTCCAACGTCATATTCAGTTTCAACATGATGGACATTCTGAATTATTCGGCATTCAGGCTATTTTCATTTGTCTTGCTGGTTTTATCACTCTGATCACTTTGATTATGCATGCCATTTGACGAATTCGGTCAATTCTAACGTCATATTCACTTTGAACATGCTGAACAATCTGAATTATTGGACATTCAGGCTATTTTCATTTGTCTGGCTGGTTTTATCACTCTGATCACTTTGATTATTCTTGCCATTTGACGAATTCGGTCAATTCCAACGTTCTGTTCAGTTTCAACATGATGAACATTCTGAATTATTGGGCATTCATGCTATTTTGATTAGTCTGGCTGGTTTTATCACTCTGATAACTTTAAATACTCTTGCCATTTGACGAATTCGGTCAATTCCAACGTCATATTCAGTTTCAACATGATGGACATTCTGAATTATTCGGCATTCAGGCTATTTTCATTTGTCTTGCTGGTTTTATCACTCTGATCACTTTGATTATGCATGCCATTTGACGAATTCGGTCAATTCCAACGTCATATTCACTTTGAACATGCTGAACAATCTTAATTATTGGACATTCAGGCTATTTTCATTTGTCTGCCTGATTTTATCACTCTGATCACTTTGATTATTCTTGTCATTTGACGAATTCGGTCAATTCCAACGTCATATTCAGTTTCAACATGATGAACATTCTGAATTATTGGGCATTCAGGCTATTTTGATTAGTCTGGCTGGTTTTATCACTCTGATCACTTTGAATACTCTTGTCATTTGACGAATTCGGTCAATTCCAACGTCAAATTCAGTTTCAACATGATGAACATTCTGAATTATTGGGCATTCAGGCTATTTTGATTAGTCTGGCTGGTTTTATCACTCTGATCACTTTGATTATTCTTGTCGTTTGACGAATTCGGTCAATTCCAACGTCATATTCAGTTTCAACATGATGAACATTCTGAATTATTGGGCATTCAGGCTATTTTGATTAGTCTGGCTGGTTTTATCACTCTGATCACTTTGAATACTCTTGCCATTTGACGAATTCGGTCAATTCCAACTTCTATTCAGTTTCAACATGATGAACATTCTGAATTATTGGGCATTCAGGCTATTTTCATTTGTCTGGCTGGTTTTATCACTCTGATCACTTTGATTATTCTTGCCATTTGACGAATTCGGTCAATTCCAACGTCATATTCACTTTGAACATGCTGAACAATCTGAATTATTGGACATTCAGACTATTTTGATTTGTCTGCTTGGTTTTATCTGATGAACATTCTGAATTATTGGGCATTCAGGCTATTTTGATTAGTCTGGCTGATTTTATCACTCTGATCACTTTGATTATTCTTTTCATTTGACGAATTCGGTCAATTCTAACGTCATATTCACTTTGAACATGCTGAACATTCTGAATTATTGGTCATTCAGGCTATTTTGATTAGTCTGGCTGGTTTTATCACTCTGATCACTTTGATTATGCATGCCATTTGACGAATTCGGTCAATTCTAACGTCATATTCACTTTGAACATGCTGAACAATTTGAATTATTGGACATTCAGGCTATTTTCATTTGCCTGGCTGGTTTTATCACTCTGATCACTTTGATTATTCATGCCATTTGACGAATTCGGTCAATTCCAACGTTCTGTTCAGTTTCAACATGATGAACATTCTGAATTATTGGGCATTCGTGCTATTTTGATTAGTCTGGCTGGTTTTATCACTCTGATCACTTTGATTATGCATGCCATTTGACAAATTCGGTCAATTATAACGTCATATTCACTTTGAACATGCTGAACATTCTGAATTATTGGGCATTCAGGCTATTTTGATTAGTCTGGCTGGTATTATCACTCTGATCACTTTGATTATGCATGCCATTTGACGAATTCGGTCAATTCTAACGTCAAATTCACTTTGAACATGCTGAACAATCTTAATTATTGGACATTCAGGCTATTTTCATTTGTCTGCCTGGTTTTATCACTCTGATCACTTTGATTATTCTTGTCATTTGACGAATTCGGTCAATTCCAACGTCATATTCAGTTTCAACATTATGAACATTCTGAATTATTGGGCATTCAGGCTATTTTGATTAGTATGGTTGGTTTTATCACTCTGATCACTTTGAATACTCTTGCCATTTGACGAATTCGGTCAATTCCAACGTTCTGTTCAGTTTCAACATTATGAACATTCTGAATTATTGGGCATTCATGCTATTTTGATTAGTCTGGCTGGTTTTATAACTCTGATCACTTTGATTATTCTTGTCATTTGACGAATTCGGTCAATTCCAACGTCAAATTCACTTTGAACATGCTGAACAATCTGAATTATTGGACATTCAGGCTATTTTAATTTTTCTGCCTGGTTTTATCACTCTGATCACTTTGATTATTCTTGTCATTTGACGAATTCGGTCAATTCCAACGTCATATTCAGTTTCAACATGATGAACATTCTGAATTATTGGGCATTCAGGCTATTTTGATTATTCTGGCTGGTTTTATCACTCTGATCACTTTGATTATTCATGCCATTTGACGAATTCGGTCAATTCCAACGTCATATTCAGTTTCAACATGATGAACATTCTGAATTATTGGGCATTCATTCTATTTTGATTAGTCTGGCTGGTTTTATCACTCTGATCACTTTGATTATTCTTGCCAATTGACGAATTCGGTCAATTCCAACGTCATATTCACTTTGAACATGCTGAACAATATTAATTATTGGGCATTCAAGCTATTTTGATTAGTCTGGCTGGTTTTATCACTCTGATCACTTTGATTATTCTTGTCATTTGACGAATTCGGTCAATTCCAACGTCATATTCAGTTTCAACATGATGAACATTCTGAATTATTGGGCATTCATGCTATTTAGATTAGTCTGGCTGGTTTTATCACTCTGATCACTTTGAATACTCTTGCCATTTGACGAATTCGGTCAATTCCAACGTTCTGTTCAGTTTCAACATTATGAACATTCTGAATTATTGGGCATTCATGCTATTTTGATTAGTCTGGCTGGTTTTATCACTCTGATCACTTTGAATACTCTTGCCATTTAACGAATTCGGTCAATTCCAACATTCTATTCAGTTTCAACATGATGAACATTCTGAATTATTGGGCATTCAGGCTATTTTGATTAGTCTGGCTGGTTTTATCACTCTGATCACTTTGATTATGCATGCCATTTGACGAATTCGGTTAATTTCAACGTCATATTCACTTTGAACATGCTGAACAATCTGAATTATTGGGAATTCAGGCTATTTTGATTAGTCTGGCTGGTTTTATCACTCTGATCACTTTGATTATTCTTGTCATTTGACGAATTCGGTCAATTCCAACGTCATATTCACTTTGAACATGCTGAACAATCTGAATTATTGGACATTCAGGCTATTTTCATTTATCTGGCTGATTTTATCACTCTGATCACTTTGATTATTCCTGCCATTTGACGAATTCGGTCAATTCCGACGTCATATTCATTTTGAACATGCTGAAAAATCTGAATTATTGGACATTCAGACTATTTTGATTTGTCTGGTTGGTTTATCACTTTGATTATACATGACATTTGACGAATTCGGTCAATTCTAACGTCATATTCAGTTTCAACATGATGAACATTCTGAATTATTCAGGCTATTTTGATTAGTCTGGCTGGTTTTATCACTCTGATCACTTTGATTATTCTTGCCATTTGACGAATTCGGTCAATTCTAACGTCATATTCACTTTGAACATGCTGAACAATCTGAATTATTGGACATTCAGGCTATTTTCATTTGTCTGGCTGGTTTTATCACTCTGATCACTTTGATTATTCTTGCCATTTGACGAATTCGGTCAATTCTAACGTCATATTCACTTTGAACATGCTGAACAATATTAATTATTGGGCATTCAAGCTATTTTGATTAGTCTGGCTGGTTTTATCACTCTGATCACTTTGATTATTCTTGTCATTTGACGAATTCGGTCAATTCCAACGTCATATTCAGTTTCAACATGATGAACATTCTGAATTATTGGGCATTCATGCTATTTAGATTAGTCTGGCTGGTTTTATCACTCTGATCACTTTGAATACTCTTGCCATTTGACGAATTCGGTCAATTCCAACGTCATATTCAGTTTCAACATGATGAACATTCTGAATTATTGGGCATTCAGGCTATTTTGATTAGTCTGGCTGGTTTTATCACTCTGATCACTTTGAATACTCTTGCCATTTAACGAATTCGGTCAATTCCAACATTCTATTCAGTTTCAACATGATGAACATTCTGAATTATTGGGCATTCAGGCTATTTTGATTAGTCTGGCTGGTTTTATCACTCTGATCACTTTGATTATGCATGCCATTTGACGAATTCGGTCAATTTCAACGTCATATTCACTTTGAACATGCTGAACAATCTGAATTATTGGGAATTCAGGCTATTTTGATTAGTCTGGCTGGTTTTATCACTCTGATCACTTTGATTATTCTTGTCATTTGACGAATTCGGTCAATTCCAACGTCATATTCACTTTGAACATGCTGAAAAATCTGAATTATTGGACATTCAGACTATTTTGATTTGTCTGGTTGGTTTATCACTTTGATTATACATGACATTTGACGAATTCGGTCAATTCTAACGTCATATTCAGTTTCAACATGATGAACATTCTGAATTATTCAGGCTATTTTGATTAGTCTGGCTGGTTTTATCACTCTGATCACTTTGATTATTCTTGCCATTTGACGAATTCGGTCAATTCTAACGTCATATTCACTTTGAACATGCTGAACAATCTGAATTATTGGACATTCAGGCTATTTTCATTTGTCTGGCTGGTTTTATCACTCTGATCACTTTGATTATTCTTGCCATTTGACGAATTCGGTCAATTCCAACGTTCTGTTCAGTTTCAACATGATGAACATTATGAATTATTGGGCATTCATGCTATTTTGATTAGTCTGGCTGGTTTTATCACTCTGATAACTTTGAATACTCTTGCCATTTGACGAATTCGGTCAATTCCAACGTTCTATTCAGTTTCAACATGATGGACATTCTGAATTATTGGGCATTCAGGCTATTTTCATTTGTCTTGCTGGTTTTATCACTCTGATCACTTTGATTATGCATGCCATTTGACGAATTCGGTCAATTCTAACGTCATATTCACTTTGAACATGCTGAACAATCTGAATTATTGGACATTCAGGCTATTTTCATTTGTCTGGCTGGTTTTATCACTCTGATCACTTTGATTATTCTTGTCATTTGACGAATTCGGTCAATTCCAACGTCATATTCAGTTTCAACATAATGAACATTCTGAATTATTGGGCATTCAGGCTATTTTGATTAGTCTTGCTGGTTTTATCACTCTGATCACTTTGATTATTCTTGTCATTTGACGAATTCGGTCAATTCCAACGTCATATTCAGTTTCAACATGATGAACATTCTGAATTATTTGTCATTCAGGCTATTTTGATTATTCTGGCTGGTTTTATCACTCTGATCACTTTGATTATTCATGCCATTTGACGAATTCGGTCAATTCCAACGTCATATTCAGTTTCAACATGATGAACATTCTGAATTATTGGGCATTCATTCTATTTTGATTAGTCTGGCTGGTTTTATCACTCTGATCACTTTGATTATGCATGCCATTTGACGAATTCGGTCAATTCCAACGTTCTGTTCAGTTTCAACATGATGAACATTCTGAATTATTGGGCATTCGTGCTATTTTGATTAGTCTGGCTGGTTTTATCACTCTGATCACTTTGATTATGCATGCCATTTGACGAATTCGGTCAATTCTAACGTCATATTCACTTTGAACATGCTGAACAATCTGAATTATTGGACATTCAGGCTATTTTCATTTGTCTGGCTATTTTATCACTCTGATCACTTTGATTATTCTTGCCATTTGACGAATTCGGTCAATTCCAACGTTCTGTTCAGTTTCAACATGATGAACAATCTGAATTATTGGGCATTCGTGCTATTTTGATTAGTCTGGCTGGTTTTATCACTCTGATCACTTTGATTATGCATGCCATTTGACGAATTCGGTCAATTCTAACGTCATATTCAGTTTCAACATGATGAACATTCTGAATTATTGGACATTCAGGCTATTTTCATTTGTCTGGCTGGTTTTATCACTCTGATCACTATGATTATTCTTGCCATTTGACGAATTCGGTCAATTCCAACGTTCTGTTCAGTTTCAACATGATGGACATTCTGAATTATTGGGCATTCAGGCTATTTTGATTATTCTGCCTGGTTTTATCACTATGATCACTTTGATTATTCTTGTCAGTTGACGAATTCGGTCAATTCCAACGTCATATTCAGTTTCAACATGATGAACATTCTGAATTATTGGGCATTCAGGCTATTTTGATTATTGTGGCTGGTTTTATCACTCTGATCACTTTGATTATTCATGCCATTTGACGAATTCGGTCAAATCCAACGTCATATTCAGTTTCAACATGATGAACATTCTGAATTATTGGGCATTCATTCTATTTTGATTAGTCTGGCTGGTTTTATCACTCTGATCACTTTGATTATGCTTGTCATTTGACGAATTCGGTCAATTCTAACGTCATATTAACTTGAACATGCTGAACATTCTGAATTATTGGGCATTCAGGCTATTTTGATTAGTCTGGCTGGTTTTATCACTCTGATCACTTTGATTATGCATGCCATTTGACGAATTCGGTCAATTCTAACGTCATATTCACTTTGAACATGCTGAACAATCTGAATTATTGGACATTCAGGCTATTTTCATTTGCCTGGCTGGTTTTATCAATCTGATCACTTTGATTATTCATGCCATTTGACGAATTCGGTCAATTCCAACGTTCTGTTCAGTTTCAACATGATGAACATTCTGAATTATTGGGCATTCGTGCTATTTTGATTAGTCTGGCTGGTTTTATCACTCTGATCACTTTGATTATGCATGCCATTTGACGAATTCGGTCAATTCTAACGTCATATTCACTTTGAACATGCTGAACATTCTGAATTATTGGGCATTCAGGCTATTTTCATTTGTCTGCCTGGTTTTATCACTCTGATCACTTTGATTATTCTTGTCATTTGACGAATTCGGTCAATTCCAACGTCATATTCAGTTTCAACATTATGAACATTCTGAATTATTGGGCATTCATGCTATTTTGATTAGTCTGGCTGGTTTTATCACTCTGATCACTTTGAATACTTTTGCCATTTGACGAATTCGGTCAATTCCAACGTCATATTCAGTTTCAACATGATGAACATTCTGAATTATTGGGCATTCATTCTATTTTGATTAGTCTGGCTGGTTTTATCACTCTGATCACTTTGATTATTCTTGCCAATTGACGAATTCCGTCAATTCCAACGTCATATTTACTTTGAACATGCTGAACAATCTTAATTATTGGGCATTCATTCTATTTTGATTAGTCTGGCTGGTTTTATCACTCTGATCACTTTGATTATTCTTGCCAATTGACGAATTCCGTCAATTCCAACGTCATATTTACTTTGAACATGCTGAACAATCTTAATTATTGGGCATTCAGGCTATTTTGATTAGTCTGGCT
Organism: Hydrotaea cyrtoneurina; assembly: GCA_958296145.1. NCBI lineage: Eukaryota > Metazoa > Arthropoda > Insecta > Diptera > Muscidae > Hydrotaea > Hydrotaea cyrtoneurina. The sequence goes on from OY282513.1 coordinate 80,592,868, forward strand.
GGTTTTATCACTCTGATCACTTTGATTATTCTTGTCATTTGACGAATTCGGTCAATTCCAACGTCATATTCAGTTTCAACATTATGAACATTCTGAATTATTGGGCATTCATGCTATTTTGATTAGTCTGGCTGGTTTTATCACTCTGATCACTTTGAATACTCTTGCCATTTGACGAATTCGGTCAATTCCAACGTTCTGTTCAGTTTCAACATTATGAACATTCTGAATTATTGGGCATTCATGCTATTTTGATTAGTCTGGCTGGTTTTATCACTCTGATCACTTTGAATACTTTTGCCATTTGACGAATTCGGTCAATTCCAACGTCATATTCAGTTTCAACATGATGAACATTCTGAATTATTGGGCATTCATTCTATTTTGATTAGTCTGGCTGGTTTTATCACTCTGATCACTTTGATTATTCTTGCCAATTGACGAATTCCGTCAATTCCAACGTCATATTTACTTTGAACATGCTGAACAATCTTAATTATTGGGCATTCAGGCTATTTTGATTAGTCTGGCTGGTTTTATCACTCTGATCACTTTGATTATTCTTGTCATTTGACGAATTCGGTCAATTCCAACGTCAAATTCACTTTGAACATGCTGAACAATCTGAATTATTGGACATTCCGGCTATTTTAATTTTTCTGCCTGGTTTTATCACTCTGATCACTTTGATTATTCTTGTCATTTGACGAATTCGGTCAATTCCAACGTCATATTCAGTTTGAACATGATGAACATTCTGAATTATTGGACATTCCGGCTATTTTAATTTTTCTGCCTGGTTTTATCACTCTGATCACTTTGATTATTCATGCCATTTGACGAATTCGGTCAATTCCAACGTCATATTCAGTTTCAACATGATGAACATTCTGAATTATTGGGCATTCATTCTATTTTGATTAGTCTGGCTGGTTTTATCACTCTGATCACTTTGATTATTCTTGCCAATTGACGAATTCGGTCAATTCCAACGTTCTATTCAGTTTCAACATGATGAACATTCTGAATTATTGGGCATTCAGGCTATTTTGATTAGTCTGGCTGGTTTTATCACTCTGATCACTTTGAATACTCTTGCCATTTGACGAATTCGGTCAATTCCAACGTCATATTCAGTTTCAACATGATTAACATTCTGAATTATTGGGCATTCATTCTATTTTAATTTTTCTGCCTGGTTTTATCACTCTGATCAATTTGATTATTCTTGTCATTTGACGAATTCGGTCAATTCCAACGTCATATTCAGTTTCAACATGATGAACATTCTGAATTATTGGGCATTCAGGCTATTTTGATTATTCTGGCTGGTTTTATCACTCTGATCACTTTGATTATTCATGCCATTTGACGAATTCGGTCAATTCCAACGTCATATTCAGTTTCAACATGATGAACATTCTGAATTATTGGGCATTCATTCTATTTTGATTAGTCTGGCTGGTTTTATCACTCTGATCACTTTGATTATTCTTGCCAATTGACGAATTCGGTCAATTCCAACGTCATATTCACTTTGAACATGCTGAACAATATTAATTATTGGGCATTCAAGCTATTTTGATTAGTCTGGCTGGTTTTATCACTCTGATCACTTTGATTATTCTTGTCATTTGACGAATTCGGTCAATTCCAACGTCATATTCAGTTTCAACATGATGAACATTCTGAATTATTGGACATTCAGGCTATTTTCATTTGCATGGCTGGTTTTATCACTCTGATCACTTTGATTATTCGTGCCATTTGACGAATTCGGTCAATTCCAACGTCATATTCACTTTGAACATGCTGAACAATCTTAATTATTTGGCATTCAGGCTATTTTGATTAGTCTGGCTGGCTTTATCACTCCGATCACTTTGATTATTCTTGTCATTTGACGAATTCGGTCAATTCCAACGTCATATTCAGTTTCAACATGATGAACATTCTGAATTATTGGGCATTCAGGCTATTTTGATTAGTCTGGCTGGTTTTATCACTCTGATCACTTTGAATACTCTTGCCATTTAACGAATTCGGTCAATTCCAACATTCTATTCAGTTTCAACATGATGAACATTCTGAATTATTGGGCATTCAGGCTATTTTGATTAGTCTGGCTGGTTTTATCACTCTGATCACTTTGATTATGCATGCCATTTGACGAATTCGGTCAATTTCAACGTCATATTCACTTTGAACATGCTGAACAATCTGAATTATTGGGAATTCAGGCTATTTTGATTAGTCTGGCTGGTTTTATCACTCTGATCACTTTGATTATTCTTGTCATTTGACGAATTCGGTCAATTCCAACGTCATATTCACTTTGAACATGCTGAACAATCTGAATTATTGGACATTCAGGCTATTTTCATTTATCTGGCTGATTTTATCACTCTGATCACTTTGATTATTCCTGCCATTTGACGAATTCGGTCAATTCCGACGTCATATTCATTTTGAACATGCTGAAAAATCTGAATTATTGGACATTCAGACTATTTTGATTTGTCTGGTTGGTTTATCACTTTGATTATACATGACATTTGACGAATTCGGTCAATTCTAACGTCATATTCAGTTTCAACATGATGAACATTCTGAATTATTCAGGCTATTTTGATTAGTCTGGCTGGTTTTATCACTCTGATCACTTTGATTATTCTTGCCATTTGACGAATTCGGTCAATTCTAACGTCATATTCACTTTGAACATGCTGAACAATCTGAATTATTGGACATTCAGGCTATTTTCATTTGTCTGGCTGGTTTTATCACTCTGATCACTTTGATTATTCTTGCCATTTGACGAATTCGGTCAATTCTAACGTCATATTCACTTTGAACATGCTGAACAATATTAATTATTGGGCATTCAAGCTATTTTGATTAGTCTGGCTGGTTTTATCACTCTGATCACTTTGATTATTCTTGTCATTTGACGAATTCGGTCAATTCCAACGTCATATTCAGTTTCAACATGATGAACATTCTGAATTATTGGGCATTCATGCTATTTAGATTAGTCTGGCTGGTTTTATCACTCTGATCACTTTGAATACTCTTGCCATTTGACGAATTCGGTCAATTCCAACGTCATATTCAGTTTCAACATGATGAACATTCTGAATTATTGGGCATTCAGGCTATTTTGATTAGTCTGGCTGGTTTTATCACTCTGATCACTTTGAATACTCTTGCCATTTAACGAATTCGGTCAATTCCAACATTCTATTCAGTTTCAACATGATGAACATTCTGAATTATTGGGCATTCAGGCTATTTTGATTAGTCTGGCTGGTTTTATCACTCTGATCACTTTGATTATGCATGCCATTTGACGAATTCGGTCAATTTCAACGTCATATTCACTTTGAACATGCTGAACAATCTGAATTATTGGGAATTCAGGCTATTTTGATTAGTCTGGCTGGTTTTATCACTCTGATCACTTTGATTATTCTTGTCATTTGACGAATTCGGTCAATTCCAACGTCATATTCACTTTGAACATGCTGAACAATCTGAATTATTGGACATTCAGGCTATTTTCATTTATCTGGCTGATTTTATCACTCTGATCACTTTGATTATTCCTGCCATTTGACGAATTCGGTCAATTCCGACGTCATATTCACTTTGAACATGCTGAAAAATCTGAATTATTGGACATTCAGACTATTTTGATTTGTCTGGTTGGTTTATCACTTTGATTATACATGACATTTGACGAATTCGGTCAATTCTAACGTCATATTCAGTTTCAACATGATGAACATTCTGAATTATTCAGGCTATTTTGATTAGTCTGGCTGGTTTTATCACTCTGATCACTTTGATTATTCTTGCCATTTGACGAATTCGGTCAATTCTAACGTCATATTCACTTTGAACATGCTGAACAATCTGAATTATTGGACATTCAGGCTATTTTCATTTGTCTGGCTGGTTTTATCACTCTGATCACTTTGATTATTCTTGCCATTTGACGAATTCGGTCAATTCCAACGTTCTGTTCAGTTTCAACATGATGAACATTATGAATTATTGGGCATTCATGCTATTTTGATTAGTCTGGTTGGTTTTATCACTCTGATAACTTTGAATACTCTTGCCATTTGACGAATTCGGTCAATTCCAACGTTCTATTCAGTTTCAACATGATGGACATTCTGAATTATTGGGCATTCAGGCTATTTTCATTTGTCTTGCTGGTTTTATCACTCTGATCACTTTGATTATGCATGCCATTTGACGAATTCGGTCAATTCTAACGTCATCTTCACTTTGAACATGCTGAACAATCTGAATTATTGGACATTCAGGCTATTTTCATTTGTCTGGCTGGTTTTATCACTCTGATCACTTTGATTATTCTTGTCATTTGACGAATTCGGTCAATTCCAACGTCATATTCAGTTTCAACATAATGAACATTCTGACTTATTGGGCATTCAGGCTATTTTGATTAGTCTTGCTGGTTTTATCACTCTGATCACTTTGATTATTCTTGTCATTTGACGAATTCGGTCAATTCCAACGTCATATTCAGTTTCAACATGATGAACATTCTGAATTATTTGTCATTCAGGCTATTTTGATTATTCTGGCTGGTTTTATCACTCTGATCACTTTGATTATTCATGCCATTTGACGAATTCGGTCAATTCCAACGTCATATTCAGTTTCAACATGATGAACATTCTGAATTATTGGGCATTCATTCTATTTTGATTAGTCTGGCTGGTTTTATCACTCTGATCACTTTGATTATGCATGCCATTTGACGAATTCGGTCAATTCCAACGTTCTGTTCAGTTTCAACATGATGAACATTCTGAATTATTGGGCATTCGTGCTATTTTGATTAGTCTGGCTGGTTTTATCACTCTGATCACTTTGATTATGCATGCCATTTGACGAATTCGGTCAATTCTAACGTCATATTCACTTTGAACATGCTGAACAATCTGAATTATTGGACATTCAGGCTATTTTCATTTGTCTGGCTATTTTATCACTCTGATCACTTTGATTATTCTTGCCATTTGACGAATTCGGTCAATTCCAACGTTCTGTTCAGTTTCAACATGATGAACAATCTGAATTATTGGGCATTCGTGCTATTTTGATTAGTCTGGCTGGTTTTATCACTCTGATCACTTTGATTATGCATGCCATTTGACGAATTCGGTCAATTCTAACGTCATATTCAGTTTCAACATGATGAACATTCTGAATTATTGGACATTCAGGCTATTTTCATTTGTCTGGCTGGTTTTATCACTCTGATCACTATGATTATTCTTGCCATTTGACGAATTCGGTCAATTCCGACGTTCTGTTCAGTTTCAACATGATGGACATTCTGAATTATTGGGCATTCAGGCTATTTTGATTATTCTGCCTGGTTTTATCACTATGATCACTTTGATTATTCTTGTCAGTTGACGAATTCGGTCAATTCCAACGTCATATTCAGTTTCAACATGATGAACATTCTGAATTATTGGGCATTCAGGCTATTTTGATTATTCTGGCTGGTTTTATCACTCTGATCACTTTGATTATTCATGCCATTTGACGAATTCGGTCAAATCCAACGTCATATTCAGTTTCAACATGATGAACATTCTGAATTATTGGGCATTCATTCTATTTTGATTAGTCTGGCTGGTTTTATCACTCTGATCACTTTGATTATGCTTGCCATTTGACGAATTCGGTCAATTCTAACGTCATATTCAGTTTCAACATGATGAACATTCTGAATTATTGGGCATTCAGGCTATTTTGATTAGTCTGGCTGATTTTATCACTCTGATCACTTTGATTATTCTTGTCATTTGACGAATTCGGTCAATTCTAACGTCATATTAACTTGAACATGCTGAACATTCTGAATTATTGGGCATTCAGGCTATTTTGATTAGTCTGGCTGGTTTTATCACTCTGATCACTTTGATTATGCATGCCATTTGACGAATTCGGTCAATTCTAACGTCATATTCACTTTGAACATGCTGAACAATCTGAATTATTGGACATTCAGGCTATTTTCATTTGCCTGGCTGGTTTTATCAATCTGATCACTTTGATTATTCATGCCATTTGACGAATTCGGTCAATTCCAACGTTCTGTTCAGTTTCAACATGATGAACATTCTGAATTATTGGGCATTCGTGCTATTTTGATTAGTCTGGCTGGTTTTATCACTCTGATCACTTTGATTATGCATGCCATTTGACGAATTCGGTCAATTCTAACGTCATATTCACTTTGAACATGCTGAACATTCTGAATTATTGGGCATTCAGGCTATTTTCATTTGTCTGCCTGGTTTTATCACTCTGATCACTTTGATTATTCTTGTCATTTGACGAATTCGGTCAATTCCAACGTCATATTCAGTTTCAACATGATGAACATTCTGAATTATTGGGCATTCAGGCTATTTTGTTTAGTCTGGTTGGTTTTATCACTCTGATCACTTTGAATACTCTTGCCATTTGACGAATTCGGTCAATTCCAACGTTCTGTTCAGTTTCAACATTATGAACATTCTGAATTATTGGGCATTCATGCTATTTTGATTAGTCTGGCTGGTTTTATCACTCTGATCACTTTGAATACTTTTGCCATTTGACGAATTCGGTCAATTCCAACGTCATATTCAGTTTCAACATGATGAACATTCTGAATTATTGGGCATTCATTCTATTTTGATTAGTCTGGCTGGTTTTATCACTCTGATCACTTTGATTATTCTTGCCAATTGACGAATTCCGTCAATTCCAACGTCATATTTACTTTGAACATGCTGAACAATCTTAATTATTGGGCATTCAGGCTATTTTGATTAGTCTGGCTGGTTTTATCACTCTGATCACTTTGATTATTCTTGTCATTTGACGAATTCGGTCAATTCCAACGTCAAATTCACTTTGAACATGCTGAACAATCTGAATTATTGGACATTCCGGCTATTTTAATTTTTCTGCCTGGTTTTATCACTCTGATCACTTTGATTATTCTTGTCATTTGACGAATTCGGTCAATTCCAACGTCATATTCAGTTTGAACATGATGAACATTCTGAATTATTGGACATTCCGGCTATTTTAATTTTTCTGCCTGGTTTTATCACTCTGATCACTTTGATTATTCATGCCATTTGACGAATTCGGTCAATTCCAACGTCATATTCAGTTTCAACATGATGAACATTCTGAATTATTGGGCATTCATTCTATTTTGATTAGTCTGGCTGGTTTTATCACTCTGATCACTTTGATTATTCTTGCCAATTGACGAATTCGGTCAATTCCAACGTTCTATTCAGTTTCAACATGATGAACATTCTGAATTATTGGGCATTCAGGCTATTTTGATTAGTCTGGCTGGTTTTATCACTCTGATCACTTTGAATACTCTTGCCATTTGACGAATTCGGTCAATTCCAACGTCATATTCAGTTTCAACATGATTAACATTCTGAATTATTGGGCATTCATTCTATTTTGATTAGTCTGGCTGGTTTTATCACTCTGATCACTTTGATTATTCTTGTCATTTGACGAATTCGGTCAATTCCAACGTTCTATTCAGTTTCAACATGATGAACATTCTGAATTATTGGGCATTCAGGCTATTTTGATTAGTCTGGCTGGTTTTATCACTCTGATCACTTTGATTATTCTTGTCATTTGACGAATTCGGTCAATTCCAACGTCAAATTCACTTTGAACATGCTGAACAATCTGAATTATTGGACATTCCGGCTATTTTAATTTTTCTGCCTGGTTTTATCACTCTGATCACTTTGATTATTCTTGTCATTTGACGAATTCGGTCAATTCCAACGTCATATTCAGTTTGAACATGATGAACATTCTGAATTATTGGACATTCAGGCTATTTTGATTATTCTGGCTGGTTTTATCACTCTGATCACTTTGATTATTCATGCCATTTGACGAATTCGGTCAATTCCAACGTCATATTCAGTTTCAACATGATGAACATTCAGAATTATTGGGCATTCATTCTATTTTGATTAGTCTGGTTGGTTTTATCACTCTGATCACTTTGAATATTCTTGCCATTTGACGAATTCGGTCAATTCCAACGTCATATTCAATTTGAACATGCTGAACAATCTGAATTATTGGGCATTCAGGCTATTTTGATTAGTCTGGCTGGTTTTATCACTCTGATCACTTTGATTATGCATGCCATTTGACGAATTCGGTCAATTTCAACGTCATATTCACTTTGAACATGCTGAACAATCTGAATTATTGGGAATTCAGGCTATTTTGATTAGTCTGGCTGGTTTTATCACTCTGATCACTTTGATTATTCTTGCCATTTGACGAATTCGGTCAATTCCAACGTTCTGTTCAGTTTCAACATGATGAACATTCTGAATTATTGGGCATTCATGCTATTTTGATTAGTCTGGCTGGTTTTATCACTCTGATCACTTTGAATACTCTTGCCATTTGACGAGTTCGGTCAATTCCATCGTCATATTCACTTTGAACATGCTGAACAATCTGAATTATTGGACATTCAGGCTATTTTCATTTGTCTGGCTGGTTTTATCACTCTGATCACTTTGATTATTCATGCCATTTGACGAATTCGGTCAATTCCAACGTTCTGTTCAGTTTCAACATGATGAACATTCTGAATTATTGGGCATTCATGCTATTTTGATTAGTCTGGCTGGTTTTATCACTCTGATCACTTTGATTATTCTTGTCATTTGACGAATTCGGTCAATTCCAACGTTCTATTCAGTTTCAACATGATGGACATTCTGAATTATTGGGCATTCAGGCTATTTTCATTTGTCTTGCTGGTTTTATCACTCTGATCACTTTGATTATGCATGCCATTTGACGAATTCGGTCAATTCTAACGTCATATTCACTTTGAACATGCTGAACAATCTGAATTATTGGACATTCAGGCTATTTTCATTTGTCTGGCTGGTTTTATCACTCTGATCACTTTGATTATTCATGCCATTTGACGAATTCGGTCAATTCCAACGTTCTGTTCAGTTTCAACATGATGAACATTCTGAATTATTGGGCATTCATGCTATTTTGATTAGTCTGGCTGGTTTTATCACTCTGATCACTTTGATTATTCTTGTCATTTGACGAATTCGGTCAATTCCAACGTCATATTCAGTTTCAACATAATGAACATTCTGAATTATTGGGCATTCAGGCTATTTTGATTAGTCTTGCTGGTTTTATCACTCTGATCACTTTGATTATGCATGCCATTTGACGAATTCGGTCAATTCCAACGTCATATTCACATTGAACATGCTGAACAATCTGAATTATTGGACATTCAGGCTATTTTCATTTGTCTGGCTGGTTTTATCACTCTGATCACTTTGATTATTCTTGCCATTTGACGAATTCGGTCAATTCCAACGTCATATTCAGTTTCAACATAATGAACATTCTGAATTATTGGGCATTCAGGCTATTTTGATTAGTCTTGCTGGTTTTATCACTCTGATCACTTTGATTATGCATGCCATTTGACGAATTCGGTCAATTCCAACGTCATATTCACTTTGAACATGCTGAACAATCTGAATTATTGGACATTCAGGCTATTTTCATTTGCCTGGCTGGTTTTATCACTCTGATCACTTTGATTATTCATGCCATTTGACGAATTCGGTCAATTCCAACGTTCTATTCAGTTTCAACATGATGGACATTCTGAATTATTGGGCATTCAGGCTATTTTCATTTGTCTTGCTGGTTTTATCACTCTGATCACTTTGATTATGCATGCCATTTGACGAATTCGGTCAATTCCAACGTCATATTCACTTTGAACATGCTGAACAATCTGAATTATTGGACATTCAGGCTATTTTCATTTGTCTTGCTGGTTTTATCACTCTGATCACTTTGATTATGCATGCCATTTGACGAATTCGGTCAATTCCAACGTCATATTCAGTTTCAACATGATGAACATTCTGAATTATTGGGCATTCATGCTATTTTGATTAGTCTGGCTGGTTTTATCACTCTGATCACTTTGATTATTCTTGTCATTTGACGAATTCGGTCAATTCCAACGTTCTATTCAGTTTCAACATGATGGACATTCTGAATTATTGGGCATTCAGGCTATTTTCATTTGTCTTGCTGGTTTTATCACTCTGATCACTTTGATTATGCATGCCATTTGACGAATTCGGTCAATTCTAACGTCATATTCACTTTGAACATGCTGAACAATCTGAATTATTGGACATTCAGGCTATTTTCATTTGTCTGGCTGGTTTTATCACTCTGATCACTTTGATTATTCATGCCATTTGACGAATTCGGTCAATTCCAACGTTCTGTTCAACGTTCTATTCAGTTTCAACATGATGGACATTCTGAATTATTGGGCATTCAGGCTATTTTCATTTGTCTTGCTGGTTTTATCACTCTGATCACTTTGATTATGCATGCCATTTGACGAATTCGGTCAATTCTAACGTCATATTCACTTTGAACATGCTGAACAATCTGAATTATTGGACATTCAGGCTATTTTCATTTGTCTGGCTGGTTTTATCACTCTGATCACTTTGATTATTCATGCCATTTGACGAATTCGGTCAATTCCAACGTTCTGTTCAGTTTCAACATGATGAACATTCTGAATTATTGGGCATTCATGCTATTTTGATTAGTCTGGCTGGTTTTATCACTCTGATCACTTTGATTATTCTTGTCATTTGACGAATTCGGTCAATTCCAACGTCATATTCAGTTTCAACATAATGAACATTCTGAATTATTGGGCATTCAGGCTATTTTGATTAGTCTTGCTGGTTTTATCACTCTGATCACTTTGATTATGCATGCCATTTGACGAATTCGGTCAATTCCAACGTCATATTCACTTTGAACATGCTGAACAATCTGAATTATTGGACATTCAGGCTATTTTCATTTGTCTGGCTGGTTTTATCACTCTGATCACTTTGATTATTCTTGCCATTTGACGAATTCGGTCAATTCCAACGTCATATTCAGTTTCAACATAATGAACATTCTGAATTATTGGGCATTCAGGCTATTTTGATTAGTCTTGCTGGTTTTATCACTCTGATCACTTTGATTATGCATGCCATTTGACGAATTCGGTCAATTCCAACGTCATATTCACTTTGAACATGCTGAACAATCTGAATTATTGGACATTCAGGCTATTTTCATTTGCCTGGCTGGTTTTATCACTCTGATCACTTTGATTATTCATGCCATTTGACGAATTCGGTCAATTCCAACGTTCTATTCAGTTTCAACATGATGGACATTCTGAATTATTGGGCATTCAGGCTATTTTCATTTGTCTTGCTGGTTTTATCACTCTGATCACTTTGATTATGCATGCCATTTGACGAATTCGGTCAATTCCAACGTCATATTCACTTTGAACATGCTGAACAATCTGAATTATTGGACATTCAGGCTATTTTCATTTGTCTGGCTGGTTTTATCACTCTGATCACTTTGATTATTCTTGTCATTTGACGAATTCGGTCAATTCCAACGTCATATTTAGTTTCAACATAATGACCATTCTGAATTATTGGGCATTCAGGCTATTTTGATTAGTCTTGCTGGTTTTATCACTCTGATCACTTTGATTATGCATGCCATTTGACGAATTCGGTCAATTCCAACGTCATATTCAGTTTCAACATGATGAACATTCTGAATTAACTGACATTCAGGCTATTTTCATTTGGCTGGCTGGTTTTATCACTCTGATCACTTTGATTATTCATGCCATTTGACGAATTCGGTCAATTCCAACGTTCTGTTCAGTTTCAACATGATGAACATTCTGAATTATTGGGCATTCATGCTATTTTGATTAGTCTGGCTGGTTTTATTACTCTGATCACTTTGATTATTCATGCCATTTGACGAATTCGGTCAATTCCAACGTCATATTCAGTTTCAACATGATGAACGTTCTGAATTATTGGGCATTCATGCTATTTTGATTAGTCTGGCTGGTTTTATCACTCTGATCACTTTGATTATTCTTGTCATTTGACGAATTCGGTCAATTCCAACGTCATATTCAGTTTCAACATAATGAACATTCTGAATTATTGGGCATTCAGGCTATTTTGATTAGTCTTGCTGGTTTTATCACTCTGATCACTTTGATTATGCATGCCATTTGACGAATTCGGTCAATTCCAACGTCATATTCACTTTGAACATGCTGAACAATCTGAATTATTGGACATTCAGGCTATTTTCATTTGTCTGGCTGGTTTTATCACTCTGATCACTTTGATTATTCTTGCCATTTGACGAATTCGGTCAATTCCAACGTCATATTCAGTTTCAACATAATGAACATTCTGAATTATTGGGCATTCAGGCTATTTTGATTAGTCTTGCTGGTTTTATCACTCTGATCACTTTGATTATGCATGCCATTTGACGAATTCGGTCAATTCCAACGTCATATTCACTTTGAACATGCTGAACAATCTGAATTATTGGACATTCAGGCTATTTTCATTTGCCTGGCTGGTTTTATCACTCTGATCACTTTGATTATTCATGCCATTTGACGAATTCGGTCAATTCCAACGTTCTATTCAGTTTCAACATGATGGACATTCTGAATTATTGGGCATTCAGGCTATTTTCATTTGTCTTGCTGGTTTTATCACTCTGATCACTTTGATTATGCATGCCATTTGACGAATTCGGTCAATTCCAACGTCATATTCACTTTGAACATGCTGAACAATCTGAATTATTGGACATTCAGGCTATTTTCATTTGTCTGGCTGGTTTTATCACTCTGATCACTTTGATTATTCTTGTCATTTGACGAATTCGGTCAATTCCAACGTCATATTTAGTTTCAACATAATGACCATTCTGAATTATTGGGCATTCAGGCTATTTTGATTAGTCTTGCTGGTTTTATCACTCTGATCACTTTGATTATGCATGCCATTTGACGAATTCGGTCAATTCCAACGTCATATTCAGTTTCAACATGATGAACATTCTGAATTATTGGGCATTCATGCTATTTTGATTAGTCTGGCTGGTTTTATCACTCTGATCACTTTGATTATTCTTGTCATTTGACGAATTCGGTCAATTCCAACGTTCTATTCAGTTTCAACATGATGGACATTCTGAATTATTGGGCATTCAGGCTATTTTCATTTGTCTTGCTGGTTTTATCACTCTGATCACTTTGATTATGCATGCCATTTGACGAATTCGGTCAATTCTAACGTCATATTCACTTTGAACATGCTGAACAATCTGAATTATTGGACATTCAGGCTATTTTCATTTGTCTGGCTGGTTTTATCACTCTGATCACTTTGATTATTCATGCCATTTGACGAATTCGGTCAATTCCAACGTTCTGTTCAACGTTCTATTCAGTTTCAACATGATGGACATTCTGAATTATTGGGCATTCAGGCTATTTTCATTTGTCTTGCTGGTTTTATCACTCTGATCACTTTGATTATGCATGCCATTTGACGAATTCGGTCAATTCTAACGTCATATTCACTTTGAACATGCTGAACAATCTGAATTATTGGACATTCAGGCTATTTTCATTTGTCTGGCTGGTTTTATCACTCTGATCACTTTGATTATTCATGCCATTTGACGAATTCGGTCAATTCCAACGTTCTGTTCAGTTTCAACATGATGAACATTCTGAATTATTGGGCATTCATGCTATTTTGATTAGTCTGGCTGGTTTTATCACTCTGATCACTTTGATTATTCTTGTCATTTGACGAATTCGGTCAATTCCAACGTCATATTCAGTTTCAACATAATGAACATTCTGAATTATTGGGCATTCAGGCTATTTTGATTAGTCTTGCTGGTTTTATCACTCTGATCACTTTGATTATGCATGCCATTTGACGAATTCGGTCAATTCCAACGTCATATTCACTTTGAACATGCTGAACAATCTGAATTATTGGACATTCAGGCTATTTTCATTTGTCTGGCTGGTTTTATCACTCTGATCACTTTGATTATTCTTGCCATTTGACGAATTCGGTCAATTCCAACGTCATATTCACTTTGAACATGCTGAACAATCTGAATTATTGGACATTCAGGCTATTTTCATTTGCCTGGCTGGTTTTATCACTCTGATCACTTTGATTATTCATGCCATTTGACGAATTCGGTCAATTCCAACGTTCTATTCAGTTTCAACATGATGGACATTCTGAATTATTGGGCATTCAGGCTATTTTCATTTGTCTTGCTGGTTTTATCACTCTGATCACTTTGATTATGCATGCCATTTGACGAATTCGGTCAATTCCAACGTCATATTCACTTTGAACATGCTGAACAATCTGAATTATTGGACATTCAGGCTATTTTCATTTGTCTGGCTGGTTTTATCACTCTGATCACTTTGATTATTCTTGTCATTTGACGAATTCGGTCAATTCCAACGTCATATTTAGTTTCAACATAATGACCATTCTGAATTATTGGGCATTCAGTCTATTTTGATTAGTCTTGCTGGTTTTATCACTCTGATCACTTTGATTATGCATGCCATTTGACGAATTCGGTCAATTCCAACGTCATATTCAGTTTCAACATGATGAACATTCTGAATTAACTGACATTCAGGCTATTTTCATTTGGCTGGCTGGTTTTATCACTCTGATCACTTTGATTATTCATGCCATTTGACGAATTCGGTCAATTCCAACGTTCTGTTCAGTTTCAACATGATGAACATTCTGAATTATTGGGCATTCATGCTATTTTGATTAGTCTGGCTGGTTTTATCACTCTGATCACTTTGATTATTCATGCCATTTGACGAATTCGGTCAATTCCAACGTCATATTCAGTTTCAACATGATGAACGTTCTGAATTATTGGGCATTCAGGCTATTTTGATTAGTCTGGCTGGTTTTATCACTCTGATCACTTTGATTATTCTTGCCAATTGACGAATTCGGTCAATTCCAACGTCATATTCACTTTGAACATGCTGAACAATCTTAATTATTGGGCATTCAGGCTATTTTGATTAGTCTGGCTGGTTTTATCACTCTGATCACTCTGATCACTTTGATTATTCTTGTCATTTGACGAATTCGGTCAATTCCAACGTCAAATTCAGTTTCAACATGATGAACATTCTGAATTATTGGGCATTCAGGCTATTTTGATTAGTCTGGCTGGTTTTATCACTCTGATCACTTTGAATACTCTTGCCATTTGACGAATTCGGTCAATTCCAACGTTCTATTCAGTTTCAACATGATGAACATTCTGAATTATTGGGCATTCAGGCTATTTTGATTAGTCTGGCTGGTTTTATCACTCTGATCACTTTGAATACTCTTGCCATTTGACGAATTCGGTCAATTCCAACGTTCTATTCAGTTTCAACACGATGAACATTCTGAATTATTGGGCATTTAGGCTATTTTCATTTGTCTGGCTGGTTTTATCACTCTGATCACTTTGATTATGCATGCCATTTAACGAATTCGGTCAATTCCAACGTCATATTCACTTTGAACATGCTGAACAATCTGAATTATTGGACATTCAGGCTATTTTAATTTGTCTGGCTGGTTTTATCACTCTGATCACTTTGATTATTCTTGTCATTTGACGAATTCGGTCAATTCCAACGTTCTATTCAGTTTCAACATGATGGACATTCTGAATTATTGGGCATTCAGGCTATTTTCATTTGTCTTGCTGGTTTTATCACTCTGATCACTTTGATTATACATGCCATTTGACGAATTCGGTCAATTCCAACGTCATATTCACTTTGAACATGCTGAACAATCTGAATTATTGGACATTCAGGCTATTTTCATTTGTCTGGCTGGTTTTATCACTCTGATCACTTTGATTATTCTTGTCATTTGACGAATTCGGTCAATTCCAACGTCATATTTAGTTTCAACATAATGACCATTCTGAATTATTGGGCATTCAGGCTATTTTGATTAGTCTTGCTGGTTTTATCACTCTGATCACTTTGATTATGCATGCCATTTGACGAATTCGGTCAATTCCAACGTCATATTCAGTTTCAACATGATGAACATTCTGAATTATTGGGCATTCATGCTATTTTGATTAGTCTGGCTGGTTTTATCACTCTGATCACTTTGATTATTCATGCCATTTGACGAATTCGGTCAATTCCAACGTCATATTCAGTTTCAACATGATGAACGTTCTGAATTATTGGGCATTCAGGCTATTTTGATTAGTCTGGCTGGTTTTATCACTCTGATCACTTTGATTATTCTTGCCAGTTGACGAATTCGGTCAATTCCAACGTCATATTCACTTTGAACATGCTGAACAATCTTAATTATTGGGCATTCAGGCTATTTTGATTAGTCTGGCTGGTTTTATCACTCTGATCACTTTGATTATTCTTGTCATTTGACGAATTCGGTCAATTCCAACGTCAAATTCAGTTTCAACATGATGAACATTCTGAATTATTGGGCATTCAGGCTATTTTGATTAGTCTGGCTGGTTTTATCACTCTGATCACTTTGATTATTCTTGTCATTTGACGAATTCGGTCAATTCCAACGTCATATTCAGTTTCAACATGATGAACATTCTGAATTATTTTGCATTCAGGCTATTTTGATTAGTCTGGCTGGTTTTATCACTCTGATCACTTTGAATACTCTTGCCATTTGACGAATTCGGTCAATTCCAACGTTCTATTCAGTTTCAACATGATGAACATTCTGAATTATTGGGCATTCAGGCTATTTTGATTAGTCTGGTTGGTGTTATCACTCTGATCACTTTGAATACTTATGCCATTTGACGAATTCGGTCAATTCCAACGTTCTATTCAGTTTCAACATGATGAACATTCTGAATTATTGGGCATTCAGGCTATTTTGATTAGTCTGGCTGGTTTTATCACTCTGATCACTTTGATTATTCTTGTCATTTGACGAATTCGGTCAATTCCAACGTCATATTCAGTTTCAACATGATGAACATTCTGAATTATTGGGCATTCAGGCTATTTTGATTAGTCTGGCTGGTTTTATCACTCTGATCACTTTGAATACTCTTGCCATTTGACGAATTCGGTCAATTCCAACGTTCTATTCAGTTTCAACATGATGAACATTCTGAATTATTGGGCATTCAGGCTATTTTGATTAGTCTGGCTGGTTTTATCACTCTGATCACTTTGAATACTCTTGCCATTTGACGAATTCGGTCAATTCCAACGTTCTATTCAGTTTCAACACGATGAACATTCTGAATTTTTGGGCATTCAGGATATTTTCATTTGTCTGGCTGGTTTTATCACTCTGATCACTTTGATTATTCTTGCCATTTGACGAATTCGGTCAACTCCAACGTCGTATTCACTTTGAACATGCTGAACAATCTGAATTATTGGACATTCAGACTATTTTGATTTGTCTGCTTGGTTTTATCACTCTGATCACTTTGATTATGCATGCCATTTGACGAATTCGGTCAATTTCAACGTCATATTCACTTTGAACATGCTGAACAAACTGAATTATTGGACATTCAGGCTATTTTCATTTGTCTGGCTGGTTTTATTGGGCATTCGGGCTATTTTGATTAGTCTGGTTGGTTTTATCACTCTGATCACTTTGAATACTTATGCCATTTGACGAATTCGGTCAATTCCAACGTTCTATTCAGTTTCAACATGATGAACATTCTGAATTATTGGGCATTCAGGCTATTTTGATTAGTCTGGCTGGTTTTATCACTCTGATCACTTTGATTATTCTTGCCAATTGACGAATTCGGTCAATTCCAACGTCATATTCACTTTGAACATGCTGAACAATCTTAATTATTGGGCATTCAGGCTATTTTGATTAGTCTGGCTGGTTTTATCACTCTTATCACTTTGATTATTCTTGTCATTTGACGAATTCGGTCAATTCCAACGTCATATTCAGTTTCAACATGATGAACATTCTGAATTATTGGGCATTCAGGCTATTTTGATAAGTCTAGCTGGTTTTATCACTCTGATCACTTTGATTATTCTGTCATTTGACGAATTCGGTCAATTCCAACGTTCTATTCAGTTTCAACATGATGAACATTCTGAATTATTGGGCATTCAGGCTATTTTGATTAGTCTGGCTGGTTTTATCACTCTGATCACTTTGATTATTCATGTCATTTGACGAATTCGGTCAATTCCAACGTCATATTCAGTTTCAACATGATGAACATTCTGAATTATTGGGCATTCAGGCTATTTTGATTAGTCTGGCTGGTTTTATCACTCTGATCACTTTGAATACTCTTGCCATTTGACGAATTCGGTCAATTCCAACGTCATATTCAGTTTCAACATGATGAACATTCTGAATTATTGGGCATTCAGGATATTTTGATTAGTCTGGCTGGTTTTATCACTCTGATCACTTTGAATACTCTTGCCATTTGACGAATTCGGTCAATTCCAACGTCATATTCAGTTTCAACATGATGAACATTCTGAATTATTGGGCATTCAGGCTATTTTGATTAATCTGGCTGGTTTTATCACTCTGATCACTTTGAATACTCTTGCCATTTGACGAATTCGGTCAATTCCAACGTTCTATTCAGTTTCAACATGATGAACATTCTGAATTATTGGGCATTCAGGCTATTCTGATCACTTTGAATACTCTTGCCATTTGACGAATTCGGTCAATTCCAACGTTCTATTCAGTTTCAATATGATGAACATTCTGAATTATTGGGCATTCAGGCTATTTTGATTAGTCTGGCTGGTTTTATCACTTTGATTATTCTTGCCAATTGACGAATTCGGTCAATTCCAACGTCATATTCACTTTGAACATGCTGAACAATCTTAATTATTGGGCATTCAGGCTATTTTGATTAGTCTGGCTGGTTTTATCACTCTGATCACTTTGAAAATGCATGCCATTTGACGAATTCGGTCAATTTCAACGTCATATTCACTTTGAACATGCTGAACAATCTGAATTATTGGACATTCAGGCTATTTTCATTTGTCTGGCTGGTGTTATTGGGCATTCAGTCTATTTTCATTTGCCTGGCTGGTTTTATCACTCTGATCACTTTGATTATTCATGCCATTTGACGAATTCGGTCAATTCCAACGTCATATTCACTTTGAACATGCTGAACAATCTTAATTATTGGGCATTCAGGCAATTTTGATTAGTCTGGCTGGTTGTATCACTCTGATCACTTTGAATACTCTTGCCGTTTGACGAATTCGGTCAATTCCAACGTCATATTCAGTTTCAACATGATGAACATTCGGAATTATTGGGCATTCAGGCTATTTTGATTAGTCTGGCTGGTTTTATCACTCTGATCACTTTGAATACTCTTGCCATTTGACGAATTCGGTCAATTCCAACGTCATATTCAGTTTCAACATGATGAACATTCTGAATTATTGGACATTCAGGCTATTTTCATTTGTCTGGCTGGTTTTATCACTCTGATCACTTTGATTATTCTTGCCAATTGACGAATTCGGTCAATTCCAACGTCATATTCACTTTGAACATGCTGAACAATCTTAATTATTGGGCATTCAGGCTATTTTGATTAGTCTGGCTGGTTGTATCACTCTGATCACTTTGAATACTCTTGCCATTTGACGAATTCGGTCAATTCCAACGTTCTATTCAGTTTCAACATGATGAACATTCTGAATTATTGGGCATTCAGGCTATTTTGATTAGTCTGGATGGTTTTATCACTCTGATCACTTTGATTATTCTTGCCAATTGACGAATTCTTTCAATTCCAACGTCATATTCACTTTGAACATGCTGAACAATCTGAATTATTGGACATTCAGGCTATTTTCTTTTGCCTGGCTGGTTTTATCACTCTGATCACTTTGATTATTCATGCCATTTGACGAATTCGGTCAATTCCAACGTCATATTCAGTTTCAACATGATGAACATTCTGAATTATTGGACATTCAGGCTATTTTCATTTGTCTGGCTGGTTTTATCACTCTGATCACTTTGATTATTCTTGCCAATTGACGAATTCGGTCAATTCCAACGTCATATTCACTTTGAACATGCTGAACAATCTTAATTATTGGGCATTCAGGCTATTTTGATTAGTCTGGCTGGTTGTATCACTCTGATCACTTTGAATACTCTTGCCATTTGACGAATTCGGTCAATTCCAACGTTCTATTCAGTTTCAACACGATGAACATTCTGAATTATTGGGCATTCAGGCTATTTTGATTAGTCTGGCTGGTTTTATCACTCTGATCACTTTGATTATTCTTGCCAATTGACGAATTCGGTCAATTCCAACGTCATATTCACTTTGAAAATGCTGAACAATCTTAATTATTGGGTATTCAGGCTATTTTGATTAGTCTGGTTGGTTTTATCACTTTGATTATTCTTGTCATTTGACGAATTCGGTCAACTCCAACGTCAAATTCAGTTTCAACTTGATGGACATTCTGAATTATTGGGAATTCAGGCTATTTTGATTAGTCTGGCTGGTTTTATCACTCTGATCACTTTGATTATTCTTGTCATTTGACGAATTCGGTCAATTCCAACGTCATATTCACTTTGAACATGCTGAACAATCTTAATTATTGGGCATTCAGGCTATTTTGATTAGTCTGGATGGTTGTATCACTCTGATCACTTTGAATACTCTTGCCATTTGACGAATTCGGTCAATTCCAACGTCATATTCACTTTGAACATGATGAACAATCTTAATTATTGGACATTCAGGCTATTTTGATTAGTCTGGCTGGTTTTATCACTCTGATCACTTTGATTATTCTTGCCAATTGACGAATTCGGTCAATTCCAACGTCATATTCACTTTCAACATGCTGAACAATCTTAATTATTGCGTATTCAGGCTTTTTTGATTAGTCTGGCTGGTTTTATCACTCTGATCACTTTGATTATTCTTGTCATTTGACGAATTCGGTCAACTCCAACGTCAAATTCAGTTTCAACTTGATGAACATTCTGAATTATTGGGCATTCAGGCTATTTTGATTAGTCTGGCTGGTTTTATCACTCTGATCACTTTGAATACTCTTGCCATTTGACGAATTCGGTCAATTCCAACGTTCTATTCAGTTTGAACATGATGAACATTCTGAATTATTGGGCATTCAGGCTATTTTGCTTATTGTAGCTGGTTTTATCACTCTGATCACTTTGATAATATTGCCATTTGACGAATTCGGTCAATTCCAACGTCATATTCAGTTTCAACATGATGAACGTTCTGAATTATTGGGCATTCAGGCTATTTTGATTAGTCTGGCTGGTTTTATCACTCTGATCACTTTGATTATTCTTGCCAGTTGACGAATTCGGTCAATTCCAACGTCATATTCACTTTGAACATGCTGAACAATCTTAATTATTGGGCATTCAGGCTATTTTGATTAGTCTGGCTGGTTTTATCACTCTGATCACTTTGATTATTCTTGTCATTTGACGAATTCGGTCAATTCCAACGTCAAATTCAGTTTCAACATGATGAACATTCTGAATTATTGGGCATTCAGGCTATTTTGATTAGTCTGGCTGGTTTTATCACTCTGATCACTTTGATTATTCTTGTCATTTGACGAATTCGGTCAATTCCAACGTCATATTCAGTTTCAACATGATGAACATTCTGAATTATTGGGCATTCAGGCTATTTTGATTAGTCTGGCTGGTTTTATCACTCTGATCACTTTGAATACTCTTGCCATTTGACGAATTCGGTCAATTCCAACGTTCTATTCAGTTTCAACATGATGAACATTCTGAATTATTGGGCATTCAGGCTATTTTGATTAGTCTGGCTGGTTTTTTCACTCTGATCACTTTGAATACTCTTGCCATTTGACGAATTCGGTCAATTCCAACGTTCTATTCAGTTTCAACACGATGAACATTCTGAATTATTGGGCATTCAGGCTATTTTCATTTGTCTGGCTGGTTTTATCACTCTGATCACTTTGATTATTCTTGCCATTTGACGAATTCGGTCAATTCCAACGTCATATTCACTTTGAAAATGCTGAACATTCTGAATTATTGGACATTCAGGCTATTTTCATTTGTCTGGCTGGTTTTATTGGGCATTCAGGCTATTTTGATTAGTCTGGTTGGTGTTATCACTCTGATCACTTTGAATACTTATGCCATTTGACGAATTCGGTCAATTCCAACGTTCTATTCAGTTTCAACATGATGAACATTCTGAATTATTGGGCATTCAGGCTATTTTGATTAGTCTGGCTGGTTTTATCACTCTGATCACTTTGAATACTCTTGCCATTTGACGAATTCGGTCAATTCCAACGTTCTATTCAGTTTCAACATGATGAACATTCTGAATTATTGGGCATTCAGGCTATTTTGATTAGTCTGGCTGGTTTTATCACTCTGATCACTTTGAATACTCTTGCCATTTGACGAATTCGGTCAATTCCAACGTTCTATTCAGTTTCAACACGATGAACATTCTGAATTATTGGGCATTCAGGATATTTTCATTTGTCTGGCTGGTTTTATCACTCTGATCACTTTGATTATTCTTGCCATTTGACGAATTCGGTCAACTCCAACGTCGTATTCACTTTGAACATGCTGAACAATCTGAATTATTGGACATTCAGACTATTTTGATTTGTCTGCTTGGTTTTATCACTCTGATCACTTTGATTATGCATGCCATTTGACGAATTCGGTCAATTTCAACGTCATATTCACTTTGAACATGCTGAACAAACTGAATTATTGGACATTCAGGCTATTTTCATTTGTCTGGCTGGTTTTATTGGGCATTCGGGCTATTTTGATTAGTCTGGTTGGTTTTATCACTCTGATCACTTTGAATACTTATGCCATTTGACGAATTCGGTCAATTCCAACGTTCTATTCAGTTTCAACATGATGAACATTCTGAATTATTGGGCATTCAGGCTATTTTGATTAGTCTTTTCATTTGTCTTGCTGGTTTTATCACTCTGATCACTTTGATTATACATGCCATTTGACGAATTCGGTCAATTCCAACGTCATATTCACTTTGAACATGCTGAACAATCTGAATTATTGGACATTCAGGCTATTTTCATTTGTCTGGCTGGTTTTATCACTCTGATCACTTTGATTATTCTTGTCATTTGACGAATTCGGTCAATTCCAACGTCATATTTAGTTTCAACATAATGACCATTCTGAATTATTGGGCATTCAGGCTATTTTGATTAGTCTTGCTGGTTTTATCACTCTGATCACTTTGATTATGCATGCCATTTGACGAATTCGGTCAATTCCAACGTCATATTCAGTTTCAACATGATGAACATTCTGAATTATTGGGCATTCATGCTATTTTGATTAGTCTGGCTGGTTTTATCACTCTGATCACTTTGATTATTCATGCCATTTGACGAATTCGGTCAATTCCAACGTCATATTCAGTTTCAACATGATGAACGTTCTGAATTATTGGGCATTCAGGCTATTTTGATTAGTCTGGCTGGTTTTATCACTCTGATCACTTTGATTATTCTTGCCAGTTGACGAATTCGGTCAATTCCAACGTCATATTCACTTTGAACATGCTGAACAATCTTAATTATTGGGCATTCAGGCTATTTTGATTAGTCTGGCTGGTTTTATCACTCTGATCACTTTGATTATTCTTGTCATTTGACGAATTCGGTCAATTCCAACGTCATATTCAGTTTCAACATGATGAACATTCTGAATTATTGGGCATTCAGGCTATTTTGATTAGTCTGGCTGGTTTTATCACTCTGATCACTTTGAATACTCTTGCCATTTGACGAATTCGGTCAATTCCAACGTTCTATTCAGTTTCAACATGATGAACATTCTGAATTATTGGGCATTCAGGCTATTTTGATTAGTCTGGTTGGTGTTATCACTCTGATCACTTTGAATACTTATGCCATTTGACGAATTCGGTCAATTCCAACGTTCTATTCAGTTTCAACATGATGAACATTCTGAATTATTGGGCATTCAGGCTATTTTGATTAGTCTGGCTGGTTTTATCACTCTGATCACTTTGATTATTCTTGTCATTTGACGAATTCGGTCAATTCCAACGTCATATTCAGTTTCAACATGATGAACATTCTGAATTATTGGGCATTCAGGCTATTTTGATTAGTCTGGCTGGTTTTATCACTCTGATCACTTTGAATACTCTTGCCATTTGACGAATTCGGTCAATTCCAACGTTCTATTCAGTTTCAACATGATGAACATTCTGAATTATTGGGCATTCAGGCTATTTTGATTAGTCTGGCTGGTTTTATCACTCTGATCACTTTGAATACTCTTGCCATTTGACGAATTCGGTCAATTCCAACGTTCTATTCAGTTTCAACACGATGAACATTCTGAATTTTTGGGCATTCAGGATATTTTCATTTGTCTGGCTGGTTTTATCACTCTGATCACTTTGATTATTCTTGCCATTTGACGAATTCGGTCAACTCCAACGTCGTATTCACTTTGAACATGCTGAACAATCTGAATTATTGGACATTCAGACTATTTTGATTTGTCTGCTTGGTTTTATCACTCTGATCACTTTGATTATGCATGCCATTTGACGAATTCGGTCAATTTCAACGTCATATTCACTTTGAACATGCTGAACAAACTGAATTATTGGACATTCAGGCTATTTTCATTTGTCTGGCTGGTTTTATTGGGCATTCGGGCTATTTTGATTAGTCTGGTTGGTTTTATCACTCTGATCACTTTGAATACTTATGCCATTTGACGAATTCGGTCAATTCCAACGTTCTATTCAGTTTCAACATGATGAACATTCTGAATTATTGGGCATTCAGGCTATTTTGATTAGTCTGGCTGGTTTTATCACTCTGATCACTTTGATTATTCTTGCCAATTGACGAATTCGGTCAATTCCAACGTCATATTCACTTTGAACATGCTGAACAATCTTAATTATTGGGCATTCAGGCTATTTTGATTAGTCTGGCTGGTTTTATCACTCTTATCACTTTGATTATTCTTGTCATTTGACGAATTCGGTCAATTCCAACGTCATATTCAGTTTCAACATGATGAACATTCTGAATTATTGGGCATTCAGGCTATTTTGATAAGTCTAGCTGGTTTTATCACTCTGATCACTTTGATTATTCTGTCATTTGACGAATTCGGTCAATTCCAACGTTCTATTCAGTTTCAACATGATGAACATTCTGAATTATTGGGCATTCAGGCTATTTTGATTAGTCTGGCTGGTTTTATCACTCTGATCACTTTGATTATTCATGTCATTTGACGAATTCGGTCAATTCCAACGTCATATTCAGTTTCAACATGATGAACATTCTGAATTATTGGGCATTCAGGCTATTTTGATTAGTCTGGCTGGTTTTATCACTCTGATCACTTTGAATACTCTTGCCATTTGACGAATTCGGTCAATTCCAACGTCATATTCAGTTTCAACATGATGAACATTCTGAATTATTGGGCATTCAGGATATTTTGATTAGTCTGGCTGGTTTTATCACTCTGATCACTTTGAATACTCTTGCCATTTGACGAATTCGGTCAATTCCAACGTCATATTCAGTTTCAACATGATGAACATTCTGAATTATTGGGCATTCAGGCTATTTTGATTAATCTGGCTGGTTTTATCACTCTGATCACTTTGAATACTCTTGCCATTTGACGAATTCGGTCAATTCCAACGTTCTATTCAGTTTCAACATGATGAACATTCTGAATTATTGGGCATTCAGGCTATTCTGATCACTTTGAATACTCTTGCCATTTGACGAATTCGGTCAATTCCAACGTTCTATTCAGTTTCAATATGATGAACATTCTGAATTATTGGGCATTCAGGCTATTTTGATTAGTCTGGCTGGTTTTATCACTTTGATTATTCTTGCCAATTGACGAATTCGGTCAATTCCAACGTCATATTCACTTTGAACATGCTGAACAATCTTAATTATTGGGCATTCAGGCTATTTTGATTAGTCTGGCTGGTTTTATCACTCTGATCACTTTGAAAATGCATGCCATTTGACGAATTCGGTCAATTTCAACGTCATATTCACTTTGAACATGCTGAACAATCTGAATTATTGGACATTCAGGCTATTTTCATTTGTCTGGCTGGTGTTATTGGGCATTCAGTCTATTTTCATTTGCCTGGCTGGTTTTATCACTCTGATCACTTTGATTATTCATGCCATTTGACGAATTCGGTCAATTCCAACGTCATATTCACTTTGAACATGCTGAACAATCTTAATTATTGGGCATTCAGGCAATTTTGATTAGTCTGGCTGGTTGTATCACTCTGATCACTTTGAATACTCTTGCCGTTTGACGAATTCGGTCAATTCCAACGTCATATTCAGTTTCAACATGATGAACATTCGGAATTATTGGGCATTCAGGCTATTTTGATTAGTCTGGCTGGTTTTATCACTCTGATCACTTTGAATACTCTTGCCATTTGACGAATTCGGTCAATTCCAACGTCATATTCAGTTTCAACATGATGAACATTCTGAATTATTGGACATTCAGGCTATTTTCATTTGTCTGGCTGGTTTTATCACTCTGATCACTTTGATTATTCTTGCCAATTGACGAATTCGGTCAATTCCAACGTCATATTCACTTTGAACATGCTGAACAATCTTAATTATTGGGCATTCAGGCTATTTTGATTAGTCTGGCTGGTTGTATCACTCTGATCACTTTGAATACTCTTGCCATTTGACGAATTCGGTCAATTCCAACGTTCTATTCAGTTTCAACATGATGAACATTCTGAATTATTGGGCATTCAGGCTATTTTGATTAGTCTGGATGGTTTTATCACTCTGATCACTTTGATTATTCTTGCCAATTGACGAATTCTTTCAATTCCAACGTCATATTCACTTTGAACATGCTGAACAATCTGAATTATTGGACATTCAGGCTATTTTCTTTTGCCTGGCTGGTTTTATCACTCTGATCACTTTGATTATTCATGCCATTTGACGAATTCGGTCAATTCCAACGTCATATTCAGTTTCAACATGATGAACATTCTGAATTATTGGACATTCAGGCTATTTTCATTTGTCTGGCTGGTTTTATCACTCTGATCACTTTGATTATTCTTGCCAATTGACGAATTCGGTCAATTCCAACGTCATATTCACTTTGAACATGCTGAACAATCTTAATTATTGGGCATTCAGGCTATTTTGATTAGTCTGGCTGGTTGTATCACTCTGATCACTTTGAATACTCTTGCCATTTGACGAATTCGGTCAATTCCAACGTTCTATTCAGTTTCAACACGATGAACATTCTGAATTATTGGGCATTCAGGCTATTTTGATTAGTCTGGCTGGTTTTATCACTCTGATCACTTTGATTATTCTTGCCAATTGACGAATTCGGTCAATTCCAACGTCATATTCACTTTGAAAATGCTGAACAATCTTAATTATTGGGTATTCAGGCTATTTTGATTAGTCTGGTTGGTTTTATCACTTTGATTATTCTTGTCATTTGACGAATTCGGTCAACTCCAACGTCAAATTCAGTTTCAACTTGATGGACATTCTGAATTATTGGGAATTCAGGCTATTTTGATTAGTCAGGCTTGTTTTATCACTCTGATCACTTTGATTATTCTTGTCATTTGACGAATTCGGTCAATTCCAACGTCATATTCACTTTGAACATGCTGAACAATCTTAATTATTGGGCATTCAGGCTATTTTGAATAGTCTGGATGGTTGTATCACTCTGATCACTTTGAATACTCTTGCCATTTGACGAATTCGGTCAATTCCAACGTCATATTCACTTTGAACATGATGAACAATCTTAATTATTGGACATTCAGGCTATTTTGATTAGTCTGGCTGGTTTTATCACTCTGATCACTTTGATTATTCTTGCCAATTGACGAATTCGGTCAATTCCAACGTCATATTCACTTTCAACATGCTGAACAATCTTAATTATTGCGTATTCAGGCTTTTTTGATTAGTCTGGCTGGTTTTATCACTCTGATCACTTTGATTATTCTTGTCATTTGACGAATTCGGTCAACTCCAACGTCAAATTCAGTTTCAACTTGATGAACATTCTGAATTATTGGGCATTCAGGCTATTTTGATTAGTCTGGCTGGTTTTATCACTCTGATCACTTTGAATACTCTTGCCATTTGACGAATTCGGTCAATTCCAACGTTCTATTCAGTTTGAACATGATGAACATTCTGAATTATTGGGCATTCAGGCTATTTTGCTTATTGTAGCTTGTTTTTTTCACTCTGATCACTTTGATAATATTGCCATTTGACGAATTCGGTCAATTCCAACGTCATATTCAGTTTCAACATGATGAACGTTCTGAATTATTGGGCATTCAGGCTATTTTGATTAGTCTGGCTGGTTTTATCACTCTGATCACTTTGATTATTCTTGCCAGTTGACGAATTCGGTCAATTCCAACGTCATATTCACTTTGAACATGCTGAACAATCTTAATTATTGGGCATTCTGGCTATTTTGATTATTCTGGCTGGTTTTATCACTCTGATCACTTTGATTATTCTTGTCATTTGACGAATTCGGTCAATTCCAACGTCAAATTCAGTTTCAACATGATGAACATTCTGAATTATTGGGCATTCAGGCTATTTTGATTAGTCTGGCTGGTTTTATCACTCTGATCACTTTGATTATTCTTGTCATTTGACGAATTCGGTCAATTCCAACGTCATATTCAGTTTCAACATGATGAACATTCTGAATTATTGGGCATTCAGGCTATTTTGATTAGTCTGGCTGGTTTTATCACTCTGATCACTTTGAATACTCTTGCCATTTGACGAATTCGGTCAATTCCAACGTTCTATTCAGTTTCAACATGATGAACATTCTGAATTATTGGGCATTCAGGCTATTTTGATTAGTCTGGCTGGTTTTTTCACTCTGATCACTTTGAATACTCTTGCCATTTGACGAATTCGGTCAATTCCAACGTTCTATTCAGTTTCAACACGATGAACATTCTGAATTATTGGGCATTCAGGCTATTTTCATTTGTCTGGCTGGTTTTATCACTCTGATCACTTTGATTATTCTTGCCATTTGACGAATTCGGTCAATTCCAACGTCATATTCACTTTGAAAATGCTGAACATTCTGAATTATTGGACATTCAGGCTATTTTCATTTGTCTGGCTGGTTTTATTGGGCATTCAGGCTATTTTGATTAGTCTGGTTGGTGTTATCACTCTGATCACTTTGAATACTTATGCCATTTGACGAATTCGGTCAATTCCAACGTTCTATTCAGTTTCAACATGATGAACATTCTGAATTATTGGGCATTCAGGCTATTTTGATTAGTCTGGCTGGTTTTATCACTCTGATCACTTTGATTATTCTTGTCATTTGACGAATTCGGTCAATTCCAACGTCATATTCAGTTTCAACATGATGAACATTCTGAATTATTGGGCATTCAGGCTATTTTGATTAGTCTGGCTGGTTTTATCACTCTGATCACTTTGAATACTCTTGCCATTTGACGAATTCGGTCAATTCCAACGTTCTATTCAGTTTCAACATGATGAACATTCTGAATTATTGGGCATTCAGGCTATTTTGATTAGTCTGGCTGGTTTTATCACTCTGATCACTTTGAATACTCTTGCCATTTGACGAATTCGGTCAATTCCAACGTTCTATTCAGTTTCAACACGATGAACATTCTGAATTATTGGGCATTCAGGATATTTTCATTTGTCTGGCTGGTTTTATCACTCTGATCACTTTGATTATTCTTGCCATTTGACGAATTCGGTCAACTCCAACGTCGTATTCACTTTGAACATGCTGAACAATCTGAATTATTGGACATTCAGACTATTTTGATTTGTCTGCTTGGTTTTATCACTCTGATCACTTTGATTATGCATGCCATTTGACGAATTCGGTCAATTTCAACGTCATATTCACTTTGAACATGCTGAACAAACTGAATTATTGGACATTCAGGCTATTTTCATTTGTCTGGCTGGTTTTATTGGGCATTCGGGCTATTTTGATTAGTCTGGTTGGTTTTATCACTCTGATCACTTTGAATACTTATGCCATTTGACGAATTCGGTCAATTCCAACGTTCTATTCAGTTTCAACATGATGAACATTCTGAATTATTGGGCATTCAGGCTATTTTGATTAGTCTGGCTGGTTTTATCACTCTGATCACTTTGATTATTCTTGCCAATTGACGAATTCGGTCAATTCCAACGTCATATTCACTTTGAACATGCTGAACAATCTTAATTATTGGGCATTCAGGCTATTTTGATTAGTCTGGCTGGTTTTATCACTCTTATCACTTTGATTATTCTTGTCATTTGACGAATTCGGTCAATTCCAACGTCATATTCAGTTTCAACATGATGAACATTCTGAATTATTGGGCATTCAGGCTATTTTGATAAGTCTAGCTGGTTTTATCACTCTGATCACGTTGATTATTTTGTCATTTGACGAATTCGGTAAATTCCAACGTTCTATTCAGTTTCAACATGATGAACATTCTGAATTATTGGGCATTCAGGCTATTTTGATTAGTCTGGCTGGTTTTATCACTCTGATCACTTTGATTATTCTTGTCATTTGACGAATTCGGTCAATTCCAACGTCATATTCAGTTTCAACATGATGAACATTCTGAATTATTGGGCATTCAGGCTATTTTGATTAGTCTGGCTGGTTCTATCACTCTGATCACTTTGAATACTCTTGCCATTTGACGAATTCGGTCAATTCCAACGTCATATTCAGTTTCAACATGATGAACATTCTGAATTATTGGGCATTCAGGATATTTTGATTAGTCTGGCGGGTTTTATCACTCTGATCACTTTGAATACTCTTGCCATTTGACGAATTCGGTCAATTCCAACGTCATATTCAGTTTCAACATGATGAACATTCTGAATTATTGGGCATTCAGGCTATTTTGATTAATCTGGCTGGTTTTATCACTCTGATCACTTTGAATACTCTTGCCATTTGACGAATTCGGTCAATTCCAACGTTCTATTCAGTTTCAACATGATGAACATTCTGAATTATTGGGCATTCAGGCTATTCTGATCACTTTGAATACTCTTGCCATTTGACGAATTCGGTCAATTCCAACGTTCTATTCAGTTTCAATATGATGAACATTCTGAATTATTGGGCATTCAGGCTATTTTGATTAGTCTGGCTGGTTTTATCACTTTGATTATTCTTGCCAATTGACGAATTCGGTCAATTCCAACGTCATATTCAGTTTCAACATGATGAACATTCTGAATTATTGGGCATTCAGGCTATTTTGATTAATCTGGCTGGTTTTATCACTCTGATCACTTTGAATACTCTTGCCATTTGACGAATTCGGTCAATTCCAACGTTCTATTCAGTTTCAACATGATGAACATTCTGAATTATTGGGCATTCAGGCTATTTTGATTAATCTGGCTGGTTTTATCACTCTGATCACTTTGAATACTCTTGCCATTTGACGAATTCGGTCAATTCCAACGTCATATTCAGTTTCAACATGATGAACATTCTGAATTATTGGGCATTCAGGCTATTTTGATTAGTCTGGCTGGTTCTATCACTCTGATCACTTTGAATACTCTTGCCATTTGACGAATTCGGTCAATTCCAACGTCATATTCAGTTTCAACATGATGAACATTCTGAATTATTGGGCATTCAGGATATTTTGATTAGTCTGGCGGGTTTTATCACTCTGATCACTTTGAATACTCTTGCCATTTGACGAATTCGGTCAATTCCAACGTCATATTCAGTTTCAACATGATGAACATTCTGAATTATTGGGCATTCAGGCTATTTTGATTAATCTGGCTGGTTTTATCACTCTGATCACTTTGAATACTCTTGCCATTTGACGAATTCGGTCAATTCCAACGTTCTATTCAGTTTCAACATGATGAACATTCTGAATTATTGGGCATTCAGGCTATTCTGATCACTTTGAATACTCTTGCCATTTGACGAATTCGGTCAATTCCAACGTTCTATTCAGTTTCAACATGATGAACATTCTGAATTATTGGGCATTCAGGCTATTTTGATTAGTCTGGCTGGTTTTATCACTCTGATCACTTTGAATACTCTTGCCATTTGACGAATTCGGTCAATTCCAACGTTCTATTCAGTTTCAACACGATGAACATTCTGAATTATTGGGCATTCAGGATATTTTCATTTGTCTGGCTGGTTTTATCACTCTGATCACTTTGATTATTCTTGCCATTTGACGAATTCGGTCAACTCCAACGTCGTATTCACTTTGAACATGCTGAACAATCTGAATTATTGGACATTCAGACTATTTTGATTTGTCTGCTTGGTTTTATCACTCTGATCACTTTGATTATGCATGCCATTTGACGAATTCGGTCAATTTCAACGTCATATTCACTTTGAACATGCTGAACAAACTGAATTATTGGACATTCAGGCTATTTTCATTTGTCTGGCTGGTTTTATTGGGCATTCGGGCTATTTTGATTAGTCTGGTTGGTTTTATCACTCTGATCACTTTGAATACTTATGCCATTTGACGAATTCGGTCAATTCCAACGTTCTATTCAGTTTCAACATGATGAACATTCTGAATTATTGGGCATTCAGGCTATTTTGATTAGTCTGGCTGGTTTTATCACTCTGATCACTTTGATTATTCTTGCCAATTGACGAATTCGGTCAATTCCAACGTCATATTCACTTTGAACATGCTGAACAATCTTAATTATTGGGCATTCAGGCTATTTTGATTAGTCTGGCTGGTTTTATCACTCTTATCACTTTGATTATTCTTGTCATTTGACGAATTCGGTCAATTCCAACGTCATATTCAGTTTCAACATGATGAACATTCTGAATTATTGGGCATTCAGGCTATTTTGATAAGTCTAGCTGGTTTTATCACTCTGATCACGTTGATTATTTTGTCATTTGACGAATTCGGTAAATTCCAACGTTCTATTCAGTTTCAACATGATGAACATTCTGAATTATTGGGCATTCAGGCTATTCTGATCACTTTGAATACTCTTGCCATTTGACGAATTCGGTCAATTCCAACGTTCTATTCAGTTTCAATATGATGAACATTCTGAATTATTGGGCATTCAGGCTATTTTGATTAGTCTGGCTGGTTTTATCACTCTGATCACTTTGAATACTCTTGCCATTTGACGAATTCGGTCAATTCCAACGTTCTATTCAGTTTGAACATGATGAACATTCTGAATTATTGGGCATTCAGGCTATTTTGCTTATTGTAGCTTGTTTTTTTCACTCTGATCACTTTGATAATATTGCCATTTGACGAATTCGGTCAATTCCAACGTCATATTCAGTTTCAACATGATGAACGTTCTGAATTATTGGGCATTCAGGCTATTTTGATTAGTCTGGCTGGTTTTATCACTCTGATCACTTTGATTATTCTTGCCAGTTGACGAATTCGGTCAATTCCAACGTCATATTCACTTTGAACATGCTGAACAATCTTAATTATTGGGCATTCTGGCTATTTTGATTATTCTGGCTGGTTTTATCACTCTGATCACTTTGATTATTCTTGTCATTTGACGAATTCGGTCAATTCCAACGTCAAATTCAGTTTCAACATGATGAACATTCTGAATTATTGGGCATTCAGGCTATTTTGATTAGTCTGGCTGGTTTTATCACTCTGATCACTTTGATTATTCTTGTCATTTGACGAATTCGGTCAATTCCAACGTCATATTCAGTTTCAACATGATGAACATTCTGAATTATTGGGCATTCAGGCTATTTTGATTAGTCTGGCTGGTTTTATCACTCTGATCACTTTGAATACTCTTGCCATTTGACGAATTCGGTCAATTCCAACGTTCTATTCAGTTTCAACATGATGAACATTCTGAATTATTGGGCATTCAGGCTATTTTGATTAGTCTGGCTGGTTTTTTCACTCTGATCACTTTGAATACTCTTGCCATTTGACGAATTCGGTCAATTCCAACGTTCTATTCAGTTTCAACACGATGAACATTCTGAATTATTGGGCATTCAGGCTATTTTCATTTGTCTGGCTGGTTTTATCACTCTGATCACTTTGATTATTCTTGCCATTTGACGAATTCGGTCAATTCCAACGTCATATTCACTTTGAAAATGCTGAACATTCTGAATTATTGGACATTCAGGCTATTTTCATTTGTCTGGCTGGTTTTATTGGGCATTCAGGCTATTTTGATTAGTCTGGTTGGTGTTATCACTCTGATCACTTTGAATACTTATGCCATTTGACGAATTCGGTCAATTCCAACGTTCTATTCAGTTTCAACATGATGAACATTCTGAATTATTGGGCATTCAGGCTATTTTGATTAGTCTGGCTGGTTTTATCACTCTGATCACTTTGATTATTCTTGTCATTTGACGAATTCGGTCAATTCCAACGTCATATTCAGTTTCAACATGATGAACATTCTGAATTATTGGGCATTCAGGCTATTTTGATTAGTCTGGCTGGTTTTATCACTCTGATCACTTTGAATACTCTTGCCATTTGACGAATTCGGTCAATTCCAACGTTCTATTCAGTTTCAACATGATGAACATTCTGAATTATTGGGCATTCAGGCTATTTTGATTAGTCTGGCTGGTTTTATCACTCTGATCACTTTGAATACTCTTGCCATTTGACGAATTCGGTCAATTCCAACGTTCTATTCAGTTTCAACACGATGAACATTCTGAATTATTGGGCATTCAGGATATTTTCATTTGTCTGGCTGGTTTTATCACTCTGATCACTTTGATTATTCTTGCCATTTGACGAATTCGGTCAACTCCAACGTCGTATTCACTTTGAACATGCTGAACAATCTGAATTATTGGACATTCAGACTATTTTGATTTGTCTGCTTGGTTTTATCACTCTGATCACTTTGATTATGCATGCCATTTGACGAATTCGGTCAATTTCAACGTCATATTCACTTTGAACATGCTGAACAAACTGAATTATTGGACATTCAGGCTATTTTCATTTGTCTGGCTGGTTTTATTGGGCATTCGGGCTATTTTGATTAGTCTGGTTGGTTTTATCACTCTGATCACTTTGAATACTTATGCCATTTGACGAATTCGGTCAATTCCAACGTTCTATTCAGTTTCAACATGATGAACATTCTGAATTATTGGGCATTCAGGCTATTTTGATTAGTCTGGCTGGTTTTATCACTCTGATCACTTTGATTATTCTTGCCAATTGACGAATTCGGTCAATTCCAACGTCATATTCACTTTGAACATGCTGAACAATCTTAATTATTGGGCATTCAGGCTATTTTGATTAGTCTGGCTGGTTTTATCACTCTTATCACTTTGATTATTCTTGTCATTTGACGAATTCGGTCAATTCCAACGTCATATTCAGTTTCAACATGATGAACATTCTGAATTATTGGGCATTCAGGCTATTTTGATAAGTCTAGCTGGTTTTATCACTCTGATCACGTTGATTATTTTGTCATTTGACGAATTCGGTAAATTCCAACGTTCTATTCAGTTTCAACATGATGAACATTCTGAATTATTGGGCATTCAGGCTATTTTGATTAGTCTGGCTGGTTTTATCACTCTGATCACTTTGATTATTCTTGTCATTTGACGAATTCGGTCAATTCCAACGTCATATTCAGTTTCAACATGATGAACATTCTGAATTATTGGGCATTCAGGCTATTTTGATTAGTCTGGCTGGTTCTATCACTCTGATCACTTTGAATACTCTTGCCATTTGACGAATTCGGTCAATTCCAACGTCATATTCAGTTTCAACATGATGAACATTCTGAATTATTGGGCATTCAGGATATTTTGATTAGTCTGGCGGGTTTTATCACTCTGATCACTTTGAATACTCTTGCCATTTGACGAATTCGGTCAATTCCAACGTCATATTCAGTTTCAACATGATGAACATTCTGAATTATTGGGCATTCAGGCTATTTTGATTAATCTGGCTGGTTTTATCACTCTGATCACTTTGAATACTCTTGCCATTTGACGAATTCGGTCAATTCCAACGTTCTATTCAGTTTCAACATGATGAACATTCTGAATTATTGGGCATTCAGGCTATTCTGATCACTTTGAATACTCTTGCCATTTGACGAATTCGGTCAATTCCAACGTTCTATTCAGTTTCAATATGATGAACATTCTGAATTATTGGGCATTCAGGCTATTTTGATTAGTCTGGCTGGTTTTATCACTTTGATTATTCTTGCCAATTGACGAATTCGGTCAATTCCAACGTCATATTCAGTTTCAACATGATGAACATTCTGAATTATTGGGCATTCAGGCTATTTTGATTAATCTGGCTGGTTTTATCACTCTGATCACTTTGAATACTCTTGCCATTTGACGAATTCGGTCAATTCCAACGTTCTATTCAGTTTCAACATGATGAACATTCTGAATTATTGGGCATTCAGGCTATTTTGATTAATCTGGCTGGTTTTATCACTCTGATCACTTTGAATACTCTTGCCATTTGACGAATTCGGTCAATTCCAACGTCATATTCACTTTGAAAATGCTGAACATTCTGAATTATTGGACATTCAGGCTATTTTCATTTGTCTGGCTGGTTTTATTGGGCATTCAGGCTATTTTGATTAGTCTGGTTGGTGTTATCACTCTGATCACTTTGAATACTCTTGCCATTTGACGAATTCGGTCAATTCCAACGTTCTATTCAGTTTCAACATGATGAACATTCTGAATTATTGGGCATTCAGGCTATTTTGATTAGTCTGGCTGGTTTTTTCACTCTGATCACTTTGAATACTCTTGCCATTTGACGAATTCGGTCAATTCCAACGTTCTATTCAGTTTCAACACGATGAACATTCTGAATTATTGGGCATTCAGGCTATTTTCATTTGTCTGGCTGGTTTTATCACTCTGATCACTTTGATTATTCTTGCCATTTGACGAATTCGGTCAATTCCAACGTCATATTCACTTTGAAAATGCTGAACATTCTGAATTATTGGACATTCAGGCTATTTTCATTTGTCTGGCTGGTTTTATTGGGCATTCAGGCTATTTTGATTAGTCTGGTTGGTGTTATCACTCTGATCACTTTGAATACTTATGCCATTTGACGAATTCGGTCAATTCCAACGTTCTATTCAGTTTCAACATGATGAACATTCTGAATTATTGGGCATTCAGGCTATTTTGATTAGTCTGGCTGGTTTTATCACTCTGATCACTTTGATTATTCTTGTCATTTGACGAATTCGGTCAATTCCAACGTCATATTCAGTTTCAACATGATGAACATTCTGAATTATTGGGCATTCAGGCTATTTTGATAAGTCTAGCTGGTTTTATCACTCTGATCACGTTGATTATTTTGTCATTTGACGAATTCGGTCAATTCCAACGTCATATTCAGTTTCAACATGATGAACATTCTGAATTATTGGGCATTCAGGATATTTTGATTAGTCTGGCGGGTTTTATCACTCTGATCACTTTGAATACTCTTGCCATTTGACGAATTCGGTCAATTCCAACGTCATATTCAGTTTCAACATGATGAACATTCTGAATTATTGGGCATTCAGGCTATTTTGATTAATCTGGCTGGTTTTATCACTCTGATCACTTTGAATACTCTTGCCATTTGACGAATTCGGTCAATTCCAACGTTCTATTCAGTTTCAACATGATGAACATTCTGAATTATTGGGCATTCAGGCTATTCTGATCACTTTGAATACTCTTGCCATTTGACGAATTCGGTCAATTCCAACGTTCTATTCAGTTTCAATATGATGAACATTCTGAATTATTGGGCATTCAGGCTATTTTGATTAGTCTGGCTGGTTTTATCACTTTGATTATTCTTGCCAATTGACGAATTCGGTCAATTCCAACGTCATATTCAGTTTCAACATGATGAACATTCTGAATTATTGGGCATTCAGGCTATTTTGATTAATCTGGCTGGTTTTATCACTCTGATCACTTTGAATACTCTTGCCATTTGACGAATTCGGTCAATTCCAACGTTCTATTCAGTTTCAACATGATGAACATTCTGAATTATTGGGCATTCAGGCTATTTTGATTAATCTGGCTGGTTTTATCACTCTGATCACTTTGAATACTCTTGCCATTTGACGAATTCGGTCAATTCCAACGTCATATTCAGTTTCAACATGATGAACATTCTGAATTATTGGGCATTCAGGCTATTTTGATTAGTCTGGCTGGTTCTATCACTCTGATCACTTTGAATACTCTTGCCATTTGACGAATTCGGTCAATTCCAACGTCATATTCAGTTTCAACATGATGAACATTCTGAATTATTGGGCATTCAGGATATTTTGATTAGTCTGGCGGGTTTTATCACTCTGATCACTTTGAATACTCTTGCCATTTGACGAATTCGGTCAATTCCAACGTCATATTCAGTTTCAACATGATGAACATTCTGAATTATTGGGCATTCAGGCTATTTTGATTAATCTGGCTGGTTTTATCACTCTGATCACTTTGAATACTCTTGCCATTTGACGAATTCGGTCAATTCCAACGTTCTATTCAGTTTCAACATGATGAACATTCTGAATTATTGGGCATTCAGGCTATTCTGATCACTTTGAATACTCTTGCCATTTGACGAATTCGGTCAATTCCAACGTTCTATTCAGTTTCAACATGATGAACATTCTGAATTATTGGGCATTCAGGCTATTTTGATTAGTCTGGCTGGTTTTATCACTCTGATCACTTTGAATACTCTTGCCATTTGACGAATTCGGTCAATTCCAACGTTCTATTCAGTTTCAACACGATGAACATTCTGAATTATTGGGCATTCAGGATATTTTCATTTGTCTGGCTGGTTTTATCACTCTGATCACTTTGATTATTCTTGCCATTTGACGAATTCGGTCAACTCCAACGTCGTATTCACTTTGAACATGCTGAACAATCTGAATTATTGGACATTCAGACTATTTTGATTTGTCTGCTTGGTTTTATCACTCTGATCACTTTGATTATGCATGCCATTTGACGAATTCGGTCAATTTCAACGTCATATTCACTTTGAACATGCTGAACAAACTGAATTATTGGACATTCAGGCTATTTTCATTTGTCTGGCTGGTTTTATTGGGCATTCGGGCTATTTTGATTAGTCTGGTTGGTTTTATCACTCTGATCACTTTGAATACTTATGCCATTTGACGAATTCGGTCAATTCCAACGTTCTATTCAGTTTCAACATGATGAACATTCTGAATTATTGGGCATTCAGGCTATTTTGATTAGTCTGGCTGGTTTTATCACTCTGATCACTTTGATTATTCTTGCCAATTGACGAATTCGGTCAATTCCAACGTCATATTCACTTTGAACATGCTGAACAATCTTAATTATTGGGCATTCAGGCTATTTTGATTAGTCTGGCTGGTTTTATCACTCTTATCACTTTGATTATTCTTGTCATTTGACGAATTCGGTCAATTCCAACGTCATATTCAGTTTCAACATGATGAACATTCTGAATTATTGGGCATTCAGGCTATTTTGATAAGTCTAGCTGGTTTTATCACTCTGATCACGTTGATTATTTTGTCATTTGACGAATTCGGTAAATTCCAACGTTCTATTCAGTTTCAACATGATGAACATTCTGAATTATTGGGCATTCAGGCTATTTTGATTAGTCTGGCTGGTTTTATCACTCTGATCACTTTGATTATTCTTGTCATTTGACGAATTCGGTCAATTCCAACGTCATATTCAGTTTCAACATGATGAACATTCTGAATTATTGGGCATTCAGGCTATTTTGATTAGTCTGGCTGGTTCTATCACTCTGATCACTTTGAATACTCTTGCCATTTGACGAATTCGGTCAATTCCAACGTCATATTCAGTTTCAACATGATGAACATTCTGAATTATTGGGCATTCAGGATATTTTGATTAGTCTGGCGGGTTTTATCACTCTGATCACTTTGAATACTCTTGCCATTTGACGAATTCGGTCAATTCCAACGTCATATTCAGTTTCAACATGATGAACATTCTGAATTATTGGGCATTCAGGCTATTTTGATTAATCTGGCTGGTTTTATCACTCTGATCACTTTGAATACTCTTGCCATTTGACGAATTCGGTCAATTCCAACGTTCTATTCAGTTTCAACATGATGAACATTCTGAATTATTGGGCATTCAGGCTATTCTGATCACTTTGAATACTCTTGCCATTTGACGAATTCGGTCAATTCCAACGTTCTATTCAGTTTCAATATGATGAACATTCTGAATTATTGGGCATTCAGGCTATTTTGATTAGTCTGGCTGGTTTTATCACTTTGATTATTCTTGCCAATTGACGAATTCGGTCAATTCCAACGTCATATTCACTTTGAACATGCTGAACAATCTTAATTATTGGGCATTCAGGCTATTTTGATTAGTCTGGATGGTTTTATCACTCTGATCACTTTGAAAATGCATGCCATTTGACGAATTCGGTCAATTTCAACGTCATATTCACTTTGAACATGCTGAACAATCTGAATTATTGGACATTCAGGCTATTTTCATTTGTCTGGCTGGTGTTATTCAGACTATTGCATTCAGTCTATTTTCATTTGCCTGGCTGGTTTTATCACTCTGATCACTTTGATTATTCATGCCATTTGACGAATTCGGTCAATTCCAACGTCATATTCACTTTGAACATGCTGAACAATCTTAATTATTGGGCATTCAGGCAATTTTGATTAGTCTGGCTGGTTGTATCACTCTGATCACTTTGAATACTCTTGCCATTTGACGAATTCGGTCAATTCCAACGTCATATTCAGTTTCAACACGATGAACATTCGGAATTATTGGGCATTCAGGCTATTTTGATTAGTCTGGCTGGTTTTATCACTCTGATCACTTTGAATACTCTTGCCATTTGACGAATTCGGTCAATTCCAACGTCATATTCAGTTTCAACATGATGAACATTCTGAATTA
This sequence comes from Hydrotaea cyrtoneurina, assembly GCA_958296145.1. Classification (NCBI taxonomy): domain Eukaryota; kingdom Metazoa; phylum Arthropoda; class Insecta; order Diptera; family Muscidae; genus Hydrotaea; species Hydrotaea cyrtoneurina. The sequence goes on from OY282513.1 coordinate 80,634,225, forward strand.
TTGGACATTCAGGCTATTTTCATTTGTCTGGCTGGTTTTATCACTCTGATCACTTTGATTATTCTTGCCAATTGACGAATTCGGTCAATTCCAACGTCATATTCACTTTGAACATGCTGAACAATCTTAATTATTGGGCATTCAGGCTATTTTGATTAGTCTGGCTGGTTGTATCACTCTGATCACTTTGAATACTCTTGCCATTTGACGAATTCGGTCAATTCCAACGTTCTATTCAGTTTCAACATGATGAACATTCTGAATTATTGGGCATTCAGGCTATTTTGATTAGTCTGGATGGTTTTATCACTCTGATCACTTTGATTATTCTTGCCAATTGACGAATTCTTTCAATTCCAACGTCATATTCACTTTGAACATGCTGAACAATCTGAATTATTGGACATTCAGGCTATTTTCTTTTGCCTGGCTGGTTTTATCACTCTGATCACTTTGATTATTCATGCCATTTGACGAATTCGGTCAATTCCAACGTCATATTCAGTTTCAACATGATGAACATTCTGAATTATTGGGCATTCAGGCTATTTTGATTAGTCTGGCTGGTTTTATCACTCTGATCACTTTGAATACTCTTGCCATTTGACGAATTCGGTCAATTCCAACGTTCTATTCAGTTTCAACACGATGAACATTCTGAATTATTGGGCATTCAGGCTATTTTGATTAGTCTGGCTGGTTTTATCACTCTGATCACTTTGATTATTCTTGCCAATTGACGAATTCGGTCAATTCCAACGTCATATTCACTTTGAACATGCTGAACAATCTTAATTATTGGGTATTCAGGCTATTTTGATTAGTCTGGTTGGTTTTATCACTCTGATCACTTTGATTATTCTTGTCATTTGACGAATTCGGTCAACTCCAACGTCAAATTCAGTTTCAACTTGATGGACATTCTGAATTATTGGGAATTCAGGCTATTTTGATTAGTCTGGCTGGTTTTATCACTCTGATCACTTTGATTATTCTTGTCATTTGACGAATTCGGTCAATTCCAACGTCATATTCACTTTGAACATGCTGAACAATCTTAATTATTGGGCATTCAGGCTATTTTGATTAGTCTGGATGGTTGTATCACTCTGATCACTTTGAATACTCTTGCCATTTGACGAATTCGGTCAATTCCAACGTCATATTCACTTTGAACATGATGAACAATCTTAATTATTGGACATTCAGGCTATTTTGATTAGTCTGGCTGGTTTTATCACTCTGATCACTTTGATTATTCTTGCCAATTGACGAATTCGGTCAATTCCAACGTCATATTCACTTTCAACATGCTGAACAATCTTAATTATTGCGTATTCAGGCTTTTTTGATTAGTCTGGCTGGTTTTATCACTCTGATCACTTTGATTATTCTTGTCATTTGACGAATTCGGTCAACTCCAACGTCAAATTCAGTTTCAACTTGATGAACATTCTGAATTATTGGGCATTCAGGCTATTTTGATTAGTCTGGCTGGTTTTATCACTCTGATCACTTTGAATACTCTTGCCATTTGACGAATTCGGTCAATTCCAACGTCATATTCAGTTTCAACATGATGAACATTCTGAATTATTGGGCATTCAGGCTATTTTGATTAGTCTGGCTGGTTTTATCACTCTGATCACTTTGAATACTCTTGCCATTTGACGAATTCGGTCAATTCCAACGTTCTATTCAGTTTCAACATGATGAACATTCTGAATTATTGGGCATTCAGGCTATTTTGATTAGTCTGGCTGGTTTTATCACTCTGATCACTTTGATTATTCTTGCCAATTGACGAATTCGGTCAATTCCAACGTCATATTCACTTTGAACATGCTGAACAATCTTAATTATTGGGCATTCAGGCTATTTTGATTAGTCTGGCTGGTTGTATCACTCTGATCACTTTGAATACTCTTGCCATTTGACGAATTCGGTCAATTCCAACGTTCTATTCAGTTTCAACATGATGAACATTCTGAATTATTGGGCATTCAGGCTATTTTGATTAGTCTGGATGGTTTTATCACTCTGATCACTTTGATTATTCTTGCCAATTGACGAATTCTTTCAATTCCAACGTCATATTCACTTTGAACATGCTGAACAATCTGAATTATTGGACATTCAGGCTATTTTCTTTTGCCTGGCTGGTTTTATCACTCTGATCACTTTGATTATTCATGCCATTTGACGAATTCGGTCAATTCCAACGTCATATTCAGTTTCAACATGATGAACATTCTGAATTATTGGGCATTCAGGCTATTTTGATTAGTCTGGCTGGTTTTATCACTCTGATCACTTTGATTATTCTTGTCATTTGACGAATTCGGTCAACTCCAACGTCAAATTCAGTTTCAACTTGATGAACATTCTGAATTATTGGGCATTCAGGCTATTTTGATTAGTCTGGCTGGTTTTATCACTCTGATCACTTTGAATACTCTTGCCATTTGACGAATTCGGTCAATTCCAACGTTCTATTCAGTTTCAACATGATGAACATTATGAATTATTGGGCATTCAGGCTATTTTGATTAGTCTGGCTGGTTTTATCACTCTGATCACTTTGAATACTCTTGCCATTTGACGAATTCGGTCAATTCCAACGTCATATTCAGTTTCAACATGATGAACATTCTGAATTATTGGGCATTCAGGCTATTTTGATTAGTCTGGCTGGTTTTATCACTCTGATCACTTTGAATACTCTTGCCATTTGACGATTTCGGTCAATTCCAACGTTCTATTCAGTTTCTGAATTATTGGGCATTCAGGCTATTTTGATTAGTCTGGCTGGTTTTATCACTCTGATCACTTTGATTATTCTTGTCATTTGACGAATTCGGTCAACTCCAACGTCAAATTCAGTTTCAACTTGATGAACATTCTGAATTATTGGGCATTCAGGCTATTTTGATTAGTCTGGCTGGTTTTATCACTCTGATCACTTTGAAAATGCATGCCATTTGACGAATTCGGTCAATTTCAACGTCATATTCACTTTGAACATGCTGAACAATCTGAATTATTGGACATTCAGGCTATTTTCATTTGTCTGGCTGGTGTTATTGGGCATTCAGTCTATTTTCATTTGCCTGGCTGGTTTTATCACTCTGATCACTTTGATTATTCATGCCATTTGACGAATTCGGTCAATTCCAACGTCATATTCACTTTGAACATGCTGAACAATCTTAATTATTGGGCATTCAGGCTATTTTGATTAGTCTGGCTGGTTGTATCACTCTGATCACTTTGAATACTCTTGCCATTTGACGAATTCGGTCAATTCCAACGTCATATTCAGTTTCAACATGATGAACATTCGGAATTATTGGGCATTCAGGCTATTTTGATTAGTCTGGCTGGTTTTATCACTCTGATCACTTTGAATACTCTTGCCATTTGACGAATTCGGTCAATTCCAACGTCATATTCAGTTTCAACATGCTGAACAATCTGAATTATTGGACATTCAGGCTATTTTCTTTTGCCTGGCTGGTTTTATCACTCTGATCACTTTGATTATTCATGCCATTTGACGAATTCGGTCAATTCCAACGTCATATTCAGTTTCAACATGATGAACATTCTGAATTATTGGGCATTCAGGCTATTTTGATTAGTCTGGCTGGTTTTATCACTCTGATCACTTTGATTATTCTTGTCATTTGACGAATTCGGTCAACTCCAACGTCAAATTCAGTTTCAACTTGATGAACATTCTGAATTATTGGGCATTCAGGCTATTTTGATTAGTCTGGCTGGTTTTATCACTCTGATCACTTTGAATACTCTTGCCATTTGACGAATTCGGTCAATTCCAACGTTCTATTCAGTTTCAACATGATGAACATTATGAATTATTGGGCATTCAGGCTATTTTGATTAGTCTGGCTGGTTTTATCACTCTGATCACTTTGAATACTCTTGCCATTTGACGAATTCGGTCAATTCCAACGTCATATTCAGTTTCAACATGATGAACATTCTGAATTATTGGGCATTCAGGCTATTTTGATTAGTCTGGCTGGTTTTATCACTCTGATCACTTTGAATACTCTTGCCATTTGACGATTTCGGTCAATTCCAACGTTCTATTCAGTTTCTGAATTATTGGGCATTCAGGCTATTTTGATTAGTCTGGCTGGTTTTATCACTCTGATCACTTTGATTATTCTTGTCATTTGACGAATTCGGTCAACTCCAACGTCAAATTCAGTTTCAACTTGATGGACATTCTGAATTATTGGGAATTCAGGCTATTTTGATTAGTCTGGCTGGTTTTATCACTCTGATCACTTTGATTATTCTTGTCATTTGACGAATTCGGTCAATTCCAACGTCATATTCACTTTGAACATGCTGAACAATCTTAATTATTGGGCATTCAGGCTATTTTGATTAGTCTGGATGGTTGTATCACTCTGATCACTTTGAATACTCTTTCCATTTGACGAATTCGGTCAATTCCAACGTCATATTCACTTTGAACATGATGAACAATCTTAATTATTGGACATTCAGGCTATTTGCATTTGTCTGGCTGGTTTTATCACTCTGATCACTTTGATTATTCTTGCCAATTGACGAATTCGGTCAATTCCAACGTCATATTCACTTTGAACATGCTGAACAATCTTAATTATTGGGCATTCAGGCTATTTTGATTAGTCTGGCTGGTTGTATCACTCTGATCACTTTGAATACTCTTGCCATTTGACGAATTCGGTCAATTCCAACGTTCTATTCAGTTTCAACATGATGAACATTCTGAATTATTGGGCATTCAGGCTATTTTGATTAGTCTGGATGGTTTTATCACTCTGATCACTTTGATTATTCATGTCATTTGACGAATTCGGTCAATTCCAACGTCATATTCAGTTTCAACATGATGAACATTCTGAATTATTGGGCATTCAGTCTATTTTGATTAGTCTGGCTGGTTTTATCACTCTGATCACTTTGAATACTCTAGCCATTTGACGAATTCGGTCAATTCCAACGTTCTATTCAGTTTCAACATGATGAACATTCTGAATTATTGGGCATTCAGGCTATTTTGATTAGTCTGGCTGATTTTATCACTCTGATCACTTTGAATACTCTTGCCATTTGACGAATTCGGTCAATTCCAACGTCATATTCAGTTTCAACATGATGAACATTCTGAATTATTGGACATTCAGGCTATTTTCATTTGTCTGGCTGGTTTTATCACTCTGATCACTTTGATTATTCTTGCCAATTGACGAATTCTTTCAATTCCAACGTCATATTCACTTTGAACATGCTGAACAATCTGAATTATTGGACATTCAGTCTATTTTCTTTTGCCTGGCTGGTTTTATCACTCTGATCACTTTGATTATTCATGCCATTTGACGAATTCGGTCAATTCCAACGTCATATTCAGTTTCAACATGATGAACATTCTGAATTATTGGGCATTCAGGCTATTTTGATTAGTCTGGCTGGTTTTATCACTCTGATCACTTTGATTATTCTTGCCAATTGACGAATTCGGTCAATTCCAACGTCATATTCACTTTCAACATGCTGAACAATCTTAATTATTGGGTATTCAGGCTTTTTTGATTAGTCTGGCTGGTTTTATCACTCTGATCACTTTGATTATTCTTGTCATTTGACGAATTCGGTCAACTCCAACGTCAAATTCAGTTTCAACTTGATGAACATTCTGAATTATTGGGCATTCAGGCTATTTTGATTAGTCTGGCTGGTTTTATCACTCTGATCACTTTGAATACTCTTGCCATTTGACGAATTCGGTCAATTCCAACGTCATATTCAGTTTCAACATGATGAACATTCTGAATTATTGGGCATTCAGGCTATTTTGATTAGTCTGGCTGGTTTTATCACTCTGATCACTTTGATTATTCATGTCATTTGACGAATTCGGTCAATTCCAACGTCATATTCAGTTTCAACATGATGAACATTCTGAATTATTGGGCATTCAGTCTATTTTGATTAGTCTGGCTGGTTTTATCACTCTGATCACTTTGAATACTCTTGCCATTTGACGAATTCGGTCAATTCCAACGTTCTATTCAGTTTCAACATGATGAACATTCTGAATTATTGGGCATTCAGGCTATTTTGATTAGTCTGGCTGATTTTATCACTCTGATCACTTTGAATACTCTTGCCATTTGACGAATTCGGTCAATTCCAACGTCATATTCAGTTTCAACATGATGAACATTCTGAATTATTGGACATTCAGGCTATTTTCATTTGTCTGGCTGGTTTTATCACTCTGATCACTTTGATTATTCTTGCCAATTGACGAATTCGGTCAATTCCAACGTCATATTCACTTTGAACATGCTGAACAATCTTAATTATTGGGCATTCAGGCTATTTTGATTAGTCTGGCTGGTTGTATCACTCTGATCACTTTGAATACTCTTGCCATTTGACGAATTCGGTCAATTCCAACGTCATATTCAGTTTCAACATGATGAACATTCTGAATTATTGGGCATTCAGGCTATTTTGATTAGTCTGGCTGGTTTTATCACTCTGATCACTTTGAATACTCTTGCCATTTGACGATTTCGGTCAATTCCAACGTTCTATTCAGTTTCTGAATTATTGGGCATTCAGGCTATTTTGATTAGTCTGGCTGGTTTTATCACTCTGATCACTTTGATTATTCTTGTCATTTGACGAATTCGGTCAACTCCAACGTCAAATTCAGTTTCAACTTGATGGACATTCTGAATTATTGGGAATTCAGGCTATTTTGATTAGTCTGGCTGGTTTTATCACTCTGATCACTTTGATTATTCTTGTCATTTGACGAATTCGGTCAATTCCAACGTCATATTCACTTTGAACATGCTGAACAATCTTAATTATTGGGCATTCAGGCTATTTTGATTAGTCTGGATGGTTGTATCACTCTGATCACTTTGAATACTCTTTCCATTTGACGAATTCGGTCAATTCCAACGTCATATTCACTTTGAACATGATGAACAATCTTAATTATTGGACATTCAGGCTATTTGCATTTGTCTGGCTGGTTTTATCACTCTGATCACTTTGATTATTCTTGCCAATTGACGAATTCGGTCAATTCCAACGTCATATTCACTTTGAACATGCTGAACAATCTTAATTATTGGGCATTCAGGCTATTTTGATTAGTCTGGCTGGTTGTATCACTCTGATCACTTTGAATACTCTTGCCATTTGACGAATTCGGTCAATTCCAACGTTCTATTCAGTTTCAACATGATGAACATTCTGAATTATTGGGCATTCAGGCTATTTTGATTAGTCTGGATGGTTTTATCACTCTGATCACTTTGATTATTCATGTCATTTGACGAATTCGGTCAATTCCAACGTCATATTCAGTTTCAACATGATGAACATTCTGAATTATTGGGCATTCAGTCTATTTTGATTAGTCTGGCTGGTTTTATCACTCTGATCACTTTGAATACTCTAGCCATTTGACGAATTCGGTCAATTCCAACGTTCTATTCAGTTTCAACATGATGAACATTCTGAATTATTGGGCATTCAGGCTATTTTGATTAGTCTGGCTGATTTTATCACTCTGATCACTTTGAATACTCTTGCCATTTGACGAATTCGGTCAATTCCAACGTCATATTCAGTTTCAACATGATGAACATTCTGAATTATTGGACATTCAGGCTATTTTCATTTGTCTGGCTGGTTTTATCACTCTGATCACTTTGATTATTCTTGCCAATTGACGAATTCTTTCAATTCCAACGTCATATTCACTTTGAACATGCTGAACAATCTGAATTATTGGACATTCAGTCTATTTTCTTTTGCCTGGCTGGTTTTATCACTCTGATCACTTTGATTATTCATGCCATTTGACGAATTCGGTCAATTCCAACGTCATATTCAGTTTCAACATGATGAACATTCTGAATTATTGGGCATTCAGGCTATTTTGATTAGTCTGGCTGGTTTTATCACTCTGATCACTTTGATTATTCTTGCCAATTGACGAATTCGGTCAATTCCAACGTCATATTCACTTTCAACATGCTGAACAATCTTAATTATTGGGTATTCAGGCTTTTTTGATTAGTCTGGCTGGTTTTATCACTCTGATCACTTTGATTATTCTTGTCATTTGACGAATTCGGTCAACTCCAACGTCAAATTCAGTTTCAACTTGATGAACATTCTGAATTATTGGGCATTCAGGCTATTTTGATTAGTCTGGCTGGTTTTATCACTCTGATCACTTTGAATACTCTTGCCATTTGACGAATTCGGTCAATTCCAACGTCATATTCAGTTTCAACATGATGAACATTCTGAATTATTGGGCATTCAGGCTATTTTGATTAGTCTGGCTGGTTTTATCACTCTGATCACTTTGATTATTCATGTCATTTGACGAATTCGGTCAATTCCAACGTCATATTCAGTTTCAACATGATGAACATTCTGAATTATTGGGCATTCAGTCTATTTTGATTAGTCTGGCTGGTTTTATCACTCTGATCACTTTGAATACTCTTGCCATTTGACGAATTCGGTCAATTCCAACGTTCTATTCAGTTTCAACATGATGAACATTCTGAATTATTGGGCATTCAGGCTATTTTGATTAGTCTGGCTGATTTTATCACTCTGATCACTTTGAATACTCTTGCCATTTGACGAATTCGGTCAATTCCAACGTCATATTCAGTTTCAACATGATGAACATTCTGAATTATTGGACATTCAGGCTATTTTCATTTGTCTGGCTGGTTTTATCACTCTGATCACTTTGATTATTCTTGCCAATTGACGAATTCTTTCAATTCCAACGTCATATTCACTTTGAACATGCTGAACAATCTGAATTATTGGACATTCAGTCTATTTTCTTTTGCCTGGCTGGTTTTATCACTCTGATCACTTTGATTATTCATGCCATTTGACGAATTCGGTCAATTCCAACGTCATATTCAGTTTCAACATGATGAACATTCTGAATTATTGGGCATTCAGGCTATTTTGATTAGTCTGGCTGGTTTTATCACTCTGATCACTTTGATTATTCTTGCCAATTGACGAATTCGGTCAACTCCAACGTCAAATTCAGTTTCAACTTGATGAACATTCTGAATTATTGGGCATTCAGGCTATTTTGATTAGTCTGGCTGGTTTTATCACTCTGATCACTTTGAATACTCTTGCCATTTGACGAATTCGGTCAATTCCAACGTCATATTCAGTTTCAACATGATGAACATTCTGAATTATTGGGCATTCAGGCTATTTTGATTAGTCTGGCTGGTTTTATCACTCTGATCACTTTGAATACTCTTGCCATTTGACGAATTCGGTCAATTCCAACGTTCTATTCAGTTTCAACATGATGAACATTCTGAATTATTGGGCATTCAGGCTATTTTGATTAGTCTGGCTGGTTTTATCACTCTGATCACTTTGATTATTCTTGCCAATTGACGAATTCGGTCAATTCCAACGTCATATTCACTTTGAACATGCTGAACAATCTTAATTATTGGGCATTCAGGCTATTTTGATTAGTCTGGCTGGTTGTATCACTCTGATCACTTTGAATACTCTTGCCATTTGACGAATTCGGTCAATTCCAACGTTCTATTCAGTTTCAACATGATAAACATTCTGAATTATTGGGCATTCAGGCTATTTTGATTAGTCTGGATGGTTTTATCACTCTGATCACTTTGATTATTCTTGCCAATTGACGAATTCTTTCAATTCCAACGTCATATTCACTTTGAACATGCTGAACAATCTGAATTATTGGACATTCAGTCTATTTTCTTTTGCCTGGCTGGTTTTATCACTCTGATCACTTTGATTATTCATGCCATTTGACGAATTCGGTCAATTCCAACGTCATATTCAGTTTCAACATGATGAACATTCTGAATTATTGGGCATTCAGGCTATTTTGATTAGTCTGGCTGGTTTTATCACTCTGATCACTTTGATTATTCTTGCCAATTGACGAATTCGGTCAACTCCAACGTCAAATTCAGTTTCAACTTGATGAACATTCTGAATTATTGGGCATTCAGGCTATTTTGATTAGTCTGGCTGGTTTTATCACTCTGATCACTTTGAATACTCTTGCCATTTGACGAATTCGGTCAATTCCAACGTCATATTCAGTTTCAACATGATGAACATTCTGAATTATTGGGCATTCAGGCTATTTTGATTAGTCTGGCTGGTTTTATCACTCTGATCACTTTGAATACTCTTGCCATTTGACGAATTCGGTCAATTCCAACGTTCTATTCAGTTTCAACATGATGAACATTCTGAATTATTGGGCATTCAGGCTATTTTGATTAGTCTGGCTGGTTTTATCACTCTGATCACTTTGATTATTCTTGCCAATTGACGAATTCGGTCAATTCCAACGTCATATTCACTTTGAACATGCTGAACAATCTTAATTATTGGGCATTCAGGCTATTTTGATTAGTCTGGCTGGTTGTATCACTCTGATCACTTTGAATACTCTTGCCATTTGACGAATTCGGTCAATTCCAACGTTCTATTCAGTTTCAACATGATAAACATTCTGAATTATTGGGCATTCAGGCTATTTTGATTAGTCTGGATGGTTTTATCACTCTGATCACTTTGATTATTCTTGCCAATTGACGAATTCTTTCAATTCCAACGTCATATTCACTTTGAACATGCTGAACAATCTGAATTATTGGACATTCAGGCTATTTTCTTTTGCCTGGCTGGTTTTATCACTCTGATCACTTTGATTATTCATGCCATTTGACGAATTCGGTCAATTCCAACGTCATATTCAGTTTCAACATGATGAACATTCTGAATTATTGGGCATTCAGGCTATTTTGATTAGTCTGGCTGGTTTTATCACTCTGATCACTTTGATTATTCTTGTCATTTGACGAATTCGGTCAACTCCAACGTCAAATTCAGTTTCAACTTGATGAACATTCTGAATTATTGGGCATTCAGGCTATTTTGATTAGTCTGGCTGGTTTTATCACTCTGATCACTTTGAATACTCTTGCCATTTGACGAATTCGGTCAATTCCAACGTTCTATTCAGTTTCAACATGATGAACATTATGAATTATTGGGCATTCAGGCTATTTTGATTAGTCTGGCTGGTTTTATCACTCTGATCACTTTGAATACTCTTGCCATTTGACGAATTCGGTCAATTCCAACGTCATATTCAGTTTCAACATGATGAACATTCTGAATTATTGGGCATTCAGGCTATTTTGATTAGTCTGGCTGGTTTTATCACTCTGATCACTTTGAATACTCTTGCCATTTGACGAATTCGGTCAATTCCAACGTTCTATTCAGTTTCAGAATTATTGGGCATTCAGGCTATTTTGATTAGTCTGGCTGGTTTTATCACTCTGATCACTTTGATTATTCTTGTCATTTGACGAATTCGGTCAACTCCAACGTCAAATTCAGTTTTAACTTGATGAACATTCTGAATTATTGGGCATTCAGGCTATTTTGATTAGTCTGGCTGGTTTTATCACTCTGATCACTTTGAATACTCTTGCCATTTGACGAATTCGGTCAATTCCAACGTTCTATTCAGTTTCAACATGATGAACATTATGAATTATTGGGCATTCAGGCTATTTTGATTAGTCTGGCTGGTTTTATCACTCTGATCACTTTGAATACTCTTGCCATTTGACGAATTCGGTCAATTCCAACGTCATATTCAGTTTCAACATGATGAACATTCTGAATTATTGGGCATTCAGGCTATTTTGATTAGTCTGGCTGGTTTTATCACTCTGATCACTTTGATTATTCATGCCATTTGACGAATTCGGTCAATTCCAACGTTCTATTCAGTTTCAACATGATGAACATTCTGAATTATTGGGCATTCAGGCTATTTTGATTAGTCTGGCTGGTTTTATCACTCTGATCACTTTGATTATTCATGTCATTTGACGAATTCGGTCAATTCCAACGTCATATTCAGTTTCAACATGATGAACATTCTGAATTATTGGGCATTCAGGCTATTTTGATTAGTCTGTCTGGTTTTATCACTCTGATCACTTTGAATACTCTTGCCATTTGACGAATTCGGTCAATTCCAACGTTCTATTCAGTTTCAACATGATGAACATTCTGAATTATTGGGCATTCAGGCTATTTTGATTAGTCTGGCTGGTTTTATCACTCTGATCACTTTGAATACTCTTGCCATTTGACGAATTCGGTCAATTCCAACGTTCTATTCAGTTTCAACATGATGAACATTCTGAATTATTGGGCATTCAGGCTATTTTGATTAGTCTGGCTGGTTTTATCACTCTGATCACTTTGAATACTCTTGCCATTTGACGAATTCGGTCAATTTCAACGTCATATTCACTTTGAACATGCTGAACAATCTGAATTATTGGACATTCAGGCTATTTTCATTTGTCTGGCTGGTTTTATTGGGCATTCAGGCTATTTTGATTAGTCTGGTTGGTTTTATCACTCTGATCACTTTGAATACTTATGTCATTTGACGAATTCGGTCAATTCCAACGTTCTATTCAGTTTCAACATGATAAACATTCTGAATTATTGGGCATTCAGGCTATTTTGATTAGTCTGGCTGGTTTTATCACTCTGATCACTTTGATTATGCATGCCATTTGACGAATTCGGTTAATTTCAACGTCATATTCACTTTGAACATGCTGAACAATCTGAATTATTGGACATTCAGGCTATTTTCATTTGTCTGGCTGGTTTTATTGGGCATTCAGGCTATTTTCATTTGCCTGGCTGGTTTTATCACTCTGATCACTTTGATTATTCATGCCATTTGACGAATTCGGTCAATTCCAACGTCATATTCACTTTGAACATGATGAACAATCTTAATTATTGGACATTCAGGCTATTTTCATTTGTCTGGCTGGTTTTATCACTCTGATCACTTTGATTATTCTTGCCAATTGACGAATTCGGTCAATTCCAACGTCATATTCACTTTGAACATGCTGAACAATCTTAATTGTTTGGCATTCAGGCTATTTTGATTAGTCTGGCTGGCTTTATCACTCTGATCACTTTGATTATTCTTGTCATTTGACGAATTCGGTCAATTCCAACGTCATATTCAGTTTCAACATGATGAACATTCTGAATTATTGGGCATTCAGGCTATTTCGATTAGTCTGGCTGGTTTTATGACTCTGATCACTTTGTATACTCTTGCCATTTGACGAATTCGGTCAATTCTAACGTTCTGTTCAGTTTCAACATGATGAACATTCTGAATTATTGGGCATTCAGGCTATTTTGATTAGCCTGGCTAGTTTTATCACTCTGATCACTTTGAATACTCTTGCCATTTGACGAATTCAGTCAATTCCAACGTTCTGTTCAGTTTCAACATGATGAACATTCTGAATTATTGGGCATTCAGGCTATTTTGATTAGTCTGGCTGGTTTTATCACTCTGATCACTTTGATTATTCATGTCATTTGACGAATTCGGTCAATTCCAACGTCATATTCAGTTTCAACATGATGAACATTCTGAATTATTGGGCATTCAGGCTAGTTTGATTAGTCTGGCTGGTTTTATCACTCTGATCACTTTGAATACTCTTGCCATTTGACGAATTCGGTCAATTCCAACGTTCTATTCAGTTTCAACATGATGAACATTCTGAATTATTGGGCATTCAGGCTATTTTCATTTGTCTGGCTGGTTTGTCACTCTGATCACTTTGATTATTCTTGCCATTTGACGAATTCGGTCAATTTCAACGTCATATTCACTTTGAACATGCTGAACAATCTGAATTATTGGACATTCATGCTATTTTCATTTGTCTGGCTGGTTTTATTGGGCATTCAGGCTATTTTGATTAGTCTGGTTGGTTTTATCACTCTGATCACTTTGAATACTTATGCCATTTGACGAATTCGGTCAATTCCAACGTTCTATTCAGTTTCAACATGATAAACATTCTGAATTATTGGGCATTCAGGCTATTTTGATTAGTCTGGCTGGTTTTATCACTCTGATCACTTTGATTATTCTTGCCAATTGACGAATTCGGTCAATTCCAACGTCATATTCACTTTGAGCATGCTGAACAATCTTAATTATTGGGCATTCAGGCTATTTTGATTAGTCTGGCTGGTTTTATCACTCTGATCACTTTGATTATTCTTGTCATTTGACGAATTCGGTCAATTCCAACGTCATATTCAGTTTCAACATGATGAACATTCTGAATTATTGGGCATTCAGGCTATTTTGATTAGTCTGGCTGGTTTTATCACTCTGATCACTTTGATTATTCTTGCCAATTTACGAATTCGGTCAATTCCAACGTCATATTCACTTTGAACATGCTGAACAATCTGAATTATTGGACATTCAGTCTATTTTCTTTTGCCTGGCTGGTTTTATCACTCTGATCACTTTGATTATTCATGCCATTTGACGAATTCGGTCAATTCCAACGTCATATTCAGTTTCAACATGATGAACATTCTGAATTATTGGGCATTCAGGCTATTTTGATTAGTCTGGCTGGTTTTATCACTCTGATCACTTTGATTATTCTTGCCAATTGACGAATTCGGTCAATTCCAACGTCATATTCAGTTTCAACATGATGAACATTCTGAATTATTGGGCATTCAGGCTATTTCGATTAGTCTGGCTGGTTTTATGACTCTGATCACTTTGTATACTCTTGCCATTTGACGAATTCGGTCAATTCCAACGTCATATTCACTTTGAACATGCTGAACAATCTTAATTATTGGGCATTCAGGCTATTTTGATTAGTCTGGCTGGTTTTATCACTCTGACCACTTTGATTATTCTTGCCAATTGACGAATTCGGTCAATTCCAACGTCATATTCACTTTGAACATGCTGAACAATCTAAATTATTGGGCATTCAGGCTATTTTGATTAGTCTGGCTCGTTTTATCACTCTGATCACTTTGATTATGCATGCCATTTGACGAATTCGGTCAATTTCAACGTCATATTCACTTTGAACATGCTGAACAATCTGAATTATTGGACATTCAGGCTATTTTCATTTGTCTGGCTGGTTTTATTGGGCATTCAGGCTATTTTCATTTGCCTGGCTGGTTTTATCACTCTGATCACTTTGATTATTCATGCCATTTGACGAATTCGGTCAATTCCAACGTCATATTCACTTTGAACATGATGAACAATCTTAATTATTGGACATTCAGGCTATTTTGATTAGTCTGGCTGGTTTTATCACTCTGATCACTTTGATTATTCTTGCCAATTGACGAATTCGGTCAATTCCAACGTCATATTCACTTTGAACATGCTGAACAATCTTAATTATTGGGCATTCAGGCTATTTTGATTAGTCTGGCTCGTTTTATCACTCTGATCACTTTGATTATGCATGCCATTTGACGAATTCGGTCAATTTCAACGTCATATTCACTTTGAACATGCTGAACAATCTGAATTATTGGACATTCAGGCTATTTTCATTTGTCTGGCTGGTTTTATCACTCTGATCACTTTGATTATTCTTGCCAATTGACGAATTCGGTCAATTCCAACGTCATATTCACTTTGAACATGCTGAACAATCTTAATTATTGGGCATTCAGGCTATTTTGATTAGTCTGGCTGGTTTTATCACTCTGATCACTTTGATTATGCATGCCATTTGACGAATTCGGTCAATTTCAACGTCATATTCACTTTGAACATGCTGAACAATCTGAATTATTGGACATTCAGGCTATTTTCATTTGCATGGCTGGTTTTATCACTCTGATCACTTTGATTATTCGTGCCATTTGACGAATTCGGTCAATTCCAACGTCATATTCACTTTGAACATGCTGAACAATCTTAATTATTTGGCATTCAGGCTATTTTGATTAGTCTGGCTGGCTTTATCACTCCGATCACTTTGATTATTCTTGTCATTTGACGAATTCGGTCAATTCCAACGTCATATTCAGTTTCAACATGATGAACATTCTGAATTATTGGGCATTCAGGCTATTTCGATTAGTCTGGCTGGTTTTATGACTCTGATCACTTTGTATACTCTTGCCATTTGACGAATTCGGTCAATTCTAACGTTCTGTTCAGTTTCAACATGATGAACATTCTGAATTATTGGGCATTCAGGCTATTTTGATTAGCCTGGCTGGTTTTATCACTCTGATCACTTTGAATACTCTTGCCATTTGACGAATTCGGTCAATTCCAACGTTCTATTCAGTTTCAACATGATGAACATTCTGAATTATTGGGCATTCAGGCTATTTTCATTTGTCTGGCTGGTTTGTCACTCTGATCACTTTGATTATTCTTGCCATTTGACGAATTCGGTCAATTCCAACGTTCTATTCAGTTTCAACATGATAAACATTCTGAATTATTGGGCATTCAGGCTATTTTGATTAGTCTGGCTGGTTTTATCATTCTGATCACTTTGATTATTCTTGCCAATTGACGAATTCGGTCAATTCCAACGTCATATTCACTTTGAACATGCTGAACAATCTTAATTATTGGGCATTCAGGCTATTTTGATTAGTCTGGCTGGTTTTATCACTCTGATCACTTTGATTATTCTTGTCATTTGACGAATTCGGTCAATTCCAACGTCATATTCAGTTTCAACATGATGAACATTCTGAATTATTGGGCATTCAGGCTATTTTGATTAGTCTGGCTGGTTTTATCACTCTGATCACTTTGATTATTCTTGCCAATTGACGAATTCGGTCAATTCCAACGTCATATTCACTTTGAACATGCTGAACAATCTGTATTATTGGACATTCAGGCTATTTTCTTTTGCCTGGCTGGTTTTATCACTCTGATCACTTTGAGTATTCATGCCATTTGACGAATTCGGTCAATTCCAACGTCATATTCAGTTTCAACATGATGAACATTCTGAATTATTGGGCATTCAGGCTATTTTGATTAGTCTGGCTGGTTTTATCACTCTGATCACTTTGATTATTCTTGCCAATTGACGAATTCGGTCAATTCCAACGTCATATTCACTTTGAACATGCTGAACAATCTTAATTATTGGGTATTCAGGCTATTTTGATTAGTCTGGCTGGTTTTATCACTCTGATCACTTTGATTATTCTTGTCATTTGACGAATTCGGTCAACTCCAACGTCAAATTCAGTTTCAACTTGATGAACATTCTGAATTATTGGGCATTCAGCCTATTTTGATTAGTCTGGCTGGTTTTATCACTCTGATCACTTTGAATACTCTTGCCATTTGACGAATTCGGTCAATTCCAACGTCATATTCAGTTTCAACATGATGAACATTCTGAATTATTGGGCATTCAGGCTATTTTGATTAGTCTGGCTGGTTTTATCACTCTGATCACTTTGAATACTCTTGCCATTTGACGAATTCGGTCAATTCCAACGTTCTATTCAGTTTCAACATGATGAACATTCTGAATTATTGGGCATTCAGGCTATTTTGATTAGTCTGGCTGGTTTTATCACTCTGATCACTTTGAATACTCTTGCCATTTGACGAATTCGGTCAATTCCAACGTCATATTC
Source organism: Hydrotaea cyrtoneurina (assembly GCA_958296145.1). NCBI lineage: Eukaryota > Metazoa > Arthropoda > Insecta > Diptera > Muscidae > Hydrotaea > Hydrotaea cyrtoneurina. The sequence continues at coordinate 80,651,886 of OY282513.1, forward strand.
AGTTTCAACATGATGAACATTCTGAATTATTGGGCATTCAGGCTATTTTGATTAGTCTGGCTGGTTTTATCACTCTGATCACTTTGAATACTCTTGCCATTTGACGAATTCGGTCAATTCCAACGTTCTATTCAGTTTCAACATGATGAACATTCTGAATTATTGGGCATTCAGGCTATTTTTATCACTCTGATCACTTTGATTATTCTTGTCATTTGACGAATTCGGTCAATTCCAACGTCATATTCAGTTTCAACATGATGAACATTCTGAATTATTGGGCATTCAGGCTATTTTGATTAGTCTGGCTGGTTTTATCACTCTGATCACTTTGATTATTCTTGCCAATTGACGAATTCGGTCAATTCCAACGTCATATTCACTTTGAACATGCTGAACAATCTTAATTATTGGGCATTCAGGCTATTTTGATTAGTCTGGCTCGTTTTATCACTCTGATCACTTTGATTATGCATGCCATTTGACGAATTCGGTCAATTTCAACGTCATATTCACTTTGAACATGCTGAACAATCTGAATTATTGGACATTCAGGCTATTTTCATTTGTCTGGCTGGTTTTATTGGGCATTCAGGCTATTTTCATTTGCCTGGCTGGTTTTATCACTCTGATCACTTTGATTTTTCATGCCATTTGACGAATTCGGTCAATTCCAACGTCATATTCACTTTGAACATGATGAACAATCTTAATTATTGGACATTCAGGCTATTTTCATTTGTCTGGCTGGTTTTATCACTCTGATCACTTTGATTATTCTTGCCAATTGACGAATTCGGTCAATTCCAACGTCATATTCACTTTGAACATGCTGAACAATCTTAATTATTGGGCATTCAGGCTATTTTGATTAGTCTGGCTGGCTTTATCACTCTGATCACTTTGATTATGCATGCCATTTGACGAATTCGGTCAATTTCAACGTCATATTCACTTTGAACATGCTGAACAATCTGAATTATTGGACATTCAGGCTATTTTCATTTGCCTGGCTGGTTTTATCACTCTGATCACTTTGATTATTCATGCCATTTGACGAATTCGGTCAATTCCAACGTCATATTCACTTTGAACATGTTGAACAATCTTAATTATTTGGCATTCAGGCTATTTTGAATAGTCTGGCTGGTTTTATCACTCTGATCACTTTGAATACTCTTGCCATTTGACGAATTCGGTCAATTCCAACGTTCCATTCAGTTTCAACATGATGAACATTCTGAATTATTGGGCATTCAGGCTATTTTGATTAGTCTGGCTGGTTTTATCACTCTGATCACTTTGATTATTCATGTCATTTGACGAATTCGGTCAATTCCAACGTCATATTCAGTTTCAACATGATGAACATTCTGAATTATGGGGCATTCAGGCTATTTTGATTAGTCTGGATGGTTTTATCACTCTGATCACTTTGATTATTCCTGCCAATTGACGAATTCTTTCAATTCCAACGTCATATTCACTTTGAACATGCTGAACAATCTTAATTATTGGGCATTCAGGCTATTTTGATTAGTCTGGCTCGTTTTATCACTCTGATCACTTTGATTATGCATGCCATTTGACGAATTCGGTCAATTTCAACGTCATATTCACTTTGAACATGCTGAACAATCTGAATTATTGGACATTCAGGCTATTTTCATTTGTCTGGCTGGTTTTATTGGGCATTCAGGCTATTTTCATTTGCCTGGCTGGTTTTATCACTCTGATCACTTTGATTATTCATGCCATTTGACGAATTCGGTCAATTCCAACGTCATATTCACTTTGAGCATGCTGAACAATCTTAATTATTGGGCATTCAGGCTATTTTGATTAGTCTGGCTGGTTTTATCACTCTGATCACTTTGATTATTCTTGTCATTTGACGAATTCGGTCAATTCCAACGTCATATTCAGTTTCAACATGATGAACATTCTGAATTATTGGGCATTCAGGCTATTTTTATTAGTCTGGCTGGTTTTATCACTCTGATCACTTTGATTATTCTTGCCAATTTACGAATTCGGTCAATTCCAACGTCATATTCACTTTGAACATGCTGAACAATCTGAATTATTGGACATTCAGTCTATTTTCTTTTGCCTGGCTGGTTTTATCACTCTGATCACTTTGATTATTCATGCCATTTGACGAATTCGGTCAATTCCAACGTCATATTCAGTTTCAACATGATGAACATTCTGAATTATTGGGCATTCAGGCTATTTTGATTAGTCTGGCTGGTTTTATCACTCTGATCACTTTGATTATTCTTGCCAATTGACGAATTCGGTCAATTCCAACGTCATATTCAGTTTCAACATGATGAACATTCTGAATTATTGGGCATTCAGGCTATTTCGATTAGTCTGGCTGGTTTTATGACTCTGATCACTTTGTATACTCTTGCCATTTGACGAATTCGGTCAATTCCAACGTCATATTCACTTTGAACATGCTGAACAATCTTAATTATTGGGCATTCAGGCTATTTTGATTAGTCTGGCTGGTTTTATCACTCTGACCACTTTGATTATTCTTGCCAATTGACGAATTCGGTCAATTCCAACGTCATATTCACTTTGAACATGCTGAACAATCTTAATTATTGGGCATTCAGGCTATTTTGATTAGTCTGGCTCGTTTTATCACTCTGATCACTTTGATTATGCATGCCATTTGACGAATTCGGTCAATTTCAACGTCATATTCACTTTGAACATGCTGAACAATCTGAATTATTGGACATTCAGGCTATTTTCATTTGTCTGGCTGGTTTTATTGGGCATTCAGGCTATTTTCATTTGCCTGGCTGGTTTTATCACTCTGATCACTTTGATTATTCATGCCATTTGACGAATTCGGTCAATTCCAACGTCATATTCACTTTGAACATGATGAACAATCTTAATTATTGGACATTCAGGCTATTTTGATTAGTCTGGCTGGTTTTATCACTCTGATCACTTTGATTATTCTTGCCAATTGACGAATTCGGTCAATTCCAACGTCATATTCACTTTGAACATGCTGAACAATCTTAATTATTGGGCATTCAGGCTATTTTGATTAGTCTGGCTCGTTTTATCACTCTGATCACTTTGATTATGCATGCCATTTGACGAATTCGGTCAATTTCAACGTCATATTCACTTTGAACATGCTGAACAATCTGAATTATTGGACATTCAGGCTATTTTCATTTGTCTGGCTGGTTTTATTGGGCATTCAGGCTATTTTCATTTGCCTGGCTGGTTTTATCACTCTGATCACTTTGATTATTCATGCCATTTGACGAATTCGGTCAATTCCAACGTCATATTCACTTTGAACATGATGAACAATCTTAATTATTGGACATTCAGGCTATTTTCATTTGTCTGGCTGGTTTTATCACTCTGATCACTTTGATTATTCTTGCCAATTGACGAATTCGGTCAATTCCAACGTCATATTCACTTTGAACATGCTGAACAATCTTAATTATTGGGCATTCAGGCTATTTTGATTAGTCTGGCTGGCTTTATCACTCTGATCACTTTGATTATTCTTGTCATTTGACGAATTCGGTCAATTCCAACGTCATATTCAGTTTCAACATGATGAACATTCTGAATTATTGGGCATTCAGGCTATTTCGATTAGTCTGGCTGGTTTTATGACTCTGATCACTTTGTATACTCTTGCCATTTGACGAATTCGGTCAATTCTAACGTTCTGTTCAGTTTCAACATGATGAACATTCTGAATTATTGGGCATTCAGGCTATTTTGATTAGCCTGGCTGGTTTTATCACTCTGATCACTTTGAATACTCTTGCCATTTGACGAATTCGGTCAATTCCAACGTTCTATTCAGTTTCAACATGATGAACATTCTGAATTATTGGGCATTCAGGCTATTTTCATTTGTCTGGCTGGTTTGTCACTCTGATCACTTTGATTATTCTTGCCATTTGACGAATTCGGTCAATTCCAACGTTCTATTCAGTTTCAACATGATAAACATTCTGAATTATTGGGCATTCAGGCTATTTTGATTAGTCTGGCTGGTTTTATCATTCTGATCACTTTGATTATTCTTGCCAATTGACGAATTCGGTCAATTCCAACGTCATATTCACTTTGAACATGCTGAACAATCTTAATTATTGGGCATTCAGGCTATTTTGATTAGTCTGGCTGGTTTTATCACTCTGATCACTTTGATTATTCTTGTCATTTGACGAATTCGGTCAATTCCAACGTCATATTCAGTTTCAACATGATGAACATTCTGAATTATTGGGCATTCAGGCTATTTTGATTAGTCTGGCTGGTTTTATCACTCTGATAACTTTGATTATTCTTGCCAATTGACGAATTCGGTCAATTCCAACGTCATATTCACTTTGAACATGCTGAACAATCTGTATTATTGGACATTCAGGCTATTTTCTTTTGCCTGGCTGGTTTTATCACTCTGATCACTTTGAGTATTCATGCCATTTGACGAATTCGGTCAATTCCAACGTCATATTCAGTTTCAACATGATGAACATTCTGAATTATTGGGCATTCAGGCTATTTTGATTAGTCTGGCTGGTTTTATCACTCTGATCACTTTGATTATTCTTGCCAATTGACGAATTCGGTCAATTCCAACGTCATATTCACTTTGAACATGCTGAACAATCTTAATTATTGGGTATTCAGGCTATTTTGATTAGTCTGGCTGGTTTTATCACTCTGATCACTTTGATTATTCTTGTCATTTGACGAATTCGGTCAACTCCAACGTCAAATTCAGTTTCAACTTGATGAACATTCTGAATTATTGGGCATTCAGCCTATTTTGATTAGTCTGGCTGGTTTTATCACTCTGATCACTTTGAATACTCTTGCCATTTGACGAATTCGGTCAATTCCAACGTCATATTCAGTTTCAACATGATGAACATTCTGAATTATTGGGCATTCAGGCTATTTTGATTAGTCTGGCTGGTTTTATCACTCTGATCACTTTGAATACTCTTGCCATTTGACGAATTCGGTCAATTCCAACGTTCTATTCAGTTTCAACATGATGAACATTCTGAATTATTGGGCATTCAGGCTATTTTGATTAGTCTGGCTGGTTTTATCACTCTGATCACTTTGAATACTCTTGCCATTTGACGAATTCGGTCAATTCCAACGTCATATTCAGTTTCAACATGATGAACATTCTGAATTATTGGGCATTCAGGCTATTTTGATTAGTCTGGCTGGTTTTATCACTCTGATCACTTTGAATACTCTTGCCATTTGACGAATTCGGTCAATTCCAACGTTCTATTCAGTTTCAACATGATGAACATTCTGAATTATTGGGCATTCAGGCTATTTTTATCACTCTGATCACTTTGATTATTCTTGTCATTTGACGAATTCGGTCAATTCCAACGTCATATTCAGTTTCAACATGATGAACATTCTGAATTATTGGGCATTCAGGCTATTTTGATTAGTCTGGCTGGTTTTATCACTCTGATCACTTTGATTATTCTTGCCAATTGACGAATTCGGTCAATTCCAACGTCATATTCACTTTGAACATGCTGAACAATCTTAATTATTGGGCATTCAGGCTATTTTGATTAGTCTGGCTCGTTTTATCACTCTGATCACTTTGATTATGCATGCCATTTGACGAATTCGGTCAATTTCAACGTCATATTCACTTTGAACATGCTGAACAATCTGAATTATTGGACATTCAGGCTATTTTCATTTGTCTGGCTGGTTTTATTGGGCATTCAGGCTATTTTCATTTGCCTGGCTGGTTTTATCACTCTGATCACTTTGATTTTTCATGCCATTTGACGAATTCGGTCAATTCCAACGTCATATTCACTTTGAACATGATGAACAATCTTAATTATTGGACATTCAGGCTATTTTCATTTGTCTGGCTGGTTTTATCACTCTGATCACTTTGATTATTCTTGCCAATTGACGAATTCGGTCAATTCCAACGTCATATTCACTTTGAACATGCTGAACAATCTTAATTATTGGGCATTCAGGCTATTTTGATTAGTCTGGCTGGCTTTATCACTCTGATCACTTTGATTATGCATGCCATTTGACGAATTCGGTCAATTTCAACGTCATATTCACTTTGAACATGCTGAACAATCTGAATTATTGGACATTCAGGCTATTTTCATTTGCCTGGCTGGTTTTATCACTCTGATCACTTTGATTATTCATGCCATTTGACGAATTCGGTCAATTCCAACGTCATATTCACTTTGAACATGTTGAACAATCTTAATTATTTGGCATTCAGGCTATTTTGAATAGTCTGGCTGGTTTTATCACTCTGATCACTTTGAATACTCTTGCCATTTGACGAATTCGGTCAATTCCAACGTTCCATTCAGTTTCAACATGATGAACATTCTGAATTATTGGGCATTCAGGCTATTTTGATTAGTCTGGCTGGTTTTATCACTCTGATCACTTTGATTATTCATGTCATTTGACGAATTCGGTCAATTCCAACGTCATATTCAGTTTCAACATGATGAACATTCTGAATTATGGGGCATTCAGGCTATTTTCATTTGTCTGGCTGGTTTTATCACTCTGATCACTTTGATTATTCTTGCCAATTGACGAATTCGGTCAATTCCAACGTCATATTCACTTTGAACATGCTGAACAATCTTAATTATTGGGCATTCAGGCTATTTTGATTAGTCTGGCTGGTTTTATCACTCTGATCACTTTGATTATGCATGCCATTTGACGAATTCGGTCAACTCCAACGTCAAATTCAGTTTCAACTTGATGAACATTCTGAATTATTGGGCATTCAGGCTATTTTGATTAGTCTGGCTAGTTTTATCACTCTGATCACTTTGAATACTCTTGCCATTTGACGAATTCGGTCAATTCCAACGTCATATTCAGTTTCAACATGATGAACATTCTGAATTATTGGGCATTCAGGCTATTTTGATTAGTCTGGCTGGTTTTATCACTCTGATCACTTTGAATACTCTTGCCAATTGACGAATTCTTTCAATTCCAACGTCATATTCACTTTGAACATGCTGAACAATCTGTATTATTGGACATTCAGGCTATTTTCTTTTGCCTGGCTGGTTTTATCACTCTGATCACTTTGAGTATTCATGCCATTTGACGAATTCGGTCAATTCCAACGTCATATTCAGTTTCAACATGATGAACATTCTGAATTATTGGGCATTCAGGCTATTTTGATTAGTCTGGCTGGTTTTATCACTCTGATCACTTTGATTATTCTTGCCAATTGACGAATTCGGTCAATTCCAACGTCATATTCACTTTGAACATGCTGAACAATATTAATTATTGGGTATTCAGGCTATTTTGATTAGTCTGGCTGGTTTTATCACTCTGATCACTTTGATTATTCTTGTCATTTGACGAATTCGGGCAACTCCAACGTCAAATTCAGTTTCAACTTGATGAACATTCTGAATTATTGGGCATTCATGCTATTTTGATTAGTCTGGCTGGTTTTATCACTCTGATCACTTTGATTATTCATGTCATTTGACGAATTCGGTCAATTCCAACGTCATATTCAGTTTCAACATGATGAACATTCTGAATTATGGGGCATTCAGGCTATTTTGATTAGTCTGGATGGTTTTATCACTCTGATCACTTTGATTATTCTTGCCAATTGACGAATTCTTTCAATTCCAACGTCATATTCACTTTGAACATGCTGAACAATCTGTATTATTGGACATTCAGGCTATTTTCTTTTGCCTGGCTGGTTTTATCACTCTGATCACTTTGAGTATTCATGCCATTTGACGAATTCGGTCAATTCCAACGTCATATTCAGTTTCAACATGATGAACATTCTGAATTATTGGGCATTCAGGCTATTTTGATTAGTCTGGCTGGTTTTATCACTCTGATCACTTTGATTATTCTTGCCAATTGACGAATTCGGTCAATTCCAACGTCATATTCACTTTGAACATGCTGAACAATCTTAATTATTGGGTATTCAGGCTATTTTGATTAGTCTGGCTGGTTTTATCACTCTGATCACTTTGATTATTCTTGTCATTTGACGAATTCGGTCAACTCCAACGTCAAATTCAGTTTCAACTTGATGAACATTCTGAATTATTGGGCATTCAGGCTATTTTGATTAGTCTGGCTGGTTTTATCACTCTGATCACTTTGATTATTCATGTCATTTGACGAATTCGGTCAATTCCAACGTCATATTCAGTTTCAACATGATGAACATTCTGAATTATTGGGCATTCAGGCTATTTTGATTAGTCTGGCTGGTTTTATCACTCTGATCACTTTGAATACTCTTGCCATTTGACGAATTCGGTCAATTCCAACGTTCTATTCAGTTTCAACATGATGAACATTCTGAATTATTGGGCATTCAGGCTATTTTGATTAGTCTGGCTGGTTTTATCACTCTGATCACTTTGAATACTCTTGCCATTTGACGAATTCGGTCAATTCCAACGTCATATTCAGTTTCAACATGATGAACATTCTGAATTATTGGGCATTCAGGCTATTTTGATTAGTCTGGCTGGTTTTATCACTCTGATCACTTTGAATACTCTTGCCATTTGACGAATTCGGTCAATTCCAACGTTCTATTCAGTTTCAACATGATGAACATTCTGAATTATTGGGCATTCAGGCTATTTTGATTAGTCTGGCTGGTTTTATCACTCTGATCACTTTGAATACTCTTGCCATTTGACGAATTCGGTCAATTCCAAAGTCATATTCAGTTTCAACATGATGAACATTCTGAATTATTGGGCATTCAGGCTATTTTGATTAGTCTGGCTGGTTTTATCACTCTGATCACTTTGAATACTCTTGCCATTTGACGAATTCGGTCAATTCCAACGTTCTATTCAGTTTCAACATGATGAACATTCTGAATTATTGGGCATTCAGGCTATTTTCATTTGTCTGGCTGGTTTGTCACTCTGATCACTTTGATTATTCTTGCCATTTGACGAATTCGGTCAATTTCAACGTCATATTCACTTTGAACATGCTGAACAATCTGAATTATTGGACATTCAGGCTATTTTCATTTGTCTGGCTGGTTTTATTGGGCATTCAGGCTATTTTGATTAGTCTGGTTGGTTTTATCACTCTGATCACTTTGAATACTTATGCCATTTGACGAATTCGGTCAATTCCAACGTTCTATTCAGTTTCAACATGATAAACATTCTGAATTATTGGGCATTCAGGCTATTTTGATTAGTCTGGCTGGTTTTATCACTCTGATCACTTTGATTATTCTTGCCAATTGACGAATTCGGTCTATTCCAACGTCATATTCACTTTGAACATGCTGAACAATCTTAATTATTGGGCATTCATGCTATTTTGATTAGTCTGGCTGGTTTTATCACTCTGATCACTTTGATTATTCTTGTCATTTGACGAATTCGGTCAATTCCAACGTCATATTCAGTTTCAACATGATGAACATTCTGAATTATTGGGCATTCAGGCTATTTTGATTAGTCTGGCTGGTTTTATCACTCTGATCACTTTGATTATTCTTGTCATTTGACGAATTCGGTCAATTCCAACGTCATATTCAGTTTCAACATGATGAACATTCTGAATTATTGGGCATTCAGGCTATTTTGATTAGTTTGGCTGGTTTTATCACTCTGATCACTTTGATTATTCTTGCCAATTGACGAATTCGGTCAATTCCAACGTCATATTCACTTTGAACATGCTGAACAATCTTAATTATTGGACATTCAGGCTATTTTCATTTGTCTGGCTGGTTTTATTGGGCATTCGGCTATTTTCATTTGCCTGGCTGGTTTTATCACTCTGATCACTTTGATTTTTCATGCCATTTGACGAATTCGGTCAATTCCAACGTCATATTCACTTTGAACATGATGAACAATCTTAATTATTGGACATTCAGGCTATTTTCATTTGTCTGGCTGGTTTTATCACTCTGATCACTTTGATTATTCTTGCCAATTGACGAATTCGGTCAATTCCAACGTCATATTCACTTTGAACATGCTGAACAATCTTAATTATTGGGCATTCAGGCTATTTTGATTAGTCTGGCTGGTTTTATCACTCTGATCACTTTGATTAGGCATGCCATTTGACGAATTCGGTCAATTTCAACGTCATATTCACTTTGAACATGCTGAACAATCTGAATTATTGGACATTCAGGCTATTTTCATTTGCATGGCTGGTTTTATCACTCTGATCACTTTGATTATTCATGCCATTTGACGAATTCGGTCAATTCCAACGTCATATTCACTTTGAACATGTTGAACAATCTTAATTATTTGGCATTCAGGCTATTTTGATTAGTCTGGCTGGTTTTATCACTCTGATCACTTTGATTATTCTTGTCATTTGACGAATTCGGTCAATTCCAACGTCATATTCACTTTCAACATGCTGAACAATCTTAATTATTGGGTATTCAGGCTATTTTGATTAGTATGGCTGGTTTTATCACTCTGATCACTTTGATTATTCTTGTCATTTGACGAATTCGGTCAACTCCAACGTCAAATTCAGTTTCAACTTGATGAACATTCTGAATTATTGGGCATTCAGGCTATTTTGATTAGTCTGGCTAGTTTTATCACTCTGATCACTTTGAATACTCTTGCCATTTGACGAATTCGGTCAATTCCAACGTCATATTCAGTTTGAACATGCTGAACAATCTTAATTATTGGGCTTTCAGGCTATTTTGATTAGTCTGGCTCGTTTTATCACTCTGATCACTTTGATTATTCTTGTCATTTGACGAATTCGGTCAATTCCAACGTCATATTCAGTTTGAACATGCTGAACAATCTGAATTATTGGGCATTCAGGCTATTTTGATTAGTCTGGCTGGTTTTATCACTCTGATCACTTTGATTATTCTTGTCATTTGACGAATTCGGTCAATTCCAACGTCATATTCAGTTTCAACATGATGAACATTCTGAATTATTGGGCATTCAGGCTATTTTCTGTTGTGTGGCTGGTTTTATTGGGCATTCAGGCTATTTTGATTAGTCTGGCTGGTTTTATTGGGCATTCGGCTATTTTCATTTGCCTGGCTGGTTTTATCACTCTGATCACTTTGATTTTTCATGCCATTTGACGAATTCGGTCAATTTCAACGTCATATTCACTTTGAACATGCTGAACAATCTGAATTCAGGCTATTTTCATTTGCCTGGCTGGTTTTATCACTCTGATCACTTTGATTATTCATGCCATTTGACGAATTCGGTCAATTCCAACGTCATATTCACTTTGAACATGCTGAACAATCTGAATTATTGGACATTCAGGCTATTTTCATTTGCCTGGCTGGTTTTATCACTCTGATCACTTTGATTATTCATGCCATTTGACGAATTCGGTCAATTCCAACGTCATATTCAGTTTCAACATGATGAACATTCTGAATTATTGGGCATTCAGGCTATTTTCATTTGTGTGGCTGGTTTTATTGGGCATTCAGGCTATTTTGATTAGTCTGGCTGGTTTTATTGGGCATTCGGCTATTTTCATTTGCCTGGCTGGTTTTATCACTCTGATCACTTTGATTTTTCATGCCATTTGACGAATTCGGTCAATTTCAACGTCATATTCACTTTGAACATGCTGAACAATCTGAATTATTGGACATTCAGGCTATTTTCATTTGCCTGGCTGGTTTTATCACTCTGATCACTTTGATTATTCATGCCATTTGACGAATTCGGTCAATTCCAACGTCATATTCAGTTTCAACATGATGAACATTCTGAATTATTGGGCATTCAGGCTATTTTCATTTGTCTGGCTGGTTTTATTGGGCATTCGGCTATTTTCATTTGCCTGGCTGGTTTTATCACTCTGATCACTTTGATTATTCATGCCATTTGACGAATTCGGTCAATTCCAACGTCATATTCACTTTGAACATGCTGAACAATCTGAATTATTGGACATTCAGGCTATTTTCATTTGCCTGGCTGGTTTTATCACTCTGATCACTTTGATTATTCATGCCATTTGACGAATTCGGTCAATTCCAACGTCATATTCACTTTGAACATGCTGAACAATCTGAATTATTGGACATTCAGTCTATTTTCTTTTGCCTGGCTGGTTTTATCACTCTGATCACTTTGATTATTCATGCCATTTGACGAATTCGGTCAATTCCAACGTCATATTCAGTTTCAACATGATGAACATTCTGAATTATTGGGCATTCAGGCTATTTTGATTAGTCTGGCTGGTTTTATTACTCTGATCACTTTGATTATTCTTGCCATTTGACGAATTCGGTCAATTCCAACGTCATATTCACTTTGAACATGCTGAACAATCTTAATTATTGGGTATTCAGGCTATTTTGATTAGTATGGCTGGTTTTATCACTCTGATCACTTTGATTATTCTTGTCATTTGACGAATTCGGTCAATTCCAACGTCATATTCACTTTGAACATGTTGAACAATCTTAATTATTTGGCATTCAGGCTATTTTGATTAGTCTGGCTGGTTTTATCACTCTGATCACTTTGATTATTCTTGTCATTTGACGAATTCGGTCAATTCCAACGTCATATTCACTTTCAACATGCTGAACAATCTTAATTATTGGGCATTCAGGCTATTTTGATTAGTCTGGCTGGTTTTATCACTCTGATCACTTTGAATACTTATGCCATTTGACGAATTCGGTCAATTCCAACGTTCTATTCAGTTTCAACATGATAAACATTCTGAATTATTGGGCATTCAGGCTATTTTGATTAGTCTGGCTGGTTTTATCACTCTGATCACTTTGATTATTCTTGCCAATTGACGAATTCGGTCAATTCCAACGTCATATTCACTTTGAACATGCTGAACAATCTTAATTATTGGGCATTCAGGCTATTTTGATTAGTCTGGCTGGTTTTATCACTCTGATCACTTTGATTATTCTTGTCATTTGACGAATTCGGTCAATTCCAACGTCATATTCAGTTTCAACATGATGAACATTCTGAATTATTGGGCATTCAGGCTATTTTGATTAGTCTGGCTGGTTTTATCACTCTGATCACTTTGATTATTCTTGCCAATTGACGAATTCGGTCAATTCCAACGTCATATTCACTTTGAACATGCTGAACAATCTGAATTATTGGACATTCAGTCTATTTTCTTTTGCCTGGCTGGTTTTATCACTCTGATCACTTTGATTATTCATGCCATTTGACGAATTCGGTCAATTCCAACGTCATATTCAGTTTCAACATGATGAACATTCTGAATTATTGGGCATTCAGGCTATTTTGATTATTATTGGACATTCAGGCTATTTTCATTTGCCTGGCTGGTTTTATCACTCTGATCACTTTGATTATTCATGCCATTTGACGAATTCGGTCAATTCCAACGTCATATTCAGTTTCAACATGATGAACATTCTGAATTATTGGGCATTCAGGCTATTTTCATTTGTCTGGCTGGTTTTATTGGGCATTCGGCTATTTTCATTTGCCTGGCTGGTTTTATCACTCTGATCACTTTGATTATTCATGCCATTTGACGAATTCGGTCAATTCCAACGTCATATTCACTTTGAACATGCTGAACAATCTGAATTATTGGACATTCAGGCTATTTTCATTTGCCTGGCTGGTTTTATCACTCTGATCACTTTGATTATTCATGCCATTTGACGAATTCGGTCAATTCCAACGTCATATTCACTTTGAACATGCTGAACAATCTGAATTATTGGACATTCAGTCTATTTTCTTTTGCCTGGCTGGTTTTATCACTCTGATCACTTTGATTATTCATGCCATTTGACGAATTCGGTCAATTCCAACGTCATATTCAGTTTCAACATGATGAACATTCTGAATTATTGGGCATTCAGGCTATTTTGATTAGTCTGGCTGGTTTTATTACTCTGATCACTTTGATTATTCTTGCCATTTGACGAATTCGGTCAATTCCAACGTCATATTCACTTTGAACATGCTGAACAATCTTAATTATTGGGTATTCAGGCTATTTTGATTAGTATGGCTGGTTTTATCACTCTGATCACTTTGATTATTCTTGTCATTTGACGAATTCGGTCAATTCCAACGTCATATTCACTTTGAACATGTTGAACAATCTTAATTATTTGGCATTCAGGCTATTTTGATTAGTCTGGCTGGTTTTATCACTCTGATCACTTTGATTATTCTTGTCATTTGACGAATTCGGTCAATTCCAACGTCATATTCACTTTCAACATGCTGAACAATCTTAATTATTGGGCATTCAGGCTATTTTGATTAGTCTGGCTGGTTTTATCACTCTGATCACTTTGAATACTTATGCCATTTGACGAATTCGGTCAATTCCAACGTTCTATTCAGTTTCAACATGATAAACATTCTGAATTATTGGGCATTCAGGCTATTTTGATTAGTCTGGCTGGTTTTATCACTCTGATCACTTTGATTATTCTTGCCAATTGACGAATTCGGTCAATTCCAACGTCATATTCACTTTGAACATGCTGAACAATCTTAATTATTGGGCATTCAGGCTATTTTGATTAGTCTGGCTGGTTTTATCACTCTGATCACTTTGATTATTCTTGTCATTTGACGAATTCGGTCAATTCCAACGTCATATTCAGTTTCAACATGATGAACATTCTGAATTATTGGGCATTCAGGCTATTTTGATTAGTCTGGCTGGTTTTATCACTCTGATCACTTTGATTATTCTTGCCAATTGACGAATTCGGTCAATTCCAACGTCATATTCACTTTGAACATGCTGAACAATCTGAATTATTGGACATTCAGTCTATTTTCTTTTGCCTGGCTGGTTTTATCACTCTGATCACTTTGATTATTCATGCCATTTGACGAATTCGGTCAATTCCAACGTCATATTCAGTTTCAACATGATGAACATTCTGAATTATTGGGCATTCAGGCTATTTTGATTAGTCTGGCTGGTTTTATTACTCTGATCACTTTGATTATTCTTGCCAATTGACGAATTCGGTCAATTCCAACGTCATATTCACTTTCAACATGCTGAACAATCTTAATTATTGGGTATTCAGGCTATTTTGATTAGTATGGCTGGTTTTATCACTCTGATCACTTTGATTATTCTTGTCATTTGACGAATTCGGTCAATTCCAACGTCATATTCACTTTGAACATGTTGAACAATCTTAATTATTTGGCATTCAGGCTATTTTGATTAGTCTGGCTGGTTTTATCACTCTGATCACTTTGATTATTCTTGTCATTTGACGAATTCGGTCAATTCCAACGTCATATTCACTTTCAACATGCTGAACAATCTTAATTATTGGGTATTCAGGCTATTTTGATTAGTATGGCTGGTTTTATCACTCTGATCACTTTGATTATTCTTGTCATTTGACGAATTCGGTCAACTCCAACGTCAAATTCAGTTTCAACTTGATGAACATTCTGAATTATTGGGCATTCAGGCTATTTTGATTAGTCTGGCTAGTTTTATCACTCTGATCACTTTGATTATTCATGCCATTTGACGAATTCGGTCAATTCCAACGTCATATTCACTTTGAACATGTTGAACAATCTTAATTATTTGGCATTCAGGCTATTTTGATTAGTCTGGCTGGTTTTATCACTCTGATCACTTTGATTATTCTTGTCATTTTACGAATTCGGTCAATTCCAACGTCATATTCACTTTCAACATGCTGAACAATCTTAATTATTGGGTATTCAGGCTATTTTGATTAGTCTGGCTGGTTTTATCACTCTGATCACTTTGATTATGCATGCCATTTGACGAATTCGGTCAATTTCAACGTCATATTCACTTTGAACATGCTGAACAATCTGAATTATTGGACATTCAGGCTATTTTCATTTGCCTGGCTGGTTTTATCACTCTGATCACTTTGATTATGCATGCCATTTGACGAATTCGGTCAATTTCAACGTCATATTCACTTTGAACATGCTGAACAATCTGAATTATTGGACATTCAGGCTATTTTCATTTGTCTGGCTGGTTTTATTGGGCATTCAGGCTATTTTCATTTGCCTGGCTGGTTTTATCACTCTGATCACTTTGATTATTCATGCCATTTGACGAATTCGGTCAATTCCAACGTCATATTCACTTTGAACATGATGAACAATCTTAATTATTGGACATTCAGGCTATTTTCATTTGTCTGGCTGGTTTTATCACTCTGATCACTTTGATTATTCTTGCCAATTGACGAATTCGGTCAATTCCAACGTCATATTCACTTTTAACATGCTGAACAATCTTAATTATTGGGCATTCAGGCTATTTTGATTAGTCTGGCTGGTTTTATCACTCTGATCACTTTGATTATGCATGCCATTTGACGAATTCGGTCAATTTCAACGTCATATTCACTTTGAACATGCTGAACAATCTGAATTATTGGACATTCAGGCTATTTTCATTTGCATGGCTGGTTTTATCACTCTGATCACTTTGATTATTCATGCCATTTGACGAATTCGGTCAATTCCAACGTTCTATTCAGTTTCAACATGATGAACATTCTGAATTATTGGGCATTCAGGCTATTTTCATTTGTCTGGCTGGTTTGTCACTCTGATCACTTTGATTATTCTTGCCATTTGACGAATTCGGTCAATTTCAACGTCATATTCACTTTGAACATGCTGAACAATCTGAATTATTGGACATTCAGGCTATTTTCATTTGTCTGGCTGGTTTTATTGGGCATTCAGGCTCTTTTGATTAGTCTGGTTGGTTTTATCACTCTGATCACTTTGAATACTTATGCCATTTGACGAATTCGGTCAATTCCAACGTTCTATTCAGTTTCAACATGATAAACATTCTGAATTATTGGGCATTCAGGCTATTTTGATTAGTCTGGCTGGTTTTATCACTCTGATCACTTTGATTATTCTTGTCATTTGACGAATTCGGTCAATTCCAACGTCATATTCAGTTTCAACATGATGAACATTCTGAATTATTGGGCATTCAGGCTATTTTGATTAGTCTGGCTGGTTTTATCACTCTGATCACTTTGATTATTCTTGCCAATTGACGAATTCGGTCAATTCCAACGTCATATTCACTTTGAACATGCTGAACAATCGGAATTATTGGACATTCAGTCTATTTTCTTTTGCCTGGCTGGTTTTATCACTCTGATCACTTTGATTATTCATGCCATTTGACGAATTCGGTCAATTCCAACGTCATATTCAGTTTCAACATGATGAACATTCTGAATTATTGGGCATTCAGGCTATTTTGATTAGTCTGGCTGGTTTTATCACTCTGATCACTTTGATTATTCTTGCCAATTGACGAATTCGGTCAATTCCAACGTCATAT
This sequence comes from Hydrotaea cyrtoneurina, assembly GCA_958296145.1. NCBI lineage: Eukaryota > Metazoa > Arthropoda > Insecta > Diptera > Muscidae > Hydrotaea > Hydrotaea cyrtoneurina. Next base: position 80,669,349 of record OY282513.1, read on the forward strand.
TCACTTTCAACATGCTGAACAATCTTAATTATTGGGTATTCAGGCTATTTTGATTAGTATGGCTGGTTTTATCACTCTGATCACTTTGATAATTCTTGTCATTTGACGAATTCGGTCAACTCCAACGTCAAATTCAGTTTCAACTTGATGAACATTCTGAATTATTGGGCATTCAGGCTATTTTGATTAGTCTGTCTAGTTTTATCACTCTGATCACTTTGAATACTCTTGCCATTTGACGAATTCGGTCAATTCCAACGTCATATTCAGTTTCAACATGATGAACATTCTGAATTATTGGGCATTCAGGCTATTTTGATTAGTCTGGCTGGTTTTATCACTCTGATCACTTTGATTATGCATGCCATTTGACGAATTCGGTCAATTCCAACGTTCTATTCAGTTTCAACATGATGAACATTCTGAATTATTGGGCATTCAGGCTATTTTGATTAGTCTGGCTGGTTTTATCACTCTGATCACTTTGATTATTCATGTCATTTGACGAATTCGGTCAATTCCAACGTCATATTCAGTTTCAACATGATGAACATTCTGAATTATGGGGCATTCAGTCTATTTTGATTAGTCTGGATGGTTTTATCACTCTGATACTTTGATTATTCTTGCCAATTGACGAATTCTTTCAATTCCAACGTCATATTCACTTTGAACATGCTGAACAATCTGTATTATTGGACATTCAGGCTATTTTCTTTTGCCTGGCTGGTTTTATCACTCTGATCACTTTGAGTATTCATGCCATTTGACGAATTCGGTCAATTCCAACGTCATATTCAGTTTCAACATGATGAACATTCTGAATTATTGGGCATTCAGGCTATTTTGATTAGTCTGGCTGGTTTTATCACTCTGATCACTTTGATTATTCTTGTCATTTGACGAATTCGGTCAATTCCAACGTCATATTCACTTTGAACATGCTGAACAATCTTAATTATTGGGTATTCAGGCTATTTTGATTAGTCTGGCTGGTTTTATCACTCTGATCACTTTGAATACTCTTGCCATTTGACGAATTCGGTCAATTCCAACGTTCTATTCAGTTTCAACATGATGAACATTCTGAATTATTGGGCATTCAGGCTATTTTGATTAGTCTGGCTGGTTTTATCACTCTGATCACTTTGAATACTCTTGCCATTTGACGAATTCGGTCAATTCCAACGTCATATTCAGTTTCAACATGATGAACATTCTGAATTATTGGGCATTCATTCTATTTTGATTAGTCTGGCTGGTTTTATCACTCTGATCACTTTGAATACTCTTGCCATTTGACGAATTCGGTCAATTCCAACGTTCTATTCAGTTTCAACATGATGAACATTCTGAATTATTGGGCATTCAGGCTATTTTGATTAGTCTGGCTGGTTTTATCACTCTGATCACTTTGAATACTCTTGCCATTTGACGAATTCGGTCAATTCCAACGTCATATTCAGTTTCAACATGATGAACATTCTGAATTATTGGGCATTCAGGCTATTTTGATTAGTCTGGCTGGTTTTATCACTCTGATCACTTTGAATACTCTTGCCATTTGACGAATTCGGTCAATTCCAACGTTCTATTCAGTTTCAACATGCTGAACAATCTTAATTATTGGGCATTCAGGCTATTTTCATTTGTCTGGCTGGTTTGTCACTCTGATCACTTTGATTATTCTTGCCATTTGACGAATTCGGTCAATTTCAAAGTCATATTCACTTTGAACATGCTGAACAATCTGAATTATTGGACATTCAGGCTATTTTCATTTGTCTGGCTGGTTTTATTGGGCATTCAGGCTATTTTGATTAGTCTGGTTGGTTTTATCACTCTGATCACTTTGAATACTTATGCCATTTGACGAATTCGGTCAATTCCAACGTTCTATTCAGTTTCAACATGATAAACATTCTGAATTATTGGGCATTCAGGCTATTTTGATTAGTCTGGCTGGTTTTATCACTCTGATCACTTTGATTATTCTTGCCAATTGACGAATTCGGTCTATTCCAACGTCATATTCACTTTGAACATGCTGAACAATCTTAATTATTGGGCATTCATGCTATTTTGATTAGTCTGGCTGGTTTTATCACTCTGATCACTTTGATTATTCTTGCCAATTGACGAATTCGGTCAATTCCAACGTCATATTCACTTTGAACATGCTGAACAATCTTAATTATTGGGCATTCAGGCTATTTTGATTAGTCTGGCTCGTTTTATCACTCTGATCACTTTGATTATGCATGCCATTTGACGAATTCGGTCAATTTCAACGTCATATTCACTTTGAACATGCTGAACAATCTGAATTATTGGACATTCAGGCTATTTTCATTTGTCTGGCTGGTTTTATTGGGCATTCAGGCTATTTTCATTTGCCTGGCTGGTTTTATCACTCTGATCACTTTGATTTTTCATGCCATTTGACGAATTCGGTCAATTCCAACGTCATATTCACTTTGAACATGATGAACAATCTTAATTATTGGACATTCAGGCTATTTTCATTTGTCTGGCTGGTTTTATCACTCTGATCACTTTGATTATTCTTGCCAATTGACGAATTCGGTCAATTCCAACGTCATATTCACTTTGAACATGCTGAACAATCTTAATTATTGGGCATTCAGGCTATTTTGATTAGTCTGGCTGGCTTTATCACTCTGATCACTTTGATTATGCATGCCATTTGACGAATTCGGTCAATTTCAACGTCATATTCACTTTGAACATGCTGAACAATCTTAATTATTGGACATTCAGGCTATTTTCATTTGCCTGGCTGGTTTTATCACTCTGATCACTTTGATTATTCATGCCATTTGACGAATTCGGTCAATTCCAACGTCATATTCACTTTGAACATGTTGAACAATCTTAATTATTTGGCATTCAGGCTATTTTGATTAGTCTGGCTGGTTTTATCACTCTGATCACTTTGAATACTCTTGCCATTTGACGAATTCGGTCAATTCCAACGTTCTATTCAGTTTCAACATGATGAACATTCTGAATTATTGGGCATTCAGGCTATTTTGATTAGTCTGGCTGGTTTTATCACTCTGATCACTTTGATTATTCATGTCATTTGACGAATTCGGTCAATTCCAACGTCATATTCAGTTTCAACATGATGAACATTCTGAATTATGGGGCATTCAGGCTATTTTGATTAGTCTGGATGGTTTTATCACTCTGATCACTTTGATTATTCTTGCCAATTGACGAATTCTTTCAATTCCAACGTCATATTCACTTTGAACATGATGAACAATCTTAATTATTGGACATTCAGGCTATTTTCATTTGTCTGGCTGGTTTTATCACTCTGATCACTTTGATTATTCTTGCCAATTGACGAATTCGGTCAATTCCAACGTCATATTCACTTTGAACATGCTGAACAATCTTAATTATTGGGCATTCAGGCTATTTTGATTAGTCTGGCTGGTTTTATCACTCTGATCACTTTGATTATGCATGCCATTTGACGAATTCGGTCAACTCCAACGTCAAATTCAGTTTCAACTTGATGAACATTCTGAAATATTGGGCATTCAGGCTATTTTGATTAGTCTGGCTAGTTTTATCACTCTGATCACTTTGAATACTCTTGCCATTTGACGAATTCGGTCAATTCCAACGTCATATTCAGTTTCAACATGATGAACATTCTGAATTATTGGGCATTCAGGCTATTTTGATTAGTCTGGCTGGTTTTATCACTCTGATCACTTTGAATACTCTTGCCATTTGACGAATTCGGTCAATTCCAACGTTCTATTCAGTTTCAACATGATGAACATTCTGAATTATTGGGCATTCAGGCTATTTTGATTAGTCTGGCTGGTTTTATCACTCTGATCACTTTGATTATTCATGTCATTTGACGAATTCGGTCAATTCCAACGTCATATTCAGTTTCAACATGATGAACATTCTGAATTATGGGGCATTCAGGCTATTTTGATTAGTCTGGATGGTTTTATCACTCTGATCACTTTGATTATTCTTGCCAATTGACGAATTCTTTCAATTCCAACGTCATATTCACTTTGAACATGCTGAACAATCTGTATTATTGGACATTCAGGCTATTTTCTTTTGCCTGGCTGGTTTTATCACTCTGATCACTTTGAGTATTCATGCCATTTGACGAATTCGGTCAATTCCAACGTCATATTCAGTTTCAACATGATAAACATTCTGAATTATTGGGCATTCAGGCTATTTTGATTAGTCTGGCTGGTTTTATCACTCTGATCACTTTGATTATTCTTGCCAATTGACGAATTCGGTCAATTCCAACGTCATATTCACTTTGAACATGCTGAACAATCTTAATTATTGGGTATTCAGGCTATTTTGATTAGTCTGGCTGGTTTTATCACTCTGATCACTTTGATTATTCTTGTCATTTGACGAATTCGGTCAATTCTAACGTTCTGTTCAGTTTCAACATGATGAACATTCTGAATTATTGGGCATTCAGGCTATTTTGATTAGCCTGGCTGGTTTTATCACTCTGATCACTTTGAATACTCTTGCCATTTGACGAATTCAGTCAATTCCAACGTTCTGTTCAGTTTCAACATGATGAACATTCTGAATTATTGGGCATTCAGGCTATTTTGATTAGTCTGGCTGGTTTTATCACTCTGATCACTTTGATTATTCATGTCATTTGACGAATTCGGTCAATTCCAACGTCATATTCAGTTTCAACATGATGAACATTCTGAATTATTGGGCATTCAGGCTATTTTCATTTGTCTGGCTGGTTTGTCACTCTGATCACTTTGATTATTCTTGTCATTTGACGAATTCGGTCAACTCCAACGTCAAATTCAGTTTCAACTTGATGAACATTCTGAATTATGGGGCATTCAGGCTATTTTGATTAGTCTGGATGGTTTTATCACTTTGATTATTCTTGCCAATTGACGAATTCTTTCAATTCCAACGTCATATTCACTTTGAACATGCTGAACAATCTGTATTATTGGACATTCAGGCTATTTTCTTTTGCCTGGCTGGTTTTATCACTCTGATCACTTTGAGTATTCATGCCATTTGACGAATTCGGTCAATTCCAACGTCATATTCAGTTTCAACATGATGAACATTCTGAATTATTGGACATTCAGGCTATTTTGATTAGTCTGGCTGGTTTTATCACTCTGATCACTTTGATTATTCTTGCCAATTGACGAATTCGGTCAATTCCAACGTCATATTCACTTTGAACATGCTGAACAATCTTAATTATTGGGTATTCAGGCTATTTTGATTAGTCTGGCTGGTTTTATCACTCTGATCACTTTGATTATTCTTGTCATTTGACGAATTCGGTCAACTCCAACGTCAAATTCAGTTTCAACTTGATGAACATTCTGAATTATTGGGCATTCAGGCTATTTTGATTAGTCTGGCTGGTTTTATCACTCTGATCACTTTGATTATTCATGTCATTTGACGAATTCGGTCAATTCCAACGTCATATTCAGTTTCAACATGATGAACATTCTGAATTATTGGGCATTCTGGCTATTTTGATTAGTCTGGCTGGTTTTATCACTCTGATCACTTTGAATACTCTTGCCATTTGACGAATTCGGTCAATTCCAACGTTCTATTCAGTTTCAACATGATGAACATTCTGAATTATTGGGCATTCAGGCTATTTTGATTAGTCTGGCTGGTTTTATCACTCTGATCACTTTGAATACTCTTGCCATTTGACGAATTCGGTCAATTCCAACGTCATATTCAGTTTCAACATGATGAACATTCTGAATTATTGGGCATTCAGGCTATTTTGATTAGTCTGGCTGGTTTTATCACTCTGATCACTTTGAATACTCTTGCCATTTGACGAATTCGGTCAATTCCAACGTTCTATTCAGTTTCAACATGATAAACATTCTGAATTATTGGGCATTCAGGCTATTTTGATTAGTCTGGCTGGTTTTATCACTCTGATCACTTTGAATACTCTTGCCATTTGACGAATTCGGTCAATTCCAACGTCATATTCAGTTTCAACATGATGAACATTCTGAATTATTGGGCATTCAGGCTATTTTGATTAGTCTGGCTGGTTTTATCACTCTGATCACTTTGAATACTCTTGCCATTTGACGAATTCGGTCAATTCCAACGTTCTATTCAGTTTCAACATGATGAACATTCTGAATTATTGGGCATTCAGGCTATTTTCATTTGTCTGGCTGGTTTGTCACTCTGATCACTTTGATTATTCTTGCCATTTGACGAATTCGGTCAATTTCAACGTCATATTCACTTTGAACATGCTGAACAATCTGAATTATTGGACATTCAGGCTATTTTCATTTGTCTGGCTGGTTTTATTGGGCATTCAGGCTATTTTGATTAGTCTGGTTGGTTTTATCACTCTGATCACTTTGAATACTTATGACATTTGACGAATTCGGTCAATTCCAACGTTCTATTCAGTTTCAACATGATAAACATTCTGAATTATTGGGCATTCAGGCTATTTTGATTAGTCTGGCTGGTTTTATCACTCTGATCACTTTGATTATTCTTGCCAATTGACGAATTCGGTCAATTCCAACGTTCTATTCACTTTGAACATGCTGAACAATCTTAATTATTGGGCATTCATGCTATTTTGATTAGTCTGGCTGGTTTTATCACTCTGATCACTTTGATTATTCTTGTCATTTGACGAATTCGGTCAATTCCAACGTCATATTCAGTTTCAACATGATGAACATTCTGAATTATTGGGCATTCAGGCTATTTTGATTAGTCTGGCTCGTTTTATCACTCTGATCACTTTGATTATGCATGCCATTTGACGAATTCGGTCAATTTCAACGTCATATTCACTTTGAACATGCTGAACAATCTGAATTATTGGACATTCAGGCTATTTTCATTTGTCTGGCTGGTTTTATTGGGCATTCAGGCTATTTTCATTTGCCTGGCTGGTTTTATCACTCTGATCACTTTGATTTTTCATGCCATTTGACGAATTCGGTCAATTCCAACGTCATATTCACTTTGAACATGATGAACAATCTTAATTATTGGACATTCAGGCTATTTTCATTTGTCTGGCTGGTTTTATCACTCTGATCACTTTGATTATTCTTGCCAATTGACGAATTCGGTCAATTCCAACGTCATATTCACTTTGAACATGCTGAACAATCTTAATTATTGGGCATTCAGGCTATTTTGATTAGTCTGGCTGGTTTTATCACTCTGATCACTTTGATTATGCATGCCATTTGACGAATTCGGTCAATTTCAACGTCATATTCACTTTGAACATGCTGAACAATCTGAATTATTGGACATTCAGGCTATTTTCATTTGCCTGGCTGGTTTTATCACTCTGATCACTTTGATTATGCATGCCATTTGACGAATTCGGTCAATTTCAACGTCATATTCACTTTGAACATGCTGAACAATCTGAATTATGGGGCATTCAGGCTATTTTGATTAGTCTGGATGGTTTTATCACTCTGATCACTTTGATTATTCTTGCCAATTGACGAATTCTTTCAATTCCAACGTCATATTCACTTTGAACATGCTGAACAATCTGTATTATTGGACATTCAGGCTATTTTCTTTTGCCTGGCTGGTTTTATCACTCTGATCACTTTGAGTATTCATGCCATTTGACGAATTCGGTCAATTCCAACGTCATATTCAGTTTCAACATGATGAACATTCTGAATTATTGGACATTCAGGCTATTTTGATTAGTCTGGCTGGTTTTATCACTCTGATCACTTTGATTATTCTTGCCAATTGACGAATTCGGTCAATTCCAACGTCATATTCACTTTGAACATGCTGAACAATCTTAATTATTGGGTATTCAGGCTATTTTGATTAGTCTGGCTGGTTTTATCACTCTGATCACTTTGATTATTCTTGTCATTTGACGAATTCGGTCAACTCCAACGTCAAATTCAGTTTCAACTTGATGAACATTCTGAATTATTGGGCATTCAGGCTATTTTGATTAGTCTGGCTGGTTTTATCACTCTGATCACTTTGATTATTCATGTCATTTGACGAATTCGGTCAATTCCAACGTCATATTCAGTTTCAACATGATGAACATTCTGAATTATTGGGCATTCTGGCTATTTTGATTAGTCTGGCTGGTTTTATCACTCTGATCACTTTGAATACTCTTGCCATTTGACGAATTCGGTCAATTCCAACGTTCTATTCAGTTTCAACATGATGAACATTCTGAATTATTGGGCATTCAGGCTATTTTGATTAGTCTGGCTGGTTTTATCACTCTGATCACTTTGAATACTCTTGCCATTTGACGAATTCGGTCAATTCCAACGTCATATTCAGTTTCAACATGATGAACATTCTGAATTATTGGGCATTCAGGCTATTTTGATTAGTCTGGCTGGTTTTATCACTCTGATCACTTTGAATACTCTTGCCATTTGACGAATTCGGTCAATTCCAACGTTCTATTCAGTTTCAACATGATAAACATTCTGAATTATTGGGCATTCAGGCTATTTTGATTAGTCTGGCTGGTTTTATCACTCTGATCACTTTGAATACTCTTGCCATTTGACGAATTCGGTCAATTCCAACGTCATATTCAGTTTCAACATGATGAACATTCTGAATTATTGGGCATTCAGGCTATTTTGATTAGTCTGGCTGGTTTTATCACTCTGATCACTTTGAATACTCTTGCCATTTGACGAATTCGGTCAATTCCAACGTTCTATTCAGTTTCAACATGATGAACATTCTGAATTATTGGGCATTCAGGCTATTTTCATTTGTCTGGCTGGTTTGTCACTCTGATCACTTTGATTATTCTTGCCATTTGACGAATTCGGTCAATTTCAACGTCATATTCACTTTGAACATGCTGAACAATCTGAATTATTGGACATTCAGGCTATTTTCATTTGTCTGGCTGGTTTTATTGGGCATTCAGGCTATTTTGATTAGTCTGGTTGGTTTTATCACTCTGATCACTTTGAATACTTATGACATTTGACGAATTCGGTCAATTCCAACGTTCTATTCAGTTTCAACATGATAAACATTCTGAATTATTGGGCATTCAGGCTATTTTGATTAGTCTGGCTGGTTTTATCACTCTGATCACTTTGATTATTCTTGCCAATTGACGAATTCGGTCTATTCCAACGTCATATTCACTTTGAACATGCTGAACAATCTTAATTATTGGGCATTCATGCTATTTTGATTAGTCTGGCTGGTTTTATCACTCTGATCACTTTGATTATTCTTGTCATTTGACGAATTCGGTCAATTCCAACGTCATATTCAGTTTCAACATGATGAACATTCTGAATTATTGGGCATTCAGGCTATTTTGATTAGTCTGGCTGGTTTTATCATTCTGATCACTTTGATTATTCTTGCCAATTGACGAATTCGGTCAATTCCAACGTCATATTCACTTTGAACATGCTGAACAATCTTAATTATTGGGCATTCAGGCTATTTTGATTAGTCTGGCTCGTTTTATCACTCTGATCACTTTGATTATGCATGCCATTTGACGAATTCGGTCAATTTCAACGTCATATTCACTTTGAACATGCTGAACAATCTGAATTATTGGACATTCAGGCTATTTTCATTTGCCTGGCTGGTTTTATCACTCTGATCACTTTGATTATTCATGCCATTTGACGAATTCGGTCAATTCCAACGTCATATTCACTTTGAACATGTTGAACAATCTTAATTATTTGGCATTCAGGCTATTTTGATTAGTCTGGCTGGTTTTATCACTCTGATCACTTTGATTATTCTTGTCATTTGACGAATTCGGTCAATTCTAACGTTCTGTTCAGTTTCAACATGATGAACATTCTGAATTATTGGGCATTCAGGCTATTTTGATTAGCCTGGCTGGTTTTATCACTCTGATCACTTTGAATACTCTTGCCATTTGACGAATTCAGTCAATTCCAACGTTCTGTTCAGTTTCAACATGATGAACATTCTGAATTATTGGGCATTCAGGCTATTTTGATTAGTCTGGCTGGTTTTATCACTCTGATCACTTTGATTATTCATGTCATTTGACGAATTCGGTCAATTCCAACGTCATATTCAGTTTCAACATGATGAACATTCTGAATTATTGGGCATTCAGGCTATTTTGATTAGTCTGGCTGGTTTTATCACTCTGATCACTTTGAATACTCTTGCCATTTGACGAATTCGGTCAATTCCAACGTTCTATTCAGTTTCAACATGATGAACATTCTGAATTATTGGGCATTCAGGCTATTTTCATTTGTCTGGCTGGTTTGTCACTCTGATCACTTTGATTATTCTTGCCATTTGACGAATTCGGTCAATTTCAACGTCATATTCACTTGGAACATGCTGAACAATCTGAATTATTGGACATTCAGGCTATTTTCATTTGTCTGGCTGGTTTTATTGGGCATTCAGGCTATTTTGATTAGTCTGGTTGGTTTTATCACTCTGATCACTTTGAATACTTATGCCATTTGACGAATTCGGTCAATTCCAACGTTCTATTCAGTTTCAACATGATAAACATTCTGAATTATTGGGCATTCAGGCTATTTTGATTAGTCTGGCTGGTTTTATCACTCTGATCACTTTGATTATTCTTGCCAATTGACGAATTCGGTCAATTCCAACGTCATATTCACTTTGAACATGCTGAACAATCTTAATTATTGGGCATTCAGGCTATTTTGATTAGTCTGGCTGGTTTTATCACTCTGATCACTTTGATTATTCTTGTCATTTGACGAATTCGGTCAATTCCAACGTCATATTCAGTTTCAACATGATGAACATTCTGAATTATTGGGTATTCAGGCTATTTTGATTAGTCTGGCTGGTTTTATCACTCTGATCACTTTGATTATTCTTGCCAATTGACGAATTCGGTCTATTCCAACGTCATATTCACTTTGAACATGCTGAACAATCTTAATTATTGGGCATTCATGCTATTTTGATTAGTCTGGCTGGTTTTATCACTCTGATCACTTTGATTATTCTTGTCATTTGACGAATTCGGTCAATTCCAACGTCATATTCAGTTTCAACATGATGAACATTCTGAATTATTGGGCATTCAGGCTATTTTGATTAGTCTGGCTGGTTTTATCACTCTGATCACTTTGATTATTCTTGCCAATTGACGAATTCGGTCAATTCCAACGTCATATTCACTTTGAACATGCTGAACAATCTTAATTATTGGGCATTCAGGCTATTTTGATTAGTCTGGCTCGTTTTATCACTCTGATCACTTTGATTATGCATGCCATTTGACGAATTCGGTCAATTTCAACGTCATATTCACTTTGAACATGCTGAACAATCTGAATTATTGGACATTCAGGCTATTTTCATTTGTCTGGCTGGTTTTATTGGGCATTCAGGCTATTTTCATTTGCCTGGCTGGTTTTATCACTCTGATCACTTTGATTTTTCATGCCATTTGACGAATTCGGTCAATTCCAACGTCATATTCACTTTGAACATGATGAACAATCTTAATTATTGGACATTCAGGCTATTTTCATTTGTCTGGCTGGTTTTATCACTCTGATCACTTTGATTATTCTTGCCAATTGACGAATTCGGTCAATTCCAACGTCATATTCACTTTGAACATGCTGAACAATCTTAATTATTGGGCATTCAGGCTATTTTGATTAGTCTGGCTGGTTTTATCACTCTGATCACTTTGATTATGCATGCCATTTGACGAATTCGGTCAATTTCAACGTCATATTCACTTTGAACATGCTGAACAATCTGAATTATTGGACATTCAGGCTATTTTCATTTGCCTGGCTGGTTTTATCACTCTGATCACTTTGATTATTCATGCCATTTGACGAATTCGGTCAATTCCAACGTCATATTCACTTTGAACATGTTGAACAATCTTAATTATTTGGCATTCAGGCTATTTTGATTAGTCTGGCTGGTTTTATCACTCTGATCACTTTGATTATTCTTGTCATTTGACGAATTCGGTCAATTCTAACGTTCTGTTCAGTTTCAACATGATGAACATTCTGAATTATTGGGCATTCAGGCTATTTTGATTAGCCTGGCTGGTTTTATCACTCTGATCACTTTGAATACTCTTGCCATTTGACGAATTCAGTCAATTCCAACGTTCTGTTCAGTTTCAACATGATGAACATTCTGAATTATTGGGCATTCAGGCTATTTTGATTAGTCTGGCTGGTTTTATCACTCTGATCACTTTGATTATTCATGTCATTTGACGAATTCGGTCAATTCCAACGTCATATTCAGTTTCAACATGATGAACATTCTGAATTATTGGGCATTCAGGCTATTTTGATTAGTCTGGCTGGTTTTATCACTCTGATCACTTTGAATACTCTTGCCATTTGACGAATTCGGTCAATTCCAACGTTCTATTCAGTTTCAACATGATGAACATTCTGAATTATTGGGCATTCAGGCTATTTTGATTAGTCTGGTTGGTTTTATCACTCTGATCACTTTGAATACTTATGCCATTTGACGAATTCGGTCAATTCCAACGTTCTATTCAGTTTCAACATGATAAACATTCTGAATTATTGGGCATTCAGGCTATTTTGATTAGTCTGGCTGGTTTTATCACTCTGATCACTTTGATTATTCTTGCCAATTGACGAATTCGGTCAATTCCAACGTCATATTCACTTTGAACATGCTGAACAATCTTAATTATTGGGCATTCAGGCTATTTTGATTAGTCTGGCTGGTTTTATCACTCTGATCACTTTGATTATTCTTGTCATTTGACGAATTCGGTCAATTCCAACGTCATATTCAGTTTCAACATGATGAACATTCTGAATTATTGGGCATTCAGGCTATTTTGATTAGTCTGGCTGGTTTTATCACTCTGATCACTTTGATTATTCTTGCCAATTGACGAATTCGGTCAATTCCAACGTCATATTCACTTTGAACATGCTGAACAATCTTAATTATTGGGCATTCAGGCTATTTTGATTAGTCTGGCTGGTTTTATCACTCTGATCACTTTGATTATGCATGCCATTTGACGAATTCGGTCAATTTCAACGTCATATTCACTTTGAACATGCTGAACAATCTGAATTATTGGACATTCAGGCTATTTTCATTTGTCTGGCTGGTTTTATTGGGCATTCAGGCTATTTTCATTTGCCTGGCTGGTTTTATCACTCTGATCACTTTGATTATTCATGCCATTTGACGAATTCGGTCAATTCCAACGTCATATTCACTTTGAACATGATGAACAATCTTAATTATTGGACATTCAGGCTATTTTCATTTGTCTGGCTGGTTTTATCACTCTGATCACTTTGATTATTCTTGCCAATTGACGAATTCGGTCAATTCCAACGTCATATTCACTTTGAACATGCTGAACAATCTTAATTATTGGGCATTCAGGCTATTTTGATTAGTCTGGCTTGTTTTATCACTCTGATCACTTTGATTATGCATGCCATTTGACGAATTCGGTCAATTTCAACGTCATATTCACTTTGAACATGCTGAACAATCTTAATTATTGGGCATTCAGGCTATTTTGATTAGTCTGGCTGGTTTTATCACTCTGATCACTTTGATTATTCTTGTCATTTGACGAATTCGGTCAATTCCAACGTCATATTCACTTTGAACATGCTGAACAATCTTAATTATTGGGCATTCAGGCTATTTTGATTAGTCTGGCTGGTTTTATCACTCTGATCACTTTGATTATGCATGCCATTTGACGAATTCGGTCAATTTCAACGTCATATTCACTTTGAACATGCTGAACAATCTTAATTATTGGGCATTCAGGCTATTTTGATTAGTCTGGCTGGTTTTATCACTCTGATCACTTTGATTATTCTTGTCATTTGACGAATTCGGTCAATTCCAACGTCATATTCAGTTTCAACATGTTGAACATTCTGAATTATTGGACATTCAGGCTATATTCATTTGCCTGGCTGGTTTTATCACTCTGATCACTTTGATTATTCATGCCATTTGACGAATTCGGTCAATTCCAACGTCATATTCACTTTGAACATGCTGAACAATCTTAATTATTGGGCATTCAGGCTATTTTGATTAGTCTGGCTGGTTTTATCACTCTGATCACTTTGATTATTCTTGTCATTTGACGAATTCGGTCAATTCCAACGTCATATTCAGTTTCAACATGATAAACATTCTGAATTATTGGGCATTCAGGCTATTTTGATTAGTCTGGCTGGTTTTATCACTCTGATCACTTTGATTATTCTTGCCAATTGACGAATTCGGTCAATTCCAACGTCATATTCACTTTGAACATGCTGAACAATCTTAATTATTGGGCATTCAGGCTATTTTGATTAGTCTGGCTGGTTTTATCACTCTGATCACTTTGATTATTCTTGTCATTTGACGAATTCGGTCAATTCCAACGTCATATTCAGTTTCAACATGATGAACATTCTGAATTATTGGGCATTCAGGCTATTTTGATTAGTCTGGCTGGTTTTATCACTCTGATCACTTTGATTATTCTTGCCAATTGACGAATTCGGTCAATTCCAACGTCATATTCACTTTGAACATGCTGAACAATCTTAATTATTGGGCATTCAGGCTATTTTGATTAGTCTGGCTGGTTTTATCACTCTGATCACTTTGATTATGCATGCCATTTGACGAATTCGGTCAATTTCAACGTCATATTCACTTTGAACATGCTGAACAATCTGAATTATTGGACATTCAGGCTATTTTCATTTGTCTGGCTGGTTTTATTGGGCATTCAAGCTATTTTCATTTGCCTGGCTGGTTTTATCACTCTGATCACTTTGATTATTCATGCCATTTGACGAATTCGGTCAATTCCAACGTCATATTCACTTTGAACATGATGAACAATCTTAATTATTGGACATTCAGGCTATTTTCATTTGTCTGGCTGGTTTTATCACTCTGATCACTTTGATTATTCTTGCCAATTGACGAATTCGGTCAATTCCAACGTCATATTCACTTTGAACATGCTGAACAATCTTAATTATTGGGCATTCAGGCTATTTTGATTAGTCTGGCTTGTTTTATCACTCTGATCACTTTGATTATGCATGCCATTTGACGAATTCGGTCAATTTCAACGTCATATTCACTTTGAACATGCTGAACAATCTGAATTATTGGACATTCAGGCTATATTCAATTGCCTGGCTGGTTTTATCACTCTGATCACTTTGATTATTCATGCCATTTGACGAATTCGGTCAATTCCAACGTCATATTCACTTTGAACATGCTGAACAATATTAATTATTTGGCATTCAGGCTATTTTGATTAGTCTGGCTGGTTTTATCACTCTGATCACTTTGATTATTCTTGTCATTTGACGAATTCGGTCAATTCCAACGTCATATTCAGTTTCAACATGATGAACATTCTGAATTATTGGGCATTCAGGCTATTTCGATTAGTCTGGCTGGTTTTATGACTCTGATCACTTTGTATACTCTTGCCATTTGACGAATTCGGTCAATTCTAACGTTCTGTTCAGTTTCAACATGATGAACATTCTGAATTATTGGGCATTCAGGCTATTTTGACTAGCCTGGCTAGTTTTATCACTCTGATCACTTTGAATACTCTTGCCATTTGACAAATTCAGTCAATTCCAACGTTCTGTTCAGTTTCAACATTATGAACATTCTGAATTATTGGGCATTCAGACTATTTTGATTAGTCTGGCTGGTTTTATCACTCTGATCACTTTGATTATTCTTGCCATTTGACGAATTCGGTCAATTCCAACGTTCTATTCAGTTTCAACATTATGAACATTCTGAATTATTGGGCATTCAGGCTATTTTCATTTGTCTGGCTGGTTTTATCACTCTGATCACTTTGATTATTCTTGGCATTTGACGAATTCGGTCAATTCCAACGTCATATTCACTTTGAACATGCTGAACAATCTGAATTATTGGACATTCAGACTATTTTGATTTGTCTGCTTGGTTTTATCACTCTGATCACTTTGATTATGCATGCCATTTGACGAATTCGGTCAATTTCAACGTCATATTCACTTTGAACATGCTGAACAATCTGAATTATTGGACATTCAGGCTATTTTCATTAGTCTGGCTGGTTTTATCACTCTGATCACTTTGATTATTCTTGTCATTTGACGAATTCGGTCAATTCCAACGTCATATTCAGTTTCAACATGATGAACATTCTGAATTATTGGGCATTCAGGCTATTTTGATTAGTTTTATTATTAGTTTATTAGTTTATTATTAGTTTTATCACTCTGATCACTTTGTTATTCTTGCCATTTGACGAATTCGGTCAATTCCAACGTTCTATTCAGCTTCAACATGCTGAACAATCTGAATTATTGGGCATTCAGGCTATTTTGATTAGTCTGGCTGGTTTTATCACTCTGATCACTTTGATTATTCTTGCCATTTGACGAATTCGGTCAATTTCAACGTCATATTCACTTTGAACATGCTGAACAATCTGATTTATTGGACATTCAGGCTATTTTCATTTGTCTGGCTGGTTTTATTGGGCATTCAGGCTAATTTGATTAGCCTGGCTGGTTTTATCACTCTGATCACTTTGAATACTCTTGCCATTTGACGAATTCAGTCAATTCCAACGTTCTGTTCAGTTTCAACATTATGAACATTCTGAATTATTGGGCATTCAGGCTATTTTGATTAGTCTGGCTGGTTTTATCACTCTGATCACTTTGATTATTCTTGCCATTTGACGAATTCGGTCAATTCCAACGTCATATTCAGTTTCAACATGATGAACATTCTGAATTATTGGGCATTCAGGCTATTCTGATCACTTTGATTATTCTTGCCAATTGACGAATTCGGTCAATTCCAACGTCATATTCACTTTGAACATGCTGAACAATCTTAATTATTGGGCACTCAGGCAACATGATGAACATTCTGAATTATTGGGCATTCAGGCTATTTTGATTAGTCTGGCTGGTTTTATCACTCTGATCACTTTGAATACTCTTGCCATTTGACGACTTCGGTCAATTCCAACGTTCTATTCAGTTTCAACATGATGAACATTCTGAATTATTGGGCATTCAGGCTATTTTCATTTGTCTGGCTGGTTTTATCACTCTGATCACTTTGATTATTCTTGCCATTTGACGAATTCGGTCAATTCCAACGTCATATTCACTTTGAACATGCTGAACAAAGTGAATTATTGGACATTCAGACTATTTTGATTTGTCTGCTTGGTTTTATCACTTTGATTATGCATGACATTTGACGAATTCGTTCAATTTCAAAGTCATATTCACTTTGAACATGCTGAACAATCTGAATTATTGGACATTCAGGCTATTTTGATTAGTCTGGCTGGTTTTATCACTCTGATCACTTTGATTATTCTTGTCATTTGACGAATTCGGTCAATTCCAACGTTCTATTCAGTTTCAACATGCTGAACAATCTGAATTATTGGGCATTCAGGCTATTTTCATTAGTCTGGCTGGTTTTATCACTCTGATCACTTTGATTATTCTTGTCATTTGACGAATTCGGTCAATTCCAACGTCATATTCAGTTTCAACATGATGAACATTCTGAATTATTGGGCATTCAGGCTATTTTCATTAGTCTGGCTGGTTTTATCACTCTGATCACTTTGATTATTCTTGTCATTTGACGAATTCGGTCAATTCCAACGTCATATTCAGTTTCAACATGATGAACATTCTGAATTATTGGGCATTCAGGCTATTTTGATTAGTTTTATTATTAGTTTATTAGTTTATTATTAGTTTTATCACTCTGATCACTTTGATTATTCTTGCCATTTGACGAATTCGGTCAATTTCAACGTCATATTCACTTTGAACATGCTGAACAATCTGATTTATTGGACATTCAGGCTATTTTCATTTGTCTGGCTGGTTTTATTGGGCATTCAGGCTATTTTGATTAGCCTGGCTGGTTTTATCACTCTGATCACTTTGAATACTCTTGCCATTTGACGAATTCGGTCAATTCCAACGTTCTGTTCAGTTTCAACATTATGAACATTCTGAATTATTGGGCATTCAGGCTATTTTGATTAGTCTGGCTGGTTTTATCACTCTGATCACTTTGATTATTCTTGCCATTTGACGAATTCGGTCAATTCCATATTCAGTTTCAACATGATGAACATTCTGAATTATTGGGCATTCAGGCTATTCTGATCACTTTGATTATTCTTGCCAATTGACGAATTCGGTCAATTCCAACGTCATATTCACTTTGAACATGCTGAACAATCTTAATTATTGGGCACTCAGGCAACATGATGAACATTCTGAATTATTGGGCATTCAGGCTATTTTGATTAGTCTGGCTGGTTTTATCACTCTGATCACTTTGAATACTCTTGCCATTTGACGAATTCGGTCAATTCCAACGTTCTATTCAGTTTCAACATGATGAACATTCTGAATTATTGGGCATTCAGGCTATTTTCATTTGTCTGGCTGGTTTTATCACTCTGATCACTTTGATTATTCTTGCCAATTGACGAATTCGGTCAATTCCAACGTCATATTCACTTTGAACATGCTGAACAATCTTAATTATTGGGCACTCAGGCAACATGATGAACATTCTGAATTATTGGGCATTCAGGCTATTTTGATTAGTCTGACTGGTTTTATCACTCTGATCACTTTGAATAATCTTGCCAATTGACGAATTCGGTCAATTCCAACGTCATATTCACTTTGAACATGCTGAACAATCTTAATTATTGGGCACTCAGGCTATTTTGATTAGTCTGCCTGGTTTTATCACTCTGATCACTTTGATTATTCCTGTCATTTGACGAATTCGGTCAATTCCAACGTCATATTCCGTTTCAACATAATGAACATTCTGAATTATTGGGCATTCAGGCTATTTTGATTAGTCTGGCTGGTTTTATCACTCTGATCACTTTGAATACTCTTGCCATTTGACGAATTCGGTAAATTCCAACGTTCTATTCAGTTTCAACATTATGAACATTCTGAATTATTGGGCATTCAGGCTATTTTCATTTGTCTGGCTGGTTTTATCACTCTGATCACTTTGATTATTCTTGTCATTTGACGAATTCGGTCAATTCCAACGTCATATTCACTTTGAACATGCTGAACAAGCTGAATTATTGGACATTCAGACTATTTTGATTTGTCTGCTTGGTTTTATCACTCTGATCACTTTGATTATGCATGCCATTTGACGAATTCGGTCAATTTCAACGTAATATTCACTTTGAACATGCTGAACAATCTGAATTATTGGACATTCAGGCTATTTTCATTTGTCTGGCTGTTTTTATTGGGCATTCAGGCTATTTTGATTAGTCTGGTTGGTTTTATCACTCTGATCACTTTGAATACTTATGCCATTTGACGAATTCGGTCAATTCCAACGTTCTATTCAGTTTCAACATGATGAACATTCTGAATTATTGGGCATTCAGGCTATTTTGATTAGTCTGGCTGGTTTTATCACTCTGATCACTTTGATTATTCTTGTCATTTGACGAATTCGGTCAATTCCAACGTCATATTCAGTTTCAACATGATGAACATTTTGAATTATTGGGCATTCAGGCTATTTTGATTAGTCTGGTTGGTTTTATCACTCTGATCACTTTGAATACTTATGCCATTTGACGAATTCGGTCAATTCCAACGTTCTATTCAGTTTCAACATGATGAACATTCTGAATTATTGGGCATTCAGGCTATTTTCATTTGTCTGACTGGTTTTATCACTCTAATCACTTTGATTATGCATGCCATTTGACGAATTCGGTCAATTTCAACGTAATATTCACTTTGAACATGCTGAACAATCTGAATTATTGGACATTCAGGCTATTTTCATTTGTCTGGCTGGTTTTATTGGGCATTCAGGCTATTTTGATTAGTCTGGTTGGTTTTATCACTCTGATCACTTTGAATACTCTTGCCATTTGACGAATTCGGTCAATTCCAACGTTCTGTTGAGTTTCAACATTATGAACATTCTGAATTATTGGGCATTCAGGCTATTTTGATTAGTCTGGCTCTGATCACTTTGATTGTTCTTGCCATTTGACGAATTCGGTCAATTCCAACGTCATATTCAGTTTCAACATGATGAACATTCTGAATTATTGGGCATTCAGGCTATTTTGATTAGTCTGGCTGGTTTTATCACTCTGATCACTTTGATTATTCTTGCCAATTGACGAATTCGGTCAATTCCAACGTCATATTCACTCTGAACATGCTGAACAATCTTAATTATTGGGCACTCAGGCTATTTTGATTAGTCTGCCTGGTTTTAACACTCTGATCACTTTGATTGTTCTTGCCATTTGACGAATTCGGTCAATTCCAACGTCATATTCAGTTTCAACATGATGAACATTCTGAATTATTGGGCATTCAGGCTATTTTGATTAGTCTGGCTGGTTTTATCACTCTGATCACTTTGATTATTCTTGCCAATTGACGAATTCGGTCAATTCCAACGTCATATTCACTTTGAACATGCTGAACAATCTTAATTATTGGGCACTCAGGCTATTTTGATTAGTCTGCCTGGTTTTATCACTCTGATCACTTTGATTATTCTTGTCATTTGACGAATTCGGTCAATTCCAACGTCATATTCAGTTTCAACATGATGAACATTCTGAATTATTGGGCATTCAGGCTATTTTCATTTGTCTGGCTGGTTTTATCAATTTGATTATTCTTGCCATTTGACGAATTCGGTCAATTCCAACGTCATATTCACTTTGAACATGCTGAACAATCTGAATTATTGGACATTCAGACTATTTTGATTTTTCTGCTTGGTTTTATCACTCTGATCACTTTGATTATGTATGCCATTTGACGAATTCGGTCAATTTCAACGTAATATTCACTTTGAACATGCTGAACAATCTGAATTATTGGACATTCAGGCTATTTTCATTTGTCTGGCTGGTTTTATTATGCATTCAGGCTATTTTGATTAGTCTGGTTGGTTTTATCACTCTGATCACTTTGAATACTTATGCCATTTGACGAATTCGGTCAATTCCAACGTTCTATTCAGTTTCAACATGTTGAACATTCTGAATTATTGGGCACTCAGGCTATTTTGATTAGTCTGCCTGGTTTTATCACTCTGATCACTTTGATTATTCCTGTCATTTGACGAATTCGGTCAATTCCAACGTCATATTCCGTTTCAACATAATGAACATTCTGAATTATTGGGCATTCAGGCTATTTTCATTTGTCTGGCTGGTTTTATCACTCTGATCACTTTGATTATTCTTGTCATTTGACGAATTCGGTCAATTCCAACGTCATATTCACTTTGAACATGCTGAACAAGCTGAATTATTGGACATTCAGACTATTTTGATTTGTCTGCTTGGTTTTATCACTCTGATCACTTTGATTATGCATGCCATTTGACGAATTCGGTCAATTTCAACGTAATATTCACTTTGAACATGCTGAACAATCTGAATTATTGGACATTCAGGCTATTTTCATTTGTCTGGCTGTTTTTATTGGGCATTCAGGCTATTTTGATTAGTCTGGTTGGTTTTATCACTCTGATCACTTTGAATACTTATGCCATTTGACGAATTCGGTCAATTCCAACGTTCTATTCAGTTTCAACATGTTGAACATTCTGAATTATTGGGCACTCAGGCTATTTTGATTAGTCTGCCTGGTTTTATCACTCTGATCACTTTGATTATTCCTGTCATTTGACGAATTCGGTCAATTTCAACGTAATATTCACTTTGAACATGATGAACATTCTGAATTATTGGGCATTCAGGCTATTTTGATTAGTCTGGCTGGTTTTATCACTCTGATCACTTTGATTATTCTTGTCATTTGACGAATTCGGTCAATTCCAACGTCATATTCAGTTTCAACATGATGAACATTTTGAATTATTGGGCATTCAGGCTATTTTGATTAGTCTGGCTGGTTTTATCACTCTGATCACTTTGAATACTCTTGCCATTTGACGAATTCGGTCAATTTCAACGTCATATTCACTTTGAACATGCTGAACAATCTGATTTATTGGACATTCAGGCTATTTTCATTTGTCTGACTGGTTTTATCACTCTAATCACTTTGATTATGCATGCCATTTGACGAATTCGGTCAATTTCAACGTAATATTCACTTTGAACATGCTGAACAATCTGAATTATTGGACATTCAGGCTATTTTCATTTGTCTGGCTGGTTTTATTGGGCATTCAGGCTATTTTGATTAGTCTGGTTGGTTTTATCACTCTGATCACTTTGAATACTCTTGCCATTTGACGAATTCGGTCAATTCCAACGTTCTGTTGAGTTTCAACATTATGAACATTCTGAATTATTGGGCATTCAGGCTATTTTGATTAGTCTGGCTCTGATCACTTTGATTGTTCTTGCCATTTGACGAATTCGGTCAATTCCAACGTCATATTCAGTTTCAACATGATGAACATTCTGAATTATTGGGCATTCAGGCTATTTTGATTAGTCTGGCTGGTTTTATCACTCTGATCACTTTGATTATTCTTGCCAATTGACGAATTCGGTCAATTCCAACGTCATATTCACTCTGAACATGCTGAACAATCTTAATTATTGGGCACTCAGGCTATTTTGATTAGTCTGCCTGGTTTTAACACTCTGATCACTTTGATTGTTCTTGCCATTTGACGAATTCGGTCAATTCCAACGTCATATTCAGTTTCAACATGATGAACATTCTGAATTATTGGGCATTCAGGCTATTTTGATTAGTCTGGCTGGTTTTATCACTCTGATCACTTTGATTATTCTTGCCAATTGACGAATTCGGTCAATTCCAACGTCATATTCACTTTGAACATGCTGAACAATCTTAATTATTGGGCACTCAGGCTATTTTGATTAGTCTGCCTGGTTTTATCACTCTGATCACTTTGATTATTCTTGTCATTTGACGAATTCGGTCAATTCCAACGTCATATTCAGTTTCAACATGATGAACATTCTGAATTATTGGGCATTCAGGCTATTTTCATTTGTCTGGCTGGTTTTATCAATTTGATTATTCTTGCCATTTGACGAATTCGGTCAATTCCAACGTCATATTCACTTTGAACATGCTGAACAATCTGAATTATTGGACATTCACACTATTTTGATTTTTCTGCTTGGTTTTATCACTCTGATCACTTTGATTATGTATGCCATTTGACGAATTCGGTCAATTTCAACGTAATATTCACTTTGAACATGCTGAACAATCTGAATTATTGGACATTCAGGCTATTTTCATTTGTCTGGCTGGTTTTATTATGCATTCAGGCTATTTTGATTAGTCTGGTTGGTTTTATCACTCTGATCACTTTGAATACTTATGCCATTTGACGAATTCGGTCAATTCCAATGTTCTATTCAGTTTCAACATGTTGAACATTCTGAATTATTGGGCATTCAGGCTATTTTGATTAGTCTGGCTGGTTTTATCACTCTGATAACTTTGATTATTCTTGTCATTTGACGAATTCGGTCAATTTCAACGTCATATTCACTTTGAACATGCTGAACAATCTGATTTATTGGACATTCAGGCTATTTTCATTTGTCTGGCTGGTTTTATCACTTTGATTATTCTTGCCATTTGACGAATTCGGTCAATTCCAACGTCATATTCACTTTGAACATGCTGAACAATCTGAATTATTGGACATTCAGACTATTTTGATTTGTCTGCTTGGTTTTATCACTCTGATCACTTTGATTATGCATGCCATTTGACGAATTCGGTCAATTTCAACGTAATATTCACTTTGAACATGCTGAACAATCTGATTTATTGGACATTCAGGCTATTTTCATCTGTCTGGCTGGTTTTATCACTTTGATTATTCTTGTCATTTGACGAATTCGGTCAATTCCAACGTCATATTCAGTTTCAACATGATGAACATTCTGAATTATTGGGCATTCAGGCTATTTTGATTAGTCTGGCTGGTTTTATCACTCTGATCACTTTGAATACTCTTGCCATTTGACGAATTCGGTCAATTTCAACGTCATATTCACTTTGAACATGCTGAACAATCTGATTTATTGGACATTCAGGCTATTTTCATCTGTCTGGCTGGTTTTATCACTTTGATTATTCTTGTCATTTGACGAATTCGGTCAATTCCAACGTCATATTCAGTTTCAACATGATGAACATTCTGAATTATTGGGCATTCAGGCTATTTTGATTAGTCTGGCTGGTTTTATCACTCTGATCACTTTGAATACTCTTGCCATTTGACGAATTCGGTCAATTTCAACGTCATATTCACTTTGAACATGCTGAACAATCTGATTTATTGGACATTCAGGCTATTTTCATCTGTCTGGCTGGTTTTATCACTTTGATTATTCTTGCCATTTGACGAATTCGGTCATTCCAACGTCATATTCACTTTGAACATGCTGAACAATCTGAATTATTGGACATTCAGACTATTTTGATTTGTCTGCTTGGTTTTATCACTCTGATCACTTTGATTATGCATGCCATTTGACGAATTCGGTCAATTTCAACGTAATATTCACTTTGAACATGCTGAACAATCTGAATTATTGGACATTCAGGCTATTTTGATTAGTCTGGTTGGTTTTATCACTCTGATCACTTTGAATACTTATGCCATTTGACGAATTCGGTCAATTCCAACGTTCTATTCAGTTTCAACATGATGAACATTCTGAATTATTGGGCATTCAGGCTAATTTGATTAGTCTGGCTGGTTTTATCACTCTGATCACTTTTATTATTCTTGCCAATTGACGAATTCGGTCAATTCCAACGTCATATTCACTTTGAACATGCTGAACAATCTGAATTATTGGACATTCAGGCTATTTTCATTTGCCTGGCTGGTTTTATCACTCTGATCACTTTGATTATTCATGCCATTTGACGAATTCGGTCAATTCCAACGTCATATTCAGTTTCAACATTATGAACATTCTGAATTATTGGGCATTCAGGCTATTTTGATTAGTCTGGCTTGTTTTATCACTCTGATCACTTTGATTATTCTTGTCATTTGACGAATTCGGTCAATTCCAACGTCATATTCACTTTGAACATGCTGAACAATCTTAATTATTGGGCATTCAGGCTATTTTGATTAGTCTGGCTGGTTTTATCACTCTGATCACTTTGATTATTCTTGTCATTTGACGAATTCGGTCAATTCCAACGTCATATTCAGTTTCAACATGATGAACATTCTGAATTATTGGGCATTCAGGCTATTTTGATTAGTCTGGCTGGTTTTATCACTCTGATCACTTTGAATACTCTTGCCATTTGACGAATTCGGTCAATTCCAACGTTCTATTCAGTTTCAACATGATGAACATTCTGAATTATTGGGCATTTAGGCTATTTTCATTTGTCTGGCTGGTTTTATCACTCTGATTACTTTGATTATTCTTGCCATTTGACGAATTGGGTCAATTCCAACGTCAAATTCACTTTGAACATGCTGAACAATCTGAATTATTGGACATTCAGGCTATTTTCATTTGTCTGGCTGGTTTTATTGGGCATTCAGGCTATTTTGATTAGTCTGGTTGGTTTTATCACTCTGATCACTTTGAATACTTATGCCATTTGACGAATTCGGTCAATTCCAACGTTCTATTCAGTTTCAACATGATGAACATTCTGAATTATTGGGCATTCAGGCTATTTTGATTAGTCTGGCTGGTTTTATCACTCTGATCACTTTGATTATTCTTGTCATTTGACGAATTCGGTCAATTCCAACGTCATATTCAGTTTCAACATGATGAACATTCTGAATTATTAGGCATTCAGGCTATTTTGATTAGTCTGGCTGGTTTTATTGGGCATTCAGGCTATTTTGATTAGTCTGGTTGGTTTTATCACTCTGATCACTTTGAATACTTATGCCATTTGACGAATTCGGTCAATTCCAACGTTCTATTCAGTTTCAACATGATGAACATTCTGAATTATTGGGCATTCAGGCTATTTTGATTAGTCTGGCTGGTTTTATCACTCTGATCACTTTGATTATTCTTGCCAATTGACGAATTCGGTCAATTCCAACGTCATATTCACTTTGAACATGCTGAACAATCTTAATTATTGGGCATTCAGGCTATTTTGATTAGTCTGGCTGGTTTTATCACTCTGATCACTTTGATTATTCTTGTCATTTGACGAATTCGGTCAATTCCAACGTCATATTCAGTTTCAACATGATGAACATTCTGAATTATTAGGCATTCAGGCTATTTTGATTAGTCTGGCTGGTTTTATCACTCTGATCACTTTGAATACTCTTGCCATTTGACGAATTCGGTCAATTTCAACGTCATATTCACTTTGAACATGCTGAACAATCTGAATTATTGGACATTCAGGCTATTTTCATTTGCCTGGCTGGTTTTATCACTTTGATTATGCATGCCATTTGACGAATTCGTTCAATTCCAACGTCATATTCACTTTGAACATGCTGAACAATCTGAATTATTGGACATTCAGGCTATTTTCATTTGTCTGGCTGGTTTTATCACTCTGATCACTTTGATTATTCTTGTCATTTGACGAATTCGGTCAATTCCAACGTTCTATTCAGTTTCAACATGATGAACATTCTGAATTATTGGGCATTCAGGCTATTTTGATTAGTCTGGCTGGTTTTATCACTCTAATCACTTTGAATACTCTTGCCATTTGACGAATTCGGTCAATTCCAACGTTCTGTTCAGTTTCAACATTATGAACATTCTGAATTATTGGGCATTCAGGCTATTTTGATTAGTCTGGCTGGTTTTATCACTCTGATCACTTTGATTGTTCTTGCCATTTGACGAATTCGGTCAATTCCAACGTCATATTCAGTTTCAACATGATGAACATTCTGAATTATTGGGCATTCAGGCTATTTTGATTAGTCTGGCTGGTTTTATCACTCTGATCACTTTGATTATTCTTGCCAATTGACGAATTCGGTCAATTCCAACGTCATATTCAATTTGAACATGCTGAACAATCTTAATTATTGGGCACTCAGGCTATTTTGATTAGTCTGCCTGGTTTTATCACTCTGATCACTTTGATTGTTCTTGCCATTTGACGAATTCGGTCAATTCAAACGTCATATTCAGTTTCAACATGATGAACATTCTGAATTATTGGGCATTCAGGCTATTTTGATTAGTCTGGCTGGTTTTATCACTCTGATCACTTTGATTATTCTTGCCGATTGACGAATTCGGTCAATTCCAACGTCATATTAACTTTGAACATGCTGAACAATCTTAATTATTGGGCACTCAGGCTATTTTGATTAGTCTGCCTGGTTTTATCACTCTGATCACTTTGATTATTCTTGTCATTTGACGAATTCGGTCAATTCCAACGTCATATTCAGTTTCAACATGATGAACATTCTGAATTATTGGGCATTCAGGCTATTTTCATTTGTCTGGCTGGTTTTATCAATTTGATTATTCTTGCCATTTGACGAATTCGGTCAATTCCAACGTCATATTCACTTTGAACATGCTGAACAATCTGAATTATTGGACATTCAGACTATTTTGATTTTTCTGCTTGGTTTTATCACTCTGATCACTTTAATTATGCATGCCATTTGACGAATTCGGTCAATTTCAACGTAATATTCACTTTGAACATGCTGAACAATCTGAATTATTGGACATTCAGGCTATTTTCATTTGTCTGGCTGGTTTTATTGGGCATTCAGGCTATTTTGATAAGTCTGGTTGGTTTTATCACTTTGAATACTTATGCCATTTGACGAATTCGGTCAATTCCAACGTTCTATTCAGTTTCAACATGATGAACATTCTGAATTATTGGGCATTCAGGCTATTTTGATTAGTCTGGCTGGTTTTATCACTCTGATCACTTTGAATACTCTTGCCATTTGACGAATTCGGTCAATTTCAACGTCATATTCACTTTGAACATGCTGAACAATCTGATTTATTGGACATTCAGGCTATTTTCATTTGTCTGGCTGGTTTTATCACTTTGATTATTTTTGCCATTTGACGAATTCGGTCAATTCCAACGTCATATTCACTTTGAACATGCTGAACAATCTGAATTATTGGACATTCAGACTATTTTGATTTGTATGCTTGGTTTTATCACTCTGATCACTTTGATTATGCATGCCATTTGACGAATTCGGTCAATTTCAACGTAATATTCACTTTGAACATGCTGAACAATCTGAATTATTGGACATTCAGGCTATTTTGATTAGTCTGGTTGGTTTTATCACTCTGATCACTTTGAATACTTATGCCATTTGACGAATTCGGTCAATTCCAACGTTCTATTCAGTTTCAACATGATGAACATTCTGCATTATTGGGCATTCAGGCTATTTTGATTAGTCTGGCTGGTTTTATCACTCTGATCACTTTGATTATTCTTGTCATTTGACGAATTCGGTCAATTCCAACGTCATATTCAGTTTCAACATGATGAACATTCTGAATTATTGGGCATTCAGGCTATTTTGATTAGTCTGGCTGGTTTTATCACTCTGATCACTTTGAATACTCTTGCCATTTGACGAATTCGGTCAATTTCCACGTCATATTCACTTTGAACATGCTGAACAATCTGATTTATTGGACATTCAGGCTATTTTCATTTGTCTGGCTGGTTTTATCACTTTGATTATTCTTGCCATTTGACGAATTCGGTCAATTCCAACGTCATATTCACTTTGAACATGCTGAACAATCTGAATTATTGGACATTCAGACTATTTTGATTTGTCTGCTTGGTTTTATCACTCTGATCACTTTGATTATGCATGCCATTTGACGAATTCGGTCAATTTCAACGTAATATTCACTTTGAACATGCTGAACAATCTGAATTATTGGACATTCAGGCTATTTTGATTAGTCTGGTTGGTTTTATCACTCTGATCACTTTGAATACTTATGCCATTTCACGAATTCGGTCAATTCCAACGTTCTATTCAGTTTCAACATGATGAACATTCTGAATTATTGGGCATTCAGGCTAATTTGATTAGTCTGGCTGGTTTTATCACTCTGATCACTTTGATTATTCTTGCCAATTGACGAATTCGGTCAATTCCAACGTCATATTCACTTTGAACATGCTGAACAATCTGAATTATTGGACATTCAGGCTATTTTCATTTGCCTGGCTGGTTTTATCACTCTGATCACTTTGATTATTCATGCCATTTGACGAATTCGGTCAATTCCAACGTCATATTCAGTTTCAACATTATGAACATTCTGAATTATTGGGCATTCAGGCTATTTTGATTAGTCTGGCTTGTTTTATCACTCTGATCACTTTGATTATTCTTGTCATTTGACGAATTCGGTCAATTCCAACGTCATATTCACTTTGAACATGCTGAACAATCTTAATTATTGGGCATTCAGGCTATTTTGATTAGTCTGGCTGGTTTTATCACTCTGATCACTTTGATTATTCTTGTCATTTGACGAATTCGGTCAATTCCAACGTCATATTCAGTTTCAACATGATGAACATTCTGAATTATTGGGCATTCAGGCTATTTTGATTAGTCTGGCTGGTTTTATCACTCTGATCACTTTGAATACTCTTGCCATTTGACGAATTCGGTCAATTCCAACGTTCTATTCAGTTTCAACATGATGAACATTCTGAATTATTGGGCATTCAGGCTATTTTCATTTGTCTGGCTGGTTTTATCACTCTGATTACTTTGATTATTCTTGCCATTTGACGAATTCGGTCAATTCCAACGTCAAATTCACTTTGAACATGCTGAACAATCTGAATTATTGGACATTCAGGCTATTTTCATTTGTTTTGCTGGTTTTATTGGGCATTCAGGCTATTTTGATTAGTCTGGTTGGTTTTATCACTTTGAATACTTATGCCATTTGACGAATTCGGTCAATTCCAACGTTCTATTCAGTTTCAACATGATGAACATTCTGAATTATTGGGCATGCTGGCTAATTTGATTAGTCTGGCTGGTTTTATCACTCTGATCACTTTGATTATTCTTGCCAATTGACGAATTGGTCAATTCCAACGTCATATTCACTTTGAACATGCTGAACAATCTTAATTATTGGGCATTCAGGCTATTTTGATTAGTCTGGCTGGTTTTATCACTCTGATCACTTTGAATACTCTTGCCATTTGACGAATTCGGTCAATTTCCACGTCATATTCACTTTGAACATGCTGAACAATCTGATTTATTGGACATTCAGGCTATTTTCATTTGTCTGGCTGGTTTTATCACTTTGATTATTCTTGCCATTTGACGAATTCGGTCAATTCCAACGTTCTATTCAGTTTCAACATGATGAACATTCTGAATTATTGGGCATTCAGGCTATTTTCATTTGTCTGGCTGGTTTTATCACTCTGATTACTTTGATTATTCTTGCCATTTGACGAATTCGGTCAATTCCAACGTCAAATTCACTTTGAACATGCTGAACAATCTGAATTATTGGACATTCAGGCTATTTTCATTTGTTTTGCTGGTTTTATTGGGCATTCAGGCTATTTTGATTAGTCTGGTTGGTTTTATCACTTTGAATACTTATGCCATTTGACGAATTCGGTCAATTCCAACGTTCTATTCAGTTTCAACATGATGAACATTCTGAATTATTGGGCATGCTGGCTAATTTGATTAGTCTGGCTGGTTTTATCACTCTGATCACTTTGATTATTCTTGCCAATTGACGAATTGGTCAATTCCAACGTCATATTCACTTTGAACATGCTGAACAATCTGAATTATTGGACATTCAGACTATTTTGATTTGTCTGCTTGGTTTTATCACTCTGATCACTTTGATTATGCATGCCATTTGACGAATTCGGTCAATTTCAACGTAATATTCACTTTGAACATGCTGAACAATCTGAATTATTGGACATTCAGGCTATTTTGATTAGTCTGGTTGGTTTTATCACTCTGATCACTTTGAATACTTATGCCATTTCACGAATTCGGTCAATTCCAACGTTCTATTCAGTTTCAACATGATGAACATTCTGAATTATTGGGCATTCAGGCTAATTTGATTAGTCTGGCTGGTTTTATCACTCTGATCACTTTGATTATTCTTGCCAATTGACGAATTCGGTCAATTCCAACGTCATATTCACTTTGAACATGCTGAACAATCTGAATTATTGGACATTCAGGCTATTTTCATTTACCAGGCTGGTTTTATCACTCTGATCACTTTGATTATTCATGCCATTTGACGAATTCGGTCAATTCCAACGTCATATTCAGTTTCAACATTATGAAAATTCTGAATTATTGGGCATTCAGGCTATTTTGATTAGTCTGGCTGGTTTTATCACTCTGATCACTTTGAATACTCTTGCCAATTGACGCATTCGGTCAATTCCAACGTCATATTCACTTTGAACATGCTGAACAATCTGAATTATTGGACATTCAGGCTATTTTCATTTACCTGGCTGGTTTTATCACTCTGATCACTTTGATTATTCATGCCATTTGACGAATTCGGTCAATTCCAACGTCATATTCAGTTTCAACATTATGAAAATTCTGAATTATTGGGCATTCAGGCTATTTTGATTAGTCTGGCTTGTTTTATCACTCTGATCACTTTGATTATTCTTGTCATTTGACGAATTCGGTCAATTCCAACGTCATATTCACTTTGAACATGCTGAACAATCTTAATTATTGGGCATTCAGGCTAATTTGATTAGTCTGGCTGGTTTTATCACTCTGATCACTTTGATTATTCTTGCCAATTGACGAATTCGGTCAATTCCAACGTCATATTCACTTTGAACATGCTGAACAATCTGAATTATTGGACATTCAGGCTATTTTCATTTACCTGGCTGGTTTTATCACTCTGATCACTTTGATTATTCATGCCATTTGACGAATTCGGTCAATTCCAACGTCATATTCAGTTTCAACATTATGAAAATTCTGATTTATTGGACATTCAGGCTATTTTCATTTGTCTGGCTGGTTTTATCACTTTGATTATTCTTGCCATTTGACGAATTCGGTCAATTCCAACGTCATATTCACTTTGAACATGCTGAACAATCTGAATTATTGGACATTCAGACTATTTTGATTTGTCTGCTTGGTTTTATCACTCTGATCACTTTGATTATGCATGCCATTTGACGAATTCGGTCAATTTCAACGTAATATTCACTTTGAACATGCTGAACAATCTTAATTATTGGGCATTCAGGCTATTTTGATTAGTCTGGCTGGTTTTATCACTCTGATCACTTTGAATACTCTTGCCATTTGACGAATTCGGTCAATTTCCACGTCATATTCACTTTGAACATGCTGAACAATCTGATTTATTGGACATTCAGGCTATTTTCATTTGTCTGGCTGGTTTTATCACTTTGATTATTCTTGCCATTTGACGAATTCGGTCAATTCCAACGTCATATTCACTTTGAACATGCTGAACAATCTGAATTATTGGACATTCAGACTATTTTGATTTGTCTGCTTGGTTTTATCACTCTGATCACTTTGATTATGCATGCCATTTGACGAATTCGGTCAATTTCAACGTAATATTCACTTTGAACATGCTGAACAATCTGAATTATTGGACATTCAGGCTATTTTGATTAGTCTGGTTGGTTTTATCACTCTGATCACTTTGAATACTTATGCCATTTCACGAATTCGGTCAATTCCAACGTTCTATTCAGTTTCAACATGATGAACATTCTGAATTATTGGGCATTCAGGCTAATTTGATTAGTCTGGCTGGTTTTATCACTCTGATCACTTTGATTATTCTTGCCAATTGACGAATTCGGTCAATTCCAACGTCATATTCACTTTGAACATGCTGAACAATCTGAATTATTGGACATTCAGGCTATTTTCATTTACCTGGCTGGTTTTATCACTCTGATCACTTTGATTATTCATGCCATTTGACGAATTCGGTCAATTCCAACGTCATATTCAGTTTCAACATTATGAAAATTCTGAATTATTGGGCATTCAGGCTATTTTGATTAGTCTGGCTTGTTTTATCACTCTGATCACTTTGATTATTCTTGTCATTTGACGAATTCGGTCAATTCCAACGTCATATTCACTTTGAACATGCTGAACAATCTTAATTATTGGGCATTCAGGCTATTTTGATTAGTCTGGCTGGTTTTATCACTCTGATCACTTTGATTATTCTTGTCATTTGACGAATTCGGTCAATTCCAACGTCATATTCAGTTTCAACATGATGAACATTCTGAATTATTGGGCATTCAGGCTATTTTGATTAGTCTGGCTGGTTTTATCACTCTGATCACTTTGAATACTCTTGCCATTTGACGAATTCGGTCAATTCCAACGTTCTATTCAGTTTCAACATGATGAACATTCTGAATTATTGGGCATTCAGGCTATTTTCATTTGTCTGGCTGGTTTTATCACTCTGATTACTTTGATTATTCTTGCCATTTGACGAATTCGGTCAATTCCAACGTCAAATTCACTTTGAACATGCTGATCAATCTGAATTATTGGACATTCAGACTATTTTGATTTGTCTGCTTGGTTTTATCACTTTGATTATGCATGCCATTTGACGAATTCGGTCAATTCCAACGTCATATTCACTTTGAACATGCTGAACAATCTGAATTATTGGACATTCAGACTATTTTGATTTGTCTGCTTGGTTTTATCACTCTGATCACTTTGATTATGCATGCCATTTGACGAATTCGGTCAATTTCAACGTAATATTCACTTTGAACATGCTGAACAATCTGAATTATTGGACATTCAGGCTATTTTCATTTGTCTGGCTGGTTTTATTGGGCATTCAGGCTATTTTGATTAGTCTGGTTGGTTTTATCACTTTGAATACTTATGCCATTTGACGAATTCGGTCAATTCCAACGTTCTATTCAGTTTCAACATGATGAACATTCTGAATTATTGGGCATTCAGGCTAATTTGATTAGTCTGGCTGGTTTTATCACTCTGATCACTTTGATTATTCTTGCCAATTGACGAATTCGGTCAATTCCAACGTCATATTCACTTTGAACATGCTGAACAATCTGAATTATTGGACATTCAGGCTATTTTCATTTGCCTGGCTGGTTTTATCACTCTGATCACTTTGATTATTCATGCCATTTGACGAATTCGGTCAATTCCAACGTCATATTCAGTTTCAACATTATGAACATTCTGAATTATTGGGCAGTCAGGCTATTTTGATTAGTCTGGCTTGTTTTATCACTCTGATCACTTTGATTATTCTTGTCATTTGACGAATTCGGTCAATTCCAACGTCATATTCACTTTGAACATGCTGAACAATCTTAATTATTGGGCATTCAGGCTATTTTGATTAGTCTGGCTGGTTTTATCACTCTGATCACTTTGATTATTCTTGTCATTTGACGAATGCGGTCAATTCCAACGTCATATTCAGTTTCAACATGATGAACATTCTGAATTATTGGGCATTCAGGCTATTTTGATTAGTCTGGCTGGTTTTATCACTCTGATCACTTTGAATACTCTTGCCATTTGACGAATTCGGTCAATTCCAACGTTCTATTCAGTTTCAACATGATGAACATTCTGAATTATTGGGCATTCAGGCTATTTTCATTTGTCTGGCTGGTTTTATCACTCTGATTACTTTGATTATTCTTGCCATTTGACGAATTCGGTCAATTCCAACGTCAAATTCACTTTGAACATGCTGAACAATCTGAATTATTGGACATTCAGACTATTTTGATTTGTCTGCTTGGTTTTATCACTTTGATTATGCATGCCATTTGACGAATTCGGTCAATTCCAACGTCATATTCACTTTGAACATGCTGAACAATCTGAATTATTGGACATTCAGACTATTTTGATTTGTCTGCTTGGTTTTATCACTCTGATCACTTTGATTATGCATGCCATTTGACGAATTCGGTCAATTTCAACGTAATATTCACTTTGAACATGCTGAACAATCTGAATTATTGGACATTCAGGCTATTTTCATTTGTCTGGCTGGTTTTATCACTCTGATCACTTTGATTATTCATGCCATTTGACGAATTCGGTCAATTCCAACGTCATATTCACTTTGAACATGCTGAACAATGTGAATTATTGGACATTCAGGCTATTTTCATTTGCCTGGCTGGTTTTATCACTCTGATCACTTTGATTATTCTTGTCATTTGACGAATTCGGTCAATTCCAACGTCATATTCAGTTTCAACATGATGAACATTCTGAATTATTGGGCATTCAGGCTATTTTGATTAGTCTGGCTGGTTTTATCACTCTGATCACTTTGATTATTCTTGCCAATTGACGAATTCGGTCAATTCCAACGTCATATTCACTTTGAACATGCTGAACAATGTGAATTATTGGACATTCAGGCTATTTTCATTTGCCTGGCTGGTTTTATCACTCTGATCACTTTGATTATTCTTGTCATTTGACGAATTCGGTCAATTCCAACGTCATATTCACTTTGAACATGCTGAACAATCTGAATTATTGGACATTCAGACTATTTTGATTTGTCTGCTTGGTTTTATCACTCTGATCACTTTGATTATTCTTGTCATTTGACGAATTCGGTCAATTCCAACGTCATATTCAGTTTCAACATGATGAACATTCTGAATTATTGGGCATTCAGGCTATTTTGATTAGTCTGGCTGGTTTTATCACTCTGATCACTTTGAATACTCTTGCCATTTGACGAATTCGGTCAATTTCAACGTCATATTCACTTTGAACATGCTGAACAATCTGAATTATTGGACATTCAAGCTATTTTCATTTGCCTGGCTGGTTTTATCACTCTGATCACTTTGATTATTCATGCCATTTGACGAATTCGGTCAATTCCAACGTCATATTCAGTTTCAACATTATGAACATTCTGAATTATTGGGCATTCAGGCTATTTTGATTAGTCTGGTTGGTTTTATCACTATGATCACTTTGAATACTTATGCCATTTGACGAATTCGGTCAATTCCAACGTTCTATTCAGTTTCAACATGATGAACATTCTGAATTATTGGGCATTCAGGCTAATTTGATTAGTCTGGCTGGTTTTATCACTCTGATCACTTTGATTATTCTTGCCAATTGACGAATTCGGTCAATTCCAACGTCATATTCACTTTGAACATGCTGAACAATCTGAATTATTGGACATTCAGGCTATTTTCATATTCAGTTTCAACATTATGAACATTCTGAATTATTGGGCATTCAGGCTATTTTGATTATTCTGGCTTGTTTTATCACTCTGATCACTTTGATTATTCTTGTCATTTGACGAATTCGGTCAATTCCAACGTCATATTCACTTTGAACATGCTGAACAATCTTAATTATTGGGCATTCAGGCTATTTTGATTTGTCTGCTTGGTTTTATCACTCTGATCACTTTGATTATTCTTGTCATTTGACGAATTCGGTCAATTCCAACGTCATATTCAGTTTCAACATGATGAACATTCTGAATTATTGGGCATTCAGGCTATTTTGATTAGTCTGGCTGGTTTTATCACTCTGATCACTTTGAATACTCTTGCCATTTGACGAATTCGGTCAATTTCAACGTCATATTCACTTGGAACATGCTGAACAATCTGAATTATTGGACATTCAGGCTATTTTCATTTGCCTGGCTGGTTTTATCACTCTGATCACTTTGATTATTCATGCCATTTGACGAATTCGGTCAATTCCAACGTCATATTCAGTTTCAACATTATGAACATTCTGAATTATTGGGCATTCAGGCTATTTTGATTAGTCTGGCTTGTTTTATCACTCTGATCACTTTGATTATTCTTGTCATTTGACGAATTCGGTCAATTCCAACGTCATATTCACTTTGAACATGCTGAACAATCTTAATTATTGGGCATTCAGGCTATTTTGATTAGTCTGGCTGGTTTTATCACTCTGATCACTTTGATTATTCTTGACATTTGACGAATTCGGTCAATTCCAACGTCATATTCAGTTTCAACATGATGAACATTCTGAATTATTGGGCATTCAGGCTATTTTGATTAGTCTGGCTGGTTTTATCACTCTGATCACTTTGAATACTCTTGCCATTTGACGAATTCGGTCAATTTCAACGTCATATTCACTTTGAACAATCTGAATTATTGGACATTCAGGCTATTTTCATTTGCCTGGCTGGTTTTATCACTCTGATCACTTTGAATACTCTTGCCATTTGACGAATTCGGTCAATTCCAACGTTCTATTCAGTTTCAACATGATCAACATTCTGAATTATTGGGCATTCAGGCTATTTTCATTTGTCTGGCTGGTTTTATCACTCTGATTACTTTGATTATTCTTGCCATTTGACGAATTCGGTCAATTCCAACGTCAAATTCACTTTGAACATGCTGAACAATCTGAATTATTGGACATTCAGACTATTTTGATTTGTCTGCTTGGTTTTATCACTTTGATTATGCATGCCATTTGACGAATTCGGTCAATTTCAACGTCATATTCACTTTGAACGCTGAACAATCTGAATTACTGGACATTCAGGCTATTTTCATTTGTCTGGCTGGTTTTATCACTCTGATCACTTTGATTATTCTTGTCATTTGACGAATTCGGTCAATTCCAACGTTCTATTCAGTTTCAACATGATGAACATTCTGAATTATTGGGCATTCAGGCTATTTTGATTAGTCTGGCTGGTTTTATCACTCTGATCACTTTGTATACTCTTGCCATTTGACGAATTCGGTCAAATCCAACGTTCTGTTCAGTTTCAACATGATGAACATTCTGAATTATTGGGCATTCAGGCTATTTTGATTAGTCTGGCTTGTTTTATCACTCTGATCACTTTGATTATTCTTGTCATTTGACGAATTCGGTCAATTCCAACGTCATATTCAGTTTCAACATGATGAACATTCTGAATTATTGGGCATTCAGGCTATTTTGATTAGTCTGGCTGGTTTTATCACTCTGATCACTTTGAATACTCTTGCCATTTGACGAATTCGGTCAATTCCAACGTTCTATTCAGTTTCAACATGATGAACATTCTGAATTATTGGGCATTCAGGCTATTTTGATTAGTCTGGCTGGTTTTATCACTCTGATCACTTTGAATACTCTTGCCATTTGACGAATTCGGTCAATTCCAACGTTCTATTCAGTTTCAACATGATGAACATTCTCAATTATTGGGCATTCAGGCTATTTTGATTAGTCTGGCTGGTTTTATCACTCTGATCACTTTGATTATTCTTGCCAATTGACGAATTCGGTCAATTCCAACGTCATATTCACTTTGAACATGCTGAACAATCTGAATTATTGGACATTCAGGCTATTTTGATTTGTCTGGCTGGTTTTATTGGGCATTCAGGCTATTTTGATTAGTCTGGTTGGTTTTATCACTCTGATAACTTTGAATACTTATGCCATTTGACGAATTCGGTCAATTCCAACGTTCTATTCAGTTTCAACATGATGAACATTCTGAATTATTGGGCATTCAGGCTATTTTGATTAGTCTGGCTGGTTTTATCACTCTGATCACTTTGATTATTCTTGCCAATTGACGAATTCGGTCAATTCCAACGTCATATTCACTTTGAACATGCTGAACAATCTGAATTATTGGACATTCAGGCTATTTTCATTTGTCTGGCTGGTTTTATTGGGCATTCAGGCTATTTTGATTAGTCTGGTTGGTTTTATCACTCTGATCACTTTGAATACTTATGCCATTTGACGAATTCGGTCAATTCCAACGTTCTATTCAGTTTCAACATGATGAACATTCTGAATTATTGGGAATTCAGGCTATTTTGATTAGTCTGGCTGGTTTTATCACTCTGATCACTTTGATTATTCTTGCCAATTGACGAATTCGGTCAATTCCAACGTCATATTCACTTTGAACATGCTGAACAATCTTAATTATTGGGCATTCAGGCTATTTTGATTAGTCTGGCTGGTTTTATCACTCTGATCACTTTGATTATTCTTGTCATTTGACGAATTCGGTCAATTTCAACGTCATATTCACTTTGAACATGCTGAACAATCTGAATTATTGGACATTCAGGCTATTTTCATTTGCCTGGCTGGTTTTATCACTCTGATCACTTTGATTATTCATGCCATTTGACGAATTCGGTCAATTCCAACGTCATATTCAGTTTCAACATTATGAACATTCTGAATTATTGGGCATTCAGGCTATTTTGATTAGTCTGGCTTGTTTTATCACTCTGATCACTTTGATTATTCTTGTCATTTGACGAATTCGGTCAATTCCAACGTTCTACTCAGTTTCAACATGATGAACATTCTGAATTATTGGGCATTCAGGCTATTTTGATTAGTCTGGCTGGTTTTATCACTCTGATCACTTTGTATACTCTTGCCATTTGACGAATTCGGTCAATTCCAACGTTCTGTTCAGTTTCAACATGATGAACATTCTGAATTATTGGGCATTCAGGCTATTTTGATTAGCCTGGCTGGTTTTATCACTCTGATCACTTTGAATACTCTTGCCATTTGAGGAATTCGGTCAATTCCAACGTTCTGTTCAGTTTCAACATTATGAACATTCTGAATTATTGGGCATTCAGGCTATTTTGATTAGTCTGGCTTGTTTTATCACTCTGATCACTTTGATTATTCTTGTCATTTGACGAATTCGGTCAATTCCAACGTCATATTCAGTTTCAACATGATGAACATTCTGAATTATTGGGCATTCAGGCTATTTTGATTAGTCTGGCTGGTTTTATCACTCTGATCACTTTGAATACTCTTGCCATTTGACGAATTCGGTCAATTCCAACGTTCTATTCAGTTTCAACATGATGAACATTCTGAATTATTGGGCATTCAGGCTATTTTGATTAGTCTGGCTGGTTTTATTACTCTGATCACTTTGAATACTCTTGCCATTTGACGAATTCGGTCAATTCCAACGTTCTATTCAGTTTCAACATGATGAACATTCTGAATTATTGGGCATTCAGGCTATTTTCATTTGTCTGGCTGGTTTTATCACTCTGATCACTTTGATTATTCTGGCTGGTTTTATCACTCTGATCACTTTGATTATTCTTGTCATTTGACGAATTCGGTCAATTCCAACGTTCTATTCAGTTTCAACATGATGAACATTCTGAATTATTGGGCATTCAGGCTATTTTGATTAGTCTGGCTGGTTTTATCACTCTGATCACTTTGTATACTCTTGCCATTTGACGAATTCGGTCAATTCCAACGTTCTGTTCAGTTTCAACATGATGAACATTCTGAATTATTGGGCATTCAGGCTATTTTGATTAGCCTGGCTGGTGTTATCACTCTGATCACTTTGATTATTCTTGCCATTTGACGAATTCGGTCAATTCCAACGTCATATTCAGTTTCAACATGATGAACATTCTGAATTATTGGGCATTCAGGCTATTTTGATTAGTCTGGTTGGTTTTATCACTCTGATCACTTTGAATACTCTTGCCATTTGAGGAATTCGGTCAATTCCAACGTTCTGTTCAGTTTCAACATTATGAACATTCTGAATTATTTGGCATTCAGGCTATTTTGATTAGTCTGGCTTGTTTTATCACTCTGATCACTTTGATTATTCTTGTCATTTGACGAATTCGGTCAATTCCAACGTCATATTCAGTTTCAACATGATGAACATTCTGAATTATTGGGCATTCAGGCTATTTTGATTAGTCTGGCTGGTTTTATCACTCTGATCACTTTGTATACTCTTGCCATTTGACGAATTCGGTCAATTCCAACGTTCTGTTCAGTTTCAACATGATGAACATTCTGAATTATTGGGCATTCATGCTATTTTGATTAGCCTGGCTGTGTTATCACTCTGATCACTTTGATTATTCTTGCCATTTGACGAATTCGGTCAATTCCAACGTCATATTCAGTTTCAACATGATGAACATTCTGAATTATTGGGCTATTTTGATTATTCTGGTTGGTTTTATCACTCTGATCACTTTGATTATTCTTGCCAATTGACGAATTCGGTCAATTCCAACGTCATATTCACTTTGAACATGCTGAACAATCTTAATTATTGGGCATTCAGGCTATTTTGATTAGTCTGGCTGGTTTTATCACTCTGATCACTTTGAATTTTCTTGTAATTTGACGAATTCGGTCAATTCCAACGTCATATTCAGTTTCAACATGATGAACGTTCTGAATTATTGGGCATTCAGGCTATTTTGATTAGTCTGGCTGGTTTTATCACTCTGATCACTTTGAATACTCTTGCCATTTGACGAATTCGGTCAATTTCAACGTCATATTCACTTTGAACATGCTGAACAATCTGAATTATTGGACATTCAGGCTATTTTCATTTGCCTGGCTGGTTTTATTACTCTGATCACTTTGATTATTCATGCCATTTGACGAATTCGGTCAATTCCAACGTCATATTCAGTTTCAACATTATGAACATTCTGAATTATTGGGCATTCAGGCTATTTTGATTAGTCTGGCTGGTTTTATCACTCTGATCACTTTGATTATTCTTGTCATTTGACGAATTTGGTCAATTCCAACGTCATATTCAGTTTCAACATGATGAACATTCTGAATTATTGGGCATTCAGGCTATTTTGATTAGTCTGGCTGGTTTTATCACTCTGATCACTTTGATTATTCTTGTCATTTGACGAATTCGGTCAATTCCAACGTCATATTCAGTTTCAACATGATGAACATTCTGAATTATTGGGCATTCAGGCTATTTTGATTAGTCTGGCTGGTTTTATCACTCTGATCACTTTGAATACTCTTGCCATTTGACGAATTCGGTCAATTCCAAAGTTCTATTCAGTTTCAACATGATGAACATTCTGAATTATTGGGCATTCAGGCTATTTTGATTAGTCTGGCTGGTTTATCACTCTGATCACTTTGAATACTCTTGCCATTTGACGAATTCGGTCAATTCCAACGTTCTATTCAGTTTCAACATGATGAACATTCTGAATTATTGGGCATTCAGGCTATTTTCATTTGTCTGGCTGGTTTTATCACTCTGATCACTTTGATTATTCTTGCCATTTGACGAATTCGGTCAATTCCAACGTCATATTCACTTTGAACATGCTGAACAATCTTAATTATTGGGCATTCAGGCTATTTTGATTAGTCTGGCTGGTTTTATCACTCTTATCACTTTGATTATTCTTGTCATTTGACGAATTCGGTCAATTCCAACGTTGTATTGACTTTTAACATGCTGAACAATCTGAATTATTGGACATTCAGGCTATTTTGATCAGTCTGGCTGGTTTTATCACTCTGATCACTTTGAATACTCTTGCCATTTGACGAATTCGGTCAATTCCAACGTTCTATTCAGTTTCAACATGATGAACATTCTGAATTATTGGGCATTCAGGCTATTTTGATTAGTCTGGCTGGTTTTATCACTCTGATCACTTTGAATGCTCTTGCCATTTGACGAATTCGGTCAATTCCAACGTTCTATTCAGTTTCAACACGATGAACATTCTGAATTATTGGGCATTCAGGCTATTTTCATTTGTCTGGCTGGTTTTATCACTCTGATCACTTTGATTATTCTTGCCATTTGACGAATTCGGTCAATTCCAACGTTGTATTGTTTTTTAACATGCTGAACAATCTGAATTATTGGACATTCAGGCTATTTTCATTTGTCTAGCTGATTTTATCACTCTGATCACTTTGATTATTCTTGTCATTTGACGAATTCGGTCAATTCCAACGTCATATTCACTTTGAACATGCTGAACAATCTGAATTATTGGACATTCAGGCTATTTTGATTAGCCTGGCTGGTGTTATCACTCTGATCACTTTGATTATTCTTGCCATTTGACGAATTCGGTCAATTCCAACGTCATATTCAGTTTCAACATGATGAACATTCTGAATTATTGGGCATTCAGGCTATTTTGATTAGTCTGGTTGGTTTTATCACTCTGATCACTTTGATTATTCTTGCCAATTGACGAATTCGGTCAATTCCAACGTCATATTCACTTTGAACATGCTGAACAATCTTAATTATTGGGCATTCAGGCTATTTTGATTAGTCTGGCTTTGAATACTCTTGCCATTTCGGTCAATTTCAACGTCATATTCACTTTGAACATGCTGAACAATCTGAATTATTGGACATTCAGGCTATTTTCATTTGCCTGGCTGGTTTTATCACTCTGATCACTTTGATTATTCATGCCATTTGACGAATTCGGTCAATTCCAACGTCATATTCAGTTTCAACATTATGAACATTCTGAATTATTGGGCATTCAGGCTATTTTAATTAGTCTGGCTGGTTTTATCACTCTGATCACTTTGATTATTCTTGTCATTTGACGAATTTATTTTGATTAGTCTGGCTGGTTTTATCACTCTGATCACTTTGTATACTCTTGCCATTTGACGAATTCGGTCAATTCCAACGTTCTGTTCAGTTTCA
This sequence comes from Hydrotaea cyrtoneurina, assembly GCA_958296145.1. Lineage (NCBI taxonomy): Eukaryota > Metazoa > Arthropoda > Insecta > Diptera > Muscidae > Hydrotaea > Hydrotaea cyrtoneurina. The sequence goes on from OY282513.1 coordinate 80,713,156, forward strand.
ACATGATGAACATTCTGAATTATTGGGCATTCAGGCTATTTTGATTAGCCTGGCTGTGTTATCACTCTGATCACTTTGATTATTCTTGCCATTTGACGAATTCGGTCAATTCCAACGTCATATTCAGTTTCAACATGATGAACATTCTGAATTATTGGGCATTCAGGCTATTTTGATTAGTCTGGTTGGTTTTATCACTCTGATCACTTTGATTATTCTTGCCAATTGACGAATTCGGTCAATTCCAACGTCATATTCACTTTGAACATGCTGAACAATCTTAATTATTGGGCATTCAGGCTATTTTGATTAGTCTGGCTGGTTTTATCACTCTGATCACTTTGATTATTCTTGTAATTTGACGAATTCGGTCAATTCCAACGTCATATTCAGTTTCAACATGATGAACGTTCTGAATTATTGGGCATTCAGGCTATTTTGATTAGTCTGGCTGGTTTTATCACTCTGATCACTTTGATTATTCTTGTCATTTGACGAATTTGGTCAATTCCAACGTCATATTCAGTTTCAACATGATGAACATTCTGAATTATTGGGCATTCAGGCTATTTTGATTAGTCTGGCTGGTTTTATCACTCTGATCACTTTGATTATTCTTGTCATTTGACGAATTCGGTCAATTCCAACGTCATATTCAGTTTCAACATGATGAACATTCTGAATTATTGGGCATTCAGGCTATTTTGATTAGTCTGGCTGGTTTTATCACTCTGATCACTTTGATTATTCATGCCATTTGACGAATTCGGTCAATTCCAACGTCATATTCAGTTTCAACATTATGAACATTCTGAATTATTGGGCATTCAGGCTATTTTGATTAGTCTCTGATCACTTTGATTATTCTTGTCATTTGACGAATTTGGTCAATTCCAACGTCATATTCAGTTTCAACATGATGAACATTCTGAATTATTGGGCATTCAGGCTATTTTGATTAGTCTGGCTGGTTTTATCACTCTGATCACTTTGATTATTCTTGTCATTTGACGAATTCGGTCAATTCCAACGTCATATTCAGTTTCAACATGATGAACATTCTGAATTATTGGGCATTCAGGCTATTTTGATTAGTCTGGCTGGTTTTATCACTCTGATCACTTTGAATACTCTTGCCATTTGACGAATTCGGTCAATTCCAACGTTCTATTCAGTTTCAACATGATGAACATTCTGAATTATTGGGCATTCAGGCTATTTTGATTAGTCTGGCTGGTTTTATCACTCTGATCACTTTGAATGCTCTTGCCATTTGACGAATTCGGTCAATTCCAACGTTCTATTCAGTTTCAACACGATGAACATTCTGAATTATTGGGCATTCAGGCTATTTTCATTTGTCTGGCTGGTTTTATCACTCTGATCACTTTGATTATTCTTGCCATTTGACGAATTCGGTCAATTCCAACGTTGTATTGACTTTTAACATGCTGAACAATCTGAATTATTGGACATTCATGCTATTTTCATTTGTCTAGCTGATTTTATCACTCTGATCACTTTGATTATTCTTGTCATTTGACGAATTCGGTCAATTCCAACGTCATATTCACTTTGAATATGCTGAACATTCTGAATTATTGGGCATTCAGGCTATTTTGATTAGTCTGGCTAGTTTTATCACTCTTATCACTGTGATTATTCTTGTCATTTGACGAATTCGGTCAATTCCAACGTCATATTCAGTTTCAACATGATGAACATTCTGAATTATTGGGCATTCAGGCTATTTTGATTAGTCTGGCTGGTTTTATCACTCTGATCACTTTGATTATTCTTGTCATTTGACGAATTCGGTCAATTCCAACGTCATATTCAGTTTCAACATGATGAACATTCTGAATTATTGGGCATTCATGCTATTTTGATTAGTCTGGCTGGTTTTATCACTCTGATCACTTTGAATACTCTAGCCATTTGACGAATTCGGTCAATTCCAACGTTCTATTCAGTTTCAACATGATGAACATTCTGAATTATTGGGCATTCAGGCTATTTTGATTAGTCTGGCTGGTTTTATCACTCTGATCACTTTGATTATTCTTGCCATTTGACGAATTCGGTCAATTCCAACGTCATATTCAGTTTCAACATGATGAACATTCTGAATTATTGGGCATTCAGGCTATTTTGATTAGTCTGGCTGGTTTTATCACTCTGATCACTTTGAATACTCTTGCCATTTGACGAATTCGGTCAATTCCAACGTTCTATTCAGTTTCAACATGATGAACATTCAGAATTATTGGGCATTCATGCTATTTTGATTAGTCTGGCTGGTTTTATCACTCTGATCACTTTGAATACTCTTGCCATTTGACGAATTCGGTCAATTCCAACGTTCTATTCAGTTTCAACATGATGAACATTCTGAATTATTGGGCATACAGGCTATTTTGATTAGTCTGGCTGGTTTTATCACTCTGATCACTTTGATTATTCTTGTCATTTGACGAATTCGGTCAATTCCAACGTCTAATTAACTTTGAACATGCTGAACAATCTTAATTATTGGACATTCAGGCTATTTTCATTTGTCTGCCTGGTTTTATCACTCTGATCACTTTGATTATTCTTGTCATTTGACGAATTCGGTCAATTCCAACGTCATATTCAGTTTCAACATGATGAACATTCTGAATTATTGGACATTCAGGCTATTTTCATTTGCCTGGCTGGTTTTATCACTCTGATCACTTTGATTATTCATGCCATTTGACGAATTCGGTCAATTCCAACGTCATATTCACTTTGAACATGCTGAACAATCTTAATTATTGGGCATTCAGGCTATTTTGATTAGTCTGGCTGGTTTTATCACTCTGATCACTTTGATTATTCTTGCCAATTGACGAATTCGGTCAATTCCAACGTCATATTCACTTTGAACATGCTGAACAATCTGAATTATTGGACATTCAGGCTATTTTCATTTGCCTGGCTGGTTTTATCACTCTGATCACTTTGATTATTCATGCCATTTGACGAATTCGGTCAATTCCAACGTTCTGTTCAGTTTCAACATCATGAACATTCTGAATTATTGGGCATTCGTGGTATTTTGATTAGTCTGGCTGGTTTTATCACTCTGATCACTTTGAATACTCTTGCCATTTGACGAATTCGGTCATTCCAACGTTCTATTCAGTTTCAACATGATGAACATTCTGAATTATTGGGCATTCAGGCTATTTTGATTAGTCTGGCTGGTTTTATCACTCTGATCACTTTGATTATTCTTGTCATTTGACGAATTCGGTCAATTCCAACGTCAAATTCACTTTGAACATGCTGAACAATCTTATTTATTGGACATTCAGGCTATTTTCATTTGTCTGCCTGGTTTTATCACTCTGATCACTTTGATTATTCATGCAATTTGACGAATTCGGTCAATTCCAACGTCATATTCAGTTTCAACATTATGAACATTCTGAATTATTGGGCATTCAGGCTATTTTGATTAGTCTGGCTGGTTTTATCACTCTGATCACTTTGATTATTCTTGTCATTTGACGAATTCGGTCAATTCCAACGTCATATTCAGTTTCAACATGATGAACATTCTGAATTATTGGGCATTCAGGCTATTTTGATTAGTCTGGCTGGTTTTATCACTCTGATCACTTTGATTATTCTTGCCAATTGACGAATTCGGTCAATTCCAACGTCATATTCACTTTGAACATGCTGAACAATCTTAATTATTGGGCATTCAGGCTATTTTGATTAGCCTGGCTGGTGTTATCACTCTGATCACTTTGATTATTCTTGCCATTTGACGAATTCGGTCAATTCCAACGTCATATTCACTTTGAACATGCTGAACAATCTTAATTATTGGGCATTCAGGCTATTTTGATTAGTCTGGCTGGTTTTATCACTCTGATCACTTTGAATACTCTAGCCAGTCTGGCTGGTTTTATCACTCTGATCACTTTGATTATTCTTGTCATTTGACGAATTCGGTCAATTCCAACGTCATATTCAGTTTCAACATGATGAACATTCTGAATTATTGGGCATTCATGCTATTTTGATTAGTCTGGCTGGTTTTATCACTCTGATCACTTTGAATACTCTAGCCATTTGACGAATTCGGTCAATTCCAACGTTCTATTCAGTTTCAACATGATGAACATTCTGAATTATTGGGCATTCAGGCTATTTTGATTAGTCTGGCTGGTTTTATCACTCTGATCACTTTGATTATTCTTGCCATTTGACGAATTCGGTCAATTCCAACGTCATATTCAGTTTCAACATGATGAACATTCTGAATTATTGGGCATTCAGGCTATTTTGATTAGTCTGGCTGGTTTTATCACTCTGATCACTTTGATTATTCTTGTCATTTGACGAATTCGGTCAATTCCAACGTCATATTCAGTTTCAACATGATGAACATTCTGAATTATTGGGCATTCATGCTATTTTGATTAGTCTGGCTGGTTTTATCACTCTGATCACTTTGAATACTCTAGCCATTTGACGAATTCGGTCAATTCCAACGTTCTATTCAGTTTCAACATGATGAACATTCTGAATTATTGGGCATTCAGGCTATTTTGATTAGTCTGGCTGGTTTTATCACTCTGATCACTTTGATTATTCTTGCCATTTGACGAATTCGGTCAATTCCAACGTCATATTCAGTTTCAACATGATGAACATTCTGAATTATTGGGCATTCAGGCTATTTTGATTAGTCTGGCTGGTTTTATCACTCTGATCACTTTGAATACTCTTGCCATTTGACGAATTCGGTCAATTCCAACGTTCTATTCAGTTTCAACATGATGAACATTCAGAATTATTGGGCATTCATGCTATTTTGATTAGTCTGGCTGGTTTTATCACTCTGATCACTTTGAATACTCTTGCCATTTGACGAATTCGGTCAATTCCAACGTTCTATTCAGTTTCAACATGATGAACATTCTGAATTATTGGGCATTCAGGCTATTTTGATTAGTCTGGCTGGTTTTATCACTCTGATCACTTTGATTATTCTTGTCATTTGACGAATTCGGTCAATTCCAACGTCTAATTAACTTTGAACATGCTGAACAATCTTAATTATTGGACATTCAGGCTATTTTCATTTGTCTGCCTGGTTTTATCACTCTGATCACTTTGATTATTCTTGTCATTTGACGAATTCGGTCAATTCCAACGTCATATTCAGTTTCAACATGATGAACATTCTGAATTATTGGACATTCAGGCTATTTTCATTTGCCTGGCTGGTTTTATCACTCTGATCACTTTGATTATTCATGCCATTTGACGAATTCGGTCAATTCCAACGTCATATTCACTTTGAACATGCTGAACAATCTTAATTATTGGGCATTCAGGCTATTTTGATTAGTCTGGCTGGTTTTATCACTCTGATCACTTTGATTATTCTTGCCAATTGACGAATTCGGTCAATTCCAACGTCATATTCACTTTGAACATGCTGAACAATCTTATTTATTGGACATTCAGGCTATTTTCATTTGTCTGCCTGGTTTTATCACTCTGATCACTTTGATTATTCATGCAATTTAACGAATTCGGTCAATTCCAACGTCATATTCAGTTTCAACATTATGAACATTCTGAATTATTGGGCATTCAGGCTATTTTGATTAGTCTGGCTGGTTTTATCACTCTGATCACTTTGATTATTCTTGTCATTTGACGAATTCGGTCAATTCCAACGTCATATTCAGTTTCAACATGATGAACATTCTGAATTATTGGGCATTCAGGCTATTTTGATTAGTCTGGCTGGTTTTATCACTCTGATCACTTTGATTATTCTTGTCATTTGACGAATTCGGTCAATTCCAACGTCATATTCAGTTTCAACATGATGAACATTCTGAATTATTGGGCATTCATGCTATTTTGATTAGTCTGGCTGGTTTTATCACTCTGATCACTTTGAATACTCTAGCCATTTGACGAATTCGGTCAATTCCAACGTTCTATTCAGTTTCAACATGATGAACATTCTGAATTATTGGGCATTCAGGCTATTTTGATTAGTCTGGCTGGTTTTATCACTCTGATCACTTTGATTATTCTTGCCATTTGACGAATTCGGTCATTTCCAACGTCATATTCAGTTTCAACATTATGAACATTCTGAATTATTGGGCATTCAGGCTATTTTCATTTGTCTGGCTGGTTTTATCACTCTGATCACTTTGATTATTCTTGCCATTTGACGAATTCGGTCAATTCCAACGTTGTATTGACTTTTAACATGCTGAACAATCTGAATTATTGGACATTCATGCTATTTTCATTTGTCTAGCTGATTTTATCACTCTGATCACTTTGATTATTCTTGTCATTTGACGAATTCGGTCAATTCCAACGTCATATTCACTTTGAATATGCTGAACATTCTGAATTATTGGGCATTCAGGCTATTTTGATTAGTCTGGCTGGTTTTATCACTCTTATCACTGTGATTATTCTTGTCATTTGACGAATTCGGTCAATTCCAACGTCATATTCAGTTTCAACATGATGAACATTCTGAATTATTGGGCATTCAGGCTATTTTGATTAGTCTGGCTGGTTTTATCACTCTGATCACTTTGATTATTCTTGTCATTTGACGAATTCGGTCAATTCCAACGTCATATTCAGTTTCAACATGATGAACATTCTGAATTATTGGGCATTCATGCTATTTTGATTAGTCTGGCTGGTTTTATCACTCTGATCACTTTGAATACTCTAGCCATTTGACGAATTCGGTCAATTCCAACGTTCTATTCAGTTTCAACATGATGAACATTCTGAATTATTGGGCATTCAGGCTATTTTGATTAGTCTGGCTGGTTTTATCACTCTGATCACTTTGATTATTCTTGCCATTTGACGAATTCGGTCAATTCCAACGTCATATTCAGTTTCAACATGATGAACATTCTGAATTATTGGGCATTCAGGCTATTTTGATTAGTCTGGCTGGTTTTATCACTCTGATCACTTTGAATACTCTTGCCATTTGACGAATTCGGTCAATTCCAACGTTCTATTCAGTTTCAACATGATGAACATTCAGAATTATTGGGCATTCATGCTATTTTGATTAGTCTGGCTGGTTTTATCACTCTGATCACTTTGATTATTCTTGCCATTTGACGAATTCGGTCAATTCCAACGTCATATTCAGTTTCAACATGATGAACATTCTGAATTATTGGGCATTCAGGCTATTTTGATTAGTCTGGCTGGTTTTATCACTCTGATCACTTTGAATACTCTTGCCATTTGACGAATTCGGTCAATTCCAACGTTCTATTCAGTTTCAACATGATGAACATTCAGAATTATTGGGCATTCATGCTATTTTGATTAGTCTGGCTGGTTTTATCACTCTGATCACTTTGAATACTCTTGCCATTTGACGAATTCGGTCAATTCCAACGTTCTATTCAGTTTCAACATGATGAACATTCAGAATTATTGGGCATTCATGCTATTTTGATTAGTCTGGCTGGTTTTATCACTCTGATCACTTTGAATACTCTTGCCATTTGACGAATTCGGTCAATTCCAACGTCATATTCAGTTTCAACATGATGAACATTCTGAATTATTGGGCATTCATGCTATTTTGATTAGTCTGGCTGGTTTTATCACTCTGATCACTTTGAATACTCTAGCCATTTGACGAATTCGGTCAATTCCAACGTTCTATTCAGTTTCAACATGATGAACATTCTGAATTATTGGGCATTCAGGCTATTTTGATTAGTCTGGCTGGTTTTATCACTCTGATCACTTTGATTATTCTTGCCATTTGACGAATTCGGTCAATTCCAACGTCATATTCAGTTTCAACATGATGAACATTCTGAATTATTGGGCATTCAGGCTATTTTGATTAGTCTGGCTGGTTTTATCACTCTGATCACTTTGAATACTCTTGCCATTTGACGAATTCGGTCAATTCCAACGTTCTATTCAGTTTCAACATGATGAACATTCTGAATTATTGGGCATTCAGGCTATTTTGATTAGTCTGGCTGGTTTTATCACTCTGATCACTTTGAATACTCTTGCCATTTGACGAATTCGGTCAATTCCAACGTTCTATTCAGTTTCAACATGATGAACATTCAGAATTATTGGGCATTCATGCTATTTTGATTAGTCTGGCTGGTTTTATCACTCTGATCACTTTGATTATTCTTGTCATTTGACGAATTCGGTCAATTCCAACGTCATATTCAGTTTCAACATGATGAACATTCTGAATTATTGGACATTCAGGCTATTTTCATTTGCCTGGCTGGTTTTATCACTCTGATCACTTTGATTATTCATGCCATTTGACGAATTCGGTCAATTCCAACGTCATATTCACTTTGAACATGCTGAACAATCTTAATTATTGGGCATTCAGGCTATTTTGATTAGTCTGGCTGGTTTTATCACTCTGATCACTTTGATTATTCTTGCCAATTGACGAATTCGGTCAATTCCAACGTCATATTCACTTTGAACATGCTGAACAATCTGAATTATTGGACATTCAGGCTATTTTCATTTGCCTGGCTGGTTTTATCACTCTGATCACTTTGATTATTCATGCCATTTGACGAATTCGGTCAATTCCAACGTTCTGTTCAGTTTCAACATCATGAACATTCTGAATTATTGGGCATTCGTGGTATTTTGATTAGTCTGGCTGGTTTTATCACTCTGATCACTTTGAATACTCTTGCCATTTGACGAATTCGGTCATTCCAACGTTCTATTCAGTTTCAACATGATGAACATTCTGAATTATTGGGCATTCAGGCTATTTTGATTAGTCTGGCTGGTTTTATCACTCTGATCACTTTGATTATTCTTGTCATTTGACGAATTCGGTCAATTCCAACGTCAAATTCACTTTGAACATGCTGAACAATCTTATTTATTGGACATTCAGGCTATTTTCATTTGTCTGCCTGGTTTTATCACTCTGATCACTTTGATTATTCATGCAATTTGACGAATTCGGTCAATTCCAACGTCATATTCAGTTTCAACATTATGAACATTCTGAATTATTGGGCATTCAGGCTATTTTGATTAGTCTGGCTGGTTTTATCACTCTGATCACTTTGATTATTCTTGTCATTTGACGAATTCGGTCAATTCCAACGTCATATTCAGTTTCAACATGATGAACATTCTGAATTATTGGGCATTCAGGCTATTTTGATTAGTCTGGCTGGTTTTATCACTCTGATCACTTTGATTATTCTTGCCAATTGACGAATTCGGTCAATTCCAACGTCATATTCACTTTGAACATGCTGAACAATCTTAATTATTGGGCATTCAGGCTATTTTGATTAGCCTGGCTGGTGTTATCACTCTGATCACTTTGATTATTCTTGCCATTTGACGAATTCGGTCAATTCCAACGTCATATTCACTTTGAACATGCTGAACAATCTGAATTATTGGGCATTCAGGCTATTTTGATTAGCCTGGCTGGTGTTATCACTCTGATCACTTTGATTATTCATGCCATTTGACGAATTCGGTCAATTCCAACGTTCTGTTCAGTTTCAACATCATGAACATTCTGAATTATTGGGCATTCGTGGTATTTTGATTAGTCTGGCTGGTTTTATCACTCTGATCACTTTGAATACTCTTGCCATTTGACGAATTCGGTCATTCCAACGTTCTATTCAGTTTCAACATGATGAACATTCTGAATTATTGGGCATTCAGGCTATTTTGATTAGTCTGGCTGGTTTTATCACTCTGATCACTTTGATTATTCTTGTCATTTGACGAATTCGGTCAATTCCAACGTCAAATTCACTTTGAACATGCTGAACAATCTTATTTATTGGAAATTCAGGCTATTTTCATTTGTCTGCCTGGTTTTATCACTCTGATCACTTTGATTATTCATGCCATTTGACGAATTCGGTCAATTCCAACGTCATACTCAGTTTCAACATTATGAACATTCTGAATTATTGGGCATTCAGGCTATTTTGATTAGTCTGGCTGGTTTTATCACTCTGATCACTTTGAATACTCTTGCCATTTGACGAATTCGGTCAATTCCAACGTTCTATTCAGTTTCAACATGATGAACATTCTGAATTATTGGGCATTCAGGCTATTTTCATTTGTCTGGCTGGTGTTATCACTCTGATCACTTTGATTATTCTTGCCATTTGACGAATTCGGTCAATTCCAACGTCATATTCACTTTGAACATGCTGAACAATCTTAATTATTGGGCATTCAGGCTATTTTGATTAGTCTGGCTGGTTTTATCACTCTGATCACTTTGATTATTCTTGTAATTTGACGAATTCGGTCAATTCCAACGTCATATTCAGTTTCAACATGATGAACGTTCTGAATTATTGGGCATTCAGGCTATTTTGATTAGTCTGGCTGGTTTTATCACTCTGATCACTTTGATTATTCTTGTCATTTGACGAATTCGGTCAATTCCAACGTCATATTCAGTTTCAACATGATGAACATTCTGAATTATTGGGCATTCAGGCTATTTTGATTAGTCTGGCTGGTTTTATCACTCTGATCACTTTGATTATTCTTGTCATTTGACGAATTCGGTCAATTCCAACGTCATATTCAGTTTCAACATGATGAACAATCTTAATTATTGGGCATTCAGGCTATTTTGATTAGTCTGGCTGGTTTTATCACTCTGATCACTTTGATTATTCTTGCCATTTGACGAATTCGGTCAATTCCAACGTCATATTCACTTTGAACATGCTGAACAATCTTAATTATTGGGCATTCAGGCTATTTTGATTAGTCTGGCTGGTGTTATCACTCTGATCACTTTGATTATTCTTGCCATTTGACGAATTCGGTCAATTCCAACGTCATATTCACTTTGAACATGCTGAACAATCTTAATTATTGGGCATTCAGGCTATTTTGATTAGTCTGGCTGGTTTTATCACTCTGATCACTTTGATTATTCTTGTAATTTGACGAATTCGGTCAATTCCAACGTCATATTCAGTTTCAACATGATGAACGTTCTGAATTATTGGGCATTCAGGCTATTTTGATTAGTCTGGCTGGTTTTATCACTCTGATCACTTTGAATACTCTTGCCATTTGACGAATTCGGTCAATTTCAACGTCATATTCACTTTGAACATGCTGAACAATCTGAATTATTGGACATTCAGGCTATTTTCATTTGCCTGGCTGGTTTTATCACTCTGATCACTTTGATTATTCATGCCATTTGACGAATTCGGTCAATTCCAACGTCATATTCAGTTTCAACATTATGAACATTCTGAATTATTGGGCATTCAGGCTATTTTGATTAGTCTGGCTGGTTTTATCACTCTGATCACTTTGATTATTCTTGTCAATTGACGAATTCGGTCAATTCCAACGTCATATTCACTTTGAACATGCTGAACAATCTTAATTATTGGGCATTCAGGCTATTTTGATTAGCCTGGCTGGTGTTATCACTCTTATCACTTTGATTATTCTTGCCATTTGACGAATTCGGTCAATTCCAACGTCATATTCACTTTGAACATGCTGAACAATCTTAATTATTGGGCATTCAGGCTATTTTGATTAGTCTGGCTGGTTTTATCACTCTGATCACTTTGATTATTCTTGTAATTTGACGAATTCGGTCAATTCCAACGTCATATTCAGTTTCAACATGATGAACGTTCTGAATTATTGGGCATTCAGGCTATTTTGATTAGTCTGGCTGGTTTTATCACTCTGATCACTTTGATTATTCTTGTCATTTGACGAATTCGGTCAATTCCAACGTCATATTCAGTTTCAACATGATGAACATTCTGAATTATTGGGCATTCAGGCTATTTTGATTAGTCTGGCTGGTTTTATCACTCTGATCACTTTGATTATTCTTGTCATTTGACGAATTCGGTCAATTCCAACGTCACATTCAGTTTCAACATGATGAACATTCTGAATTATTGGGCATTCAGGCTATTTTGATTAGTCTGGCTGGTTTTATCACTCTGATCACTTTGAATACTCTTGCCATTTGACGAATTCGGTCAATTCCAACGTTCTATTCAGTTTCAACATGATGAACATTCTGAATTATTGGGCATTCAAGCTATTTTGATTAGTCTGGCTGGTTTTATCACTCTGATCACTTTGAATACTCTTGCCATTTGACGAATTCGGTCAATTCCAACGTTCTATTCAGTTTCAACATGATGAACATTCTGAATTATTGGGCATTCAGGCTATTTTCATTTGTCTGGCTGGTTTTATCACTCTGATCACTTTGATTATTCTTGCCATTTGACGAATTCGGTCAATTCCAACGTCATATTCACTTTGAACATGCTGAACAATCTTAATTATTGGGCATTCAGGCTATTTTGATTAGTCTGGTTGGTTTTCTCACTCTTATCACTTTGATTATTCTTGTCATTTGACGAATTAGGTCAATTCCAACGTTGTATTGACTTTTAACATGCTGAACAATCTGAATTATTGGACATTCAGGCTATTTTGATCAGTCTGGCTGGTTTTATCACTCTGATCACTTTGAATACTCTTGCCATTTGACGAATTCGGTCAATTCCAACGTTCTATTCAGTTTCAACATGATGAACATTCTGAATTATTGGGCATTCAGGCTATTTTGATTAGTCTGGCTGGTTTTATCACTCTGATCACTTTGAATACTCTTGCCATTTGACGAATTCGGTCAATTCCAACGTCATATTCACTTTGAACATGCTGAACAATCTTAATTATTGGGCATTCAGGCTATTTTGATTAGTCTGGTTGGTTTTATCACTCTTATCACTTTGATTATTCTTGTCATTTGACGAATTCGGTCAATTCCAACGTTGTATTCACTTTGAACATGTTGAACATTCTGAATTATTGGGCATTCAGGCTATTTTGATTAGTCTGGCTGGTTTTATCACTTTAATTATTCTTGCCAATTGACGAATTCGGTCAATTCCAACGTCATATTCACTTTGAACATGCTGAACAATCTTAATTATTGGGCATTCAGGCTATTTTCATTTGCCTGGCTGGTTTTATCACTCTGATCACTTTGATTATTCATGCCATTTGACGAATTCGGTCAATTCCAACGTCATATTCACTTTGAACATGCTGAACAATCTTAATTATTGGGCATTCAGGCTATTTTGATTAGTCTGGCTGGTTTTATCACTCTGATCACTTTGATTATTCTTGCCAATTGACGAATTCGGTCAATTCCAACGTCATATTCACTTTGAACATGCTGAACAATCTGAATTATTGGACATTCAGGCTATTTTCATTTGCCTGGCTGGTTTTATCACTCTGATCACTTTGATTATTCATGCCATTTGACGAATTCGGTCAATTCCAACGTTCTGTTCAGTTTCAACATCATGAACATTCTGAATTATTGGGCATTCGTGCTATTTTGATTAGTCTGGCTGGTTTTATCACTCTGATCACTTTGAATACTCTTGCCATTTGACGAATTCGGTCAATTCCAACGTTCTATTCAGTTTCAACATGATGAACATTCTGAATTATTGGGCATTCAGGCTATTTTGATTAGTCTGGCTGGTTTTATCACTCTGATCACTTTGATTATTCTTGTCATTTGACGAATTCGGTCAATTCCAACGTCAAATTCACTTTGAACATGCTGAACAATCTTATTTATTGGACATTCAGGCTATTTTCATTTGTCTGCCTGGTTTTATCACTCTGATCACTTTGATTATTCATGCAATTTGACGAATTCGGTCAATTCCAACGTCATATTCAGTTTCAACATTATGAACATTCTGAATTATTGGGCATTCAGGCTATTTTGATTAGTCTGGCTGGTTTTATCACTCTGATCACTTTGATTATTCTTGTCATTTGACGAATTCGGTCAATTCCAACGTCATATTCAGTTTCAACATGATGAACATTCTGAATTATTGGGCATTCAGGCTATTTTGAATAGTCTGGCTGGTTTTATCACTCTGATCACTTTAATTATTCTTGCCAATTGACGAATTCGGTCAATTCCAACGTCATATTCACTTTGAACATGCTGAACAATCTTAATTATTGGGCATTCAGGCTATTTTCATTTGCCTGGCTGGTTTTATCACTCTGATCACTTTGATTATTCATGGCTGGTGTTATCACTCTGATCACTTTGATTATTCTTGCCATTTGACGAATTCGGTCAATTCCAACGTCATATTCAGTTTCAACATGATGAACATTCTGAATTATTGGGCATTCAGGCTATTTTGATTAGTCTGGTTGGTTTTATCACTCTGATCACTTTGACTATTCTTGCCAATTGACGAATTCGGTCAATTCCAACGTCATATTCACTTTGAACATGCTGAACAATCTTAATTATTGGGCATTCAGGCTATTTTGATTAGTCTGGCTGGTTTTATCACTCTGATCACTTTGATTATTCTTGTAATTTGACGAATTCGGTCAATTCCAACGTCATATTCACTTTGAACATGCTGAACAATCTTAATTATTGGGCATTCAGGCTATTTTGATTAGTCTGGTTGGTTTTATCACTCTGATCACTTTGATTATTCTTGCCATTTGACGAATTCGGTCAATTCCAACGTCATATTCAGTTTCAACATGATGAACATTCTGAATTATTGGGCATTCAGGCTATTTTGATTAGTCTGGTTGGTTTTATCACTCTGATCACTTTGACTATTCTTGCCAATTGACGAATTCGGTCAATTCCAACGTCATATTCACTTTGAACATGCTGAACAATCTTAATTATTGGGCATTCAGGCTATTTTGATTAGTCTGGCTGGTTTTATCACTCTGATCACTTTGATTATTCTTGCCATTTGACGAATTCGGTCAATTCCAACGTCATATTCAGTTTCAACATGATGAACATTCTGAATTATTGGGCATTCAGGCTATTTTGATTAGTCTGGTTGGTTTTATCACTCTGATCACTTTGATTATTCTTGCCATTTGACGAATTCGGTCAATTCCAACGTTCTATTCAGTTTCAACATGATGAACATTCTGAATTATTGGGCATTCAGGCTATTTTCATTTGTCTGGCTGGTTTTATCACTCTGATCACTTTGATTATTCTTGCCATTTGACGAATTCGGTCAATTCCAACGTCATATTCACTTTGAACATGCTGAACAATCTTAATTATTGGGCATTCAGGCTATTTTGATTAGTCTGGTTGGTTTTATCACTCTTATCACTTTGATTATTCTTGTCATTTGACGAATTCGGTCAATTCCAACGTTGTATTGACTTTTAACATGCTGAACAATCTGAATTATTGGACATTCAGGCTATTTTGATCAGTCTGGCTGGTTTTATCACTCTGATCACTTTGAATACTCTTGCCATTTGACGAATTCGGTCAATTCCAACGTTCTATTCAGTTTCAACATGATGAACATTCTGAATTATTGGGCATTCAGGCTATTTTGATTAGTCTGGCTGGTTTTATCACTCTGATCACTTTGAATACTCTTGCCATTTGACGAATTCGGTCAATTCCAACGTCATATTCACTTTGAACATGCTGAACAATCTTAATTATTGGGCATTCAGGCTATTTTGATTAGTCTGGTTGGTTTTATCACTCTTATCACTTTGATTATTCTTGTCATTTGACGAATTCGGTCAATTCCAACGTTGTATTGACTTTTAACATGCTGAACAATCTGAATTATTGGACATTCAGGCTATTTTGATCAGTCTGGCTGGTTTTATCACTCTGATCACTTTGAATACTCTTGCCATTTGACGAATTCGGTCAATTCCAACGTTCTATTCAGTTTCAACACGATGAACATTCTGAATTATTGGGCATTCAGGCTATTTTCATTTGTCTGGCTGGTTTTATCACTCTGATCACTTTGATTATTCTTGCCATTTGACGAATTCGGTCAATTCCAACGCTGTATTGACTTTTAACATGCTGAACAATCTGAATTATTGGACATTCAGGCTATTTTCATTTGTCTAGCTGATTTTATCACTCTGATCACTTTGATTATTCTTGTCATTTGACGAATTCGGTCAATTCCAACGTCATATTCACTTTGAACATGTTGAACATTCTGAATTATTGGGCATTCAGGCTATTTTGATTAGTCTGGCTGGTTTTATCACTTTAATTATTCTTGCCAATTGACGAATTCGGTCAATTCCAACGTCATATTCACTTTGAACATGCTGAACAATCTTAATTATTGGGCATTCAGGCTATTTTGATTAGTCTGGCTGGTTTTATCACTCTTATCACTGTGATTATTCTTGTCATTTGACGAATTCGGTCAATTCCAACGTCATATTCAGTTTCAACATGATGAACATTCTGAATTATTGGGCATTCAGGCTATTTTGATTAGTCTGGCTGGTTTGATCACTCTGATCACTTTGATTATTCTTGTCATTTGACGAATTCGGTCAATTCCAACGTCATATTCAGTTTCAACATGATGAACATTCTGAATTATTGGGCATTCATGCTATTTTGATTAGTCTGGCTGGTTTTATCACTCTGATCACTTTGAATACTCTAGCCATTTGACGAATTCGGTCAATTCCAACGTTCTATTCAGTTTCAACATGATGAACATTCTGAATTATTGGGCATTCAGGCTATTTTGATTAGTCTGGCTGGTTTTATCACTCTGATCACTTTGATTATTCTTGCCATTTGACGAATTCGGTCAATTCCAACGTTCTATTCAGTTTCAACATGATGAACATTCTGAATTATTGGGCATTCAGGCTATTTTGATTAGTCTGGCTGGTTTTATCACTCTGATCACTTTGATTATTCTTGTCATTTGACGAATTCGGTCAATTCCAACGTCATATTCAGTTTCAACATGATGAACATTCTGAATTATTGGGCATTCAGGCTAGTTTGATTAGTCTGGCTGGTTTTATCACTCTGATCACTTTGAATACTCTTGCCATTTGACGAATTCGGTCAATTCCAACGTTCTATTCAGTTTCAACATGATGAACATTCTGAATTATTGGGCATTCAGGCTATTTTGATTAGTCTGGCTGGTTTTATCACTCTGATCACTTTGATTATTCTTGTCATTTGACGAATTCGGTCAATTCCAACGTCTAATTAACTTTGAACATGCTGAACAATCTTAATTATTGGACATTCAGGCTATTTTCATTTGTCTGCCTGGTTTTATCACTCTGATCACTTTGATTATTCTTGTCATTTGACGAATTCGGTCAATTCCAACATCATATTCAGTTTCAACATGATGAACATTCTGAATTATTGGACATTCAGGCTATTTTCATTTGCCTGGCTGGTTTTATCACTTTGATCACTTTGATTATTCATGCCATTTGACGAATTCGGTCAATTCCAACGTCATATTCACTTTGAACATGCTGAACAATCTTAATTATTGGGCATTCAGGCTATTTTGATTAGTCTGGCTGGTTTTATCACTCTGATCACTTTGATTATTCTTGCCAATTGACGAATTCGGTCAATTCCAATGTCATATTCACTTTGAACATGCTGAACAATCTTAATTATTGGACATTCAGGCTATTTTCATTTGCCTGGCTGGTTTTATCACTCTGATCACTTTGATTATTCATGCCATTTGACGAATTCGGTCAATTCCAACGTTATGTTCAGTTTCAACATCATGAACATTCTGAATTATTGGGCATTCAGGCTATTTTGATTAGTCTGGCTGGTTTTATCACTCTGATCACTTTGATTATTCTTGCCATTTGACGAATTCGGTCAATTCCAACGTCATATTCAGTTTCAACATAATGAACATTCTGAATTATTGGACATTCATGCTATTTTGATTAGTCTTGCTGGTTTTATCACTCTGATCACTTTGATTATGCATGCCATTTGACGAATTCGGTCAATTCCAACGTCATATTCACTTTGAACATGCTGAACAATCTTAATTATTGGACATTCAGGCTATTTTCATTTGTCTGCCTTGTTTTATCACTCTGATCACTTTGATTATTCTTGTCATTTGACGAATTCGGTCAATTCCAACATCATATTCAGTTTCAACATGATGAACATTCTGAATTATTGGACATTCAGGCTATTTTCATTTGGCTGGCTGGTTTTATCACTCTGATCACTTTGATTATTCTTGTCATTTGACGAATTCGGTCAATTCCAACGTCATATTCAGTTTCAACATGATGAACATTCTGAATTATTGGGCATTCAGGCTATTTTGATTAGTCTGGCTGGTTTTATCACTCTGATCACTTTGAATACTCTTGCCATTTGACGAATTCGGTCAATTCCAACGTTCTATTCAGTTTCAACATGATGAACATTCTGAATTATTGGGCATTCAGGCTATTTTGATTAGTCTGGCTGGTTTTATCACTCTGATCACTTTGATTATTCTTGCCAATTGACGAATTCTTTCAATTCCAACGTCATATTCAGTTTCAACATGATGAACATTCTGAATTATTGGGCATTCAGGCTATTTTGATTAGTCTGGCTGGTTTTATCACTCTCTTGCCATTTGACGAATTCGGTCAATTCCAACGTTCTATTCAGTTTCAACATGATGAACATTCTGAATTATTGGGCATTCAGGCTATTTTGATTAGTCTGGCTGGTTTTATCACTCTCTTGCCATTTGACGAATTCGGTCAATTCCAACGTTCTATTCAGTTTCAACATGATGAACATTCTGAATTATTGGACATTCAGGCTATTTTCATTTGTCTGCCTTGTTTTATCACTCTGATCACTTTGATTATTCTTGTCATTTGACGAATTCGGTCAATTCCAACATCATATTCAGTTTCAACATGATGAACATTCTGAATTATTGGACATTCAGGCTATTTTCATTTGGCTGGCTGGTTTTATCACTCTGATCACTTTGATTATTCTTGTCATTTGACGAATTCGGTCAATTCCAACGTCATATTCAGTTTCAACATGATGAACATTCTGAATTATTGGGCATTCAGGCTATTTTGATTAGTCTGGCTGGTTTTATCACTCTGATCACTTTGAGTACTCTTGCCATTTGACGAATTCGGTCAATTCCAACGTTCTATTCAGTTTCAACATGATGAACATTCTGAATTATTGGACATTCAGGCTATTTTCATTTGCCTGGCTGGTTTTATCACTCTGATCACTTTGATTATTCATGCCATTTGACGAATTCGGTCAATTCCAACGTCATATTCAGTTTCAACATGATGAACATTCTGAATTATTGGGCATTCAGGCTATTTTGATTAGTCTGGCTGGTTTTATCACTCTCTTGCCATTTGACGAATTCGGTCAATTCCAACGTTCTATTCAGTTTCAACATGATGAACATTCTGAATTATTGGGCATTCAGGCTATTTTGATTAGTCTGGCTGGTTTTATCACTCTGATCACTTTGAATGCTCTTGCCATTTGACGAATTCGGTCAATTCCAACGTTCTATTCAGTTTCAACACGATGAACATTCTGAATTATTGGGCATTCAGGCTATTTTCATTTGTCTGGCTGGTTTTATCACTCTGATCACTTTGATTATTCTTGCCATTTGACGAATTCGGTCAATTCCAACGTTGTATTGACTTTTAACATGCTGAACAATCTGAATTATTGGACATTCATGCTATTTTCATTTGTCTAGCTGATTTTATCACTCTGATCACTTTGATTATTCTTGTCATTTGACGAATTCGGTCAATTCCAACGTCATATTCACTTTGAATATGCTGAACATTCTGAATTATTGGGCATTCAGGCTATTTTGATTAGTCTGGCTGGTTTTATCACTCTTATCACTGTGATTATTCTTGTCATTTGACGAATTCGGTCAATTCCAACGTCATATTCAGTTTCAACATGATGAACATTCTGAATTATTGGGCATTCAGGCTATTTTGATTAGTCTGGCTGGTTTTATCACTCTGATCACTTTGATTATTCTTGTCATTTGACGAATTCGGTCAATTCCAACGTCATATTCAGTTTCAACATGATGAACATTCTGAATTATTGGGCATTCATGCTATTTTGATTAGTCTGGCTGGTTTTATCACTCTGATCACTTTGAATACTCTAGCCATTTGACGAATTCGGTCAATTCCAACGTTCTATTCAGTTTCAACATGATGAACATTCTGAATTATTGGGCATTCAGGCTATTTTGATTAGTCTGGCTGGTTTTATCACTCTGATCACTTTGATTATTCTTGTCATTTGACGAATTCGGTCAATTCCAACGTCATATTCAGTTTCAACATGATGAACATTCTGAATTATTGGGCATTCAGGCTATTTTGATTAGTCTGGCTGGTTTTATCACTCTGATCACTTTGAATACTCTTGCCATTTGACGAATTCGGTCAATTCCAACGTTCTATTCAGTTTCAACATGATGAACATTCAGAATTATTGGGCATTCATGCTATTTTGATTAGCCTGGCTGGTTTTATCACTCTGATCACTTTGAATACTCTTGCCATTTGACGAATTCGGTCAATTCCAACGTTCTATTCAGTTTCAACATGATGAACATTCTGAATTATTGGGCATTCAGGCTATTTTGATTAGTCTGGCTGGTTTTATCACTCTGATCACTTTGATTATTCTTGTCATTTGACGAATTCGGTCAATTCCAACGTCTAATTAACTTTGAACATGCTGAACAATCTTAATTATTGGACATTCAGGCTATTTTCATTTGTCTGCCTGGTTTTATCACTCTGATCACTTTGATTATTCTTGTCATTTGACGAATTCGGTCAATTCCAACGTCATATTCAGTTTCAACATGATGAACATTCTGAATTATTGGACATTCAGGCTATTTTCATTTGCCTGGCTGGTTTTATCACTCTGATCACTTTGATTATTCATGCCATTTGACGAATTCGGTCAATTCCAACGTCATATTCACTTTGAACATGCTGAACAATCTTAATTATTGGGCATTCAGGCTATTTTGATTAGTCTGGCTGGTTTTATCACTCTGATCACTTTGATTATTCTTGCCAATTGACGAATTCGGTCAATTCCAACGTCATATTCACTTTGAACATGCTGAACAATCTGAATTATTGGACATTCAGGCTATTTTCATTTGCCTGGCTGGTTTTATCACTCTGATCACTTTGATTATTCATGCCATTTGACGAATTCGGTCAATTCCAACGTTCTGTTCAGTTTCAACATCATGAACATTCTGAATTATTGGGCATTCGTGCTATTTTGATTAGTCTGGCTGGTTTTATCACTCTGATCACTTTGAATACTCTTGCCATTTGACGAATTCGGTCAATTCCAACGTTCTATTCAGTTTCAACATGATGAACATTCTGAATTATTGGGCATTCAGGCTATTTTGATTAGTCTGGCTGGTTTTATCACTCTGATCACTTTGATTATTCTTGTCATTTGACGAATTCGGTCAATTCCAACGTCAAATTCACTTTGAACATGCTGAACAATCTTATTTATTGGACATTCAGGCTATTTTCATTTGTCTGCCAGGTTTTATCACTCTGATCACTTTGATTATTCATGCAATTTGACGAATTCGGTCAATTCCAACGTCATATTCAGTTTCAACATTATGAACATTCTGAATTATTGGGCATTCAGGCTATTTTGATTAGTCTGGCTGGTTTTATCACTCTGATCACTTTGATTATTCTTGCCAATTGACGAATTCGGTCAATTCCAACGTCATATTCACTTTGAACATGCTGAACAATCTTAATTATTGGGCATTCAGGCTATTTTGATTAGCCTGGCTGGTGTTATCACTCTGATCACTTTGATTATTCTTGCCATTTGACGAATTCGGTCAATTCCAACGTCATATTCAGTTTCAACATGATGAACATTCTGAATTATTGGGCATTCAGGCTATTTTGATTAGTCTGGTTGGTTTTATCACTCTGATCACTTTGACTATTCTTGCCAATTGACGAATTCGGTCAATTCCAACGTCATATTCACTTTGAACATGCTGAACAATCTTAATTATTGGGCATTCAGGATATTTTGATTAGTCTGGCTGGTTTTATCACTCTGATCACTTTGATTATTCTTGTCATTTGACGAATTCGGTCAATTCCAACGTCATATTCAGTTTCAACATGATGAACATTCTGAATTATTGGGCATTCAGGCTATTTTGATTAGTCTGGCTGGTTTTATCACTCTGATCACTTTGATTATTCTTGTCATTTGACGAATTCGGTCAATTCCAACGTCATATTCAGTTTCAACATGATGAACATTCTGAATTATTCGGCATTCAGGCTATTTTGATTAGTCTGGCTGGTTTTATCACTCTGATCACTTTGAATACTCTTGCCATTTGACGAATTCGGTCAATTCCAACGTTCTATTCAGTTTCAACATGATGAACATTCTGAATTATTGGGCATTCAAGCTATTTTGATTAGTCTGGCTGGTTTTATCACTCTGATCACTTTGAATACTCTTGCCATTTGACGAATTCGGTCAATTCCAACGTTCTATTCAGTTTCAACATGATGAACATTCTGAATTATTGGGCATTCAGGCTATTTTCATTTGTCTGGCTGGTTTTATCACTCTGATCACTTTGATTATTCTTGCCATTTGACGAATTCGGTCAATTCCAACGTCATATTCACTTTGAACATGCTGAACAATCTTAATTATTGGGCATTCAGGCTATTTTGATTAGTCTGGTTGGTTTTATCACTCTTATCACTTTGATTATTCTTGTCATTTGACGAATTCGGTCAATTCCAACGTTGTATTGACTTTTAACATGCTGAACAATCTGAATTATTGGACATTCAGGCTATTTTGATCAGTCTGGCTGGTTTTATCACTCTGATCACTTTGAATACTCTTGACATTTGACGAATTCGGTCAATTCCAACGTTCTATTCAGTTTCAACATGATGAACATTCTGAATTATTGGGCATTCAGGCTATTTTGATTAGTCTGGCTGGTTTTATCACTCTGATCACTTTGAATACTCTTGCCATTTGACGAATTCGGTCAATTCCAACGTCATATTCACTTTGAACATGCTGAACAATCTTAATTATTGGGCATTCAGGCTATTTTGATTAGTCTGGTTGGTTTTATCACTCTTATCACTTTGATTATTCTTGTCATTTGACGAATTCGGTCAATTCCAACGGTGTATTGACTTTTAACATGCTGAACAATCTGAATTATTGGACATTCAGGCTATTTTGATCAGTCTGGCTGGTTTTATCACTCTGATCACTTTGAATACTCTTGCCATTTGACGAATTCGGTCAATTCCAACGTTCTATTCAGTTTCAACACGATGAACATTCTGAATTATTGGGCATTCAGGCTATTTTCATTTGTCTGGCTGGTTTTATCACTCTGATCACTTTGATTATTCTTGCCATTTGACGAATTCGGTCAATTCCAACGTTGTATTGACTTTTAACATGCTGAACAATCTGAATTATTGGACATTCAGGCTATTTTCATTTGTCTAGCTGATTTTATCACTCTGATCACTTTGATTATTCTTGTCATTTGACGAATTCGGTCAATTCCAACGTCATATTCACTTTGAACATGTTGAACATTCTGAATTATTGGGCATTCAGGCTATTTTGATTAGTCTGGCTGGTTTTATCACTTTAATTATTCTTGCCAATTGACGAATTCGGTCAATTCCAACGTCATATTCACTTTGAACATGCTGAACAATCTTAATTATTGGGCATTCAGGCTATTTTGATTAGTCTGGCTGGTTTTATCACTCTTATCACTGTGATTATTCTTGTCATTTGACGAATTCGGTCAATTCCAACGTCATATTCAGTTTCAACATGATGAACATTCTGAATTATTGGGCATTCAGGCTATTTTGATTAGTCTGGCTGGTTTTATCACTCTGATCACTTTGATTATTCTTGTCATTTGACGAATTCGGTCAATTCCAACGTCATATTCAGTTTCAACATGATGAACATTCTGAATTATTGGGCATTCATGCTATTTTGATTAGTCTGGCTGGTTTTATCACTCTGATCACTTTGAATACTCTAGCCATTTGACGAATTCGGTCAATTCCAACGTTCTATTCAGTTTCAACATGATGAACATTCTGAATTATTGGGCATTCAGGCTATTTTGATTAGTCTGGCTGGTTTTATCACTCTGATCACTTTGATTATTTTTGCCATTTGACGAATTCGGTCAATTCCAACGTTCTATTCAGTTTCAACATGATGAACATTCTGAATTATTGGGCATTCAGGCTATTTTGATTAGTCTGGCTGGTTTTATCACTCTGATCACTTTGATTATTCTTGTCATTTGACGAATTCGGTCAATTCCAACGTCATATTCAGTTTCAACATGATGAACATTCTGAATTATTGGGCATTCAGGCTAGTTTGATTAGTCTGGCTGGTTTTATCACTCTGATCACTTTGAATACTCTTGCCATTTGACGAATTCGGTCAATTCCAACGTTCTATTCAGTTTCAACATGATGAACATTCTGAATTATTGGGCATTCATGCTATTTTGATTAGTCTGGCTGGTTTTATCACTCTGATCACTTTGAATACTCTTGCCATTTGACGAATTCGGTCAATTCCAACGTTCTATTCAGTTTCAACATGATGAACATTCTGAATTATTGGGCATTCAGGCTATTTTGATTAGTCTGGCTGGTTTTATCACTCTGATCACTTTGATTATTCTTGTCATTTGACGAATTCGGTCAATTCCAACGTCTAATTAACTTTGAACATGCTGAACAATCTTAATTATTGGACATTCAGGCTATTTTCATTTGTCTGCCTGGTTTTATCACTCTGATCACTTTGATTATTCTTGTCATTTGACGAATTCGGTCAATTCCAACGTCATATTCAGTTTCAACATGATGAACATTCTGAATTATTGGACATTCAGGCTATTTTCATTTGCCTGGCTGGTTTTATCACTCTGATCACTTTGATTATTCATGCCATTTGACGAATTCGGTCAATTCCAACGTCATATTCACTTTGAACATGCTGAACAATCTTAATTATTGGGCATTCAGGCTATTTTGATTAGTCTGGCTGGTTTTATCACTCTGATCACTTTGATTATTCTTGCCAATTGACGAATTCGGTCAATTCCAATGTCATATTCACTTTGAACATGCTGAACAATCTTAATTATTGGACATTCAGGCTATTTTCATTTGCCTGGCTGGTTTTATCACTCTGATCACTTTGATTATTCATGCCATTTGACGAATTCGGTCAATTCCAACGTTATGTTCAGTTTCAACATCATGAACATTCTGAATTATTGGGCATTCGTGCTATTTTGATCAGTCTGGCTGGTTTTATCACTCTGATCACTTTGAATACTCTTGCCATTTGACGAATTCGGTCAATTCCAACGTTCTATTCAGTTTCAACATGATGAACATTCTGAATTATTGGGCATTCAGGCTATTTTGATTAGTCTGGCTGGTTTTATCACTCTGATCACTTTGATTATTCTTGCCAATTGACGAATTCGGTCAATTCCAACGTCATATTCACTTTGAACATGCTGAACAATCTTTATTATTGGGCATTCAGGCTATTTTGATTAGTCTGGCTGGTTTTATCACTCTGATCACTTTGATTATTCTTGTCATTTGACGAATTCGGTCAATTCCAACGTCATATTCAGTTTCAACATAATGAACATTCTGAATTATTGGACATTCATGCTATTTTGATTAGTCTTGCTGGTTTTATCACTCTGATCACTTTGATTATGCATGCCATTTGACGAATTCGGTCAATTCCAACGTCATATTCACTTTGAACATGCTGAACAATCTTAATTATTGGACATTCAGGCTATTTTCATTTGTCTGCCTTGTTTTATCACTCTGATCACTTTGATTATTCTTGTCATTTGACGAATTCGGTCAATTCCAACATCATATTCAGTTTCAACATGATGAACATTCTGAATTATTGGACATTCAGGCTATTTTCATTTGGCTGGCTGGTTTTATCACTCTGATCACTTTGATTATTCTTGTCATTTGACGAATTCGGTCAATTCCAACGTCATATTCAGTTTCAACATGATGAACATTCTGAATTATTGGGCATTCAGGCTATTTTGATTAGTCTGGCTGGTTTTATCACTCTGATCACTTTGAATACTCTTGCCATTTGACGAATTCGGTCAATTCCAACGTTCTATTCAGTTTCAACATGATGAACATTCTGAATTATTGGGCATTCAGGCTATTTTGATTAGTCTGGCTGGTTTTATCACTCTGATCACTTTGATTATTCTTGCCAATTGACGAATTCTTTCAATTCCAACGTCATATTCACTTTGAACATGCTGAACAATCTGAATTATTGGACATTCAGGCTATTTTCATTTGCCTGGCTGGTTTTATCACTCTGATCACTTTGATTATTCATGCCATTTGACGAATTCGGTCAATTCCAACGTCATATTCAGTTTCAACATGATGAACATTCTGAATTATTGGGCATTCAGGCTATTTTGATTAGTCTGGCTGGTTTTATCACTCTGATCACTTTGATTATTCTTGCCATTTGACGAATTCGGTCAATTACAACGTTCTGTTCAGTTTCAACATGATGAACATTCTGAATTATTGGGCATTCATGCTATTTTGATTAGTCTGGCTGGTTTTATCACTCTGATCACTTTGATTATTCTTGTCATTTGACGAATTCGGTCAATTCCAACGTCATATTCAGTTTCAACATTATGAACATTCTGAATTATTGGACATTCATGCTATTTTGATTAGTCTTGCTGGTTTTATCACTCTGATCACTTTGATTATGCATGCCATTTGACGAATTCGGTCAATTCCAACATCATATTCACTTTGAACATGCTGAACAATCTTAATTATTGGACATTCAGGCTATTTTCATTTGTCTGCCTTGTTTTATCACTCTGATCACTTTGATTATTCTTGTCATTTGACGAATTCGGTCAATTCCAACATCATATTCAGTTTCAACATGATGAACATTCTGAATTATTGGACATTCAGGCTATTTTCATTTGGCTGGCTGGTTTTATCACTCTGATCACTTTGATTATTCATGCCATTTGACGAATTCGGTCAATTCCAACGTTCTGTTCAGTTTCAACATGATGAACATTCTGAATTATTGGGCATTCATGCTATTTTGATTAGTCTGGCTGGTTTTATCACTCTGATCACTTTGAATACTCTTGCCATTTGACGAATTCGGTCAATTCCAACGTTCTATTCAGTTTCAACATGATGAACATTCTGAATTATTGGGCATTCAGGCTATTTTGATTAGTCTGGCTGGTTTTATCACTCTGACCACTTTGATTATTCTTGCCAATTGACGAATTCTTTCAATTCCAACGTCATATTCACTTTGAACATGCTGAACAATCTGAATTATTGGACATTCAGGCTATTTTCATTTGCCTGGCTGGTTTTATCACTCTGATCACTTTGATTATTCATGCCATTTGACGAATTCGGTCAATTCCAACGTCATATTCAGTTTCAACATGATGAACGTTCTGAATTATTGGGCATTCAGGCTATTTTGATTAGTCTGGCTGGTTTTATCACTTTGATTATTCTTGTCATTTGACGAATTCGGTCAATTCCAACGTCAAATTCAGTTTCAACATGATGAACATTCTGAATTATTGGGCATTCAGGCTATTTTGATTAGTCTGGCTGGTTTTATCACTCTGATCACTTTGATTATTCTTGTCATTTGACGAATTCGGTCAATTCCAACGTCATATTCAGTTTCAACATGATGAACATTCTGAATTATTGGGCATTCAGGCTATTTTGATTAGTCTGGCTGGTTTTATCACTCTGATCACTTTGAATACTCTTGCCATTTGACGAATTCGGTCAATTCCAACGTTCTATTCAGTTTCAACATGATGAACATTCTGAATTATTGGGCATTCAGGCTATTTTGATTAGTCTGGCTGGTTTTATCACTCTGATCACTTTGATTGTTCTTGTCATTTGACGAATTCGGTCAATTCCAACGTCAAATTCAGTTTCAACATGATGAACATTCTGAATTATTGGGCATTCAGGCTATTTTGATTAGTCTGGCTGGTTTTATCACTCTGATCACTTTGATTATTCTTGTCATTTGACGAATTCGGTCAATTCCAACGTCATATTCAGTTTCAACATGATGAACATTCTGAATTATTGGGCATTCAGGCTATTTTGATTAGTCTGGCTGGTTGTATCACTCTGATCACTTTGAATACTCTTGCCATTTGACGAATTCGGTCAATTCCAACGTTCTAATCAGTTTCAACACGATGAACATTCTGAATTATTGGGCATTCAGGCTATTTTCTTTGTCTGGCTGGTTTTATCACTCTGATCACTTTGATTATTCTTGCCATTTGACGAATTCGGTCAATTCCAACGTCATATTCACTTTGAACATGCTGAACAATCTGAATTATTAGACATTCAGACTATTTTGATTTGTCTGCTTGGTTTTATCACTCTGATCACTTTGATTATGCATGCCATTTGACGAATTCGGTCAATTTCAACGTCATATTCACTTTGAACATGCTGAACAAACTGAATTATTGGACATTCAGGCTATTTTCATTTGTCTGGCTGGTTTTATTGGGCATTCAGGCTATTTTGATTAGTCTGGTTGGTTTTATCACTCTGATCACTTTGAATACTTATGCCATTTGACGAATTCGGTCAATTCCAACGTTCTATTCAGTTTCAACATGATGAACATTCTGAATTATTGGACATTCAGGCTATTTTCATTTGCCTGGCTGGTTTTATCACTCTGATCACTTTGATTATTCATGCCAATTGACGAATTCGGTCAATTCCAACGTCATATTCACTTTGAACATGCTGAACAATCTTAATTATTGGGCATTCAGGCTATTTTGATTAGTCTGGCTGGTTTTATCACTCTGATCACTTTGATTATTCTTGTCATTTGACGAATTCGGTCAATTCCAACGTCAAATTCAGTTTCAACATGATGAACATTCTGAATTATTGGGCATTCAGGCTATTTTGATTAGTCTGGCTGGTTTTATCACTCTGATCACTTTGATTATTCTTGTCA
The DNA here is from genome assembly GCA_958296145.1 of Hydrotaea cyrtoneurina. Taxonomy (NCBI): domain Eukaryota; kingdom Metazoa; phylum Arthropoda; class Insecta; order Diptera; family Muscidae; genus Hydrotaea; species Hydrotaea cyrtoneurina. The sequence goes on from OY282513.1 coordinate 80,742,392, forward strand.
TTTGACGAATTCGGTCAATTCCAACGTCATATTCAGTTTCAACATGATGAACATTCTGAATTATTGGGCATTCAGACTATTTTGATTTGTCTGCTTGGTTTTATCATTCTGATCACTTTGATTATGCATGCCATTTGACGAATTCGGTCAATTTCAACGTCATATTCACTTTGAACATGCTGAACAAACTGAATTATTGGACATTCAGGCTATTTTCATTTGTCTGGCTGGTTTTATTGGGCATTCAGGCTATTTTGATTAGTCTGGTTGGTTTTATCACTCTGATCACTTTGAATACTTATGCCATTTGACGAATTCGGTCAATTCCAACGTCATATTCAGTTTCAACATGATGAACGTTCTGAATTATTGGGCATTCAGGCTATTTTGATTAGTCTGGCTGGTTTTATCACTCTGATCACTTTGATTATTCTTGTCATTTGACGAATTCGGTCAATTCCAACGTCTAATTAACTTTGAACATGCTGAACAATCTTAATTATTGGACATTCAGGCTATTTTGATTAGTCTGGCTGGTTTTATCACTCTGATCACTTTGATTATTCTTGTCATTTGACGAATTCGGTCAATTCGAACGTCATATTCAGTTTCAACATGATGAACATTCTGAATTATTGGGCATTCAGGCTATTTTGATTAGTCTGGCTGGTTTTATCACTCTGATCACTTTGATTATTCTTGTCATTTGACGAATTCGGTCAATTCGAACGTCATATTCAGTTTCAACATGATGAACATTCTGAATTATTGGGCATTCAGGCTATTTTGATTAGTCTGGCTGGTTTTATCACTCTGATCACTTTGATTATTCTTGTCATTTGACGAATTCGGTCAATTCCAACGTCAAATTCAGTTTCAACATGATGAACATTCTGAATTATTGGGCATTCAGGCTATTTTGATTAGTCTGGCTGGTTTTATCACTCTGATCACTTTGATTATTCTTGTCATTTGACGAATTCGGTCAATTCGAACGTCATATTCAGTTTCAACATGATGAACATTCTGAATTATTGGGCATTCAGACTATTTTGATTAGTCTGGCTGGTTTTATCACTCTGATCACTTTGAATACTCTTGCCATTTGACGAATTCGGTCAATTCCAACGTTCTATTCAGTTTCAACATGATGAACATTCTGAATTATTGGGCATTCATGCTATTTTGATTAGTCTGGCTGGTTTTATCACTCTGATCACTTTGATTATTCTTGTCATTTGACGAATTCGGTCAATTCCAACGTCAAATTCAGTTTCAACATGCTGAACAATCTTAATTATTGGACATTCAGGCTATTTTCATTTGTCTGCCTTGTTTTATCACTCTGATCACTTTGATTATTTTTGTCATTTGACGAATTCGGTCAATTCCAACGTCATATTCAGTTTCAACATGATGAACGTTCTGAATTATTGGGCATTCAGGCTATTTTGATTAGTCTGGCTGGTTTTACCACTCTGATCACTTTGATTATTCTTGCCAATTGACGAATTCGGTCAATTCCAACGTCATATTCACTTTGAACATGCTGAACAATCTTAATTATTGGGCATTCAGGCTATTTTGATTAGTCTGGCTGGTTTTATCACTTTGATCACTTTGATTATTCTTGTCATTTGACGAATTCGATCAATTCCAACGTCAAATTCAGTTTCAACATGATGAACATTCTGAATTATTGGGCATTCAGGCTATTTTGATTAGCCTGGCTGGTTTTATCACTCTGATCACTTTGATTATTCTTGTCATTTGACGAATTCGGTAAATTCCAACGTCATATTCAGTTTCAACATGATGAACATTCTGAATTATTGGGCATTCAGGCTATTTTGATTAGTCTGGCTGGTTTTATCACTCTGATCACTTTGAATACTCTTGCCATTTGACGAATTCGGTCAATTCCAACGTTCTATTCAGTTTCAACATGATGAACATTCTGAATTATTGGGCATTCAGGCTATTTTGATTAGTCTGGCTGGTTTTATCACTCTGATCACTTTGATTGTTCTTGTCATTTGACGAATTCGGTCAATTCCAACGTCAAATTCAGTTTCAACATGATGAACATTCTGAATTATTGGGCATTCAGGCTATTTTGATTAGTCTGGCTGGTTTTATCACTCTGATCACTTTGAATACTCTTGCCATTTGACGAATTCGGTCAATTCCAACGTTCTAATCAGTTTCAACACGATGAACATTCTGAATTATTGGGCATTCAGGCTATTTTCATTTGTCTGGCTGGTTTTATCACTCTGATCACTTTGATTATTCTTGCCATTTGACGAATTCGGTCAATTCCAACGTCATATTCACTTTGAACATGCTGAACAATCTGAATTATTGGACATTCAGACTATTTTGATTTGTCTGCTTGGTTTTATCACTCTGATCACTTTGATTATGCATGCCATTTGACGAATTCGGTCAATTTCAACGTCATATTCACTTTGAACATGCTGAACAAACTGAATTATTGGACATTCAGGCTATTTTCATTTGTCTGGCTGGTTTTATTGGGCATTCAGGCTATTTTGATTAGTCTGGTTGGTTTTATCACTCTGATCACTTTGAATACTTATGCCATTTGACGAATTCGGTCAATTCCAACGTTCTATTCAGTTTCAACATGATGAACATTCTGAATTATTGGACATTCAGGCTATTTTCATTTGCTTGGCTGGTTTTATCACTCTGATCACTTTGATTATTCATGCCATTTGACGAATTCGGTCAATTCCAACGTTCTATTCAGTTTCAACATGATGAACATTCTGAATTATTGGGCATTCATGCTATTTTGATTAGTCTGGCTGGTTTTATCACTCTGATCACTTTGATTATTCTTGTCATTTGACGAATTCGGTCAATTCCAACGTCAAATTCAGTTTCAACATGCTGAACAATCTTAATTATTGGACATTCAGGCTATTTTCATTTGTCTGCCTTGTTTTATCACTCTGATCACTTTGATTATTCTTGTCATTTGACGAATTCGGTCAATTCCAACATCATATTCAGTTTCCACATGATGAACATTCTGAATTATTGGACATTCAGGCTATTTTCATTTGGCTGGCTGGTTTTATCACTCTGATCACTTTGATTATTCATGCCATTTGACGAATTCGGTCAATTCCAACGTTCTGTTCAGTTTCAACATGATGAACATTCTGAATTATTGGGCATTCATGCTATTTTGATTAGTCTGGCTGGTTTTATCACTCTGATCACTTTGAATACTCTTGCCATTTGACGAATTCGGTCAATTCCAACGTTCTATTCAGTTTCAACATGATGAACATTCTGAATTATTGGGCATTCAGGCTATTTTGATTAGTCTGGCTGGTTTTATCACTCTGATCACTTTGATTATTCTTGTCATTTGACGAATTCGGTCAATTCCAACGTCAAATTCAGTTTCAACATGATGAAAATTCTGAATTATTGGGCATTCAGGCTATTTTGATTAGTCTGGCTGGTTTTATCACTCTGATCACTTTGATTATTCTTGTCATTTGACGAATTCGGTCAATTCCAACGTCATATTCAGTTTCAACATGATGAACATTCTGAATTATTGGGCATTCAGGCTATTTTGATTAGTCTGGCTGGTTTGATCACTCTGATCACTTTGAATACTCTTGCCATTTGACGAATTCGGTCAATTCCAACGTTCTATTCAGTTTCAACATGATGAACATTCTGAATTATTGGGCATTCAGGCTATTTTGATTAGTCTGGCTGGTTTTATCACTCTGATCACTTTGATTGTTCTTGTCATTTGACGAATTCGGTCAATTCCAACGTCAAATTCAGTTTCAACATGATGAACATTCTGAATTATTGGGCATTCAGGCTATTTTGATTAGTCTGGCTGGTTTTATCACTCTGATCACTTTGATTATTCTTGTCATTTGACGAATTCGGTCAATTACAACGTCATATTCAGTTTCAACATGATGAACATTCTGAATTATTGGGCATTCAGGCTATTTTGATTAGTCTGGCTGGTTTTATCACTCTGATCACTTTGAATACTCTTGCCATTTGACGAATTCGTTCAATTCCAACGTTCTATTCAGTTTCAACACGATGAACATTCTGAATTATTGGGCATTCAGGCTATTTTCATTTGTCTGGCTGGTTTTATCACTCTGATCACTTTGATTATTCTTGCCATTTGACGAATTCGGTCAATTCCAACGTCATATTCACTTTGAACATGCTGAACAATCTGAATTATTGGACATTCAGACTATTTTGATTTGTCTGCTTGGTTTTATCACTCTGATCACTTTGATTATGCATGCCATTTGACGAATTCGGTCAATTTCAACGTCATATTCACTTTGAACATGCTGAACAAACTGAATTATTGGACATTCAGGCTATTTTCATTTGTCTGGCTGGTTTTATTGGGCATTCAGGCTATTTTGATTAGTCTGGTTGGTTTTATCACTCTGATCACTTTGAATACTTATGCCATTTGACGAATTCGGTCAATTCCAACGTTCTATTCAGTTTCAACATGATGAACATTCTGAATTATTGGACATTCAGGCTATTTTCATTTGCCTGGCTGGTTTTATCACTCTGATCACTTTGATTATTCATGCCATTTGACGAATTCGGTCAATTCCAACGTTCTATTCAGTTTCAACATGATGAACATTCTGAATTATTGGACATTCAGGCTATTTTCATTTGCCTGGCTGGTTTTATCACTCTGATCACTTTGATTATTCATGCCATTTGACGAATTCGGTCAATTCCAACGTCATATTCAGTTTCAACATGATGAACGTTCTGAATTATTGGGCATTCAGGCTATTTTGATTAGTCTGGCTGGTTTTACCACTCTGATCACTTTGATTATTCTTGCCAATTGACGAATTCGGTCAATTCCAACGTCATATTCACTTTGAACATGCTGAACAATCTTAATTATTGGGCATTCAGGCTATTTTGATTAGTCTGGCTGGTTTTATCACTCTGATCACTTTGATTATTCTTGTCATTTGACGAATTCGGTCAATTCCAACGTCATATTCAGTTTCAACATGATGAACATTCTGAATTATTGGGCATTCAGAGTATTTTGATTAGTCTGGCTGGTTTTATCACTCTGATCACTTTGAATACTCTTGCCATTTGACGAATTCGGTCAATTCCAACGTTCTATTCAGTTTCAACATGATGAAAATTCTGAATTATTGGGCATTCAGGCTATTTTGATTAGTCTGGCTGGTTTTACAACTCTGATCACTTTGATTATTCTTGCCAATTGACGAATTCGGTCAATTCCAACGTCATATTCACTTTGAACATGCTGAACAATCTTAATTATTGGACATTCAGACTATTTTGATTTGTCTGCTTGGTTTTATCACTCTGATCACTTTGATTATGCATGCCATTTGACGAATTCGGTCAATTTCAACGTCATATTCACTTTGAACATGCTGAACAAACTGAATTATTGGACATTCAGGCTATTTTCATTTGTCTGGCTGGTTTTATTCGGCATTCAGGCTATTTTGATTAGTCTGGTTGGTTTTATCACTCTGATCACTTTGAATACTTATGCCATTTGACGAATTCGGTCAATTCCAACGTTCTATTCAGTTTCAACATGATGAACATTCTGAATTATTGGGCATTCAGGCTATTTTGATTAGTCTGGCTGGTTTTATCACTCTGATCACTTTGATTATTCTTGCCAATTGACGAATTCGGTCAATTCCAACGTCATATTCACTTTGAACATGATGAACATTCTGAATTATTGGGCATTCAGGCTATTTTGATTAGTCTGGCTGGTTTTATCACTCTGATCACTTTGAATACTCTTGCCATTTGACGAATTCGGTCAATTCCAACGTTCTGTTGAGTTTCAACATGATGAACATTCTGAATTATTGGGCATTCATGCTATTTTGATTAGTCTGGCTGGTTTTATCACTCGTATCACTTTGATTATTCTTGTCATTTGACGAATTCGGTCAATTCCAACGTCATATTCAGTTTCAACATGATGAACATTCTGAATTATTGGGCATTCAGGCTATTTTCATTTGTCTGGCTGGTTTTATTGGGCATTCAGGCTATTTTGATTAGTCTGGTTGGTTTTATCACTCTGATCACTTTGAATACTTATGCCATTTGACGAATTCGGTCAATTCCAACGTTCTATTCAGTTTCAACATGATGAACATTCTGAATTATTGGGCATTCAGGCTATTTTGATAAGTCTGGCTGGTTTTATCACTCTGATCACTTTGATTATTCTTGTCATTTCACGAATTCGGTCAATTCCAACGTCATATTCAGTTTCAACATGATGAACATTCTGAATTATTGGGCATTCAGGCTATTTTGATTAGTCTGGCTGGTTTTATCACTCTGATCACTTTGAATACTCTTGCCATTTGACGAATTCGGTCAATTCCAACGTTCTGTTCAGTTTCAACATGATGAACATTCTAAATTATTGGGCATTCATGCTATTTTGATTAGTCTGCCTGGTTTTATCACTCTGATCACTTTGAATACTCTTGCCATTTGACGAATTCGGTCAATTCCAACGTTCTATTCAGTTTCAACATGATGAACATTCTGAATTATTGGGCATTCAGGCTATTTTGATTAGTCTGGCTGGTTTTATCACTCTGATCACTTTGATTATTCTTGTCATTTGACGAATTCGGTCAATTCCAACGTCTAATTAACTTTGAACATGCTGAACAATCTTAATTATTGGACATTCAGGCTATTTTCATTTGTCTGCCTGGTTTTATCACTCTGATCACTTTGATTATTCTTGTCATTTGACGAATTCGGTCAATTCCAACGTCATATTCAGTTTCAACATGATGAACATTCTGAATTATTGGGCATTCAGACTATTTTGATTAGTCTGGCTGGTTTTATCACTCTGATCACTTTGAATACTCTTGCCATTTGACGAATTCGGTCAATTCCAACGTTCTATTCAGTTTCAACATGATGAACATTCTGAATTATTGGGCATTCATGCTATTTTGATTAGTCTGGCTGGTTTTATCACTCTGATCACTTTGATTATTCTTGTCATTTGACGAATTCGGTCAATTCCAACGTCAAATTCAGTTTCAACATGCTGAACAATCTTAATTATTGGACATTCAGGCTATTTTCATTTGTCTGCCTTGTTTTATCACTCTGATCACTTTGATTATTTTTGTCATTTGACGAATTCGGTCAATTCCAACGTCATATTCAGTTTCAACATGATGAACGTTCTGAATTATTGGGCATTCAGGCTATTTTGATTAGTCTGGCTGGTTTTACCACTCTGATCACTTTGATTATTCTTGCCAATTGACGAATTCGGTCAATTCCAACGTCATATTCACTTTGAACATGCTGAACAATCTTAATTATTGGGCATTCAGGCTATTTTGATTAGTCTGGCTGGTTTTATCACTTTGATCACTTTGATTATTCTTGTCATTTGACGAATTCGATCAATTCCAACGTCAAATTCAGTTTCAACATGATGAACATTCTGAATTATTGGGCATTCAGGCTATTTTGATTAGTCTGGCTGGTTTTATCACTCTGATCACTTTGATTATTCTTGTCATTTGACGAATTCGGTAAATTCCAACGTCATATTCAGTTTCAACATGATGAACATTCTGAATTATTGGGCATTCAGGCTATTTTGATTAGTCTGGCTGGTTTTATCACTCTGATCACTTTGAATACTCTTGCCATTTGACGAATTCGGTCAATTCCAACGTTCTATTCAGTTTCAACATGATGAACATTCTGAATTATTGGGCATTCAGGCTATTTTGATTAGTCTGGCTGGTTTTATCACTCTGATCACTTTGATTATTCTTGCCATTTGACGAATTCGGTCAATTCCAACGTCATATTCACTTTGAACATGCTGAACAATCTGAATTATTGGACATTCAGGCTATTTTGATTAGTCTGCTTGGTTTTATCACTCTGATCACTTTGAATACTCTTGCCATTTGACGAATTCGGTCAATTCCAACGTTCTGTTCAGTTTCAACATGATGAACATTCTAAATTATTGGGCATTCATGCTATTTTGATTAGTCTGCCTGGTTTTATCACTCTGATCACTTTGAATACTCTTGCCATTTGACGAATTCGGTCAATTCCAACGTTCTATTCAGTTTCAACATGATGAACATTCTGAATTATTGGGCATTCAGGCTATTTTGATTAGTCTGGCTGGTTTTATCACTCTGATCACTTTGATTATTCTTGTCATTTGACGAATTCGGTCAATTCCAACGTCTAATTAACTTTGAACATGCTGAACAATCTTAATTATTGGACATTCAGGCTATTTTCATTTGTCTGCCTGGTTTTATCACTCTGATCACTTTGATTATTCTTGTCATTTGACGAATTCGGTCAATTCCAACGTCATATTCAGTTTCAACATGATGAACATTCTGAATTATTGGGCATTCAGACTATTTTGATTAGTCTGGCTGGTTTTATCACTCTGATCACTTTGAATACTCTTGCCATTTGACGAATTCGGTCAATTCCAACGTTCTATTCAGTTTCAACATGATGAACATTCTGAATTATTGGGCATTCATGCTATTTTGATTAGTCTGGCTGGTTTTATCACTCTGATCACTTTGATTATTCTTGTCATTTGACGAATTCGGTCAATTCCAACGTCAAATTCAGTTTCAACATGCTGAACAATCTTAATTATTGGACATTCAGGCTATTTTCATTTGTCTGCCTTGTTTTATCACTCTGATCACTTTGATTATTTTTGTCATTTGACGAATTCGGTCAATTCCAACGTCATATTCAGTTTCAACATGATGAACGTTCTGAATTATTGGGCATTCAGGCTATTTTGATTAGTCTGGCTGGTTTTACCACTCTGATCACTTTGATTATTCTTGCCAATTGACGAATTCGGTCAATTCCAACGTCATATTCACTTTGAACATGCTGAACAATCTTAATTATTGGGCATTCAGGCTATTTTGATTAGTCTGGCTGGTTTTATCACTTTGATCACTTTGATTATTCTTGTCATTTGACGAATTCGATCAATTCCAACGTCAAATTCAGTTTCAACATGATGAACATTCTGAATTATTGGGCATTCAGGCTATTTTGATTAGTCTGGCTGGTTTTATCACTCTGATCACTTTGATTATTCTTGTCATTTGACGAATTCGGTAAATTCCAACGTCATATTCAGTTTCAACATGATGAACATTCTGAATTATTGGGCATTCAGGCTATTTTGATTAGTCTGGCTGGTTTTATCACTCTGATCACTTTGAATACTCTTGCCATTTGACGAATTCGGTCAATTCCAACGTTCTATTCAGTTTCAACATGATGAACATTCTGAATTATTGGGCATTCAGGCTATTTTGATTAGTCTGGCTGGTTTTATCACTCTGATCACTTTGATTATTCTTGCCATTTGACGAATTCGGTCAATTCCAACGTCATATTCACTTTGAACATGCTGAACAATCTGAATTATTGGACATTCAGACTATTTTGATTTGTCTGCTTGGTTTTATCACTCTGATCACTTTGATTATGCATGCCATTTGACGAATTCGGTCAATTTCAACGTCATATTCACTTTGAACATGCTGAACAAACTGAATTATTGGACATTCAGGCTATTTTCATTTGTCTGGCTGGTTTTATTGGGCATTCAGGCTATTTTGATTAGTCTGGTTGGTTTTATCACTCTGATCACTTTGAATACTTATGCCATTTGACGAATTCGGTCAATTCCAACGTTCTATTCAGTTTCAACATGATGAACATTCTGAATTATTGGACATTCAGGCTATTTTCATTTGCTTGGCTGGTTTTATCACTCTGATCACTTTGATTATTCATGCCATTTGACGGATTCGGTCAATTCCAACGTCATATTCAGTTTCAACATGATGAACATTCTGAATTATTGGGCATTCAGGCTATTTTGATTAGTCTGGCTGGTTTTACCACTCTGATCACTTTGATTATTCTTGCCAATTGACGAATTCGGTCAATTCCAACGTCATATTCACTTTGAACATGCTGAACAATCTTAATTATTGGGCATTCAGGCTATTTTGATTAGTCTGGCTGGTTTTATCACTCTGATCACTTTGATTATTCTTGTCATTTGACGAATTCGGTCAATTCCAACGTCAAATTCAGTTTCAACATGATGAACATTCTGAATTATTGGGCATTCAGGCTATTTTGATTAGTCTGGCTGGTTTTATCACTCTGATCACTTTGATTATTCTTGTCATTTGACGAATTCGGTCAATTCCAACGTCATATTCAGTTTCAACATGATGAACATTCTGAATTATTGGGCATTCAGACTATTTTGATTAGTCTGGCTGGTTTTATCACTCTGATCACTTTGAATACTCTTGCCATTTGACGAATTCGGTCAATTCCAACGTTCTATTCAGTTTCAACATGATGAACATTCTGAATTATTGGGCATTCATGCTATTTTGATTAGTCTGGCTGGTTTTATCACTCTGATCACTTTGATTATTCTTGTCATTTGACGAATTCGGTCAATTCCAACGTCAAATTCAGTTTCAACATGCTGAACAATCTTAATTATTGGACATTCAGGCTATTTTCATTTGGCTGGCTGGTTTTATCACTCTGATCACTTTGATTATTCATGCCATTTGACGAATTCGGTCAATTCCAACGTTCTGTTCAGTTTCAACATGATGAACATTCTGAATTATTGGGCATTCATGCTATTTTGATTAGTCTGGCTGGTTTTATCACTCTGATCACTTTGAATACTCTTGCCATTTGACGAATTCGGTCAATTCCAAAGTTCTATTCAGTTTCAACATGATGAACATTCTGAATTATTGGGCATTCAGGCTATTTTGATTAGTCTGGCTGGTTTTATCACTCTGATCACTTTGATTATTCTTGTCATTTGACGAATTCGGTCAATTCCAACGTCAAATTCAGTTTCAACATGATGAACATTCTGAATTATTGGGCATTCAGGCTATTTTGATTAGTCTGGCTGGTTTTATCACTCTGATCACTTTGATTATTCTTGTCATTTGACGAATTCGGTCAATTCCAACGTCATATTCAGTTTCAACATGATGAACATTCTGAATTATTGGGCATTCAGGCTATTTTGATTAGTCTGGCTGGTTTGATCACTCTGATCACTTTGAATACTCTTGCCATTTGACGAATTCGGTCAATTCCAACGTTCTATTCAGTTTCAACATGATGAACATTCTGAATTATTGGGCATTCAGGCTATTTTGATTAGTCTGGCTGGTTTTATCACTCTGATCACTTTGATTGTTCTTGTCATTTGACGAATTCGGTCAATTCCAACGTCAAATTCAGTTTCAACATGATGAACATTCTGAATTATTGGGCATTCAGGCTATTTTGATTAGTCTGGCTGGTTTTATCACTCTGATCACTTTGATTATTCTTGTCATTTGACGAATTCGGTCAATTCCAACGTCATATTCAGTTTCAACATGATGAACATTCTGAATTATTGGGCATTCAGGCTATTTTGATTAGTCTGGCTGGTTTTATCACTCTGATCACTTTGAATACTCTTGCCATTTGACGAATTCGGTCAATTCCAACGTTCTATTCAGTTTCAACACGATGAACATTCTGAATTATTGGGCATTCAGGCTATTTTCATTTGTCTGGCTGGTTTTATCACTCTGATTATTCTTGCCATTTGACGAATTCGGTCAATTCCAACGTCATATTCACTTTGAACATGCTGAACAATCTGAATTATTGGACATTCAGACTATTTTGATTTGTCTGCTTGGTTTTATCACTCTGATCACTTTGATTATGCATGCCATTTAACGAATTCGGTCAATTTCAACGTCATATTCACTTTGAACATGCTGAACAAACTGAATTATTGGACATTCAGGCTATTTTCATTTGTCTGGCTGGTTTTATTGGGCATTCAGGCTATTTTGATTAGTCTGGTTGGTTTTATCACTCTGATCACTTTGAATACTTATGCCATTTGACGAATTCGGTCAATTCCAACGTTCTATTCAGTTTCAACATGATTGGGCATTCAGGCTATTTTGATAAGTCTGGCTGGTTTTATCACTCTGATCACTTTGATTATTCTTGTCATTTCACGAATTCGGTCAATTCCAACGTCATATTCAGTTTCAACATGATGAACATTCTGAATTATTGGGCATTCAGGCTATTTTGATTAGTCTGGCTGGTTTTATCACTCTGATCACTTTGAATACTCTTGCCATTTGACGAATTCGGTCAATTCCAACGTTCTGTTCAGTTTCAACATGATGAACATTCTAAATTATTGGGCATTCATGCTATTTTGATTAGTCTGCCTGGTTTTATCACTCTGATCACTTTGAATACTCTTGCCATTTGACGAATTCGGTCAATTCCAACGTTCTATTCAGTTTCAACATGATGAACATTCTGAATTATTGGGCATTCAGGCTATTTTGATTAGTCTGGCTGGTTTTATCACTCTGATCACTTTGATTATTCTTGTCATTTGACGAATTCGGTCAATTCCAACGTCTAATTAACTTTGAACATGCTGAACAATCTTAATTATTGGACATTCAGGCTATTTTCATTTGTCTGCCTGGTTTTATCACTCTGATCACTTTGATTATTCTTGTCATTTGACGAATTCGGTCAATTCCAACGTCATATTCAGTTTCAACATGATGAACATTCTGAATTATTGGACATTCAGGCTATTTTCATTTGCCTGGCTGGTTTTATCACTCTGATCACTTTGATTATTCATGCCATTTGACGAATTCGGTCAATTCCAACGTTCTGTTCAGTTTCAACATGAGGAACATTCTGAATTATTGGGCATTCATGCTATTTTGATTAGTCTGGCTGGTTTTATCACTCTGATCACTTTGAATACTCTTGCCATTTGACGAATTAGGTCAATTCCAACGTTCTATTCAGTTTCAACATGATGAACATTCTGAATTATTGGACATTCAGGCTATTTTCATATGTCTGGCTGGTTTTATCACTCTGATCACTTTGATTATTCTTGCCAATTGACGAATTATTTCAATTCCAACGTCATATTCACTTTGAACATGCTGAACAATCTGAATTATTGGACATTCAGGCTATTTTCATTTGCCTGGCTGGTTTTATCACTCTGATCACTTTGATTATTCATGCAATTTGACGAATTCGGTCAATTCCAACGTCATATTCAGTTTCAACATGATGAACATTCTGAATTATTGGGCATTCAGGCTATTTTGATTAGTCTGGCTGGTTTTATCACTCTGATCACTTTGATTATTCTTGCCAATTGACGAATTCGGTCAATTCCAACGTCATATTCACTTTGAACATGCTGAACAATCTTAATAATTGGGCATTCAGGCTATTTTGATTAGTCTGGCTGGTTTTATCACTCTGATCACTTTGATTATTCTTGTCATTTGACGAATTCGGTCAACTCCAACGTGAAATTCAGTTTCAACATGATGAGCATTCTGAATTATTGGGCATTCAGGCTATTTTGATTAGTATGGCTGGTTGTATCACTCTGATCACTTTGATTATTCTTGTCATTTGACGAATTCGGTCAATTCCAACGTCATATTCAGTTTCAACATGATGAACATTCTGAATTATTGGGCATTCCGGCTATTTTGATAAGTCTGGCTGGTTTTATCACTCTGATCACTTTGAATACTCTTGCCATTTGACGAATTCGGTCAATTCCAACGTTCTATTCAGTTTCAACATGATGAACATTCTGAATTATTGGGCATTCAGGCTATTTTGATTAGTCTGGCTGGTTTTATCAATCTGATCACTTTGAATACTCTTGCCATTTGACGAATTCGGTCAATTCCAACGTTCTATTCAGTTTCAACATGATGAACATTCTGAATTATTGGGCATTCAGGCTATTTTCATTTGTCTGGCTGGTTTTATCACTCTGATCGCTTTGATTATTCTTGCCATTTGACGAATTCGGTCAATTCCAACGTCATATTCACTTTGAACATGCTGAACAATCTGAATTATTGGACATTCAGACTATTTTGATTTGTCTGCTTGGTTTTATCACTCTGATCACTTTGATTATGCATGCCATTTGACGAATTCGGTCAATTTCAATGTCATATTCACTTTGAACATGCTGAACAATCTGAATTATTGGACATTCAGGCTATTTTCATTTGTCTGGCTGGTTTTATTGGGCATTCAGGCTATTTTGAGTAGTCTGGTTGGTTTTATCACTCTGATCACTTTGAATACTTATGCCATTTGACGAATTCGGTCAATTCCAACGTTCTATTCAGTTTCAACATGATGAACATTCTGAATTATTGGGCATTCAGGCTATTTTGATTAGTCTGGCTGGTTTTATCACTCTGATCACTTTGAATACTTATGCCATTTGACGAATTCGGTCAATTCCAACGTTCTATTCAGTTTCAACATGATGAACATTCTGAATTATTGGGCATTCAGGCTATTTTGATTAGTCTGGCTGGTTTTATCACTCTGATCACTTTGATTATTCTTGCCAGTTGACGAATTCGGTCAATTCCAACGTCATATTCACTTTGAACATGCTGAACAATCTTAATTATTGGGCATTTAGGCTATTTTGATTAGTCTGGCTGGTTTTATCACTCTTATCACTTTGATTATTCTTGTCATTTGACGAATTCGGTCAATTCCAACGTCATATTCAGTTTCAACATGATGAACATTCTGAATTATTGGGCATTCAGGCTATTTTGATTAGTCTGGCTGGTTTTATCACTCTGATCACTTTGATTATTCTTGCCAATTGACGAATTCGGTCAATTCCAACGTCATATTCACTTTGAACATGCTGAACAATGTGAATTATTGGACATTCAGGCTATTTTCATTTGCCTGGCTGGTTTTATCACTCTGATCACTTTAATTATTCTTGTCATTTGACGAATTCGGTCAATTCCAACGTCATATTCAGTTTCAACATGATGAACATTCTGAATTATTGGGCATTCAGGCTATTTTGATTAGTCTGGCTGGTTTTATCACTCTGATCACTTTGATTATGCATGCCATTTGACGAATTCGGTCAATTTCAACGTCATATTCACTTTGAACATGCTGAACAATCTGAATTATTGGACATTCAGGCTATTTTCATTTGTCTGGCTGGTTTTATTGGGCATTCAGGCTATTTTGATTAGTCTGGTTGGTTTTATCACTCTGATCACTTTGAATACTTATGCCATTTGACGAATTCGGTCAATTCCAACGTTCTATTCAGTTTCAACATGATGAACATTCTGAATTATTGGGCATTCAGGCTATTTTGATTAGTCTGGCTGGTTTTATCACTCTGATCACTTTGATTATTCTTGCCAATTGACGAATTCGGTCAATTCCAACGTCATATTCACTTTGAACATGCTGAACAATCTTAATTATTGGGCATTCAGGCTATTTTGATTAGTCTGGCTGGTTTTATCACTCTTATCACTTTGATTATTCTTGTCATTTGACGAATTCGGTCAATTCCAACGTCATTGAATTCGTCAAATGGCATGCGTAATCAAAGTGATCAGAGTGATAAAACCAACCAGTCAAATCAAAATAGTCTGAATGTCCAATAATTCAGATTGTTCAGCATGTTCAAAGTGAATATGACGTTGGAATTGACCGAATTCGTCAAATGACAAGAATAATCAAAGTGATCAGAGTGATAAAACCAGCCAGACATATGAAAATAGCCTGAATGTCCAATAATTCAGATTGTTCAGCATGTTCAAAGTGAATATGACGTTGGAATTGACCGAATTCGTCAAATGGCATGCGTAATCAAAGTGATCAGAGTGATAAAACCAGCCAGACAAATGAAAATAGCCTGAATGTCCAATAATTCAGATTGTTCAGCATGTTCAAAGTGAATTTGACGTTGGAATTGACCGAATTCGTCAAATGGCATGAATAATCAAAGTGATCAGATTGATAAAACCAGCCAGACAAATGAAAATAGCCTGAATGTCCAATAATTCAGATTGTTCAGCATGTTCAAAGTGAATATGACGTTGGAATTGACCGAATTCGTCAAATGGCATGCATAATCAAAGTGATCAGAGTGATAAAACCAGCCAGACAAATGAAAATAGACTGAATGTTCAATAATTCAGATTGTTCAGCATGTTCAAAGTGAATATGACGTTGGAATTGACCGAATTCGTCAAATGACAAGAATAATCAAAGTGATAAAACCAGCCAGACAAATTAAAATAGCCTGCATGTCCAATAATTCAGATTGTTCAGCATGTTAAAAGTCAATACAACGTTGGAATTGACCGAATTCGTCAAATGGCAAGAATAATCAAAGTGATCAGCGTGATAAAACCAACCAGACAAATCAAAATAGCCTGAATGTCCAATAATTCAGATTGTTCAGCATGTTCAAAGTGAATATGACGTTGGAATTGACCGAATTCGTCAAATGACAAGAATAATCAAAGTGATCAGGGTGATAAAACCAGCCAGACAAATGAAAATAGCCTGAATGTCCAATAATTCAGATTGTTCAGCATGTTCGAAGTGAATATGACGTTGGAATAGACCGAATTCGTCAAATGGCATGAATAATCAAAGTGATCAGAGTGATAAAACCAGCTAGACAAATGAAAATAGCCTGAATGTCCAATAATTCAGATTGCTCAGCATGTTCAAAGTGAATATGACGTTGGAATAGACCGAATTCGTCAAATGGCAAGAATAATCAAAGTGATCAGAGTGATAAAACCAGCCAGACAAATGAAAATAGCCTGAATGTCCAATAATTCAGATTGTTCAGCATGTTCAAAGTGAATATGACGTTGGAATAGACCGAATTCGTTAAATGGCATGAATAATCAAAGTGATCAGAGTGATAAAACCAGCCAGACAAATAAAAATAGCCTGAATGTCCAATAATTCAGATTGTTCAGCATGTTCAAAGTGAATATGACGTTGGAATTGACCGAATTCGTCAAATGGCATGCGTAATCATAGTGATCAGAGTGATAAAACCAACCAGACAAATAAAAATAGCCTGAATGTCCAATAATTCAGATTGTTCAGCATGTTCAAAGTGAATATGACGTTCGAATTGACCGAATTCGTCAAATGGCATGCATAATCAAAGTGATAAAACCAGCCAGACAAATGCAAATAGCCTGAATGTCCAATAATTCAGATTGTTCAGCATGTTCAAAGTGAATATGATGTTGGAATTGACCGAATTCGTCAAATGGCATGAATAATCAAAGTGATCAGAGTGATAACACCAGCCAGACAAATGAAAATAGCCTGAATGTCCAATAATACAGATTGTTCAGCATGTTCAAAGTGAATATGACGTTGGAATTGACCGAATTCGTCAAATGACATGAATAATCAAAGTGATCAAATGAAAATAGCCTGAATGTCCAATAATTCAGATTGTTCAGCATGTTCAAAGTGAATATAACGTTGGAATTGACCGAATTCGTCAATTGGCAAGAATAATCAAAGTGATCAGAGTGATAAAACCAACCAGACAAATCAAAATATCCTGAATGTCCAATAATTCAGATTGTTCAGCATGTTCAAAGTGAATATGACGTTCGAATTGACCGAATTCGTCAAATGGCATGCATAATCAAAGTGATAAAACCAGCCAGACAAATGAAAATAGCCTGAATGTCCAATAATTCAGATTGTTCAGCATGTTCAAAGTGAATATGACGTTGGAATAGACCGAATTCGTCAAATGGCAAGAATAATCAAAGTGATCAGAGTGATAAAACCAGCCAGACAAATGAAAATAGCCTGAATGTCCAATAATTCAGATTGTTCAGCATGTTCAAAGTGAATATGACGTTGGAATAGACCGAATTCGTTAAATGGCATGAATAATCAAAGTGATCAGAGTGATAAAACCAGCCAGACAAATGAAAATAGCCTGAATGTCCAATAATTCAGATTGTTCAGCATGTTCAAAGTGAATATGACGTTGGAATTGACCGAATTCGTCAAATGACAAGAATAATCAAAGTGATCAGAGTGATAAAACCAGACAAATCAAAATAGTCTGAATGTCCAATAATTCAGATTGTTCAGCATGTTCAAAGTGAATATGACGTTGGAATTGACCGAATTCGTCAAATGACAAGAATAATCAAAGTGATCAGAGTGATAAAACCAGCCAGACAAATGAAAATAGCCTGAATGTCCAATAATTCAGATTGTTCAGCATGTTCAAAGTGAATATGACGTTGGAATTCACCGAATTCGTCAAATGGCATGCGTAATCAAAGTGATCAGAGTGATAAAACCAACCAGACAAATCAAAATAGCCTGAATGTCCAATAATTCAGATTGTTCAGCATGTTCAAAGTGAATATGACGTTCGAATTGACCGAATTCGTCAAATGGCATGCATAATCAAAGTGATAAAACCAGCCAGACAAATGAAACTAGCCTGAATGTCCAATAATTCAGATTGTTCAGCATGTTCAAAGTGAATATGATGTTGGAATTGACCGAATTCGTCAAATGGCATGAATAATCAAAGTGATCAGAGTGATAACACCAGCCAGACAAATGAAAATAGCCTGAATGTCCAATAATACAGATTGTTCAGCATGTTCAAAGTGAATATGACGTTGGAATTGACCGAATTCGTCAAATGACATGAATAATCAAAGTGATCAGATTGATAAAACCAGCCAGACAAATGAAAATAGCCTGAATGTCCAATAATTCAGATTGTTCAAAGTGAATATAACGTTGGAATTGACCGAATTCGTCAATTGGCAAGAATAATCAAAGTGATCAGAGTGATAAAACCAGCCAGACAAATGAAAATAGCCTGAATGTCCAATAATTCAGATTGTTCAGCATGTTCAAAGTGAATATGACGTTAGAATTGACCGAATTCGTCAAATGGCATGCGTAATCAAAGTGCTCAGAGTGATAAAACCAACCAGACAAATCAAAATAGTCTGAATGTCCAATAATTCAGATTGTTCAGCATGTTCAAAGTGAACATGATGTTAGAATTGACCGAATTCGTCAAATGGCATGCATAATCAAAGTGATCAGAGTGATACAACCAGCCAGACAAATGAAAATAGCCTGACTGTCCAATAATTCAGATTGTTCAGCATGTTCAAAGTACATATGACGTTAGAATTGACCGAATTCGTCAAATGGCATGCGTAATCAAAGTGATCAGAGTGATAAAACCAGCCAGACAAATGAAAATAGCCTGAATGTCCAATAATTCAGATTGTTCAGCATGTTCAAAGTGAATATGACGTTGCAATTGACCGAATTCGTCAAATGGCATGAATAATCAAAGTGATCATAGTGATAAAACCAGCCAGACAAATGAAAATAGCCTGAATGTCCAATAATTCAGATTGTTCAGCATGTTCAAAGTGAATATGACGTTGGAATTGACTGAATTCGTCAAATGGCATGAATAATCAAAGTGATCAGAGTGATAAAACCAACCAGACAAATCAAAATAGCCTGAATGTCCAATAATTCAGATTGTTCAGCATGTTCAAAGTGAATATGACGTTGGAATTGACCGAATTCGTCAAATGGCATGAATAATCAAAGTGATCAGATTGATAAAACCAGCCAGACAAATGAAAATAGCCTGAATTTCCAATAATTAAGATTGTTCAGCATGTTCAAAGTGAATATGACGTTGGAATTGACCGAATTCGTCAAATGACAAGAATAATCAAAGTGATCAGAGTGATAAAACCAGCCAGACAAATCAAAATAGCCTGAATGTCCAATAATTCAGATTGTTCAGCATGTTCAAAGTGAACATGATGTTAGAATTGACCGAATTCGTCAAATGGCATGCGTAATCAAATTGATCAGAGTGATAAAACCAACCAGACAAATCAAAATAGTCTGAATGTCCAATAATTCAGATTGTTCAGCATGTTCAAAGTGAATATGATGTTGGAATTGACCGAATTCGTCAAATGACAAGAATAATCAAAGTGATCAGAGTGATAAAACCAGCCAGACAAATGAAAATAGCCTGAATGTCCAATAATTCAGATTGTTCAGCATGTTAAAGGGAATATGACGTTGGAATTGACCGAATTCGTCAAATGGCATGCGTAATCAAAGTGATCAGAGTGATAAAACCAACCAGACAAATCAAAATAGTCTGAATGTCCAATAATTCAGATTGTTCAGCATGTTCAAAGTGAATATGACGTTGGAATTGACCGAATTCGTCAAATGACAAGAATAATCAAAGTGATCAGAGTGATAAAACCAGCCAGACATATGAAAATAGCCTGAATGTCCAATAATTCAGATTGTTCAGCATGTTCAAAGTGAATATGACGTTGGAATTGACCGAATTCGTCAAATGGCATGCGTAATCAAAGTGATCAGAGTGATAAAACCAACCAGACAAATCAAAATAGTCTGAATGTCCAATAATTCAGATTGTTCAGCATGTTCAAAGTGAATATGATGTTGGAATTGACCGAATTCGTCAAATGGCATGAATAATCAAAGTGATCAGAGTGATAAAACCAGCCAGACAAATGAAAATAGCCTGAATGTCCAATAATTCAGATTGTTCAGCATGTTCAAAGTGAATTTGACGTTGGAATTGACCGAATTCGTCAAATGGCATGAATAATCAAAGTGATCAGATTGATAAAACCAGCCAGACAAATGAAAATAGCCTGAATGTCCAATAATTCAGATTGTTCAGCATGTTCAAAGTGAATATGACGTTGGAATTGACCGAATTCGTCAAATGGCATGCATAATCAAAGTGATCAGAGTGATAAAACCAGCCAGACAAATGAAAATAGCCTGAATGTCCAATAATTCAGATTGTTCAGCATGTTCAAAGTGAATATGACGTTGGAATTGACCGAATTCGTCAAATGGCATGAATAATCAAAGTGATCAGAGTGATAAAACCAGCCAGACAAATGAAAATAGCCTGAATGTCCAATAATTCAGATTGTTCAGCATGTTCAAAGTGAATATGACGTTGGAATTGACCGAATTCGTCAAATGGCATGAATAATCAAAGTGACCAGATTGATAAAACCAGCCAGACAAATGAAAATAGCCTGAATGTCCAATAATTCAGATTGTTCAGCATGTTCAAAGTGAATATGACGTTGGAATTGACCGAATTCGTCAAATGGCATGCATAATCAAAGTGATCAGAGTGATAAAACCAGCCAGACAAATGAAAATAGACTGAATGTCCAATAATTCAGATTGTTCAGCATGTTCAAAGTGAATATGACGTTGGAATTGACCGAATTCGTCAAATGACAAGAATAATCAAAGTGATCAGAGTGATAAAACCAGCCAGACAAATGAAAATAGCCTGAATGTCCAATAATTCAGATTGTTCAGCATGTTCAAAGTGAATATGACGTTGGACTTGACCGAATTCGTCAAATGGCATGCGTAATAAAAGTGATCAGCGTGATAAAACCAGCCAGACAAATGAAAATAGCCTGAATGTCCAATAATTAAGATTGTTCAGCATGTTCAAAGTGAATATGACGTTGGAATTGACCGAATTCGTCAAATGACAAGAATAATCAAAGTGATCAGAGTGATAAAACCAGCCAGACAAATCAAAATAGCCTGAATGTCCAATAATTCAGATTGTTCAGCATGTTCAAAGTGAACATGATGTTAGAACTGACCGAATTCGTCAAATGGCATGCGTAATCAAATTGATCAGAGTGATAAAACCAACCAGACAAATCAAAATAGTCTGAATGTCCAATAATTCAGATTGTTCAGCATGTTCAAAGTGAATATGATGTTGGAATTGACCGAATTCGTCAAATGACAAGAATAATCAAAGTGATCAGAGTGATAAAACCAGCCAGACAAATGAAAATAGCCTGAATGTCCAATAATTCAGATTGTTCAGCATGTTCAAAGTGAATATGACGTTGGAATTGACCGAATTCGTCAAATGGCATGCATAATCAAAGTGATCAGAGTGATAAAACCAGCCAGACAAATGAAAATAGCCTGAATGTCCAATAATTCAGATTGTTCAGCATGTTCAAAGTGAATATGACGTTGGAATTGACCGAATTCGTCAAATGGCATGAATAATCAAAGTGATCAGAGTGATAAAACCAGCCAGACAAATGAAAATAGCCTGAATGTCCAATAATTCAGATTGTTCAGCATGTTCAAAGTGAATATGACGTTGGAATTGACCGAATTCGTCAAATGGCATGAATAATCAAAGTGACCAGATTGATAAAACCAGCCAGACAAATGAAAATAGCCTGAATGTCCAATAATTCAGATTGTTCAGCATGTTCAAAGTGAATATGACGTTGGAATTGACCGAATTCGTCAAATGGCATGCATAATCAAAGTGATCAGAGTGATAAAACCAGCCAGACAAATGAAAATAGACTGAATGTCCAATAATTCAGATTGTTCAGCATGTTCAAAGTGAATATGACGTTGGAATTGACCGAATTCGTCAAATGACAAGAATAATCAAAGTGATCAGAGTGATAAAACCAGCCAGACAAATGAAAATAGCCTGAATGTCCAATAATTCAGATTGTTCAGCATGTTCAAAGTGAATATGACGTTGGACTTGACCGAATTCGTCAAATGGCATGCGTAATAAAAGTGATCAGCGTGATAAAACCAGCCAGACAAATGAAAATAGCCTGAATGTCCAATAATTAAGATTGTTCAGCATGTTCAAAGTGAATATGACGTTGGAATTGACCGAATTCGTCAAATGACAAGAATAATCAAAGTGATCAGAGTGATAAAACCAGCCAGACAAATCAAAATAGCCTGAATGTCCAATAATTCAGATTGTTCAGCATGTTCAAAGTGAACATGATGTTAGAATTGACCGAATTCGTCAAATGGCATGCGTAATCAAATTGATCAGAGTGATAAAACCAACCAGACAAATCAAAATAGTCTGAATGTCCAATAATTCAGATTGTTCAGCATGTTCAAAGTGAATATGATGTTGGAATTGACCGAATTCGTCAAATGACAAGAATAATCAAAGTGATCAGAGTGATAAAACCAGCCAGACAAATGAAAATAGCCTGAATGTCCAATAATTCAGATTGTTCAGCATGTTAAAGGGAATATGACGTTGGAATTGACCGAATTCGTCAAATGGCATGCGTAATCAAAGTGATCAGAGTGATAAAACCAACCAGACAAATCAAAATAGTCTGAATGTCCAATAATTCAGATTGTTCAGCATGTTCAAAGTGAATATGACGTTGGAATTGACCGAATTCGTCAAATGACAAGAATAATCAAAGTGATCAGAGTTAAAACCAGCCAGACATATGAAAATAGCCTGAATGTCCAATAATTCAGATTGTTCAGCATGTTCAAAGTGAATATGACGTTGGAATTGACCGAATTCGTCAAATGGCATGCGTAATCAAAGTGATCAGAGTGATAAAACCAACCAGACAAATCAAAATAGTCTGAATGTCCAATAATTCAGATTGTTCAGCATGTTCAAAGTGAATATGATGTTGGAATTGACCGAATTCGTCAAATGGCATGAATAATCAAAGTGATCAGAGTGATAAAACCAGCCAGACAAATGAAAATAGCCTGAATGTCCAATAATTCAGATTGTTCAGCATGTTCAAAGTGAATTTGACGTTGGAATTGACCGAATTCGTCAAATGGCATGAATAATCAAAGTGATCAGATTGATAAAACCAGCCAGACAAATGAAAATAGCCTGAATGTCCAATAATTCAGATTGTTCAGCATGTTCAAAGTGAATATGACGTTGGAATTGACCGAATTCGTCAAATGGCATGCATAATCAAAGTGATCAGAGTGATAAAACCAGCCAGACAAATGAAAATAGCCTGAATGTCCAATAATTCAGATTGTTCAGCATGTTCAAAGTGAATATGACGTTGGAATTGACCGAATTCGTCAAATGGCATGAATAATCAAAGTGATCAGAGTGATAAAACCAGCCAGACAAATGAAAATAGCCTGAGTGTCCAATAATTCAGATTGTTCAGCATGTTCAAAGTGAATATGACGTTGGAATTGACCGAATTCGTCAAATGGCATGAATAATCAAAGTGACCAGATTGATAAAACCAGCCAGACAAATGAAAATAGCCTGAATGTCCAATAATTCAGATTGTTCAGCATGTTCAAAGTGAATATGACGTTGGAATTGACCGAATTCGTCAAATGGCATGCATAATCAAAGTGATCAGAGTGATAAAACCAGCCAGACAAATGAAAATAGACTGAATGTCCAATAATTCAGATTGTTCAGCATGTTCAAAGTGAATATGACGTTGGAATTGACCGAATTCGTCAAATGACAAGAATAATCAAAGTGATCAGAGTGATAAAACCAGCCAGACAAATGAAAATAGCCTGAATGTCCAATAATTCAGATTGTTCAGCATGTTCAAAGTGAATATGACGTTGGAATTGACCGAATTCGTCAAATGACAAGAATAATGAAAGTGATCAGGGTGATAAAACCAGCCACAAATGAAAATAGCCTGAATGTCCAATAATTCAGATTGTTCAGCATGTTCAAAGTGAATATGACGTTAGAATTGACCGAATTCGTCAAATGGCATGCGTAATAAAAGTGATCAGCGTGATAAAACCAACCAGACAAATCAAAATAGTCTGAATGTCCAATAATTCAGATTGTTCAGCATGTTCAAAGTGAATATTACGTTAGAATTGACCGAATTCGTCAAATGGCATGCGTAATCAAAGTTCTCAGAGTGATAAAACCAACCAGACAAATCAAAATAGCCTGAATGTCCAATAATTCAGATTGTTCAGCATGTTCAAAGTGAATATGACGTTGGAATTGACCGAATTCGTCAAATGACAAGAATAATCAAAGTGATCAGAGTGATAAAACCAGCCAGACAAATGAAAATAGCCTGACTGTCCAATAATTCAGATTGTTCAGCATGTTCAAAGTGAATATGACGTTGGAATTGACCGAATTCGTCAAATGACAAGAATAATCAAAGTGATCAGGGTGATAAAACCAGCCAGACAAATGAAAATAGCCTGAATGTCCAATAATTCAGATTGTTCAGCATGTTCAAAGTGAATATGACGTTGGAATAGACCGAATTCGTCAAATGGCATGAATAATCAAAGTGATCAGAGTGATAAAACCAGCTAGACAAATGAAAATAGCCTGAATGTCCAATAATTCAGATTGTTCAGCATGTTCAAAGTGAATATGACGTTGGAATAGACCGAATTCGTCAAATGGCAAGAATAATCAAAGTGATCAGAGTGATAAAACCAGCCAGACAAATGAAAATAGCCTGAATGTCCAATAATTCAGATTGTTCAGCATGTTCAAAGTGAATATGACGTTGGAATTGACCGAATTCGTCAAATGGCATGCATAATCAAAGTGATCAGAGTGATAAAACCAGCCAGACAAATGAAAATAGCCTGAATGTCCAATAATTCAGATTGTTCAGCATGTTCAAAGTGAATATGACGTTGGAATTGACCGAATTCGTCAAATGGCATGAATAATCAAAGTGATCAGAGTGATAAAACCAGCCAGACAAATGAAAATAGCCTGAGTGTCCAATAATTCAGATTGTTCAGCATGTTCAAAGTGAATATGACGTTGGAATTGACCGAATTCGTCAAATGGCATGAATAATCAAAGTGACCAGATTGATAAAACCAGCCAGACAAATGAAAATAGCCTGAATGTCCAATAATTCAGATTGTTCAGCATGTTCAAAGTGAATATGACGTTGGAATTGACCGAATTCGTCAAATGGCATGCATAATCAAAGTGATCAGAGTGATAAAACCAGCCAGACAAATGAAAATAGACTGAATGTCCAATAATTCAGATTGTTCAGCATGTTCAAAGTGAATATGACGTTGGAATTGACCGAATTCGTCAAATGACAAGAATAATCAAAGTGATCAGAGTGATAAAACCAGCCAGACAAATGAAAATAGCCTGAATGTCCAATAATTCAGATTGTTCAGCATGTTCAAAGTGAATATGACGTTGGAATTGACCGAATTCGTCAAATGACAAGAATAATCAAAGTGATCAGGGTGATAAAACCAGCCACAAATGAAAATAGCCTGAATGTCCAATAATTCAGATTGTTCAGCATGTTCAAAGTGAATATGACGTTAGAATTGACCGAATTCGTCAAATGGCATGCGTAATAAAAGTGATCAGCGTGATAAAACCAACCAGACAAATCAAAATAGTCTGAATGTCCAATAATTCAGATTGTTCAGCATGTTCAAAGTGAATATTACGTTAGAATTGACCGAATTCGTCAAATGGCATGCGTAATCAAAGTGCTCAGAGTGATAAAACCAACCAGACAAATCAAAATAG
Source organism: Hydrotaea cyrtoneurina (assembly GCA_958296145.1). Taxonomy (NCBI): domain Eukaryota; kingdom Metazoa; phylum Arthropoda; class Insecta; order Diptera; family Muscidae; genus Hydrotaea; species Hydrotaea cyrtoneurina. The sequence continues at coordinate 80,768,949 of OY282513.1, forward strand.
CCTGAATGTCCAATAATTCAGATTGTTCAGCATGTTCAAAGTGAATATGACGTTGGAATTGACCGAATTCGTCAAATGACAAGAATAATCAAAGTGATCAGAGTTATAAAACCAGCCAGACAAATGAAAATAGCCTGACTGTCCAATAAAACCAACCAGACAAATCAAAATAGTCTGAATGTCCAATAATTCAGATTGTTCAGCATGTTCAAAGTGAATATGACGTTGGAATTGACCGAATTCGTCAAATGACAAGAATAATCAAAGTGATCAGAGTTAAAACCAGCCAGACATATGAAAATAGCCTGAATGTCCAATAATTCAGATTGTTCAGCATGTTCAAAGTGAATATGACGTTGGAATTGACCGAATTCGTCAAATGGCATGCGTAATCAAAGTGATCAGAGTGATAAAACCAACCAGACAAATCAAAATAGTCTGAATGTCCAATAATTCAGATTGTTCAGCATGTTCAAAGTGAATGTGATGTTGGAATTGACCGAATTCGTCAAATGGCATGAATAATCAAAGTGATCAGAGTGATAAAACCAGCCAGACAAATGAAAATAGCCTGAATGTCCAATAATTCAGATTGTTCAGCATGTTCAAAGTGAATTTGACGTTGGAATTGACCGAATTCGTCAAATGGCATGAATAATCAAAGTGATCAGATTGATAAAACCAGCCAGACAAATGAAAATAGCCTGAATGTCCAATAATTCAGATTGTTCAGCATGTTCAAAGTGAATATGACGTTGGAATTGACCGAATTCGTCAAATGGCATGCATAATCAAAGTGATCAGAGTGATAAAACCAGCCAGACAAATGAAAATAGCCTGAATGTCCAATAATTCAGATTGTTCAGCATGTTCAAAGTGAATATGACGTTGGAATTGACCGAATTCGTCAAATGGCATGAATAATCAAAGTGATCAGAGTGATAAAACCAGCCAGACAAATGAAAATAGCCTGAGTGTCCAATAATTCAGATTGTTCAGCATGTTCAAAGTGAATATGACGTTGGAATTGACCGAATTCGTCAAATGGCATGAATAATCAAAGTGACCAGATTGATAAAACCAGCCAGACAAATGAAAATAGCCTGAATGCCCAATAATTCAGATTGTTCAGCATGTTCAAAGTGAATATGACGTTGGAATTGACCGAATTCGTCAAATGGCATGCATAATCAAAGTGATCAGAGTGATAAAACCAGCCAGACAAATGAAAATAGACTGAATGTCCAATAATTCAGATTGTTCAGCATGTTCAAAGTGAATATGACGTTGGAATTGACCGAATTCGTCAAATGACAAGAATAATCAAAGTGATCAGAGTGATAAAACCAGCCAGACAAATGAAAATAGCCTGAATGTCCAATAATTCAGATTGTTCAGCATGTTCAAAGTGAATATGACGTTGGAATTGACCGAATTCGTCAAATGACAAGAATAATCAAAGTGATCAGGGTGATAAAACCAGCCACAAATGAAAATAGCCTGAATGTCCAATAATTCAGATTGTTCAGCATGTTCAAAGTGAATATGACGTTAGAATTGACCGAATTCGTCAAATGGCATGCGTAATAAAAGTGATCAGCGTGATAAAACCAACCAGACAAATCAAAATAGTCTGAATGTCCAATAATTCAGATTGTTCAGCATGTTCAAAGTGAATATTACGTTAGAATTGACCGAATTCGTCAAATGGCATGCGTAATCAAAGTGCTCAGAGTGATAAAACCAACCAGACAAATCAAAATAGCCTGAATGTCCAATAATTCAGATTGTTCAGCATGTTCAAAGTGAATATGACGTTGGAATTGACCGAATTCGTCAAATGACAAGAATAATCAAAGTGATCAGAGTGATAAAACCAGCCAGACAAATGAAAATAGCCTGACTGTCCAATAATTCAGATTGTTCAGCATGTTCAAAGTGAATATGACGTTGGAATTGACCGAATTCGTCAAATGACAAGAATAATCAAAGTGATCAGGGTGATAAAACCAGCCAGACAAATGAAAATAGCCTGAATGTCCAATAATTCAGATTGTTCAGCATGTTCAAAGTGAATATGACGTTGGAATAGACCGAATTCGTCAAATGGCATGAATAATCAAAGTGATCAGAGTGATAAAACCAGCTAGACAAATGAAAATAGCCTGAATGTCCAATAATTCAGATTGTTCAGCATGTTCAAAGTGAATATGACGTTGGAATAGACCGAATTCGTCAAATGGCAAGAATAATCAAAGTGATCAGAGTGATAAAACCAGCCAGACAAATGAAAATAGCCTGAATGTCCAATAATTCAGATTGTTCAGCATGTTCAAAGTGAATATGACGTTGGAATTGACCGAATTCGTCAAATGGCATGCATAATCAAAGTGATCAGAGTGATAAAACCAGCCAGACAAATGAAAATAGCCTGAATGTCCAATAATTCAGATTGTTCAGCATGTTCAAAGTGAATATGACGTTGGAATTGACCGAATTCGTCAAATGGCATGAATAATCAAAGTGATCAGAGTGATAAAACCAGCCAGACAAATGAAAATAGCCTGAGTGTCCAATAATTCAGATTGTTCAGCATGTTCAAAGTGAATATGACGTTGGAATTGACCGAATTCGTCAAATGGCATGAATAATCAAAGTGACCAGATTGATAAAACCAGCCAGACAAATGAAAATAGCCTGAATGTCCAATAATTCAGATTGTTCAGCATGTTCAAAGTGAATATGACGTTGGAATTGACCGAATTCGTCAAATGGCATGAATAATCAAAGTGATCAGAGTGATAAAACCAGCCAGACAAATGAAAATAGACTGAATGTCCAATAATTCAGATTGTTCAGCATGTTCAAAGTGAATATGACGTTGGAATTGACCGAATTCGTCAAATGACAAGAATAATCAAAGTGATCAGAGTGATAAAACCAGCCAGACAAATGAAAATAGCCTGAATGTCCAATAATTCAGATTGTTCAGCATGTTCAAAGTGAATATGACGTTGGAATTGACCGAATTCGTCAAATGACAAGAATAATCAAAGTGATCAGGGTGATAAAACCAGCCACAAATGAAAATAGCCTGAATGTCCAATAATTCAGATTGTTCAGCATGTTCAAAGTGAATATGACGTTAGAATTGACCGAATTCGTCAAATGGCATGCGTAATAAAAGTGATCAGCGTGATAAAACCAACCAGACAAATCAAAATAGTCTGAATGTCCAATAATTCAGATTGTTCAGCATGTTCAAAGTGAATATTACGTTAGAATTGACCGAATTCGTCAAATGGCATGCGTAATCAAAGTGCTCAGAGTGATAAAACCAACCAGACAAATCAAAATAGCCTGAATGTCCAATAATTCAGATTGTTCAGCATGTTCAAAGTGAATATGACGTTGGAATTGACCGAATTAGTCAAATGACAAGAATAATCAAAGTGATCAGAGTGATAAAACCAGCCAGACAAATGAAAATAGCCTGACTGTCCAATAATTCAGATTGTTCAGCATGTTCAAAGTGAATATGACGTTGGAATTGACCGAATTCGTCAAATGACAAGAATAATCAAAGTGATCAGGGTGATAAAACCAGCCAGACAAATGAAAATAGCCTGAATGTCCAATAATTCAGATTGTTCAGCATGTTCAAAGTGAATATGACGTTGGAATAGACCGAATTCGTCAAATGGCATGAATAATCAAAGTGATCAGAGTGATAAAACCAGCTAGACAAATGAAAATAGCCTGAATGTCCAATAATTCAGATTGTTCAGCATGTTCAAAGTGAATATGACGTTGGAATAGACCGAATTCGTCAAATGGCAAGAATAATCAAAGTGATCAGAGTGATAAAACCAGCCAGACAAATGAAAATAGCCTGAATGTCCAATAATTCAGATTGTTCAGCATGTTCAAAGTGAATATGACGTTGGAATTGACCGAATTCGTCAAATGACAAGAATAATCAAAGTGATCAGAGTGATAAAACCAGCCAGACAAATGAAAATAGCCTGAATGTCCAATAATTCAGATTGTTCAGCATGTTCAAAGTGAATATGACGTTGGAATTGACCGAATTCGTCAAATGACAAGAATAATCAAAGTGATCAGAGTGATAAAACCAGCCAGACAAATGAAAATAGCCTGAATGTCCAATAATTCAGATTGTTCAGCATGTTCAAAGTGAATATGACGTTGGTATTGACCGAATTCGTCAAATGACAAGAATAATCAAAGTGATCAGAGTGATAAAACCAACCAGACAAATCAAAATAGCCTGAATGTCCAATAATTCAGATTGTTCAGCATGTTCAAAGTGAATATGACGTTCGAATTGACCGAATTCGTCAAATGACAAGAATAATCAAAGTGATCAGAGTGATAAAACCAGCCAGACAAATGAAAATAGCCTGAATGTCCAATAATTCAGATTGTTCAGCATGTTCAAAGTGAATATGACGTTGGAATTGACCGAATTCGTCAAATGGCATGCGTAATCAAAGTGATCAGAGTGATAAAACCAACCAGACAAATCAAAATAGCCTGAATGTCCAATAATTCAGATTGTTCAGCATGTTCAAAGTGAATATGACGTTCGAATTGACCGAATTCGTCAAATGGTATGCATAATCAAAGTGATAAAACCAGCCAAACAAATGAAAATAGCCTGAATGTCCAATAATTCAGATTGTTCAGCATGTTCAAAGTGAATATGACGTTGGAATTGACCGAATTCGTCAAATGGCATGCGTAATCAAAGTGATCAGAGTGATAACACCAGCCAGACAAATGAAAATAGCCTGAATGTCCAATAATTCAGATTGTTCAGCATGTTCAAAGTGAATATGACGTTGGAATTGACCGAATTCGTCAAATGGCATGAATAATCAAAGTGATCAGATTGATAAAACCAGCCAGACAAATGAAAATAGCCTGAATGTCCAATAATTAAGATTGTTCAGCATGTTCAAAGTGAATATGACGTTGGAATTGACCGAATTCGTCAAATGACAAGAATAATCAAAGTGATCAGAGTGATAAAACCAGCCAGACAAATCAAAATAGCCTGAATGTCCAATAATTCAGATTGTTCAGCATGTTCAAAGTGAACATGATGTTAGAATTGACCGAATTCGTCAAATGGCATGCGTAATCAAATTGATCAGAGTGATAAAACCAACCAGACAAATCAAAATAGTCTGAATGTCCAATAATTCAGATTGTTCAGCATGTTCAAAGTGAATATGATGTTGGAATTGACCGAATTCGTCAAATGACAAGAATAATCAAAGTGATCAGAGTGATAAAACCAGCCAGACAAATGAAAATAGCCTGAATGTCCAATAATTCAGATTGTTCAGCATGTTCAAAGTGAATATGACGTTGGAATTGACCGAATACGTCAAATGACAAGAATAATCAAAGTGATCAGAGTGATAAAACCAGCCAGACAAATGAAAATAGCCTGAATGTCCAATAATTCAGATTGTTCAGCATGTTCAAAGTGAATATGACGTTCGAATTGACCGAATTCGTCAAATGACAAGAATAATCAAAGTGATCAGAGTGATAAAACCAGCCAGACAAATGAAAATAGCCTGAATGTCCAATAATTCAGATTGTTCAGCATGTTCAAAGTGAATATGACGTTGGAATTGACCGAATTCGTCAAATGGCATGCGTAATCAAAGTGATCAGAGTGATAAAACCAACCAGACAAATCAAAATAGCCTGAATGTCCAATAATTCAGATTGTTCAGCATGTTCAAAGTGAATATGACGTTCGAATTGACCGAATTCGTCAAATGGTATGCATAATCAAAGTGATAAAACCAGCCAAACAAATGAAAATAGCCTGAATGTCCAATAATTCAGATTGTTCAGCATGTTCAAAGTGAATATGACGTTGGAATTGACCGAATTCGTCAAATGGCATGCGTAATCAAAGTGATCAGAGTGATAACACCAGCCAGACAAATGAAAATAGCCTGAATGTCCAATAATTCAGATTGTTCAGCATGTTCAAAGTGAATATGACGTTGGAATTGACCGAATTCGTCAAATGGCATGAATAATCAAAGTGATCAGATTGATAAAACCAGCCAGACAAATGAAAATAGCCTGAATGTCCAATAATTAAGATTGTTCAGCATGTTCAAAGTGAATATGACGTTGGAATTGACCGAATTCGTCAAATGACAAGAATAATCAAAGTGATCAGAGTGATAAAACCAGCCAGACAAATCAAAATAGCCTGAATGTCCAATAATTCAGATTGTTCAGCATGTTCAAAGTGAACATGATGTTAGAATTGACCGAATTCGTCAAATGGCATGCGTAATCAAATTGATCAGAGTGATAAAACCAACCAGACAAATCAAAATAGTCTGAATGTCCAATAATTCAGATTGTTCAGCATGTTCAAAGTGAATATGATGTTGGAATTGACCGAATTCGTCAAATGACAAGAATAATCAAAGTGATCAGAGTGATAAAACCAGCCAGACAAATGAAAATAGCCTGAATGTCCAATAATTCAGATTGTTCAGCATGTTCAAAGTGAATATGACGTTGGAATTGACCGAATACGTCAAATGACAAGAATAATCAAAGTGATCAGAGTGATAAAACCAGCCAGACAAATGAAAATAGCCTGAATGTCCAATAATTCAGATTGTTCAGCATGTTCAAAGTGAATATGATGTTGGAATTGACCGAATTCGTCAAATGACAAGAATAATCAAAGTGATCAGAGTGATAAAACCAGCCAGACAAATGAAAATAGCCTGAATGTCCAATAATTCAGATTGTTCAGCATGTTCAAAGTGAATATGACGTTGGAATTGACCGAATACGTCAAATGACAAGAATAATCAAAGTGATCAGAGTGATAAAACCAGCCAGACAAATGAAAATAGCCTGAATGTCCAATAATTCAGATTGTTCAGCATGTTCAAAGTGAATATGACGTTGGAATTGACCGAATTCGTCAAATGGCATGCGTAATCAAAGTGATCAGAGTGATAAAACCAACCAGACAAATCAAAATAGTCTGAATGTCCAATAATTCAGATTGTTCAGCATGTTCAAAGTGAATATGATGTTGGAATTGACCGAATTCGTCAAATGGCATGAATAATCAAAGTGATCAGATTGATAAAACCAGCCAGACAAATGAAAATAGCCTGAATGTCCAATAATTCAGATTGTTCAGCATGTTCAAAGTGAATATGACGTTGGAATTGACCGAATTCGTCAAATGGCATGCATAATCAAAGTGATCAGATTGATAAAACCAGCCAGACAAATGAAAATAGCCTGAATGTCCAATAATTCAGATTGTTCAGCATGTTCAAAGTGAATATGACGTTGGAATTGACCGAATTCGTCAAATGGCATGCATAATCAAAGTGATCAGAGTGATAAAACCAGCCAGACAAATGAAAATAGCCTGAATGTCCAATAATTCAGATTGTTCAGCATGTTCAAAGTGAATATGACGTTGGAATTGACCGAATTCGTCAAATGGCATGAATAATCAAAGTGATCAGAGTGATAAAACCAGCCAGACAAATGAAAATAGCCTGAATGTCCAATAATTCAGATTGTTCAGCATGTTCAAAGTGAATATGACGTTGGAATTGACCGAATTCGTCAAATGGCATGAATAATCAAAGTGACCAGATTGATAAAACCAGCCAGACAAATGAAAATAGCCTGAATGTCCAATAATTCAGATTGTTCAGCATGTTCAAAGTGAATATGACGTTGGAATTGACCGAATTCCTCAAATGGCATGCATAATCAAAGTGATCAGAGTGATAAAACCAGCCAGACAAATGAAAATAGACTGAATGTCCAATAATTCAGATTGTTCAGCATGTTCAAAGTGAATATGACGTTGGAATTGACCGAATTCGTCAAATGACAAGAATAATCAAAGTGATCAGAGTGATAAAACCAGCCAGACAAATGAAAATAGACTGAATGTCCAATAATTCAGATTGTTCAGCATGTTCAAAGTGAATATGACGTTGGAATTGACCGAATTCGTCAAATGACAAGAATAATCAAAGTGATCAGGGTGATAAAACCAGCCACAAATGAAAATAGCCTGAATGTCCAATAATTCAGATTGTTCAGCATGTTCAAAGTGAATATGACGTTAGAATTGACCGAATTCGTCAAATGGCATGCGTAATAAAAGTGATCAGCGTGATAAAACCAACCAGACAAATCAAAATAGTCTGAATGTCCAATAATTCAGATTGTTCAGCATGTTCAAAGTGAATATTACGTTAGAATTGACCGAATTCGTCAAATGGCATGCGTAATCAAAGTGCTCAGAGTGATAAAACCAACCAGACAAATCAAAATAGCCTGAATGTCCAATAATTCAGATTGTTCAGCATGTTCAAAGTGAATATGACGTTGGAATTGACCGAATTCGTCAAATGACAAGAATAATCAAAGTGATCAGAGTGATAAAACCAGCCAGACAAATGAAAATAGCCTGACTGTCCAATAATTCAGATTGTTCAGCATGTTCAAAGTGAATATGACGTTGGAATTGACCGAATTCGTCAAATGACAAGAATAATCAAAGTGATCAGGGTGATAAAACCAGCCAGACAAATGAAAATAGCCTGAATGTCCAATAATTCAGATTGTTCAGCATGTTCAAAGTGAATATGACGTTGGAATAGACCGAATTCGTCAAATGGCATGAATAATCAAAGTGATCAGAGTGATAAAACCAGCTAGACAAATGAAAATAGCCTGAATGTCCAATAATTCAGATTGTTCAGCATGTTAAAGGGAATATGACGTTGGAATTGACCGAATTCGTCAAATGGCATGCGTAATCAAAGTGATCAGAGTGATAAAACCAACCAGACAAATCAAAATAGTCTGAATGTCCAATAATTCAGATTGTTCAGCATGTTCAAAGTGAATATGACGTTGGAATTGACCGAATTCGTCAAATGACAAGAATAATCAAAGTGATCAGAGTGATAAAACCAGCCAGACATATGAAAATAGCCTGAATGTCCAATAATTCAGATTGTTCAGCATGTTCAAAGTGAATATGACGTTGGAATTGACCGAATTCGTCAAATGACAAGAATAATCAAAGTGATCAGAGTGATAAAACCAGCCAGACAAATGAAAATAGCCTGAATGTCCAATAATTCAGATTGTTCAGCATGTTCAAAGTGAATATGACGTTGGAATTGACCGAATTCGTCAAATGACAAGAATAATCAAAGTGATCAGAGTGATAAAACCAGCCAGACAAATGAAAATAGCCTGAATGTCCAATAATTCAGATTGTTCAGCATGTTCAAAGTGAATATGACGTTGGTATTGACCGAATTCGTCAAATGACAAGAATAATCAAAGTGATCAGAGTGATAAAACCAACCAGACAAATCAAAATAGCCTGAATGTCCAATAATTCAGATTGTTCAGCATGTTCAAAGTGAATATGACGTTCGAATTGACCGAATTCGTCAAATGACAAGAATAATCAAAGTGATCAGAGTGATAAAACCAGCCAGACAAATGAAAATAGCCTGAATGTCCAATAATTCAGATTGTTCAGCATGTTCAAAGTGAATATGACGTTGGAATTGACCGAATTCGTCAAATGGCATGCGTAATCAAAGTGATCAGAGTGATAAAACCAACCAGACAAATCAAAATAGCCTGAATGTCCAATAATTCAGATTGTTCAGCATGTTCAAAGTGAATATGACGTTCGAATTGACCGAATTCGTCAAATGGCATGCATAATCAAAGTGATAAAACCAGCCAGACAAATGAAAATAGCCTGAATGTCCAATAATTCAGATTGTTCAGCATGTTCAAAGTGAATATGATGTTGGAATTGACCGAATTCGTCAAATGGCATGAATAATCAAAGTGATCAGAGTGATAACACCAGCCAGACAAATGAAAATACCCTGAATGTCCAATAATACAGATTGTTCAGCATGTTCAAAGTGAATATGACGTTGGAATTGACCGAATTCGTCAAATGACATGAATAATCAAAGTGATCAGATTGATAAAACCAGCCAGACAAATGAAAATAGCCTGAATGTCCAATAATTCAGATTGTTCAGCATGTTCAAAGTGAATATGACGTTCGAATTGACCGAATTCGTCAAATGGCATGCATAATCAAAGTGATAAAATTAGCCAGACAAATGAAAATAGCCTGAATGTCCAATAATTCAGATTGTTCAGCATGTTCAAAGTGAATATGACGTTGGAATTGACCGAATTCGTCAAATGGCATGAATAATCAAACTGATCAGAGTGATAAAACCAGCCAGACAAATGAAAATAGCCTGAATGTCCAATAATTCAGATTGTTCAGCATGTTCAAAGTGAATATGACGTTGGAATTGACCGAATTCGTCAAATGGCATGAATAATCAAAGTGATCAGATTGATAAAACCAGCCAGACAAATGAAAATAGCCTGAATGTCCAATAATTCAGATTGTTCAGCATGTTCAAAATGAATATGACGTTGGAATAGACCGAATTCGTCAAATGGCAAGAATAATCAAAGTGATCAGAGTGATAAAACCAGCCAGACAAATGAAAATAGCCTGAATGTCCAATAATTCAGATTGTTCAGCATGTTCAAAGTGAATATGACGTTGGAATAGACCGAATTCGTTAAATGGCATGAATAATCAAAGTGATCAGAGTGATAAAACCAGCCAGACAAATGAAAATAGCCTGAATGTCCAATAATTCAGATTGTTCAGCATGTTCAAAGTGAATATGACGTTGGAATTGACCGAATTCGTCAAATGACAAGAATAATCAAAGTGATCAGAGTGATAAAACCAGCCAGACAAATGAAAATAGCCTGAATGTCCAATAATTCAGATTGTTCAGCATGTTCAAAGTGAATATGACGTTGGAATTGACCGAATTCGTCAAATGACAAGAATAATCAAAGTGATCAGAGTGATAAAACCAGCCAGACAAATGAAAATAGCCTGAATGTCCAATAATTCAGATTGTTCAGCATGTTCAAAGTGAATATGACGTTGGTATTGACCGAATTCGTCAAATGACAAGAATAATCAAAGTGATCAGAGTGATAAAACCAACCAGACAAATCAAAATAGCCTGAATGTCCAATAATTCAGATTGTTCAGCATGTTCAAAGTGAATATGACGTTCGAATTGACCGAATTCGTCAAATGACAAGAATAATCAAAGTGATCAGAGTGATAAAACCAGCCAGACAAATGAAAATAGCCTGAATGTCCAATAATTCAGATTGTTCAGCATGTTCAAAGTGAATATGACGTTGGAATTGACCGAATTCGTCAAATGGCATGCGTAATCAAAGTGATCAGAGTGATAAAACCAACCAGACAAATCAAAATAGCCTGAATGTCCAATAATTCAGATTGTTCAGCATGTTCAAAGTGAATATGACGTTCGAATTGACCGAATTCGTCAAATGGCATGCATAATCAAAGTGATAAAACCAGCCAGACAAATGAAAATAGCCTGAATGTCCAATAATTCAGATTGTTCAGCATGTTCAAAGTGAATATGATGTTGGAATTGACCGAATTCGTCAAATGGCATGAATAATCAAAGTGATCAGAGTGATAACACCAGCCAGACAAATGAAAATAGCCTGAATGTCCAATAATACAGATTGTTCAGCATGTTCAAAGTGAATATGACGTTGGAATTGACCGAATTCGTCAAATGACATGAATAATCAAAGTGATCAGATTGATAAAACCATGCATGTTCAAAGTGAATATGACGTTGGAATTGACCGAATTCGTCAAATGACAAGAATAATCAAAGTGATCAGGGTGATAAAACCAGCCACAAATGAAAATAGCCTGAATGTCCAATAATTCAGATTGTTCAGCATGTTCAAAGTGAATATGACGTTAGAATTGACCGAATTCGTCAAATGGCATGCGTAATAAAAGTGATCAGCGTGATAAAACCAACCAGACAAATCAAAATAGTCTGAATGTCCAATAATTCAGATTGTTCAGCATGTTCAAAGTGAATATTACGTTAGAATTGACCGAATTCGTCAAATGGCATGCGTAATCAAAGTGCTCAGAGTGATAAAACCAACCAGACAAATCAAAATAGCCTGAATGTCCAATAATTCAGATTGTTCAGCATGTTCAAAGTGAATATGACGTTGGAATTGACCGAATTCGTCAAATGACAAGAATAATCAAAGTGATAAAACCAGCCAGACAAATGAAAATAGCCTGACTGTCCAATAATTCAGATTGTTCAGCATGTTCAAAGTGAATATGACGTTGGAATTGACCGAATTCGTCAAATGACAAGAATAATCAAAGTGATCAGGGTGATAAAACCAGCCAGACAAATGAAAATAGCCTGAATGTCCAAGAATTCAGATTGTTCAGCATGTTCAAAGTGAATATGACGTTGGAATAGACCGAATTCGTCAAATGGCATGAATAATCAAAGTGATCAGAGTGATAAAACCAGCTAGACAAATGAAAATAGCCTGAATGTCCAATAATTCAGATTGTTCAGCATGTTCAAAGTGAATATGACGTTGGAATAGACCGAATTCGTCAAATGGCAAGAATAATCAAAGTGATCAGAGTGATAAAACCAGCCAGACAAATGAAAATAGCCTGAATGTCCAATAATTCAGATTGTTCAGCATGTTCAAAGTGAATATGACGTTGGAATAGACCGAATTCGTTAAATGGCATGAATAATCAAAGTGATCAGAGTGATAAAACCAGCCAGACAAATGAAAATAGCCTGAATGTCCAATAATTCAGATTGTTCAGCATGTTCAAAGTGAATATGACGTTGGAATTGACCGAATTCGTCAAATGACAAGAATAATCAAAGTGATCAGAGTGATAAAACCAGCCAGACAAATGAAAATAGCCTGAATGTCCAATAATTCAGATTGTTCAGCATGTTCAAAGTGAATATGACGTTGGAATTGACCGAATTCGTCAAATGACAAGAATAATCAAAGTGATCAGAGTGATAAAACCAGCCAGACAAATGAAAATAGCCTGAATGTCCAATAATTCAGATTGTTCAGCATGTTCAAAGTGAATATGACGTTGGTATTGACCGAATTCGTCAAATGACAAGAATAATCAAAGTGATCAGAGTGATAAAACCAGCCAGACAAATGAAAATAGCCTGAATGTCCAATAATTCAGATTGTTCAGCATGTTCAAAGTGAATATGACGTTGGAATTGACCGAATTCGTCAAATGGCATGCGTAATCAAAGTGATAAAACCAACCAGACAAATCAAAATAGCCTGAATGTCCAATAATTCAGATTGTTCAGCATGTTCAAAGTGAATATGACGTTCGAATTGACCGAATTCGTCAAATGGCATGCATAATCAAAGTGATAAAACCAGCCAGACAAATGAAAATAGCCTGAATGTCCAATAATTCAGATTGTTCAGCATGTTCAAAGTGAATATGATGTTGGAATTGACCGAATTCGTCAAATGGCATGAATAATCAAAGTGATCAGAGTGATAACACCAGCCAGACAAATGAAAATAGCCTGAATGTCCAATAATACAGATTGTTCAGCATGTTCAAAGTGAATATGACGTTGGAATTGACCGAATTCGTCAAATGACATAAATAATCAAAGTGATCAGATTGATAAAACCAGCCAGACAAATGAAAATAGCCTGAATGTCCAATAATTCAGATTGTTCAGCATGTTCAAAGTGAATATGACGTTGGAATTGACCGAATTCGTCAAATGGCATGAATAATCAAAGTGATCAGATTGATAAAACCAGCCAGACAAATGAAAATAGCCTGAATGTCCAATAATTAAGATTGTTCAGCATGTTCAAAGTGAATATGACGTTGGAATTGACCGAATTCGTCAAATGACAAGAATAATCAAAGTGATCAGAGTGACAAAACCAGCCAGACAAATCAAAATAGCCTGAATGTCCAATAATTCAGATTGTTCAGCATGTTCAAAGTGAACATGATGTTTGAATTGACCGAATTCGTCAAATGGCATGCGTAATCAAATTGATCAGAGTGATAAAACCAACCAGACAAATCAAAATAGTCTGAATGTCCAATAATTCAGATTGTTCAGCATGTTCAATGTGAATATGATGTTGGAATTGACCGAATTCGTCAAATGACAAGAATAATCAAAGTGATCAGAGTGATAAAACCAGCCAGACAAATGAAAATAGCCTGAATGTCCAATAATTCAGATTGTTCAGCATGTTAAAGGGAATATGACGTTGGAATTGACCGAATTCGTCAAATGGCATGCGTAATCAAAGTGATCAGAGTGATAAAACCAACCAGACAAATCAAAATAGTCTGAATGTCCAATAATTCAGATTGTTCAGCATGTTCAAAGTGAATATGACGTTGGAATTGACCGAATTCGTCAAATGACAAGAATAATCAAAGTGATCAGAGTGATAAAACCAGCCAGACATATGAAAATACCCTGAATGTCCAATAATTCAGATTGTTCAGCATGTTCAAAGTGAATATGACGTTAGAATTGACCGAATTCGTCAAATGGCATGCGTAATCAAAGTGATCAGAGTGATAAAACCAACCAGACAAATCAAAATAGTCTGAATGTCCAATAATTCAGATTGTTCAGCATGTTCAAAGTGAATATGATGTTGGAATTGACCGAATTCGTCAAATGGCATGAATAATCAAAGTGATCAGAGTGATAAAACCAGCCAGACAAATGAAAATAGCCTGAATGTCCAATAATTCAGATTGTTCAGCATGTTCAAAGTGAATTTGACGTTGGAATTGACCGAATTCGTCAAATGGCATGAATAATCAAAGTGATCAGATTGATAAAACCAGCCAGACAAATGAAAATAGCCTGAATGTCCAATAATTCAGATTGTTCAGCATGTTCAAAGTGAATATGACGTTGGAATTGACCGAATTCGTCAAATGGCATGCATAATCAAAGTGATCAGAGTGATAAAACCAGCCAGACAAATGAAAATAGCCTGAATGTCCAATAATTCAGATTGTTCAGCATGTTCAAAGTGAATATGACGTTGGAATTGACCGAATTCGTCAAATGGCATGAATAATCAAAGTGATCAGAGTGATAAAACCAGCCAGACAAATGAAAATAGCCTGAATGTCCAATAATTCAGATTGTTCAGCATGTTCAAAGTGAATATGACGTTGGAATTGACCGAATTCGTCAAATGGCATGAATAATCAAAGTGATCAGATTGATAAAACCAGCCAGACAAATGAAAATAGCCTGAATGTCCAATAATTAAGATTGTTCAGCATGTTCAAAGTGAATATGACGTTGGAATTGACCGAATTCGTCAAATGACAAGAATAATCAAAGTGATCAGAGTGATAAAACCAGCCAGACAAATCAAAATAGCCTGAATGTCCAATAATTCAGATTGTTCAGCATGTTCAAAGTGAACATGATGTTTGAATTGACCGAATTCGTCAAATGGCATGCGTAATCAAATTGATCAGAGTGATAAAACCAACCAGACAAATCAAAATAGTCTGAATGTCCAATAATTCAGATTGTTCAGCATGTTCAAAGTGAATATGATGTTGGAATTGACCGAATTCGTCAAATGACAAGAATAATCAAAGTGATCAGAGTGATAAAACCAGCCAGACAAATGAAAATAGCCTGAATGTCCAATAATTCAGATTGTTCAGCATGTTCAAAGTGAATATGACGTTGGAATTGACCGAATTCGTCAAATGGCATGCATAATCAAAGTGATCAGAGTGATAAAACCAGCCAGACAAATGAAAATAGCCTGAATGTCCAATAATTCAGATTGTTCAGCATGTTCAAAGTGAATATGACGTTGGAATTGACCGAATTCGTCAAATGGCATGAATAATCAAAGTGATCAGAGTGATAAAACCAGCCAGACAAATGAAAATAGCCTGAATGTCCAATAATTCAGATTGTTCAGCATGTTCAAAGTGAATATGACGTTGGAATTGACCGAATTCGTCAAATGGCATGAATAATCAAAGTGACCAGATTGATAAAACCAGCCAGACAAATGAAAATAGCCTGAATGTCCAATAATTCAGATTGTTCAGCATGTTCAAAGTGAATATGACGTTGGAATTGACCGAATTCGTCAAATGGCATGCATAATCAAAGTGATCAGAGTGATAAAACCAGCCAGACAAATGAAAATAGACTGAATGTCCAATAATTCAGATTGTTCAGCATGTTCAAAGTGAATATGACGTTGGAATTGACCGAATTCGTCAAATGGCATGAATAATCAAAGTGATCAGAGTGATAAAACCAGCCAGACAAATGAAAATAGCCTGAATGTCCAATAATTCAGATTGTTCAGCATGTTCAAAGTGAATATGACGTTGGAATTGACCGAATTCGTCAAATGGCATGAATAATCAAAGTGATCAGATTGATAAAACCAGCCAGACAAATGAAAATAGCCTGAATGTCCAATAATTAAGATTGTTCAGCATGTTCAAAGTGAATATGACGTTGGAATTGACCGAATTCGTCAAATGACAAGAATAATCAAAGTGATCAGAGTGATAAAACCAGCCAGACAAATCAAAATAGCCTGAATGTCCAATAATTCAGATTGTTCAGCATGTTCAAAGTGAACATGATGTTTGAATTGACCGAATTCGTCAAATGGCATGCGTAATCAAATTGATCAGAGTGATAAAACCAACCAGACAAATCAAAATAGTCTGAATGTCCAATAATTCAGATTGTTCAGCATGTTCAAAGTGAATATGATGTTGGAATTGACCGAATTCGTCAAATGACAAGAATAATCAAAGTGATCAGAGTGATAAAACCAGCCAGACAAATGAAAATAGCCTGAATGTCCAATAATTCAGATTGTTCAGCATGTTCAAAGTGAATATGACGTTGGAATTGACCGAATTCGTCAAATGGCATGCATAATCAAAGTGATCAGAGTGATAAAACCAGCCAGACAAATGAAAATAGCCTGAATGTCCAATAATTCAGATTGTTCAGCATGTTCAAAGTGAATATGACGTTGGAATTGACCGAATTCGTCAAATGGCATGAATAATCAAAGTGATCAGAGTGATAAAACCAGCCAGACAAATGAAAATAGCCTGAATGTCCAATAATTCAGATTGTTCAGCATGTTCAAAGTGAATATGACGTTGGAATTGACCGAATTCGTCAAATGGCATGAATAATCAAAGTGACCAGATTGATAAAACCAGCCAGACAAATGAAAATAGCCTGAATGTCCAATAATTCAGATTGTTCAGCATGTTCAAAGTGAATATGACGTTGGAATTGACCGAATTCGTCAAATGGCATGCATAATCAAAGTGATCAGAGTGATAAAACCAGCCAGACAAATGAAAATAGACTGAATGTCCAATAATTCAGATTGTTCAGCATGTTCAAAGTGAATATGACGTTGGAATTGACCGAATTCGTCAAATGACAAGAATAATCAAAGTGATCAGAGTGATAAAACCAGCCAGACAAATGAAAATAGACTGAATGTCCAATAATTCAGATTGTTCAGCATGTTCAAAGTGAATATGACGTTGGAATTGACCGAATTCGTCAAATGACAAGAATAATCAAAGTGATCAGGGTGATAAAACCAGCCACAAATGAAAATAGCCTGAATGTCCAATAATTCAGATTGTTCAGCATGTTCAAAGTGAATATGACGTTAGAATTGACCGAATTCGTCAAATGGCATGCGTAATAAAAGTGATCAGCGTGATAAAACCAACCAGACAAATCAAAATAGTCTGAATGTCCAATAATTCAGATTGTTCAGCATGTTCAAAGTGAATATGACGTTGGAATTGACCGAATTCGTCAAATGGCATGAATAATCAAAGTGATCAGAGTGATAAAACCAGCCAGACAAATGAAAATAGCCTGAATGTCCAATAATTCAGATTGTTCAGCATGTTCAAAGTGAATATGACGTTGGAATTGACCGAATTCGTCAAATGGCATGCATAATCAAAGTGATCAGAGTGATAAAACCAGCCAGACAAATGAAAATAGCCTGAATGTCCAATAATTCAGATTGTTCAGCATGTTCAAAGTGAATATGACGTTGGAATTGACCGAATTCGTCAAATGGCATGAATAATCAAAGTGATCAGAGTGATAAAACCAGCCAGACAAATGAAAATAGCCTGAATGTCCAATAATTCAGATTGTTCAGCATGTTCAAAGTGAATATGACGTTGGAATTGACCGAATTCGTCAAATGGCATGAATAATCAAAGTGATCAGAGTGATAAAACCAGCCAGACAAATGAAAATAGCCTGAATGTCCAATAATTCAGATTGTTCAGCATGTTCAAAGTGAATATGACGTTGGAATTGACCGAATTCGTCAAATGGCATGAATCAAAGTGACCAGATTGATAAAACCAGCCAGACAAATGAAAATAGCCTGAATGTCCAATAATTCAGATTGTTCAGCATGTTCAAAGTGAATATGACGTTAGAATTGACCGAATTCGTCAAATGGCATGCGTAATAAAAGTGATCAGCGTGATAAAACCAACCAGACAAATCAAAATAGTCTGAATGTCCAATAATTCAGATTGTTCAGCATGTTCAAAGTGAATATGACGTTGGAATTGACCGAATTCGTCAAATGGCATGAATAATCAAAGTGATCAGAGTGATAAAACCAGCCAGACAAATGAAAATAGCCTGAATGTCCAATAATTCAGATTGTTCAGCATGTTCAAAGTGAATATGACGTTGGAATTGACCGAATTCGTCAAATGGCATGAATAATCAAAGTGATCAGAGTGATAAAACCAGCCAGACAAATGAAAATAGCCTGAATGTCCAATAATTCAGATTGTTCAGCATGTTCAAAGTGAACATGATGTTTGAATTGACCGAATTCGTCAAATGGCATGCGTAATCAAATTGATCAGAGTGATAAAACCAACCAGACAAATCAAAATAGTCTGAATGTCCAATAATTCAGATTGTTCAGCATGTTCAAAGTGAATATGATGTTGGAATTGACCGAATTCGTCAAATGACAAGAATAATCAAAGTGATCAGAGTGATAAAACCAGCCAGACAAATGAAAATAGCCTGAATGTCCAATAATTCAGATTGTTCAGCATGTTCAAAGTGAATATGACGTTGGAATTGACCGAATTCGTCAAATGGCATGCATAATCAAAGTGATCAGAGTGATAAAACCAGCCAGACAAATGAAAATAGCCTGAATGTCCAATAATTCAGATTGTTCAGCATGTTCAAAGTGAATATGACGTTGGAATTGACCGAATTCGTCAAATGGCATGAATAATCAAAGTGATCAGAGTGATAAAACCAGCCAGACAAATGAAAATAGCCTGAATGTCCAATAATTCAGATTGTTCAGCATGTTCAAAGTGAATATGACGTTGGAATTGACCGAATTCGTCAAATGGCATGAATAATCAAAGTGACCAGATTGATAAAACCAGCCAGACAAATGAAAATAGCCTGAATGTCCAATAATTCAGATTGTTCAGCATGTTCAAAGTGAATATGACGTTGGAATTGACCGAATTCGTCAAATGGCATGCATAATCAAAGTGATCAGAGTGATAAAACCAGCCAGACAAATGAAAATAGACTGAATGTCCAATAATTCAGATTGTTCAGCATGTTCAAAGTGAATATGACGTTGGAATTGACCGAATTCGTCAAATGACAAGAATAATCAAAGTGATCAGAGTGATAAAACCAGCCAGACAAATGAAAATAGACTGAATGTCCAATAATTCAGATTGTTCAGCATGTTCAAAGTGAATATGACGTTGGAATTGACCGAATTCGTCAAATGACAAGAATAATCAAAGTGATCAGGGTGATAAAACCAGCCACAAATGAAAATAGCCTGAATGTCCAATAATTCAGATTGTTCAGCATGTTCAAAGTGAATATGACGTTAGAATTGACCGAATTCGTCAAATGGCATGCGTAATAAAAGTGATCAGCGTGATAAAACCAACCAGACAAATCAAAATAGTCTGAATGTCCAATAATTCAGATTGTTCAGCATGTTCAAAGTGAATATTACGTTAGAATTGACCGAATTCGTCAAATGGCATGCGTAATCAAAGTGCTCAGAGTGATAAAAACAACCAGACAAATCAAAATAGCCTGAATGTCGAATAATTCAGATTGTTCAGCATGTTCAAAGTGAATATGACGTTGGAATTGACCGAATTCGTCAAATGACAAGAATAATCAAAGTGATCAGAGTGATAAAACCAGCCAGACAAATGAAAATAGCCTGACTGTCCAATAATTCAGATTGTTCAGCATGTTCAAAGTGAATATGACGTTGGAATTGACCGAATTCGTCAAATGACAAGAATAATCAAAGTGATCAGGGTGATAAAACCAGCCAGACAAATGAAAATAGCCTGAATGTCCAATAATTCAGATTGTTCAGCATGTTCAAAATAGAATAGAAATAGAAAATAGACTGAATGTCCAATAATTCAGATTGTTCAGCATGTTCAAAGTGAATATGACGTTGGAATTGACCGAATTCGTCAAATGACAAGAATAATCAAAGTGATCAGAGTGATAAAACCAGCCAGACAAATGAAAATAGACTGAATGTCCAATAATTCAGATTGTTCAGCATGTTCAAAGTGAATATGACGTTGGAATTGACCGAATTCGTCAAATGACAAGAATAATCAAAGTGATCAGGGTGATAAAACCAGCCACAAATGAAAATAGCCTGAATGTCCAATAATTCAGATTGTTCAGCATGTTCAAAGTGAATATGACGTTAGAATTGACCGAATTCGTCAAATGGCATGCGTAATAAAAGTGATCAGCGTGATAAAACCAACCAGACAAATCAAAATAGTCTGAATGTCCAATAATTCAGATTGTTCAGCATGTTCAAAGTGAATATTACGTTAGAATTGACCGAATTCGTCAAATGGCATGCGTAATCAAAGTGCTCAGAGTGATAAAAACAACCAGACAAATCAAAATAGCCTGAATGTCGAATAATTCAGATTGTTCAGCATGTTCAAAGTGAATATGACGTTGGAATTGACCGAATTCGTCAAATGACAAGAATAATCAAAGTGATCAGAGTGATAAAACCAGCCAGACAAATGAAAATAGCCTGACTGTCCAATAATTCAGATTGTTCAGCATGTTCAAAGTGAATATGACGTTGGAATTGACCGAATTCGTCAAATGACAAGAATAATCAAAGTGATCAGGGTGATAAAACCAGCCAGACAAATGAAAATAGCCTGAATGTCCAATAATTCAGATTGTTCAGCATGTTCAAAGTGAATATGACGTTGGAATAGACCGAATTCGTCAAATGGCATGAATAATCAAAGTGATCAGAGTGATAAAACCAGCTAGACAAATGAAAATAGCCTGAATGTCCAATAATTCAGATTGTTCAGCATGTTCAAAGTGAATATGACGTTGGAATAGACCGAATTCGTCAAATGGCAAGAATAATCAAAGTGATCAGAGTGATAAAACCAGCCAGACAAATGAAAATAGCCTGAATGTCCAATAATTCAGATTGTTCAGCATGTTCAAAGTGAATATGACGTTGGAATAGACCGAATTCGTTAAATGGCATGAATAATCAAAGTGATCAGAGTGATAAAACCAGCCAGACAAATGAAAATAGCCTGAATGTCCAATAATTCAGATTGTTCAGCATGTTCAAAGTGAATATGACGTTGGAATTGACCGAATTCGTCAAATTACAAGAATAATCAAAGTGATCAGAGTGATAAAACCAGCCAGACAAATGAAAATAGCCTGAATGTCCAATAATTCAGATTGTTCAGCATGTTCAAAGTGAATATGACGTTGGAATTGACCGAATTCGTCAAATGACAAGAATAATCAAAGTGATCAGAGTGATAAAACCAGCCAGACAAATGAAAATAGCCTGAATGTCCAATAATTCAGATTGTTCAGCATGTTCAAAGTGAATATGACGTTGGTATTGACCGAATTCGTCAAATGACAAGAATAATCAAAGTGATCAGAGTGATAAAACCAACCAGACAAATCAAAATAGCCTGAATGTCCAATAATTCAGATTGTTCAGCATGTTCAAAGTGAATATGACGTTCGAATTGACCGAATTCGTCAAACGACAAGAATAATCAAAGTGATCAGAGTGATAAAACCAGCCAGACAAATGAAAATAGCCTGAATGTCCAATAATTCAGATTGTTCAGCATGTTCAAAGTGAATATGACGTTGGAATTGACCGAATTCGTCAAATGGCATGCGTAATCAAAGTGATCAGAGTGATAAAACCAACCAGACAAATCAAAATAGCCTGAATGTCCAATAATTCAGATTGTTCAGCATGTTCAAAGTGAATATGACGTTCGAATTGACCGAATTCGTCAAATGGCATGCATAATCAAAGTGATAAAACCAGCCAGACAAATGAAAATAGCCTGAATGTCCAATAATTCAGATTGTTCAGCATGTTCAAAGTGAATATGATGTTGGAATTGACCGAATTCGTCAAATGGCATGAATAATCAAAGTGATCAGAGTGATAACACCAGCCAGACAAATGAAAATAGCCTGAATGTCCAATAATACAGATTGTTCAGCATGTTCAAAGTGAATATGACGTTGGAATTGACCGAATTCGTCAAATGACATGAATAATCAAAGTGATCAGATTGATAAAACCAGCCAGACAAATGAAAATAGCCTGAATGTCCAATAATTCAGATTGTTCAGCATGTTCAAAGTGAATATGACGTTCGAATTGACCGAATTCGTCAAATGGCATGCATAATCAAAGTGATAAAATTAGCCAGACAAATGAAAATAGCCTGAATGTCCAATAATTCAGATTGTTCAGCATGTTCAAAGTGAATATGACGTTGGAATTGACCGAATTCGTCAAATGGCATGAATAATCAAAGTGATCAGAGTGATAAAACCAGCCAGACAAATGAAAATAGCCTGAATGTCCAATAATTCAGATTGTTCAGCATGTTCAAAGTGAATATGACGTTGGAATTGACCGAATTCGTCAAATGGCATGAATAATCAAAGTGATCAGAGTGATAAAATTAGCCAGACAAATGAAAATAGCCTGAATGTCCAATAATTCAGATTGTTCAGCATGTTCAAAGTGAATATGACGTTGGAATTGACCGAATTCGTCAAATGGCATGAATAATCAAAGTGATCAGAGTGATAAAACCAGCCAGACAAATGAAAATAGCCTGAATGTCCAATAATTCAGATTGTTCAGCATGTTCAAAGTGAATATGACGTTGGAATTGACCGAATTCGTCAAATGGCATGAATAATCAAAGTGACCAGATTGATAAAACCAGCCAGACAAATGAAAATAGCCTGAATGTCCAATAATTCAGATTGTTCAGCATGTTCAAAGTGAATATGACGTTGGAATTGACCGAATTCGTCAAATGGCATGCATAATCAAAGTGATCAGAGTGATAAAACCAGCCAGACAAATGAAAATAGACTGAATGTCCAATAATTCAGATTGTTCAGCATGTTCAAAGTGAATATGACGTTGGAATTGACCGAATTCGTCAAATGACAAGAATAATCAAAGTGATCAGAGTGATAAAACCAGCCAGACAAATGAAAATAGACTGAATGTCCAATAATTCAGATTGTTCAGCATGTTCAAAGTGAATATGACGTTGGAATTGACCGAATTCGTCAAATGACAAGAATAATCAAAGTGATCAGGGTGATAAAACCAGCCACAAATGAAAATAGCCTGAATGTCCAATAATTCAGATTGTTCAGCATGTTCAAAGTGAATATGACGTTAGAATTGACCGAATTCGTCAAATGGCATGCGTAATAAAAGTGATCAGCGTGATAAAACCAACCAGACAAATCAAAATAGTCTGAATGTCCAATAATTCAGATTGTTCAGCATGTTCAAAGTGAATATTACGTTAGAATTGACCGAATTCGTCAAATGGCATGCGTAATCAAAGTGCTCAGAGTGATAAAAACAACCAGACAAATCAAAATAGCCTGAATGTCCAATAATTCAGATTGTTCAGCATGTTCAAAGTGAATATGACGTTGGAATTGACCGAATTCGTCAAATGACAAGAATAATCAAAGTGATCAGAGTGATAAAACCAGCCAGACAAATGAAAATAGCCTGACTGTCCAATAATTCAGATTGTTCAGCATGTTCAAAGTGAATATGACGTTGGAATTGACCGAATTCGTCAAATGACAAGAATAATCAAAGTGATCAGGGTGATAAAACCAGCCAGACAAATGAAAATAGCCTGAATGTCCAATAATTCAGATTGTTCAGCATGTTCAAAGTGAATATGACGTTGGAATAGACCGAATTCGTCAAATGGCATGAATAATCAAAGTGATCAGAGTGATAAAACCAGCTAGACAAATGAAAATAGCCTGAATGTCCAATAATTCAGATTGTTCAGCATGTTCAAAGTGAATATGACGTTGGAATAGACCGAATTCGTCAAATGGCAAGAATAATCAAAGTGATCAGAGTGATAAAACCAGCCAGACAAATGAAAATAGCCTGAATGTCCAATAATTCAGATTGTTCAGCATGTTCAAAGTGAATATGACGTTGGAATAGACCGAATTCGTTAAATGGCATGAATAATCAAAGTGATCAGAGTGATAAAACCAGCCAGACAAATGAAAATAGCCTGAATGTCCAATAATTCAGATTGTTCAGCATGTTCAAAGTGAATATGACGTTGGAATTGACCGAATTCGTCAAATTACAAGAATAATCAAAGTGATCAGAGTGATAAAACCAGCCAGACAAATGAAAATAGCCTGAATGTCCAATAATTCAGATTGTTCAGCATGTTCAAAGTGAATATGACGTTGGAATTGACCGAATTCGTCAAATGACAAGAATAATCAAAGTGATCAGAGTGATAAAACCAGCCAGACAAATGAAAATAGCCTCAATGTCCAATAATTCAGATTGTTCAGCATGTTCAAAGTGAATATGACGTTGGTATTGACCGAATTCGTCAAATGACAAGAATAATCAAAGTGATCAGAGTGATAAAACCAACCAGACAAATCAAAATAGCCTGAATGTCCAATAATTCAGATTGTTCAGCATGTTCAAAGTGAATATGACGTTCGAATTGACCGAATTCGTCAAACGACAAGAATAATCAAAGTGATCAGAGTGATAAAACCAGCCAGACAAATGAAAATAGCCTGAATGTCCAATAATTCAGATTGTTCAGCATGTTCAAAGTGAATATGACGTTGGAATTGACCGAATTCGTCAAATGGCATGCGTAATCAAAGTGATCAGAGTGATAAAACCAACCAGACAAATCAAAATAGCCTGAATGTCCAATAATTCAGATTGTTCAGCATGTTCAAAGTGAATATGACGTTCGAATTGACCGAATTCGTCAAATGGCATGCATAATCAAAGTGATAAAACCAGCCAGACAAATGAAAATAGCCTGAATGTCCAATAATTCAGATTGTTCAGCATGTTCAAAGTGAATATGATGTTGGAATTGACCGAATTCGTCAAATGGCATGAATAATCAAAGTGATCAGAGTGATAACACCAGCCAGACAAATGAAAATAGCCTGAATGTCCAATAATACAGATTGTTCAGCATGTTCAAAGTGAATATGACGTTGGAATTGACCGAATTCGTCAAATGACATGAATAATCAAAGTGATCAGATTGATAAAACCAGCCAGACAAATGAAAATAGCCTGAATGTCCAATAATTCAGATTGTTCAGCATGTTCAAAGTGAATATGAGGTTCGAATTGACCGAATTCGTAAAATGGCATGCATAATCAAAGTGATAAAATTAGCCAGACAAATGAAAATAGCCTGAATGTCCAATAATTCAGATTGTTCAGCATGTTCAAAGTGAATATGATGTTGGAATTGACCGAATTCGTCAAATGGCATGAATAATCAAAGTGATCAGAGTGATAACACCAGCCAGACAAATGAAAATAGCCTGAATGTCCAATAATACAGATTGTTCAGCATGTTCAAAGTGAATATGACGTTGGAATTGACCGAATTCGTCAAATGGCATGAATAATCAAAGTGATCAGAGTGATAAAACCAGCCAGACAAATGAAAATAGCCTGAATGTCCAATAATTCAGATTGTTCAGCATGTTCAAAGTGAATATGAGGTTCGAATTGACCGAATTCGTCAAATGGCATGCATAATCAAAGTGATAAAATTAGCCAGACAAATGAAAATAGCCTGAATGTCCAATAATTCAGATTGTTCAGCATGTTCAAAGTGAATATGACGTTGGAATTGACCGAATTCGTCAAATGGCAAGAATAATCAAAGTGATCAGAGTGATAAAACCAGCCAGACAAATGAAAATAGCCTGAATGTCCAATAATTCAGATTGTTCAAAGTGAATATGACGTTGGAATAGACCGAATTCGTTAAATGGCATGAATAATCAAAGTGATCAGAGTGATAAAACCAGCCAGACAAATGAAAATAGCCTGAATGTCCAATAATTCAGATTGTTCAGCATGTTCAAAGTGAATATGACGTTGGAATTGACCGAATTCGTCAAATGGCATGCATAATCAAAGTGATCAGAGTGATAAAACCAGCCAGACAAATGAAAATAGACTGAATGTCCAATAATTCAGATTGTTCAGCATGTTCAAAGTGAATATGACGTTGGAATTGACCGAATTCGTCAAATGACAAGAATAATCAAAGGATCAGAGTGATAAAACCAGCCAGACAAATGAAAATAGACTGAATGTCCAATAATTCAGATTGTTCAGCATGTTCAAAGTGAATATGACGTTGGAATTGACCGAATTCGTCAAATGACAAGAATAATCAAAGTGATCAGGGTGATAAAACCAGCCACAAATGAAAATAGCCTGAATGTCCAATAATTCAGATTGTTCAGCATGTTCAAAGTGAATATGACGTTAGAATTGACCGAATTCGTCAAATGGCATGCGTAATAAAAGTGATCAGCGTGATAAAACCAACCAGACAAATCAAAATAGTCTGAATGTCCAATAATTCAGATTGTTCAGCATGTTCAAAGTGAATATTACGTTAGAATTGACCGAATTCGTCAAATGGCATGCGTAATCAAAGTGCTCAGAGTGATAAAACCAACCAGACAAATCAAAATAGCCTGAATGTCCAATAATTCAGATTGTTCAGCATGTTCAAAGTGAATATGACGTTGGAATTGACCGAATTCGTCAAATGACAAGAATAATCAAAGTGATCAGAGTGATAAAACCAGCCAGACAAATGAAAATAGCCTGACTGTCCAATAATTCAGATTGTTCAGCATGTTCAAAGTGAATATGACGTTGGAATTGACCGAATTCGTCAAATGACAAGAATAATCAAAGTGATCAGGGTGATAAAACCAGCCAGACAAATGAAAATAGCCTGAATGTCCAATAATTCAGATTGTTCAGCATGTTCAAAGTGAATATGACGTTGGAATAGACCGAATTCGTCAAATGGCATGAATAATCAAAGTGATCAGAGTGATAAAACCAGCTAGACAAATGAAAATAGCCTGAATGTCCAATAATTCAGATTGTTCAGCATGTTCAAAGTGAATATGACGTTGTAATAGACCGAATTCGTCAAATGGCAAGAATAATCAAAGAGATCAGAGTGATAAAACCAGCCAGACAAATGAAAATAGCCTGAATGTCCAATAATTCAGATTGTTCAGCATGTTCAAAGTGAATATGACGTTGGAATAGACCGAATTCGTTAAATGGCATGAATAATCAAAGTGATCAGAGTGATAAAACCAGCCAGACAAATGAAAATAGCCTGAATGTCCAATAATTCAGATTGTTCAGCATGTTCAAAGTGAATATGACGTTGGAATTGACCGAATTCGTCAAATGACAAGAATAATCAAAGTGATCAGAGTGATAAAACCAGCCAGACAAATGAAAATAGCCTGAATGTCCAATAATTCAGATTGTTCAGCATGTTCAAAGTGAATATGACGTTGGAATTGACCGAATTCGTCAAATGACAAGAATAATCAAAGTGATCAGAGTGATAAAACCAGCCAGACAAATGAAAATAGCCTGAATGTCCAATAATTCAGATTGTTCAGCATGTTCAAAGTGAATATGACGTTGGTATTGACCGAATTCGTCAAATGACAAGAATAATCAAAGTGATCAGAGTGATAAAACCAACCAGACAAATCAAAATAGCCTGAATGTCCAATAATTCAGATTGTTCAGCATGTTCAAAGTGAATATGACGTTCGAATTGACCGAATTCGTCAAATGACAAGAATAATCAAAGTGATCAGAGTGATAAAACCAGCCAGACAAATGAAAATAGCCTGAATGTCCAATAATTCAGATTGTTCAGCATGTTCAAAGTGAATATGACGTTGGAATTGACCGAATTCGTCAAATGGCATGCGTAATCAAAGTGATCAGAGTGATAAAACCAACCAGACAAATCAAAATAGCCTGAATGTCCAATAATTCAGATTGTTCAGCATGTTCAAAGTGAATATGACGTTCGAATTAACCGAATTCGTCAAATGGCATGCATAATCAAAGTGATAAAACCAGCCAGACAAATGAAAATAGCCTGAATGTCCAATAATTCAGATTGTTCAGCATGTTCAAAGTGAATATGATGTTGGAATTGACCGAATTCGTCAAATGGCATGAATAATCAAAGTGATCAGAGTGATAACACCAGCCAGACAAATGAAAATAGCCTGAATGTCCAATAATACAGATTGTTCAGCATGTTCAAAGTGAATATGACGTTGGAATTGACCGAATTCGTCAAATGACATGAATAATCAAAGTGATCAGATTGATAAAACCAGCCAGACAAATGAAAATAGCCTGAATGTCCAATAATTCAGATTGTTCAGCATGTTCAAAGTGAATATGACGTTCGAATTGACCGAATTCGTCAAATGGCATGCATAATCAAAGTGATAAAATTAGCCAGACAAATGAAAACAGCCTGAATGTCCAATAATTCAGATTGTTCAGCATGTTCAAAGTGAATATGACGTTGGAATTGACCGAATTCGTCAAATGGCATGAATAATCAAAGTGATCAGAGTGATAAAACCAGCCAGACAAATGAAAATAGCCTGAATGTCCAATAATTCAGATTGTTCAGCATGTTCAAAGTGAATATGACGTTGGAATTGACCGAATTCGTCAAATGGCATGAATAATCAAAGTGATCAGATGAATAATCAAAGTGATCAGAGTGATAAAACCAGCCAGACAAATGAAAATAGCCTGAATGTCCAATAATTCAGATTGTTCAGCATGTTCAAAGTGAATATGACGTTGGAATTGACCGAATTCGTCAAATGACAAGAATAATCAAAGTGATCAGAGTGATAAAACCAGCCAGACAAATGAAAATAGCCTGAATGTCCAATAATTCAGATTGTTCAGCATGTTCAAAGTGAATATGACGTTGGAATTGACCGAATTCGTCAAATGGCATGAATAATCAAAGTGATCAGAGTGATAAAACCAGCCAGACAAATGAAAATAGCCTGAATGTCCAATAATTCAGATTGTTCAGCATGTTCAAAGTGAATATGACGTTGGAATTGACCGAATTCGTCAAATGGCATGAATAATCAAAGTGATCAGATTGATAAAACCAGCCAGACAAATGAAAATAGCCTGAATGTCCAATAATTCAGATTGTTCAGCATGTTCAAAGTGAATATGACGTTGGAATTGACCGAATTCGTCAAATGGCATGCATAATCAAAGTGATCAGAGTGATAAAACCAGCCAGACAAATGAAAATAGACTGAATGTCCAATAATTCAGATTGTTCAGCATGTTCAAAGTGAATATGACGTTGGAATTGACCGAATTCGTCAAATGGCATGCGTAATCAAAGTGATCAGAGTGATAAAACCAACCAGACAAATGAAAATAGCCTGAATGTCCAATAATTCAGATTGTTCAGCATTTCCAAAGTGAATATGACGTTAGAATTGACCGAATTCGTCAAATGGCATGCGTAATAAAAGTGATCAGAGTGATAAAACCAACCAGACAAATCAAAATAGTCTGAATGTCCAATAATTCAGATTGTTCAGCATGTTCAAAGTGAATATGACGTTAGAATTGACCGAATTCGTCAAATGGCATGCGTAATCAAAGTGCTCAGAGTGATAAAACCAACCAGACAAATCAAAATAGTCTGAATGTCCAATAATTCAGATTGTTCAGCATGTTCAAAGTGAATATGACGTTGGAATTGACCGAATTCGTCAATTGGCAAGAATAATCAAAGTGATCAGAGTGATAAAACCAGCCAGACAAATTAAAATAGCCTGCATGTCCAATCATTCAGATTGTTCAGCATGTTAAAAGTCAATACAACGTTGGAATTGACCGAATTCGTCAAATGGCAAGAATAATCAAAGTGATCAGAGTGATAAAACCAACCAGACAAATGAAAATAGCCTGAATGTCCAATAATTCAGATTGTTCAGCATGTTCAAAGTGGATATAAAGTTGGAATTGACCGAATTCGTCAAATGGCATGAATAATCAAAGTGATCAGAGTGATAAAACCAGCCAGACAAATGAAAATAGCCTGAATGTCCAATAATTCAGATTGTTCAGCATGTTCAAAGTGAATATGACGTTGGAATTGACCGAATTCGTCAAATGGCATGAATAATCAAAGTGATCAGATTGATAAAACCAGCCAGACAAATGAAAATAGCCTGAATGTCCAATAATTCAGATTGTTCAGCATGTTCAAAGTGAATATGACGTTGGAATTGACCGAATTCGTCAAATGGCATGCATAATCAAAGTGATCAGAGTGATAAAACCAGCCAGACAAATGAAAATAGACTGAATGTCCAATAATTCAGATTGTTCAGCATGTTCAAAGTGAATATGACGTTGGAATTGACCGAATTCGTCAAATGACAAGAATAATCAAAGTGATCAGAGTGATAAAACCAACCAGACAAATGAAAATAGCCTGAATGTCCAATAATTCAGATTGATCAGCATTTCCAAAGTGAATATGACGTTAGAATTGACCGAATTCGTCAAATGGCATGCGTAATAAAAGTGATCAGAGTGATAAAACCAACCAGACAAATCAAAATAGTCTGAATGTCCAATAATTCAGATTGTTCAGCAAGTTCAAAGTGAATATGACGTTAGAATTGACCGAATTCGTCAAATGGCATGCGTAATCAAAGTGCTCAGAGTGATAAAACCAACCAGACAAATCAAAATAGTCTGAATGTCCAATAATTCAGATTGTTCAGCATGTTCAAAGTGAATATGACGTTGGAATTGACCGAATTCGTCAATTGGCAAGAATAATCAAAGTGATCAGAGTGATAAAACCAGCCAGACAAATTAAAATAGCCTGCATGTCCAATCATTCAGATTGTTCAGCATGTTAAAAGTCAATACAACGTTGGAATTGACCGAATTCGTCAAATGGCAAGAATAATCAAAGTGATCAGAGTGATAAAACCAACCAGACAAATCAAAATAGCCTGAATGTCCAATAATTCAGATTGTTCAGCATGTTCAAAGTGAATATGACGTTGGAATTGACCGAATTCGTCAAATGACAAGAATAATCAAAGTGATCAGAGTGATAAAACCAGCCAGACAAATGAAAATAGCCTGAATGTCCAATAATTCAGATTGTTCAGCATGTTCAAAGTGAATATGACGTTGGAATAGACCGAATTCGTCAAATGGCATGAATAATCAAAGTGATCAAAGACCGAATTCGTTAAATGGCATGAATAATCAAAGTGATCAGAGTGATAAAACCAGCCAGACAAATGAAAATAGCCTGAATGTCCAATAATTCAGATTGTTCAGCATGTTCAAAGTGAATATGACGTTGGAATTGACCGAATTCGTCAAATGACAAGAATAATCAAAGTGATCAGAGTGATAAAACCAGCCAGACAAATGAAAATAGCCTGAATGTCCAATAATTCAGATTGTTCAGCATGTTCAAAGTGAATATGACGTTGGAATTGACCGAATTCGTCTAATGACAAGAATAATCAAAGTGATCAGGGTGATAAAACCAGCCAGACAAATGAAAATAGCCTGAATGTCCAATAATTCAGATTGTTCAGCATGTTCAAAGTGAATATGACGTTAGAATAGACCGAATTCGTCAAATGGCATGAATAATCAAAGTGATCAGAGTGATAAAACCAGCTAGACAAATGAAAATAGCCTGAATGTCCAATAATTCAGATTGTTCAGCATGTTCAAAGTGAATATGACGTTAGAATTGACCGAATTCGTCAATTGGCAAGAATAATCAAAGTGATCAGAGTGATAAAACCAGCCAGACAAATGAAAATAGCCTGAATGTCCAATAATTCAGATTGTTCAGCATGCTCAAAGTGAATATGACGTTGGAATAGACCGAATTCGTTAAATGGCATGAATAATCAAAGTGATCAGAGTGATAAAACCAGCCAGACAAATGAAAATAGCCTGAATGTCCAATAATTCAGATTGTTCAGCATGTTCAAAGTGAATATGACGTTAGAATTGACCAAATTCGTCAAATGGCATGCGTAATCAAAGGGCTCAGAGTGATAAAACCAGCCAGACAAATGAAAATAGCCTGAATGTCCAATAATTCAGATTGTTCAGCATGTTCAAAGTGAATATGACGTTGGAATAGACCGAATTCGTTAAATGGCATGAATAATCAAAGTGATCAGAGTGATAAAACCGGCCAGACAAATGAAAATAGCCTGAATGTCCAATAATTCAGATTGTTCAGCATGTTCAAAGTGAATATGACGTTAGAATTGACCGAATTCGAATGTCCAATAATTCAGATTGTTCAGCATGTTCAAAGTGAATATGACGTTGGAATTGACCGAAGTCGTTAATTGGCAAGAATAATCAAAGTGATCAGAGTGATAAAACCAGCCAGACAAATTAAAATAGCCTGCATGTCCAATAATTCAGATTGTTCAGCATGTTAAAAGTCAATACAACGTTGGAATTGACCGAATTCGTCAAATGGCAAGAATAATCAAAGTGATCAGAGTGATAAAACCAACCAGACAAATCAAAATAGCCTGAATGTCCAATAATTCAGATTGTTCAGCATGTTCAAAGTGAATATGACGTTGGAATTGACCGAATTCGTCAAATGACAAGAATAATCAAAGTGATCAGAGTGATAAAACCAGCCAGACAAATGAAAATAGCCTGAATGTCCAATAATTCAGATTGTTCAGCATGTTCAAAGTGAATATGACGTTGGAATTGACCGAATTTGTCAAATGACGAGAATAATCAAAGTTATCAGGGTGATAAAACCAGCCAGACAAATGAAAATAGCCTGAATGTCCAATATTTCAGATTGTTCAGCATGTTCAAAGTGAATATGACGTTGGAATAGACCGAATTCGTCAAATGGCATGAATAATCAAAGTGATCAGAGTGATAAAACCAGCTAGACAAATGAAAATAGCCTGAATGTCCAATAATTCAGATTGTTCAGCATGTTCAAAGTGAATATGACGTTAGAATTGACCGAATTCGTCAAATGGCATGCGTAATAAAAGTGAATTCGTCAAATGACAAGAATAATCAAAGTGATCAGGGTGAGAAAACCAGCTAGACAAATGAAAATAGCCTGAATGTCCAATAATTCAGATTGTTCAGCATGTTCAAAGTGAATATGACGTTAGAATTGACCGAATTCGTCAAATGGCATGCGTAATAAAAGTGATCAGAGTGATAAAACCAACCAGACAAATCAAAATAGTCTGAATGTCCAATAATTCAGATTGTTCAGCATGTTCAAAGTGAATATGACGTTGGAATTGACCGATGTCGTCAATTGGCAAGAATAATCAAAGTGATCAGAGTGATAAAACCAGCCAGACAAATGAAAATAGCCTGAATGTCCAATAATTCAGATTGTTCAGCATGTTCAAAGTGAATATGACGTTGGAATTGACCGAATTCGTCAAATGGCAAGAATAATCAAAGTGATCAGATTGATAAAACCAGCCAGACAAATGAAAATAGCCTGAATGTCCAATAATTCAGATTGTTCAGCATGTTCAAAGTGAATATGACGTTGGAATTGACCGAATTCGTCAAATGGCATGAATAATCAAAGTGATCAGAGTGATAAAACCAGCCAGACAAATGAAAATAGCCTGAATGTCCAATAATTCAGATTGTTCAGCATGTTCAAAGTGAATATGACGTTGGAATTGACCGAATTCGTCAAATGGCATGAATAATCAAAGTGATCAGAGTGATAAAACCAACCAGACAAATCAAAATAGTCTGAATGTCCAATAATTCAGATTGTTCAGCATGTTCAAAGTGAATATGACGTTGGAATTGACCGAATTCGTCAAATGACAAGAATAATCACAGTGATCAGAGTGATAAAACCAGCCAGACAAATGAAAATAGCCTGAATGTCCAATAATTCAGATTGTTCAGCATGTTCAAAGTGAATATGACGTTGGAATTGACCGAATTCGTCAAATGGCATGAATAATCAAAGTGATCAGAGTGATAAAACCAGCCAGACAAATGAAAATAGCCTGAATGTCCAATAATTCAGATTGTTCAGCATGTTCAAAGTGAATATGACGTTAGAATTGACCGAATTCGTCAAATGGCATGCATAATCAAAGTGATCAGAGTGATAAAACCAACCAGACAAATCAAAATAGTATGAATTCAGATTGTTCAGCATGTTCAAAGTGAATATGACGTTAGAATTGACCGAATTCGTCAAATGGCAAGAATAATCAAAGTGATCAGAGTGATAAAACCAGCCAGACAAATGAAAATAGCCTGAATGTCCAATAATTCAGATTGTTCAGCATGTTCAAAGTGAATATGACGTTGGAATTGACCGAATTCGTCAAATGGCATGAATAATCAAAGTGATCAGAGTGATAAAACCAGCCAGACAAATGAAAATAGCCTGAATGTCCAATAATTCAGATTGTTCAGCATGTTCAAAGTGAATATGACGTTGGAATTGACCGAATTCGTCAAATGGCAAGAATAATCAAAGTGATCAGAGTGATAAAACCAGCCAGACAAATGAAAATAGCCTGAATGTCCAATAATTCAGATTGTTCAGCATGTTCAAAGTGAATATGACGTTGGAATTGACCGAATTCGTCAAATGGCATGAATAATCAAAGTGATCAGAGTGATAAAACCAACCAGACAAATGAAAATAGCCTGAATGTCCAATAATTCAGATTGTTCAGCATGTTCAAAGTGAATATGACGTTAGAATTGACCGAATTCGTCAAATGGCATGCATAATCAAAGTGATCAGAGTGATAAAACCAACCAGACAAATCAAAATAGTCTGAATGTCCAATAATTCAGATTGTTCAGCATGTTCAAAGTGAATATGACGTTGGAATTGACCGAATTCGTCAAATGGCAAGAATAATCAAAGTGATCAGAGTGATAAAACCAGCCAGACAAATGAAAATAGCCTGAATGTCCAATAATTCAGATTGTTCAGCATGTTCAAAGTGATTATGACGTTGGAATTGACCGAATTCGTCAAATGACAAGAATAATCACAGTGATCAGAGTGATAAAACCAGCCAGACAAATGAAAATAGCCTCAATGTCCAATAATTAAGATTGTTCAGCATGTTCAAAGTGAATATGACGTTGGAATTGACCAAATTCGTCAAATGACAAGAATAATCAAAGTGATCAGAGTGATAAAACCAGCCAGACAAATGAAAATAGCCGGAATGTCCAATAATTCAGATTGTTCAGCATGTTCAAAGTGAACATGATGTTGGAATTGACCGAATTCGTCAAATGACAAGAATAATCAAAGTGATCAGAGTGATAAAACCAGCCAGACAAATGAAAATAGCCTGAATGTCCAATACTTCAGATTGTTCAGCATGTTCAAAGTGAATATGACGTTGGAATTGACCGAATTCGTCAAATGACAAGAATAATCAAAGTGATCAGAGTGATAAAACCAGCCAGACAAATGAAAATAGCCTGAATGTCCAATAATTCAGATTGTTCAGCATGTTCAAAGTGAATATGACGTTGGAATTGACCGAATTCGTCAAATGGCATGCGTAATCAAAGTGATCAGAGTGATAAAACCAGCCAGACAAATGAAAATAGCCTGACTGTCCAATAATTCAGATTGTTCAGCATGTTCAAAGTGAATATGACGTTAGAATTGACCGAATTCGTCAAATGGCATGCGTAATCAAAGTGATCAGAGTGATAAAACCAACCAGACAAATGAAAATAGACTGAATGTCCAATACTTTAGATTGTTCAGCATGTTCAAAGTGAATATGACGTTGGAATTGACCGAATTCGTCAAATGACAAGAATAATCAAAGTGATCAGAGTGATAAAACCAGCCAGACAAATGAAAATAGCCTGAATGTCCAATAATTCAGATTGTTCAGCATGTTCAAAGTGAATATGATGTTAGAATTGACCGAATTCGTCAAATGGCAAGAATAATCAAAGTGATCAGAGTGATAAAACCAGCCAGACAAATGAAAATAGCCTGAATGTCCAATAATTCAGATTGTTCAGCATGTTCAAAGTGAATATGACGTTGGAATTGACCGAATTCGTCAAATGGCATGAATAATCAAAGTGATCAGAGTGATAAAACCAGCCAGACAAATGAAAATAGCCTGAATGTCCAATAATTCAGATTGTTCAGCATGTTCAAAGTGAATATGACGTTGGAATTGACCGAATTCGTCAAATGGCAAGAATAATCAAAGTGATCAGAGTGATAAAACCAGCCAGACAAATGAAAATAGCCTGAATGTCCAATAATTCAGATTGTTCAGCATGTTCAAAGTGAATATGACGTTAGAATTGACCGAATTCGTCAAATGGC
The DNA here is from genome assembly GCA_958296145.1 of Hydrotaea cyrtoneurina. NCBI lineage: Eukaryota > Metazoa > Arthropoda > Insecta > Diptera > Muscidae > Hydrotaea > Hydrotaea cyrtoneurina. The sequence continues at coordinate 80,806,039 of OY282513.1, forward strand.
ATGCATAATCAAAGTGATCACAGTGATAAAACCAACCAGACAAATCAAAATAGTCTGAATGTCCAATAATTCAATTTGTTCAGCATGTTCAAAGTGAATATGACGTTGGAATTGACCGAATTCGTCAAATGGCAAGAATAATCAAAGTGATCAGAGTGATAAAACCAGCCAGACAAATGAAAATAGCCTGAATGTCCAATAATTAAGATTGTTCAGCATGTTCAAAGTGAATATGACGTTGGAATTGACCGAATTCGTCAAATGACAAGAATAATCAAAGTGATCAGAGTGATAAAACCAGCCAGACAAATGAAAATAGCCTGAATGTCCAATAATTAAGATTGTTCAGCATGTTCAAAGTGAATATGACGTTGGAATTGACCGAATTCGTCAAATGACAAGAATAATCAAAGTGATCAGAGTGATAAAACCAACCAGACAAATCAAAATAGTCTGAATGTCCAATAATTCAGATTGTTCAGCATGTTCAAAGTGAATATGACGTTGGAATTGACCGAATTCGTCAAATGGCATGCATAATCAAAGTGATCAGAGTGATAAAACCAGCCAGACAAATGAAAATAGCCTGACTGTCCAATAATTCAGATTGTTCAGCATGTTCAAAGTGAATATGACGTTGGAATTGACCGAATTCGTCAAATGACAAGAATAATCACAGTGATCAGAGTGATAAAACCAGCCAGACAAATGAAAATAGCCTGAATGTCCAATAATTAAGATTGTTCAGCATGTTCAAAGTGAATATGACGTTGGAATTGACCGAATTCGTCAAATGACAAGAATAATCAAAGTGATCAGAGTGATAAAACCAGCCAGACAAATGAAAATAGCCTGAATGTCCAATAATTCAGATTGTTCAGCATGTTCAAAGTGAACATGATGGTAGAATTGACCGAATTCGTCAAATGGCATGTGTAATCAAAGTGATCAGAGTGATAAAACCAGCCAGACAAATGAAAATAGCCTGAATGTCCAATAATTCAGATTGTTCAGCATGTTCAAAGTGAATATGACGTTGGAATTGACCGAATTCGTCAAATGGCATGAATAATCAAAGTGATAAAACCAGCCAGACAAATGAAAATAGCCTGAATGTCCAATAATTCAGATTGTTCAGCATGTTCAAAGTGAATATGACGTTAGAATTGACCAAATTCGTCAAATGGCATGCATAATCAAAGTGATCAGAGTGATAAAACCCAACCAGACAAATCAAAATAATCTGAATGTCCAATAATTCAGATTGTTCAGCATGTTCAAAGTGAATATGACGTTGGAATTGACCGAATTCGTCAAATGGCAAGAATAATCAAAGTGATCAGAGTGATAAAACCAGCCAGACAAATGAAAATAGCCTGAATGGCCAATAATTAAGATTGTTCAGCATGTTCAAAGTGAATATGACGTTGTAATTGACCGAATTCGTCAAATGACAAGAATAATCAAAGTGATCAGAGTGATAAAACCAGCCAGACAAATGAAAATAGCCTGAATGTCCAATAATTCAGATTGTTCAGCATGTTCAAAGTGAACATGATGTTAGAATTGACCGAATTCGTCAAATGGCATGCGTAATCAAAGTGATCAGAGTGATAAAAACAACCAGACAAATCAAAATAGTCTGAATGTCCAATAATTCAGATTGTTCAGCATGTTCAAAGTGAGTATGACGTTGGAATTGACCGAATTCGTCAAATGACAAGAATAATCAAAGTGATCAGAGTGATAAAACCAGCCAGACAAATGAAAATAGCCTGAATGTCCAATAATTCAGATTGTTCAGCATGTTCAAAGTGAATTGACCGAATTCGTCAAATGGCATGCATAATCAAAGTGATCAGAGTGATAAAACCAGCCAGACAAATGAAAATAGCCTGACTGTCCAATAATTCAGATTGTTCAGCATGTTCAAAGTGAATTTGACGTTAGAATTGACCGAATTCGTCAAATGGCATGCGTAATCAAAGTGATCAGAGTGATAAAACCAACCAGACAAATCAAAATAGTCTGAATGTCCAATAATTCAGATTGTTCAGCATGTTCAAAGTGAGTATGACGTTGGAATTGACCGAATTCGTCAAATGACAAGAATAATCAAAGTGATCAGAGTGATAAAACCAGCCAGACAAATCATAATAGTCTGAATGTCCAATAATTCAGATTGTTCAGCATGTTCAAAGTGAATATGACGTTGGAATTGACCGAATTCGTCAATTGGCAAGAATAATCAAAGTGATCAGAGTGATAAAACCAGCCAGACAAATGAAAATAGCCTGAATGTCCAATAATTCAAATTGTTCAGCATGTTCAAAGTGAATATGACGTTGGAATTGACCGAATTCGTCAAATGGCATGAATAATCAAAGTGATCAGAGTGATAAAACCAGCCAGACAAATGAAAATAGCCTGAATGTCCAATAATTCAGATTGTTCAGCATGTTCAAAGTGAATATGACGTTAGAATTGACCGAATTCGTCAAATGGCATGCGTAATCAAAGTGATCAGAGTGATAAAACCAATCAGACAAATCAAAATAGTCTGAATGTCCAATAATTCAAATTGTTCAGCATGTTCAAAGTGAATATGACGTTGGAATTGACCGAATTCGTCAATTGGCAAGAATAATCAAAGTGAGCAGAGTGATAAAACCAGCTACACTAATCAAAATAGACTGAATGCCCAATAATTCAGAATGTTCATCATGTTGAAACTGAATAGAACGTTGGAATTGACCGAATTCGTCAAATGGCAAGAGTATTCGAAGTGATCAGAGTGATAAAACCAGCCAGACTAATCAAAATATCATGAATGCCCAATAATTCAGAATGTTCATCATGTTGAAACTGAACAGAACGTTGGAATTGACCGAATTCGTCAAATGGCAAGAATAATCAAAGTGATCAGAGTGATAAAACCAGCCAGACAAATGAAAATAGCCTGAATGTCCAATAATTCAGATTGTTCAGCATGTTCAAAGTGAATACGACGTTGGAATTGACCGAATTCGTCAAATGGCATGAATAATCAAAGTGATAAAACCTGCCAGACAAATTAAAATAGCCTGCATGTCCAATAATTCAGATTGTTCAGCATGTTAAAAGTCAATACAACGTTGGAATTGACCGAATTCGTCAAATGGCAAGAATAATCAAAGTGATCAGAGTGATAAAACCAACCAGACAAATGAAAATAGCCTGAATGTCCAATAATTCAGATTGTTCAGCATGAATGTCCAATAATTCAGATTGTTGTTCAGCATGTTCAAATGGAATATGACGTTGGAATTGACCGAATTCGTCAAATGGCATGAATAATCAAAGTGATCAGAGTGATAAAACCAGCCAGACAAATGAAAATAGCCTGAATGTACAATAATTCAGATTGTTCAGCATGTTCAAAGTGAATATGACGTTAGAATTGACCGAATTCGTCAAATGGCATGCGTAATCAAAGTGATCAGAGTGATAAAACCAACCAGACAAATCATAATAGTCTGAATGTCCAATAATTCAGATTGTTTAGCATGTTCAAAGTGAATATGACGTTGGAATTGACCGAATTCGTCAATTGGCAAGAATAATCAAAGTGATCAGAGTGATAAAACCAGCCAGACAAATGAAAATAGCCTGAATGTCCAATAATTCAGATTGTTCAGCATGTTCAAAGTGAATATGACGTTGGAATTGACCGAATTCGTCAAATGACAAGAATAATCAAAGTGATCAGAGTGATAAAACCAGCCACACAAATGAAAATAGTCTGAATGTCCAATAATTCAGTTTGTTCAGCATGTTCAAAGTGAATATGACGTTGGAATTGACCGAATTCGTCAAATGGCATGCATAATCAAAGTGATCAGAGTGATAAAACCAACCAGACAAATCAAAATAGTCTGAATGTCCAATAATTCAGATTGTTCAGCATGTTCAAAGTGAATATGACGTTGAAATTGACGGAATTCGTCAAATGGCAAGAATAATCAAAGTGATCAGAGTGATAAAATCAGCCAGACAAATGAAAATAGCCTGAATGTCCAATAATTCAGATTGTTCAGCATGTTAAAAGTCAATACAACATTGGAATTGACCGAATTCGTCAAATGGCAAGAATAATCAAAGTGATCAGATTGATAAAACCAACCAGACAAATCAAAGTAGCCTGAATGTCAAATAATTCAGATTGTTCAAAGTGAATATGACGTTGGAATTGACCGAATTCGTCAAATGGCAAGAATAATCAAAGTGATCAGAGTGATAAAACCAGCCAGACAAATGATAATAGCCTGAATGTCCAATAATTCAGATTGTTCAGCATGTTCAAAGTGAATATGACGTTGGAATTGACCGAATTCGTCAAATGGCATGAATAATCAAAGTGATCAGAGTGATAAAACCAGCCACACAAATGAAAATAGCCTGAATGTCCAATAATTCAGATTGTTGAGCATGTTCAAAGTGAATATGACGTTGGAATTGACCGAATTCGTCAAATGGCATGAATAATCAAAGTGATCAGAGTGATAAAACCAGCCAGGCAAATGAAAATAGCCTGAATGTCCAATAATTCAGATTGTTCAGCATGTTCAAAGTGAATATGACGTTAGAATTGACCGAATTCGTCAAATGGCATGCATAATAAAAGTCATCAGAGTGATAAAACCAACCAGGCAAATCAAAATAGTCTGAATGTCCAATAATTCAGATTGTTCAGCATGTTCAAAGTGAATATGACGTTGGAATTGACCGAATTCGTCAAATGGCAAGAATAATCAAAATGATCAGAGTGATAAAACCAGCCAGACAAATGAAAATAGCCTGAATGTCCAATAATTAAGATTGTTCAGCATGTTCAAAGTGAATATGACGTTGGAATTGACCGAATTCGTCAATTGGCAAGAATAATCAAAGTGATCAGAGTGATAAAACCAGCCAGACAAATGAAAATAGCCTGAATGTCCAATAATTCAGATTGTTCAGCATGTTCAAAGTCTGAATGTCCAATAATTCAAATTGTTCAGCATGTTCAAAGTGAATATGACGTTGGAATTGACCGAATTCGTCAATTGGCAAGAATAATCAAAGTGATCAGAGTGATAAAACCAGCTAGACTAATCAAAATAGACTGAATGCCCAATAATTCAGAATGTTCTTCATGTTGAAACTGAATAGAACGTTGGAATTGACCGAATTCGTCAAATGGCAAGAGTATTCGAAGTGATCAGAGTGATAAAACCAGCCAGACTAATCAAAATATCATGAATGCCCAATAATTCAGAATGTTCATCATGTTGAAACTGAACAGAACGTTGGAATTGACCGAATTCGTCAAATGGCAAGAATAATCAAAGTGATCAGAGTGATAAAACCAGCCAGACAAATGAAAATAGCCTGAATGTCCAATAATTCAGATTGTTCAGCATGTTCAAAGTGAATACGACGTTGGAATTGACCGAATTCGTCAAATGGCATGAATAATCAAAGTGATAAAACCAGCCAGACAAATTAAAATAGCCTGCATGTCCAATAATTCAGATTGTTCAGCATGTTAAAAGTCAATACAACGTTGGAATTGACCGAATTCGTCAAATGGCAAGAATAATCAAAGTGATCAGAGTGATAAAACCAACCAGACAAATGAAAATAGCCTGAATGTCCAATAATTCAGATTGTTCAGCATGAATGTCCAATAATTCAGATTGTTGTTCAGCATGTTCAAATTGAATATGACGTTGGAATTGACCGAATTCGTCAATTGGCAAGAATAATCAAAGTGATCAGAGTGATAAAACCAGCCAGACAAATGAAAATAGCCTGAATGTCCAATAATTCAGATTGTTCAGCATGTTCAAAGTGAATATGACGTTGGAATTGACCGAATTCGTCAAATGACAAGAATAATCAAAGTGATCAGAGTGATAAAACCAGCCACACAAATGAAAATAGCCTGAATGTCCAATAATTCAGTTTGTTCAGCATGTTCAAAGTGAATATGACGTTGGAATTGACCGAATTCGTCAAATGGCATGCATAATCAAAGTGATCAGAGTGATAAAACCAACCAGACAAATCAAAATAGTCTGAATGTCCAATAATTCGGATTGTTCAGCATGTTCAAAGTGAATATGACGTTGGAATTGACCGAATTCGTCAAATGGCAAGAATAATCAAAGTGATCAGAGTGATAAAATCAGCCAGACAAATGAAAATAGCCTGAATGTCCAATAATTCAGATTGTTCAGCATGTTAAAAGTCAATACAACATTGGAATTGATGTTGAAACTGAATAGAACGTTGGAATTGACCGAATTAGTCAAATGGCAAGAGTATTCGAAGTGATCAGAGTGATAAAACCAGCCAGACTAATCAAAATATCATGAATGCCAAATAATTCAGAATGTTCATCATGTTGAAACTGAACAGAACGTTGGAATTGACCGAATTCGTCAAATGGCAAGAATAATCAAAGTGATCAGAGTGATAAAACCAGCCAGACAAATGAAAATAGCCTGAATGTCCAATAATTCAGATTGTTCAGCATGTTCAAAGTGAATACGACGTTGGAATTGACCGAATTCGTCAAATGGCATGAATAATCAAAGTGATAAAACCAGCCAGACAAATTAAAATAGCCTGCATGTCCAATAATTCAGATTGTTCAGCATGTTAAAAGTCAATACAACGTTGGAATTGACCGAATTCGTCAAATGGCAAGAATAATCAAAGTGATCAGAGTGATAAAACCAACCAGACAAATGAAAATAGCCTGAATGTCCAATAATTCAGATTGTTCAGCCTGAATGTCCAATAATTCAGATAGTTGAGCATGTTCAAAGTGAATATGACGTTGTAATTGACCGAATTCGTCAAATGACAAGAATAATCAAAGTGATCAGAGTGATAAAACCAGCCAGACAAATGAAAATAGCCTGAATGTCCAATAATTCAGATTGTTCAGCATGTTCAAAGTCTGAATGTCCAATAATTCAAATTGTTCAGCATGTTCAAAGTGAATATGACGTTGGAATTGACCGAATTCGTCAATTGGCAAGAATAATCAGAGTGATCAGAGTGATAAAACCAGCTAGACTAATCAAAATAGACTGAATGCCCAATAATTCAGAATGTTCTTCATGTTGAAACTGAATAGAACGTTGGAATTGACCGAATTCGTCAAATGGCAAGAGTATTCGAAGTGATCAGAGTGATAAAACCAGCCAGACTAATCAAAATATCATGAATGCCCAATAATTCAGAATGTTCATCGTGTTGAAACTGAACAGAACGTTGGAATTGACCGAATTCGTCAAATGGCAAGAATAATCAAAGTGATCAGAGTGATAAAACCAGCCAGACAAATGAAAATAGCCTGAATGTCCAATAATTCAGATTGTTCAGCATGTTCAAAGTGAATATGACGTTAGAATTGACCGAATTCGTCAAATGGCATGCGTAATCAAAGTGATCAGAGTGATAAAACCAACCAGACAAATTAAAATAGCCTGCATGTCCAATATTTCAGATTGTTCAGCATGTTAAAAGTCAATACAACGTTGGAATTGACCGAATTCGTCAAATGGCAAGAATAATCAAAGTGATCAGAGTGATAAAACCAACCAGACAAATGAAAATAGCCTGAATGTCCAATAATTCAGATTGTTCAGCATGAATGTCCAATAATTCAGATTGTTGTTCAGCATGTTCAAATTTAATATGACGTTGGAATTGACCGAATTCGTCAAATGGCATGAATAATCAAAGTGATCAGAGTGATAAAACCAGCCAGACAAATGAAAATAGCCTGAATGTCCAATAATTCAGATTGTTCAGCATGTTCAAAGTGAATATGACGTTAGAATTGACCGAATTCGTCAAATGGCATGCGTAATCAAAGTGATCAGAGTGATAAAACCAACCAGACAAATCATAATAGTCTGAATGTCCAATAATTCAGATTGTTCAGCATGTTCAAAGTGAATATGACGTTGGAATTGACCGAATTCGTCAATTGGCAAGAATAATCAAAGTGATCAGAGTGATAAAACCAGCCAGACAAATGAAAATAGCCTGAATGTCCAATAATTCAGATTGTTCAGCATGTTCAAAGTGAATATGACGTTGGAATTGACCGAATTCGTCAAATGACAAGAATAATCAAAGTGATCAGAGTGATAAAACCAGCCACACAAATGAAAATAGCCTGAATGTCCAATAATTCAGTTTGATCAGCATGTTCAAAGTGAATATGACGTTGGAATTGACCGAATTCGTCAAATGACAAGAATAATCAAAGTGATCAGAGTGATAAAACCAACCAGACAAATCAAAATAGTCTGAATGTCCAATAATTCAGATTGTTCAGCATGAATGTCCAATAATTCAGATTGTTCAGCATGTTCAAAGTGAATATGACGTTGGAATTGACCGAATTCGTCAATTGGCAAGAATAATCAAAGTGATCAGAGTGATAAAACCAGCCAGACAAATGAAAATAGCCTGAATGTCCAATAATTCAGATTGTTCAGCATGTTCAAAGTGAATATGACGTTGGAATTGACCGAATTCGTCAATTGGCAAGAATAATCAAAGTGATCAGAGTGATAAAACCAGCCAGACAAATGAAAATAGCCTGAATGTCCAATAATTCAGATTGTTCAGCATGTTCAAAGTGAATATGACGTTGGAATTGACCGAATTCGTCAAATGACAAGAATAATCAAAGTGATCAGAGTGATAAAACCAGCCACACAAATGAAAATAGCCTGAATGTCCAATAATTCAGTTTGATCAGCATGTTCAAAGTGAATATGACGTTGGAATTGACCGAATTCGTCAAATGGCATGAATAATCAAAGTGATCAGAGTGATAAAACCAGCCAGACAAATGAAAATAGCCTGAATGTCCAATAATTCAGATTGTTCAGCATGTTCAAAGTGAATATGACGTTAGAATTGACCGAATTCGTCAAATGGCATGCGTAATCAAAGTGATCAGAGTGATAAAACCAACCAGACAAATCATAATAGTCTGAATGTCCAATAATTCAGATTGTTCAGCATGTTCAAAGTGAATATGACGTTGGAATTGACCGAATTCGTCAATTGGCAAGAATAATCAAAGTGATCAGAGTGATAAAACCAGCCAGACAAATGAAAATAGCCTGAATGTCCAATAATTCAGATTGTTCAGCATGTTCAAAGTGAATATGACGTTGGAATTGACCGAATTCGTCAAATGGCATGAATAATCAAAGTGATCAGAGTGATAAAACCAGTCAGACAAATGAAAATAGACTGAATGTCCAATAATTCAGATTGTTCAGCATGTTCAAAGTGAATATGTCGTTGAAATTGACCGAATTCGTCAAATGGCATGCATAATCAAAGTGATCAGAGTGATAAAACCAACCAGACAAATCAAAATAGTCTGAATGTCCAATAATTCAGATTGTTCAGCATGTTCAAAGTGAATATGACGTTGGAATTGACCGAATTCGTCAAATGGCAAGAATAATCAAAGTGATCAGAGTGATAAAACCAGCCAGACAAATGAAAATAGCCTGAATGTCCAATAATTAAGATTGTTCAGCATGTTCAAAGTGAATATGACGTTGGAATTGACCGAATTCGTCAATTGGCAAGAATAATCAAAGTGATCAGAGTGATAAAACCAGCCAGACTAATCAAAATAGCCTGAATGCCCAATAATTCAGAATGTTCATCATGTTGAAACTGAATAGAACGTTGGAATTGACCGAATTCGTCAAATGGCAAGAGTATTCAAAGTGATCAGAATGATAAAACCAGCCAGACTAATCAAAATAGCCTGAATGCCCAATAATTCAGAATGTTCATCATGTTCAAAGTGAATATGACGTTGGAATTGACCGAATTCGTCAAATGACAAGAATAATCAAAGTGATCAGAGTGATAAAACCAGCCAGACTAATCAAAATAGCCTGAATGCCCAATAATTCAGAATGTTCATCATGTTGAAACTGAATAGAACGTTGGAATTGACCGAATTCGTCAAATGGCAAGAATAATCAAAGTGATCAGAGTGATAAAACCAGCCAGACTAATCAAAATAGCCTGAATGCCCAATAATTCAGAATGTTCATCATGTTGAAACTGAATAGACCGTTGGAATTGACCGAATTCGTCAAATGGCAAGAGTATTCAAAGTGATCAGAGTGATAAAACCAACCAGACTAATCAAAATAGCCTGAATGCCCAATAATTCAGAATGTTCATCATGTTGAAACTGAATAGAACGTTGGAATTGACCGAATTCGTCAAATGGCAAGAGTATTCAAAGTGATCAGAGTGATAAAACCAGCCAGACTAATCAAAATAGCCTGAATGCCCAATAATTCAGAATGTTCATCATGTTGAAACTGAATAGAACGTTGGAATTGACCGAATTCGTCAAATGGCAAGAGTATTCAAAGTGATCAGAGTGATAAAACCAACCAGACTAATCAAAATAGCCTGAATGCCCAATAATTCAGAATGTTCATCATGTTGAAACTGAATAGAACGTTGGAATTGACCGAATTCGTCAAATGGCAAGAGTATTCAAAGTGATAAAACCAGCCAGACTAATCAAAATAGCCTGAATGCCCAATAATTAAGATTGTTCAGCATGTTCAAAGTGAATATGACGTTGGAATTGACCGAATTCGTCAAATGGCAAGAGTATTCAAAGTGATCAGAGTGATAAAACCAGCCAGGCTAATCAAAATAGCCTGAATGCCCAATAATTCAGAATGTTCATCATGTTGAAACTGAATAGAACGTTGGAATTGACCGAATTCGTCAAATGGCATGAATAATCAAAGTGATCAGAGTGATAAAACCAGTCAGACAAATGAAAATAGACTGAATGTCCAATAATTCAGATTGTTCAGCATGTTCAAAGTGAATATGACGTTGAAATTGACCGAATTCGTCAAATGGCATGCATAATCAAAGTGATCAGAGTGATAAAACCAACCAGACAAATCAAAATAGTCTGAATGTCCAATAATTCAGATTGTTCAGCATGTTCAAAGTGAATATGACGTTGGAATTGACCGAATTCGTCAAATGGCAAGAAAAATCAAAGTGATCAGAGTGATAAAACCAGCCAGACAAATGAAAATAGCCTGAATGTCCAATAATTAAGATTGTTCAGCATGTTCAAAGTGAATATGACGTTGGAATTGACCGAATTCGTCAATTGGCAAGAATAATCAAAGTGATCAGAGTGATAAAACCAGCCAGACTAATCAAAATAGCCTGAATGCCCAATAATTCAGAATGTTCATCATGTTGAAACTGAATAGAACGTTGGAATTGACCGAATTCGTCAAATGGCAAGAGTATTCAAAGTGATCAGAATGATAAAACCAGCCAGACTAATCAAAATAGCCTGAATGCCCAATAATTCAGAATGTTCATCATGTTCAAAGTGAATATGACGTTGGAATTGACCGAATTCGTCAAATGACAAGAATAATCAAAGTGATCAGAGTGATAAAACCAGCCAGACTAATCAAAATAGCCTGAATGCCCAATAATTCAGAATGTTCATCATGTTGAAACTGAATAGACCGTTGGAATTGACCGAATTCGTCAAATGGCAAGAGTATTCAAAGTGATCAGAGTGATATAACCAACCAGACTAATCAAAATAGCCTGAATGCCCAATAATTCAGAATGTTCATCATGTTGAAACTGAATAGAACGTTGGAATTGACCGAATTCGTCAAATGGCAAGAGTATTCAAAGTGATCAGAGTGATAAAACCAGCCAGACTAATCAAAATAGCATGAATGCCCAATAATTCAGAATGTTCATCATGTTGAAACTGAATAGAACGTTGGAATTGACCGAATTCGTCAAATGGCCAGAGTATTCAAAGTGATCAGAGTGATAAAACCAACCAGACTAATCAAAATAGCCTGAATGCCCAATAATTCAGAATGTTCATCATGTTGAAACTGAATAGAACGTTGGAATTGACCGAATTCGTCAAATGGCAAGAGTATTCAAAGTGATCAGAGTGATAAAACCAGCCAGACTAATCAAAATAGCCTGAATGCCCAATAATTCAGAATGTTCATCATGTTGAAACTGAGTATGACGTTGGAATTGACCGAATTCGTCAAATGACAAGAATAATCAAAGTGATCAGAGTGATAAAACCAGGCAGACAAATGAAAATAGCCTGAATGTCCAATAATTAAGATTGTTCAGCATGTTCAAAGTGAATATGACGTTGGAATTGACCGAATTCGTCAAATGACAAGAATAATCAAAGTGATCAGAGTGATAAAACCAGCCAGACTAATCAAAATAGCCTGAATGCCCAATAATTCAGAATGTTCATCATGTTGAAACTGAATAGAACGTTGGAATTGACCGAATTTGTCAAATGACAAGAATAATCAAAGTGATCAGAGTGATAAAACCAGCCAGACAAATGAAAATAGCCTGAATGTCCAATAATTCAGATTGTTCAGCATGTTCAAAGTGAATATGACGTTGAAATTGACCGAATTCGTCAAATGGCAAGAGTATTCAAAGTGATCAGAGTGATAAAACCAGCCAGACTAATCAAAATAGTATGAATGCCCAATAATTCAGAATGTTCATCATGTTGAAACTGAACAGAACGTTGGAATTGACCGAATTCGTCAAATGGAAAGAATAATCAAAGTGATCAGAGTGATAAAACCAGCCAGACTAATCAAAATAGCCTGAATGCCCAATAATTCAGAATGTTCATCATGTTGAAACTGAACAGAACGTTGGAATTGACCGAATTCGTCAAATGGCAAGAGTATTCAAAGTGATCAGAGTGATAAAACCAGCCAGACTAATCAAAATAGCCTGAATGCCCAATAAATCAGAATGTTCATAATGTTGAAACTGAACAGAACGTTCATCATGTTGAAACTGAATATGACGTTGGAATTGACCGAATTCGTCAAATGACAAGAATAATCAAAGTGATCAGAGTGATAAAACCAGGCAGACAAATGAAAATAGCCTGAATGTCCAATAATTAAGATTGTTCAGCATGTTCAAAGTGAATATGACGTTGGAATTGACCGAATTCGTCAAATGACAAGAATAATCAAAGTGATCAGAGTGATAAAACCAGCCAGACTAATCAAAATAGCCTGAATGCCCAATAATTCAGAATGTTCATCATGTTGAAACTGAATAGAACGTTGGAATTGACCGAATTTGTCAAATGACAAGAATAATCAAAGTGATCAGAGTGATAAAACCAGCCAGACAAATGAAAATAGCCTGAATGTCCAATAATTCAGATTGTTCAGCATGTTCAAAGTGAATATGACGTTGAAATTGACCGAATTCGTCAAATGGCAAGAGTATTCAAAGTGATCAGAGTGATAAAACCAGCCAGACTAATCAAAATAGTATGAATGCCCAATAATTCAGAATGTTCATCATGTTGAAACTGAACAGAACGTTGGAATTGACCGAATTCGTCAAATGGAAAGAATAATCAAAGTGATCAGAGTGATAAAACCAGCCAGACTAATCAAAATAGCCTGAATGCCCAATAATTCAGAATGTTCATCATGTTGAAACTGAACAGAACGTTGGAATTGACCGAATTCGTCAAATGGCAAGAGTATTCAAAGTGATCAGAGTGATAAAACCAGCCAGACTAATCAAAATAGCCTGAATGCCCAATAATTCAGAATGTTCATAATGTTGAAACTGAACAGAACGTTGGAATTGACCGAATTCGTCAAATGGCAAGAGTATTCAAAGTGATCAGAGTGATAAAACCAGCCAGGCTAATCAAAATAGCCTGAATGCCCAATAATTCAGAATGTTCATCATGTTGAAACTGAATAGAACGTTGGAATTGACCGAATTCGTCAAATGGCAAGATTATTCAAAGTGATCAGAGTGATAAAACCAGCCAGACAAATGAAAATAGCCTGAATGTCCAATAATTAAGATTGTTCAGCATGTTCAAAGTGAATATGACGTTGGAATTGACCGAATTCGTCAATTGGCAAGAATAATCAAAGTGATCATAGTGATAAAACCAGCCAGACTAATCAAAATAGCCTGAATGCCCAATAATTCAGAATGTTCATCATGTTGAAACTGAATAGAACGTTGGAATTGACCGAATTCGTCAAATGGCAAGAGTATTCAAAGTGATCAGAATGATAAAACCAGCCAGACTAATCAAAATAGCCTGAATGCCCAATAATTCAGAATGTTCATCATGTTGAAACTGAATAGAACGTTGGAATTGACCGAATTCGTCAAATGGCAAGAGTATTCAAAGTGATCAGAGTGATAAAACCAACCAGACTAATCAAAATAGCCTGAATGCCCAATAATTCAGAATGTTCATCATGTTGAAACTGAACAGAAAGTTGGAATTGACCGAATTCGTCAAATGGAAAGAATAATCAAAGTGATCAGAGTGATAAAACCAGCCAGACTAATCAAAATAGCCTGAATGCCCAATAATTCAGAATGTTCATCATGTTGAAACTGAACAGAACGTTGGAATTGACCGAATTCGTCAAATGGCAAGAGTATTCAAAGTGATCAGAGTGATAAAACCAGCCAGACTAATCAAAATAGCCTGAATGCCCAATAATTCAGAATGTTCATAATGTTGAAACTGAACAGAACGTTGGAATTGACCGAATTCGTCAAATGGCAAGAGTATTCAAAGTGATCAGAGTGATAAAACCAGCCAGGCTAATCAAAATAGCCTGAATGCCCAATAATTCAGAATGTTCATCATGTTGAAACTGAATAGAACGTTGGAATTGACCGAATTCGTCAAATGGCAAAATTAATCAAAGTGATCAGAGTGATAAAACCAGCCAGACTAATCAAAATAGCCTGAATGCCCAATAATTCAGAATGTTCATCATGTTGAAACTGAACAGAAAGTTGGAATTGACCGAATTCGTCAAATGGAAAGAATAATCAAAGTGATCAGAGTGATAAAACCAGCCAGACTAATCAAAATAGCCTGAATGCCCAATAATTCAGAATGTTCATCATGTTGAAACTGAACAGAACGTTGGAATTGACCGAATTCGTCAAATGGCAAGAGTATTCAAAGTGATCAGAGTGATAAAACCAGCCAGACTAATCAAAATCGCCTGAATGCCCAATAATTCAGAATGTTCATAATGTTGAAACTGAACAGAACGTTGGAATTGACCGAATTCGTCAAATGGCAAGAGTATTCAAAGTGATCAGAGTGATAAAACCAGCCAGGCTAATCAAAATAGCCTGAATGCCCAATAATTCAGAATGTTCATCATGTTGAAACTGAATAGAACGTTGGAATTGACCGAATTCGTCAAATGGCAAGAGTATTCAAAGTGATCAGAGTGATAAAACCAGCCAGACTAATCAAAATAGCCTGAATGCCCAATAATTCAGAATGTTCATCATTTTGAAACTGAATATGACGTTGGAATTGACCGAATTCGTCAAATGACAAGAATAATCAAAGTGATCAGAGTGATAAAACCAGGCAGACAAATGAAAATAGCCTGAATGTCCAATAATTAAGATTGTTCAGCATGTTCAAAGTGAATATGACGTTGGAATTGACCGAATTCGTCAAATGACAAGAATAATCAAAGTGATCAGAGTGATAAAACCAGCCAGACTAATCAAAATAGCCTGAATGCCCAATAATTCAGAATGTTCATCATGTTGAAACTGAATAGAACGTTGGAATTGACCGAATTTGTCAAATGACAAGAATAATCAAAGTGATCAGAGTGATAAAACCAGCCAGACAAATGAAAATAGCCTGAATGTCCAATAATTCAGATTGTTCAGCATGTTCAAAGTGAATATGACGTTGAAATTGACCGAATTCGTCAAATGTCAAGAGTATTCAAAGTGATCAGAGTGATAAAACCAGCCAGACTAATCAAAATAGTATGAATGCCCAATAATTCAGAATGTTCATCATGTTGAAACTGAACAGAACGTTGGAATTGACCGAATTCGTCAAATGGAAAGAATAATCAAAGTGATCAGAGTGATAAAACCAGCCAGACTAATCAAAATAGCCTGAATGCCCAATAATTCAGAATGTTCATCATGTTGAAACTGAACAGAACGTTGGAATTGACCGAATTCGTCAAATGGCAAGAGTATTCAAAGTGATCAGAGTGATAAAACCAGCCAGACTAATCAAAATAGCCTGAATGCCCAATAATTCAGAATGTACATTATGTTGAAACTGAACAGAACGTTCATCATGTTGAAACTGAATATGACGTTGGAATTGACCGAATTCGTCAAATGACAAGAATAATCAAAGTGATCAGAGTGATAAAACCAGGCAGACAAATGAAAATAGCCTGAATGTCCAATAATTAAGATTGTTCAGCATGTTCAAAGTGAATATGACGTTGGAATTGACCGAATTCGTCAAATGACAAGAATAATCAAAGTGATCAGAGTGATAAAACCAGCCAGACTAATCAAAATAGCCTGAATGCCCAATAATTCAGAATGTTCATCATGTTGAAACTGAATAGAACGTTGGAATTGACCGAATTTGTCAAATGGCAAGAGTATTCAAAGTGATCAGAATGATAAAACCAGCCAGACTAATCAAAATAGCCTGAATGCCCAATAATTCAGAATGTTCATCATGTTGAAACTGAATAGAACGTTGGAATTGACCGAATTCGTCAAATGGCAAGAATAATCAAAGTGATCAGAGTGATAAAACCAGCCAGACAAATGAAAATAGCCTGAATGTCCAATAATTCAGATTGTTCAGCATGTTCAAAGTGAATATGACGTTGAAATTGACCGAATTCGTCAAATGGCAAGAGTATTCAAAGTGATCAGAGTGATAAAACCAGCCAGACTAATCAAAATAGTATGAATGCCCAATAATTCAGAATGTTCATCATGTTGAAACTGAACAGAACGTTGGAATTGACCGAATTCGTCAAATGGAAAGAATAATCAAAGTGATCAGAGTGATAAAACCAGCCAGACTAATCAAAATAGCCTGAATGCCCAATAATTCAGAATGTTCATAATGTTGAAACTGAACAGAACGTTGGAATTGACCGAATTCGTCAAATGGCAAGAGTATTCAAAGTGATCAGAGTGATAAAACCAGCCTGGCTAATCAAAATAGCCTGAATGCCCAATAATTCAGAATGTTCATCATGTTGAAACTGAATAGAACGTTGGAATTGACCGAATTCGTCAAATGGCAAGAATAATCAAAGTGATCAGAGTGATAAAACCAGTCAGACAAATGAAAATAGCCTGAATGTCCAATAATTCAGACTGTTCAGCATGTTCAAAGTGAATATGACGTTGAAATTGACCGAATTCGTCAAATGGCATGCATAATCAAAGTGATCAGAGTGATAAAACCAACCAGACAAATCAAAATAGTCTGAATGTCCAATAATTCAGATTGTTCAGCATGTTCAAAGTGAATATGACGTTGGAATTGACCGAATTCGTCAAATGGCAAGAATAATCAAAGTGATCAGAGTGATAAAACCAGCCAGACAAATGAAAATAGCCTGAATGTCCAATAATTAAGATTGTTCAGCATGTTCAAAGTGAATATGACGTTGGAATTGACCGAATTCGTCAATTGGCAAGAATAATCAAAGTGATCATAGTGATAAAACCAGCCAGACTAATCAAAATAGCCTGAATGCCCAATAATTCAGAATGTTCATCATGTTGAAACTGAATAGAACGTTGGAATTGACCGAATTCGTCAAATGGCAAGAGTATTCAAAGTGATCAGAATGATAAAACCAGCCAGACTAATCAAAATAGCCTGAATGCCCAATAATTCAGAATGTTCATCATGTTGAAACTGAATAGAACGTTGGAATTGACCGAATTCGTCAAATGGCAAGAGTATTCAAAGTGATCAGAGTGATAAAACCAACCAGACTAATCAAAATAGCCTGAATGCCCAATAATTCAGAATGTTCATCATGTTGAAACTGAACAGAAAGTTGGAATTGACCGAATTCGTCAAATGGCAAGAGTATTCAAAGTGATCAGAATGAAAAAACCAGCCAGACTAATCAAAATAGCCTGAATGCCCAATAATTCAGAATGTTCATCATGTTGAAACTGAATAGAACGTTGGAATTGACCGAATTCGTCAAATGGCAAGAGTATTCAAAGTGATCAGAGTGATAAAACCAACCAGACTAATCAAAATAGCCTGAATGCCCAATAATTCAGAATGTTCATCATGTTGAAACTGAATAGAACGTTGGAATTGATCGAATTCGTCAAATGGCAAGAGTATTCAAAGTGATCAGAATGATAAAACCAGCCAGACTAATCAAAATAGCCTGAATGCCCAATAATTCAGAATGTTCATCATGTTGAAACTGAATAGAACGTTGGAATTGACCGAATTCGTCACATGGCAAGAGTATTCAAAGTGATAAGAGTGATAAAACCAGCCAGACTAATCAAAATAGCCTGAATGCCCAATAATTCAGAATGTTCATCATGTTGAAACTGAATAGAACGTTGGAATTGACCGAATTCGTCAAATGGCAAGAATAATCAAAGTGATCAGAGTGATAAAACCAGCCAGACTAATCAAAATAGCCTGAATGCCCAATAATTCAGAATGTTCATCATGTTGAAACTGAATAGACCGTTGGAATTGACCGAATTCGTCAAATGGCAAGAGTATTCAAAGTGATCAGAGTGATAAAACCAACCAGACTAATCAAAATAGCCTGAATGCCCAATAATTCAGAATGTTCATCATGTTGAAACTGAATAGACCGTTGGAATTGACCGAATTCGTCAAATGGCAAGAGTATTCAAAGTGATCAGAGTGATAAAACCAACCAGACTAATCAAAATAGCCTGAATGCCCAATAATTCAGAATGTTCATCATGTTGAAACTGAATAGAACGTTGGAATTGACCGAATTCGTCAAATGGCAAGAGTATTCAAAGTGATCAGAGTGATAAAACCAGCCAGACTAATCAAAATAGCCTGAATGTCCAATAATTAAGATTGTTCAGCATGTTCAAAGTGAATATGACGTTGGAATTGACCGAATTCGTCAAATGACAAGAATAATCAAAGTGATCAGAGTGATAAAACCAGCCAGACTAATCAAAATAGCCTGAATGCCCAATAATTCAGAATGTTCATCATGTTGAAACTGAATAGAACGTTGGAATTGACCGAATTCGTCACATGGCAAGAGTATTCAAAGTGATAAGAGTGATAAAACCAGCCAGACTAATCAAAATAGCCTGAATGCCCAATAATTCAGAATGTTCATCATGTTGAAACTGAATAGAACGTTGGAATTGACCGAATTCGTCAAATGGCAAGAATAATCAAAGTGATCAGAGTTATAAAACCAGCCAGACTAATCAAAATAGCCTGAATGCCCAATAATTCAGAATGTTCATCATGTTGAAACTGAATAGACCGTTGGAATTGACCGAATTCGTCAAATGGCAAGAGTATTCAAAGTGATCAGAGTGATAAAACCAACCAGACTAATCAAAATAGCCTGAATGCCCAATAATTCAGAATGTTCATCATGTTGAAACTGAATAGACCGTTGGAATTGACCGAATTCGTCAAATGGCAAGAGTATTCAAAGTGATCAGAGTGATAAAACCAACCAGACTAATCAAAATAGCCTGAATGCCCAATAATTCAGAATGTTCATCATGTTGAAACTGAATAGAACGTTGGAATTGACCGAATTCGTCAAATGGCAAGAGTATTCAAAGTGATCAGAGTGATAAAACCAGCCAGACTAATCAAAATAGCCTGAATGTCCAATAATTAAGATTGTTCAGCATGTTCAAAGTGAATATGACGTTGGAATTGACCGAATTCGTCAAATGACAAGAATAATCAAAGTGATCAGAGTGATAAAACCAGCCAGACTAATCAAAATAGCCTGAATGCCCAATAATTCAGAATGTTCATCATGTTGAAACTGAATAGAACGTTGGAATTGACCGAATTCGTCACATGGCAAGAGTATTCAAAGTGATAAGAGTGATAAAACCAGCCAGACTAATCAAAATAGCCTGAATGCCCAATAATTCAGAATGTTCATCATGTTGAAACTGAATAGAACGTTGGAATTGACCGAATTCGTCAAATGGCAAGAATAATCAAAGTGATCAGAGTGATAAAACCAGCCAGACTAATCAAAATAGCCTGAATGCCCAATAATTCAGAATGTTCATCATGTTGAAACTGAATAGACCGTTGGAATTGACCGAATTCGTCAAATGGCAAGAGTATTCAAAGTGATCAGAGTGATAAAACCAACCAGACTAATCAAAATAGCCTGAATGCCCAATAATTCAGAATGTTCATCATGTTGAAACTGAATAGACCGTTGGAATTGACCGAATTCGTCAAATGGCAAGAGTATTCAAAGTGATCAGAGTGATAAAACCAACCAGACTAATCAAAATAGCCTGAATGCCCAATAATTCAGAATGTTCATCATGTTGAAACTGAATAGAACGTTGGAATTGACCGAATTCGTCAAATGGCAAGAGTATTCAAAGTGATCAGAGTGATAAAACCAGCCACACTAATCAAAATAGCCTGAATGCCCAATAATTCAGAATGTTCATCATGTTGAAACTGAATAGAACGTTGGAATTGACCGAATTCGTCACATGGCAAGAGTATTCAAAGTGATAAGAGTGATAAAACCAGCCAGACTAATCAAAATAGCCTGAATGCCCAATAATTCAGAATGTTCATCATGTTGAAACTGAATAGAACGTTGGAATTGACCGAATTCGTCAAATGGCAAGAGTATTCAAAGTGATCAGAGTGATAAAACCAGCCAGACTAATCAAAATAGCCTGAATGTCCAATAATTAAGATTGTTCAGCATGTTCAAAGTGAATATGACGTTGGAATTGACCGAATTCGTCAAATGACAAGAATAATCAAAGTGATCAGAGTGATAAAACCAGCCAGACTAATCAAAATAGCCTGAATGCCCAATAATTCAGAATGTTCATCATGTTGAAACTGAATAGAACGTTGGAATTGACCGAATTCGTCACATGGCAAGAGTATTCAAAGTGATAAGAGTGATAAAACCAGCCAGACTAATCAAAATAGCCTGAATACCCAATAATTCAGAATGTTCATCATGTTGAAACTGAATAGAACGTTGGAATTGACCGAATTCGTCAAATGGCAAGAATAATCAAAGTGATCAGAGTGATAAAACCAGCCAGACTAATCAAAATAGCCTGAATGCCCAGTGATAAAACCAACCAGACTAATCAAAATAGCCTGAATGCCCAATAATTCAGAATGTTCATCAGTTGAAACTGAATAGAACGTTGGAATTGACCGAATTCGTCACATGGCAAGAGTATTCAAAGTGATAAGAGTGATAAAACCAGCCAGACTAATCAAAATAGCCTGAATGCCCAATAATTCAGAATGTTCATCATGTTGAAACTGAATAGAACGTTGGAATTGACCGAATTCGTCAAATGGCAAGAATAATCAAAGTGATCAGAGTGATAAAACCAGCCAGACTAATCAAAATAGCCTGAATGCCCAATAATTCAGAATGTTCATCATGTTGAAACTGAATAGAACGTTGGAATTGACCGAATTCGTCACATGGCAAGAGTATTCAAAGTGATAAGAGTGATAAAACCAGCCAGACTAATCAAAATAGCCTGAATGCCCAATAATTCAGAATGTTCATCATGTTGAAACTGAATAGAACGTTGGAATTGACCGAATTCGTCAAATGGCAAGAGTATTCAAAGTGATCAGAGTGATAAAACCAGCCAGACTAATCAAAATAGCCTGAATGTCCAATAATTAAGATTGTTCAGCATGTTCAAAGTGAATATGACGTTGGAATTGACCGAATTCGTCAAATGACAAGAATAATCAAAGTGATCAGAGTGATAAAACCAGCCAGACTAATCAAAATAGCCTGAATGCCCAATAATTCAGAATGTTCATCATGTTGAAACTGAATAGAACGTTGGAATTGACCGAATTCGTCACATGGCAAGAGTATTCAAAGTGATAAGAGTGATAAAACCAGCCAGACTAATCAAAATAGCCTGAATGCCCAATAATTCAGAATGTTCATCATGTTGAAACTGAATAGACCGTTGGAATTGACCGAATTCGTCAAATGGCAAGAGTATTCAAAGTGATCAGAGTGATAAAACCAACCAGACTAATCAAAATAGCCTGAATGCCCAATAATTCAGAATGTTCATCATGTTGAAACTGAATAGACCGTTGGAATTGACCGAATTCGTCAAATGGCAAGAGTATTCAAAGTGATCAGAGTGATAAAACCAACCAGACTAATCAAAATAGCCTGAATGCCCAATAATTCAGAATGTTCATCATGTTGAAACTGAATAGAACGTTGGAATTGACCGAATTCGTCAAATGGCAAGAGTATTCAAAGTGATCAGAGTGATAAAACCAGCCAGACTAATCAAAATAGCCTGAATGTCCAATAATTAAGATTGTTCAGCATGTTCAAAGTGAATATGACGTTGGAATTGACCGAATTCGTCAAATGACAAGAATAATCAAAGTGATCAGAGTGATAAAACCAGCCAGACTAATCAAAATAGCCTGAATGCCCAATAATTCAGAATGTTCATCATGTTGAAAATATGACGTTGGAATTGACCGAATTCGTCAAATGGCAAGAATAATCAAAGTGATCATAGTGATAAAACCAGCCAGACAAATGAAAATAGCCTGAATGTCCAATAATTAAGATTGTTCAGCATGTTCAAAGTGAATATGACGTTGAAATTGACCGAATTCGTCAAATGGCATGCATAATCAAAGTGATCAGAGTGATAAAACCAACCAGACAAATCAAAATAGTCTGAATGTCCAATAATTCAGATTGTTCAGCATGTTCAAAGTGAATATGACGTTGGAATTGACCGAATTCGTCAAATGGCAAGAATAATCAAAGTGATCAGAGTGATAAAACCAGCCAGACAAATGAAAATAGCCTGAATGTCCAATAATTAAGATTGTTCAGCATGTTCAAATTGAATATGACGTTGGAATTGACCGAATTCGTCAATTCGCAAGAATAATCAAAGTGATCAGAGTGATAAAACCAGCCAGACTAATCAAAGTAGCCTGAATGCCCAATAATTCAGAATGTTCATCATGTTGAAACTGAATAGAACGTTGGAATTGACCGAATTCGTCAAATGGCAAGAGTATTCAAAGTGATCAGAGTGATAAAACCAGCCAGACTAATCAAAATAGCCTGAATGCCCAATAATTCAGAATGTTCATCATGTTGAAACTGAATAGAACGTTGGAATTGACCGAATTCGTCAAATGGCAAGAGTATTCAAAGTGATCAGAGTGATAAAACCAACCAGACTAATCAAAATAGCCTGAATGCCCAATAATTCAGAATGTTCATCAGTTGAAACTGAATAGAACGTTGGAATTGACCGAATTCGTCACATGGCAAGAGTATTCAAAGTGATAAGAGTGATAAAACCAGCCAGACTAATCAAAATAGCCTGAATGCCCAATAATTCAGAATGTTCATCATGTTGAAACTGAATAGACCGTTGGAATTGACCGAATTCGTCAAATGGCAAGAGTATTCAAAGTGATCAGAGTGATAAAACCAACCAGACTAATCAAAATAGCCTGAATGCCCAATAATTCAGAATGTTCATCATGTTGAAACTGAATAGAACGTTGGAATTGACCGAATTCGTCAAATGGCAAGAGTATTCAAAGTGATCAGAGTGATAAAACCAGCCAGACTAATCAAAATAGCCTGAATGTCCAATAATTAAGATTGTTCAGCATGTTCAAAGTGAATATGACGTTGGAATTGACCGAATTCGTCAAATGACAAGAATAATCAAAGTGATCAGAGTGATAAAACCAGCCAGACTAATCAAAATAGCCTGAATGCCCAATAATTCAGAATGTTCATCATGTTGAAACTGAATAGAACGTTGGAATTGACCGAATTCGTCAAATGGCAAGAGTATTCAAAGTGATCAGAGTGATAAAACCAGCCAGACTAATCAAAATAGCATGAATGCCCAATAATTCAGAATGTTGATCATGTTGAAACTGAACAGAACGTTGGAATTGACCGAATTCGTCAAATGGCAAGAATAATCAAAGTGATCAGAGTGATAAAACCAGCCAGACTAATCAAAATAGCCTGAATGCCCAATAATTCAGAATGTTCATCATGTTGAAACTGAATAGAACGTTGGAATTGACCGAATTCGTCAAATGGCAAGAATAATCAAAGTGATCAGAGTGATAAAACCAGCCAGACTAATCAAAATAGCCTGAATGCCCAATAATTCAGAATGTTCATCATGTTGAAACTTAATAGAACGTTGGAATTGACCGAATTCGTCACATGGCAAGAGTATTCAAAGTGATAAGAGTGATAAAACCAGCCAGACTAATCAAAATAGCCTGAATGCCCAATAATTCAGAATGTTCATCATGTTGAAACTGAATAGAACGTTGGAATTGACCGAATTCGTCAAATGGCAAGAATAATCAAAGTGATCAGAGTGATAAAACCAGCCAGACTAATCAAAATAGCCTGAATGCCCAATAATTCAGAATGTTCATCATGTTGAAACTGAATAGACCGTTGGAATTGACCGAATTCGTCAAATGGCAAGAGTATTCCAAGTGATCAGAGTGATAAAACCAACCAGACTAATCAAAATAGCCTGAATGCCCAATAATTCAGAATGTTCATCATGTTGAAACTGAATAGACCGTTGGAATTGACCGAATTCGTCAAATGGCAAGAGTATTCAAAGTGATCAGAGTGATAAAACCAACCAGACTAATCAAAATAGCCTGAATGCCCAATAATTCAGAATGTTCATCATGTTGAAACTGAATAGAACGTTGGAATTGACCGAATTCGTCAAATGGCAAGAGTATTCAAAGTGATCAGAGTGATAAAACCAGCCAGACTAATCAAAATAGCCTGAATGTCCAATAATTAAGATTGTTCAGCATGTTCAAAGTGAATATGACGTTGGAATTGACCGAATTCGTCAAATGACAAGAATAATCAAAGTGATCAGAGTGATAAAACCAGCCAGACTAATCAAAATAGCCTGAATGCCCAATAATTCAGAATGTTCATCATGTTGAAACTGAATAGAACGTTGGAATTGACCGAATTCGTCACATGGCAAGAGTATTCAAAGTGATAAGAGTGATAAAACCAGCCAGACTAATCAAAATAGCCTGAATGCCCAATAATTCAGAATGTTCATCATGTTGAAACTGAATAGAACGTTGGAATTGACCGAATTCGTCAAATGGCAAGAATAATCAAAGTGATCAGAGTGATAAAACCAGCCAGACTAATCAAAATAGCCTGAATGCCCAATAATTCAGAATGTTCATCATGTTGAAACTGAATAGACCGTTGGAATTGACCGAATTCGTCAAATGGCAAGAGTATTCAAAGTGATCAGAGTGATAAAACCAACCAGACTAATCAAAATAGCCTGAATGCCCAATAATTCAGAATGTTCATCATGTTGAAACTGAATAGACCGTTGGAATTGACCGAATTCGTCAAATGGCAAGAGTATTCAAAGTGATCAGAGTGATAAAACCAACCAGACTAATCAAAATAGCCTGAATGCCCAATAATTCAGAATGTTCATCATGTTGAAACTGAATAGAACGTTGGAATTGACCGAATTCGTCAAATGGCAAGAGTATTCAAAGTGATCAGAGTGATAAAACCAGCCAGACTAATCAAAATAGCCTGAATGTCCAATAATTAAGATTGTTCAGCATGTTCAAAGTGAATATGACGTTGGAATTGACCGAATTCGTCAAATGACAAGAATAATCAAAGTGATCAGAGTGATAAAACCAGCCAGACTAATCAAAATAGCCTGAATGCCCAATAATTCAGAATGTTCATCATGTTGAAAATATGACGTTGGAATTGACCGAATTCGTCAAATGGCAAGAATAATCAAAGTGATCCTAGTGATAAAACCAGCCAGACAAATGAAAATAGCCTGAATGTCCAATAATTAAGATTGTTCAGCATGTTCAAAGTGAATATGACGTTGAAATTGACCGAATTCGTCAAATGGCATGCATAATCAAAGTGATCAGAGTGATAAAACCAACCAGACAAATCAAAATAGTCTGAATGTCCAATAATTCAGATTGTTCAGCATGTTCAAAGTGAATATGACGTTGGAATTGACCGAATTCGTCAAATGGCAAGAATAATCAAAGTGATCAGAGTGATAAAACCAGCCAGACAAATGAAAATAGCCTGAATGTCCAATAATTAAGATTGTTCAGCATGTTCAAATTGAATATGACGTTGGAATTGACCGAATTCGTCAATTCGCAAGAATAATCAAAGTGATCAGAGTGATAAAACCAGCCAGACTAATCAAAGTAGCCTGAATGCCCAATAATTCAGAATGTTCATCATGTTGAAACTGAATAGAACGTTGGAATTGACCGAATTCGTCAAATGGCAAGAGTATTCAAAGTGATCAGAGTGATAAAACCAGCCAGACTAATCAAAATAGCCTGAATGCCCAATAATTCAGAATGTTCATCATGTTGAAACTGAATAGAACGTTGGTATTGACCGAATTCGTCAAATGGCAAGAGTATTCAAAGTGATCAGAGTGATAAAACCAACCAGACTAATCAAAATAGCCTGAATGCCCAATAATTCAGAATGTTCATCAGTTGAAACTGAATAGAACGTTGGAATTGACCGAATTCGTCACATGGCAAGAGTATTCAAAGTGATAAGAGTGATAAAACCAGCCAGACTAATCAAAATAGCCTGAATGCCCAATAATTCAGAATGTTCATCATGTTGAAACTGAATAGAACGTTGGAATTGACCGAATTCGTCAAATGGCAAGAATAATCAAAGTGATCAGAGTGATAAAACCAGCCAGACTAATCAAAATAGCCTGAATGCCCAATAATTCAGAATGTTCATCATGTTGAAACTGAATAGACCGTTGGAATTGACCGAATTCGTCAAATGGAAAGAGTATTCAAAGTGATCAGAGTGATAAAACCAACCAGACTAATCAAAATAGCCTGAATGCCCAATAATTCAGAATGTTCATCATGTTGAAACTGAATAGACCGTTGGAATTGACCGAATTCGTCAAATGGCAAGAGTATTCAAAGTGATCAGAGTGATAAAACCAACCAGACTAATCAAAATAGCCTGAATGCCCAATAATTCAGAATGTTCATCATGTTGAAACTGAATAGAACGTTGGAATTGACCGAATTCGTCAAATGGCAAGAGTATTCAAAGTGATCAGAGTGATAAAACCAGCCAGACTAATCAAAATAGCCTGAATGTCCAATAATTAAGATTGTTCAGCATGTTCAAAGTGAATATGACGTTGGAATTGACCGAATTCGTCAAATGACAAGAATAATCAAAGTGATCAGAGTGATAAAACCAGCCAGACTAATCAAAATAGCCTGAATGCCCAATAATTCAGAATGTTCATCATGTTGAAACTGAAT
This sequence comes from Hydrotaea cyrtoneurina, assembly GCA_958296145.1. NCBI lineage: Eukaryota > Metazoa > Arthropoda > Insecta > Diptera > Muscidae > Hydrotaea > Hydrotaea cyrtoneurina. The sequence continues at coordinate 80,833,694 of OY282513.1, forward strand.
AGAACGTTGGAATTGACCGAATTCGTCAAATGGCAAGAGTATTCAGAGTGATCAGAGTGATAAAACCAGCCAGACTAATCAAAATAGCATGAATGCCCAATAATTCAGAATGTTGATCATGTTGAAACTGAACAGAACGTTGGAATTGACCGAATTCGTCAAATGGCAAGAATAATCAAAGTGATCAGAGTGATAAAACCAGCCAGACTAATCAAAATAGCCTGAATGCCCAATAATTCAGAATGTTCATCATGTTGAAAATATGACGTTGGAATTGACCGAATTCGTCAAATGGCAAGAATAATCAAAGTGATCATAGTGATAAAACCAGCCAGACAAATGAAAATAGCCTGAATGTCCAATAATTAAGATTGTTCAGCATGTTCAAAGTGAATATGACGTTGAAATTGACCGAATTCGTCAAATGGCATGCATAATCAAAGTGATCAGAGTGATAAAACCAACCAGACAAATCAAAATAGTCTGAATGTCCAATAATTCAGATTGTTCAGCATGTTCAAAGTGAATATGACGTTGGAATTGACCGAATTCGTCAAATGGCAAGAATAATCAAAGTGATCAGAGTGATAAAACCAGCCAGACAAATGAAAATAGCCTGAATGCCCAATAATTCAGAATGTTCATCATGTTGAAACTGAATAGAACGTTGGAATTGACCGAATTCGTCAAATGACAAGAATAATCAAAGTGATCAGAGTAAACCAGATAAAACCAGTCAGACAAATGAAAATAGCCTGAATGACCAATAATTCAGAATGTTCATCATGTTGAAACTGAATAGAACGTTGGAATTGAACGAATTCGTCAAATGGCAAGAGTATTCAAAGTGATCAGAGTGATAAAACCAGCCAGACTAATCAAAATAGCCTGAATGCCCAATAATTCAGAATGTTCATCATGTTGAAACTGAATATGACGTTAGAATTGACCGAATTCGTCAAATGGCATGCATAATCAAAGTGATAAAACCAACCAGACAAATCAAAATAGACTGAATGTCCAATAATTCAGATTGTTCAGCATGTTCAAAGTGAATATGACGTCGGAATTGACCGAATTCGTCAAATGGCAAGAGTATTCAAAGTGATCAGAGTGATAAAACCAACCGACTAATCAAAATAGCCTGAATGCCCAATAATTCAGAATGTTCATCAGTTGAAACTGAATAGAACGTTCAGAATGTTCATCATGTTGAAACTGAACAGAACGTTGGAATTGACCGAATTCGTCAAATGGCAAGAGTATTCAAAGTGATCAGAGTGATAAAACCAGCCAGACTAATCAAAATAGCCTGAATGCCCAATAATTCAGAATGTTCATAATGTTGAAACTGAACAGAACGTTCATCATGTTGAAACTGAATATGACGTTGGAATTGACCGAATTCGTCAAATGACAAGAATAATCAAAGTGATCAGAGTGATAAAACCAGGCAGACAAATGAAAATAGCCTGAATGTCCAATAATTAAGATTGTTCAGCATGTTCAAAGTGAATATGACGTTGGAATTGACCGAATTCGTCAAATGACAAGAATAATCAAAGTGATCAGAGTGATAAAACCAGCCAGACTAATCAAAATAGCCTGAATGCCCAATAATTCAGAATGTTCATCATGTTGAAACTGAATAGAACGTTGGAATTGACCGAATTTGTCAAATGACAAGAATAATCAAAGTGATCAGAGTGATAAAACCAGCCAGACAAATGAAAATAGCCTGAATGTCCAATAATTCAGATTGTTCAGCATGTTCAAAGTGAATATGACGTAGAAATTGACCGAATTCGTCAAATGGCAAGAGTATTCAAAGTGATCAGAGTGATAAAACCAGCCAGACTAATCAAAATAGTATGAATGCCCAATAATTCAGAATGTTCATCATGTTGAAACTGAACAGAACGTTGGAATTGACCGAATTCGTCAAATGGAAAGAATAATCAAAGTGATCAGAGTGATAAAACCAGCCAGACTAATCAAAATAGCCTGAATGCCCAATAATTCAGAATGTTCATCATGTTGAAACTGAACAGAACGTTGGAATTGACCGAATTCGTCAAATGGCAAGAGTATTCAAAGTGATCAGAGTGATAAAACCAGCCAGACTAATCAAAATAGCCTGAATGCCCAATAATTCAGAATGTTCATAATGTTGAAACTGAACAGAACGTTGGAATTGACCGAATTCGTCAAATGGCAAGAGTATTCAAAGTGATCAGAGTGATAAAACCAGCCAGGCTAATCAAAATAGCCTGAATGCCCAATAATTCAGAATGTTCATCATGTTGAAACTGAATAGAACGTTGGAATTGACCGAATTCGTCAAATGGCAAGAATAATCAAAGTGATCAGAGTGATAAAACCAGTCAGACAAATGAAAATAGCCTGAATGTCCAATAATTCAGATTGTTCAGCATGTTCAAAGTGAATATGACGTTGAAATTGACCGAATTCGTCAAATGGCATGCATAATCAAAGTGATCAGAGTGATAAAACCAACCAGACAAACAAAATAGTCTGAATGTCCAATAATTCAGATTGTTCAGCATGTTCAAAGTGAATATGACGTTGGAATTGACCGAATTCGTCAAATGGCAAGAATAATAAAAGTGATCAGAGTGATAAAACCAGCCAGACAAATGAAAATAGCCTGAATGTCCAATAATTAAGATGTTCATGTTCAAAGTGAATATGACGTTGGAATTGACCGAATTCGTCAATTGGCAAGAATAATCAAAGTGATCATAGTGATAAAACCAGCCAGACTAATCAAAATAGCCTGAATGCCCAATAATTCAGAATGTTCATCATGTTGAAACTGATCAGAAAGTTGGAATTGACCGAATTCGTCAAATGGAAAGAATAATCAAAGTGATCAGAGTGATAAAACCAGCCAGACTAATCAAAATAGCCTGAATGCCCAATAATTCAGAATGTTCATCATGTTGAAACTGAACAGAACGTTGGAATTGACCGAATTCGTCAAATGGCAAGAGTATTCAAAGTGATCAGAGTGATAAAACCAGCCAGACTAATCAAAATAGCCTGAATGCCCAATAATTCAGAATGTTCATAATGTTGAAACTGAACAGAACGTTGGAATTGACCGAATTCGTCAAATGGCAAGAGTATTCAAAGTGATCAGAGTGATAAAACCAGCCAGGCTAATCAAAATAGCCTGAATGCCCAATAATTCAGAATGTTCATCATGTTGAAACTGAATAGAACGTTGGAATTGACCGAATTCGTCAAATGGCAAGAATAATCAAAGTGATCAGAGTGATAAAACCAGTCAGACAAATGAAAATAGCCTGAATGTCCAATAATTCAGATTGTTCAGCATGTTCAAAGTGAATATGACGTTGGAATTGACCGAATTCGTCAAATGGCAAGAATAATCAAAGTGATCAGAATGATAAAACCAGCCAGACTAATCAAAATAGCCTGAATGCCCAATAATTCAGAATGTTCATCATGTTGAAACTGAATAGAACGTTGGAATTGACCGAATTCGTCAAATGGCAAGAGTATTCAAAGTGATCAGAGTGATAAAACCAACCAGACTAATCAAAATAGCCTGAATGCCCAATAATTCAGAATGTTTATCATGTTGAAACTGATCAGAAAGTTGGAATTGACCGAATTCGTCAAATGGCAAGAGTATTCAAAGTGATCAGAGTGATAAAACCAGCCAGACTAATCAAAATAGCCTGAATGCCCAATAATTCAGAATGTTCATCATGTTGAAACTGAACAGAACGTTGGAATTGACCGAATTCGTCAAATGGCAAGAGTATTCAAAGTGATCAGAGTGATAAAACCAGCCAGACTAATCAGAATAGCCTGAATGCCCAATAATTCAGAATGTTCATAATGTTGAAACTGAACAGAACGTTGGAATTGACCGAATTCGTCAAATGGCAAGAGTATTCAAAGTGATCAGAGTGATAAAACCAGCCAGGCTAATCAAAATAGCCTGAATGCCCAATAATTCAGAATGTTCATCATGTTGAAACTGAATAGAACGTTGGAATTGACCGAATTCGTCAAATGGCAAGAATAATCAAAGTGATCAGAGTGATAAAACCAGTCAGACAAATGAAAATAGCCTGAATGTCCAATAATTCAGATTGTTCAGCATGTTCAAAGTGAATATGACGTCGGAATTGACCGAATTCGTCAAATGGCAAGAGTATTCAAAGTGATCAGAGTGATAAAACCAACCAGACTAATCAAAATAGCCTGAATGCCCAATAATTCAGAATGTTCATCAGTTGAAACTGAATAGAACGTTCAGAATGTTCATCATGTTGAAACTGAACAGAACGTTGGAATTGACCGAATTCGTCAAATGGCAAGAGTATTCAAAGTGATCAGAGTGATAAAACCAGGCAGACAAATGAAAATAGCCTGAATGTCCAATAATTAAGATTGTTCAGCATGTTCAAAGTGAATATGACGTTGGAATTGACCGAATTCGTCAAATGACAAGAATAATCAAAGTGATCAGAGTGATAAAACCAGCCAGACTAATCAAAATAGCCTGAATGCCCAATAATTCAGAATGTTCATAATGTTGAAACTGAACAGAACGTTCATCATGTTGAAACTGAATATGACGTTGGAATTGACCGAATTCGTCAAATGACAAGAATAATCAAAGTGATCAGAGTGATAAAACCAGGCAGACAAATGAAAATAGCCTGAATGTCCAATAATTAAGATTGTTCAGCATGTTCAAAGTGAATATGACGTTGGAATTGACCGAATTCGTCAAATGACAAGAATAATCAAAGTGATCAGAGTGATAAAACCAGCCAGACTAATCAAAATAGCCTGAATGCCCAATAATTCAGAATGTTCATCATGTTGAAACTGAATAGAACGTTGGAATTGACCGAATTTGTCAAATGACAAGAATAATCAAAGTGATCAGAGTGATAAAACCAGCCAGACAAATGAAAATAGCCTGAATGTCCAATAATTCAGATTGTTCAGCATGTTCAAAGTGAATATGACGTAGAAATTGACCGAATTCGTCAAATGGCAAGAGTATTCAAAGTGATCAGAGTGATAAAACCAGCCAGACTAATCAAAATAGTATGAATGCCCAATAATTCAGAATGTTCATCATGTTGAAACTGAACAGAACGTTGGAATTGACCGAATTCGTCAAATGGAAAGAATAATCAAAGTGATCAGAGTGATAAAACCAGCCAGACTAATCAAAATAGCCTGAATGCCCAATAATTCAGAATGTTCATCATGTTGAAACTGAACAGAACGTTGGAATTGACCGAATTCGTCAAATGGCAAGAGTATTCAAAGTGATCAGAGTGATAAAACCAGCCAGACTAATCAAAATAGCCTGAATGCCCAATAATTCAGAATGTTCATAATGTTGAAACTGAACAGAACGTTGGAATTGACCGAATTCGTCAAATGGCAAGAGTATTCAAAGTGATCAGAGTGATAAAACCAGCCAGGCTAATCAAAATAGCCTGAATGCCCAATAATTCAGAATGTTCATCATGTTGAAACTGAATAGAACGTTGGAATTGACCGAATTCGTCAAATGGCAAGAATAATCAAAGTGATCAGAGTGATAAAACCAGTCAGACAAATGAAAATAGCCTGAATGTCCAATAATTCAGATTGTTCAGCATGTTCAAAGTGAATATGACGTTGAAATTGACCGAATTCGTCAAATGGCATGCATAATCAAAGTGATCAGAGTGATAAAACCAACCAGACAAACAAAATAGTCTGAATGTCCAATAATTCAGATTGTTCAGCATGTTCAAAGTGAATATGACGTTGGAATTGACCGAATTCGTCAAATGGCAAGAATAATCAAAGTGATCAGAGTGATAAAACCAGCCAGACAAATGAAAATAGCCTGAATGTCCAATAATTAAGATTGTTCAGCATGTTCAAAGTGAATATGACGTTGGAATTGACCGAATTCGTCAATTGGCAAGAATAATCAAAGTGATCATAGTGATAAAACCAGCCAGACTAATCAAAATAGCCTGAATGCCCAATAATTCAGAATGTTCATCATGTTGAAACTGATCATAAAGTTGGAATTGACCGAATTCGTCAAATGGAAAGAATAATCAAAGTGATCAGAGTGATAAAACCAGCCAGACTAATCAAAATAGCCTGAATGCCCAATAATTCAGAATGTTCATCATGTTGAAACTGAACAGAACGTTGGAATTGACCGAATTCGTCAAATGGCAAGAGTATTCAAAGTGATCAGAGTGATAAAACCAGCCAGACTAATCAAAATAGCCTGAATGCCCAATAATTCAGAATGTTCATAATGTTGAAACTGAACAGAACGTTGGAATTGACCGAATTCGTCAAATGGCAAGAGTATTCAAAGTGATCAGAGTGATAAAACCAGCCAGGCTAATCAAAATAGCCTGAATGCCCAATAATTCAGAATGTTCATCATGTTGAAACTGAATAGAACGTTGGAATTGACCGAATTCGTCAAATGGCAAGAATAATCAAAGTGATCAGAGTGATAAAACCAGTCAGACAAATGAAAATAGCCTGAATGTCCAATAATTCAGATTGTTCAGCATGTTCAAAGTGAATATGACGTTGGAATTGACCGAATTCGTCAAATGGCAAGAATAATCAAAGTGATCAGAATGATAAAACCAGCCAGACTAATCAAAATAGCCTGAATGCCCAATAATTCAGAATGTTCATCATGTTGAAACTGAATAGAACGTTGGAATTGACCGAATTCGTCAAATGGCAAGAGTATTCAAAGTGATCAGAGTGATAAAACCAACCAGACTAATCAAAATAGCATGAATGCCCAATAATTCAGAATGTTCATCATGTTGAAACTGATCAGAAAGTTGGAATTGACCGAATTCGTCAAATGGAAAGAATAATCAAAGTGATCAGAGTGATAAAACCAGCCAGACTAATCAAAATAGCCTGAATGCCCAATAATTCAGAATGTTCATCATGTTGAAACTGAACAGAACGTTGGAATTGACCGAATTCGTCAAATGGCAAGAGTATTCAAAGTGATCAGAGTGATAAAACCAGCCAGACTAATCAAAATAGCCTGAATGCCCAATAATTCAGAATGTTCATAATGTTGAAACTGAACAGAACGTTGGAATTGACCGAATTCGTCAAATGGCAAGAGTATTCAAAGTGATCAGAGTGATAAAACCAGCCAGGCTAATCAAAATAGCCTGAATGCCCAATAATTCAGAATGTTCATCATGTTGAAACTGAATAGAACGTTGGAATTGACCGAATTCGTCAAATGGCAAGAATAATCAAAGTGATCAGAGTGATAAAACCAGTCAGACAAATGAAAATAGCCTGAATGTCCAATAATTCAGATTGTTCAGCATGTTCAAAGTGAATATGACGTTGAAATTGACCGAATTCGTCAAATGGCATGCATAATCAAAGTGATCAGAGTGATAAAACCAACCAGACAAATCAAAATAGTCTGAATGTCCAATAATTCAGATTGTTCAGCATGTTCAAAGTGAATATGACGTTGGAATTGACCGAATTCGTCAAATGGCAAGAATAATGAAAGTGATCAGAGTGATAAAACCAGCCAGACAAATGAAATAATTAAGATTGTTCAGCATGTTCAAATTGAATATGACGTTGGAATTGACCGAATTCGTCAATTGGCAAGAATAATCAAAGTGATCAGAGTGATAAAACCAGCCAGACTAATCAAAGTAGCCTGAATGCCCAATAATTCAGAATGTTCATCATGTTGAAACTGAATAGAACGTTGGAATTGACCGAATTCGTCAAATGGCAAGAGTATTCAAAGTGATCAGAGTGATAAAACCAGCCAGACTAATCAAAATAGCCTGAATGCCCAATAATTCAGAATGTTCATCATGTTGAAACTGAATAGAACGTTGGAATTGACCGAATTCGTCAAATGGCAAGAGTATTCAAAGTGATCAGAGTGATAAAACCAACCAGACTAATCAAAATAGAGTGAAAGCCCAATAATTCAGAATGTTCATCAGTTGAAACTGAATAGAACGTTGGAATTGACCGAATTCGTCAAATGGCAAGAGTATTCAAAGTGATAAGAGTGATAAAACCAACCAGACTAATCAAAATAGCCTGAATGCCCAATAATTCAGAATGTTCATCATGTTGAAACTGAATAGAACGTTGGAATTGACCGAATTCGTCAAATGGCAAGAATAATCAAAGTGATCAGAGTGAGAAAACCAGCCAGACTAATCAAAATAGCCTGAATGCCCAATAATTCAGAATGTTCATCATGTTGAAACTGAATAGACCGTTGGAATTGACCGAATTCGTCAAATGGCAAGAGTATTCAAAGTGATCAGAGTGATAAAACCAACCAGACTAATCAAAATAGCCTGAATGCCCAATAATTCAGAATGTTCATCATGTTGAAACTGAATAGAACGTTGGAATTGACCGAATTCGTCAAATGGCAAGAGTATTCAAAGTGATCAGAGTGATAAAACCAACCAGACTAATCAAAATAGCCTGAATGCCCAATAATTCAGAATGTTCATCATGTTGAAACTGAATAGACCGTTGGAATTGACCGAATTCGTCAAATGGCAAGAGTATTCAAAGTGATCAGAGTGATAAAACCAGCCAGACTAATCAAAATAGCCTGAATGCCCAATAATTCAGAATGTTCATCATGTTGAAACTGAATAGAACGTTGGAATTGACCGAATTCGTCAAATGGCAAGAGTATTCAAAGTGATCAGAGTGATAAAACCAACCAGACTAATCAAAATAGCCTGAATGCCCAATAATTCAGAATGTTCATCATGTTGAAACTGAATAGAACGTTGGAATTGACCGAATTCGTCAAATGGCAAGAATAATCAAAGTGATCAGAGTGAGAAAACCAGCCAGACTAATCAAAATAGCCTGAATGCCCAATAATTCAGAATGTTCATCATGTTGAAACTGAATAGACCGTTGGAATTGACCGAATTCGTCAAATGGCAAGAGTATTCAAAGTGATCAGAGTGATAAAACCAACCAGACTAATCAAAATAGCCTGAATGCCCAATAATTCAGAATGTTCATCATGTTGAAACTGAATAGACCGTTGGAATTGATCGAATTCGTCAAATGGCAAGAGTATTCAAAGTGATCAGAGTGATAAAACCAACCAGACTAATCAAAATAGCCTGAATGCCCAATAATTCAGAATGTTCATCATGTTGAAACTGAATAGAACGTTGGAATTGACCGAATTCGTCAAATGGCAAGAGTATTCAAAGTGATCAGAGTGATAAAACCAGCCAGACTAATCAAAATAGCCTGAATGTCCAATAATTAATATTGTTCAGCATGTTCAAAGTGAATATGACGTTGGAATTGACCGAATTCGTCAAATGACAAGAATAATCAAAGTGATCAGAGTGATAAAACCAGCCAGACTAATCAAAATAGCCTGAATGCCCAATAATTCAGAATGTTCATCATGTTGAAACTGAATAGAACGTTGGAATTGACCGAATTCGTCAAATGGCAAGAGTATTCAAAGTGATCAGAGTGATAAAACCAGCCAGACTAATCAAAATAGCATGAATGCCCAATAATTCAGAATGTTGATCATGTTGAAACTGAACAGAACGTTGGAATTGACCGAATTCGTCAAATGGCAAGAATAATCAAAGTGATCAGAGTGATAAAACCAGCCAGACTAATCAAAATAGCCTGAATGCCCAATAATTCAGAATGTTCATCATGTTGAAAATATGACGTTGGAATTGACCGAATTCGTCAAATGGCAAGAATAATCAAAGTGATCATAGTGATAAAACCAGCCAGACTAATCAAAATAGCCTGAATGCCCAATAATTCAGAATGTTCATCATGTTGAAACTGAATAGAACGTTGGAATTGACCGAATTCGTCAAATGGCAAGAGTATTCAAAGTGATCAGAGTGATAAAACCAACCAGACTAATCAAAATAGCCTGAATGCCCAATAATTCAGAATGTTCATCATGTTGAAACTGATCAGAAAGTTGGAATTGACCGAATTCGTCAAATGGAAAGAATAATCAAAGTGATCAGAGTGATAAAACCAGCCAGACTAATCAAAATAGCCTGAATGCCCAATAATTCAGAATGTTCATCATGTTGAAACTGAACAGAACGTTGGAATTGACCGAATTCGTCAAATGGCAAGAGTATTCAAAGTGATCAGAGTGATAAAACCTGCCAGACTAATCAAAATAGCCTGAATGCCCAATAATTCAGAATGTTCATAATGTTGAAACTGAACAGAACGTTGGAATTGACCGAATTCGTCAAATGGCAAGAGTATTCAAAGTGATCAGAGTGATAAAACCAGCCAGGCTAATCAAAATAGCCTGAATGCCCAATAATTCAGAATGTTCATCATGTTGAAACTGAATAGAACGTTGGAATTGACCGAATTCGTCAAATGGCAAGAATAATCAAAGTGATCAGAGTGATAAAACCAGTCAGACAAATGAAAATAGCCTGAATGTCCAATAATTCAGATTGTTCAGCATGTTCAAAGTGAATATGACGTCGGAATTGACCGAATTCGTCAAATGGCAAGAGTATTCAAAGTGATCAGAGTGATAAAACCAACCAGACTAATCAAAATAGCCTGAATGCCCAATAATTCAGAATGTTCATCAGTTGAAACTGAATAGAACGTTCAGAATGTTCATCATGTTGAAACTGAACAGAACGTTGGAATTGACCGAATTCGTCAAATGGCAAGAGTATTCAAAGTGATCAGAGTGATAAAACCAGCCAGACTAATCAAAATAGCCTGAATGCCCAATAATTCAGAATGTTCATAATGTTGAAACTGAACAGAACGTTCATCATGTTGAAACTGAATATGACGTTGGAATTGACCGAATTCGTCAAATGACAAGAATAATCAAAGTGATCAGAGTGATAAAACCAGGCAGACAAATGAAAATAGCCTGAATGTCCAATAATTAAGATTGTTCAGCATGTTCAAAGTGAATATGACGTTGGAATTGACCGAATTCGTCAAATGACAAGAATAATCAAAGTGATCAGAGTGATAAAACCAGCCAGACTAATCAAAATAGCCTGAATGCCCAATAATTCAGAATGTTCATCATGTTGAAACTGAATAGAACGTTGGAATTGACCGAATTTGTCAAATGACAAGAATAATCAAAGTGATCAGAGTGATAAAACCAGCCAGACAAATGAAAATAGCCTGAATGTCCAATAATTCAGATTGTTCAGCATGTTCAAAGTGAATATGACGTAGAAATTGACCGAATTCGTCAAATGGCAAGAGTATTCAAAGTGATCAGAGTGATAAAACCAGCCAGACTAATCAAAATAGTATGAATGTCCAATAATTCAGAATGTTCATCATGTTGAAACTGAACAGAACGTTGGAATTGACCGAATTCGTCAAATGGAAAGAATAATCAAAGTGATCAGAGTGATAAAACCAGCCAGACTAATCAAAATAGCCTGAATGCCCAATAATTCAGAATGTTCATCATGTTGAAACTGAACAGAACGTTGGAATTGACCGAATTCGTCAAATGGCAAGAGTATTCAAAGTGATCAGAGTGATAAAACCAGCCAGACTAATCAAAATAGCCTGAATGCCCAATAATTCAGAATGTTCATAATGTTGAAACTGAACAGAACGTTGGAATTGACCGAATTCGTCAAATGGCAAGAGTATTCAAAGTGATCAGAGTGATAAAACCAGCCAGGCTAATCAAAATAGCCTGAATGCCCAATAATTCAGAATGTTCATCATGTTGAAACTGAATAGAACGTTGGAATTGACCGAATTCGTCAAATGGCAAGAATAATCAAAGTGATCAGAGTGATAAAACCAGTCAGACTAATCAAAATAGCCTGAATGCAAAATAATTCAGAATGTTCATCATGTTGAAACTGAATAGAACGTTGGAATTGACCGAATTCGTCAAATGGCAAGAGTATTCAAAGTGATCAGAGTGATAAAACCAACCAGACTAATCAAAATAGCCTGAATGTCCAATAATTCAGATTGTTCAGCATGTTCAAAGTGAATATGACGTTGAAATTGACCGAATTCGTCAAATGGCATGCATAATCAAAGTGATCAGAGTGATAAAACCAACCAGACAAACAAAATAGTCTGAATGTCCAATAATTCAGATTGTTCAGCATGTTCAAAGTGAATATGACGTTGGAATTGACCGAATTCGTCAAATGGCAAGAATAATAAAAGTGATCAGAGTGATAAAACCAGCCAGACAAATGAAAATAGCCTGAATGTCCAATAATTAAGATTGTTCAGCATGTTCAAAGTGAATATGACGTTGGAATTGACCGAATTCGTCAATTGGCAAGAATAATCAAAGTGATCATAGTGATAAAACCAGCCAGACTAATCAAAATAGCCTGAATGCCCAATAATTCAGAATGTTCATCATGTTGAAACTGATCAGAAAGTTGGAATTGACCGAATTCGTCAAATGGAAAGAATAATCAAAGTGATCAGAGTGATAAAACCAGCCAGACTAATCAAAATAGCCTGAATGCCCAATAATTCAGAATGTTCATCATGTTGAAACTGAACAGAACGTTGGAATTGACCGAATTCGTCAAATGGCAAGAGTATTCAAAGTGATCAGAGTGATAAAACCAGCCAGGCTAATCAAAATAGCCTGAATGCCCAATAATTCAGAATGTTCATCATGTTGAAACTGAATAGAACGTTGGAATTGACCGAATTCGTCAAATGGCAAGAATAATCAAAGTGATCAGAGTGATAAAACCAGTCAGACAAATGAAAATAGCCTGAATGTCCAATAATTCAGATTGTTCAGCATGTTCAAAGTGAATATGACGTTGGAATTGACCGAATTCGTCAAATGGCAAGAATAATCAAAGTGATCAGAATGATAAAACCAGCCAGACTAATCAAAATAGCCTGAATGCAAAATAATTCAGAATGTTCATCATGTTGAAACTGAATAGAACGTTGGAATTGACCGAATTCGTCAAATGGCAAGAGTATTCAAAGTGATCAGAGTGATAAAACCAACCAGACTAATCAAAATAGCCTGAATGCCCAATAATTCAGAATGTTCATCATGTTGAAACTGATCAGAAAGTTGGAATTGACCGAATTCGTCAAATGGAAAGAATAATCAAAGTGATCAGAGTGATAAAACCAGCCAGACTAATCAAAATAGCCTGAATGCCCAATAATTCAGAATGTTCATCATGTTGAAACTGAACAGAACGTTGGAATTGACCGAATTCGTCAAATGGCAAGAGTATTCAAAGTGATCAGAGTGATAAAACCAGCCAGACTAATCAAAATAGCCTGAATGCCCAATAATTCAGAATGTTCATAATGTTGAAACTGAACAGAACGTTGGAATTGACCGAATTCGTCAAATGGCAAGAGTATTCAAAGTGATCAGAGTGATAAAACCAGCCAGGCTAATCAAAATAGCCTGAATGCCCAATAATTCAGAATGTTCATCATGTTGAAACTGAATAGAACGTTGGAATTGACCGAATTCGTCAAATGGCAAGAATAATCAAAGTGATCAGAGTGATAAAACCAGTCAGACAAATGAAAATAGCCTGAATGTCCAATAATTCAGATTGTTCAGCATGTTCAAAGTGAATATGACGTTGAAATTGACCGAATTCGTCAAATGGCATGCATAATCAAAGTGATCAGAGTGATAAAACCAACCAGACAAATCAAAATAGTCTGAATGTCCAATAATTCAGATTGTTCAGCATGTTCAAAGTGAATAATTAAGATTGTTCAGCATGTTCAATAATTAAGATTGTTCAGCATGTTCAAAGTGAATATGACGTTGGAATTGACCGAATTCGTCAAATGACAAGAATAATCAAAGTGATCAGAGTGATAAAACCAGCCAGACTAATCAAAATAGCCTGAATGCCCAATAATTCAGAATGTTCATCATGTTGAAACTGAATAGAACGTTGGAATTGACCGAATTTGTCAAATGACAAGAATAATCAAAGTGATCAGAGTGATAAAACCAGCCAGACAAATGAAAATAGCCTGAATGTCCAATAATTCAGATTGTTCAGCATGTTCAAAGTGAATATGACGTAGAAATTGACCGAATTCGTCAAATGGCAAGAGTATTCAAAGTGATCAGAGTGATAAAACCAGCCAGACTAATAAAAATAGTATGAATGTCCAATAATTCAGAATGTTCATCATGTTGAAACTGAACAGAACGTTGGAATTGACCGAATTCGTCAAATGGAAAGAATAATCAAAGTGATCAGAGTGATAAAACCAGCCAGACTAATCAAAATAGCCTGAATGCCCAATAATTCAGAATGTTCATCATGTTGAAACTGAACAGAACGTTGGAATTGACCGAATTCGTCAAATGGCAAGAGTATTCAAAGTGATCAGAGTGATAAAACCAGCCAGACTAATCAAAATAGCCTGAATGCCCAATAATTCAGAATGTTCATAATGTTGAAACTGAACAGAACGTTGGAATTGACCGAATTCGTCAAATGGCAAGAGTATTCAAAGTGATCAGAGTGATAAAACCAGCCAGGCTAATCAAAATAGCCTGAATGCCCAATAATTCAGAATGTTCATCATGTTGAAACTGAATAGAACGTTGGAATTGACCGAATTCGTCAAATGGCAAGAATAATCAAAGTGATCAGAGTGATAAAACCAGTCAGACTAATCAAAATAGCCTGAATGCAAAATAATTCAGAATGTTCATCATGTTGAAACTGAATAGAACGTTGGAATTGACCGAATTCGTCAAATGGCAAGAGTATTCAAAGTGATCAGAGTGATAAAACCAACCAGACTAATCAAAATAGCCTGAATGTCCAATAATTCAGATTGTTCAGCATGTTCAAAGTGAATATGACGTTGAAATTGACCGAATTCGTCAAATGGCATGCATAATCAAAGTGATCAGAGTGATAAAACCAACCAGACAAACAAAATAGTCTGAATGTCCAATAATTCAGATTGTTCAGCATGTTCAAAGTGAATATGACGTTGGAATTGACCGAATTCGTCAAATGGCAAGAATAATAAAAGTGATCAGAGTGATAAAACCAGCCAGACAAATGAAAATAGCCTGAATGTCCAATAATTAAGATTGTTCAGCATGTTCAAAGTGAATATGACGTTGGAATTGACCGAATTCGTCAATTGGCAAGAATAATCAAAGTGATCATAGTGATAAAACCAGCCAGACTAATCAAAATAGCCTGAATGCCCAATAATTCAGAATGTTCATCATGTTGAAACTGATCAGAAAGTTGGAATTGACCGAATTCGTCAAATGGAAAGAATAATCAAAGTGATCAGAGTGATAAAACCAGACAGACTATTCAAAATAGCCTGAATGCCCAATAATTCAGAATGTTCATCATGTTGAAACTGAACAGAACATTGGAATTGACCGAATTCGTCAAATGGCAAGAGTATTCAAAGTGATCAGAGTGATAAAACCAGCCAGGCTAATCAAAATAGCCTGAATGCCCAATAATTCAGAATGTTCATCATGTTGAAACTGAATAGAACGTTGGAATTGACCGAATTCGTCAAATGGCAAGAATAATCAAAGTGATCAGAGTGATAAAACCAGTCAGACAAATGAAAATAGCCTGAATGTCCAATAATTCAGATTGTTCAGCATGTTCAAAGTGAATATGACGTTGGAATTGACCGAATTCGTCAAATGGCAAGAATAATCAAAGTGATCAGAATGATAAAACCAGCCAGACTAATCAAAATAGCCTGAATGCAAAATAATTCAGAATGTTCATCATGTTGAAACTGAATAGAACGTTGGAATTGACCGAATTCGTCAAATGGCAAGAGTATTCAAAGTGATCAGAGTGATAAAACCAACCAGACTAATCAAAATAGCCTGAATGCCCAATAATTCAGAATGTTCATCATGTTGAAACTGATCAGAAAGTTGGAATTGACCGAATTCGTCAAATGGAAAGAATAATCAAAGTGATCAGAGTGATAAAACCAGCCAGACTAATCAAAATAGCCTGAATGCCCAATAATTCAGAATGTTCATCATGTTGAAACTGAACAGAACGTTGGAATTGACCGAATTCGTCAAATGGCAAGAGTATTCAAAGTGATCAGAGTGATAAAACCAGCCAGACTAATCAAAATAGCCTGAATGCCCAATAATTCAGAATGTTCATAATGTTGAAACTGAACAGAACGTTGGAATTGACCGAATTCGTCAAATGGCAAGAGTATTCAAAGTGATCAGAGTGATAAAACCAGCCAGGCTAATCAAAATAGCCTGAATGCCCAATAATTCAGAATGTTCATCATGTTGAAACTGAATAGAACGTTGGAATTGACCGAATTCGTCAAATGGCAAGAGTATTCAAAGTGATCAGAGTGATAAAACCAGCCAGACTAATCAAAATAGCCTGAATGCCCAATAATTCAGAATGTTCATCATGTTGAAACTGAATAGAACGTTGGAATTGACCGAATTCGTCAAATGGCAAGAGTATTCAAAGTGATCAGAGTGATAAAACCAACCAGACTAATCAAAATAGCCTGAATGCCCAATAATTCAGAATGTTCATCATGTTGAAACTGAATAGAACGTTGGAATTGACCGAATTCGTCAAATGGCAAGAATAATCAAAGTGATCAGAGTGATAAAACCAACCAGACAAATCAAAATAGTCTGAATGTCCAATAATTCAGATTGTTCAGCATGTTCAAAGTGAATATGACGTTGGAATTGACCGAATTCGTCAAATGGCATGCATAATCAAAGTGATCAGAGTGATAAAACCAACCAGACAAATCAAAATAGTCTGAATGTCCAATAATTCAGATTGTTCAGCATGTTCAAAGTGAATATGACGTTGGAATTGACCGAATTCGTCAAATGGCAAGAATAATGAAAGTGATCAGAGTGATAAAACCAGCCAGACAAATGAAATAATTAAGATTGTTCAGCATGTTCAAATTGAATATGACGTTGGAATTGACCGAATTCGTCAATTGGCAAGAATAATCAAAGTGATCAGAGTGATAAAACCAGCCAGACTAATCAAAGTAGCCTGAATGCCCAATAATTCAGAATGTTCATCATGTTGAAACTGAATAGAACGTTGGAATTGACCGAATTCGTCAAATGGCAAGAGTATTCAAAGTGATCAGAGTGATAAAACCAGCCAGACTAATCAAAATAGCCTGAATGCCCAATAATTCAGAATGTTCATCATGTTGAAACTGAATAGAACGTTGGAATTGACCGAATTCGTCAAATGGCAAGAGTATTCAAAGTGATCAGAGTGATAAAACCAACCAGACTAATCAAAATAGCCTGAATGCCCAATAATTCAGAATGTTCATCAGTTGAAACTGAATAGAACGTTGGAATTGACCGAATTCGTCAAATGGCAAGAGTATTCAAAGTGATAAGAGTGATAAAACCAGCCAGACTAATCAAAATAGCCTGAATGCCCAATAATTCAGAATGTTCATCATGTTGAAACTGAATAGAACGTTGGAATTGACCGAATTCGTCAAATGGCAAGAATAATCAAAGTGATCAGAGTGAGAAAACCAGCCAGACTAATCAAAATAGCCTGAATGCCCAATAATTCAGAATGTTCATCATGTTGAAACTGAATAGACCGTTGGAATTGACCGAATTCGTCAAATGGCAAGAGTATTCAAAGTGATCAGAGTGATAAAACCAACCAGACTAATCAAAATAGCCTGAATGCCCAATAATTCAGAATGTTCATCATGTTGAAACTGAATAGACCGTTGGAATTGATCGAATTCGTCAAATGGCAAGAGTATTCAAAGTGATCAGAGTGATAAAACCAACCAGACTAATCAAAATAGCCTGAATGCCCAATAATTCAGAATGTTCATCATGTTGAAACTGAATAGACCGTTGGAATTGATCGAATTCGTCAAATGACAAGAATAATCAAAGTGATCAGAGTAAACCAGATAAAACCAGTCAGACAAATGAAAATAGCCTGAATGTCCAATAATTCAGATTGTTCAGCATGTTCAAAGTGAATATGACGTTGAAATTGACCGAATTCGTCAAATGGCATGCATAATCAAAGTGATCAGAGTGATAAAACCAACCAGACAAATCAAAATAGTCTGAATGTCCAATAATTCAGATTGTTCAGCATGTTCAAAGTGAATATGACGTTGGAATTGACCGAATTCGTCAAATGACAAGAGTATTC
Organism: Hydrotaea cyrtoneurina; assembly: GCA_958296145.1. Classification (NCBI taxonomy): domain Eukaryota; kingdom Metazoa; phylum Arthropoda; class Insecta; order Diptera; family Muscidae; genus Hydrotaea; species Hydrotaea cyrtoneurina. The sequence continues at coordinate 80,852,020 of OY282513.1, forward strand.
AAAGTGATCAGAGTGATAAAACCAGCCAGACTAATCAAAATAGCCTGAATGCCCAATAATTCAGAATGTTCATCATGTTGAAACTGAATAGAACGTTGGAATTGACCGAATTCGTCAAATGGCAAGAGTATTCAAAGTGATCAGAGTGATAAAACCAGCCAGACTAATCAAAATAGCCTGAATGTCCAATAATTAAGATTGTTCAGCATGTTGAAACTGAACAGAACGTTGGAATTGACCGAATTCGTCAAATGACAAGAATAATCAAAGTGATCAGAGTGATAAAACCAGCCAGACTAATCAAAATAGCCTGAATGCCCAATAATTCAGAATGTTCATCATGTTGAAAATATGACGTTGGAATTGACCGAATTCGTCAAATGGCAAGAATAATCAAAGTGATCATAGTGATAAAACCAGCCAGACAAATGAAAATAGCCTGAATGTCCAATAATTAAGATTGTTCAGCATGTTCAAAGTGAATATGACGTTGAAATTGACCGAATTCGTCAAATGGCATGCATAATCAAAGTGATCAGAGTGATAAAACCAACCAGACAAATCAAAATAGTCTGAATGTCCAATAATTCAGATTGTTCAGCATGTTCAAAGTGAATATGACGTTGGAATTGACCGAATTCGTCAAATGGCAAGAATAATCAAAGTGATCAGAGTGATAAAACCAGCCAGACAAATGAAAATAGCCTGAATGTCCAATAATTCAGATTGTTCAGCATGTTCAAAGTGAATATGACGTTGGAATTGACCGAATTCGTCAAATGGCAAGAATAATCAAAGTGATCAGAGTAAACCAGATAAAACCAGTCAGACAAATGAAAATAGCCTGAATGTCCAATAATTCAGATTGTTCAGCATGTTCAAAGTGAATATGACGTTGAAATTGACCGAATTCGTCAAATGGCAAGAATAATCAAAGTGATCAGAGTGATAAAACCAACCAGACAAATCAAAATAGTCTGAATGTCCAATAATTCAGAATGTTCATCATGTTGAAACTGAATAGAACGTTGGAATTGACCGAATTCGTCAAATGGCAAGAATAATCAAAGTGATCAGAGTGACAAAACCAGCCAGACTAATCAAAATAGCCTGACTGCCCAATAATTCAGAATGTTCATCATGTTCAAAGTGAATATGACGTTGGAATTGACCGAATTCGTCAAATGGCAAGAATAATCAAAGTGATCATAGTGATAAAACCAACCAGACAAATCAAAATAGTCTGAATGTCCAATAATTCAGATTGTTCAGCATGTTCAAAGTGAATATGACGTTGGAATTGACCGAATTCGTCAAATGGCAAGAATAATCAAAGTGATCAGAGTGATAAAACCAACCAGACAAATCAAAATAGTCTGAATGTCCAATAATTCAGATTGTTCAGCATGTTCAAAGTGAATATGACGTTGGAATTGACCGAATTCGTCAAATGGCAAGAATAATCAAAGTGATCAGAGTGATAAAACCAGCCAGACAAATGAAAATAGCCTGAATGTCCAATAATTAAGATTGTTCAGCATGTTCAAAGTGAATATGACGTTGGAATTGACCGAATTCGTCAATTGGCAAGAATAATCAAAGTGATCAGAGTGATAAAACCAGCCAGACTAATCAAAATAGCCTGAATGCCCAATAATTCAGAATGTTCATCATGTTGAAACTGAATAGAACGTTGGAATTGACCGAATTCGTCAAATGGCAAGAGTATTCAAAGTGATCAGAGTGATAAAACCAACCAGACTAATCAAAATAGCCTGAATGCCCAATAATTCAGAATGTTCATCAGTTGAAACTGAATAGAACGTTGGAATTGACCGAATTCGTCAAATGGCAAGAGTATTCAAAGTGATCAGAGTGATAAAACCAGCCAGACTAACAAAATAGCCTGAATGCCCAATAATTCAGAATCTTCATCATGTTGAAACTGAATATGACGTTGGAATTGACCGAATTCGTCAAATGACAAGAATAATCAAAGTGATCAGAGTGATAAAACCAGCCAGACTAATCATAATAGCCTGAATGCCCAATAATTCAGAATGTTCATCATGTTGAAACTGAATAGAACGTTGGAATTGACCGAATTCGTCAAATGGCAAGAATAATCAAAGTGATCAGAGTGATAAAACCAGCCAGACTAATCAAAATAGCCTGAATGCCCAATAATTCAGAATGTTCATCATGTTGAAACTGAATAGACCGTTGGAATTGACCGAATTCGTCAAATGGCAAGAGTATTCAAAGTGATCAGAGTGATAAAACCAAACAGACTAATCAAAATAGCCTGAATGCCCAATAATTCAGAATGTTCATCATGTTGAAACTGAATAGACCGTTGGAATTGACCGAATTCGTCAAATGGCAAGAGTATTCAAAGTGATCAGAGTGATAAAACCAACCAGACTAATCAAAATAGCCTGAATGCCCAATAATTCAGAATGTTCATCATGTTGAAACTGAATAGAATGTTGGAATTGACCGAATTCGTCAAATGGCAAGAGTATTCAAAGTGATCAGAGTGATAAAACCAGCCAGACTAATCAAAATAGCATGAATGCCCAATAATTCAGAATGTTCATCATGTTGAAACTGAACAGAACGTTGGAATTGACCGAATTCGTCAAATGGCAAGAATAATCAAAGTGATCAGAGTGATAAAACCAACCAGACTAATCAAAATAGCCTGAATGCCCAATAATTCAGAATGTTCATCATGTTGAAACTGAATAGACCGTTGGAATTGACCGAATTCGTCAAATGGCAAGAGTATTCAAAGTGATCAGAGTGATAAAACCAACCAGACTAATCAAAATAGCCTGAATGCCCAATAATTCAGAATGTTCATCATGTTGAAACTGAATAGACCGTTGGAATTGACCGAATTCGTCAAATGGCAAGAGTATTCAAAGTGATCAGAGTGATAAAACCAACCAGACTAATCAAAATAGCCTGAATGCCCAATAATTCAGAATGTTCATCATGTTGATACTGAATAGAACGTTGGAATTGACCGAATTCGTCAAATGGCAACAGTATTCAAAGTGATCAGAGTGATAAAACCAGCCAGACTAATCAAAATAGCCTGAATGTCCAATAATTAAGATTGTTCAGCATGTTCAAAGTGAATATGACGTTGGAATTGACCGAATTCGTCAAATCACAAGAATAATCAAAGTGATCAGAGTGATAAAACCAGCCAAAATAGCCTGAATGCCCAATAATTCAGAATGTTCATCATGTTGAAACTGAATAGAACGTTGAAATTGACCGAATTCGTCAAATGGCAAGAGTATTCAAAGTGATCAGAGTGATAAAACCAGCCAGACTAATCAAAATAGCATGAATGCCCAATAATTCAGAATGTTCATCATGTTGAAACTGAACAGAACGTTGGAATTGACCGAATTCGTCAATTGGCAAGAATAACCAAAGTGATCAGAGTGATAAAACCAGCCAGACTAATCAAACTAGCCTGAATGCCCAATAATTCAGAATGTTCATCATGTTGAAACTGAATAGAACGTTGGAATTGACCGAATTCGTCAAATGGCAAGAGTATTCAAAGTGATCAGAGTGATAAAACCAACCAGACAAATGAAAATAGCCTGAATGTCCAATAATTCAGAATGTTCATCATGTTGAAACTGAATAGAACGTTGGAATTGACCGAATTCGTCAAATGGCAAGAATAATCAAAGTGATCAGAGTGATAAAACCAGCCAGACTAATCAAAATAGCCTGAATGCCCAATAATTCAGAATGTTCATCATGTTGAAACTGAATAGACCGTTGGAATTGACCGAATTCGTCAAATGGCAAGAGTATTCAAAGTGATCAGAGTGATAAAACCAACCAGACTAATCAAAATATCCTGAATGCCCAATAATTCAGAATGTTCATCATGTTGAAACTGAATAGACCGTTGGAATTGACCGAATTCGTCAAATGGCAAGAGTATTCAAAGTGATCAGAGTGATAAAACCAACCAGACTAATCAAAATAGCCTGAATGCCCAATAATTCAGAATGTTCATCATGTTGAAACTGAATAGAACGTTGGAATTGACCGAATTCGTCAAATGGCAAGAGTATTCAAAGTGATCAGAGTGATAAAACCAGCCAGACTAATCAAAATAGCATGAATGCCCAATAATTCAGAATGTTCATCATGTTGAAACTGAACAGAACGTTGGAATTGACCGAATTCGTCAAATGGCAAGAATAATCAAAGTGATCAGAGTGATAAAACCAACCAGACTAATCAAAATAGCCTGAATGCCCAATAATTCAGAATGTTCATCATGTTGAAACTGAATAGACCGTTGGAATTGACCGAATTCGTCAAATGGCAAGAGTATTCAAAGTGATCAGTGTGATAAAACCAACCAGACTAATCAAAATAGCCTGAATGCCCAATAATTCAGAATGTTCATCATGTTGAAACTGAATAGACCGTTGGAATTGACCGAATTCGTCAAATGGCAAGAGTATTCAAAGTGATCAGAGTGATAAAACCAGCCAGACTAATCAAAATAGCCTGAATGTCCAATAATTAAGATTGTTCAGCATGTTCAAAGTGAATATGACGTTGGAATTGACCGAATTCGTCAAATCACAAGAATAATCAAAGTGATCAGAGTGATAAAACCAACCAGACTAATCAAAATAGCCTGAATGCCCAATAATTCAGAATGTTCATCATGTTGAAACTGAATAGACCGTTGGAATTGACCGAATTCGTCAAATGGCAAGAGTATTCAAAGTGATCAGTGTGATAAAACCAACCAGACTAATCAAAATAGCCTGAATGCCCAATAATTCAGAATGTTCATCATGTTGAAACTGAATAGACCGTTGGAATTGACCGAATTCGTCAAATGGCAAGAGTATTCAAAGTGATCAGAGTGATAAAACCAACCAGACAAATGAAAATAGCCTGAATGTCCAATAATTCAGAATGTTCATCATGTTGAAACTGAATAGAACGTTGGAATTGACCGAATTCGTCAAATGGCAAGAATAATCAAAGTGATCAGAGTGATAAAACCAGCCAGACTAATCAAAATAGCCTGAATGCCCAATAATTCAGAATGTTCATCATGTTGAAACTGAATAGACCGTTGGAATTGACCGAATTCGTCAAATGGCAAGAGTATTCAAAGTGATCAGAGTGATAAAACCAACCAGACTAATCAAAATATCCTGAATGCCCAATAATTCAGAATGTTCATCATGTTGAAACTGAATAGACCGTTGGAATTGACCGAATTCGTCAAATGGCAAGAGTATTCAAAGTGATCAGAGTGATAAAACCAACCAGACTAATCAAAATAGCCTGAATGCCCAATAATTCAGAATGTTCATCATGTTGAAACTGAATAGAACGTTGGAATTGACCGAATTCGTCAAATGGCAAGAGTATTCAAAGTGATCAGAGTGATAAAACCAGCCAGACTAATCAAAATAGCATGAATGCCCAATAATTCAGAATGTTCATCATGTTGAAACTGAACAGAACGTTGGAATTGACCGAATTCGTCAAATGGCAAGAATAATCAAAGTGATCAGAGTGATAAAACCAACCAGACTAATCAAAATAGCCTGAATGCCCAATAATTCAGAATGTTCATCATGTTGAAACTGAATAGACCGTTGGAATTGACCGAATTCGTCAAATGGCAAGAGTATTCAAAGTGATCAGTGTGATAAAACCAACCAGACTAATCAAAATAGCCTGAATGCCCAATAATTCAGAATGTTCATCATGTTGAAACTGAATAGACCGTTGGAATTGACCGAATTCGTCAAATGGCAAGAGTATTCAAAGTGATCAGAGTGATAAAACCAGCCAGACTAATCAAAATAGCCTGAATGTCCAATAATTAAGATTGTTCAGCATGTTCAAAGTGAATATGACGTTGGAATTGACCGAATTCGTCAAATCACAAGAATAATCAAAGTGATCAGAGTGATAAAACCAACCAGACTAATCAAAATAGCCTGAATGCCCAATAATTCAGAATGTTCATCATGTTGAAACTGAATAGAACGTTGAAATTGACCGAATTCGTCAAATGGCAAGAGTATTCAAAGTGATCAGAGTGATAAAACCAGCCAGACTAATCAAAATAGCATGAATGCCCAATAATTCAGAATGTTCATCATGTTGAAACTGAACAGAACGTTGGAATTGACCGAATTCGTCAATTGGCAAGAATAACCAAAGTGATCAGAGTGATAAAACCAGCCAGACTAATCAAACTAGCCTGAATGCCCAATAATTCAGAATGTTCATCATGTTGAAACTGAATAGAACGTTGGAATTGACCGAATTCGTCAAATGGCAAGAGTATTCAAAGTGATCAGAGTGATAAAACCAACCAGACAAATGAAAATAGCCTGAATGTCCAATAATTCAGAATGTTCATCATGTTGAAACTGAATAGAACGTTGGAATTGACCGAATTCGTCAAATGGCAAGAATAATCAAAGTGATCAGAGTGATAAAACCAGCCAGACTAATCAAAATAGCCTGAATGCCCAATAATTCAGAATGTTCATCATGTTGAAACTGAATAGACCGTTGGAATTGACCGAATTCGTCAAATGGCAAGAGTATTCAAAGTGATCAGAGTGATAAAACCAACCAGACTAATCAAAATAGCCTGAATGCCCAATAATTCAGAATGTTCATCATGTTGAAACTGAATAGACCGTTGGAATTGACCGAATTCGTCAAATGGCAAGAGTATTCAAAGTGATCAGAGTGATAAAACCAGCCAGACTAATCAAAATAGCATGAATGCCCAATAATTCAGAATGTTCATCATGTTGAAACTGAACAGAACGTTGGAATTGACCGAATTCGTCAAATGGCAAGAATAATCAAAGTGATCAGAGTGATAAAACCAACCAGACTAATCAAAATAGCCTGAATGCCCAATAATTCAGAATGTTCATCATGTTGAAACTGAATAGACCGTTGGAATTGACCGAATTCGTCAAATGGCAAGAGTATTCAAAGTGATCAGAGTGATAAAACCAACCAGACTAATCAAAATAGCCTGAATGCCCAATAATTCAGAATGTTCATCATGTTGAAACTGAATAGACCGTTGGAATTGACCGAATTCGTCAAATGGCAAGAGTATTCAAAGTGATCAGAGTGATAAAACCAACCAGACTAATCAAAATAGCGTGAATGCCCAATAATTCAGAATGTTCATCATGTTGATACTGAATAGAACGTTGGAATTGACCGAATTCGTCAAATGGCAAGAGTATTCAAAGTGATCAGAGTGATAAAACCAGCCAGACTAATCAAAATAGCCTGAATGTCCAATAATTAAGATTGTTCAGCATGTTCAAAGTGAATATGACGTTGGAATTGACCGAATTCGTCAAATCACAAGAATAATCAAAGTGATCAGAGTGATAAAACCAGCCAGACTAATCAAAATAGCCTGAATGCCCAATAATTCAGAATGTTCATCATGTTGAAACTGAATAGAACGTTGAAATTGACCGAATTCGTCAAATGGCAAGAGTATTCAAAGTGATCAGAGTGATAAAACCAGCCAGACTAATCAAAATAGCATGAATGCCCAATAATTCAGAATGTTCATCATGTTGAAACTGAACAGAACGTTGGAATTGACCGAATTCGTCAATTGGCAAGAATAACCAAAGTGATCAGAGTGATAAAACCAGCCAGACTAATCAAACTAGCCTGAATGCCCAATAATTCAGAATGTTCATCATGTTGAAACTGAATAGAACGTTGTAATTGACCGAATTCGTCAAATGGCAAGAGTATTCAAAGTGATCAGAGTGATAAAACCAACCAGACAAATGAAAATAGCCTGAATGTCCAATAATTAAGATTGTTCAGCATGTTCAAAGTGAATATGACGTTGAAATTGACCGAATTCGTCAAATGGCAAGAGTATTCAAAGTGATCAGAGTCATAAAACCAACCAGACAAATGAAAATAGCCTGAATGTCCAATAATTCAGATTGTTCAGCATGTTCAAAGTGAATATGACGTTGGAATTGACCGAATTCGTCAAATGGCAAGAATAATCAAAGTGATCAGAGTGATAAAACCAGCCAGACAAATGAAAATAGCCTCAATGCCCAATAATTCAGAATGTTCATCATGTTGAAACTGAATAGAACGATGGAATTGAACGAATTCGTCAAATGGCAAGAGTATTCAAAGTGATCAGAGTGATAAAACCAGCCAGACTAATCAAACTAGCCTGAATGCCCAATAATTCAGAATGTTCATCATGTTGAAACTGAATAGAACGTTGGAATTGACCGAATTCGTCAAATGGCAAGAGTATTCAAAGTGATCAGAGTGATAAAACCAACCAGACTAATCAAAATAGCCTGAATGCCCAATAATTCAGAATGTTCATCAGTTGAAACTGAATAGAACGTTGGAATTGACCGAATTCGTCAAATGGCAAGAGTATTCAAAGTGATCAGAGTGATAAAACCAGCCAGACTAATCAAAATAGCCTGAATGCCCAATAATTCAGAATGTTCATCATGTTGAAAATATGACGTTGGAATTGACCGAATTCGTCAAATGGCAAGAATAATCAAAGTGATCATAGTGATAAAACCAGCCAGACAAATGAAAATAGCCTGAATGCCCAATAATTCAGAATGTTCATCATGTTGAAACTGAATAGACCGTTGGAATTGACCGAATTCGTCAAATGGCAAGAGTATTCAAAGTGATCAGAGTGATAAAACCAACCAGACTAATCAAAATAGCCTGAATGCCCAATAATTCAGAATGTTCATCATGTTGAAACTGAATAGACCGTTGGAATTGACCGAATTCGTCAAATGGCAAGAGTATTCAAAGTGATCAGAGTGATAAAACCAACCAGACTAATCAAAATAGCCTGAATGCCCAATAATTCAGAATGTTCATCATGTTGAAACTGAATAGAACGTTGGAATTGACCGAATTCGTCAAATGGCAAGAGTATTCAAAGTGATCAGAGTGATAAAACCAGCCAGACTAATCAAAATAGCCTGAATGTCCAATAATTAAGATTGTTCAGCATGTTCAAAGTGAATATGACGTTGGAATTGACCGAATTCGTCAAATCACAAGAATAATCAAAGTGATCAGAGTGATAAAACCAGCCAGACTAATCAAAATAGCCTGAATGCCCAATAATTCAGATTGTTCATCATGTTGAAACTGAATAGAACGTTGGAATTGACCGAATTCGTCAAATGGCAAGAGTATTCAAAGTGATCAGAGTGATAAAACCAGCCAGACTAATCAAAATAGCATGAATGCCCAATAATTCAGAATGTTCATCATGTTGAAACTGAACAGAACGTTGGAATTGACCGAATTCGTCAATTGGCAAGAATAACCAAAGTGATCAGAGTGATAAAACCAGCCAGACTAATCAAACTAGCCTGAATGCCCAATAATTCAGAATGTTCATCATGTTGAAACTGAATAGAACGTTGGAATTGACCGAATTCGTCAAATGGCAAGAGTATTCAAAGTGATCAGGGTGATAAAACCAACCAGACAAATGAAAATAGCCTGAATGTCCAATAATTAAGATTGTTCAGCATGTTCAAAGTGAATATGACGTTGAAATTGACCGAATTCGTCAAATGGCATGCATAATCAAAGTGATCAGAGTGATAAAACCAACCAGATAAATCAAAATAGTCTGAATGTCCAATAATTCAGATTGTTCAGCATGTTCAAAGTGAATATGACGTTGAAATTGACCGAATTCGTCAAATGGCATGCATAATCAAAGTGATCAGAGTGATAAAACCAACCAGACAAATTAAAATAGTCTGAATGTCCAATAATTCAGATTGTTCAGCATGTTCAAAGTGAATATGACGTTGGAATTGACCGAATTCGTCAAATGGCAAGAATAATCAAAGTGATCAGAGTGATAAAACCAGCCAGACAAATGAAAATAGCCTGAATGCCCAATAATTCAGAATGTTCATCATGTTGAAACTGAATAGAACGATGGAATTGAACGAATTCGTCAAATGGAAAGAGTATTCAAAGTGATCAGAGTGATAAAACCAGCCAGACTAATCAAACTAGCCTGAATGCCCAATAATTCAGAATGTTCATCATGTTGAAACTGAATAGAACGTTGGAATTGACCGAATTCGTCAAATGGCAAGAGTATTCAAAGTGATCAGAGTGATAAAACCAACCAGACTAATCAAAATAGCCTGAATGCCCAATAATTCAGAATGTTCATCAGTTGAAACTGAATAGAACGTTGGAATTGACCGAATTCGTCAAATGGCAAGAGTATTCAAAGTGATCAGAGTGATAAAACCAGCCAGACTAATCAAAATAGCCTGAATGCCCAATAATTCAGAATGTTCATCATGTTGAAAATATGATGTTGGAATTGACCGAATTCGTCAAATGGCAAGAATAATCAAAGTGATCATAGTGATAAAACCAGCCAGACAAATGAAAATAGCCTGAATGTCCAATAATTAAGATTGTTCAGCATGTTCAAAGTGAATATGACGTTGAAATTGACCGAATTCGTCAAATGGCATGCATAATCAAAGTGATCAGAGTGATAAAACCAACCAGACAAATTAAAATAGTCTGAATGTCCAATAATTCAGATTGTTCAGCATGTTCAAAGTGAATATGACGTTGGAATTGACCGAATTCGTCAAATGGCAAGAATAATCAATGTGATCAGAGTGATAAAACAAGCCAGACAAATGAAAATAGCCTGAATGCCCAATAATTCAGAATGTTCATCATGTTGAAACTGAATAGAACGATGGAATTGAACGAATTCGTCAAATGGCAAGAGTATTCAAAGTGATCAGAGTGATAAAACCAGCCAGACTAATCAAACTAGCCTGAATGCCCAATAATTCAGAATGTTCATCATGTTGAAACTGAATAGAACGTTGGAATTGACCGAATTCGTCAAATGGCAAGAGTATTCAAAGTGATCAGAGTGATAAAACCAACCAGACTAATCAAAATAGCCTGAATGCCCAATAATTCAGAATGTTCATCAGTTGAAACTGAATAGAACGCTGGAATTGACCGAATTCTTCAAATGGCAAGAGTATTCAAAGTGATCAGAGTGATAAAACCAGCCAGACTAATCAAAATAGCCTGAATGCCCAATAATTCAGAATGTTCATCATGTTGAAACTGAGTATGACGTTGGAATTGGCCGAATTCGTCAAATGGCAAGAGTATTCAAAGTGATCAGAGTGATAAAACCAACCAGACTAATCAAAATAGCCTGAATGCCCAATAATTCAGAATGTTCATCAGTTGAAACTGAATAGAACGTTGGAATTGACCGAATTCGTCAAATGGCAATAGTATTCAAAGTGATCAGAGTGATAAAACCAGCCAGACTAATCATAATAGCCTGAATGCCCAATAATTCAGAATGTTCATCATGTTGAAACTGAATAGAACGTTGGAATTGACCGAATTCGTCAAATGGCAAGAGTATTCAAAGTGATCAGAGTGATAAAACCAACCAGACTAATCAAAATAGCCTGAATGCCCAATAATTCAGAATGTTCATCAGTTGAAACTGAGTATGACGTTGGAATTGACCGAATTCGTCAAATGGCAAGAGTATTCAAAGTGATCAGAGTGATAAAACCAGCCAGACTAATCAAAATAGCCTGAATGCCCAATAATTCAGAATGTTCATCATGTTGAAACTGAGTATGACGTTGGAATTGGCCGAATTCGTCAAATGACAAGAATAATCAAAGTGATCAGAGTGATAAAACCAGGCAGACAAATGAAAATAGCCTGAATGTCCAATAATTAAGATTGTTCAGCATGTTCAAAGTGAATATGACGTTGGAATTGACCGAATTCGTCAAATGACAAGAATAATCAAAGTGATCAGAGTGATAAAACCAGCCAGACTAATCAAAATAGAATGAATGCCCAATAATTCAGAATGTTCATCATGTTGAAACTGAATAGAACGTTGGAATTGACCGAATTCGTCAAATGGCAAGAATAATCAAAGTGATCAGAGTGATAAAACCAGCCAGACTAATCAAAATAGCCTGAATGCCCAATAATTCAGAATGTTCATCATGTTGAAACTGAACAGACCGTTGGAATTGACCGAATTCGTCAAATGGCAAGAGTATTCAAAGTGATCAGAGTGATAAAACCAACCAGACTAATCAAAATAGCCTGAATGCCCAATAATTCAGAATGTTCATCATGTTGAAACTGAATAGACCGTTGGAATTGACCGAATTCGTCAAATGGCAAGAGTATTCAAAGTGATCAGAGTGATAAAACCAACCAGACTAATCAAAATAGCCTGAATGTCCAATAATTCAGAATGTTCATCATGTTGAAACTGAATAGAACGTTGGAATTGACCGAATTCGTCAAATGGCAAGAGTATTCAAAGTGATCAGAGTGATAAAACCAGCCAGACTAATCAAAATAGCCTGCATGTCCAATAATTAAGATTGTTCAGCATGTTCAAAGTGAATATGACGTTGGAATTGACCGAATTCGTCAAATGACAAGAATAATCAAAGTGATCAGAGTGATAAAACCAGCCAGACAAATCAAAATAGTCTGAATGTCCAATAATTCAGATTGTTCAGCATGTTCAAAGTGAATATGACGTTGGAATTGACCGAATTCGTCAAATGGCAAGAATAATCAAAGTGATCAGAGTGATAAAACCAGCCAGACAAATGAAAATAGCCTGAATGCCCAATAATTCAGAATGTTCATCATGTTGAAACTGAATAGAACGTTGGAATTGACCGAATTCGTCAAATGACAAGAATAATCAAAGTGATCAGAGTGATAAAACCAGTCAGACAAATGAAAATAGCCTGAATGTCCAATAATTAAGATTGTTCAGCATGTTCAAAGTGAATATGACGTTGGAATTGACCGAATTCGTCAATTGGCAAGAATAATCAAAGTGATCAGAGTGATAAAACCAGCCAGACTAATCAAAATAGCCTGAATGCCCAATAATTCAGAATGTTCATCATGTTGAAACTGAATAGAACGTTGGAATTGAACGAATTCGTCAAATGGCAAGAGTATTCAAAGTGATCAGAGTGATAAAACCAGCCAGACTAATCAAAATAGCCTGAATGCCCAATAATTCAGAATGTTCATCATGTTGAAACTGAATAGAACGTTGGAATTGACCGAATTCGTCAAATGACAAGAATAATCAAAGTGATAAAACCAACCAGACTAATCAAAATAGCCTGAATGCCCAATAATTCAGAATGTTCATCAGTTGAAACTGAATAGAACGTTGGAATTGACCGAATTCGTCAAATGGCAAGAGTATTCAAAGTGATCAGAGTGATAAAACCAGCCAGACTAATCAAAATAGCCTGAATGCCCAATAATTCAGAATCTTCATCATGTTGAAACTGAATATGACGTTGGAATTGACCGAATTCGTCAAATGACAAGAATAATCAAAGTGATCAGAGTGATAAAACCAGGCAGACAAATGAAAATAGCCTGAATGTCCAATAATTAAGATTGTTCAGCATGTTTAAAGTGAATATGACGTTGGAATTGACCGAATTCGTCAAATGACAAGAATAATCAAAGTGATCAGAGTGATAAAACCAGCCAGACTAATCAAAATAGCCGGAATGCCCAATAATTCAGAATGTTCATCATGTTGAAACTGAATAGACCGTTGGAATTGACCGAATTCGTCAAATGGCAAGAGTATTCAAAGTGATCAGAGTGATAAAACCAACCAGACTAATCAAAATAGCCTGAATGCCCAATAATTCAGAATGTTCATCATGTTGAAACTGAATAGAACGTTGGAATTGACTGAATTCGTCAAATGGCAAGAGTATTCAAGGTGATCAGAGTGATAAAACCAGCCAGACTAATCAAAATAGCCTGAATGCCCAATAATTCAGAATGTTCATCATGTTGAAACTGAATATGACGTTGGAATTGACCGAATTCGTCAAATGGCAAGAGTATTCAAAGTGATCAGAGTGATAAAACCAGCCAGACTAATCAAAATAGCCTGAATGCCCAATAATTCAGAATGTTCGTCATGTTGAAACTGAATAGAACGTTGGAATTGACCGAATTCGTCAAATGGCAAGAGTATTCAAAGTGATCAGAGTGATAAAACCAGCCAGACTAATCAAAATAGCATGAATGCCCAATAATTCAGAATGTTCATCATGTTGAAACTGAACAGAACGTTGGAATTGACCGAATTCGTCAAATGGCAAGAATAATCAAAGTGATCAGAGTGATAAAACCAGCCAGACTAATCAAAATAGCCTGAATGCCCCATAATTCAGAATGTTCATCATGTTGAAAATATGACGTTGGAATTGACCGAATTCGTCAAATGGCAAGAATAATCAAAGTGATCATAGTGATAAAACCAGCCAGATAAATGAAAATAGCCTGAATGTCCAATAATTAAGATTGTTCAGCATGTTCAAAGTGAATATGACGTTGGAATTGACCGAATTCGTCAAATGACAAGAATAATCAAAGTGATCAGAGTGATAAAACCAGCCAGACAAATGAAAATAGCCTGAATGCCCAATAATTCAGAATGTTCATCATGTTGAAACTGAATAGAACGTTGGAATTGACCGAATTCGTCAAATGACAAGAATAATCAAAGTGATCAGAGGGATAAAACCAGCCAGTCTAATCAAAATAGCATGAATGCCCAATAATTCAGAATGTTCATCATGTTGAAACTGAACAGAACGTTGGAATTGACCGAATTCGTCAAATGGCAAGAATAATCAAAGTGATAAAACCAGCCAGACTAATCAAAATAGCCTGAATGCCTAATAATTCAGAATGTTCATCATGTTGAAACTGAATATGACGTTGGAATTGACCGAATTCGTCAAATGACAAGAATAATCAAAGTGATCAGAGTGATAAAACCAGGCAGACAAATGAAAATAGCCTGAATGTCCAATAATTAAGATTGTTCAGCATGTTCAAAGTGAATATGACGTTGGAATTGACCGAATTCGTCAAATGACAAGAATAATCAAAGTGATCAGAGTGATAAAACCAGCCAGACTAATCAAATTAGCCTGAATGCCCAATAATTCAGAATGTTCATCATGTTGAAACTGAACAGAACGTTGGAATTGACCGAATTCGTCAAATGGCAAGAATAATCAAAGTGATCAGAGTGATAAAACCAGCCAGACTAATCAAAATAGCCTGAATGCCCAATAATTCAGAATGTTCATCATGTTGAAACTGAATATGACGTTAGAATTGACCGAATTCGTCAAATGGCATGCATAATCAAAGTGATAAAACCAACCAGACAAATCAAAATAGTCTGAATGTCCAATAATTCAGATTGTTCAGCATGTTCAAAGTGAATATGACGTCGGAATTGACCGAATTCGTCAAATGGCAAGAATAATCAAGTGATCAGAGTGATAAAATCAGCCAGACAAATGAAAATAGCCTGAATGTCCAATAATTCAGATTGTTCAGCATGTTCAAAGTGAATATGACGTTGGAATTGACCGAATTCGTCAAATGACAAGAATAATCAAAGTGATCAGAGTGATAAAACCAGCCAGACAAATGAAAATAGCCTGAATGTCCAATAATTCAGAATGTTCATCATGTTGAAACTGACCGAATTCGTCAAATGGCAAGAGTATTCAAAGTGATCAGAGTGATAAAACCAGCCAGACTAATCAAAATAGCCTGAATGCCCAATAATTCAGAATGTTCATAATGTTGAAACTGAACAGAACGTTGGAATTGACCGAATTCGTCAAATGGCAAGAGTATTCAAAGTGATCAGAGTGATAAAACCAGGCAGACAAATTAAAATAGCCTGAATGTCCAATAATTAAGATTGTTCAGCATGTTCAAAGTGAATATGACGTTGGAATTGACCGAATTCGTCAAATGTCAAGAATAATCAAAGTGATCAGAGTGATAAAACCAGCCAGACTAATCAAAATAGCCTGAATGCCCAATAATTCAGAATGTTCATCATGTTGAAACTGAATAGAACGTTGGAATTGACCGAATTCGTCAAATGGCAAGAGTATTCAAAGTGATCAGAGTGATAAAACCAGCCAGACTAATCAAAATAGCATGAATGCCCAATAATTCAGAATGTTCATCATGTTGAAACTGAACAGAACGTTGGAATTGACCGAATTCGTCAAATGGCAAGAATAATGAAAGTGATCAGAGTGATAAAACAGAGTGGAATTGACCGAATTCGTCAAATGACAAGAATAATCAAAGTGATCAGAGTGATAAAACCAGGCAGACAAATGAAAATAGCCTGAATGTCCAATAATTAAGATTGTTCAGCATGTTCAAAGTGAATATGACGTTGGAATTGACCGAATTCGTCAAATGACAAGAATAATCAAAGTGATCAGAGTGATAAAACCAGCCAGACTAATCAAAATAGCCTGAATGCCCAATAATTCAGAATGTTCATCATGTTGAAACTGAATAGAACGTTGGAATTGACCGAATTCGTCAAATGGCAAGAGTATTCAAAGTGATCAGAGTGATAAAACCAGCCAGACTCATCAAAATAGCCTGAATGCCCAATAATTCAGAATGTTCATCATGTTGAAAATATGACGTTGGAATTGACCGAATTCGTCAAATGGCAAGAATAATCAAAGTGATAAAACCAACCAGACAAATCAAAATAGTCTGAATGTCCAATAATTCAGATTGTTCAGCATGTTCAAAGTGAATATGACGTTGGAATTGACCGAATTCGTCAAATGGCAAGAATAATCAAAGTGATCAGAGTGATAAAACCAGCCAGACAAATGAAAATAGACTGAATGTCCAATAATTCAGATTGTTCAGCATGTTCAAAGTGAATATGACGTTGGAAATGACCGAATTCGTCAATTGGCAAGAATAATCAAAGTGATCAGAGTGATAAAACCAGCCAGACTAATCAAAATAGACTGAATGCCCAATAATTCAGAATGTTCATCATGTTGAAACTGAATAGAACGTTGGAATTGACCGAATTCGTCAAATGGCAAGAGTATTCAAAGTGATCAGAGTGATAAAACCAGCCAGACTAATCAAAATAGCCTGAATGCCCAATAATTCAGAATGTTCTTCATGTTGAAACTGAATAGAACGTTGGAATTGACCGAATTCGTCAAATGGCAAGAGTATTCAAAGTGATCAGAGTGATAAAACCAACCAGACTAATCAAAATAGCCTGAATGCCCAATAATTCAGAATGTTCATCATGTTGAAACTGAATAGAACGTTGGAATTGACCGAATTCGTCAAATGGCAAGAGTATTCAAAGTGATCAGAGTGATAAAACCAGCCAGACTAATCAAAATAGCCTGAATGCCCAATAATTCAGAATGTTCATCATGTTGAAACTGAATATGACGTTGGAATTGACCGAATTCGTCAAATGACAAGAATAATCAAAGTGATCAGAGTGATAAAACCAGGCAGACAAATGAAAATAGCCTGAATGTCCAATAATTAAGATTGTTCAGCATGTTCAAAGTGAATATGACGTTGGAATTGACCGAATTCGTCAAATGACAAGAATAATCAAAGTGATCAGAGTGATAAAACCAGCCAGACTAATCAAAATAGCCTGAATGCCCAATAATTCAGAATGTTCATCATGTTGAAACTGAATAGAACGTTGGAATTGACCGAATTCGTCAAATGGCAAGAGTATTCAAAGTGATCAGAGTGATAAAACCAGCCAGACTAATCAAAATAGCATGAATGCCCAATAATTCAGAATGTTCATCATGTTGAAACTGAACAGAACGTTGGAATTGACCGAATTCGTCAAATGGCAAGAATAATCAAAGTGATCAGAGTGATAAAACCAGCCAGACTAATCAAAATAGCCTGAATGCCCAATAATTCAGAATGTTCATCATGTTGAAAATATGACGTTGGAAATGACCGAATTCGTCAATTGGCAAGAATAATCAAAGTGATCATAGTGATAAAACCAGCCAGACTAATCAAAATAGACTGAATGCCCAATAATTCAGAATGTTCATCATGTTGAAACTGAATAGAACGTTGGAATTGACCGAATTCGTCAAATGGCAAGAGTATTCAAAGTGATCAGAGTGATAAAACCAGCCAGACTAATCAAAATAGCCTGAATGCCCAATAATTCAGAATGTTCTTCATGTTGAAACTGAATAGAACGTTGGAATTGACCGAATTCGTCAAATGGCAAGAGTATTCAAAGTGATCAGAGTGATAAAACCAACCAGACTAATCAAAATAGCCTGAATGCCCAATAATTCAGAATGTTCATCATGTTGAAACTGAATAGAACGTTGGAATTGACCGAATTCGTCAAATGGCAAGAGTATTCAAAGTGATCAGAGTGATAAAACCAGCCAGACTAATGAAAATAGCCTGAATGCCCAATAATTCAGAATGTTCATCATGTTGAAACTGAATATGACGTTGGAATTGACCGAATTCGTCAAATGACAAGAATAATCAAAGTGATCAGAGTGATAAAACCAGGCAGACAAATGAAAATAGCCTGAATGTCCAATAATTAAGATTGTTCAGCATGTTCAAAGTGAATATGACGTTGGAATTGACCGAATTCGTCAAATGACAAGAATAATCAAAGTGATCAGAGTGATAAAACCAGCCAGACTAATCAAAATAGCCTGAATGCCCAATAATTCAGAATGTTCATCATGTTGAAACTGAATAGAACGTTGGAATTGACCGAATTCGTCAAATGGCAAGAGTATTCAAAGTGATCAGAGTGATAAAACCAGCCAGACTAATCAAAATAGCATGAATGCCCAATAATTCAGAATGTTCATCATGTTGAAACTGAACAGAACGTTGGAATTGACCGAATTCGTCAAATGGCAAGAATAATCAAAGTGATCAGAGTGATAAAACCAGCCAGACTAATCAAAATAGCCTGAATGCCCAATAATTCAGAATGTTCATCATGTTGAAAATATGACGTTGGAATTGACCGAATTCGTCAAATGGCAAGAATAATCAAAGTGATCATAGTGATAAAACCAGCCAGATAAATGAAAATAGCCTGAATGTCCACTAATTAAGATTGTTCAGCATGTTCAAAGTGAATATGCCGTTGGAATTGACCGAATTCGTCAATTGGCAAGAATAATCAAAGTGATCAGAGTGATAAAACCAGCCAGACTAATCAAAATAGCCTGAATGCCCAATAATTCAGAATGTTCATCATGTTGAAACTGAACAGAACGTTGGAATTGACCGAATTCGTCAAATGGCAAGAATAATCAAAGTGATAAAACCAGCCAGACTAATCAAAATAGCCTGAATGCCCAATAATTCAGAATGTTCATCATGTTGAAACTGAATATGACGTTGGAATTGACCGAATTCGTCAAATGACAAGAATAATCAAAGTGATCAGAGTGATAAAACCAGGCAGACAAATGAAAATAGCCTGAATGTCCAATAATTAAGATTGTTCAGCATGTTCAAAGTGAATATGACGTTGGAATTGACCGAATTCGTCAAATGACAAGAATAATCAAAGTGATCAGAGTGATAAAACCAGCCAGACTAATCAAAATAGCCTGAATGCCCAATAATTCAGAATGTTCATCATGTTGAAACTGAACAGAACGTTGGAATTGTTCATCATGTTGAAACTGAACAGAACGTTGGAATTGACCGAATTCGTCAAATGGCAAGAATAATCAAAGTGATCAGAGTGATAAAACCAGCCAGACTAATCAAAATAGCCTGAATGCCCAATAATTCAGAATGTTCATCATGTTGAAAATATGACGTTGGAAATGACCGAATTCGTCAATTGGCAAGAATAATCAAAGTGATCATAGTGATAAAACCAGCCAGACTAATCAAAATAGACTGAATGCCCAATAATTCAGAATGTTCATCATGTTGAAACTGAATAGAACGTTGGAATTGACCGAATTCGTCAAATGGCAAGAGTATTCAAAGTGATCAGAGTGATAAAACCAGCCAGACTAATCAAAATAGCCTGAATGCCCAATAATTCAGAATGTTCTTCATGTTGAAACTGAATAGAACGTTGGAATTGACCGAATTCGTCAAATGGCAAGAGTATTCAAAGTGATCAGAGTGATAAAACCAACCAGACTAATCAAAATAGCCTGAATGCCCAATAATTCAGAATGTTCATCATGTTGAAACTGAATAGAACGTTGGAATTGACCGAATTCGTCAAATGGCAAGAGTATTCAAAGTGATCAGAGTGATAAAACCAGCCAGACTAATCAAAATAGCCTGAATGCCCAATAATTCAGAATGTTCATCATGTTGAAACTGAATATGACGTTGGAATTGACCGAATTCGTCAAATGACAAGAATAATCAAAGTGATCAGAGTGATAAAACCAGGCAGACAAATGAAAATAGCCTGAATGTCCAATAATTAAGATTGTTCAGCATGTTCAAAGTGAATATGACGTTGGAATTGACCGAATTCGTCAAATGACAAGAATAGTCAAAGTGATCAGAGTGATAAAACCAGCCAGACTAATCAAAATAGCCTGAATGCCCAATAATTCAGAATGTTCATCATGTTGAAACTGAATAGAACGTTGGAATTGACCGAATTCGTCAAATGGCAAGAGTATTCAAAGTGATCAGAGTGATAAAACCAGCCAGACTAATCAAAATAGCATGAATGCCCAATAATTCAGAATGTTCATCATGTTGAAACTGAACAGAACGTTGGAATTGACCGAATTCGTCAAATGGCAAGAATAATCAAAGTGATCAGAGTGATAAAACCAGCCAGACTAATCAAAATAGCCTGAATGCCCAATAATTCAGAATGTTCATCATGTTGAAAATATGACGTTGGAATTGACCGAATTCGTCAAATGGCAAGAATAATCAAAGTGATCATAGTGATAAAACCAGCCAGATAAATGAAAATAGCCTGAATGTCCACTAATTAAGATTGTTCAGCATGTTCAAAGTGAATATGCCGTTGGAATTGACCGAATTCGTCAATTGGCAAGAATAATCAAAGTGATCAGAGTGATAAAACCAGCCAGACTAATCAAAATAGCCTGAATGCCCAATAATTCAGAATGTTCATCATGTTGAAACTGAACAGAACGTTGGAATTGACCGAATTCGTCAAATGGCAAGAATAATCAAAGTGATAAAACCAGCCAGACTAATCAAAATAGCCTGAATGCCCAATAATTCAGAATGTTCATCATGTTGAAACTGAATATGACGTTGGAATTGACCGAATTCGTCAAATGACAAGAATAATCAAAGTGATCAGAGTGATAAAACCAGGCAGACAAATGAAAATAGCCTGAATGTCCAATAATTAAGATTGTTCAGCATGTTCAAAGTGAATATGACGTTGGAATTGACCGAATTCGTCAAATGACAAGAATAATCAAAGTGATCAGAGTGATAAAACCAGCCAGACTAATCAAAATAGCCTGAATGCCCAATAATTCAGAATGTTCATCATGTTGAAACTGAACAGAACGTTGGAATTGACCGTATTCGTCAAATGGCAAGAATAATCAAAGTGATCAGAGTGATAAAACCAGCCAGACTAATCAAAATAGCCTGAATGCCCAATAATTCAGAATGTTCATCATGTTGAAACTGAATATGACGTTAGAATTGACCGAATTCGTCAAATGGCATGCATAATCAAAGTGATAAAACCAACCAGACAAATCAAAATAGTCTGAATGTCCAATAATTCAGATTGTTCAGCATATTCAAAGTGAATATGACGTCGGAATTGACCGAATTCGTCAAATGGCAAGAATAATCAAGTGATCAGAGTGATAAAATCAGCCAGACAAATGAAAATAGCCTGAATGTCCAATAATTCAGATTGTTCAGCATGTTCAAAGTGAATATGACGTTGGAATTGACCGAATTCGTCAAATGACAAGAATAATCAAAGTGATCAGAGTGATAAAACCAGCCAGACAAATGAAAATAGCCTGAATGTCCAATAATTCAGAATGTTCATCATGTTGAAACTGACCGAATTCGTCAAATGGCAAGAGTATTCAAAGTGATCAGAGTGATAAAACCAGCCAGACTAATCAAAATAGCCTGAATGCCCAATAATTCAGAATGTTCATAATGTTGAAACTGAACAGAACGTTGGAATTGACCGAATTCGTCAAATGGCAAGAGTATTCAAAGTGATCAGAGTGATAAAACCAGGCAGACAAATGAAAATAGCCTGAATGTCCAATAATTAAGATTGTTCAGCATGTTCAAAGTGAATATGACGTTGGAATTGACCGAATTCGTCAAATGACAAGAATAATCAAAGTGATCACAGTGATAAAACCAGCCAGACTAATCAAAATAGCCTGAATACCCAATAATTCAGAATGTTCATCATGTTGAAACTGAATAGAACGTTGGAATTGACCGAATTCGTCAAATGGCAAGAATAATCAAAGTGATCAGAGTGATAAAACAGAGTGGAATTGACCGAATTCGTCAAATGACAAGAATAATCAAAGAGATCAGAGTGATAAAACCAGGCAGACAAATGAAAATAGCCTGAATGTCCAATAATTAAGATTGTTCAGCATGTTCAAAGTGAATATGACGTTCGAATTGACCGAATTCGTCAAATGACAAGAATAATCAAAGTGATCAGAGTGATAAAACCAGCCAGACTAATCAAAATAGCCTGAATGCCCAATAATTCAGAATGTTCATCATGTTGAAACTGAATAGAACGTTGGAATTGACCGAATTCGTCAAATGGCAAGAGTATTCAAAGTGATCAGAGTGATAAAACCAGCCAGACTCATCAAAATAGCCTGAATGCCCAATAATTCAGAATGTTCATCATGTTGAAAATATGACGTTGGAATTGACCGAATTCGTCAAATGGCAAGAATAATAAAAGTGATAAAACCAACCAGACAAATCAAAATAGTCTGAATGTCCAATAATTCAGATTGTTCAGCATGTTCAAAGTGAATATGACGTTGGAATTGACCGAATTCGTCAAATGGCAAGAATAATCAAAGTGATCAGAGTGATAAAACCAGCCAGACAAATGAAAATAGACTGAATGTCCAATAATTCAGATTGTTCAGCATGTTCAAAGTGAATATGACGTTGGAAATGACCAACGTGATCACAGTGATCAAACCAGCCAGACTAATCAAAATAGCCTGAATACCCAATAATTCAGAATGTTCATCATGTTGAAACTGAATAGAACGTTGGAATTGACCGAATTCGTCAAATGGCAAGAATAATCAAAGTGATCAGAGTGATAAAACAGAGTGGAATTGACCGAATTCTTCAAATGACAAGAATAATCAAAGTGATCAGAGTGATAAAACCAGGCAGACAAATGAAAATAGCCTGAATGTCCAATAATTAAGATTGTTCAGCATGTTCAAAGTGAATATGACGTTCGAATTGACCGAATTCGTCAAATGACAAGAATAATCAAAGTGATCAGAGTGATAAAACCAGCCAGACTAATCAAAATAGCCTGAATGCCCAATAATTCAGAATGTTCATCATGTTGAAACTGAATAGAACGTTGGAATTGACCGAATTCGTCAAATGGCAAGAGTATTCAAAGTGATCAGAGTGATAAAACCAGCCAGACTCATCAAAATAGCCTGAATGCCCAATAATTCAGAATGTTCATCATGTTGAAAATATGACGTTGGAATTGACCGAATTCGTCAAATGGCAAGAATAATAAAAGTGATAAAACCAACCAGACAAATCAAAATAGTCTGAATGTCCAATAATTCAGATTGTTCAGCATGTTCAAAGTGAATATGACGTTGGAATTGACCGAATTCGTCAAATGGCAAGAATAATCAAAGTGATCAGAGTGATAAAACCAGCCAGACAAATGAAAATAGACTGAATGTCCAATAATTCAGATTGTTCAGCATGTTCAAAGTGAATATGACGTTGGAAATGACCGAATTCGTCAATTGGCAAGAATAATCAAAGTGATCAGAGTGATAAAACCAGCCAGACTAATCAAAATAGACTGAATGCCCAATAATTCAGAATGTTCATCATGTTGAAACTGAATAGAACGTTGGAATTGACCGAATTCGTCAAATGGCAAGAGTATTCAAAGTGATCAGAGTGATAAAACCAGCCAGACTAATCAAAATAGCCTGAATGCCCAATAATTCAGAATGTTCTTCATGTTGAAACTGAATAGAACGTTGGAATTGACCGAATTCGTCAAATGGCAAGAGTATTGAAAGTGATCAGAGTGATAAAACCAACCAGACTAATCAAAATAGCCTGAATGCCCAATAATTCAGAATGTTCATCATGTTGAAACTGAATAGAACGTTGGAATTGACCGAATTCGTCAAATGGCATGAGTATTCAAAGTGATCAGAGTGATAAAACCAGCCAGACTAATCAAAATAGCCTGAATGCCCAATAATTCAGAATGTTCATCATGTTGAAACTGAATATGACGTTGGAATTGACCGAATTCGTCAAATGACAAGAATAATCAAAGTGATCAGAGTGATAAAACCAGGCAGACAAATGAAAATAGCCTGAATGTCCAATAATTAAGATTGTTCAGCATGTTCAAAGTGAATATGACGTTGGAATTGACCGAATTCGTCAAATGACAAGAATAATCAAAGTGATCAGAGTGATAAAACCAGCCAGACTAATCAAAATAGCCTGAATGCCCAATAATTCAGAATGTTCATCATGTTGAAACTGAATAGAACGTTGGAATTGACCGAATTCGTCAAATGGCAAGAATAATCAAAGTGATCAGAGTGATAAAACCAGCCAGACTAATCATAATAGCCTGAATGCCCAATAATTCAGAATGTTCATCATGTTGAAACTGAATAGACCGTTGGAATTGACCGAATTCGTCAAATGGCAAGAGTATTCAAAGTGATAAAACCAGCCAGACTAATCAAAATAGCCTGAATGCCCAATAATTCAGAATGTTCATCATGTTGAAACTGAATATGACGTTGGAATTGACCGAATTCGTCAAATGACAAGAATAATCAAAGTGATCAGAGTGATAAAACCAGGCAGACAAATGAAAATAGCCTGAATGTCCAATAATTAAGATTGTTCAGCATGTTCAAAGTGAATATGACGTTGGAATTGACCGAATTCGTCAAATGACAAGAATAATCAAAGTGATCAGAGTGATAAAACCAGCCAGACTAATCAAAATAGCCTGAATGCCCAATAATTCAGAATGTTCATCATGTTGAAACTGAATAGAACGTTGGAATTGACCGAATTCGTCAAATGGCAAGAGTATTCAAAGTGATCAGAGTGATAAAACCAGCCAGGCTAATCAAAATAGCCTGAATGCCCAATAATTCAGAATGTTCATCATGTTGAAACTGAATAGAACGTTGGAATTGACCGAATTCGTCAAATGGCAAGAATAATCAAAGTGATCAGAGTGATAAAACCAGCCAGACTAATCAAAATAGCCTGAATGCCCAATAATTCAGAATGTTCATCATGTTGAAACTGAATAGACCGTTGGAATTGACCGAATTCGTCAAATGGCAAGAGTATTCAAAGTGATAAAACCAGCCAGACTAATCAAAATAGCCTGAATGCCCAATAATTCAGAATGTTCATCATGTTGAAACTGAATATGACGTTGGAATTGACCGAATTCGTCAAATGACAAGAATAATCAAAGTGATCAGAGTGATAAAACCAGGCAGACAAATGAAAATAGCCTGAATGTCCAATAATTAAGATTGTTCAGCATGTTCAAAGTGAATATGACGTTGGAATTGACCGAATTCGTCAAATGACAAGAATAATCAAAGTGATCAGAGTGATAAAACCAGCCAGACTAATCAAAATAGCCTGAATGCCCAATAATTCAGAATGTTCATCATGTTGAAACTGAATAGAACGTTGGAATTGACCGAATTCGTCAAATGGCAAGAGTATTCAAAGTGATCAGAGTGATAAAACCAGCCAGACTAATCAAAATAGCATGAATGCCGAATAATTCAGAATGTTCATCATGTTGAAACTGAACAGAACGTTGGAATTGACCGAATTCGACAAATGGCAAGAATAATCAAAGTGATCAGAGTGATAAAACAGAGTGGAATTGACCGAATTCGTCAAATGACAAGAATAATCAAAGTGATCAGAGTGATAAAACCAGGCAGACAAATGAAAATAGCCTGAATGTCCAATAATTAAGATTGTTCAGCATGTTCAAAGTGAATATGACGTTGGAATTGACCGAATTCGTCAAATGACAAGAATAATCAAAGTGATCAGAGTGATAAAACCAACCAGACTAATCAAAATAGACTGAATGCCCAATAATTCAGAATGTTCTTCATGTTGAAACTGAATAGAACGTTGGAATTGACCGAATTCGTCAAATGGCAAGAGTATTCAAAGTGATCAGAGTGATAAAACCAACCAGACTAATAAAAATAGCCTGAATGCCCAATAATTCAGAATGTTCATCATGTTGAAACTGAATAGAACGTTGGAATTGACCGAATTCGTCAAATGGCAAGAGTATTCAAAGTGATCAGAGTGATAAAACCAGGCAGACAAATGAAAATAGCCTGAATGTCCAATAATTAAGATTGTTCAGCATGTTCAAAGTGAATATGACGTTGGAATTGACCGAATTCGTCAAATGACAAGAATAATCAAAGTGATCAGAGTGATAAAACCAGCCAGACTAATCAAAATAGCCTGAATGCCCAATAATTCAGAATGTTCATCATGTTGAAACTGAACAGAACGTTGGAATTGACCGAATTCGTCAAATGGCAAGAGTATTCAAAGTGATAAAACCAACCAGACTAATCAAAATAGCCTGAATGCCCAATAATTCAGAATGTTCATCATGTTGAAACTGAATAGAACGTTGGAGTTGACCGAATTCGTCAAATGGCAAGAGTATTCAAAGTGATCAGAGTGATAAAACCAGCCAGACTAATCAAAATAGCCTGAATGCCCAATAATTCAGAATGTTCATCATGTTGAAACTGAGTATGACGTTGGAATTGGCCGAATTCGTCAAATGACAAGAATAATCAAAGTGATCAGAGTGATAAAACCAGGCAGACAAATGAAAATAGCCTGAATGTCCAATAATTAAGATTGTTCAGCATGTTCAAAGTGAATATGACGTTGGAATTGACCGAATTCGTCAAATGACAAGAATAATCAAAGTGATCAGAGTGATAAAACCAACCAGACTAATCAAAATAGCCTGAATGCCCAATAATTCAGAATGTTCTTCATGTTGAAACTGAATAGAACGTTGGAATTGACCGAATTCGTCAAATGGCAAGAGTATTCAAAGTGATCAGAGTGATAAAACCAACCAGACTAATCAAAATAGCCTGAATGCCCAATAATTCAGAATGTTCATCATGTTGAAACTGAATAGAACGTTGGAATTGACCGAATTCGTCAAATGGCAAGAATAATCAAAGTGATCAGAGTGATAAAACCAGCCAGACTAATCAAAATAGCCTGAATGCCCAATAATTCAGAATGTTCATCATGTTGAAACTGAACAGACCGTTGGAATTGACCGAATTCGTCAAATGGCAAGAGTATTCAAAGTGATCAGAGTGATAAAACCAACCAGACTAATCAAAATAGCCTGAATGCCCAATAATTCAGAATGTTCATCATGTTGAAACTGAATAGACCGTTGGAATTGACCGAATTCGTCAAATGGCAAGAGTATTCAAAGTGATCAGAGTGATAAAACCAACCAGACTAATCAAAATAGCCTGAATGCCCAATAATTCAGAATGTTCATCATGTTGAAACTGAATAGAACGTTGGAATTGACCGAATTCGTCAAATGGCAAGAGTATTCAAAGTGATCAGAGTGATAAAACCAGCCAGACTAATCAAAATAGCCTGAATGCCCAATAATTCAGAATGTTCATCATGTTGAAACTGAGTATGACGTTGGAATTGGCCGAATTCGTCAAATGACAAGAATAATCAAAGTGATCAGAGTGATAAAACCAGGCAGACACATGAAAATAGCCTGAATGTCCAATAATTAAGATTGTTCAGCATGTTCAAAGTGAATATGACGTTGGAATTGACCGAATTCGTCAAATGACAAGAATAATCAAAGTGATCAGAGTGATAAAACCAGCCAGACTAATCAAAATAGCCTGAATGCCCAATAATTCAGAATGTTCATCATGTTGAAACTGAATAGAACGTTGGAATTGACCGAATTCGTCAAATGGCAAGAGTATTCAAAGTGATCAGAGTGATAAAACCAGCCAGACTAATCAAAATAGCCTGAATGTCCAATAATTCAGAATGTTCATCATGTTGAAACTGAATATGACGTTGGAATTGACCGAATTCGTCAAATGACAAGAATAATCAAAGTGATCAGAGTGATAAAACCAGCCAGACAAATGAAAATAGACT
Source organism: Hydrotaea cyrtoneurina (assembly GCA_958296145.1). NCBI lineage: Eukaryota > Metazoa > Arthropoda > Insecta > Diptera > Muscidae > Hydrotaea > Hydrotaea cyrtoneurina. Next base: position 80,880,589 of record OY282513.1, read on the forward strand.
GAATGTCCAATAATTAAGATTGTTCAGCATGTTCAAAGTGAATATGACGTTGGAAATGACCGAATTCGTCAATTGGCAAGAATAATCAAAGTGATCAGAGTGATAAAACCAGCCAGACTAATCAAAATAGACTGAATACCCAATAATTCAGAATGTTCATCATGTTGAAACTGAATAGAACGTTGGAATTGACCGAATTCGTCAAATGGCAAGAGTATTCAAAGTGATCAGAGTGATAAAACCAGCCAGACTAATCAAAATAGCCTGAATGTCCAATAATTCAGAATGTTCATCATGTTGAAACTGAATATGACGTTGGCATTGACCGAATTCGTCAAATGACAAGAATAATCAAAGTGATCAGAGTGATAAAACCAGCCAGACAAATGAAAATAGACTGAATGTCCAATAATTAAGATTGTTCAGCATGTTCAAAGTGAATATGACGTTGGAAATGACCGAATTCGTCAATTGGCAAGAATAATCAAAGTGATCAGAGTGATAAAACCAGCCAGACTAATCAAAATAGACTGAATACCCAATAATTCAGAATGTTCATCATGTTGAAACTGAATATGACGTTGGAATTGACCGAATTCGTCAAATGACAAGAATAATCAAAGTGATCAGAGTGATAAAACCAGCCAGACTAATCAAAATAGACTGAATACCCAATAATTCAGAATGTTCATCATGTTGAAACTGAATAGAACGTTGGAATTGACCGAATTCGTCAAATGGCAAGAGTATTCAAAGTGATCAGAGTGATAAAACCAACCAGACTAATCAAAATAGCCTGAATGCCCAATAATTCAGAATGTTCATCATGTTGAAACTGAATAGAACGTTGGAATTGACCGAATTCGTCAAATGGCAAGAGTATTCAAAGTGATCAGAGTGATAAAACCAGCCAGACTAATCAAAATAGCCTGAATGCCCAATAATTCAGAATATTCATCATGTTGAAACTGAATATGACGTTGGAATTGACCGAATTCGTCAAATGACAAGAATAATCAAAGTGATCAGAGTGATAAAACCAGGCAGACAAATGAAAATAGACTGAATGTCCAATAATTAAGATTGTTCAGCATGTTGAAACTGAATAGAACGTTGGAATTGACCGAATTCGTCAAATGGCAAGAGTATTCAAAGTGATCAGAGTGATAAAACCAGCCAGGCTAATCAAAATAGCCTGAATGCCCAATAATTCAGAATGTTCATCATGTTGAAACTGAATAGAATGTTGGAATTGACCGAATTCGTCAAATGGCAAGAATAATCAAAGTGATCAGAGTGATAAAACCAGCCAGACTAATCAAAATAGCCTGAATGCCCAATAATTCAGAATGTTCATCATGTTGAAACTGAATAGACCGTTGGAATTGACCGAATTCGTCAAATGGCAAGAGTATTCAAAGTGATCAGAGTGATAAAACCAACCAGACTAATCAAAATAGCCTGAATGCCCAATAATTCAGAATGTTCATAATGTTGAAACTGAATAGAACGTTGGAATTGACCGAATTCGTCAAATGGCAAGAGTATTCAAAGTGATCAGAGTGATAAAACCAGCCAGACTAATCAAAATAGCCTGAATGCCCAATAATTCAGAATGATCATCATGTTGAAACTGAATATGACGTTGGAATTGACCGAATTCGTCAAATGACAAGAATAATCAAAGTGATCAGAGTGATAAAACCAGGGAGACAAATGAAAATAGCCTGAATGTCCAATAATTAAGATTGTTCAGCATGTTCAAAGTGAATATGACGTTGGAATTGACCGAATTCGTCAAATGACAAGAATAATCAAAGTGATCAGAGTGATAAAACCAGCCAGACTAATCAAAATAGCCTGAATGCCCAATAATTCAGAATGTTCATCATGTTGAAACTGAATAGAACGTTGGAATTGACCGAATTCGTCAAATGGCAAGAGTATTCAAAGTGATCAGAGTGATAAAACCAGCCAGACTAATCAAAATAGCATGAATGCCCAATAATTCAGAATGTTCATCATGTTGAAACTGAATATGACGTTGGAATTGACCGAATTCGACAAATGGCAAGAATAATCAAAGTGATCAGAGTGATAAAACAGAGTGGAATTGACCGAATTCGTCAAATGACAAGAATAATCAAAGTGATCAGAGTGATAAAACCAGGCAGACAAATGAAAATAGCCTGAATGTCCAATAATTAAGATTGTTCAGCATGTTCAAAGTGAATATGACGTTGGAATTGACCGAATTCGTCAAATGACAAGAATAATCAAAGTGATCAGAGTGATAAAACCAGCCAGACTAATCAAAATAGCCTGAATGCCCAATAATTCAGAATGTTCATCATGTTGAAACTGAATAGAACGTTGGAATTGACCGAATTCGTCAAATGGCAAGAGTATTCAAAGTGATCAGAGTGATAAAACCAGCCAGACTAATCAAAATAGCCTGAATGCCCAATAATTCAGAATGTTCATCATGTTGAAAATATGACGTTGGAATTGACCGAATTCGTCAAATGGCAAGAATAATCAAAGTGATAAAACCAGCCAGACTAATCAAAATAGTCTGAATGTCCAATAATTCAGAATGTTCATCATGTTGAAACTGAATATGACGTTGGGATTGACCGAATTCGTCGAATGGCAAGAATAATCAAAGTGATCAGAGTGATAAAACAGAGTGGAATTGACCGAATTCGTCAAATGCAAGAATAATCAAAGTGATCGGAGTGATAAAACCAGGCAGACAAATGAAAATAGCCTGAATGTCCAATAATTAAGATTGTTCAGCATGTTCAAAGTGAATATGACGTTGGAATTGACCGAATTCGTCAAATGACAAGAATAATCAAAGTGATCAGAGTGATAAAACCAGCCAGACTAATCAAAATAGCCTGAATGCCCAATAATTCAGAATGTTCATCATGTTGAAACTGAATAGAACGTTGGAATTGACCGAATTCGTCAAATGGCAAGAGTATTCAAAGTGATCAGAGTGATAAAACCAACCAGACTAATCAAAATAGCCTGAATGCCCAATAATTCAGAATGTTCATCATGTTGAAACTGAACAGAACGTTGGAATTGACCGAATTCGACAAATGGCAAGAATAATCAAAGTGATCAGAGTGATAAAACAGAGTGGAATTGACCGAATTCGTCAAATGACAAGAATAATCAAAGTGATAAAACCAGGCAGACAAATGAAAATAGCCTGAATGTCCAATAATTAAGATTGTTCAGCATGTTCAAAGTGAATATGACGTTGGAATTGACCGAATTCGTCAAATGACAAGAATAATCAAAGTGATCAGAGTGATAAAACCAGCCAGACTAATCAAAATAGCCTGAATGCCCAATAATTCAGAATGTTCATCATGTTGAAACTGAATAGAACGTTGGAATTGACCGAATTCGTCAAATGGCAAGAGTATTCAAAGTGATCAGAGGGATAAAACCAGCCAGACTAATCAAAATAGCCTGAATGTCCAATAATTCAGAATGTTCATCATGTTGAAACTGAATATGACGTTGGAAATGACCGAATTCGTCAATTGGCAAGAATAATCAAAGTGATCAGAGTGATAAAACCAGCCAGACTAATCAAAATAGACTGAATACCCAATAATTCAGAATGTTCATCATGTTGAAACTGAATAGAACGTTGGAATTGACCGAATTCGTCAAATGGCAAGAGTATTCAAAGTGATCAGAGTGATAAAACCAGCCAGACTAATCAAAATAGCCTGAATGCCCAATAATTCAGAATGTTCTTCATGTTGAAACTGAATAGAACGTTGGAATTGACCGAATTCGTCCAATGGCAAGAGTATTCAAAGTGATCAGAGTGATAAAACCAACCAGACTAATCAAAATAGCCTGAATGCCCAATAATTCAGAATGTTCATCATGTTGAAACTGAATAGAACGTTGGAATTGACCGAATTCGTCAAATGGCAAGAGTATTCAAAGTGATCAGAGTGATAAAACCAGCCAGACTAATCAAAATAGCCTGAATGCCCAATAATTCAGAATGTTCATCATTTTGAAACTGAATATGACGTTGGAATTGACCGAATTCGTCAAATGACAAGAATAATCAAAGTGATCAGAGTGATAAAACCAGGCAGACAAATGAAAATAGACTGAATGTCCAATAATTAAGATTGTTCAGCATGTTGAAACTGAATAGAACGTTGGAATTGACCGAATTCGTCAAATGGCAAGAGTATTCAAAGTGATCAGAGTGATAAAACCAACCAGACTAATCAAAATAGCCTGAATGCCCAATAATTCAGAATGTTCATAATCTTGAAACTGAATAGAACGTTGGAATTGACCGAATTCGTCAAATGGCAAGAGTATTCAAAGTGATCAGAGTGATAAAACCAGCCAGACTAATCAAAATAGCCTGAATGCCCAATAATTCAGAATGTTCATCATGTTGAAACTGAATATGACGTTGGAATTGACCGAATTCGTCAAATGACAAGAATAATCAAAGTGATCAGAGTGATAAAACCATGGAGACAAATGAAAATAGCCTGAATGTCCAATAATTAAGATTGTTCAGCATGTTCAAAGTGAATATGACGTTGGAATTGACCGAATTCGTCAAATGACAAGAATAATCAAAGTGATCAGAGTGATAAAACCAGCCAGACTAATCAAAATAGCCTGAATGCCCAATAATTCAGAATGTTCATCATGTTGAAACTGAACAGAACGTTGGAATTGACCGAATTCGACAAATGGCAAGAATAATCAAAGTGATCAGAGTGATAAAACAGAGTGGAATTGACCGAATTCGTCAAATGACAAGAATAATCAAAGTGATAAGAGTGATAAAACCAGGCAGACATATGAAAATAGCCTGAATGTCCAATAATTAAGATTGTTCAGCATGTTCAAAGTGAATATGACGTTGGAATTGACCGAATTCGTCAAATGACAAGAATAATCAAAGTGATCAGAGTGATAAAACCAGCCAGACTAATCAAAATAGCCTGAATGCCCAATAATTCAGAATGTTCATCATGTTGAAACTGAATAGAACGTTGGAATTGACCGAATTCGTCAAATGGCAAGAGTATTCAAAGTGATCAGAGTGATAAAACCAGCCAGACTAATCAAAATAGCCTGAATGCCCAATAATTCAGAATGTTCATCATGTTGAAAATATGACGTTGGAATTGACCGAATTCGTCAAATGGCAAGAATAATCAAAGTGATAAAACCAGCCAGACTAATCAAAATAGTCTGAATGTCCAATAATTCAGAATGTTCATCATGTTGAAACTGAATATGACGTTGGAATTGACCGAATTCGTCAAATGGCAAGAATAATCAAAGTGATCAGAGTGATAAAACAGAGTGGAATTGACCGAATTCGTCAAATGCAAGAATAATCAAAGTGATCGGAGTGATAAAACCAGGCAGACAAATGAAAATAGCCTGAATGTCCAATAATTAAGATTGTTCAGCATGTTCAAAGTGAATATGACGTTGGAATTGACCGAATTCGTCAAATGACAAGAATAATCAAAGTGATCAGAGTGATAAAACCAGCCAGACTAATCAAAATAGCCTGAATGCCCAATAATTCAGAATGTTCATCATGTTGAAACTGAATAGAACGTTGGAATTGACCGAATTCGTCAAATGGCAAGAGTATTCAAAGTGATCAGAGTGATAAAACCAGCCAGACTAATCAAAATAGCCTGAATGCCCAATAATTCAGAATGTTCATCATGTTGAAACTGAATATGACGTTGGAATTGACCGAATTCGTCAAATGACAAGAATAATCAAAGTGATCAGAGTGATAAAACCAGCCAGACAAATGAAAATAGACTGAATGTCCAATAATTAAGATTGTTCAGCATGTTCAAAGTGAATATGACGTTGGAATTGACCGAATTCGTCAAATGGCAAGAGTATTCAAAGTGATCAGAGTGATAAAACCAGCCAGGCTAATCAAAATAGCCTGAATGCCCAATAATTCAGAATGTTCATCATGTTGAAACTGAATAGAACGTTGGAATTGACCGAATTCGTCAAATGGCAAGAATAATCAAAGTGATCAGAGTGATAAAACCAGCCAGACTAATCAAAATAGCCTGAATGCCCAATAATTCAGAATGTTCATCATGTTGAAACTGAATAGACCGTTGGAATTGACCGAATTCGTCAAATGGCAAGAGTATTCAAAGTGATCAGAGTGATAAAACCAACCAGACTAATCAAAATAGCCTGAATGCCCAATAATTCAGAATGTTCATAATGTTGAAACTGAATAGAACGTTGGAATTGACCGAATTCGTCAAATGGCAAGAGTATTCAAAGTGATCAGAGTGATAAAACCAGCCAGACTAATCAAAATAGCCTGAATGCCCAATAATTCAGAATGTTCATCATGTTGAAACTGAATATGACGTTGGTATTGACCGAATTCGTCAAATGACAAGAATAATCAAAGTGATCAGAGTGATAAAACCAGGCAGACAAATGAAAATAGCCTGAATGTCCAATAATTAAGATTGTTCAGCATGTTCAAAGTGAATATGACGATGGAATTGACCGAATTCGTCAAATGACAAGAATAATCAAAGTGATCAGAGTGATAAAACCAGGCAGACAAATGAAAATAGCCTGAATGTCCAATAATTAAGATTGTTCATGTTGAAACTGAATAGAACGTTGGAATTGACCGAATTCGTCAAATGGCAAGAGTATTCAAAGTGATCAGAGTGATAAAACCAACCAGACTAATCAAAATAGCCTGAATGCCCAATAATTCAGAATGTTCATAATGTTGAAACTGAATAGAACGTTGGAATTGACCGAATTCGTCAAATGGCAAGAGTATTCAAAGTGATCAGAGTGATAAAACCAACCAGACTAATCAAAATAGCCTGAATGCCCAATAATTCAGAATGTTCATAATGTTGAAACTGAATAGAACGTTGGAATTGACCGAATTCGTCAAATGGCAAGAGTATTCAAAGTGATCAGAGTGATAAAACCAGCCACACTAATCAAAATAGCCTGAATGCCCAATAATTCAGAATGTTCATCATGTTGAAACTGAATATGACGTTGGAATTGACCGAATTCGTCAAATGACAAGAATAATCAAAGTGATCAGAGTGATAAAACCAGCCAGACTAATCAAAATAGCATGAATGCCCAATAATTCAGAATGTTCATCATGTTGAAACTGAACAGAACGTTGGAATTGACCGAATTCGACAAATGGCAAGAATAATCAAAGTGATCAGAGTGATAAAACAGAGTGGAATTGACCGAATTCGTCAAATGACAAGAATAATCAAAGTGATCAGAGTGATAAAACCAGGCAGACAAATGAAAATAGCCTGAATGTCCAATAATTAAGATTGTTCAGCATGTTCAAAGTGAATATGACGTTGGAATTGACCGAATTCGTCAAATGACAAGAATAATCAAAGTGATAAAACCAGCCAGACTAATCAAAATAGCCTGAATGCCCAATAATTCAGAATGTTCATCATGTTGAAACTGAATAGAACGTTGGAATTGACCGAATTCGTCAAATGGCAAGAGTATTCAAAGTGATCAGAGTGATAAAACCAGCCAGACTAATCAAAATAGCCTGAATGCCCAATAATTCAGAATGTTCATCATGTTGAAAATATGACGTTGGAATTGACCGAATTCGTCAAATGGCAAGAATAATCAAAGTGATAAAACCAGCCAGACTAATCAAAATAGTCTGAATGTCCAATAATTCAGAATGTTCATCATGTTGAAACTGAATATGACGTTGGAATTGACCGAATTCGTCAAATGACAAGAATAATCAAAGTGATCAGAGTGATAAAACCAGCCAGACTAATCAAAATAGCCTGAATGCCCAATAATTCAGAATGTTCATCATGTTGAAACTGAATAGAACGTTGGAATTGACCGAATTCGTCAAATGGCAAGAGTATTCAAAGTGATCAGAGTGATAAAACCAGCCAGACTAATCAAAATAGCCTGAATGCCCAATAATTCAGAATGTTCATCATGTTGAAACTGAATATGACGTTGGAATTGACCGAATTCGTCAAATGACAAGAATAATCAAAGTGATCAGAGTGATAAAACCAGCCAGACAAATGAAAATAGACTGAATGTCCAATAATTAAGATTGTTCAGCATGTTCAAAGTGAATATGACGTTGGAAATGACCAAATTCGTCAATTGGCAAGAATAATCAAAGTGATCAGAGTGATAAAACCAGCCAGACTAATCAAAATAGACTGAATGCCCAATAATTCAGAATGTTCATCATGTTGAAACTGAATAGAACGTTGGAATTGACCGAATTCGTCAAATGGCAAGAGTATTCAAAGTGATCAGAGTGATAAAACCAGCCAGACTAATCATAATAGCCTGAATGCCCAATAATTCAGAATGTTCATCATGTTGAAACTGAATAGACCGTTGGAATTGACCGAATTCGTCAAATGGCAAGAGTATTCAAAGTGATCAGAGTGATAAAACCAGCCAGACTAATCATAATAGCCTGAATGCCCAATAATTCAGAATGTTCATCATGTTGAAACTGAATAGACCGTTGGAATTGACCGAATTCGTCAAATGACAAGAATAATCAAAGTGATCAGAGTGATAAAACCAGGCAGACAAATGAAAATAGCCTGAATGTCCAATAATTCAGAATGTTCATCATGTTGAAACTGAATATGACGTTGGAATTGACCGAATTCGTCAAATGACAAGAATAATCAAAGTGATCAGAGTGATAAAACCAGCCAGACTAATCAAAATAGCCTGAATGCCCAATAATTCAGAATGTTCATCATGTTGAAACTGAATAGAACGTTGGAATTGACCGAATTCGTCAAATGGCAAGAGTATTCAAAGTGATCAGAGTGATAAAACCAGCCAGACTAATCAAAATAGCCTGAATGCCCAATAATTCAGAATGTTCATCATGTTGAAAATATGACGTTGGAATTGACCGAATTCGTCAAATGGCAAGAATAATCAAAGTGATCAGAGTGATAAAACAGAGTGGAATTGACCGAATTCGTCAAATGACAAGAATAATCAAAGTGATCAGAGTGATAAAACCAGGCAGACAAATGAAAATAGCCTGAATGTCCAATAATTAAGATTGTTCAGCATGTTCAAAGTGAATATGACGTTGGAATTGACCGAATTCGTCAAATGACAAGAATAATCAAAGTGATCAGAGTGATAAAACCAGCCAGACTAATCAAAATAGCCTGAATGCCCAATAATTCAGAATGTTCATCATGTTGAAACTGAATAGAACGTTGGAATTGACCGAATTCGTCAAATGGCAAGAGTATTCAAAGTGATCAGAGTGATAAAACCAGCCAGACTAATCAAAATAGCCTGAATGCCCAATAATTCAGAATGTTCATCATGTTGAAAATATGACGTTGGAATTGACCGAATTCGTCAAATGGCAAGAATAATCAAAGTGATAAAACCAGCCAGACTAATCAAAATAGTCTGAATGTCCAATAATTCAGAATGTTCATCATGTTGAAACTGAATATGACGTTGGAATTGACCGAATTCGTCAAATGACAAGAATAATCAAAGTGATCAGAGTGATAAAACCAGGCAGACAAATGAAAATAGCCTGAATGTCCAATAATTCAGAATGTTCATCATGTTGAAACTGAATAGAATGTTGGAATTGACCGAATTCGTCAAATGGCAAGAGTATTCAAAGTGATCAGAGTGATAAAACCAGCCAGACTAATCAAAATAGCCTGAATGCCCAATAATTCAGAATGTTCATCATGTTGAAACTGAATATGACGTTGTAATTGAGCGAATTCGTCAAATGAGAAGAATAATCAAAGTGATAAAATCAGGCAGACAAATGAAAATAGCCTGAATGTCCAATAATTAAGATTGTTCATGTTGAAACTGAATAGAACGTTGGAATTGACCGAATTCGTCAAATGGCAAGAGTATTCAAAGTGATCAGAGTGATAAAACCAACCAGACTAATAAAAATAGCCTGAATGCCCAATAATTCAGAATGTTCATAATGTTGAAACTGAATAGAACGTTGGAATTGACCGAATTCGTCAAATGGCAAGAGTATTCAAAGTGATCAGAGTGATAAAACCAACCAGACTAATCAAAATAGCCTGAATGCCCAATAATTCAGAATGTTCATAATGTTGAAACTGAATAGAACGTTGGAATTGACCGAATTCGTCAAATGGCAAGAGTATTCAAAGTGATCAGAGTGATAAAACCAGCCAGACTAATCAAAATAGCCTGAATGCCCAATAATTCAGAATGTTCATCATGTTGAAACTGAATATGACGTTGGAATTGACCGAATTCGTCAAATGACAAGAATAATCAAAGTGATCAGAGTGATAAAACCAGCCAGACTAATCAAAATAGCATGAATGCCCAATAATTCAGAATGTTCATCATGTTGAAACTGAACAGAACGTTGGAATTGACCGAATTCGACAAATGGCAAGAATAATCAAAGTGATCAGAGTGATAAAACAGAGAGGAATTGACCGAATTCGTCAAATGACAAGAATAATCAAAGTGATCAGAGTGATAAAACCAGGCAGACAAATGAAAATAGCCTGAATGCCCAATAATTAAGATTGTTCAGCATGTTCAAAGTGAATATGACGTTGGAATTGACCGAATTCGTCAAATGACAAGAATAATCAAAGTGATCAGAGTGATAAAACCAGCCAGACTAATCAAAATAGCCTGAATGCCCAATAATTCAGAATGTTCATCATGTTGAAACTGAATAGAACGTTGGAATTGACCGAATTCGTCAAATGACAAGAATAATCAAAGTGATCAGAGTAATAAAACCAGGCAGACAAATGAAAATAGCCTGAATGTCCAATAATTAAGATTGTTCAGCATGTTCAAAGTGAATATGACGTTGGAATTGACCGAATTCGTCAAATGACAAGAATAATCAAAGTGATCAGAGTGATAAAACCAGCCAGACTAATCAAAATAGCCTGAATGCCCAATAATTCAGAATGTTCATCATGTTGAAACTGAATAGAACGTTGGAATTGACCGAATTCGTCAAATGGCAAGAGTATTCAAAGTGATCAGAGTGATAAAACCAGCCAGACTAATCAAAATAGCCTGAATGCCCAATAATTCAGAATGTTCATCATGTTGAAACTGAATATGACGTTGGAATTGGCCGAATTCGTCAAATGACAAGAATAATCAAAGTGATCAGAGTGATAAAACCAGCCAGACAAATGAAAATAGCCTGAATGTCCAATAATTAAGATTGTTCAGCATGTTCAAAGTGAATATGACGTTGGAATTGACCGAATTCGTCAAATGACAAGAATAATCAAAGTGATCAGAGTGATAAAACCAGCCAGGCTAATCAAAATAGCCTGAATGCCCAATAATTCAGAATGTTCATAATGTTGAAACTGAATAGAACGTTGGAATTGACCGAATTCGTCAAATGGCAAGAGTATTCAAAGTGATCAGAGTGATAAAACCAGGCAGACAAATGAAAATAGCCTGAATGTCCAATAATTAAGATTGTTCAGCATGTTCAAAGTGAATATGACGTTGGAATTGACCGAATTCGTCAAATGACAAGAATAATCAAAGTGATCAGAGTGATAAAACCAGCCAGACTAATCAAAATAGCCTGAATGCCCAATAATTCAGAATGTTCATCATGTTGAAACTGAATATGACGTTGGAATTGACCGAATTCGTCAAATGACAAGAATAATCAAAGTGATCAGAGTGATAAAACCAGCCAGACTAATCGAAATAGCCTGAATGCCCAATAATTCAGAATGTTCATCATGTTGAAAATATGACGTTGGAATTGACCGAATTCGTCAAATGGCAAGAATAATCAAAGTGATAAAACCAGCCAGACTAATCAAAATAGTCTGAATGTCCAATAATTCAGAATGTTCATCATGTTGAAACTGAATATGACGTTGGAATTGACCGAATTCGTCAAATGACAAGAATAATCAAAGTGATCAGAGTGATAAAACCAGGCAGACAAATGAAAATAGCCTGAATGTCCAATAATTAAGATTGTTCAGCATGTTCAAAGTGAATATGACGTTGGAATTGACCGAATTCGTCAAATGACAAGAATAATCAAAGTGATCAGAGTGATAAAACCAGGCAGACAAATGAAAATAGCCTGAATGTCCAATAATTCAGAATGTTCATCATGTTGAAACTGAATATGACGTTGGAATTGACCGAATTCGTCAAATGACAAGAATAATCAAAGTGATCAGAGTGATAAAACCAGCCAGACTAATCAAAATAGCCTGAATGCCCAATAATTCAGAATGTTCATCATGTTGAAACTGAATAGAACGTTGGAATTGACCGAATTCGTCAAATGACAAGAGTATTCAAAGTGATCAGAGTGATAAAACCAGCCAGACTAATCAAAATAGCCTGAATGCCCAATAATTCAGAATGTTCATCATGTTGAAACTGAATATGACGTTGGAATTGACCGAATTCGTCAAATGACAAGAATAATCAAAGTGATCAGAGTGATAAAACCAGCCAGACTAATCAAAATAGCCTGAATGCCCAATAATTCAGAATGTTCATCATGTTGAAAATATGACGTTGGAATTGACCGAATTCGTCAAATGGCAAGAATAATCAAAGTGATCATAGTGATAAAACCAGCCAGATAAATGAAAATAGCCTGAATGTCCACTAATTAAGATTGTTCAGCATGTTCAAAGTGAATATGACGTTGGAATTGACCGAATTCGTCAATTGGCAAGAATAATCAAAGTGATCAGAGTGATAAAACCAGCCAGACTAATCAAAATAGCCTGAATGCCCAATAATTCAGAATGTTCATCATGTTGAAACTGAACAGAACGTTGGAATTGACCGAATTCGTCAAATGGCAAGAATAATCAAAGTGATCAGTGTGATAAAACCAGCCAGACTAATCAAAATAGCCTGAATGCCCAATAATTCAGAATGTTCATCATGTTGAAACTGAATAGAACGTTGGAATTGACCGAATTCGTCAAATGACAAGAATAATCAAAGTGATCAGAGGGATAAAACCAGCCAGTCTAATCAAAATAGCATGAATGCCCAATAATTCAGAATGTTCATCATGTTGAAACTGAACAGAACGTTGGAATTGACCGAATTCGTCAAATGGCAAGAATAATCAAAGTGATCAGAGTGATAAAACCAGCCAGACTAATCAAAATAGCCTGAATGCCCAATAATTCAGAATGTTCATCATGTTGAAACTGAATAGAACGTTGGAATTGACCGAATTCGTCAAATGACAAGAATAATCAAAGTGATCAGAGTGATAAAACCAGGCAGACAAATGAAAATAGCCTGAATGTCCAATAATTAAGATTGTTCAGCATGTTCAAAGTGAATATGACGTTGGAATTGACCGAATTCGTCAAATGACAAGAATAATCAAAGTGATCAGAGTGATAAAACCAGCCAGACTAATCAAAATAGCCTGAATGCCCAATAATTCAGAATGTTCATCATGTTGAAACTGAACAGAACGTTGGAATTGACCGAATTCGTCAAATGGCAAGAATAATCAAAGTGATCAGAGTGATAAAACCAGCCATACTAATCAAAATAGCCTGAATGCCCAATAATTCAGAATGTTCATCATGTTGAAACTGAATAGAACGTTGGAATTGACCGAATTCGTCAAATGACAAGAATAATCAAAGTGATCAGAGTGATAAAACCAGGCAGACAAATGAAAATAGCCTGAATGTCCAATAATTAAGATTGTTCAGCATGTTCAAAGTGAATATGACGTTGGAATTGACCGAATTCGTCAAATGACAAGAATAATCAAAGTGATAAAACCAGCCAGACTAAGCAAAATAGCCTGAATGCCCAATAATTCAGAATGTTCATCATGTTGAAACTGAATAGAACGTTGGAATTGACCGAATTCGTCAAATGGCAAGAGTATTCAAAGTGATCAGAGTGATAAAACCAGCCAGACTAATCAAAATAGCCTGAATGCCCAATAATTCAGAATGTTCATCATGTTGAAACTGAATATGACGTTGGAATTGACCGAATTCGTCAAATGACAAGAATAATCAAAGTGATCAGAGTGATAAAACCAGCCAGACAAATGAAAATAGACTGAATGTCCAATAATTAAGATTGTTCAGCATGTTCAAAGTGAATATGACGTTGGAAATGACCGAATTCGTCAATTGGCAAGAATAATCAAAGTGATCAGAGTGATAAAACCAGCCAGACTAATCAAAATAGACTGAATGCCCAATAATTCAGAATGTTCATCATGTTGAAACTGAATAGAACGTTGGAATTGACCGAATTCGTCAAATGGCAAGAGTATTCAAAGTGATCAGAGTGATAAAACCAGCCAGACTAATCATAATAGCCTGAATGCCCAATAATTCAGAATGTTCATCATGTTGAAACTGAATAGACCGTTGGAATTGACCGAATTCGTCAAATGGCAAGAGTATTCAAAGTGATCAGAGTGATAAAACCAGCCAGACTAATCATAATAGCCTGAATGCCCAATAATTCAGAATGTTCATCATGTTGAAACTGAATAGACCGTTGGAATTGACCGAATTCGTCAAATGACAAGAATAATCAAAGTGATCAGAGTGATAAAACCAGGCAGACAAATGAAAATAGCCTGAATGTCCAATAATTCAGAATGTTCATCATGTTGAAACTGAATATGACGTTGGAATTGACCGAATTCGTCAAATGACAAGAATAATCAAAGTGATCAGAGTGATAAAACCAGCCAGACTAATCAAAATAGCCTGAATGCCCAATAATTCAGAATGTCCATCATGTTGAAACTGAATAGAACGTTGGAATTGACCGAATTCGTCAAATGGCAAGAGTATTCAAAGTGATCAGAGTGATAAAACCAGCCAGACTAATCAAAATAGCCTGAATGCCCAATAATTCAGAATGTTCATCATGTTGAAACTGAATATGACGTTGGAATTGACCGAATTCGTCAAATGACAAGAATAATCAAAGTGATCAGAGTGATAAAACCAGGCAGACAAATGAAAATAGCCTGAATGTCCAATAATTAAGATTGTTCAGCATGTTCAAAGTGAATATGACGTTGGAATTGACCGAATTCGTCAAATGACAAGAATAATCAAAGTGATCAGAGTGATAAAACCAGCCAGACTAATCAAAATAGCCTGAATGCCCAATAATTCAGAATGTTCATCATGTTGAAACTGAATAGAACGTTGGAATTGACCGAATTCGTCAAATGGCAAGAGTATTCAAAGTGATCAGAGTGATAAAACCAGCCAGACTAATCAAAATAGCATGAATGCCCAATAATTCAGAATGTTCATCATGTTGAAACTGAACAGAACGTTGGAATTGACCGAATTCGTCAAATGGCAAGAATAATCAAAGTGATCAGAGTGATAAAACCAGCCAGACTAATCAAAATAGCCTGAATGCCCAATAATTCGGAATGTTCATCATGTTGAAACTGAATAGAACGTTGGAATTGACCGAATTCGTCAAATGACAAGAATAATCAAAGTGATCAGAGGGATAAAACCAGCCAGTCTAATCAAAATAGCATGAATGCCCAATAATTCAGAATGTTCATCATGTTGAAACTGAACAGAACGTTGGAATTGACCGAATTCGTCAAATGGTAAGAATAATCAAAGTGATAAAACCAGCCAGACTAATCAAAATAGCCTGAATGCCCAATAATTCAGAATGTTCATCATGTTGAAACTGAATATGACGTTGGAATTGACCGAATTCGTCAAATGACAAGAATAATCAAAGTGATCAGAGTAATAAAACCAGGCAGACAAATGAAAATAGCCTGAATGTCCAATAATTAAGATTGTTCAGCATGTTCAAAGTGAATATGACGTTGGAATTGACCGAATTCGTCAAATGACAAGAATAATCAAAGTGATCAGAGTGATAAAACCAGCCAGACTAATCAAAATAGCCTGAATGCCCAATAATTCAGAATGTTCATCATGTTGAAACTGAACAGAACGTTGGAATTGACCGAATTCGTCAAATGGCAAGAATAATCAAAGTGATCAGAGTGATAAAACCAGCCAGACTAATCAAAATAGCCTGAATGCCCAATAATTCAGAATGTTCATCATGTTGAAACTGAATATGACGTTAGAATTGACCGAATTCGTCAAATGGCATGCATAATCAAAGTGATAAAACCAACCAGACAAATCAAAATAGTCTGAATGTCCAATAATTCAGCATGTTCAAAGTGAATATGACGTCGGAATTGACCGAATTCGTCAAATGGCAAGAATAATCAAGTGATCAGAGTGATAAAATCAGCCAGACAAATGAAAATAGCCTGAATGTCCAATAATTCAGATTGTTAAGCATGTTCAAAGTGAATATGACGTTGGAATTGACCGAATTCGTCAAATGACAAGAATAATCAAAGTGATCAGAGTGATAAAACCAGCCAGACAAATGAAAATAGCCTAAATGTCCAATAATGCAGAATGTTCATCATGTTGAAACTGACCGAATTCGTCAAATGGCAAGAGTATTCAAAGTGATCAGAGTGATAAAACCAGCCAGACTAATCAAAATAGCCTGATTGCCCAATAATTCAGAATGTTCATAATGTTGAAACTGAACAGAACGTTGGAATTGACCGAATCCGTCAAATGGCAAGAGTATTCAAAGTGATCAGAGTGATAAAACCAGGCAGACAAATGAAAATAGCCTGAATGTCCAATAATTAAGATTGTTCAGCATGTTCAAAGTGAATATGACGTTGGAATTGACCGAATTCGTCAAATGACAAGAATAATCAAAGTGATCACAGTGATAAAACCAGCCAGACTAATCAAAATAGCCTGAATACCCAATAATTCAGAATGTTCATCATGTTGAAACTGAATAGAACGTTGGAATTGACCGAATTCGTCAAATGGCAAGAGTATTCAAAGTGATCAGAGTGATAAAACCAGCCAGACTAATCAAAATAGCATGAATGCCCAATAATTCAGAATGTTCATCATGTTGAAACTGAACAGAACGTTGGAATTGACCGAATTCGTCAAATGGCAAGAATAATCAAAGTGATCAGAGTGATAAAACAGAGTGGAATTGACCGAATTCGTCAAATGACAGGAATAATCAAAGTGATCAGAGTGATAAAACCAGGCAGACAAATGAAAATAGCCTGAATGTCCAATAATTAAGATTGTTCAGCATGTTCAAAGTGAATATGACGTTCGAATTGACCGAATTCGTCAAATGACAAGAATAATCAAAGTGATCAGAGTGATAAAACCAGCCAGACTAATCAAAATAGCCTGAATGCCCAATAATTCAGAATGTTCATCATGTTGAAACTGAATAGAACGTTGGAATTGACCGAATTCGTCAAATGGCAAGAGTATTCAAAGTGATCAGAGTGATAAAACCAGCCAGACTCATCAAAATAGCCTGAATACCCAATAATTCAGAATGCCAGACTAATCAAAATAGCCTGAATGCCCAATAATTCAGAATGTTCATCATGTTGAAACTGAATATGACGTTGGAATTGACCGAATTCGTCAAATGACAAGAATAATCAAAGTGATCAGAGTAATAAAACCAGGCAGACAAATGAAAATAGCCTGAATGTCCAATAATTAAGATTGTTCAGCATGTTCAAAGTGAATATGACGTTGGAATTGACCGAATTCGTCAAATGACAAGAATAATCAAAGTGATCAGAGTGATAAAACCAGCCAGACTAATCAAAATAGCCTGAATGCCCAATAATTCAGAATGTTCATCATGTTGAAACTGAACAGAACGTTGGAATTGACCGAATTCGTCAAATGGCAAGAATAATCAAAGTGATCAGAGTGATAAAACCAGCCAGACTAATCAAAATAGCCTGAATGCCCAATAATTCAGAATGTTCATCATGTTGAAACTGAATATGACGTTAGAATTGACCGAATTCGTCAAATGGCATGCATAATCAAAGTGATAAAACCAACCAGACAAATCAAAATAGTCTGAATGTCCAATAATTCAGCATGTTCAAAGTGAATATGACGTCGGAATTGACCGAATTCGTCAAATGGCAAGAATAATCAAGTGATCAGAGTGATAAAATCAGCCAGACAAATGAAAATAGCCTGAATGTCCAATAATTCAGATTGTTAAGCATGTTCAAAGTGAATATGACGTTGGAATTGACCGAATTCGTCAAATGACAAGAATAATCAAAGTGATCAGAGTGATAAAACCAGCCAGACAAATGAAAATAGCCTAAATGTCCAATAATGCAGAATGTTCATCATGTTGAAACTGACCGAATTCGTCAAATGGCAAGAGTATTCAAAGTGATCAGAGTGATAAAACCAGCCAGACTAATCAAAATAGCCTGATTGCCCAATAATTCAGAATGTTCATAATGTTGAAACTGAACAGAACGTTGGAATTGACCGAATCCGTCAAATGGCAAGAGTATTCAAAGTGATCAGAGTGATAAAACCAGGCAGACAAATGAAAATAGCCTGAATGTCCAATAATTAAGATTGTTCAGCATGTTCAAAGTGAATATGACGTTGGAATTGACCGAATTCGTCAAATGACAAGAATAATCAAAGTGATCACAGTGATAAAACCAGCCAGACTAATCAAAATAGCCTGAATACCCAATAATTCAGAATGTTCATCATGTTGAAACTGAATAGAACGTTGGAATTGACCGAATTCGTCAAATGGCAAGAGTATTCAAAGTGATCAGAGTGATAAAACCAGCCAGACTAATCAAAATAGCATGAATGCCCAATAATTCAGAATGTTCATCATGTTGAAACTGAACAGAACGTTGGAATTGACCGAATTCGTCAAATGGCAAGAATAATCAAAGTGATCAGAGTGATAAAACAGAGTGGAATTGACCGAATTCGTCAAATGACAGGAATAATCAAAGTGATCAGAGTGATAAAACCAGGCAGACAAATGAAAATAGCCTGAATGTCCAATAATTAAGATTGTTCAGCATGTTCAAAGTGAATATGACGTTCGAATTGACCGAATTCGTCAAATGACAAGAATAATCAAAGTGATCAGAGTGATAAAACCAGCCAGACTAATCAAAATAGCCTGAATGCCCAATAATTCAGAATGTTCATCATGTTGAAACTGAATAGAACGTTGGAATTGACCGAATTCGTCAAATGGCAAGAGTATTCAAAGTGATCAGAGTGATAAAACCAGCCAGACTCATCAAAATAGCCTGAATACCCAATAATTCAGAATGTTCATCATGTTGAAAATATGACGTTGGAATTGACCGAATTCGTCAAATGGCAAGAATAATCAAAGTGATAAAACCAACCAGACAAATCAAAATAGTCTGAATGTCCAATAATTCAGATTGTTCAGCATGTTCAAAGTGAATATGACGTTGGAATTGACCGAATTCGTCAAATGGAAAGAATAATCAAAGTGATCAGAGTGATAAAACCAGCCAGACAAATGAAAATAGACTGAATGTCCAATAATTCAGATTGTTCAGCATGTTCAAAGTGAATATGACGTTGGAAATGACCGAATTCGTCAATTGGCAAGAATAATCAAAGTGATCAGAGTGATAAAACCAGCCAGACTAATCAAAATAGACTGAATGCCCAATAATTCAGAATGTTCTTCATGTTGAAACTGAATAGAACGTTGGAATTGACCGAATTCGTCAAATGGCAAGAGTATTGAAAGTGATCAGAGTGATAAAACCAACCAGACTAATCAAAATAGCCTGAATGCCCAATAATTCAGAATGTTCATCATGTTGAAACTGAATAGAACGTTGGAATTGACCGAATTCGTCAAATGGCAAGAGTATTCAAAGTGATCAGAGTGATAAAACCAGCCAGACTAATCAAAATAGCCTGAATGCCCAATAATTCAGAATGTTCTTCATGTTGAAACTGAATAGAACGTTGGAATTGACCGAATTCGTCAAATGGCAAGAGTATTGAAAGTGATCAGAGTGATAAAACCAACCAGACTAATCAAAATAGCCTGAATGCCCAATAATTCAGAATGTTCATCATATTCAAAGTGAATATGACGTTGGAATTGACCGAATTCGTCAAATGACAAGAATAATCAAAGTGATCAGAGTGATAAAACCAGCCAGACTAACCAAAATAGCCTGAATGCCCAATAATTCAGAATGTTCATCATGTTGAAACTGAATAGAACGTTGGAATTGACCGAATTCGTCAAATGGCAAGAGTATTCAAAGTGATCAGAGTGATAAAACCAGCCAGGCTAATCAAAATAGCCTGAATGCCCAATAATTCAGAATGTTCATCATGTTGAAACTGAATAGAACGTTGGAATTGACCGAATTCGTCAAATGGCAAGAATAATCAAAGTGATCAGAGTGATAAAACCAGCCAGACTAATCAAAATAGCCTGAATGCCCAATAATTCAGAATGTTCATCATGTTGAAACTGAATAGACCGTTGGAATTGACCGAATTCGTCAAATGGCAAGAGTATTCAAAGTGATCAGAGTGATAAAACCAACCAGACTAATCAAAATAGCCTGAATGCCCAATAATTCAGAATGTTCATAATGTTGAAACTGAATAGAACGTTGGAATTGACCGAATTCGTCAAATGGCAAGAGTATTCAAAGTGATAAAACCAGCCAGACTAATCAAAATAGCCTGAATGCCCAATAATTCAGAATGTTCATCATGTTGAAACTGAATAGAACGTTGGAATTGACCGAATTCGTCAAATGGCAAGAGTATTCAAAGTGATCAGAGTGATAAAACCAGCCAGACTAATCAAAATAGCCTGAATGCCCAATAATTCAGAATGTTCATCATGTTGAAACTGAATATGACGTTGGAATTGACCGAATTCGTCAAATGACAAGAATAATCAAAGTGATCAGAGTGATAAAACCAGCCAGACAAATGAAAATAGACTGAATGTCCAATAATTAAGATTGTTCAGCATGTTCAAAGTGAATATGACGTTGGAAATGACCGAATTCGTCAATTGGCAAGAATAATCAAAGTGATCAGAGTGATAAAACCAGCCAGACTAATCAAAATAGACTGAATGCCCAATAATTCAGAATGTTCATCATGTTGAAACTGAATAGAACGTTGGAATTGACCGAATTCGTCAAATGGCAAGAGTATTCAAAGTGATCAGAGTGATAAAACCAGCCAGACTAATCATAATAGCCTGAATGCCCAATAATTCAGAATGTTCATCATGTTGAAACTGAATAGACCGTTGGAATTGACCGAATTCGTCAAATGGCAAGAGTATTCAAAGTGATCAGAGTGATAAAACCAGCCAGACTAATCATAATAGCCTGAATGCCCAATAATTCAGAATGTTCATCATGTTGAAACTGAATAGACCGTTGGAATTGACCGAATTCGTCAAATGACAAGAATAATCAAAGTGATCAGAGTGATAAAACCAGGCAGACAAATGAAAATAGCCTGAATGTCCAATAATTCAGAATGTTCATCATGTTGAAACTGAATATGACGTTGGAATTGACCGAATTCGTCAAATGACAAGAATAATCAAAGTGATCAGAGTGATAAAACCAGCCAGACTAATCAAAATAGCCTGAATGCCCAATAATTCAGAATGTTCATCATGTTGAAACTGAATAGAACGTTGGAATTGACCGAATTCGTCAAATGGCAAGAGTATTCAAAGTGATCAGAGTGATAAAACCAGCCAGACTAATCAAAATAGCATGAATGCCGAATAATTCAGAATGTTCATCATGTTGAAACTGAACAGAACGTTGGAATTGACCGAATTCGACAAATGGCAAGAGTATTCAAAGTGATCAGAGTGATAAAACCAACCAGACTAATCAAAATAGCCTGAATGCCCAATAATTCAGAATGTTCATCATGTTGAAACTGAATAGAACGTTGGAATTGACCGAATTCGTCAAATGGCAAGAGTATTCAAAGTGATCAGAGTGATAAAACCAGCCAGACTAATCAAAATAGCCTGAATGCCCAATAATTCAGAATGTTCATCATGTTGAAACTGAATATGACGTTGGAATTGGCCGAATTCGTCAAATGACAAGAATAATCAAAGTGATCAGAGTGATAAAACCAGGCAGACAAATGAAAATAGCCTGAATGTCCAATAATTAAGATTGTTCAGCATGTTCAAAGTGAATATGACGTTGGAAATGACCGAATTCGTCAATTGGCAAGAATAATCAAAGTGATCAGAGTGATAAAACCAGCCAGACTAATCAAAATAGACTGAATACCCAATAATTCAGAATGTTCATCATGTTGAAACTGAATAGAACGTTGGAATTGACCGAATTCGTCAAATGGCAAGAGTATTCAAAGTGATCAGAGTGATAAAACCAGCCAGACTAATCAAAATAGCCTGAATGCCCAATAATTCAGAATGTTCTTCATGTTGAAACTGAATAGAACGTTGGAATTGACCGAATTCGTCAAATGGCAAGAGTATTCAAAGTGATCAGAGTGATAAAACCAACCAGACTAATCAAAATAGCCTGAATGCCCAATAATTCAGAATGTTCATCATGTTGAAACTGAATAGAACGTTGGAATTGACCGAATTCGTCAAATGGCAAGAGTATTCAAAGTGATCAGAGTGATAAAACCAGCCAGACTAATCAAAATAGCCTGAATGCCCAATAATTCAGAATGTTCATCATGTTGAAACTGAATATGACGTTGGAATTGACCGAATTCGTCAAATGACAAGAATAATCAAAGTGATCAGAGTGATAAAACCAGGCAGACAAATGAAAATAGACTGAATGTCCAATAATTAAGATTGTTCAGCATGTTGAAACTGAATAGAACGTTGGAATTGACCGAATTCGTCAAATGGCAAGAGTATTCAAAGTGATCAGAGTGATAAAACCAGCCAGGCTAATCAAAATAGCCTGAATGCCCAATAATTCAGAATGTTCATCATGTTGAAACTGAATAGAATGTTGGAATTGACCGAATTCGTCAAATGGCAAGAGTATTCAAAGTGATCAGAGTGATAAAACCAACCAGACTAATCAAAATAGCCTGAATGCCCAATAATTCAGAATGTTCATAATGTTGAAACTGAATAGAACGTTGGAATTGACCGAATTCGTCAAATGGCAAGAGTATTCAAAGTGATCAGAGTGATAAAACCAGCCAGACTAATCAAAATAGCCTGAATGCCCAATAATTCAGAATGTTCATCATGTTGAAACTGAATATGACGTTGGAATTGACCGAATTCGTCAAATGACAAGAATAATCAAAGTGATCAGAGTGATAAAACCAGGGAGACAAATGAAAATAGCCTGAATGTCCAATAATTAAGATTGTTCAGCATGTTCAAAGTGAATATGACGTTGGAATTGACCGAATTCGTCAAATGACAAGAATAATCAAAGTGATCAGAGTGATAAAACCAGCCAGACTAATCAAAATAGCCTGAATGCCCAATAATTCAGAATGTTCATCATGTTGAAACTGAATAGAACGTTGGAATTGACCGAATTCGTCAAATGGCAAGAGTATTCAAAGTGATCAGAGTGATAAAACCAGCCAGACTAATCAAAATAGCATGAATGCCCAATAATTCAGAATGTTCATCATGTTGAAACTGAATATGACGTTGGAATTGACCGAATTCGACAAATGGCAAGAATAATCAAAGTGATCAGAGTGATAAAACAGAGTGGAATTGACCGAATTCGTCAAATGACAAGAATAATCAAAGTGATCAGAGTGATAAAACCAGGCAGACAAATGAAAATAGCCTGAATGTCCAATAATTAAGATTGTTCAGCATGTTCAAAGTGAATATGACGTTGGAATTGACCGAATTCGTCAAATGACAAGAATAATCAAAGTGATCAGAGTGATAAAACCAGCCAGACTAATCAAAATAGCCTGAATGCCCAATAATTCAGAATGTTCATCATGTTGAAACTGAATAGAACGTTGGAATTGACCGAATTCGTCAAATGGCAAGAGTATTCAAAGTGATCAGAGTGATAAAACCAGCCAGACTAATCAAAATAGCCTGAATGCCCAATAATTCAGAATGTTCATCATGTTGAAACTGAATATGACGTTGGAATTGACCGAATTCGTCAAATGACAAGAATAATCAAAGTGATCAGAGTGATAAAACCAGCCAGACAAATGAAAATAGACTGAATGTCCAATAATTAAGATTGTTCAGCATGTTCAAAGTGAATATGACGTTGGAATTGACCGAATTCGTCAAATGGCAAGAGTATTCAAAGTTATCAGAGTGATAAAACCAGCCAGGCTAATCAAAATAGCCTGAATGCCCAATAATTCAGAATGTTCATCATGTTGAAACTGAATAGAACGTTGGAATTGACCGAATTCGTCAAATGGCAAGAATAATCAAAGTGATCAGAGTGATAAAACCAGCCAGACTAATCAAAATAGCCTGAATGCCCAATAATTCAGAATGTTCATCATGTTGAAACTGAATAGACCGTTGGAATTGACCGAATTCGTCAAATGGCAAGAGTATTCAAAGTGATCAGAGTGATAAAACCAACCAGACTAATCAAAATCGCCTGAATGCCCAATAATTCAGAATGTTCATAATGTTGAAACTGAATAGAACGTTGGAATTGACCGAATTCGTCAAATGGCAAGAGTATTCAAAGTGATCAGAGTGATAAAACCAGCCAGACTAATCAAAATAGCCTGAATGCCCAATAATTCAGAATGTTCATCATGTTGAAACTGAATATGACGTTGGAATTGACCGAATTCGTCAAATGACAAGAATAATCAAAGTGATCAGAGTGATAAAACCAGGCAGACAAATGAAAATAGCCTGAATGTCCAATAATTAAGATTGTTCAGCATGTTGAAACTGAATAGAACGTTGGAATTGACCGAATTCGTCAAATGGCAAGAGTATTCAAAGTGATCAGAGTGATAAAACCAGCCAGACTAATCAAAATAGCATGAATGCCTAATAATTCAGAATGTTCATCATGTTGAAACTGAACAGAACGTTGGAATTGACCGAATTCGACAAATGGCAAGAATAATCAAAGTGATCAGAGTGATAAAACAGAGTGGAATTGACCGAATTCGTCAAATGACAAGAATAATCAAAGTGATCAGAGTGATAAAACCAGGCAGACAAATGAAAATAGCCTGAATGTCCAATAATTAAGATTGTTCAGCATGTTCAAAGTGAATATGACGTTGGAATTGACCGAATTCGTCAAATGACAAGAATAATCAAAGTGATCAGAGTGATAAAACCAACCAGACTAATCAAAATAGCCTGAATGCCCAATAATTCAGAATGTTCTTCATGTTGAAACTGAATAGAACGTTGGAATTGACCGAATTCGTCAAATGGCAAGAGTATTCAAAGTGATCAGAGTGATAAAACCAACCAGACTAATCAAAATAGCCTGAATGCCCAATAATTCAGAATGTTCATCATGTTGAAACTGAATAGAACGTTGGAATTGACCGAATTCGTCAAATGGCAAGAGTATTCAAAGTGATCAGAGTGATAAAACCAGCCAGACTAATCAAAATAGCCTGAATGCCCAATAATTCAGAATGTTCATCATGTTGAAACTGAATGTGACGTTGGAATTGGCAGAATTCGTCAAATGACAAGAATAATCAAAGTGATCAGAGTGATAAAACCAGGCAGACAAATGAAAATAGCCTGAATGTCCAATAATTAAGATTGTTCAGCATGTTCAAAGTGAATATGACGTTGGAATTGACCGAATTCGTCAAATGACAAGAATAATCAAAGTGATCAGAGTGATAAAACCAGCCAGACTAATCAAAATAGCCTGAATGCCCAATAATTCAGAATGTTCATCATGTTGAAACTGAATAGAACGTTGGAATTGACCGAATTCGTCAAATGGCAAGAGTATTCAAAGTGATCAGAGTGATAAAACCAGCCAGACTAATCAAAATAGCCTGAATGCCCAATAATTCAGAATGTTCATCATGTTGAAACTGAATATGACGTTGGAATTGACCGAATTCGTCAAATGACAAGAATAATCAAAGTGATCAGAGTGATAAAACCAGCCAGACAAATGAAAATAGACTGAATGTCCAATAATTAAGATTGTTCAGCATGTTCAAAGTGAATATGACGTTGGAATTGACCGAATTCGTCAAATGGCAAGGGTATTCAAAGTGATCAGAGTGATAAAACCAGCCAGGCTAATCAAAATAGCCTGAATGCCCAATAATTCAGAATGTTCATAATGTTGAAACTGAATAGAACGTTGGAATTGACCGAATTCGTCAAATGGCAAGAGTATTCAAAGTGATCAGAGTGATAAAACCAGCCAGACTAATCAAAATAGCCTGAATGCCCAATAATTCAGAATGTTCATCATGTTGAAACTGAATATGACGTTGGAATTGACCGAATTCGTCAAATGACAAGAATAATCAAAGTGATCAGAGTGATAAAACCAGGCAGACAAATGAAAATAGCCTGAATGTCCAATAATTAAGATTGTTCAGCATGTTGAAACTGAATAGAACGTTGGAATTGACCGAATTCGTCAAATGGCAAGAGTATTCAAAGTGATCAGAGTGATAAAACCAGCCAGACTAATCAAAATAGCATGAATGCCTAATAATTCAGAATGTTCATCATGTTGAAACTGAACAGAACGTTGGAATTGACCGAATTCGACAAATGGCAAGAATAATCAAAGTGATCAGAGTGATAAAACAGAGTGGAATTGACCGAATTCGTCAAATGACAAGAATAATCAAAGTGATCAGAGTGATAAAACCAGGCAGACAAATGAAAATAGCCTGAATGCCCAATAATTAAGATTGTTCAGCATGTTCAAAGTGAATATGACGTTGGAATTGACCGAATTCGTCAAATGACAAGAATAATCAAAGTGATCAGAGTGATAAAACCAACCAGACTAATCAAAATAGCCTGAATGCCCAATAATTCAGAATGTTCATCATGTTGAAACTGAATAGAACGTTGGAATTGACCGAATTCGTCAAATGGCAAGAGTATTCAAAGTGATCAGAGTGATAAAACCAGCCAGACTAATCAAAATAGCCTGAATGCCCAATAATTCAGAATGTTCATCATGTTGAAACTGAATGTGACGTTGGAATTGGCAGAATTCGTCAAATGACAAGAATAATCAAAGTGATCAGAGTGATAAAACCAGGCAGACAAATGAAAATAGCCTGAATGTCCAATAATTAAGATTGTTCAGCATGTTCAAAGTGAATATGACGTTGGAATTGACCGAATTCGTCAAATGACAAGAATAATCAAAGTGATCAGAGTGATAAAACCAGCCAGACTAATCAAAATAGCCTGAATGCCCAATAATTCAGAATGTTCATCATGTTGAAACTGAATAGAACGTTGGAATTGACCGAATTCGTCAAATGGCAAGAGTATTAAAAGTGATCAGAGTGATAAAACCAGCCAGGCTAATCAAAATAGCCTGAATGTCCAATAATTCAGAATGTTCATCATGTTGAAACTGAATATGACGTTGGAATTGACCGAATTCGTCAAATGACAAGAATAATCAAAGTGATCAGAGTGATAAAACCAGCCAGACAAATGAAAATAGACTGAATGTCCAATAATTAAGATTGTTCAGCATGTTCAAAGTGAATATGACGTTGGAAATGACCGAATTCGTCAATTGGCAAGAATAATCAAAGTGATCAGAGTGATAAAACCAGCCAGACTAATCAAAATAGACTGAATACCCAATAATTCAGAATGTTCATCATGTTGAAACTGAATAGAACGTTGGAATTGACCGAATTCGTCAAATGGCAAGAGTATTCAAAGTGATCAGAGTGATAAAACCAGCCAGACTAATCAAAATAGCCTGAATGCCCAATAATTCAGAATGTTCTTCATGTTGAAACTGAATAGAACGTTGGAATTGACCGAATTCGTCAAATGGCAAGAGTATTCAAAGTGATCAGAGTGATAAAACCAACCAGACTAATCAAAATAGCCTGACTGCCCAATAATTCAGAATGTTCATCATGTTGAAACTGAATAGAACTTTGGAATTGACCGAATTCGTCAAATGGCAAGAGTATTCAAAGTGATCAGAGTGATAAAACCAGCCAGACTAATCAAAATAGCCTGAATGCCCAATAATTCAGAATGTTCATCATGTTGAAACTGAATATGACGTTGGAATTGACCGAATTCGTCAAATTACAAGAATAATCAAAGTGATCAGAGTGATAAAACCAGGCAGACAAATGAAAATAGACTGAATGTCCAATAATTAAGATTGTTCAGCATGTTGAAACTGAATAGAACGTTGGAATTGACCGAATTCGTCAAATGGCAAGAGTATTCAAAGTGATCAGAGTGATAAAACCAGCCAGGCTAATCAAAATAGCCTGAATGCCCAATAATTCAGAATGTTCATCATGTTGAAACTGAATAGAATGTTGGAATTGACCGAATTCGTCAAATGGCAAGAATAATCAAAGTGATCAGAGTGATAAAACCAGCCAGACTAATCAAAATAGCCTGAATGCCCAATAATTCAGAATGTTCATCATGTTGAAACTGAATAGACCGTTGGAATTGACCGAATTCGTCAAATGGCAAGAGTATTCAAAGTGATCAGAGTGATAAAACCAACCAGACTAATCAAAATAGCCTGAATGCCCAATAATTCAGAATGTTCATAATGTTGAAACTGAATAGAACGTTGGAATTGACCGAATTCGTCAAATGGCAAGAGTATTCAAAGTGATCAGAGTGATAAAACCAGCCAGACTAATCAAAATAGCCTGAATGCCCAATAATTCAGAATGTTCATCATGTTGAAACTGAATATGACGTTGGAATTGACCGAATTCGTCAAATGACAAGAATAATCAAAGTGATCAGAGTGATAAAACCAGGGAGACAAATGAAAATAGCCTGAATGTCCAATAATTAAGATTGTTCAGCATGTTCAAAGTGAATATGACGTTGGAATTGACCGAATTCGTCAAATGACAAGAATAATCAAAGTGATCAGAGTGATAAAACCAGCCAGACTAATCAAAATAGCCTGAATGCCCAATAATTCAGAATGTTCATCATGTTGAAACTGAATAGAAAGTTGGAATTGACCGAATTCGTCAAATGGCAAGAGTATTCAAAGTGATCAGAGTGATAAAACCAGCCAGACTAATCAAAATAGCATGAATGCCCAATAATTCAGAATGTTCATCATGTTGAAACTGAACAGAACGTTGGAATTGACCGAATTCGACAAATGGCAAGAATAATCAAAGTGATCAGAGTGATAAAACAGAGTGGAATTGACCGAATTCGTCAAATGACAAGAATAATCAAAGTGATAAAACCAGGCAGACAAATGAAAATAGCCTGAATGTCCAATAATTCAGAATGTTCATCATGTTGAAACTGAATAGAACGTTGGAATTGACCGAATTCGTCAAATGGCAAGAGTATTCAAAGTGATCAGAGTGATAAAACCAGCCAGACTAATCAAAATAGCCTGAATGCCCAATAATTCAGAATGTTCATCATGTTGAAACTGAATAGAACGTTGGAATTGACCGAATTCGTCAAATGGCAAGAGTATTCAAAGTGATCAGAGTGATAAAACCAGCCAGACTAATCAAAATAGCCTGAATGCCCAATAATTCAGAATGTTCATCATGTTGAAAATATGACGTTGGAATTGACCGAATTCGTCAAATGGCAAGAATAATCAAAGTGATAAAACCAGCCAGACTAATCAAAATAGTCTGAATGTCCAATAATTCAGAATGTTCATCATGTTGAAACTGAATATGACGTTGGAATTGACCGAATTCGTCAAATGGCAAGAATAATCAAAGTGATCAGAGTGATAAAACAGAGTGGAATTGACCGAATTCGTCAAATGCAAGAATAATCAAAGTGATCGGAGTGATAAAACCAGGCAGACAAATGAAAATAGCCTGAATGTCCAATAATTAAGATTGTTCAGCATGTTCAAAGTGAATATGACGTTGGAATTGACCGAATTCGTCAAATGACAAGAATAATCAAAGTGATCAGAGTGATAAAACCAGCCAGACTAATCAAAATAGCCTGAATGCCCAATAATTCAGAATGTTCATCATGTTGAAACTGAATAGAACGTTGGAATTGACCGAATTCGTCAAATGGCAAGAGTATTCAAAGTGATCAGAGTGATAAAACCAGCCAGACTAATCAAAATAGCCTGAATGCCCAATAATTCAGAATGTTGATCATGTTGAAACTGAATAGACCGTTGGAATTGACCGAATTCGTCAAATGGCAAGAGTATTCAAAGTGATCAGAGTGATAAAACCAACCAGACTAATCAAAATAGCCTGAATGCCCAATAATTCAGAATGTTCATCATGTTGAAACTGAATAGAACGTTGGAATTGACCGAATTCGTCAAATGGCAAGAATAATCAAAGTGATCAGAGTGATAAAACCAGCCAGACTAATCAAAATAGCCTGAATGCCCAATAATTCAGAATGTTCATCATGTTGAAACTGAATAGACCGTTGGAATTGACCGAATTCGTCAAATGGCAAGAGTATTCAAAGTGATCAGAGTGATAAAACCAACCAGACTAATCAAAATAGCCTGAATGCCCAATAATTCAGAATGTTCATAATGTTGAAACTGAATAGAACGTTGGAATTGACCGAATTCGTCAAATGGCAAGAGTATTCAAATTGATCAGAGTGATAAAACCAGCCAGACTAATCAAAATAGCCTGAATGCCCAATAATTCAGAATGTTCATCATGTTGAAACTGAATATGACGTTGGAATTGACCGAATTCGTCAAATGACAAGAATAATCAAAGTGATCAGAGTGATAAAACCAGGCAGACAAATGAAAATAGCCTGAATGTCCAATAATTAAGATTGTTCAGCATGTTCAAAGTGAATATGACGATGGAATTGACCGAATTCGTCAAATGACAAGAATAATCAAAGTGATCAGAGTGATAAAACCAGGCAGACAAATGAAAATAGCCTGAATGTCCAATAATTCAGAATGTTCATCATGTTGAAACTGAATAGAATGTTGGAATTGACCGAATTCGTCAAATGGCAAGAGTATTCAAAGTGATCAGAGTGATAAAACCAGCCAGACTAATCAAAATAGCCTGAATGCCCAATAATTCAGAATGTTTATCATGTTGAAACTGAATATGACGTTGTAATTGAGCGAATTCGTCAAATGAGAAAAATAATCAAAGTGATAAAACCAGGCAGACAAATGAAAATAGCCTGAATGTCCAATAATTAAGATTGTTCATGTTGAAACTGAATAGAACGTTGGAATTGACCGAATTCGTCAAATGGCAAGTGTATTCAAAGTGATCAGAGTGATAAAACCAACCAGACTAATCAAAATAGCCTGAATGCCCAATAATTCAGAATGTTCATAATGTTGAAACTGAATAGAACGTTGGAATTGACCGAATTCGTCAAATGGCAAGAGTATTCAAAGTGATCAGAGTGATAAAACCAACCAGACTAATCAAAATAGCCTGAATGCCCAATAATTCAGAATGTTCATAATGTTGAAACTGAATAGAACGTTGGAATTGACCGAATTCGTCAAATGGCAAGAGTATTCAAAGTGATCAGAGTGATAAAACCAGCCAGACTAATCAAAATAGCCTGAATGCCCAATAATTCAGAATGTTCATCATGTTGAAACTGAATATGACGTTGGAATTGACCGAATTCGACAAATGGCAAGAATAATCAAAGTGATAAAACAGAGTGGAATTGACCGAATTCGTCAAATGACAAGAATAATCAAAGTGATCAGAGTGATAAAACCAGGCAGACAAATGAAAATAGCCTGAATGTCCAATAATTAAGATTGTTCAGCATGTTCAAAGTGAATATGACGTTGGAATTGACCGAATTCGTCAAATGACAAGAATAATCAAAGTGATCAGAGTGATAAAACCAGCCAGACTAATCAAAATAGCCTGAATGCCCAATAATTCAGAATGTTCATCATGTTGAAACTGAATAGAACGTTGGAATTGACCGAATTCGTCAAATGGCAAGAGTATTCAAAGTGATCAGAGTGATAAAACCAGCCAGACTAATCAAAATAGCCTGAATGCCCAATAATTCAGAATGTTCATCATGTTGAAAATATGACGTTGGAATTGACCGAATTCGTCAAATGGCAAGAATAATCAAAGTGATAAAACCAGCCAGACTAATCAAAATAGTCTGAATGTCCAATAATTCAGAATGTTCATCATGTTGAAACTGAATATGACGTTGGAATTGACCGAATTCGTCAAATGACAAGAATAATCAAAGTGATCAGAGTGATAAAACCAGCCAGACTAATCAAAATAGCCTGAATGCCCAATAATTCAGAATGTTCATCATGTTGAAACTGAATAGAACGTTGGAATTGACCGAATTCGTCAAATGGCAAGAGTATTCAAAGTGATCAGAGTGATAATGTCCAATAATTCAGAATGTTCATCATGTTGAAACTGAATAGAATGTTGGAATTGACCGAATTCGTCAAATGGCAAGAGTATTCAAAGAGATCAGAGTGATAAAACCAGCCAGACTAATCAAAATAGCCTGAATGCCCAATAATTCAGAATGTTTATCATGTTGAAACTGAATATGACGTTGTAATTGAGCGAATTCGTCAAATGAGAAAAATAATCAAAGTGATAAAACCAGGCAGACAAATGAAAATAGCCTGAATGTCCAATAATTAAGATTGTTCATGTTGAAACTGAATAGAACGTTGGAATTGACCGAATTCGTCAAATGGCAAGTGTATTCAAAGTGATCAGAGTGATAAAACCAACCAGACTAATCAAAATAGCCTGAATGCCCAATAATTCAGAATGTTCATAATGTTGAAACTGAATAGAACGTTGGAATTGACCGAATTCGTCAAATGGCAAGAGTATTCAAAGTGATCAGAGTGATAAAACCAACCAGACTAATCAAAATAGCCTGAATGCCCAATAATTCAGAATGTTCATAATGTTGAAACTGAATAGAACGTTGGAATTGACCGAATTCGTCAAATGGCAAGAGTATTCAAAGTGATCAGAGTGATAAAACCAGCCAGACTAATCAAAATAGCCTGAATGCCCAATAATTCAGAATGTTCATCATGTTGAAACTGAATATGACGTTGGAATTGACCGAATTCGTCAAATGACAAGAATAATCAAAGTGATCAGAGTGATAAAACCAGCCAGACTA
This sequence comes from Hydrotaea cyrtoneurina, assembly GCA_958296145.1. NCBI lineage: Eukaryota > Metazoa > Arthropoda > Insecta > Diptera > Muscidae > Hydrotaea > Hydrotaea cyrtoneurina. Next base: position 80,914,024 of record OY282513.1, read on the forward strand.
ATCAAAATAGCATGAATGCCCAATAATTCAGAATGTTCATCATGTTGAAACTGAACAGAACGTTGGAATTGACCGAATTCGACAAATGGCAAGAATAATCAAAGTGATAAAACAGAGTGGAATTGACCGAATTCGTCAAATGACAAGAATAATCAAAGTGATCAGAGTGATAAAACCAGGCAGACAAATGAAAATAGCCTGAATGTCCAATAATTAAGATTGTTCAGCATGTTCAAAGTGAATATGACGTTGGAATTGACCGAATTCGTCAAATGACAAGAATAATCAAAGTGATCAGAGTGATAAAACCAGCCAGACTAATCAAAATAGCCTGAATGCCCAATAATTCAGAATGTTCATCATGTTGAAACTGAATAGAACGTTGGAATTGACCGAATTCGTCAAATGGCAAGAGTATTCAAAGTGATCAGAGTGATAAAACCAGCCAGACTAATCAAAATAGCCTGAATGCCCAATAATTCAGAATGTTCATCATGTTGAAAATATGACGTTGGAATTGACCGAATTCGTCAAATGGCAAGAATAATCAAAGTGATAAAACCAGCCAGACTAATCAAAATAGTCTGAATGTCCAATAATTCAGAATGTTCATCATGTTGAAACTGAATATGACGTTGGAATTGACCGAATTCGTCAAATGGCAAGAGTATTCAAAGTGATCAGAGTGATAAAACCAGCCACACTAAACAAAATAGCCTGAATGCCCAATAATTCAGAATGTTCATAATGTTGAAACTGAATAGAACGTTGGAATTGACCGAATTCGTCAAATGGCAAGAGTATTCAAAGTGATCAGAGTGATAAAACCAACCAGACTAATCAAAATAGCCTGAATGCCCAATAATTCAGAATGTTCATCATGTTGAAACTGAATATGACGTTGGAATTGACCGAATTCGTCAAATGACAAGAATAATCAAAGTGATCAGAGTGATAAAACCAGGCAGACAAATGAAAATAGCCTGAATGTCCAATAATTAAGATTGTTCAGCATGTTCAAAGTGAATATGACGATGGAATTGACCGAATTCGTCAAATGACAAGAATAATCAAAGTGATCAGAGTGATAAAACCAGGCAGACAAATGAAAATAGCCTGAATGTCCAATAATTCAGAATGTTCATCATGTTGAAACTGAATAGAATGTTGGAATTGACCGAATTCGTCAAATGGCAAGAGTATTCAAAGTGATCAGAGTGATAAAACCAGCCAGACTAATCAAAATAGCCTGAATGCCCAATAATTCAGAATGTTTATCATGTTGAAACTGAATATGACGTTGTAATTGAGCGAATTCGTCAAATGAGAAAAATAATCAAAGTGATAAAACCAGGCAGACAAATGAAAATAGCCTGAATGTCCAATAATTAAGATTGTTCATGTTGAAACTGAATAGAACGTTGGAATTGACCGAATTCGTCAAATGGCAAGAGTATTCAAAGTGATCAGAGTGATAAAACCAACCAGACTAATCAAAATAGCCTGAATGCCCAATAATTCAGAATGTTCATAATGTTGAAACTGAATAGAACGTTGGAATTGACCGAATTCGTCAAATGGCAAGAGTATTCAAAGTGATCAGAGTGATAAAACCAACCAGACTAATCAAAATAGCCTGAATGCCCAATAATTCAGAATGTTCATAATGTTGAAACTGAATAGAACGTTGGAATTGACCGAATTCGTCAAATGGCAAGAGTATTCAAAGTGATCAGAGTGATAAAACCAGCCAGACTAATCAAAATAGCCTGAATGCCCAATAATTCAGAATGTTCATCATGTTGAAACTGAATATGACGTTGGAATTGACCGAATTCGTCAAATGACAAGAATAATCAAAGTGATCAGAGTGATAAAACCAGCCAGACTAATCAAAATAGCATGAATGCCCAATAATTCAGAATGTTCATCATGTTGAAACTGAACAGAACGTTGGAATTGACCGAATTCGACAAATGGCAAGAATAATCAAAGTGATAAAACAGAGTGGAATTGACCGAATTCGTCAAATGACAAGAATAATCAAAGTGATCAGAGTGATAAAACCAGGCAGACAAATGAAAATAGCCTGAATGTCCAATAATTAAGATTGTTCAGCATGTTCAAAGTGAATATGACGTTGGAATTGACCGAATTCGTCAAATGACAAGAATAATCAAAGTGATCAGAGTGATAAAACCAGCCAGACTAATCAAAATAGCCTGAATGCCCAATAATTCAGAATGTTCATCATGTTGAAACTGAATAGAACGTTGGAATTGACCGAATTCGTCAAATGGCAAGAGTATTCAAAGTGATCAGAGTGATAAAACCAGCCAGACTAATCAAAATAGCCTGAATGCCCAATAATTCAGAATGTTCATCATGTTGAAAATATGACGTTGGAATTGACCGAATTCGTCAAATGGCAAGAATAATCAAAGTGATAAAACCAGCCAGACTAATCAAAATAGTCTGAATGTCCAATAATTCAGAATGTTCATCATGTTGAAACTGAATATGACGTTGGAATTGACCGAATTCGTCAAATGACAAGAATAATCAAAGTGATCAGAGTGATAAAACCAGCCAGACTAATCAAAATAGCCTGAATGCCCAATAATTCAGAATGTTCATCATGTTGAAACTGAATAGAACGTTGGAATTGACCAAATTCGTCAAATGGCAAGAGTATTCAAAGTGATCAGAGTGATAAAACCAGCCAGACTAATCAAAATAGCCTGAATGCCCAATAATTCAGAATGTTCATCATGTTGAAACTGAATATGACGTTGGAATTGACCGAATTCGACAAATGGCAAGAATAATCAAAGTGATAAAACAGAGTGGAATTGACCGAATTCGTCAAATGACAAGAATAATCAAAGTGATCAGAGTGATAAAACCAGGCAGACAAATGAAAATAGCCTGAATGTCCAATAATTAAGATTGTTCAGCATGTTCAAAGTGAATATGACGTTGGAATTGACCGAATTCGTCAAATGACAAGAATAATCAAAGTGATCAGAGTGATAAAACCAGCCAGACTAATCAAAATAGCCTGAATGCCCAATAATTCAGAATGTTCATCATGTTGAAACTGAATAGAACGTTGGAATTGACCGAATTCGTCAAATGGCAAGAGTATTCAAAGTGATCAGAGTGATAAAACCAGCCAGACTAATCAAAATAGCCTGAATGCCCAATAATTCAGAATGTTCATCATGTTGAAAATATGACGTTGGAATTGACCGAATTCGTCAAATGGCAAGAATAATCAAAGTGATAAAACCAGCCAGACTAATCAAAATAGTCTGAATGTCCAATAATTCAGAATGTTCATCATGTTGAAACTGAATATGACGTTGGAATTGACCGAATTCGTCAAATGACAAGAATAATCAAAGTGATCAGAGTGATAAAACCAGCCAGACTAATCAAAATAGCCTGAATGCCCAATAATTCAGAATGTTCATCATGTTGAAACTGAATAGAACGTTGGAATTGACCGAATTCGTCAAATGGCAAGAGTATTCAAAGTGATCAGAGTGATAATGTCCAATAATTCAGAATGTTCATCATGTTGAAACTGAATAGAATGTTGGAATTGACCGAATTCGTCAAATGGCAAGAGTATTCAAAGAGATCAGAGTGATAAAACCAGCCAGACTAATCAAAATAGCCTGAATGCCCAATAATTCAGAATGTTTATCATGTTGAAACTGAATATGACGTTGTAATTGAGCGAATTCGTCAAATGAGAAAAATAATCAAAGTGATAAAACCAGGCAGACAAATGAAAATAGCCTGAATGTCCAATAATTAAGATTGTTCATGTTGAAACTGAATAGAACGTTGGAATTGACCGAATTCGTCAAATGGCAAGTGTATTCAAAGTGATCAGAGTGATAAAACCAACCAGACTAATCAAAATAGCCTGGATGCCCAATAATTCAGAATGTTCATAATGTTGAAACTGAATAGAACGTTGGAATTGACCGAATTCGTCAAATGGCAAGAGTATTCAAAGTGATCAGAGTGATAAAACCAACCAGACTAATCAAAATAGCCTGAATGCCCAATAATTCAGAATGTTCATAATGTTGAAACTGAATAGAACGTTGGAATTGACCGAATTCGTCAAATGGCAAGAGTATTCAAAGTGATCAGAGTGATAAAACCAGCCAGACTAATCAAAATAGCCTGAATGCCCAATAATTCAGAATGTTCATCATGTTGAAACTGAATATGACGTTGGAATTGACCGAATTCGTCAAATGACAAGAATAATCAAAGTGATCAGAGTGATAAAACCAGCCAGACTAATCAAAATAGCATGAATGCCCAATAATTCAGAATGTTCATCATGTTGAAACTGAACAGAACGTTGGAATTGACCGAATTCGACAAATGGCAAGAATAATCAAAGTGATAAAACAGAGTGGAATTGACCGAATTCGTCAAATGACAAGAATAATCAAAGTGATCAGAGTGATAAAACCAGGCAGACAAATGAAAATAGCCTGAATGTCCAATAATTAAGATTGTTCAGCATGTTCAAAGTGAATATGACGTTGGAATTGACCGAATTCGTCAAATGACAAGAATAATCAAAGTGATCAGAGTGATAAAACCAGCCAGACTAATCAAAATAGCCTGAATGCCCAATAATTCAGAATGTTCATCATGTTGAAACTGAATAGAACGTTGGAATTGACCGAATTCGTCAAATGGCAAGAGTATTCAAAGTGATCAGAGTGATAAAACCAGCCAGACTAATCAAAATAGCCTGAATGCCCAATAATTCAGAATGTTCATCATGTTGAAAATATGACGTTGGAATTGACCGAATTCGTCAAATGGCAAGAATAATCAAAGTGATAAAACCAGCCAGACTAATCAAAATAGTCTGAATGTCCAATAATTCAGAATGTTCATCATGTTGAAACTGAATATGACGTTGGAATTGACCGAATTCGTCAAATGACAAGAATAATCAAAGTGATCAGAGTGATAAAACCAGCCAGACTAATCAAAATAGCCTGAATGCCCAATAATTCAGAATGTTCATCATGTTGAAACTGAATAGAACGTTGGAATTGACCGAATTCGTCAAATGGCAAGAGTATTCAAAGTGATCAGAGTGATAAAACCAGCCAGACTAATCAAAATAGCCTGAATGACCAATAATTCAGAATGTTCATCATGTTGAAACTGAATATGACGTTGGAATTGACCGAATTCGTCAAATGACAAGAATAATCAAAGTGATCAGAGTGATAAAACCAGCCAGACAAATGAAAATAGACTGAATGTCCAATAATTAAGATTGTTCAGCATGTTCAAAGTGAATATGACGTTGGAAATGACCGAATTCGTCAATTGGCAAGAATAATCAAAGTGATCAGAGTGATAAAACCAGCCAGACTAATCAAAATAGACTGAATGCCCAATAATTCAGAATGTTCATCATGTTGAAACTGAATAGAACGTTGGAATTGACCGAATTCGTCAAATGGCAAGAGTATTCAAAGTGATCAGAGTGATAAAACCAGCCAGACTAAACAAAATAGCCTGAATGCCCAATAATTCAGAATGTTCATAATGTTGAAACTGAATAGAACGTTGGAATTGACCGAATTCGTCAAATGGCAAGAGTATTCAAAGTGATCAGAGTGATAAAACCAACCAGACTAATCAAAATAGCCTGAATGCCCAATAATTCAGAATGTTCATCATGTTGAAACTGAATATGACGTTGGAATTGACCGAATTCGTCAAATGACAAGAATAATCAAAGTGATCAGAGTGATAAAACCAGGCAGACAAATGAAAATAGCCTGAATGTCCAATAATTAAGATTGTTCAGCATGTTCAAAGTGAATATGACGTTGGAATTGACCGAATTCGTCAAATGACAAGAATAATCAAAGTGATCAGAGTGATAAAACCAGGCAGACAAATGAAAATGGCCTGAATGTCCAATAATTCAGAATGTTCATCATGTTGAAACTGAATAGAATGTTGGAATTGACCGAATTCGTCAAATGGCAAGAGTATTCAAAGTGATCAGAGTGATAAAACCAGCCAGACTAATCAAAATAGCCTGAATGCCCAATAATTCAGAATGTTTATCATGTTGAAACTGAATATGACGTTGTAATTGAGCGAATTCGTCAAATGAGAAAAATAATCAAAGTGATAAAACCAGGCAGACAAATGAAAATAGCCTGAATGTCCAATAATTAAGATTGTTCATGTTGAAACTGAATAGAACGTTGGAATTGACCGAATTCGTCAAATGGCAAGAGTATTCAAAGTGATCAGAGTGATAAAACCAACCAGACTAATCAAAATAGCCTGAATGCCCAATAATTCAGAATGTTCATAATGTTGAAACTGAATAGAACGTTGGAATTGACCGAATTCGTCAAATGGCAATAGTATTCAAAGTGATCAGAGTGATAAAACCAACCAGACTAATCAAAATAGCCTGAATGCCCAATAATTCAGAATGTTCATAATGTTGAAACTGAATAGAACGTTGGAATTGACCGAATTCGTCAAATGGCAAGAGTATTCAAAGTGATCAGAGTGATAAAACCAGCCAGACTAATCAAAATAGCCTGAATGCCCAATAATTCAGAATGTTCATCATGTTGAAACTGAATATGACGTTGGAATTGACCGAATTCGTCAAATGACAAGAATAATCAAAGTGATCAGAGTGATAAAACCAGCCAGACTAATCAAAATAGCATGAATGCCCAATAATTCAGAATGTTCATCATGTTGAAACTGAACAGAACGTTGGAATTGACCGAATTCGACAAATGGCAAGAATAATCAAAGTGATAAAACAGAGTGGAATTGACCGAATTCGTCAAATGACAAGAATAATCAAAGTGATCAGAGTGATAAAACCAGGCAGACAAATGAAAATAGCCTGAATGTCCAATAATTAAGATTGTTCAGCATGTTCAAAGTGAATATGACGTTGGAATTGACCGAATTCGTCAAATGACAAGAATAATCAAAGTGATCAGAGTGATAAAACCAGCCAGACTAATCAAAATAGCCTGAATGCCCAATAATTCAGAATGTTCATCATGTTGAAACTGAATAGAACGTTGGAATTGACCGAATTCGTCAAATGGCAAGAGTATTCAAAGTGATCAGAGTGATAAAACCAGCCAGACTAATCAAAATAGCCTGAATGCCCAATAATTCAGAATGTTCATCATGTTGAAAATATGACGTTGGAATTGACCGAATTCGTCAAATGGCAAGAATAATCAAAGTGATAAAACCAGCCAGACTAATCAAAATAGTCTGAATGTCCAATAATTCAGAATGTTCATCATGTTGAAACTGAATATGACGTTGGAATTGACCGAATTCGTCAAATGACAAGAATAATCAAAGTGATCAGAGTGATAAAACCAGCCAGACTAATCAAAATAGCCTGAATGCCCAATAATTCAGAATGTTCATCATGTTGAAACTGAATAGAACGTTGGAATTGACCAAATTCGTCAAATGGCAAGAGTATTCAAAGTGATCAGAGTGATAAAACCAGCCAGACTAATCAAAATAGCCTGAATGCCCAATAATTCAGAATGTTCATCATGTTGAAACTGAATATGACGTTGGAATTGACCGAATTCGTCAAATGACAAGAATAATCAAAGTGATCAGAGTGATAAAACCAGCCAGACAAATGAAAATAGACTGAATGTCCAATAATTAAGATTGTTCAGCATGTTCAAAGTGAATATGACGTTGGAAATGACCGAATTCGTCAATTGGCAAGAATAATCAAAGTGATCAGAGTGATAAAACCAGCCAGACTAATCAAAATAGACTGAATGCCCAATAATTCAGAATGTTCATCATGTTGAAACTGAATAGAACGTTGGAATTGACCGAATTCGTCAAATGGCAAGAGTATTCAAAGTGATCAGAGTGATAAAACCAGCCAGACTAATCATAATAGCCTGAATGCCCAATAATTCAGAATGTTCATCATGTTGAAACTGAATAGACCGTTGGAATTGACCGAATTCGTCAAATGGCAAGAGTATTCAAAGTGATCAGAGTGATAAAACCAGCCAGACTAATCATAATAGCCTGAATGCCCAATAATTCAGAATGTTCATCATGTTGAAACTGAATAGACCGTTGGAATTGACCGAATTCGTCAAATGACAAGAATAATCAAAGTGATCAGAGTGATAAAACCAGGCAGACAAATGAAAATAGCCTGAATGTCCAATAATTCAGAATGTTCATCATGTTGAAACTGAATATGACGTTGGAATTGACCGAATTCGTCAAATGACAAGAATAATCAAATGGCAAGAGTATTCAAAGTGATCAGAGTGATAAAACCAGCCAGACTAATCAAAATAGCCTGAATGCCCAATAATTCAGAATGTTCATCATGTTGAAAATATGACGTTGGAATTGACCGAATTCGTCAAATGGCAAGAATAATCAAAGTGATAAAACCAGCCAGACTAATCAAAATAGTCTGAATGTCCAATAATTCAGAATGTTCATCATGTTGAAACTGAATATGACGTTGGAATTGACCGAATTCGTCAAATGACAAGAATAATCAAAGTGATCAGAGTGATAAAACCAGGCAGACAAATGAAAATAGCCTGAATGTCCAATAATTCAGAATGTTCATCATGTTGAAACTGAATAGAATGTTGGAATTGACCGAATTCGTCAAATGGCAAGAGTATTCAAAGTGATCAGAGTGATAAAACCAGCCAGACTAATCAAAATAGCCTGAATGCCCAATAATTCAGAATGTTCATCATGTTGAAACTGAATATGACGTTGTAATTGAGCGAATTCGTCAAATGAGAAGAATAATCAAAGTGATAAAACCAGGCAGACAAATGAAAATAGCCTGAATGTCCAATAATTAAGATTGTTCATGTTGAAACTGAATAGAACGTTGGAATTGACCGAATTCGTCAAATGGCAAGAGTATTCAAAGTGATCAGAGTGATATAACCAACCAGACTAATAAAAATAGCCTGAATGCCCAATAATTCAGAATGTTCATAATGTTGAAACTGAATAGAACGTTGGAATTGACCGAATTCGTCAAATGGCAAGAGTATTCAAAGTGATCAGAGTGATAAAACCAACCAGACTAATCAAAATAGCCTGAATGCCCAATAATTCAGAATGTTCATAATGTTGAAACTGAATAGAACGTTGGAATTGACCGAATTCGTCAAATGGCAAGAGTATTCAAAGTGATCAGAGTGATAAAACCAGCCAGACTAATCAAAATAGCCTGAATGCCCAATAATTCAGAATGTTCATCATGTTGAAACTGAATATGACGTTGGAATTGACCGAATTCGTCAAATGACAAGAATAATCAAAGTGATCAGAGTGATAAAACCAGCCAGACTAATCAAAATAGCATGAATGCCCAATAATTCAGAATGTTCATCATGTTGAAACTGAACAGAACGTTGGAATTGACCGAATTCGACAAATGGCAAGAATAATCAAAGTGATCAGAGTGATAAAACAGAGTGGAATTGACCGAATTCGTCAAATGACAAGAATAATCAAAGTGATCAGAGTGATAAAACCAGGCAGACAAATGAAAATAGCCTGAATGCCCAATAATTCAGAATGTTCATCATGTTGAAACTGAATAGAACGTTGGAATTGACCGAATTCGTCAAATGGCAAGAGTATTCAAAGTGATCAGAGTGATAAAACCAGCCAGACTAATCAAAATAGCCTGAATGCCCAATAATTCAGAATGTTCATCATGTTGAAAATATGACGTTGGAATTGACCGAATTCGTCAAATGGCAAGAATAATCAAAGTGATCAGAGTGATAAAACAGAGTGGAATTGACCGAATTCGTCAAATGACAAGAATAATCAAAGTGATCAGAGTGATAAAACCAGGCAGACAAATGAAAATAGCCTGAATGTCCAATAATTAAGATTGTTCAGCATGTTCAAAGTGAATATGACGTTGGAATTGACCGAATTCATCAAATGACAAGAATAATCAAAGTGATCAGAGTGATAAAACCAGCCAGACTAATCAAAATAGCCTGAATGCCCAATAATTCAGAATGTTCATCATGTTGAAACTGAATAGAACGTTGGAATTGACCGAATTCGTCAAATGGCAAGAGTATTCAAAGTGATCAGAGTGATAAAACCAGCCAGACTAATCAAAATAGCCTGAATGCCCAATAATTCAGAATGTTCATCATGTTGAAAATATGACGTTGGAATTGACCGAATTCGTCAAATGGCAAGAATAATCAAAGTGATAAAACCAGCCAGACTAATCAAAATAGTCTGAATGTCCAATAATTCAGAATGTTCATCATGTTGAAACTGAATATGACGTTGGAATTGACCGAATTCGTCAAATGACAAGAATAATCAAAGTGATCAGAGTGATAAAACCAGGCAGACAAATGAAAATAGCCTGAATGTCCAATAATTAAGATTGTTCAGCATGTTCAAAGTGAATATGACGTTGGAATTGACCGAATTCGTCAAATGACAAGAATAATCAAAGTGATCAGAGTGATAAAACCAGCCAGACTAATCATAATAGCCTGAATGCCCAATAATTCAGAATGTTCATCATGTTGAAACTGAATAGACCGTTGGAATTGACCGAATTCGTCAAATGACAAGAATAATCAAAGTGATCAGAGTGATAAAACCAGGCAGACAAATGAAAATAGCCTGAATGTCCAATAATTCAGAATGTTCATCATGTTGAAACTGAATATGACGTTGGAATTTACCGAATTCGTCAAATGACAAGAATAATCAAAGTGATCAGAGTGATAAAACCAGCCAGACTAATCAAAATAGCCTGAATGCCCAATAATTCAGAATGTTCATCATGTTGAAACTGAATATGACGTTGGAATTGACCGAATTCGTCAAATGACAAGAATAATCAAAGTGATCAGAGTGATAAAACCAGGCAGACAAATGAAAATAGCCTGAATGTCCAATAATTCAGAATGTTCATCATGTTGAAACTGAATAGAATGTTGGAATTGACCGAATTCGTCAAATGGCAAGAGTATTCAAAGTGATCAGAGTGATAAAACCAGCCAGACTAATCAAAATAGCCTGAATGCCCAATAATTCAGAATGTTCATCATGTTGAAACTGAATATGACGTTGTAATTGAGCGAATTCGTCAAATGAGAAGAATAATCAAAGTGATAAAACCAGGCAGACAAATGAAAATAGCCTGAATGTCCAATAATTAAGATTGTTCACGTTGAAACTGAATAGAACGTTGGAATTGACCGAATTCGTCAAATGGCAAGAGTATTCAAAGTGATCAGAGTGATATAACCAACCAGACTAATAAAAATAGCCTGAATGCCCAATAATTCAGAATGTTCATAATGTTGAAACTGAATAGAACGTTGGAATTGACCGAATTCGTCAAATGGCAAGAGTATTCAAAGTGATCAGAGTGATAAAACCAACCAGACTAATCAAAATAGCCTGAATGCCCAATAATTCAGAATGTTCATAATGTTGAAACTGAATAGAACGTTGGAATTGACCGAATTCGTCAAATGGCAAGAGTATTCAAAGTGATCAGAGTGATAAAACCAGCCAGACTAATCAAAATAGCCTGAATGCCCAATAATTCAGAATGTTCATCATGTTGAAACTGAATATGACGTTGGAATTGACCGAATTCGTCAAATGACAAGAATAATCAAAGTGATCAGAGTGATAAAACCAGCCAGACTAATCAAAATAGCATGGATGCCCAATAATTCAGAATGTTCATCATGTTGAAACTGAACAGAACGTTGGAATTGACCGAATTCGACAAATGGCAAGAATAATCAAAGTGATCAGAGTGATAAAACAGAGTGGAATTGACCGAATTCGTCAAATGACAAGAATAATCAAAGTGATCAGAGTGATAAAACCAGGCAGACAAATGAAAATAGCCTGAATGCCCAATAATTCAGAATGTTCATCATGTTGAAACTGAACAGAACGTTGGAATTGACCGAATTCGTCAAATGGCAAGAGTATTCAAAGTGATCAGAGTGATAAAACCAGCCAGACTAATCAAAATAGCCTGAATGCCCAATAATTCAGAATGTTCATCATGTTGAAACTGAATATGACGTTGGAATTGACCGAATTCGTCAAATGACAAGAATAATCAAAGTGATCAGAGTGATAAAACCAGCCAGACTAATCAAAATAGCCTGAATGCCCAATAATTCAGAATGTTCATCATGTTGAAACTGAATATGACGTTGGATTTGACCGAATTCGTCAAATGACAAGAATAATCAAAGTGATCAGAGTGATAAAACCAGGCAGACAAATGAAAATAGCCTGAATGTCCAATAATTCAGAATGTTCATCATGTTGAAACTGAATAGAATGTTGGAATTGACCGAATTCGTCAAATGGCAAGAGTATTCAAAGTGATCAGAGTGATAAAACCAGCCAGACTAATCAAAATAGCCTGAATGCCCAATAATTCAGAATGTTCATCATGTTGAAACTGAATATGACGTTGTAATTGAGCGAATTCGTCAAATGAGAAGAATAATCAAAGTGATAAAACCAGGCAGACAAATGAAAATAGCCTGAATGTCCAATAATTAAGATTGTTCACGTTGAAACTGAATAGAACGTTGGAATTGACCGAATTCGTCAAATGGCAAGAGTATTCAAAGTGATCAGAGTGATATAACCAGCCAGACTAATCAAAATAGCCTGAATGCCCAATAATTCAGAATGTTCATCATGTTGAAAATATGACGTTGGAATTGACCGAATTCGTCAAATGGCAAGAATAATCAAAGTGATCAGAGTGATAAAACAGAGTGGAATTGACCGAATTCGTCAAATGACAAGAATAATCAAAGTGATCAGAGTGATAAAACCAGGCAGACAAATGAAAATAGCCTGAATGTCCAATAATTAAGATTGTTCAGCATGTTCAAAGTGAATATGACGTTGGAATTGACCGAATTCATCAAATGACAAGAATAATCAAAGTGATCAGAGTGATAAAACCAGCCAGACTAATCAAAATAGCCTGAATGCCCAATAATTCAGAATGTTCATCATGTTGAAACTGAATAGAACGTTGGAATTGACCGAATTCGTCAAATGGCAAGAGTATTCAAAGTGATCAGAGTGATAAAACCAGCCAGACTAATCAAAATAGCCTGAATGCCCAATAATTCAGAATGTTCATCATGTTGAAAATATGACGTTGGAATTGACCGAATTCGTCAAATGGCAAGAATAATCAAAGTGATAAAACCAGCCAGACTAATCAAAATAGTCTGAATGTCCAATAATTCAGAATGTTCATCATGTTGAAACTGAATATGACGTTGGAATTGACCGAATTCGTCAAATGACAAGAATAATCAAAGTGATCAGAGTGATAAAACCAGGCAGACAAATGAAAATAGCCTGAATGTCCAATAATTAAGATTGTTCAGCATGTTCAAAGTGAATATGACGTTGGAATTGACCGAATTCGTCAAATGACAAGAATAATCAAAGTGATCAGAGTGATAAAACCAGCCAGACTAATCATAATAGCCTGAATGCCCAATAATTCAGAATGTTCATCATGTTGAAACTGAATAGACCGTTGGAATTGACCGAATTCGTCAAATGACAAGAATAATCAAAGTGATCAGAGTGATAAAACCAGGCAGACAAATGAAAATAGCCTGAATGTCCAATAATTCAACATGTTCATCATGTTGAAACTGAATATGACGTTGGAATTTACCGAATTCGTCAAATGACAAGAATAATCAAAGTGATCAGAGTGATAAAACCAGCCAGACTAATCAAAATAGCCTGAATGCCCAATAATTCAGAATGTTCATCATGTTGAAACTGAATATGACGTTGGAATTGACCGAATTCGTCAAATGACAAGAATAATCAAAGTGATCAGAGTGATAAAACCAGGCAGACAAATGAAAATAGCCTGAATGTCCAATAATTCAGAATGTTCATCATGTTGAAACTGAATAGAATGTTGGAATTGACCGAATTCGTCAAATGGCAAGAGTATTCAAAGTGATCAGAGTGATAAAACCAGCCAGACTAATCAAAATAGCCTGAATGCCCAATAATTCAGAATGTTCATCATGTTGAAACTGAATATGACGTTGTAATTGAGCGAATTCGTCAAATGAGAAGAATAATCAAAGTGATAAAACCAGGCAGACAAATGAAAATAGCCTGAATGTCCAATAATTAAGATTGTTCACGTTGAAACTGAATAGAACGTTGGAATTGACCGAATTCGTCAAATGGCAAGAGTATTCAAAGTGATCAGAGTGATATAACCAACCAGACTAATAAAAATAGCCTGAATGCCCAATAATTCAGAATGTTCATAATGTTGAAACTGAATAGAACGTTGGAATTGACCGAATTCGTCAAATGGCAAGAGTATTCAAAGTGATCAGAGTGATAAAACCAACCAGACTAATCAAAATAGCCTGAATGCCCAATAATTCAGAATGTTCATAATGTTGAAACTGAATAGAACGTTGGAATTGACCGAATTCGTCAAATGGCAAGAGTATTCAAAGTGATCAGAGTGATAAAACCAGCCAGACTAATCAAAATAGCCTGAATGCCCAATAATTCAGAATGTTCATCATGTTGAAACTGAATATGACGTTGGAATTGACCGAATTCGTCAAATGACAAGAATAATCAAAGTGATCAGAGTGATAAAACCAGCCAGACTAATCAAAATAGCATGGATGCCCAATAATTCAGAATGTTCATCATGTTGAAACTGAACAGAACGTTGGAATTGACCGAATTCGACAAATGGCAAGAATAATCAAAGTGATCAGAGTGATAAAACAGAGTGGAATTGACCGAATTCGTCAAATGACAAGAATAATCAAAGTGATCAGAGTGATAAAACCAGGCAGACAAATGAAAATAGCCTGAATGCCCAATAATTCAGAATGTTCATCATGTTGAAACTGAACAGAACGTTGGAATTGACCGAATTCGTCAAATGGCAAGAGTATTCAAAGTGATCAGAGTGATAAAACCAGCCAGACTAATCAAAATAGCCTGAATGCCCAATAATTCAGAATGTTCATCATGTTGAAAATATGACGTTGGAATTGACCGAATTCGTCAAATGGCAAGAATAATCAAAGTGATCAGAGTGATAAAACAGAGTGGAATTGACCGAATTCGTCAAATGACAAGAATAATCAAAGTGATCAGAGTGATAAAACCAGGCAGACAAATGAAAATAGCCTGAATGTCCAATAATTAAGATTGTTCAGCATGTTCAAAGTGAATATGACGTTGGAATTGACCGAATTCGTCAAATGACAAGAATAATCAAAGTGATCAGAGTGATAAAACCAGCCAGACTAATCAAAATAGCCTGAATGCCCAATAATTCAGAATGTTCATCATGTTGAAACTGAATAGACCGTTGGAATTGACCGAATTCGTCAAATGGCAAGAGTATTCAAAGTGATCAGAGTGATAAAACCAGCCAGACTAATCAAAATAGCCTGAATGCCCAATAATTCAGAATGTTCATCATGTTGAAAATATGACGTTGGAATTGACCGAATTCGTCAAATGGCAAGAATAATCAAAGTGATAAAACCAGCCAGACTAATCAAAATAGTCTGAATGTCCAATAATTCAGAATGTTCATCATGTTGAAACTGAATATGACGTTGGAATTGACCGAATTCGTCAAATGACAAGAATAATCAAAGTGATCAGAGTGATAAAACCAGGCAGACAAATGAAAATAGCCTGAATGTCCAATAATTAAGATTGTTCAGCATGTTCAAAGTGAATATGACGTTGGAATTGACCGAATTCGTCAAATGACAAGAATAATCAAAGTGATCAGAGTGATAAAACCAGCCAGACTAATCATAATAGCCTGAATGCCCAATAATTCAGAATGTTCATCATGTTGAAACTGAATAGACCGTTGGAATTGACCGAATTCGTCAAATGACAAGAATAATCAAAGTGATCAGAGTGATAAAACCAGGCAGACAAATGAAAATAGCCTGAATGTCCAATAATTCAGAATGTTCATCATGTTGAAACTGAATATGACGTTGGAATTTACCGAATTCGTCAAATGACAAGAATAATCAAAGTGATCAGAGTGATAAAACCAGCCAGACTAATCAAAATAGCCTGAATGCCCAATAATTCAGAATGTTCATCATGTTGAAACTGAATAGAACGTTGGAATTGACCGAATTCGTCAAATGGCAAGAGTATTCAAAGTGATCAAAGTGATAAAACCAGCCAGACTAATCAAAATAGCCTGAATGCCCAATAATTCAGAATGTTCATCATGTTGAAAATATGACGTTGGAATTGACCGAATTCGTCAAATGGCAAGAATAATCAAAGTGATCAGAGTGATAAAACAGAGTGGAATTGACCGAATTCGTCAAATGACAAGAATAATCAAAGTGATCAGAGTGATAAAACCAGGCAGACAAATGAAAATAGCCTGAATGTCCAATAATTAAGATTGTTCAGCATGTTCAAAGTGAATATGACGTTGGAATTGACCGAATTCGTCAAATGACAAGAATAATCAAAGTGATCAGAGTGATAAAACCAGCCAGACTAATCAAAATAGCCTGAATGCCCAATAATTCAGAATGTTCATCATGTTGAAACTGAATAGAACGTTGGAATTGACCGAATTCGTCAAATGGCAAGAGTATTCAAAGTGATCAGAGTAATAAAACCAGCCAGACTAATCAAAATAGCCTGAATGCCCAATAATTCAGAATGTTCATCATGTTGAAAATATGACGTTGGAATTGACCGAATTCGTCAAATGGCAAGAATAATCAAAGTGATAAAACCAGCCAGACTAATCAAAATAGTCTGAATGTCCAATAATTCAGAATGTTCATCATGTTGAAACTGAATATGACGTTGGAATTGACCGAATTCGTCAAATGACAAGAATAATCAAAGTGATCAGAGTGATAAAACCAGGCAGACAAATGAAAATAGCCTGAATGTCCAATAATTCAGAATGTTCATCATGTTGAAACTGAATAGAATGTTGGAATTGACCGAATTCGTCAAATGGCAAGAGTATTCAAAGTGATCAGAGTGATAAAACCAGCCAGACTAATCAAAATAGCCTGAATGCCCAATAATTCAGAATGTTCATCATGTTGAAACTGAATATGACGTTGTAATTGAGCGAATTCGTCAAATGAGAAGAATAATCAAAGTGATAAAACCAGGCAGACAAATGAAAATAGCCTGAATGTCCAATAATTAAGATTGTTCATGTTGAAACTGAATAGAACGTTGGAATTGACCGAATTCGTCAAATGGCAAGAGTATTCAAAGTGATCAGAGTGATATAACCAACCAGACTAATAAAAATAGCCTGAATGCCCAATAATTCAGAATGTTCATAATGTTGAAACTGAATAGAACGTTGGAATTGACCGAATTCGTCAAATGGCAAGAGTATTCAAAGTGATCAGAGTGATAAAACCAACCAGACTAATCAAAATAGCCTGAATGCCCAATAATTCAGAATGTTCATAATGTTGAAACTGAATAGAACGTTGGAATTGACCGAATTCGTCAAATGACAAGAATAATCAAAGTGATCAGAGTGATAAAACCAGCCAGACTAATCAAAATAGCATGAATGCCCAATAATTCAGAATGTTCATCATGTTGAAACTGAACAGAACGTTGGAATTGACCGAATTCGACAAATGGCAAGAATAATCAAAGTGATCAGAGTGATAAAACAGAGTGGAATTGACCGAATTCGTCAAATGACAAGAATAATCAAAGTGATCAGAGTGATAAAACCAGGCAGACAAATGAAAATAGCCTGAATGTCCAATAATTAAGATTGTTCAGCATGTTCAAAGTGAATATGACGTTGGAATTGACCGAATTCGTCAAATGACAAGAATAATCAAAGTGATCAGAGTGATAAAACCAGCCAGACTAATCAAAATAGCCTGAATGCCCAATAATTCAGAATGTTCATCATGTTGAAACTGAATAGAACGTTGGAATTGACCGAATTCGTCAAATGGCAAGAGTATTCAAAGTGATCAGAGTGATAAAACCAGCCAGACTAATCAAAATAGCCTGAATGCCCAATAATTCAGAATGTTCATCATGTTGAAAATATGACGTTGGAATTGACCGAATTCGTCAAATGGCAAGAATAATCAAAGTGATAAAACCAGCCAGACTAATCAAAATAGTCTGAATGTCCAATAATTCAGAATGTTCATCATGTTGAAACTGAATATGACGTTGGAATTGAACGAATTCGTCAAATGACAAGAATAATCAAAGTGATCAGAGTGATAAAACCAGGCAGACAAATGAAAATAGCCTGAATGTCCAATAATTAAGATTGTTCAGCATGTTCAAAGTGAATATGACGTTGGAATTGACCGAATTCGTCAAATGACAAGAATAATCAAAGTGATCAGAGTGATAAAACCAGCCAGACTAATCAAAATAGCCTGAATGCCCAATAATTCAGAATGTTCATCATGTTGAAACTGAATAGAACGTTGGGATTGACCGAATTCGTCAAATGGCAAGAGTATTCAAAGTGATCAGAGTGATAAAACCAGCCAGACTAATCAAAATAGCCTGAATGCCCAATAATTCAGAATGTTCATCATGTTGAAACTGAATATGACGTTGGAATTGACCGAATGCGTCAAATGACAAGAATAATCAAAGTGATCAGAGTGATAAAACCAGCCAGACAAATGAAAATAGACTGAATGTCCAATAATTAAGATTGTTCAGCATGTTCAAAGTGAATATGACGTTGGAAATGACCGAATTCGTCAATTGGCAAGAATAATCAAAGTGATCAGAGTGATAAAACCAGCCAGACTAATCAAAATAGACTGAATGCCCAATAATTCAGAATGTTCATCATGTGGAAACTGAATAGAACGTTGGAATTGACCGAATTCGTCAAATGGCAAGAGTATTCAAAGTGATCAGAGTGATAAAACCAGCCAGACTAATCATAATAGCCTGAATGCCCAATAATTCAGAATGTTCATCATGTTGAAACTGAATAGACCGTTGGAATTGACCGAATTCGTCAAATGGCAAGAGTATTCAAAGTGATCAGAGTGATAAAACCAGCCAGACTAATCATAATAGCCTGAATGCCCAATAATTCAGAATGTTCATCATGTTGAAACTGAATAGACCGTTGGAATTGACCGAATTCGTCAAATGACAAGAATAATCAAAGTGATCAGAGTGATAAAACCAGGCAGACAAATGAAAATAGCCTGAATGTCCAATAATTCAGAATGTTCATCATGTTGAAACTGAATATGACGTTGGAATTGACCGAATTCGTCAAATGACAAGAATAATCAAAGTGATCAGAGTGATAAAACCAGCCAGACTAATCAAAATAGCCTGAATGCCCAATAATTCAGAATGTTCATCATGTTGAAACTGAATAGAACGTTGGAATTGACCGAATTCGTCAAATGGCAAGAGTATTCAAAGTGATCAGAGTGATAAAACCAGCCAGACAAATGAAAATAGCCTGAATGCCCAATAATTCAGAATGTTCATCATGTTGAAAATATGACGTTGGAATTGACCGAATTCGTCAAATGGCAAGAATAATCAAAGTGATCAGAGTGATAAAACAGAGTGGAATTGACCGAATTCGTCAAATGACAAGAATAATCAAAGTGATCAGAGTGATAAAACCAGGCAGACAAATGAAAATAGCCTGAATGTCCAATAATTAAGATTGTTCAAAGTGAATATGACGTTTGAATTGACCGAATTCGTCAAATGGCAAGAGTATTCAAAGTGATCAGAGTGATAAAACCAGCCAGACTAATCAAAATAGTCTGAATGTCCAATAATTCAGAATGTTCATCATGTTGAAACTGAATATGACGTTGGAATTGACCGAATTCGTCAAATGACAAGAATAATCAAAGTGATCAGAGTGATAAAACCAGGCAGACAAATGAAAATAGCCTGAATGTCCAATAATTAAGATTGTTCAGCATGTTCAAAGTGAATATGACGTTGGAATTGACCGAATTCGTCAAATGACAAGAATAATCAAAGTGATCAGAGTGATAAAACCAGCCAGACTAATCAAAATAGCCTGAATGCCCAATAATTCAGAATGTTCATCATGTTGAAACTGAATAGAACGTTGGAATTGACCGAATTCGTCAAATGGCAAGAGTATTCAAAGTGATCAGAGTGATAAAACCAGCCAGACTAATCAAAATAGCCTGAATGCCCAATAATTCAGAATGTTCATCATGTTGAAACTGAATAGACCGTTGGAATTGACCGAATTCGTCAAATGACAAGAATAATCAAAGTGATCAGAGTGATAAAACCAGGCAGACAAATGAAAATAGCCTGAATGTCCAATAATTAAGATTGTTCAGCATGTTCAAAGTGAATATGACGTTGGAATTGACCGAATTCGTCAAATGACAAGAATAATCAAAGTGATCAGAGTGATAAAACCAGCCAGACTAATCAAAATAGCCTGAATGCCCAATAATTCAGAATGTTCATCATGTTGAAACTGAATAGACCGTTGGAATTGACCGAATTCGTCAAATGACAAGAATAATCAAAGTGATCAGAGTGATAAAACCAGGCAGACAAATGAAAATAGCCTGAATGTCCAATAATTAAGATTGTTCAGCATGTTCAAAGTGAATATGACGTTGGAATTGACCGAATTCGTTAAATGACAAGAATAATCAAAGTGATCAGAGTGATAAAACCAGCCAGACTAATCAAAATAGCCTGAATGCCCAATAATTCAGATTGTTGAGCATGTTCAAAGTGAATATGACGTTGGAATTGACCGAATTCGTCAAATGGCAAGAGTATTCAAAGTGATCAGAGTGATAAAACCAGCCAGACTAATCAAAATAGCCTGAATGCCCAATAATTCAGAATGTTCATCATGTTGAAACTGAATATGACGTTGGAATTGACCGAATTCGTCAAATGACAAGAATAATCAAAGTGATCAGAGTGATAAAACCAGCCAGACAAATGAAAATAGACTGAATGTCCAATAATTAAGATTGTTCAGCATGTTCAAAGTGAATATGACGTTGGAAATGACCGAATTCGTCAATTGGCAAGAATAATCAAAGTGATCAGAGTGATAAAACCAGCCAGACTAATCAAAATAGACTGAATGCCCAATAATTCAGAATGTTCATCATGTTGAAACTGAATAGAACGTTGGAATTGACCGAATTCGTCAAATGGCAAGAGTATTCAAAGTGATCAGAGTGATAAAACCAGCCAGACTAATCATAATAGCCTGAATGCCCAATAATTCAGAATGTTCATCATGTTGAAACTGAATAGACCGTTGGAATTGACCGAATTCGTCAAATGGCTAGAGTATTCAAAGTGATCAGAGTGATAAAACCAGCCAGACTAATCATAATAGCCTGAATGCCCAATAATTCAGAATGTTCATCATGTTGAAACTGAATAGACCGTTGGAATTGACCGAATTCGTCAAATGACAAGAATAATCAAAGTGATCAGAGTGATAAAACCAGGCAGACAAATGAAAATAGCCTGAATGTCCAATAATTCAGAATGTTCATCATGTTGAAACTGAATATGACGTTGGAATTGACCGAATTCGTCAAATGACAAGAATAATCAAAGTGATCAGAGTGATAAAACCAGCCAGACTAATCAAAATAGCCTGACTGCCCAATAATTCAGAATGTTCATCATGTTGAAACTGAATAGAACGTTGGAATTGACCGAATTCGTCAAATGGCAAGAGTATTCAAAGTGATCAGAGTGATAAAACCAGCCAGACTAATCAAAATAGCCTGAATGCCCAATAATTCAGAATGTTCATCATGTTGAAAATATGACGTTGGAATTGACCGAATTCGTCAAATGGCAAGAATAATCAAAGTGATCAGAGTGATAAAACCAGGCAGACAAATGAAAATAGCCTGAATGTCCAATAATTAAGATTGTTCAGCATGTTCAAAGTGAATATGACGTTGGAATTGACCGAATTCGTCAAATGACAAGAATAATCAAAGTGATCAGAGTGATAAAACCAGCCAGACTAATCAAAATAGCCTGAATGCCCAATAATTCAGAATGTTCATCATGTTGAAAATATGACGTTGGAATTGACCGAATTCGTCAAATGGCAAGAATAATCAAAGTGATAAAACCAGCCAGACTAATCAAAATAGTCTGAATGTCCAATAATTCAGAATGTTCATCATGTTGAAACTGAATATGACGTTGGAATTGACCGAATTCGTCAAATGACAAGAATAATCAAAGTGATCAGAGTGATAAAACCAGGCAGACAAATGAAAATAGCATGAATGTCCAATAATTAAGATTGTTCAGCATGTTCAAAGTGAATATGACGTTGGAATTGACCGAATTCGTCAAATGACAAGAATAATCAAAGTGATCAGAGTGATAAAACCAGCCAGACTAATCATAATAGCCTGAATGCCCAATAATTCAGAATGTTAATCATGTTGAAACTGAATAGACCGTTGGAATTGACCGAATTCGTCAAATGACAAGAATAATCAAAGTGATCAGAGTGATAAAACCAGGCAGACAAATGAAAATAGCCTGAATGTCCAATAATTCAGAATGTTCATCATGTTGAAACTAAATATGACGTTGGAATTGACCGAATTCGTCAAATGACAAGAATAATCAAAGTGATCAGAGTGATAAAACCAGCCAGACTAATCAAAATAGCCTGAATGCCCAATAATTCAGAATGTTCATCATGTTGAAACTGAATAGAACATTGGAATTGACCGAATTCGTCAAATGGCAAGAGTATTCAAAGTGATCAGAGTGATAAAACCAGCCAGACTAATCAAAATAGCCTGAATGCCCAATAATTCAGAATGTTCATCATGTTGAAACTGAATAGACCGTTGGAATTGACCGAATTCGTCAAAGGACAAGAATAATCAAAGTGATCAGAGTGATAAAACCAGGCAGACAAATGAAAATAGCCTGAATGTCCAATAATTAAGATTGTTCAGCATGTTCAAAGTGAATATGACGTTGGAATTGACCGAATTCGTCAAATGACAAGAATAATCAAAGTGATCAGAGTGATAAAACCAGCCAGACTAATCAAAATAGCCTGAATGCCCAATAATTCAGAATGTTCATCATGTTGAAACTGAATAGACCGTTGGAATTGACCGAATTCGTCAAATGACAAGAATAATCAAAGTGATCAGAGTGATAAAACCAGGCAGACAAATGAAAATAGCCTGAATGTCCAATAATTAAGATTGTTCAGCATGTTCAAAGTGAATATGACGTTGGAATTGACCGAATTCGTCAAATGACAAGAATAATCAAAGTGATAAAACCAGCCAGACTAATCAAAATAGCCTGAATGCCCAATAATTCAGAATGTTCATCATGTTGAAACTGAATAGAACGTTGGAATTGACCGAATTCGTCAAATGGCAAGAGTATTCAAAGTGATCGGAGTGATAAAACCAGCCAGACTAATCAAAATAGCCTGAATGCCCAATAATTCAGAATGTTCATCATGTTGAAAATATGACGTTGGAATTGACCGAATTCGTCAAATGGCAAGAATAATCAACGTGATCAGAGTGATAAAACAGAGTGGAATTGACCGAATTCGTCAAATGACAAGAATAATCAAAGTGATCAGAGTGATAAAACCAGGCAGACAAATGAAAATATCCTGAATGTCCAATAATTAAGATTGTTCAGCATGTTCAAAGTGAATATGACGTTGGAATTGACCGAATTCGTCAAATGACAAGAATAATCAAAGTGATCAGAGTGATAAAACCAGCCAGACTAATCAAAATAGCCTGAATGCCCAATAATTCAGAATGTTCATCATGAAAATAGCCTGAATGTCCAATAATTCAGATTGTTCAGCATGTTCAAAGTGAATATGACGTTAGAATTGACCGAATTCGTCAAATGGCATGCATAATCAAAGTGATCACAGTGATAAAACCAACCAGACAAATCAAAATAGTCTGAATGTCCAATAATTCAATTTGTTCAGCATGTTCAAAGTGAATATGACGTTGGAATTGACCGAATTCGTCAAATGGCAAGAATAATCAAAGTGATCAGAGTGATAAAACCAGCCAGACAAATGAAAATAGCCTGAATGTCCAATAATTAAGATTGTTCAGCATGTTCAAAGTGAATATGACGTTGGAATTGACCGAATTCGTCAAATGACAAGAATAATCAAAGTGATCAGAGTGATAAAACCAGCCAGACAAATGAAAATAGCCTGAATGTCCAATAATTAAGATTGTTCAGCATGTTCAAAGTGAATATGACGTTGGAATTGACCGAATTCGTCAAATGACAAGAATAATCAAAGTGATCAGAGTGATAAAACCAACCAGACAAATCAAAATAGTCTGAATGTCCAATAATTCAGATTGTTCAGCATGTTCAAAGTGAATATGACGTTGGAATTGACCGAATTCGTCAAATGACAAGAATAATCACAGTGATCAGAGTGATAAAACCAGCCAGACAAATGAAAATAGCCTGAATGTCCAATAATTAAGATTGTTCAGCATGTTCAAAGTGAATATGACGTTGGAATTGACCGAATTCGTCAAATGACAAGAATAATCAAAGTGATCAGAGTGATAAAACCAGCCAGACAAATGAAAATAGCCTGAATGTCCAATAATTCAGATTGTTCAGCATGTTCAAAGTGAATATGACGTTGGAATTGACCGAATTCGTCAAATGGCAAGAATAATCAAAATGATCAGAGTGATAAAACCAGCCAGACAAATGAAAATAGCCTGAATGTCCAATAATTCAGATTGTTCAGCATGTTCAAAGTGAATATGACGTTGGAATTGACCGAATTCGTCAAATGGCATGCATAATCAAAGTGATCAGAGTGATAAAACCAGCCAGACAAATGAAAATAGCCTGACTGTCCAATAATTCAGATTGTTCAGCATGTTCAAAGTGAATATGACGTTGGAATTGACCGAATTCGTCAAATGACAAGAATAATCACAGTGATCAGAGTGATAAAACCAGCCAGACAAATGAAAATAGCCTGAATGTCCAATAATTAAGATTGTTCAGCATGTTCAAAGTGAATATGACGTTGGAATTGACCGAATTCGTCAAATGACAAGAATAATCAAAGTGATCAGAGTGATAAAACCAGCCAGACAAATGAAAATAGCCTGAATGTCCAATAATTCAGATTGTTCAGCATGTTCAAAGTGAACATGATGGTAGAATTGACCGAATTCGTCAAATGGCATGTGTAATCAAAGTGATCAGAGTGATAAAACCAGCCAGACAAATGAAAATAGCCTGAATGTCCAATAATTCAGATTGTTCAGCATGTTCAAAGTGAATATGACGTTGGAATTGACCGAATTCGTCAAATGGCATGAATAATCAAAGTGATAAAACCAGCCAGACAAATGAAAATAGCCTGAATGTCCAATAATTCAGATTGTTCAGCATGTTCAAAGTGAATATGACGTTAGAATTGACCAAATTCGTCAAATGGCATGCATAATCAAAGTGATCAGAGTGATAAAACCCAACCAGACAAATCAAAATAATCTGAATGTCCAATAATTCAGATTGTTCAGCATGTTCAAAGTGAATATGATGTTGGAATTGACCGAATTCGTCAAATGGCAAGAATAATCAAAGTGATCAGAGTGATAAAACCAGCCAGACAAATGAAAATAGCCTGAATGGCCAATAATTAAGATTGTTCAGCATGTTCAAAGTGAATATGACGTTGTAATTGACCGAATTCGTCAAATGACAAGAATAATCAAAGTGATCAGAGTGATAAAACCAGCCAGACAAATGAAAATAGCCTGAATGTCCAATAATTCAGATTGTTCAGCATGTTCAAAGTGAACATGACGTTAGAATTGACCGAATTCGTCAAATGGCATGCGTAATCAAAGTGATCAGAGTGATAAAACCAACCAGACAAATCAAAATAGTCTGAATGTCCAATAATTCAGATTGTTCAGCATGTTCAAAGTGAGTATGACGTTGGAATTGACCGAATTCGTCAAATGACAAGAATAATCAAAGTGATCAGAGTGATAAAACCAGCCAGACAAATGAAAATAGCCTGAATGTCCAATAATTCAGATTGTTCAGCATGTTCAAAGTGAATTGACCGAATTCGTCAAATGGCATGCATAATCAAAGTGATCAGAGTGATAAAACCAGCCAGACAAATGAAAATAGCCTGACTGTCCAATAATTCAGATTGTTCAGCATGTTCAAAGTGAATTTGACGTTAGAATTGACCGAATTCGTCAAATGGCATGCGTAATCAAAGTGATCAGAGTGATAAAACCAACCAGACAAATCAAAATAGTCTGAATGTCCAATAATTCAGATTGTTCAGCATGTTCAAAGTGAGTATGACGTTGGAATTGACCGAATTCGTCAAATGACAAGAATAATCAAAGTGATCAGAGTGATAAAACCAGACAGACAAATCAAAATAGTCTGAATGTCCAATAATTCAGATTGTTCAGCATGTTCAAAGTGAATATGACGTTGGAATTGACCGAATTCGTCAATTGGCAAGAATAATCAAAGTGATCAGAGTGATAAAACCAGCCAGACAAATGAAAATAGCCTGAATGTCCAATAATTCAAATTGTTCAGCATGTTCAAAGTGAATATGACGTTGGAATTGACCGAATTCGTCAAATGGCATGAATAATCAAAGTGATCAGAGTGATAAAACCAGCCAGACAAATGAAAATAGCCTGAATGTCCAATAATTCAGATTGTTCAGCATGTTCAAAGTGAATATGACGTTAGAATTGACCGAATTCGTCAAATGGCATGCGTAATCAAAGTGATCAGAGTGATAAAACCAATCAGACAAATCAAAATAGTCTGAATGTCCAATAATTCAAATTGTTCAGCATGTTCAAAGTGAATATGACGTTGGAATTGACCGAATTCGTCAATTGGCAAGAATAATCAAAGTGAGCAGAGTGATAAAACCAGCTACACTAATCAAAATAGACTGAATGCCCAATAATTCAGAATGTTCATCATGTTGAAACTGAATAGAACGTTGGAATTGACCGAATTCGTCAAATGGCAAGAGTATTCGAAGTGATCAGAGTGATAAAACCAGCCAGACTAATCAAAATATCATGAATGCCCAATAATTCAGAATGTTCATCATGTTGAAACTGAACAGAACGTTGGAATTGACCGAATTCGTCAAATGGCAAGAATAATCAAAGTGATCAGAGTGATAAAACCAGCCAGACAAATGAAAATAGCCTGAATGTCCAATAATTCAGATTGTTCAGCATGTTAAAAGTCAATACAACATTGGAATTGACCGAATTCGTCAAATGGCAAGAATAATCAAAGTGATCAGATTGATAAAACCAACCAGACAAATCAAAGTAGCCTGAATGTCAAATAATTCAGATTGTTCAAAGTGAATATGACGTTGGAATTGACCGAATTCGTCAAATGGCAAGAATAATCAAAGTGATCAGAGTGATAAAACCAGCCAGACAAATGATAATAGCCTGAATGTCCAATAATTCAGATTGTTCAGCATGTTAAAAGTCAATACAACATTGGAATTGACCGAATTCGTCAAATGGCAAGAATAATCAAAGTGATCAGATTGATAAAACCAACCAGACAAATCAAAGTAGCCTGAATGTCAAATAATTCAGATTGTTCAAAGTGAATATGACGTTGGAATTGACCGAATTCGTCAAATGGCAAGAATAATCAAAGTGATCAGAGTGATAAAACCAGCCAGACAAATGAAAATAGCCTGAATGTCCAATAATTCAGATTGTTGAGCATGTTCAAAGTGAATATGACGTTGGAATTGACCGAATTCGTCAAATGGCATGAATAATCAAAGTGATCAGAGTGATAAAACCAGCCAGGCAAATGAAAATAGCCTGAATGTCCAATAATTCAGATTGTTCAGCATGTTCAAAGTGAATATGACGTTAGAATTGACCGAATTCGTCAAATGGCATGCATAATCAAAGTCATCAGAGTGATAAAACCAACCAGGCAAATCAAAATAGTCTGAATGTCCAATAATTCAGATTGTTCAGCATGTTCAAAGTGAATATGACGTTGGAATTGACCGAATTCGTCAAATGGCAAGAATAATCAAAATGATCAGAGTGATAAAACCAGCCAGACAAATGAAAATAGCCTGAATGTCCAATAATTAAGATTGTTCAGCATGTTCAAAGTGAATATGACGTTGGAATTGACCGAATTCGTCAATTGGCAAGAATAATCAAAGTGATCAGAGTGATAAAACCAGCCAGACAAATGAAAATAGCCTGAATGTCCAATAATTCAGATTGTTCAGCATGTTCAAAGTCTGAATGTCCAATAATTCAAATTGTTCAGCATGTTCAAAGTGAATATGACGTTGGAATTGACCGAATTCGTCAATTGGCAAGAATAATCAAAGTGATCAGAGTGATAAAACCAGCTAGACTAATCAAAATAGACTGAATGCCCAATAATTCAGAATGTTCTTCATGTTGAAACTGAATAGAACGTTGGAATTGACCGAATTCGTCAAATGGCAAGAGTATTCGAAGTGATCAGAGTGATAAAACCAGCCAGACTAATCAAAATATCATGAATGCCCAATAATTCAGAATGTTCATCATGTTGAAACTGAACAGAACGTTGGAATTGACCGAATTCGTCAAATGGCAAGAATAATCAAAGTGATCAGAGTGATAAAACCAGCCAGACAAATGAAAATAGCCTGAATGTCCAATAATTCAGATTGTTCAGCATGTTCAAAGTGAATACGACGTTGGAATTGACCGAATTCGTCAAATGGCATGAATAATCAAAGTGATAAAACCAGCCAGACAAATTAAAATAGCCTGCATGTCCAATAATTCAGATTGTTCAGCATGTTAAAAGTCAATACAACGTTGGAATTGACCGAATTCGTCAAATGGCAAGAATAATCAAAGTGATCAGAGTGATAAAACCAACCAGACAAATGAAAATAGCCTGAATGTCCAATAATTCAGATTGTTCAGCATGAATGTCCAATAATTCAGATTGTTGTTCAGCATGTTCAAATTGAATATGACGTTGGAATTGACCGAATTCGTCAAATGGCATGAATAATCAAAGTGATCAGAGTGATAAAACCAGCCAGACAAATGAAAATAGCCTGAATGTCCAATAATTCAGATTGTTCAGCATGTTCAAAGTGAATATGACGTTAGAATTGACCGAATTCGTCAAATGGCATGCGTAATCAAAGTGATCAGAGTGATAAAACCAACCAGACAAATCATAATAGTCTGAATGTCCAATAATTCAGATTGTTCAGCATGTTCAAAGTGAATATGACGTTGGAATTGACCGAATTCGTCAATTGGCAAGAATAATCAAAGTGATCAGAGTGATAAAACCAGCCAGACAAATGAAAATAGCCTGAATGTCCAATAATTCAGATTGTTCAGCATGTTCAAAGTGAATATGACGTTGGAATTGACCGAATTCGTCAAATGACAAGAATAATCAAAGTGATCAGAGTGATAAAACCAGCCACACAAATGAAAATAGCCTGAATGTCCAATAATTCAGTTTGTTCAGCATGTTCAAAGTGAATATGACGTTGGAATTGATGTTGAAACTGAATAGAACGTTGGAATTGACCGAATTAGTCAAATGGCAAGAGTATTCGAAGTGATCAGAGTTATAAAACCAGCCAGACTAATCAAAATATCATGAATGCCCAATAATTCAGAATGTTCATCATGTTGAAACTGAACAGAACGTTGGAATTGACCGAATTCGCCAAATGGCAAGAATAATCAAAGTGATCAGAGTGATAAAACCAGCCAGACAAATGAAAATAGCCTGAATGTCCAATAATTCAGATTGTTCAGCATGTTCAAAGTGAATATGACGTTGGAATTGACCGAATTCGTCAAATGACAAGAATAATCAAAGTGATCAGAGTGATAAAACCAGCCACACAAATGAAAATAGCCTGAATGTCCAATAATTCAGTTTGTTCAGCATGTTCAAAGTGAATATGACGTTGGAATTGATGTTGAAACTGAATAGAACGTTGGAATTGACCGAATTAGTCAAATGGCAAGAGTATTCGAAGTGATCAGAGTGATAAAACCAGCCAGACTAATCAAAATATCATGAATGCCCAATAATTCAGAATGTTCATCATGTTGAAACTGAACAGAACGTTGGAATTGACCGAATTCGTCAAATGGCATGCATAATCAAAGTGATCAGAGTGATAAAACCAACCAGACAAATCAAAATAGTCTGAATGTCCAATAATTCAGATTGTTCAGCATGTTCAAATTGAATATGACGTTGGAATTGACCGAATTCGTCAAATGGCATGAATAATCAAAGTGATCAGAGTGATAAAACCAGCCAGACAAATGAAAATAGCCTGAATGTCCAATAATTCAGATTGTTCAGCATGTTAAAAGTCAATACAACATTGGAATTGATGTTGAAACTGAATAGAACGTTGGAATTGACCGAATTAGTCAAATGGCAAGAGTATTCGAAGTGATCAGAGTGATAAAACCAGCCAGACTAATCAAAATATCATGAATGCCCAATAATTCAGAATGTTCATCATGTTGAAACTGAACAGAACGTTGGAATTGACCGAATTCGTCAAATGGCAAGAATAATCAAAGTGATCAGAGTGATAAAACCAGCCAGACAAATGAAAATAGCCTGTATGTCCAATAATTCAGATTGTTCAGCATGTTCAAAGTGAATACGACGTTGGAATTGACCGAATTCGTCAAATGGCATGAATAATCAAAGTGATAAAACCAGCCAGACAAATTAAAATAGCCTGCATGTCCAATAATTCAGATTGTTCAGCATGTTCAAAGTGAATATGACGTTGGAATTGACCGAATTCGTCAAATGGCAAGAATAATCAAAGTGATCAGAGTGATAAAACCAACCAGACAAATGAAAATAGCCTGAATGTCCAATAATTCAGATTGTTCAGCCTGAATGTCCAATAATTCAGATAGTTCAGCATGTTCAAAGTGAATATGACGTTGTAATTGACCGAATTCGTCAAATGACAAGAATAATCAAAGTGATCAGAGTGATAAAACCAGCCAGACAAATGAAAATAGCCTGAATGTCCAATAATTCAGATTGTTCAGCATGTTCAAAGTCTGAATGTCCAATAATTCAAATTGTTCAGCATGTTCAAAGTGAATATGACGTTGGAATTGACCGAATTCGTCAATTGGCAAGAATAATCAAAGTGATCAGAGTGATAAAACCAGCTAGACTAATCAAAATAGACTGAATGCCCAATAATTCAGAATGTTCTTCATGTTGAAACTGAATAGAACGTTGGAATTGACCGAATTCGTCAAATGGCAAGAGTATTCGAAGTGATCAGAGTGATAAAACCAGCCAGACTAATCAAAATATCATGAATGCCCAATAATTCAGAATGTTCATCATGTTGAAACTGAACAGAACGTTGGAATTGACCGAATTCGTCAAATGGCAAGAATAATCAAAGTGATCAGAGTGATAAAACCAGCCAGACAAATGAAAATAGCCTGAATGTCCAATAATTCAGATTGTTCAGCATGTTCAAAGTGAATGCGACGTTGGAATTGACCGAATTCGTCAAATGGCATGAATAATCAAAGTGATAAAACCAGCCAGACAAATTAAAATAGCCTGCATGTCCAATAATTCAGATTGTTCAGCATGTTAAAAGTCAATACAACGTTGGAATTGACCGAATTCGTCAAATGGCAAGAATAATCAAAGTGATCAGAGTGATAAAACCAACCAGACAAATGAAAATAGCCTGAATGTCCAATAATTCAGATTGTTCAGCATGAATGTCCAATAATTCAGATTGTTGTTCAGCATGTTCAAATTGAATATGACGTTGGAATTGACCGAATTCGTCAAATGGCATGAATAATCAAAGTGATCAGAGTGATAAAACCAGCCAGACAAATGAAAATAGCCTGAATGTCCAATAATTCAGATTGTTCAGCATGTTCAAAGTGAATATGACGTTAGAATTGACCGAATTCGTCAAATGGCATGCGTAATCAAAGTGATCAGAGTGATAAAACCAACCAGACAAATCATAATAGTCTGAATGTCCAATAATTCAGATTGTTCAGCATGTTCAAAGTGAATATGACGTTGGAATTGACCGAATTCGTCAATTGGCAAGAATAATCAAAGTGATCAGAGTGATAAAACCAGCCAGAAAAATGAAAATAGCCTGAATGTCCAATAATTCAGATTGTTCAACATGTTCAAAGTGAATATGACGTTGGAATTGACCGAATTCGTCAAATGACAAGAATAATCAAAGTGATCAGAGTGATAAAACCAGCCACACAAATGAAAATAGCCTGAATGTCCAATAATTCAGTTTGTTCAGCATGTTCAAAGTGAATATGACGTTGGAATTGACCGAATTCGTCAAATGGCATGCATAATCAAAGTGATCAGAGTGATAAAACCAACCAGACAAATCAAAATAGTCTGAATGTCCAATAATTCAGATTGTTCAGCATGAATGTCCAATAATTCAGATTGTTCAGCATGTTCAAATTGAATATGACGTTGGAATTGACCGAATTCGTCAAATGGCATGAATAATCAAAGTGATCAGAGTGATAAAACCAGCCAGACAAATGAAAATAGCCTGAATGTCCAATAATTCAGATTGTTCAGCATGTTCAAAGTGAATATGACGTTGGAATTGACCGAATTCGTCAATTGGCAAGAATAATCAAAGTGATCAGAGTGATAAAACCAGCCAGACAAATGAAAATAGCCTGAATGTCCAATAATTCAGATTGTTCAGCATGTTCAAAGTGAATATGACGTTGGAATTGACCGAATTCGTCAAATGACAAGAATAATCAAAGTGATCAGAGTGATAAAACCAGCCACACAAATGAAAATAGACTGAATGTCCAATAATTCAGTTTGTTCAGCATGTTCAAAGTGAATATGACGTTGGAATTGACCGAATTCGTCAAATGGCATGCATAATCAAAGTGATCAGAGTGATAAAACCAACCAGACAAATCAAAATAGTCTGAATGTCCAATAATTCGGATTGTTCAGCATGTTCAAAGTGAATATGACGTTGGAATTGACCGAATTCGTCAAATGGCAAGAATAATCAAAGTGATCAGAGTGATAAAATCAGCCAGACAAATGAAAATAGCCTGAATGTCCAATAATTCAGATTGTTCAGCATGTTAAAAGTCAATACAACATTGGAATTGATGTTGAAACTGAATAGAACGTTGGAATTGACCGAATTCGTCAAATGGCAAGAGTATTCGAAGTGATCAGAGTGATAAAACCAGCCAGACTAATCAAAATATCATGAATGCCCAATAATTCAGAATGTTCATCATGTTGAAACTGAACAGAACGTTGGAATTGACCGAATTCGTTAAATGGCAAGAATAATCAAAGTGATCAGAGTGATAAAACCTGCCAGACAAATGAAAATAGCCTGAATGTCCAATAATTCAGATTGTTCAGCATGTTCAAAGTGAATACGACGTTGGAATTGACCGAATTCGTCAAATGGCATGAATAATCAAAGTGATAAAACCAGCCAGACAAATTAAAATAGCCTGCATGTCCAATAATTCAGATTGTTCAGCATGTTAAAAGTCAATACAACGTTGGAATTGACCGAATTCGTCAAATGGCAAGAATAATCAAAGTGATCAGAGTGATAAAACCAACCAGACAAATGAAAATAGCCTGAATGTCCAATAATTCAGATTGTTCAGCATGAATGTCCAATAATTCAGATTGTTCAGCATGTTCAAATTGAATATGACGTTGGAATTGACCGAATTCGTCAAATGGCATGAATAATCAAAGTGATCAGAGTGATAAAACCAGCCAGACAAATGAAAATAGCCTGAATGTCCAATAATTCAGATTGTTCAGCATGTTCAAAGTGAATATGACGTTAGAATTGACCGAATTCGTCAAATGGCATGCGTAATCAAAGTGATCAGAGTGATAAAACCAACCAGACAAATCATAATAGTCTGAATGTCCAATAATTCGGATTGTTCAGCATGTTCAAAGTGAATATGACGTTGGAATTGACCGAATTCGTCAAATGGCAAGAATAATCAAAGTGATCAGAGTGATAAAATCAGCCAGACAAATGAAAATAGCCTGAATGTCCAATAATTCAGATTGTTCAGCATGTTAAAAGTCAATACAACATTGGAATTGATGTTGAAACTGAATAGAACGTTGGAATTGACCGAATTCGTCAAATGGCAAGAGTATTCGAAGTGATCAGAGTGATAAAACCAGCCAGACTAATCAAAATATCATGAATGCCCAATAATTCAGAATGTTCATCATGTTGAAACTGAACAGAACGTTGGAATTGACCGAATTCGTCAAATGGCAAGAATAATCAAAGTGATCAGAGTGATAAAACCAGCCAGACAAATGAAAATAGCCTGAATGTCCAATAATTCAGATTGTTCAGCATGTTCAAAGTGAATACGACGTTGGAATTGACCGAATTCGTCAAATGGCATGAATAATCAAAGTGATAAAACCAGCCAGACAAATTAAAATAGCCTGCATGTCCAATAATTCAGATTGTTCAGCATGTTAAAAGTCAATACAACGTTGGAATTGACCGAATTCGTCAAATGGCAAGAATAATCAAAGTGATCAGAGTGATAAAACCAGCCAGACAAATGAAAATAGCCTGAATGTCCAATAATTCAGATTGTTCAGCATGTTCAAAGTCTTAATGTCCAATAATTCAAATTGTTCAGCATGTTCAAAGTGAATATGACGTTGGAATTGACCGAATTCGTCAATTGGCAAGAATAATCAAAGTGATCAGAGTGATAAAACCAGCTAGACTAATCAAAATAGACTGAATGCCCAATAATTCAGAATGTTCATCATGTTGAAACTGAATAGAACGTTGGAATTGACCGAATTCGTCAAATGGCAAGAGTATTCGAAGTGATCAGAGTGATAAAACCAGCCAGACTAATCAAAATATCATGAATGCCCAATAATTCAGAATGTTCATCATGTTGAAACTGAACAGAACGTTGGAATTGACCGAATTCGTCAAATGGCAAGAATAATCAAAGTGATCAGAGTGATAAAACCAGCCAGACAAATGAAAATAGCCTGAATGTCCAATAATTCAGATTGTTCAGCATGTTCAAAGTGAATACGACGTTGGAATTGACCGAATTCGTCAAATGGCATGAATAATCAAAGTGATAAAACCAGCCAGACAAATTAAAATAGCCTGCATGTCCAATAATTCAGATTGTTCAGCATGTTAAAAGTCAATACAACGTTGGAATTGACCGAATTCGTCAAATGGCAAGAATAATCAAAGTGATCAGAGTGATAAAACCAACCAGACAAATGAAAATAGCCTGCATGTCCAATAATTCAGATTGCTCAGCATGAATGTCCAATAATTCAGATTGTTCAGCATGTTCAAATTGAATATGACGTTGGAATTGACCGAATTCGTCAAATGGCATGAATAATCAAAGTGATCAGAGTGATAAAACCAGCCAGACAAATGAAAATAGCCTGAATGTCCAATAATTCAGATTGTTCAGCATGTTCAAAGTGAATATGACGTTAGAATTGACCCAATTCGTCAAATGGCATGCGTAATCAAAGTGATCAGAGTGATAAAACCAACCAGACAAATCATAATAGTCTGAATGTCCAATAATTCAGATTGTTCAGCATGTTCAAAGTGAATATGACGTTGGAATTGACCGAATTCGTCAATTGGCAAGAATAATCAAAGTGATCAGAGTGATAAAACCAGCCAGACAAATGAAAATAGCCTGAATGTCCAATAATTCAGATTGTTCAGCATGTTCAAAGTGAATATGACGTTGGAATTGACCGAATTCGTCAAATGACAAGAATAATCAAAGTGATCAGAGTGATAAAACCAGCCACACAAATGAAAATAGCCTGAATGTCCAATAATTCAGTTTGTTCAGCATGTTCAAAGTGAATATGACGTTGGAATTGACCGAATTCGTCAAATGGCATGCATAATCAAAGTGATCAGAGTGATAAAACCAACCAGACAAATCAAAATAGTCTGAATGTCCAATAATTCGGATTGTTCAGCATGTTCAAAGTGAATATGACGTTGGAATTGACCGAATTCGTCAAATGGCAAGAATAATCAAAGTGATCAGAGTGATAAAATCAGCCAGACAAATGAAAATAACCTGAATGTCCAATAATTCAGATTGTTCAGCATGTTAAAAGTCAATACAACATTGGAATTGATGTTGAAACTGAATAGAACGTTGGAATTGACCGAATTCGTCAAATGGCAAGAGTATTCGAAGTGATCAGAGTGATAAAACCAGCCAGACTAATCAAAATATCATGAATGCCCAATAATTCAGAATGTTCATCATGTTGAAACTGAACATAACGTTGGAATTGACCGAATTCGTCAAATGGCAAGAATAATCAAAGTGATCAGAGGATAAAACCAGCCAGACAAATGAAAATAGCCTGAATGTCCAATAATTCAGATTGTTCAGCATGAATGTCCAATAATTCAGATTGTTCAGCATGTTCAAATTGAATATGACGTTGGAATTGACCGAATTCGTCAAATGGCAAGAATAATCAAAGTGATCAGAGTGATAAAACCAGCCAGACAAATGATAATAGCCTGAATGTCCAATAATTCAGATTGTTCAGCATGTTCAAAGTGAATATGACGTTGGAATTGACCGAATTCGTCAAATGGCATGAATAATCAAAGTGATCAGAGTGATAAAACCAGCCACACAAATGAAAATAGCCTGAATGTCCAATAATTCAGATTGTTGAGCATGTTCAAAGTGAATATGACGTTGGAATTGACCGAATTCGTCAAATGGCAAGAATAATCAAAGTGATCAGAGTGATAAAACCAGCCAGACAAATGATAATAGCCTGAATGTCCAATAATTCAGATTGTTCAGCATGTTCAAAGTGAATATGACGTTGGAATTGACCGAATTCGTCAAATGGCATGAATAATCAAAGTGATCAGAGTGATAAAACCAGCCACACAAATGAAAATAGCCTGAATGTCCAATAATTCAGATTGTTGAGCATGTTCAAAGTGAATATGACTTTGGAATTGACCGAATTCGTCAAATGGCATGAATAATCAAAGTGATCAGAGTGATAAAACCAGCTAGGCAAATGAAAATAGCCTGAATGTCCAATAATTCAGATTGTTCAGCATGTTCAAAGTGAATATGACGTTAGAATTGACCGAATTCGTCAAATGGCATGCATAATCAAAGTCATCAGAGTGATAAAACCAACCAGGCAAATCAAAATAGTCTGAATGTCCAATAATTCAGATTGTTCAGCATGTTCAAAGTGAATATGACGTTGGAATTGACCGAATTCGTCAAATGGCAAGAATAATCAAAATGATCAGAGTGATTAAACCAGCCAGACAAATGAAAATAGCCTGAATGTCCAATAATTAAGATTGTTCAGCATGTTCAAAGTGAATATGACGTTGGAATTGACCGAATTCGTCAATTGGCAAGAATAATCAAAGTGATCAGAGTGATAAAACCAGCCAGACTAATCAAAATAGCCTGAATGCCCAATAATTCAGATTGTTCAGCATGTTAAAAGTCAATACAACGTTGGAATTGACCGAATTCGTCAAATGGCAAGAATAATCAAAGTGATCAGATTGATAAAACCAACCAGACAAATCAAAGTAGCCTGAATGTCAAATAATTCAGATTGTTCAAAGTGAATATGACGTTGGAATTGACCGAATTCGTCAAATGGCAAGAATAATCAAAGTGATCAGCGTGATAAAACCAACCAGACAAATCATAATAGTCTGAATGTCCAATAATTCAGATTGTTCAGCATGTTCAAAGTGAATATGACGTTGGAATTGACCGAATTCGTCAATTGGCAAGAATAATCAAAGTGATCAGAGTGATAAAACCAGCCAGACAAATGAAAATAGCCTGAATGTCCAATAATTCAGATAGTTCAGCATGTTCAAAGTGAATATGACGTTGGAATTGACGGAATTCGTCAAATGACAAGAATAATCAAAGTGATCAGAGTGATAAAACCAGCCAGACAAATGAGAATAGCCTGAATGTCCAATAATTAAGATTGTTCAGCATGTTCAAAGTGAATATGACGTTGGAATTGACCGAATTCGTCAAATGGCAAGAATAATCAAAGTGATCATAGTGATAAAACCAACCAGACAAATCATAATAGTCTGAATGTCCAATAATTCAGATTGTTCAGCATGTTCAAAGTGAATATGACGTTGGAATTGACCGAATTCGTCAATTGGCAAGAATAATCAAAGTGATCAGAGTGATAAAACCAGCCAGACAAATGAAAATAGCCTGAATGTCCAATAATTCAGATAGTTCAGCATGTTCAAAGTGAATATGACGTTGTAATTGACCGAATTCGTCAAATGACAAGAATAATCAAAGTGATCAGAGTGATAAAACCAGCCAGACAAATGAAAATAGCCTGAATGTCCAATAATTCAGATTGTTCAGCATGTTCAAAGTGAACATGAAGTTAGAATTGACCGAATTCATTAAATGCCATGCGTAATCAAAGTGATCAGAGTGATAAAATCAACCAGACAAATCAAAATAGTCTGAATGTCCATTAATTCAGATTGTTCAGCATGTACAAAGTGAGTATGACGTTGGAATTGACCGAATTCGTCAAATGACAAGAATAATCAAAGTGATCAGAGTGATAAAACCAGCCAGACAAATGAAAATAGCCTGAATGTCCAATAATTCAGATTGTTCAGCATGTTCAAAGTGAATTGACCGAATTGGTCAAATGGCATGCATAATCAAAGTGATCAGAGTGATAAAACCAGCCAGACAAATGAAAATAGCCTGACTGTCCAATAATTCAGATTGTTCAGCATGTTCAAAGTGAATTTGACGTTAGAATTGACCGAATTCGTCAAATGGCATGCGTAATCAAAGTGATCAGAGTGATAAAACCAACCAGACAAATCAAAATAGTCTGAATGTCCAATAATTCAGATTGTTCAGCATGTTCAAAGTGAATATGACGTTGGAATTGACCGAATTCGTCAATTGGCAAGAATAATCAAAGTGATCAGAGTGATAAAACCAGCTAGACTAATCAAAATAGACTGAATGCCCAATAATTCAGAATGTTCATCATGTTGAAACTGAATAGAACGTTGGAATTGACCGAATTCGTCAAATGGCAAGAGTATTCGAAGTGATCAGAGTGATAAAACCAGCCAGACTAATCAAAATATCATGAATGCCCAATAATTCAGAATGTTCATCATGTTGAAACTGAACAGAACGTTGGAATTGACCGAATTCGTCAAATGGCAAGAATAATCAAAGTGACCAGAGTGATAAAACCAGCCAGACAAATGAAAATAGCCTGAATGTCCAATAATTCAGATTGTTCAGCATGTTCAAAGTGAATACGACGTTGGAATTGACCGAATTCGTCAAATGGCATGAATAATCAAAGTGATAAAACCAGCCAGACAAATTAAAATAGCCTGCATGTCCAATAATTCAGATTGTTCAGCATGTTCAAAGTGAATATGACGTTAGAATTGACCGAATTCGTCAAATGGCATGCGTAATCAAAGTGATCAGAGTGATAAAACCAGCCAGACAAATGAAAATAGCCTGAATGTCCAATAATTCAGATTGTTCAGCATGTTCAAAGTGAATTCGACGTTGGAATTGACCGAATTCGTCAA
The DNA here is from genome assembly GCA_958296145.1 of Hydrotaea cyrtoneurina. Classification (NCBI taxonomy): domain Eukaryota; kingdom Metazoa; phylum Arthropoda; class Insecta; order Diptera; family Muscidae; genus Hydrotaea; species Hydrotaea cyrtoneurina. The sequence continues at coordinate 80,954,102 of OY282513.1, forward strand.
ATGGCATGAATAATCAAAGTGATAAAACCAGCCAGACAAATGAAAATAGCCTGAATGTCCAATAATTCAGATTGTTCAGCATGTTCAAAGTGAATATGACGTTGGAATTGACCGAATTCGTCAATTGGCAAGAATAATCAAAGTGATCAGAGTGATAAAACCAGCTAGACTAATCAAAATAGACTGAATGCCCAATAATTCAGAATGTTCATCATGTTGAAACTGAATAGAACGTTGGAATTGACCGAATTCGTCAAATGGCAAGAGTATTCGAAGTGATCAGAGTGATAAAACCAGCCAGACTAATCAAAATATCATGAATGCCCAATAATTCAGAATGTTCATCATGTTGAAACTGAACAGAACGTTGGAATTGACCGAATTCGTCAAATGGCAAGAATAATCAAAGTGATCAGAGTGATAAAACCAGCCAGACAAATGAAAATAGCCTGAATGTCCAATAATTCAGATTGTTCAGCATGTTCAAAGTGAATACGACGTTGGAATTGACCGAATTCGTCAAATGGCATGAATAATCAAAGTGATAAAACCAGCCAGACAAATTAAAATAGCCTGCATGTCCAATAATTCAGATTGTTCAGCATGTTAAAAGTCAATACAACGTTGGAATTGACCGAATTCGTCAAATGGCAAGAATAATCAAAGTGATCAGAGTGATAAAACCAACCAGACAAATGAAAATAGCCTGAATGTCCAATAATTCAGATTGTTCAGCATGTTCAAATTGCATATGACGTTGGAATTGACCGAATTCGTCAAATGGCATGAATAATCAAAGTGATCAGAGTGATAAAACCAGCCAGACAAATGAAAATAGCCTGAATGTCCAATAATTCAGATTGTTCAGCATGTTCAAAGTGAATATGACGTTAGAATTGACCGAATTCGTCAAATGGCATGCGTAATCAAAGTGATCAGAGTGATAAAACCAACCAGACAAATCATAATAGTCTGAATGTCCAATAATTCAGATTGTTCAGCATGTTCAAAGTGAATATGACGTTGGAATTGACCGAATTCGTCAATTGGCAAGAATAATCAAAGTGATCAGAGTGATAAAACCAGCCAGACAAATGAAAATAGCCTGAATGCCCAATAATTCAGATTGTTCAGCATGTTCAAAGTGAATATGACGTTGGAATTGACCGAATTCGTCAAATGACAAGAATAATCAAAGTGATCAGAGTGATAAAACCAGCCACACAAATGAAAATAGCCTGAATGTCCAATAATTCAGTTTGTTCAGCATGTTCAAAGTGAATATGACGTTGGAATTGACCGAATTCGTCAAATGGCATGCGTAATCAAAGTGATCAGAGTGATAAAACCAACCAGACAAATCAAAATAGTCTGAATGTCCAATAATTCAGATTGTTCAGCATGTTAAAAGTCAATACAACATTGGAATTGACCGAATTCGTCAAATGGCAAGAATAATCAAAGTGATCAGATTGATAAAACCAACCAGACAAATCAAAGTAGCCTGAATGTCAAATAATTCAGACTGTTCAAAGTGAATATGACGTTGGAATTGACCGAATTCGTCAAATGGCAAGAATAATCAAAGTGATCAGAGTGATAAAACCAGCCAGACAAATGATAATAGTCTGAATGTCCAATAATTCAGATTGTTCAGCATGTTCAAAGTGAATATGACGTTGGAATTGGCCGAATTCGTCAAATGGCATGAATAATCAAAGTGATCAGAGTGATAAAACCAGCCACACAAATGAAAATAGCCTGAATGTCCAATAATTCAGATTGTTGAGCATGTTCAAAGTGAATATGACGTTGGAATTGACCGAATTCGTCAAATGGCAAGAATAATCAAAGTGATCAGAGTGATAAAACCAACCAGACAAATCATAATAGTCTGAATGTCCAATAATTCAGATTGTTCAGCATGTTCAAAGTGAATATGACGTTGGAATTGACCGAATTCGTCAATTGGCAAGAATAATCAAAGTGATCAGAGTGATAAAACCAGCCAGACAAATGAAAATAGCCTGAATGTCCAATAATTCAGATAGTTCAGCATGTTCAAAGTGAATATGACGTTGGAATTGACCGAATTCGTCAAATGACAAGAATAATCAAAGTGATCAGAGTGATAAAACCAGCCAGACAAATGAGAATAGCCTGAATGTCCAATAATTAAGATTGTTCAGCATGTTCAAAGTGAATATGACGTTGGAATTGACCGAATTCGTCAATTGGCAAGAATAATCAAAGTGATCAGAGTGATAAAACCAGCCAGACTAATCAAAATAGCCTGAATGCCCAATAATTCAGAATGTTCATCATGTTGAAACTGAACAGAACGTTGGAATTGACCGAATTCGTCAAATGGCAAGAATAATCAAAGTGATCAGAGTGATAAAACCAGCCAGACTAATCAAAATAGCCTGAATGCCCAATAATTCAGAATGTTCATCTTGTTGAAACTGAATAGAACGTTGGAATTGACCGAATTCGTCAAATGGCAAGAGTATTCAAAGTGATTAGAGTGATAAAACCAGCCAGACTAATCAAAATAGCCTGAATGCCCAATAATTCAGAATGTTCATCATGTTGAAACTGAATAGAACGTTGGAATTGACCGAATTCGTCAAATGGCAAGAATAATCAAAGTGATCAGAGTGATAAAACCAACCAGACAAATCATAATAGTCTGAATGTCCAATAATTCAGATTGTTCAGCATGTTCAAAGTGAATATGACGTTGGAATTGAACGAATTCGTCAATTGGTAAGAATAATCAAAGTGATCAGAGTGATAAAACCAGCCAGACTAATCAAAATAGCCTGAATGCCCAATAATTCAGTATGTTCATCATGTTGAAACTGAACAGAACGTTGGAATTGACCGAATTCGTCAAATGGCAAGAATAATCAAAGTGATCAGAGTGATAAAACCAGCCAGAATAATCAAAATAGACTGAATGCCCAATAATTCAGAATGTTCATCTTGTTGAAACTGAATAGAACGTTGGAATTGACCGAATTCGTCAAATGGCAAGAGTATTCAAAGTGATCAGAGTGATAAAACCAGCCAGACTAATCAAAATAGCCTGAATGCCCAATAATTCAGAATGTTCATCATGTTGAAACTGAACAGAACGTTTAATTGACCGAATTCGTCAAATGGCAAGAGTATACAAAGTGATCAGAGTGATAAAACCAGCCAGACTAATCAAAATAGCCTGAATGCCCAATAATTCAGAATGTTCATCATGTTGAAACTGAACAGAACGTTGGAATTGACCGAATTCGTCAAATGGCAAGAATAATCAAAGTGATCGGAGTGATAAAACCAGCCAGACTAATCAAAATAGCCTGAATGCCCAATAATTCAGAATGTTCATCTTGTTGAAACTGAATAGAACGTTGGAATTGACCGAATTCGTCAAATGGCAAGAGTATTCAAAGTGATCAGAGTGATAAAACCAGCCAGACTATTCAAAATAGCCTGAATGCCCAATAATTCAGAATGTTCATCATGTTGAAACTGAATATGACGTTGGAATTGACCGAATTCGTCAAATGGCAAGAGTATTCAAAGTGATCAGAGTGATAAAACCAGCCAGACTAATCAAAATAGCCTGAATGCCCAATAATTGAGAATGTTCATCATGTTGAAACTGAATAGAAAGTTGTAATTGACCGAATTCGTCAAATGACAAGAATAATCAAAGTGATCAGAGAGATAAAACCAGCCTGACAAATGAAAATAGCCTGAATGTCCAATAATTCAGATTGTTCAGCTTGTTCAAAGTGAATATGACGTTTTAATCGACCGAATTCGTCAAATGACAAGAATAATCAAAGTGATCAGAGTGATAAAACCAGCCAGACAAATGAAAATAGCCTGAATGTCCAATAATTCAGATTGTTCAGCATGTTCAAAGTGAATATGACGTTGGAATTGACCGAATTCGTCAAATGGCATGAATAATCAAAGTGATCAGAGTGATAAAACCAGCCAGACAAATTAAAATAGCCTGCATGTCCAATAATTCAGATTGTTCAGCATGTTAAAAGTCAATACAACGTTGGAATTGACCGAATTCGTCAAATGGCAAGAATAATCAAAGTGATCAGATTGATAAAACCAACCAGACAAATCAAAGTAGCCTGAATGTCAAATAATTCAGATTGTTCAAAGTGAATATGACGTTGGAATTGACCGAATTCGTCAAATGGCAAGAATAATCAAAGTGATCAGAGTGATAAAACCAGCCAGACAAATGATAATAGCCTGAATGTCCAATAATTCAGATTGTTCAGCATGTTAAAAGTCAATACAACATTGGAATTGACCGAATTCGTCAAATGGCAAGAATAATCAAAGTGATCAGATTGATAAAACCAACCATACAAATCAAAGTAGCCTGAATGTCAAATAATTCAGATTGTTCAAAGTGAATATGACGTTGGAATTGACCGAATTCGTCAAATGGCAAGAATAATCAAAGTGATCAGAGTGATAAAACCAGCCAGACAAATGATAATAGCCTGAATGTCCAATAATTCAGATTGTTCAGCATGTTCAAAGTGAATATGACGTTGGAATTGACCGAATTCGTCAAATGGCATGAATAATCAAAGTGATCAGAGTGATAAAACCAGCCACACAAATGAAAATAGCCTGAATGTCCAATAATTCAGATTGTTGAGCATGTTCAAAGTGAATATGACGTTGGAATTGACCGAATTCGTCAAATGGCAAGAATAATCAAAGTGATCAGAGTGATAAAACCAACCAGACAAATCATAATAGTCTGAATGTCCAATAATTCAGATTGTTCAGCATGTTCAAAGTGAATATGACGTTGGAATTGACCGAATTCGTCAATTGGCAAGAATAATCAAAGTGATCAGAGTGATAAAACCAGCCAGACAAATGAAAATAGCCTGAATGTCCAATAATTCAGATAGTTCAGCATGTTCAAAGTGAATATGACGTTGGAATTGACCGAATTCGTCAATTGGCAAGAATAATCAAAGTGATCAGAGTGATAAAACCAGCCAGACTAATCAAAATAGCCTGAATGCCCAATAATTCAGAATGTTCATCATGTTGAAACTGAACAGAACGTTGGAATTGACCGAATTCGTCAAATGGCAAGAATAATCAAAGTGATCAGAGTGATAAAACCAGCCAGACTAATCAAAATAGCCTGAATGCCCAATAATTCAGAATGTTCATCTTGTTGAAACTGAATAGAACGTTGGAATTGACCGAATTCGTCAAATGGCAAGAGTATTCAAAGTGATTAGAGTGATAAAACCAGCCAGACTAATCAAAATAGCCTGAATGCCCAATAATTCAGAATGTTCATCATGTTGAAACTGAATAGAACGTTGGAATTGACCGAATTCGTCAAATGGCAAGAATAATCAAAGTGATCAGAGTGATAAAACCAACCAGACAAATCATAATAGTCTGAATGTCCAATAATTCAGATTGTTCAGCATGTTCAAAGTGAATATGACGTTGGAATTGAACGAATTCGTCAATTGGTAAGAATAATCAAAGTGATCAGAGTGATAAAACCAGCCAGACTAATCAAAATAGCCTGAATGCCCAATAATTCAGTATGTTCATCATGTTGAAACTGAACAGAACGTTGGAATTGACCGAATTCGTCAAATGGCAAGAATAATCAAAGTGATCAGAGTGATAAAACCAGCCAGAATAATCAAAATAGCCTGAATGCCCAATAATTCAGTATGTTCATCTTGTTGAAACTGAATAGAACGTTGGAATTGACCGAATTCGTCAAATGGCAAGAGTATTCAAAGTGATCAGAGTGATAAAACCAGCCAGACTAATCAAAATAGCCTGAATGCCCAATAATTCAGAATGTTCATCATGTTGAAACTGAACAGAACGTTTAATTGACCGAATTCGTCAAATGGCAAGAGTATACAAAGTGATCAGAGTGATAAAACCAGCCAGACTAATCAAAATAGCCTGAATGCCCAATAATTCAGAATGTTCATCATGTTGAAACTGAACAGAACGTTGGAATTGACCGAATTCGTCAAATGGCAAGAATAATCAAAGTGATCGGAGTGATAAAACCAGCCAGACTAATCAAAATAGCCTGAATGCCCAATAATTCAGAATGTTCATCTTGTTGAAACTGAATAGAACGTTGGAATTGACCGAATTCGTCAAATGGCAAGAGTATTCAAAGTGATCAGAGTGATAAAACCAGCCAGACTATTCAAAATAGCCTGAATGCCCAATAATTCAGAATGTTCATCATGTTGAAACTGAATATGACGTTGGAATTGACCGAATTCGTCAAATGGCAAGAGTATACAAAGTGATCAGAGTGATAAAACCAGCCAGACTAATCAAAATAGCATGAATGCCCAATAATTGAGAATGTTCATCATGTTGAAACTGAATAGAAAGTTGTAATTGACCGAATTCGTCAAATGACAAGAATAATCAAAGTGATCAGAGAGATAAAACCAGCCTGACAAATGAAAATAGCCTGAATGTCCAATAATTCAGATTGTTCAGCTTGTTCAAAGTGAATATGACGTTGGAATTGACGGAATTCGTCAAATGACAAGAATAATCAAAGTGATCAGAGTGATAAAACCAGCCAGACAAATGAAAATAGCCTGAATGTCCAATAATTCAGATTGTTCAGCATGTTCAAAGTGAATATGACGTTGGAATTGACCGAATTCGTCAAATGGCATGAATAATCAAAGTGATCAGAGTGATAAAACCAGCCAGACAAATTAAAATAGCCTGCATGTCCAATAATTCAGATTGTTCAGCACGTTAAAAGTCAATACAACGTTGGAATTGACCGAATTCGTCAAATGGCAAGAATAATCAAAGTGATCAGATTGATAAAACCAACCAGACAAATCAAAGTAGCCTGAATGTCAAATAATTCAGATTGTTCAAAGTGAATATGACGTTGGAATTGACCGAATTCGTCAAATGGCAAGAATAATCAAACTGATCAGAGTGATAAAACCAGCCAGACAAATGATAATAACCTGAATGTCCAATAATTCAGATTGTTCAGCATGTTCAAAGTGAATATGACGTTGGAATTGACCGAATTCGTCAAATGGCATGAATAATCAAAGTGATCAGAGTGATAAAACCAGCCACACAAATGAAAATAGCCTGAATGTCCAATAATTCAGATTGTTGAGCATGTTCAAAGTGAATATGACGTTGGAATTGACCGAATTCGTCAAATGGCATGAATAATCAAAGTGATAAAACCAGCCAGGCAAATGAAAATAGCCTGAATGTCCAATAATTCAGATTGTTCAGCATGTTCAAAGTCAATATGACGTTAGAATTGACCGAATTCGTCAAATGGCATGCATAATCAAAGTGATCAGAGTGATAAAACCAACCAGGCAAATCAAAATAGTCTGAGTGTCCAATAATTCAGATTGTTCAGCATGTTCAAAGTGAATATGACGTTGGAATTGACCGAATTCGTCAAAGTGCAAGAATAATCAAAATGATCAGAGTGATAAAACCAGCCAGACAAATGAAAATAGCCTGAATGTCCAATAATTCAGATTGTTCAAAGTGAATATGACGTTGGAATTGACCGAATTCGTCAAATGGCATGAATAATCAAAGTGATCAGAGTGATAAAACCAGCCACACAAATGAAAATAGCCTGAATGTCCAATAATTCAGATTGTTGAGCATGTTCAAAGTGAATATGACGTTGGAATTGACCGAATTCGTCAAATGGCAAGAATAATCAAAGTGATCAGAGTGATAAAACCAGCCAGACAAATGATAATAGCCTGAATGTCCAATAATTCAGATTGTTCAGCATGTTCAAAGTGAATATGACGTTGGAATTAACCGAATTCGTCAAATGACAAGAATAATCAAAGTGATCAGAGTGATAAAACCAGCCAGACAAATGAAAATAGCCTGAATGTCCAATAATTCAGATTGTTCAGCATGTTCAAAGTGAATATGACGTTGGAATTGACCGAATTCGTCAAATGTCATGAATAATCAAAGTGATCAGAGTGATAAAACCAGCCACACAAATGAAAATAGCCTGAATGTCCAATAAGTCAGATTGTTGAGCATGTTCAAAGTGAATATGACGTTGGAATTGACCGAATTCGTCAAATGGCAAGAGTATTCAAAGTGATCAGAGTGATAAAACCAGCCAGACTAATCAACATAGCCTGAATGCCCAATAATTCAGAATGTTCATCATGTTGAAACTGAATAGAACGTTGGAATTGACCGAATTCGTCAAATGGCAAGAGTATTCAAAGTGATCAGAGTGATAAAACCAGCCAGACTAATCAAAATAGCCTGAATGCCCAATATTTCAGAATGTTCATCATGTTGAAACTGAATATGACGTTAGAATTGACCGAATTCGTCAAATGGCATGCATAATCAAAGTGATAAAACCAACCAGACAAATCCAAATAGTCTGAATGTCCAATAATTCAGATTGTTGAGCATGTTCAAAGTGAATATGACGTTGGAATTGACCGAATTCGTCAAATGGCATGAATAATCAAAGTGATCAGAGTGATAAAACCAGCCACACAAATGAAAATAGCCTGAATGTCCAATAATTCAGATTGTTGAGCATGTTCAAAGTGAATATGACGTTGGAATTGACCGAATTCGTCAAATGGCATGAATAATCGAAGTGATCAGAGTGATAAAACCACCCACACAAATGAAAATAGCCTGAATGTCCAATAATTCAGATTGTTGAGCATGTTCAAAGTGAATATGACGTTGGAATTGACCGAATTCGTCAAATGGCATGAATAATCAAAGTGATAAAACCAGTCAGGCAAATGAAAATAGCCTGAATGTCCAATAATTCAGATTGTTCAGCATGTTCAAAGTGAATATGACGTTGGAATTGACCGAATTCGTCAAATGGCATGAATAATCAAAGTGATCAGAGTGATAAAACCAGCCACACAAATGAAAATAGCCTGAATGTCCAATAATTCAGATTGTTGAGCATGTTCAAAGTGAATATGACGTTGGAATTGACCGAATTCGTCAAATGGCATGAATAATCAAAGTGATAAAACCAGCCAGGCAAATGAAAATAGCCTGAATGTCCAATAATTCAGATTGTTCAGCATGTTCAAAGTCAATATGACGTTAGAATTGACCGAATTCGTCAAATGGCATGCATAATCAAAGTGATCAGAGTGATAAAACCAACCAGGCAAATCAAAATAGTCTGAGTGTCCAATAATTCAGATTGTTCAGCATGTTCAAAGTGAATATGACGTTGGAATTGACCGAATTCGTCAAAGTGCAAGAATAATCAAAATGATCAGAGTGATAAAACCAGCCAGACAAATGAAAATAGCCTGAATGTCCAATAATTAAGATTGTTCAGCATGTTCAAAGTGAATATGACGTTGGAATTGACCGAATTCGTCAATTGGCAAGAATAGTCAAAGTGATCAGAGTGATAAAACCAGCCAGACTAATCAAAATAGCCTGAATGCCCAATAATTCAGAATGTTCATCATGTTGAAACTGAATAGAACGTTGGAATTGACCGAATTCGTCAAATGGCAAGAGTATTCCAAGTGATCAGAGTGATAAAACCAGCCAGACTAATCAAAATAGCCTGAATGCCCAATAATTCAGAATGTTCATCATGTTGAAACTGAACAGAACGTTGGAATTGACCGAATTCGTCAAATGGCAAGAATAATCAAAGTGATCAGAGTGATAAAACCAGCCAGACTAATCAAAATAGCCTGAATGCCCAATAATTCAGAATGTTCATCTTGTTGAAACTGAATAGAACGTTTAATTGACCGAATTCGTCAAATGGCAAGAGTATACAAAGTGATCAGAGTGATAAAACCAGCCAGACTAATCAAAATAGCCTGAATGCCCAATAATTCAGAATGTTCATCATGTTGAAACTGAATAGAAAGTTGTAATTGACCGAATTCGTCAAATGACAAGAATAATCAAAGTGATCAGAGTGATAAAACCAGCCTGACAAATGAAAATAGCCTGAATGTCCAATAATTCAGATTGTTCAGCATGTTCAAAGTGAATATGACGTTGGAATTGACCGAATTCGTCAAATGACATGAATAATCAAAGTGATCAGAGTGATAAAACCAGCCAGACAAATTAAAATAGCCTGAATGTCCAATAATTCAGATTGTTCAAAGTGAATATGACGTTGGAATTGACCGAATTCGTCAAATGGCATGAATAATCAAAGTGATCAGAGTGATAAAACCAGCCACACAAATGAAAATAGCCTGAATGTCCAATAATTCAGATTGTTGAGCATGTTCAAAGTGAATATGACGTTGGAATTGACCGAATTCGTCAAATGGCATGAATAATCAAAGTGATCAGAGTGATAAAACCAGCCACACAAATGAAAATAGCCTGAATGTCCAATAATTCAGATTGTTGAGCATGTTCAAAGTGAATATGACGTTGGAATTGACCGAATTCGTCAAATGGCATGAATAATCGAAGTGATCAGAGTGATAAAACCAGCCACACAAATGAAAATAGCCTGAATGTCCAATAATTCAGATTGTTGAGCATGTTCAAAGTGAAGATGACGTTGGAATTGACCGAATTCGTCAAATGGCATGAATAATCAAAGTGATAAAACCAGTCAGGCAAATGAAAATAGCCTGAATGTCCAATAATTCAGATTGTTCAGCATGTTCAAAGTGAATACAACGTTGGAATTGGCCGAATTCGTCAAATGGCAAGAATAATCAAAGTGATCAGATTGATAAAACCAACCAGACAAATCAAAGTAGCCTGAATGTCCAATAATTCAGATTGTTCAAAGTGATTATGACGTTGGAATTGACCGAATTCGTCAAATGGCAAGAATAATCAAAGTGATCAGAGTGATAAAACCAGCCAGACAAATGATAATAGCCTGAATGTCCAATAATTCAGATTGTTCAGCATGTTCAAAGTGAATATGACGTTGGAATTAACCGAATTCGTCAAATGACAAGAATAATCAAAGTGATCAGAGTGATAAAACCAGCCAGACAAATGAAAATAGCCTGAATGTCCAATAATTCAGATTGTTCAGCATGTTCAAAGTGAATATGACGTTGGAATTGACCGAATTCGTCAAATGTCATGAATAATCAAAGTGATCAGAGTGATAAAACCAGCCACACAAATGAAAATAGCCTGAATGTCCAATAAGTCAGATTGTTGAGCATGTTCAAAGTGAATATGACGTTGGAATTGACCGAATTCGTCAAATGGCAAGAGTATTCAAAGTGATCAGAGTGATAAAACCAGCCAGACTAATCAACATAGCCTGAATGCCCAATAATTCAGAATGTTCATCATGTTGAAACTGTGATAAAACCAGTCAGGCAAATGAAAATAGCCTGAATGTCCAATATTTCAGAATGTTCATCATGTTGAAACTGAATATGACGTTAGAATTGACCGAATTCGTCAAATGGCATGCATAATCAAAGTGATAAAACCAACCAGACAAATCCAAATAGTCTGAATGTCCAATAATTCAGATTGTTGAGCATGTTCAAAGTGAATATGACGTTGGAATTGACCGAATTCGTCAAATGGCATGAATAATCAAAGTGATCAGAGTGATAAAACCAGCCACACAAATGAAAATAGCCTGAATGTCCAATAATTCAGATTGTTGAGCATGTTCAAAGTGAATATGACGTTGGAATTGACCGAATTCGTCAAATGGCATGAATAATCGAAGTGATCAGAGTGATAAAACCAGCCACACAAATGAAAGTAGCCTGAATGTCCAATAATTCAGATTGTTGAGCATGTTCAAAGTGAATATGACGTTGGAATTGACCGAATTCGTCAAATGGCATGAATAATCAAAGTGATAAAACCAGTCAGGCAAATGAAAATAGCCTGAATGTCCAATAATTCAGATTGTTCAGCATGTTCAAAGTGAATATGACGTTGGAATTGACCGAATTCGTCAAATGGCATGAATAATCAAAGTGATCAGAGTGATAAAACCAGCCACACAAATGAAAATAGCCTGAATGTCCAATAATTCAGATTGTTGAGCATGTTCAAAGTGAATATGACGTTGGAATTGACCGAATTCGTCAAATGGCATGAATAATCAAAGTGATAAAACCAGCCAGGCAAATGAAAATAGCCTGAATGTCCAATAATTCAGATTGTTCAGCATGTTCAAAGTCAATATGACGTTAGAATTGACCGAATTCGTCAAATGGCATGCATAATCAAAGTGATCAGAGTGATAAAACCAACCAGGCAAATCAAAATAGTCTGAGTGTCCAATAATTCAGATTGTTCAGCATGTTCAAAGTGAATATGACGTTGGAATTGACCGAATTCGTCAAAGTGCAAGAATAATCAAAATGATCAGAGTGATAAAACCAGCCAGACAAATGAAAATAGCCTGAATGCCCAATAATTCAGAATGTTCATCATGTTGAAACTGAATAGAACGTTGGAATTGACCGAATTCGTCAAATGGCAAGAGTATTCCAAGTGATCAGAGTGATAAAACCAGCCAGACTAATCAAAATAGCCTGAATGCCCAATAATTCAGAATGTTCATCATGTTGAAACTGAACAGAACGTTGGAATTGACCGAATTCGTCAAATGGCAAGAATAATCAAAGTGATCAGAGTGATAAAACCAGCCAGACTAATCAAAATAGCCTGAATGCCCAATAATTCAGAATGTTCATCTTGTTGAAACTGAATAGAACGTTTAATTGACCGAATTCGTCAAATGGCAAGAGTATACAAAGTGATCAGAGTGATAAAACCAGCCAGACTAATCAAAATAGCCTGAATGCCCAATAATTCAGAATGTTCATCATGTTGAAACTGAATAGAAAGTTGTAATTGACCGAATTCGTCAAATGACAAGAATAATCAAAGTGATCAGAGTGATAAAACCAGCCTGACAAATGAAAATAGCCTGAATGTCCAATAATTCAGATTGTTCAGCATGTTCAAAGTGAATATGACGTTGGAATTGACCGAATTCGTCAAATGGCATGAATAATCAAAGTGATAAAACCAGCCAGGCAAATGAAAATAGCCTGAATGTCCAATAATTCAGATTGTTCAGCATGTTCAAAGTCAATATGACGTTAGAATTGACCGAATTCGTCAAATGGCATGCATAATCAAAGTGATCAGAGTGATAAAACCAACCAGGCAAATCAAAATAGTCTGAGTGTCCAATAATTAAGATTGTTCAGCATGTTCAAAGTTAATATGACGTTTGAATTGACCGAATTCGTCAATTGGCAAGAATAATCAAAGTGATCAGAGTGATAAAACCAGCCAGACTAATCAAAATAGCCTGAATGCCCAATAATTCAGAATGTTCATCATGTTGAAACTGAATAGAACGTTGGAATTGACCGAATTCGTCAAATGGCAAGAGTATTCCAAGTGATCAGAGTGATAAAACCAGCCAGACTAATCAAAATAGCCTGAATGCCCAATAATTCAGAATGTTCATCATGTTGAAACTGAACAGAACGTTGGAATTGACCGAATTCGTCAAATGGCAAGAATAATCAAAGTGATCAGAGTGATAAAACCAGCCAGACTAATCAAAATAGCCTGAATGCCCAATAATTCAGAATGTTCATCTTGTTGAAACTGAATAGAACGTTTAATTGACCGAATTCGTCAAATGGCAAGAGTATACAAAGTGATCAGAGTGATAAAACCAGCCAGACTAATCAAAATAGCCTGAATGCCCAATAATTCAGAATGTTCATCATGTTGAAACTGAATAGAAAGTTGTAATTGACCGAATTCGTCAAATGACAAGAATAATCAAAGTGATCAGAGTGATAAAACCAGCCTGACAAATGAAAATAGCCTGAATGTCCAATAATTCAGATTGTTCAGCATGTTCAAAGTGAATATGACGTTGGAATTGACCGAATTCGTCAAATGACATGAATAATCAAAGTGATCAGAGTGATAAAACCAGCCAGACAAATTAAAATAGCCTGAATGTCCAATAATTCAGATTGTTCAAAGTGAATATGACGTTGGAATTGACCGAATTCGTCAAATGGCATGAATAATCAAAGTGATCAGAGTGATAAAACCAGCCACACAAATGAAAATAGCCTGAATGTCCAATAATTCAGATTGTTGAGCATGTTCAAAGTGAATATGACGTTGGAATTGACCGAATTCGTCAAATGGCATGAATAATCAAAGTGATCAGAGTGATAAAACCAGCCACACAAATGAAAATAGCCTGAATGTCCAATAATTCAGATTGTTGAGCATGTTCAAAGTGAATATGACGTTGGAATTGACCGAATTCGTCAAATGGCATGAATAATCGAAGTGATCAGAGTGATAAAACCAGCCACACAAATGAAAATAGCCTGAATGTCCAATAATTCAGATTGTTGAGCATGTTCAAAGTGAATATGACGTTGGAATTGACCGAATTCGTCAAATGGCATGAATAATCAAAGTGATAAAACCAGTCAGGCAAATGAAAATAGCCTGAATGTCCAATAATTCAGATTGTTCAGCATGTTCAAAGTGAATACAACGTTGGAATTGGCCGAATTCGTCAAATGGCAAGAATAATCAAAGTGATCAGATTGATAAAACCAACCAGACAAATCAAAGTAGCCTGAATGTCCAATAATTCAGATTGTTCAAAGTGATTATGACGTTGGAATTGACCGAATTCGTCAAATGGCAAGAATAATCAAAGTGATCAGAGTGATAAAACCAGCCAGACAAATGATAATAGCCTGAATGTCCAATAATTCAGATTGTTCAGCATGTTCAAAGTGAATATGACGTTGGAATTAACCGAATTCGTCAAATGACAAGAATAATCAAAGTGATCAGAGTGATAAAACCAGCCAGACAAATGAAAATAGCCTGAATGTCCAATAATTCAGATTGTTCAGCATGTTCAAAGTGAATATGACGTTGGAATTTACCGAATTCGTCAAATGTCATGAATAATCAAAGTGATCAGAGTGATAAAACCAGCCACACAAATGAAAATAGCCTGAATGTCCAATAAGTCAGATTGTTGAGCATGTTCAAAGTGAATATGACGTTGGAATTGACCGAATTCGTCAAATGGCAAGAGTATTCAAAGTGATCAGAGTGATAAAACCAGCCAGACTAATCAACATAGCCTGAATGCCCAATAATTCAGAATGTTCATCATGTTGAAACTGAATAGAACGTTGGAATTGACCGAATTCGTCAAATGGCAAGAGTATTCAAAGTGATCAGAGTGATAAAACCAGCCAGACTAATCAAAATAGCCTGAATGCCCAATATTTCAGAATGTTCATCATGTTGAAACTGAATATGACGTTAGAATTGACCGAATTCGTCAAATGGCATGCATAATCAAAGTGATAAAACCAACCAGACAAATCCAAATAGTCTGAATGTCCAATAATTCAGATTGTTCAGCATGTTCAAAGTGAATATGACGTTGGAATTGACCGAATTCGTCAAATGGCATGCATAATCAAAGTGATCAGAGTGATATAACCAGCCAGACAAATGAAAATAGCCTGAATGTCCAATAATTCAGATTGTTCAGCATGTTCAAAGTGAATATGACGTTGGAATTGACCGAATTCGTCAAATGGCAAGAGTATTCAAAGTGATCAGAGTGATAAAACCAGCCAGACTAATCAAAATAGCCTGAATGCCCAATAATTCAGAATGTTCATCATGTTGAAACTGTACAGAACGTTGGAATTGACCGAATTCGTCAAATGGCAAGAGTATTCAAAGTGATCAGAGTGATAAAACCAGCCAGACTAATCAAAATAGCCTGAATGCCCAATAATTCAGAATGTTCATAATGTTGAAACTGAACAGAACGTTGGAATTGACCGAATTCGTCAAATGGCAAGAGTATTCAAAGTGATCAGAGTGATAAAACCAGCCAGGCTAATCAAAATAGCCTGAATGCCCAATAATTCAGAATGTTCATCATGTTGAAACTGAATAGAACGTTGGAATTGACCGAATTCGTCAAATGACAAGAATAATCAAAGTGATCAGAGTGATAAAACCAGGCAGACAAATGAAAATAGCCTGAATGTCCAATAATTCAGATTGTTCAGCATGTTCAAAGTGAATATGACGTTGAAATTGACCGAATTCGTCAAATGGCAAGAGTATTCAAAGTGATAAGAGTGATAAAACCAGCCAGACTAATCAAAATAGCATGAACGCCCAATAATTCAGAATGTTCATCATGTTGAAACTGAACAGAACGTTGGAATTGACCGAATTCGTCAAATGGCAAGAATAATCAAAGTGATCAGAGTGATAAAACCAGCCAGACTAATCAAAATAGCCTGAATGCCCAATAATTCAGAATGTTCATCATGTTGAAACTGAACAGAACGTTGGAATTGACCGAATTCGTCAAATGGCAAGAGTATTCAAAGTGATCAGAGTGATAAAACCAGCCAGACTAATCAAAATAGCCTGAATGCCCAATAATTCAGAATGTTCATAATGTTGAAACTGAACAGAACGTTGGAATTGACCGAATTCGTTAAATGGCAAGAGTATTCAAAGTGATCAGAGTGATAAAACCAGCCATGCTAATCAAAATAGCCTGAATGCCCAATAATGCAGAATGTTCATCATGTTGAAACTGAATAGAACGATGGAATTGACCGAATTCGTCAAATGACAAGAATAATCAAAGTGATCAGAGTGATAAAACCAGCCAGACAAATGAAAATAGCCTGAATGTCCAATAATTCAGATTGTTGAGCATGTTCAAAGTGAATATGACGTTGGAATTGACCGAATTCGTCAAATGGCATGAATAATCAAAGTGATCAGAGTGATAAAACCAGCCACACAAATGAAAATAGCCTGAATGTCCAATAATTCAGATTGTTGAGCATGTTCAAAGTGAATATGACGTTGGAATTGACCGAATTCGTCAAATGGCATGAATAATCAAAGTGATCAGAGTGATAAAACCAGCCACACAAATGAAAATAGCCTGAATGTCCAATAATTCAGATTGTTGAGCATGTTCAAAGTGAATATGACGTTGGAATTGACCGAATTCGTCAAATGGCATGAATAATCAAAGTGATAAAACCAGTCAGGCAAATGAAAATAGCCTGAATGCCCAATAATTCAGAATGTTCATCATGTTGAAACTGAATAGAACGTTGGAATTGACCGAATTCGTCAAATGACAAGAATAATCAAAGTGATCAGAGTGATAAAACCAGCCAGGCTAATCAAAATAGCCTGAATGCCCAATAATGCAGAATGTTCATCATGTTGAAACTGAATAGAACGTTGGAATTGACCGAATTCGTCAAATGACAAGAATAATCAAAGTGATCAGAGTGATAAAACCAGCCAGACAAATGAAAATAGCCTGAATGCCCAATAATGCAGAATGTTCATCATGTTGAAACTGAATAGAACGTTGGAATTGACCGAATTCGTCAAATGGCATGAATAATCAAAGTGATCAGAGTGATAAAACCAGCCAGACAAATGAAAATAGCCTGAATGTCCAATAATTCAGATTGTTCAGCATGTTCAAAGTGAATATGACGTTGGAATTGACCGAATTCGTCAAATGGCATGAATAATCAAAGTGATCAGAGTGATAAAACCAGCCACACAAATGAAAATAGCCTGAATGTCCAATAATTCAGATTGTTGAGCATGTTCAAAGTGAATATGACGTTGGAATTGACCGAATTCGTCAAATGGCATGAATAATCAAAGTGATAAAACCAGTCAGGCAAATGAAAATAGCCTGAATGCCCATTAATGCAGAATGTTCATCATGTTGAAACTGAATAGAACGTTGGAATTGACCGAATTCGTCAAATGACAAGAATAATCAAAGTGATCAGAGTGATAAAACCAGCCAGACAAATGAAAATAGCCTGAATGCCCAATAATGCAGAATGTTCATCATGTTGAAACTGAATAGAACGTTGGAATTGACCGAATTCGTCAAATGGCATGAATAATCAAAGTGATCAGAGTGATAAAACCAGCCAGACAAATGAAAATAGCCTGAATGTCCAATAATTCAGATTGTTCAGCATGTTCAAAGTGAATATGACGTTGGAATTGACCGAATTCGTCAAATGGCAAGAATAATCAAAGTGATCAGATTGATAAAACCAACCAGACAAATCAAAGTAGACTGAATGTCCAATAATTCAGATTGTTCAAAGTGATTATGACGTTGGAATTGACCGAATTCGTCAAATGGCAAGAATAATCAAAGTGATCAGAGTGATAAAACCAACCAGACAAATCATAATAGTCTGAATGTCCAATAATTCAGATTGTTCAGCATGTTCAAAGTGAATATGACGTTGGAATTGACCGAATTCGTCAAATGGCAAGAGTATTCAAAGTGATCAGAGTGATAAAACCAGCCAGACTAATCAAATTAGCCTGAATGCCCAATATTTCAGAATGTTCATCATGTTGAAACTGAATATGACGTTAGAATTGACCGAATTCGTCAAATGGCATGCCTAATCAAAGTGATAAAACCAACCAGACAAATCCAAATAGTCTGAATGTCCAATAATTCAGATTGTTCAGCATGTTCAAAGTGAATATGACGTTGGAATTGACCGAATTCGTCAAATGGCATGCATAATCAAAGTGATCAGAGTGATAAAACCAGCCAGACTAATCAAAATAGCCTGAATGCCCAATAATTCAGAATGTTCATCATGTTCAAACTGTACAGAACGTTGGAATTGACCGAATTCGTCAAATGGCAAGAGTATTCAAAGTGATCAGAGTGATAAAACCAGCCAGACTAATCAAAATAGCCTGAATGCCCAATAATTCAGAATGTTCATAATGTTGAAACTGAACAGAACGTTGGAATTGACCGAATTCGTCAAATGGCAAGAGTATTCAAAGTGATCAGAGTGATAAAACCAGCCAGGCTAATCAAAATAGCCTGAATGCCCAATAATTCAGAATGTTCATCATGTTGAAACTGAATAGAACGTTGGAATTGACCGAATTCGTCAAATGACAAGAATAATCAAAGTGATCAGAGTGATAAAACCAGGCAGACAAATGAAAATAGCCTGAATGTCCAATAATTCAGATTGTTCAGCATGTTCAAAGTGAATATGACGTTGAAATTGACCGAATTCGTCAAATGGCAAGAGTATTCAAAGTGATAAGAGTGATAAAACCAGCCAGACTAATCAAAATAGCATGAACGCCCAATAATTCAGAATGTTCATCATGTTGAAACTGAACAGAACGTTGGAATTGACCGAATTCGTCAAATGGCAAGAATAATCAAAGTGATCAGAGTGATAAAACCAGCCAGACTAATCAAAATAGCCTGAATGCCCAATAATTCAGAATGTTCATCATGTTGAAACTGAACAGAATTGACCGAATTCGTCAAATGGCAAGAGTATTCAAAGTGATCAGAGTGATAAAACCAGCCAGACTAATCAAAATAGCCTGAATGTCCAATAATTAAGATTGTTCAGCATGTTCAAAGTGAATATGACTTTGGAATTGACCGAATTCGTCAAATGGCAAGAATAATCAAAGTGATCAGAGTGATAAAACCAGCCAGACTAATCAAAATAGCCTGAATGCCCAATAATTCAGAATGTTCATCATGTTGAAACTGAATAGACCGTTGGAATTGACCGAATTCGTCAAATGGCAAGAGTATTCAAAGTGATCAGAGTGATAAAACCAACCAGACTAATCAAAATAGCCTGAATGCCCAATAATTCAGAATGTTCATCATGTTGAAACTGAATAGAACGTTGGAATTGACCGAATTCGTCAAATGGCAAGAATAATCAAAGTGATCAGAGTGATAAAACCAGCCAGACTAATCAAAATAGCCTGCATGCCCAATAATTCAGAATGTTCATCATGTTGAAACTGAATAGACCGTTGGAATTGACCGAATTCGTCAAATGGCAAGAGTATTCAAAGTGATCAGAGTGATAAAACCAACCAGACTAATCAAAATAGCCTGAATGCCCAATAATTCAGAATGTTCATCATGTTGAAACTGAATAGAACGTTGGAATTGACCGAATTCGTCAAATGGCAAGAGTATTCAAAGTGATCAGAGTGATAAAACCAGCCAGACTAATCAAAATAGCCTGAATGCCCAATAATTAAGATTGTTCAGCATGTTCAAAGTGAATATGACGTTGGAATTGACCGAATTCGTCAAATGACAAGAATAATCAAAGTGATCAGAGTGATAAAACCAGCCAGACTAATCAAAATAGCCTGAATGCCCAATAATTCAGAATGTTCATCATGTTGAAACTGAATAGACCGTTGGAATTGACCGAATTCGTCAAATGGCAAGAGTATTCAAAGTGATCAGAGTGATAAAACCAGCCAGACTAATCAAAATAGCCTGAATGCCCAATAATTCAGAATGTTCATCATGTTGAAACTGAATAGAACGTTGGAATTGACCGAATTCGTCAAATGGCAAGAGTATTCAAAGTGATCAGAGTGATAAAACCAACCAGACTAATCAAAATAGCCTGAATGCCCAATAATTCAGAATGTTCATCATGTTGAAACCGAATAGAACGTTGGAATTGACCGAATTCGTCAAATGGCAAGAGTATTCAAAGTGATCAGAGTGATAAAACCAGCCAGACTAATCAAAATAGCCTGAATGCCCAATAATTCAGAATGTTCATCATGTTGAAACTGAATATGACGTTGGAATTGACCGAATTCGTCAAATGACAAGAATAATCAAAGTGATCAGAGTGATAAAACCAGGCAGACAAATGAAAATAGCCTGAATGTCCAATAATTAAGATTGTTCAGCATGTTCAAAGTGAATATGACGTTGGAATTGACCGAATTCGTCAAATGACAAGAATAATCAAAGTGATCAGAGTGATAAAACCAGCCAGACTAATCAAAATAGCCTGAATGCCCAATAATTCAGAATGTTCATCATGTTGAAACTGAATAGAACGTTGGAATTGACCGAATTCGTCAAATGGCAAGAATAATCAAAGTGATCAGAGTGATAAAACCAGCCAGACTAATCAAAATAGCCTGAATGCCCAATAATTCAGAATGTTCATCATGCTGAAACTGAATAGACCGTTGGAATTGACCGAATTCGTCAAATGGCAAGAGTATTCAAAGTGATCAGAGTGATAAAACCAACCAGACTAATCAAAATAGCCTGAATGCCCAATAATTCAGAATGTTCATCATGTTGAAACTGAATAGAACGTTGGAATTGACCGAATTCGTCAAATGGCAAGAGTATTCAAAGTGATCAGAGTGATAAAACCAACCAGACTAATCAAAATAGCCTGAATGCCCAATAATTCAGAATGTTCATCATGTTGAAACTGAATATGACGTTGGAATTGACCGAATTCGTCAAATGACAAGAATAATCAAAGTGATCAGAGTGATAAAACCAGGCAGACAAATGAAAATAGCCTGAATGTCCAATAATTAAGATTGTTCAGCATGTTCAAAGTGAATATGACTTTGGAATTGACCGAATTCGTCAAATGACAAGAATAATCAAAGTGATCAGAGTGATAAAACCAGCCAGACTAATCAAAATAGCCTGAATGCCCAATAATTCAGAATGTTCATCATGTTGAAACTGAATAGAACGTTGGAATTGACCGAATTTGTCAAATGACAAGAATAATCAAAGTGATCAGAGTGATAAAACCAGCCAGACTAATGAAAATAGCCGGAATGCCCAATAATTCAGAATGTTCATCATGTTGAAACTGAACAGAACGTTGGAATTGACCGAATTCGTCAAATGGCAAGAGTATTCAAAGTGATCAGAGTGATAAAACCAGCCAGACTAATCAAAATAGCCTGAATGCCCAATAATTCAGAATGTTCATAATGTTGAAACTGAACAGAACGTTGAAATTGACCGAATTCGTCAAATGGCAAGAATAATCAAAGTGATCAGAGTGATAAAACCAGGCAGACAAATGAAAATAGCCTGAATGTCCAATAATTAAGATTGTTCAGCATGTTCAAAGTGAATATGACGTTGGAA
Source organism: Hydrotaea cyrtoneurina (assembly GCA_958296145.1). Taxonomy (NCBI): domain Eukaryota; kingdom Metazoa; phylum Arthropoda; class Insecta; order Diptera; family Muscidae; genus Hydrotaea; species Hydrotaea cyrtoneurina. The sequence goes on from OY282513.1 coordinate 80,976,255, forward strand.
TTGACCGAATTCGTCAAATGACAAGAATAATCAAAGTGATCAGAGTGATAAAACCAGCCAGACTAATCAAAATAGCCTGAATGCCCAATAATTCAGAATGTTCATCATGTTGAAACTGAATAGAACGTTGGAATTGACCGAATTCGTCAAATGGCAAGAATAATCAAAGTGATCAGAGTGATAAAACCAGCCAGACTAATCAAAATAGCCTGAATGCCCAATAATTCAGAATGTTCATCATGTTGAAACTGAATAGACCGTTGGAATTGACCGAATTCGTGAAATGGCAAGAGTATTCAAAGTGATCAGAGTGATAAAACCAGCCAGACTAATCAAAATAGCCTGAATGCCCAATAATTCAGAATGTTCATCATGTTGAAACTGAATAGACCGTTGGAATTGACCGAATTCGTCAAATGGCAAGAGTATTCAAAGTGATCAGAGTGATAAAACCAACCAGACTAATCAAAATAGCCTGAATTCCCAATAATTCAGAATGTTCATCATGTTGAAACCGAATAGAACGTTGGAATTGACCGAATTCGTCAAATGGCAAGAGTATTCAAAGTGATCAGAGTGATAAAACCAGCCAGACCAATCAAAATAGCCTGAATGCCCAATAATTCAGAATGTTCATCATGTTGAAACTGAATATGACGTTGGAATTGACCGAATTCGTCAAATGACAAGAATAATCAAAGTGATCAGAGTGATAAAACCAGGCAGACAAATGAAAATAGCCTGAATGCCCAATAATTAAGATTGTTCAGCATGTTCAAAGTGAATATGACGTTGGAATTGACCGAATTCGTCAAATGACAAGAATAATCAAAGTGATCAGAGTGATAAAACCAGCCAGACTAATCAAAATAGCCTGAATGCCCAATAATTCAGAATGTTCATCATGTTGAAACTGAATAGACCGTTGGAATTGACCGAATTCGTCAAATGGCAAGAGTATTCAAAGTGATCAGAGTGATAAAACCAGCCAGACTAATCAAAATAGCCTGAATGCCCAATAATTCAGAATGTTCATCATGTTGAAACTGAATAGAACGTTGGAATTGACCGAATTCGTCAAATGGCAAGAGTATTCAAAGTGATCAGAGTGATAAAACCAACCAGACTAATCAAAATAGCCTGAATGCCCAATAATTCAGAATGTTCATCATGTTGAAACTGAACAGAACGTTGGAATTGACCGAATTCGTCAAATGGCAAGAGTATTCAAAGTGATCAGAGTGATAAAACCAGCCAGACTAATCAAAATAGCCTGAATGCCCAATAATTCAGAATGTTCATAATGTTGAAACTGAATAGACCGTTGGAATTGACCGAATTCGTCAAATGGCAAGAGTATTCAAAGTGATCAGAGTGATAAAACCAGCCAGACTAATCAAAATAGCCTGAATGCCCAATAATTCAGAATGTTCATCATGTTGAAACTGAATAGACCGTTGGAATTGACCGAATTCGTCAAATGGCAAGAGTATTCAAAGTGATCAGAGTGATAAAACCAACCAGACTAATCAAAATAGCCTGAATGCCCAATAATTCAGAATGTTCATCATGTTGAAACCGAATAGAACGTTGGAATTGACCGAATTCGTCAAATGGCAAGAGTATTCAAAGTGATCAGAGTGATAAAACAAGCCAGACCAATCAAAATAGCCTGAATGCCCAATAATTCAGAATGTTCATCATGTTGAAACTGAATATGACGTTGGAATTGACCGAATTCGTCAAATGACAAGAATAATCAAAGTGATCAGAGTGATAAAACCAGGCAGACAAATGAAAATAGCCTGAATGCCCAATAATTAAGATTGTTCAGCATGTTCAAAGTGAATATGACGTTGGAATTGACCGAATTCGTCAAATGACAAGAATAATCAAAGTGATCAGAGTGATAAAACCAGCCAGACTAATCAAAATAGCCTGAATACCCAATAATTCAGAATGTTCATCATGTTGAAACTGAATAGACCGTTGGAATTGACCGAATTCGTCAAATGGCAAGAGTATTCAAAGTGATCAGAGTGATAAAACCAGCCAGACTAATCAAAATAGCCTGAATGCCCAATAATTCAGAATGTTCATCATGTTGAAACTGAATAGAACGTTGGAATTGACCGAATTCGTCAAATGGCAAGAGTATTCAAAGTGATCAGAGTGATAAAACCAACCAGACTAATCAAAATAGCCTGAATGCCCAATAATTCAGAATGTTCATCATGTTGAAACCGAATAGAACGTTGGAATTGACCGAATTCGTCAAATGGCAAGAGTATTCAAAGTGATCAGAGTGATAAAACCAGCCAGACTAATCAAAATAGCCTGAATGCCCAATAATTCAGAATGTTCATCATGTTGAAACTGAATATGACGTTGGAATTGACCGAATTCGTCAAATGACAAGAATAATCAAAGTGATCAGAGTGATAAAACCAGGCAGACAAATGAAAATAGCCTGAATGTCCAATAATTAAGATTGTTCAGCATGTTCAAAGTGAATATGACGTTGGAATTGACCGAATTCGTCAAATGACAAGAATAATCAAAGTGATCAGAGTGATAAAACCAGCCAGACTAATCAAAATAGCCTGAATGCCCAATAATTCAGAATGTTCATCATGTTGAAACTGAATAGAACGTTGGAATTGACCGAATTCGTCAAATGGCAAGAATAATCAAAGTGATCAGAGTGATAAAACCAGCCAGACTAATCAAAATAGCCTGAATGCCCAATAATTCAGAATGTTCATCATGCTGAAACTGAATAGACCGTTGGAATTGACCGAATTCGTCAAATGGCAAGAGTATTCAAAGTGATCAGAGTGATAAAACCAACCAGACTAATCAAAATAGCCTGAATGCCCAATAATTCAGAATGTTCATCATGTTGAAACTGAATAGAACGTTGGAATTGACCGAATTCGTCAAATGGCAAGAGTATTCAAAGTGATCAGAGTGATAAAACCAGCCAGACTAATCAAAATAGCCTGAATGCCCAATAATTCAGAATGTTCATCATGTTGAAACTGAATATGACGTTGGAATTGACCGAATTCGTCAAATGACAAGAATAATCAAAGTGATCAGAGTGATAAAACCAGGCAGACAAATGAAAATAGCCTGAATGTCCAATAATTAAGATTGTTCAGCATGTTCAAAGTGAATATGACTTTGGAATTGACCGAATTCGTCAAATGACAATCATAATCAAAGTGATCAGAGTGATAAAACCAGCCAGACTAATCAAAATAGCCTGAATGCCCAATAATTCAGAATGTTCATCATGTTGAAACTGAATAGAACGTTGGAATTGGCCGAATTTGTCAAATGACAAGAATAATCAAAGTGATCAGAGTGATAAAACCAGCCAGACTAATCAAAATAGCCGGAATGCCCAATAATTCAGAATGTTCATCATGTTGAAACTGAACAGAACGTTGGAATTGACCGAATTCGTCAAATGGCAAGAGTATTCAAAGTGATCAGAGTGATAAAACCAGCCAGACTAATCAAAATAGCCTGAATGCCCAATAATTCAGAATGTTCATAATGTTGAAACTGAACAGAACGTTGAAATTGACCGAATTCGTCAAATGGCAAGAATAATCAAAGTGATCAGAGTGATAAAACCAGGCAGACAAATGAAAATAGCCTGAATGTCCAATAATTAAGATTGTTCAGCATGTTCAAAGTGAATATGACGTTGGAATTGACCGAATTCGTCAAATGACAAGAATAATCAAAGTGATCAGAGTGATAAAACCAACCAGACTAATCAAAATAGCCTGAATGCCCAATAATTCAGAATGTTCATCATGCTGAAACTGAATTGACCGTTGGAATTGACCGAATTCGTCAAATGGCAAGAGTATTCAAAGTGATCAGAGTGATAAAACCAACCAGACTAATCAAAATAGCCTGAATGCCCAATAATTCAGAATGTTCATCATGTTGAAACTGAATAGAACGTTGGAATTGACCGAATTCGTCAAATGGCAAGAATAATCAAAGTGATCAGAGTGATAAAACCAGCCAGACTAATCAAAATAGCCTGAATGCCCAATAATTCAGAATGTTCATCATGTTGAAACTGAATAGACCGTTGGAATTGACCGAATTCGTCAAATGGCAAGAGTATTCAAAGTGATCAGAGTGATAAAACCAGCCAGACTAATCAAAATAGCCTGAATGCCCAATAATTCAGAATGTTCATCATGTTGAAACTGAATAGACCGTTGGAATTGACCGAATTCGTCAAATGGCAAGAGTATTCAAAGTGATCAGAGTGATAAAACCAACCAGACTAATCAAAATAGCCTGAATGCCCAATAATTCAGAATGTTCATCATGTTGAAACCGAATAGAACGTTGGAATTGACCGAATTCGTCAAATGGCAAGAGTATTCAAAGTGATCAGAGTGATAAAACCAGCCAGACCAATCAAAATAGCCTGAATGCCCAATAATTCAGAATGTTCATCATGTTGAAACTGAATATGACGTTGGAATTGACCGAATTCGTCAAATGACAAGAATAATCAAAGTGATCAGAGTGATAAAACCAGGCAGACAAATGAAAATAGCCTGAATGCCCAATAATTAAGATTGTTCAGCATGTTCAAAGTGAATATGACGTTGGAATTGACCGAATTCGTCAAATGACAAGAATAATCAAAGTGATCAGAGTGATAAAACCAGCCAGACTAATCAAAATAGCCTGAATGCCCAATAATTCAGAATGTTCATCATGTTGAAACTGAATAGACCGTTGGAATTGACCGAATTCGTCAAATGGCAAGAGTATTCAAAGTGATCAGAGTGATAAAACCAGCCAGACTAATCAAAATAGCCTGAATGCCCAATAATTCAGAATGTTCATCATGTTGAAACTGAATAGAACGTTGGAATTGACCGAATTCGTCAAATGGCAAGAGTATTCAAAGTGATCAGAGTGATAAAACCAACCAGACTAATCAAAATAGCCTGAATGCCCAATAATTCAGAATGTTCATCATGTTGAAACCGAATAGAACGTTGGAATTGACCGAATTCGTCAAATGGCAAGAGTATTCAAAGTGATCAGAGTGATAAAACCAGCCAGACTAATCAAAATAGCCTGAATGCCCAATAATTCAGAATGTTCATCATGTTGAAACTGAATATGACGTTGGAATTGACCGAATTCGTCAAATGACAAGAATAATCAAAGTGATCAGAGTGATAAAACCAGGCAGACAAATGAAAATAGCCTGAATGTCCAATAATTAAGATTGTTCAGCATGTTCAAAGTGAATATGACGTTGGAATTGACCGAATTCGTCAAATGACAAGAATAATCAAAGTGATCAGAGTGATAAAACCAGCCAGACTAATCAAAATAGCCTGAATGCCCAATAATTCAGAATGTTCATCATGTTGAAACTGAATAGAACGTTGGAATTGACCGAATTCGTCAAATGGCAAGAATAATCAAAGTGATCAGAGTGATAAAACCAGCCAGACTAATCAAAATAGCCTGAATGCCCAATAATTCAGAATGTTCATCATGCTGAAACTGAATAGACCGTTGGAATTGACCGAATTCGTCAAATGGCAAGAGTATTCAAAGTGATCAGAGTGATAAAACCAACCAGACTAATCAAAATAGCCTGAATGCCCAATAATTCAGAATGTTCATCATGTTGAAACTGAATAGAACGTTGGAATTGACCGAATTCGTCAAATGGCAAGAGTATTCAAAGTGATCAGAGTGATAAAACCAGCCAGACTAATCAAAATAGCCTGAATGCCCAATAATTCAGAATGTTCATCATGTTGAAACTGAATATGACGTTGGAATTGACCGAATTCATCAAATGACAAGAATAATCAAAGTGATCAGAGTGATAAAACCAGGCAGACAAATGAAAATAGCCTGAATGTCCAATAATTAAGATTGTTCAGCATGTTCAAAGTGAATATGACTTTGGAATTGACCGAATTCGTCAAATGACAAGAATAATCAAAGTGATCAGAGTGATAAAACCAGCCAGACTAATCAAAATAGCCTGAATGCCCAATAATTCAGAATGTTCATCATGTTGAAACTGAATAGAACGTTGGAATTGACCGAATTTGTCAAATGACAAGAATAATCAAAGTGATCAGAGTGATAAAACCAGCCAGACTAATCAAAATAGCCGGAATGCCCAATAATTCAGAATGTTCATCATGTTGAAACTGAACAGAACGTTGGAATTGACCGAATTCGTCAAATGGCAAGAGTATTCAAAGTGATCAGAGTGATAAAACCAGCCAGACTAATCAAAATAGCCTGAATGCCCAATAATTCAGAATGTTCATAATGTTGAAACTGAACAGAACGTTGAAATTGACCGAATTCGTCAAATGGCAAGAATAATCAAAGTGATCAGAGTGATAAAACCAGGCAGACAAATGAAAATAGCCTGAATGTCCAATAATTAAGATTGTTCAGCATGTTCAAAGTGAATATGACGTTGGAATTGACCGAATTCGTCAAATGACAAGAATAATCAAAGTGATCAGAGTGATAAAACCAGCCAGACTAATCAAAATAGCCTGAATGCCCAATAATTCAGAATGTTCATCATGTTGAAACTGAATAGAACGTTGGAATTGACCGAATTCGTCAAATGGCAAGAATAATCAAAGTGATCAGAGTGATAAAACCAGCCAGACTAATCAAAATAGCCTGAATGCCCAATAATTCAGAATGTTCATCATGTTGAAACTGAATAGACCGTTGGAATTGACCGAATTCGTCAAATGGCAAGAGTATTCAAAGTGATCAGAGTGATAAAACCAGCCAGACTAATCAAAATAGCCTGAATGCCCAATAATTCAGAATGTTCATCATGTTGAAACTGAATAGACCGTTGGAATTGACCGAATTCGTCAAATGGCAAGAGTATTCAAAGTGATCAGAGTGATAAAACCAACCAGACTAATCAAAATAGCCTGAATGCCCAATAATTCAGAATGTTCATCATGTTGAAACCGAATAGAACGTTGGAATTGACCGAATTCGTCAAATGGCAAGAGTATTCAAAGTGATCAGAGTGATAAAACCAGCCAGACCAATCAAAATAGCCTGAATGCCCAATAATTCAGAATGTTCATCATGTTGAAACTGAATATGACGTTGGAATTGACCGAATTCGTCAAATGACAAGAATAATCAAAGTGATCAGAGTGATAAAACCAGGCAGACAAATGAAAATAGCCTGAATGTCCAATAATTAAGATTGTTCAGCATGTTCAAAGTGAATATGACGTTGGAATTGACCGAATTAGTCAAATGACAAGAATAATCAAAGTGATCAGAGTGATAAAACCAGCCAGACTAATCAAAATAGCCTGAATGCCCAATAATTCAGAATGTTCATCATGTTGAAACTGAATAGAACGTTGGAATTGACCGAATTCGTCAAATGGCAAGAATAATCAAAGTGATCAAAGTGATAAAACCAGCCAGACTAATCAAAATAGCCTGAATGCCCAATAATTCAGAATGTTCATCATGTTGAAACTGAATAGACCGTTGGAATTGACCGAATTCGTCAAATGGCAAGAGTATTCAAAGTGATCAGAGTGATAAAACCAACCAGACTAATCAAAATAGCCTGAATGCCCAATAATTCAGAATGTTCATCATGTTGAAACTGAATAGAACGTTGGAATTGACCGAATTCGTCAAATGGCAAGAGTATTCAAAGTGATCAGAGTGATAAAACCAGCCAGACTAATCAAAATAGCCTGAATGCCCAATAATTCAGAATGTTCATCATGTTGAAACTGAATATGACGTTGGAATTGACCGAATTCGTCAAATGACAAGAATAATCAAAGTGATCAGAGTGATAAAACCAGGCAGACAAATGAAAATAGCCTGAATGTCCAATAATTAAGATTGTTCAGCATGTTCAAAGTGAATATGACTTTGGAATTGACCGAATTCGTCAAATGACAAGAATAATCAAAGTGATCAGAGTGATAAAACCAGCCAGACTAATCAAAATAGCCTGAATGCCCAATAATTCAGAATGTTCATCATGTTGAAACTGAATAGAACGTTGGAATTGACCGAATTTGTCAAATGACAAGAATAATCAAAGTGATCAGTGTGATAAAACCAGCCAGACTAATCAAAATAGCCTGAATGCCCAATAATTCAGAATGTTCACCATGTTGAAACTGAACAGAACGTTGGAATTGACCGAATTCGTCAAATGGCAAGAGTATTCAAAGTGATCAGAGTGATAAAACCAGCCAGACTAATCAAAATAGCCTGAATGCCCAATAATTCAGAATGTTCATAATGTTGAAACTGAACAGAACGTTGAAATTGACCGAATTCGTCAAATGGCAAGAATAATCAAAGTGATCAGAGTGATAAAACCAGCCAGACTAATCAAAATAGCCTGAATGCCCAATAATTCAGAATGTTCATCATGTTGAAACTGAATAGACCGTTGGAATTGACCGAATTCGTCAAATGGCAAGAGTATTCAAAGTGATCAGAGTGATAAAACCAACCAGACTAATCAAAATAGCCTGAATGCCCAATAATTCAGAATGTTCATCATGTTGAAACTGAATAGAACGTTGGAATTGACCGAATTCGTCAAATGGCAAGAATAATCAAAGTGATCAGAGTGATAAAACCAGCCAGACTAATCAAAATAGCCTGTATGCCCAATAATTCAGAATGTTCATCATGTTGAAACTGAATAGACCGTTGGAATTGACCGAATTCGTCAAATGGCAAGAGTATTCAAAGTGATCAGAGTGATAAAACCAGCCAGACTAATCAAAATAGCCTGAATGCCCAATAATTCAGAATGTTCATCATGTTGAAATTGAATAGACCGTTGGAATTGACCGAATTCGTCAAATGGCAAGAGTATTCAAAGTGATCAGAGTGATAAAACCAGCCAGACTAATCAAAATAGCCTGAATGCCCAATAATTCAGAATGTTCATCATGTTGAAACTGAATAGAACGTTGGAATTGACCGAATTCGTCAAATGGCAAGAATAATCAAAGTGATCAGAGTGATAAAACCAGCCAGACTAATCAAAATAGCCTGAATGCCCAATAATTCAGAATGTTCATCATGTTGAAACTGAATAGACCGTTGGAATTGACCGAATTCCTCAAATGGCAAGAGTATTCAAAGTGATCAGAGTGATAAAACCAACCAGACTAATGAAAATAGCCTGAATGCCCAATAATTCAGAATGTTCATCATGTTGAAACTGAATAGAACGTTGGAATTGACCGAATTCGTCAAATGGCAAGAGTATTCAAAGTGATCAGAGTGATAAAACCAGCCAGACTAATCAAAATAGCCTGAATGCCCAATAATTCAGAATGTTCATCATGTTGAAACTGAATATGACGTTGGAATTGACCGTCAAATGACAAGAATTATCAAAGTGATCAGAGTGATAAAACCAGGCAGACAAATGAAAATAGCCTGAATGTCCAATAATTAAGATTGTTCAGCATGTTCAAAGTGAATATGACTTTGGAATTGACCGAATTCGTCAAATGACAAGAATAATCAAAGTGATCAGAGTGATAAAACCAGCCAGACTAATCAAAATAGCCTGAATGCCCAATAATTCAGAATGTTCATCATGTTGAAACTGAATAGAACGTTGGAATTGACCGAATTTGTCAAATGACAAGAATAATCAAAGTGATCAGAGTGATAAAACCAGCCAGACAAATAAAAATAGCCTGAATGCCCAATAATTCAGAATGTTCATCATGTTGAAACTGAATAGACCGTTGGAATTGACCGAATTCGTCAAATGGCAAGAGTATTCAAAGTGATCAGAGTGATAAAACCAGCCAGACTAATCAAAATAGCCTGAATGCCCAATAATTCAGAATGTTCATCATGTTGAAACTGAATAGACCGTTGGAATTGACCGAATTCGTCAAATGGCAAGAGTATTCAAAGTGATCAGAGTGATAAAACCAACCAGACTAATCAAAATAGCCTGAATGCCCAATAATTCAGAATGTTCATCATGTTGAAACTGAATAGAACGTTGGAATTGACCGAATTCGTCAAATGGCAAGAATAATCAAAGTGATCAGAGTGATAAAACCAGCCAGACTAATCAAAATAGCCTGAATGCCCAATAATTCAGAATGTTCATCATGTTGAAACTGAATAGACCGTTGGAATTGACCGAATTCGTCAAATGGCAAGAGTATTCAAAGTGATCAGAGTGATAAAACCAGCCAGACTAATCAAAATAGCCTGAATGCCCAATAATTCAGAATGTTCATCATGTTGAAATTGAATAGACCGTTGGAATTGACCGAATTCGTCAAATGGCAAGAGTATTCAAAGTGATCAGAGTGATAAAACCAGCCAGACTAATCAAAATAGCCTGAATGCCCAATAATTCAGAATGTTCATCATGTTGAAACTGAATAGAACGTTGGAATTGACCGAATTCGTCAAATGGCAAGAATAATCAAAGTGATCAGAGTGATAAAACCAGCCAGACTAATCAAAATAGCCTGAATGCCCAATAATTCAGAATGTTCATCATGTTGAAACTGAATAGACCGTTGGAATTGACCGAATTCGTCAAATGGCAAGAGTATTCAAAGTGATCAGAGTGATAAAACCAACCAGACTAATCAAAATAGCCTGAATGCCCAATAATTCAGAATGTTCATCATGTTGAAACTGAATAGAACGTTGGAATTGACCGAATTCGTCAAATGGCAAGAGTATTCAAAGTGATCAGAGTGATAAAACCAGCCAGACTAATCAAAATAGCCTGAATGCCCAATAATTAAGATTGTTCAGCATGTTCAAAGTGAATATGACGTTGGAATTGACCGAATTCGTCAAATGACAAGAATAATCAAAGTGATCAGAGTGATAAAACCAGCCAGACTAATCAAAATAGCCTGAATGCCCAATAATTCAGAATGTTCATCATGTTGAAACTGAATAGAACGTTGGAATTGACCGAATTCGTCAAATGGCAAGAATAATCAAAGTGATCAGAGTGATAAAACCAGCCAGACTAATCAAAATAGCCTGAATGCCCAATAATTCAGAATGTTCATCATGTTGAAACTGAATAGACCGTTGGAATTGACCGAATTCGTCAAATGGCAAGAGTATTCAAAGTGATCAGAGTGATAAAACCAACCAGACTAATGAAAATAGCCTGAATGCCCAATAATTCAGAATGTTCATCATGTTGAAACTGAATAGAACGTTGGAATTGACCGAATTCGTCAAATGGCAAGAGTATTCAAAGTGATCAGAGTGATAAAACCAGCCAGACTAATCAAAATAGCCTGAATGCCCAATAATTCAGAATGTTCATCATGTTGAAACTGAATATGACGTTGGAATTGACCGAATTCGTCAAATGACAAGAATTATCAAAGTGATCAGAGTGATAAAACCAGGCAGACAAATGAAAATAGCCTGAATGTCCAATAATTAAGATTGTTCAGCATGTTCAAAGTGAATATGACTTTGGAATTGACCGAATTCGTCAAATGACAAGAATAATCAAAGTGATCAGAGTGATAAAACCAGCCAGACTAATCAAAATAGCCTGAATGCCCAATAATTCAGAATGTTCATCATGTTGAAACTGAATAGAACGTTGGAATTGACCGAATTTGTCAAATGACAAGAATAATCAAAGTGATCAGAGTGATAAAACCAGCCAGACAAATAAAAATAGCCTGAATGTCCAATAATTCAGATTGGTCAGCATGTTCAAAGTGAATATGACGTTGAAATTGACCGAATTCGTCAAATGGCAAGAGTATTCAAAGTGATCAGAGTGATAAAACCAGCCAGACTAATCAAAATAGCCTGAATGCCCAATAATTCAGAATGTTCATCATGTTGAAACTGAACAGAACGTTGGAATTGACCGAATTCGTCAAATGGCAAGAGTATTCAAAGTGATCAGAGTGATAAAACCAGCCAGACTAATCAAAATAGCCTGAATGCCCAATAATTCAGAATGTTCATAATGTTGAAACTGAACAGAACGTTGGAATTGACCGAATTCGTCAAATGGCAAGAGTATTCAAAGTGATCAGAGTGATAAAACCAACCAGACAAATCAAAATAGTCTGAATGTCCAATAATTCAGATTGTTCAGCATGTTCAAAGTGAATATGACGTTGGAATTGACCGAATTCGTAAATGGCAAGAGTGATTCAAAGTGATCAGAGTGATAAAACCAGCCAGACTAATCAAAATAGCCTGAATGCCCAATAATTCAGAATGTTCATCATGTTGAAACTGAATAGACCGTTGGAATTGACCGAATTCGTCAAATGGCAAGAATAATCAAAGTGATCAGAGTGATAAAACCAGCCAGACTAATCAAAATAGCCTGAATGCCCAATAATTCAGAATGTTCATTATGTTGAAACTGAATAGAACGTTGGAATTGACCGAATTCGTCAAATGGCAAGAGTATTCAAAGTGATCAGAGTGATAAAACCAACCAGACTAATCAAAATAGCCTGAATGCCCAATAATTCAGAATGTTCATCATGTTGAAACTGAATAGAACGTTGGAATTGACCGAATTCGTCAAATGGCACGAGTATTCAAAGTGATCAGAGTGATAAAACCAGCCAGACTAATCAAAATAGCCTGAATGCCCAATAATTCAGAATGTTCATCATGTTGAAACTGAATATGACGTTGGAATTGACCGAATTCGTCAAATGATCAAATAATCAAATAATCAAAGTGATCAGAGTGATAAAACCAGGCAGACAAATGAAAATAGCCTGAATGTCCAATAATTAAGATTGTTCAGCATGTTCAAAGTGAATATGTCGTTGGAATTGACCGAATTCGTCAAATGACAAGAATAATCAAAGTGATCAGAGTGATAAAACCAGCCAGACTAATCAAAATAGCCTGAATGCCCAATAATTCAGAATGTTCATCATGTTGAAACTGAATAGAACGTTGGAATTGACCGAATTCGTCAAATGGCAAGAATAATCAAAGTGATCAGAGTGATAAAACCAGCCAGACTAATCAAAATAGCCTGAATGCCCAATAATTCAGAATGTTCATCATGTTGAAACTGAATAGACCGTTGGAATTGACCGAATTCGTCAAATGGCAAGAATAATCAAAGTGATCAGAGTGATAAAACCAGCCAGACTAATCAAAATAGCCTGAATGCCCAATAATTCAGAATGTTCATTATGTTGAAACTGAATAGAACGTTGGAATTGACCGAATTCGTCAAATGGCACGAGTATTCAAAGTGATCAGAGTGATAAAACCAACCAGACTAATCAAAATAGCCTGAATGCCCAATAATTCAGAATGTTCATCATGTTGAAACTGAATAGAACGTTGGAATTGACCGAATTCGTCAAATGGCACGAGTATTCAAAGTGATCAGAGTGATAAAACCAGCCAGACTAATCAAAATAGCCTGAATGCCCAATAATTCAGAATGTTCATCATGTTGAAACTGAATATGACGTTGGAATTGACCGAATTCGTCAAATGATCAAATAATCAAATAATCAAAGTGATCAGAGTGATAAAACCAGGCAGACAAATGAAAATAGCCTGAATGTCCAATAATTAAGATTGTTCAGCATGTTCAAAGTGAATATGTCGTTGGAATTGACCGAATTCGTCAAATGACAAGAATAATCAAAGTGATCAGAGTGATAAAACCAGCCAGACTAATCAAAATAGCCTGAATGCCCAATAATTCAGAATGTTCATCATGTTGAAACTGAATAGAACGTTGGAATTGACCGAATTCGTCAAATGGCAAGAATAATCAAAGTGATCAGAGTGATAAAACCAGCCAGACTAATCAAAATAGCCTGAATGCCCAATAATTCAGAATGTTCATCATGTTGAAACTGAATAGACCGTTGGAATTGACCGAATTCGTCAAATGGCAAGAGTATTCAAAGTGATCAGAGTGATAAAACCAACCAGACTAATCAAAATAGCCTAAATGCCCAATAATTCAGAATGTTCATCATGTTGAAACTGAATAGAACGTTGGAATTGACCGAATTCGTCAAATGGCAAGAGTATTCAAAGTGATCAGAGTGATAAAACCAGCCAGACTAATCAAAATAGCCTGAATGCCCAATAATTCAGAATGTTCATCATGTTGAAACTGAATATGACGTTGGAATTGACCGAATTCGTCAAATGACAAGAATAATCAAAGTGATCAGAGTGATAAAACCAGGCAGACAAATGAAAATAGCCTGAATGTCCAATAATTAAGATTGTTCAGCATGTTCAAAGTGAATATGACGTTGGAATTGACCGAATTCGTCAAATGACAAGAATAATCAAAGTGATCAGAGTGATAAAACCAGCCAGACTAATCAAAATAGCCTGAATGCCCAATAATTCAGAATGTTCATCATGTTGAAACTGAATAGAACGTTGGAATTGACCGAATTTGTCAAATGACAAGAATAATCAAAGTGATCAGAGTGATAAAACCAGCCAGACAAATGAAAATAGCCTGAATGTCCAATAATTCAGATTGTTCAGCATGTTCAAAGTGAATATGACGTTGAAATTGATCGAATTCGTCAAATGGCAAGAGTATTCAAAGTGATCAGAGTGATAAAACCAGCCAGACTAATCAAAATGGCCTGAATGCCCAATAATTCAGAATGTTCATCATGTTGAAACTGAACAGAACGTTGGAATTGACCGAATTCGTCAAATGGAAAGAATAATCAAAGTGATCAGAGTGATAAAACCAGCCAGACTAATCAAAATAGCCTGAATGCCCAATAATTCAGAATGTTCATCATGTTGAAACTGAACAGAACGTTGGAATTGACCGAATTCGTCAAATGGCAATTGTATTCAAAGTGATCAGAGTGATAAAACCAGCCAGACTAATCAAAATAGCCTGAATGCCCAATAATTCAGAATGTTCATAATGTTGAAACTGAACAGAACGTTCATCATGTTGAAACTGAATATGACGTTGGAATTGACCGAATTCGTCAAATGACAAGAATAATCAAAGTGATCAGAGTGATAAAACCAGGCAGACATATGAAAATAGCCTGAATGTCCAATAATTAAGATTGTTCAGCATGTTCAAAGTGAATATGACGTTGGAATTGACCGAATTCGTCAAATGACAAGAATAATCAAAGTGATCAGAGTGATAAAACCAGCCAGACTAATCAAAATAGCCTGAATGCCCAATAATTCAGAATGTTCATCATGTTGAAACTGAATAGAACGTTGGAATTGACCGAATTTGTCAAATGACAAGAATAATCAAAGTGATCAGAGTGATAAAACCAGCCAGACAAATGAAAATAGCCTGAATGTCCAATAATTCAGATTGTTCAGCATGTTCAAAGTGAATATGACGTTGAAATTGACCGAATTCGTCAAATGGCAAGAGTATTCAAAGTGATCAGAGTGATAAAACCAGCCAGACTAATCAAAATAGTATGAATGCCCAATAATTCAGAATGTTCATCATGTTGAAACTGAACAGAACGTTGGAATTGACCGAATTCGTCAAATGGAAAGAATAATCAAAGTGATCAGAGTGATAAAACCAGCCAGACTAATCAAAATAGCCTGAATGCCCAATAATTCAGAATGTTCATCATGTTGAAAGTGAACAGAACGTTGGAATTGACCGAATTCGTCAAATGGCAAGAGTATTCAAAGTGATCAGAGTGATAAAACCAGCCAGACTAATCAAAATAGCCTGAATGCCCAATAATTCAGAATGTTCATAATGTTGAAACTGAACAGAACGTTGGAATTGACCGAATTCGTCAAATGGCAAGAGTATTCAAAGTGATGAGAGTGATAAAAGCAGCCAGGCTAATCAAAATAGCCTGAATGCCCAATAATTCAGAATGTTCATCATGTTGAAACTGAATAGAACGTTGGAATTGACCGAATTCGTCAAATGGCATGAATAATCAAAGTGATCAGAGTGATAAAACCAGTCAGACAAATGAAAATAGACTGAATGTCCAATAATTCAGATTGTTCAGCATGTTCAAAGTGAATATGACGTTGAAATTGACCGAATTCGTCAAATGGCATGCATAACACAGCCCAACAAAATTAAAAAAGATTTTTGCTTCTTTGAATTTATCAACTGATTCTAGTTAATTTGGGTGCGCTGAATTCAAATCTGTAATCAGTTTGTCTCTATCAGCTCTACTTTTCATGATATAACATTTTATACCCTCCACTTATGACATAGGAATTTAAAAAAAAATAAGGAGATGTAAAACTGTTTTATACAGATTTATTGAAATAAAAAAAATTCTCACAAAGAATTAAAAATATAATATAAATATAATTCTAGTTACAGGATGTAAAGCTTCTTTTATGAGACATTCTGGAATGAACAGCCGGATTAGAGTCTCTTTGTAAATTCCAACAGTAGTCTGCCATCATATGTGTATCCCACCTTCCCTGGTACCGATTCTCCATAATTTTGATATCTTGGTGAAACCTTTCTCCTTGTTCTTCGCTTAAATTACCCAAATTTTCGGGAAATCGGTCCAAGTGACTGTGCAAATAATGGTCATAATTGGAGGGTATAAAATGCTATATCATGAAAAGTAGAGCTGATAGAGACAAACTGATTACAGATTTGAATTCAGCGCACCCAAATTAACTAGAATCAGTTAATAAATTCAAAGAAGCAAATTGAGTGTTGGCCTGTGTAATCAAAGTGATCAGAGTGATAAAACCAACCAGACAAATCAAAATAGTCTGAATGTCCAATAATTCAGATTGTTCAGCATGTTCAAAGTGAATATGACGTTGGAATTGACCGAATTCGTCAAATGGCAAGAATAATCAAAGTGATCAGAGTGATAAAACCAGCCAGACAAATGAAAATAGCCTGAATGTCCAATAATTAAGATTGTTCAGCATGTTCAAAGTGAATATGACGTTGGAATTGACCGAATTCGTCAATTGGCAAGAATAATCAAAGTGATAAAACCAGCCAGACTAATCAAAATAGCCTGAATGCCCAATAATTCAGAATGTTCATAATGTTGAAACTGAACAGAACGTTCATCATGTTGAAACTGAATAGAACGTTGAAATTGACCGAATTCGTCAAATGGCATGAATAATCAAAGTGATCAGAGTGATAAAACCAGTCAGACAAATGAAAATAGACTGAATGTCCAATAATTCAGATTGTTCAGCATGTTCAAAGTGAATATGACGTTGAAATTGACCGAATTCGTCAAATGGCATGCATAATCAAAGTGATCAGAGTGATAAAACCAACCAGACAAATCAAAATAGTCTGAATGTCCAATAATTCAGATTGTTCAGCATGTTCAAAGTGAATATGACGTTGGAATTGATCGAATTCGTCAAATGGCAAGAGTATTCAAAGTGATCAGAGTGATAAAACCAGCCAGACTAATCAAAATGGCCTGAATGCCCAATAATTCAGAATGTTCATCATGTTGAAACTGAACAGAACGTTGGAATTGACCGAATTCGTCAAATGGCAAGAGTATTCAAAGTGATCAGAGTGATAAAACCAGCCAGACTAATCAAAATAGCCTGAATGCCCAATAATTCAGAATGTTCATCATGTTGAAACTGAATAGACCGTTGGAATTGACCGAATTCGTCAAATGGCAAGAATAATCAAAGTGATCAGAGTGATAAAACCAGCCAGACTAATCAAAATAGCCTGAATGCCCAATAATTCAGAATGTTCATTATGTTGAAACTGAATAGAACGTTGGAATTGACCGAATTCGTCAAATGGCAAGAGTATTCAAAGTGATCAGAGTGATAAAACCAACCAGACTAATCAAAATAGCCTGAATGCCCAATAATTCAGAATGTTCATCATGTTGAAACTGAATAGAACGTTGGAATTGACCGAATTCGTCAAATGGCACGAGTATTCAAAGTGATCAGAGTGATAAAACCAGCCAGACTAATCAAAATAGCCTGAATGCCCAATAATTCAGAATGTTCATCATGTTGAAACTGAATATGACGTTGGAATTGACCGAATTCGTCAAATGATCAAATAATCAAATAATCAAAGTGATCAGAGTGATAAAACCAGGCAGACAAATGAAAATAGCCTGAATGTCCAATAATTAAGATTGTTCAGCATGTTCAAAGTGAATATGTCGTTGGAATTGACCGAATTCGTCAAATGACAAGAATAATCAAAGTGATCAGAGTGATAAAACCAGCCAGACTAATCAAAATAGCCTGAATGCCCAATAATTCAGAATGTTCATCATGTTGAAACTGAATAGAACGTTGGAATTGACCGAATTCGTCAAATGGCAAGAATAATCAAAGTGATCAGAGTGATAAAACCAGCCAGACTAATCAAAATAGCCTCAATGCCCAATAATTCAGAATGTTCATCATGTTGAAACTGAATAGACCGTTGGAATTGACCGAATTCGTCAAATGGCAAGAGTATTCAAAGTGATCAGAGTGATAAAACCAACCAGACTAATCAAAATAGCCTAAATGCCCAATAATTCAGAATGTTCATCATGTTGAAACTGAATAGAACGTTGGAATTGACCGAATTCGTCAAATGGCAAGAGTATTCAAAGTGATCAGAGTGATAAAACCAGCCAGACTAATCAAAATAGCCTGAATGCCCAATAATTCAGAATGTTCATCATGTTGAAACTGAATATGACGTTGGAATTGACCGAATTCGTCAAATGACAAGAATAATCAAAGTGATCAGAGTGATAAAACCAGGCAGACAAATGAAAATAGCCTGAATGTCCAATAATTAAGATTGTTCAGCATGTTCAAAGTGAATATGACGTTGGAATTGACCGAATTCGTCAAATGACAAGAATAATCAAAGTGATCAGAGTGATAAAACCAGCCAGACTAATCAAAATAGCCTGAATGCCCAATAATTCAGAATGTTCATCATGTTGAAACTGAATAGAACGTTGGAATTGACCGAATTTGTCAAATGACAAGAATAATCAAAGTGATCAGAGTGATAAAACCAGCCAGACAAATGAAAATAGCCTGAAAGTCCAATAATTCAGATTGTTCAGCATGTTCAAAGTGAATATGACGTTGAAATTGATCGAATTCGTCAAATGGCAAGAGTATTCAAAGTGATCAGAGTGATAAAACCAGCCAGACTAATCAAAATGGCCTGAATGCCCAATAATTCAGAATGTTCATCATGTTGAAACTGAACAGAACGTTGGAATTGACCGAATTCGTCAAATGGAAAGAATAATCAAAGTGATCAGAGTGATAAAACCAGCCAGACTAATCAAAATAGCCTGAATGCCCAATAATTCAGAATGTTCATCATGTTGAAACTGAACAGAACGTTGGAATTGACCGAATTCGTCAAATGGCAATTGTATTCAAAGTGATCAGAGTGATAAAACCAGCCAGACTAATCAAAATAGCCTGAATGCCCAATAATTCAGAATGTTCATAATGTTGAAACTGAACAGAACGTTCATCATGTTGAAACTGAATATGACGTTGGAATTGACCGAATTCGTCAAATGACAAGAATAATCAAAGTGATCAGAGTGATAAAACCAGGCAGACATATGAAAATAGCCTGAATGTCCAATAATTAAGATTGTTCAGCATGTTCAAAGTGAATATGACGTTGGAATTGACCGAATTCGTCAAATGACAAGAATAATCAAAGTGATCAGAGTGATAAAACCAGCCAGACTAATCAAAATAGCCTGAATGCCCAATAATTCAGAATGTTCATCATGTTGAAACTGAATAGAACGTTGGAATTGACCGAATTTGTCAAATGACAAGAATAATCAAAGTGATCAGAGTGATAAAACCAGCCAGACAAATGAAAATAGCCTGAATGTCCAATAATTCAGATTGTTCAGCATGTTCAAAGTGAATATGACGTTGAAATTGACCGAATTCGTCAAATGGCAAGAGTATTCAAAGTGATCAGAGTGATAAAACCAGCCAGACTAATCAAAATAGTATGAATGCCCAATAATTCAGAATGTTCATCATGTTGAAACTGAACAGAACGTTGGAATTGACCGAATTCGTCAAATGGAAAGAATAATCAAAGTGATCAGAGTGATAAAACCAGCCAGACTAATCAAAATAGCCTGAATGCCCAATAATTCAGAATGTTCATCATGTTGAAACTGAACAGAACGTTGGAATTGACCGAATTCGTCAAATGGCAAGAGTATTCAAAGTGATCAGAGTGATAAAACCAGCCAGACTAATCAAAATAGCCTGAATGCCCAATAATTCAGAATGTTCATAATGTTGAAACTGAACAGAACGTTGGAATTGACCGAATTCGTCAAATGGCAAGAGTATTCAAAGTGATCAGAGTGATAAAAGCAGCCAGGCTAATCAAAATAGCCTGAATGCCCAATAATTCAGAATGTTCATCATGTTGAAACTGAATAGAACGTTGGAATTGACCGAATTCGTCAAATGGCATGAATAATCAAAGTGATCAGAGTGATAAAACCAGTCAGACAAATGAAAATAGACTGAATGTCCAATAATTCAGATTGTTCAGCATGTTCAAAGTGAATATGACGTTGAAATTGACCGAATTCGTCAAATGGCATGCATAATCAAAGTGATCAGAGTGATAAAACCAACCAGACAAATCAAAATAGTCTGAATGTCCAATAATTCAGATTGTTCAGCATGTTCAAAGTGAATATGACGTTGGAATTGACCGAATTCGTCAAATGGCAAGAATAATCAAAGTGATCAGAGTGATAAAACCAGCCAGACAAATGAAAATAGCCTGAATGTCCAATAATTAAGATTGTTCAGCATGTTCAAAGTGAATATGACGTTGGAATTGACCGAATTCGTCAATTGGCAAGAATAATCAAAGTGATAAAACCAGCCAGACTAATCAAAATAGCCTGAATGCCCAATAATTCAGAATGTTCATAATGTTGAAACTGAACAGAACGTTCATCATGTTGAAACTGAATAGAACGTTGAAATTGACCGAATTCGTCAAATGGCATGAATAATCAAAGTGATCAGAGTGATAAAACCAGTCAGACAAATGAAAATAGACTGAATGTCCAATAATTCAGATTGTTCAGCATGTTCAAAGTGAATATGACGTTGAAATTGACCGAATTCGTCAAATGGCATGCATAATCAAAGTGATCAGAGTGATAAAACCAACCAGACAAATCAAAATAGTCTGAATGTCCAATAATTCAGATTGTTCAGCATGTTCAAAGTGAATATGACGTTGGAATTGACCGAATTCGTCAAATGGCAAGAATAATCAAAGTGATCAGAGTGATAAAACCAGCCAGACAAATGAAAATAGCCTGAATGTCCAATAATTAAGATTGTTCAGCATGTTCAAAGTGAATATGACGTTGGAATTGACCGAATTCGTCAATTGGCAAGAATAATCAAAGTGATCAGAGTGATAAAACCAGCCAGACTAATCAAAATAGCCTGAATGCCCAATAATTCAGAATGTTCATCATGTTGAAACTGAATAGAACGTTGGAATTGACCGAATTCGTCAAATGGCAAGAGTATTCAAAGTGATCAGAATGATAAAACCAGCCAGACTAATCAAAATAGCCTGAATGCCCAATAATTCAGAATGTTCATCATGTTCAAAGTGAATATGACGTTGGAATTGACCGAATTCGTCAAATGACAAGAATAATCAAAGTGATCAGAGTGATAAAACCAGCCAGACTAATCAAAATAGCCTGAATGCCCAATAATTCAGAATGTTCATCATGTTGAAACTGAATAGAACGTTGGAATTGACCGAATTCGTCAAATGGCAAGAATAATCAAAGTGATCAGAGTGATAAAACCAGCCAGACTAATCAAAATAGCCTGAATGCCCAATAATTCAGAATGTTCATCGTGTTGAAACTGAATAGACCGTTGGAATTGACCGAATTCGTCAAATGGCAAGAGTATTCAAAGTGATCAGAGTGATAAAACCAACCAGACTAATCAAAATAGCCTGAATGCCCAATAATTCAGAATGTTCATCATGTTGAAACTGAATAGAACGTTGGAATTGACCGAATTCGTCAAATGGCAAGAGTATTCAAAGTGATCAGAGTGATAAAACCAGCCAGACTAATCAAAATAGCCTGAATGCCCAATAATTCAGAATGTTCATCATGTTGAAACTGAATAGAACGTTGGAATTGACCGAATTCGTCAAATGGCAAGAGTATTCAAAGTGATCAGAGTGATAAAACCAACCAGACTAATCAAAATAGCCTGAATGCCCAATAATTCAGAATGTTCATCATGTTGAAACTGAATAGAACGTTGGAATTGACCGAATTCGTCAAATGGCAAGAGTATTCAAAGTGATCAGAGTGATAAAACCAGCCAGACTAATCAAAATAGCCTGAATGCCCAATAATTCAGAATGTTCATCATGTTGAAACTGAATATGACGTTGGAATTGACCGAATTCGTCAAATGACAAGAATAATCAAAGTGATCAGAGTGATAAAACCAGGCAGACAAATGAAAATAGCCTGAATGTCCAATAATTAAGATTGTTCAGCATGTTCAAAGTGAATATGACGTTGGAATTGACCGAATTCGTCAAATGGCAAGAGTATTCAAAGTGATCAGAGTGATAAAACCAGCCAGGCTAATCAAAATAGCCTGAATGCCCAATAATTCAGAATGTTCATCATGTTGAAACTGAATAGAACGTTGGAATTGACCGAATTCGTCAAATGGCATGAATAATCAAAGTGATCAGAGTGATAAAACCAGTCAGACAAATGAAAATAGACTGAATGTCCAATAATTCAGATTGTTCAGCATGTTCAAAGTGAATATGACGTTGAAATTGACCGAATTCGTCAAATGGCATGCATAATCAAAGTGATCTGAGTGATAAAACCAACCAGACAAATCAAAATAGTCTGAATGTCCAATAATTCAGATTGTTCAGCATGTTCAAAGTGAATATGACGTTGGAATTGACCGAATTCGTCAAATGGCAAGAATAATCAAAGTGATCAGAGTGATAAAACCAGCCAGACAAATGAAAATAGCCTGAATGTCCAATAATTAAGATTGTTCAGCATGTTCAAAGTGAATATGACGTTGGAATTGACCGAATTCGTCAATTGGCAAGAATAATCAAAGTGATCAGAGTGATAAAACCAGCCAGACTAATCAAAATAGCCTGAATGCCCAATAATTCAGAATGTTCATCATGTTGAAACTGAATAGAACGTTGGAATTGACCGAATTCGTCAAATGGCAAGAATAATCAAAGTGATCAGAGTGATAAAACCAGCCAGACTAATCAAAATAGCCTGAATGCCCAATAATTCAGAATGTTCATCATGTTGAAACTGAATAGACCCTTGGAATTGACCGAATTCGTCAAATGGCAAGAGTATTCAAAGTGATCAGAGTGATAAAACCAACCAGACTAATCAAAATAGCCTGAATGCCCAATAATTCAGAATGTTCATCATGTTGAAACTGAATAGAACGTTGGAATTGACCGAATTCGTCAAATGGCAAGAGTATTCAAAGTGATCAGAGTGATAAAACCAGCCAGACTAATCAAAATAGCCTGAATGCCCAATAATTCAGAATGTTCATCATGTTGAAACTGAATAGAACGTTGGAATTGACCGAATTCGTCAAATGGCAAGAGTATTCAAAGTGATCAGAGTGATAAAACCAACCAGACTAATCAAAATAGCCTGAATGCCCAATAATTCAGAATGTTCATCATGTTGAAACTGAATAGAACGTTGGAATTGACCGAATTCGTCAAATGGCAAGAGTATTCAAAGTGATCAGAGTGATAAAACCAGCCAGACTAATCAAAATAGCCTGAATGCCCAATAATTCAGAATGTTCATCATGTTGAAACTGAATATGACGTTGGAATTGACCGAATTCGTCAAATGACAAGAATAATCAAAGTGATCAGAGTGATAAAACCAGGCAGACAAATGAAAATAGCCTGAATGTCCAATAATTAAGATTGTTCAGCATGTTCAAAGTGAATATGAATTTGGAATTGACCGAATTCGTCAAATGACAAGAATAATCAAAGTGATCAGAGTGATAAAACCAGCCAGACTAATCAAAATAGCCTGAATGCCCAATAATTCAGAATGTTCATCATGTTGAAACTGAATAGAACGTTGGAATTGACCGAATTTGTCAAATGACAAGAATAATCAAAGTGATCAGAGTGATAAAACCAGCCAGACAAATGAAAATAGCCTGAATGTCCAATAATTCAGATTGTTCAGCATGTTCAAAGTGAATATGACGTTGAAATTGACCGAATTCGTCAAATGGCAAGAGTATTCAAAGTGATCAGAGTGATAAAACCAGCCAGACTAATCAAAATAGTATGAATGCCCAATAATTCAGAATGTTCATCATGTTGAAACTGAACAGAACGTTGGAATTGACCGAATTCGTCAAATGGAAAGAATAATCAAAGTGATAAAACCAGCCAGACTAATCAAAATAGCCTGAATGCCCAATAATTCAGAATGTTCATCATGTTGAAACTGAACAGAACGTTGGAATTGACCGAATTCGTCAAATGGCAAGAGTATTCAAAGTGATCAGAGTGATAAAACCAGCCAGACTAATCAAAATAGCCTGAATGCCCAATAATTCAGAATGTTCATAATGTTGAAACTGAACAGAACGTTCATCATGTTGAAACTGAATATGACGTTGGAATTGACCGAATTCGTCAAATGACAAGAATAATCAAAGTGATCAGAGTGATAAAACCAGGCAGACAAATGAAAATAGCCTGAATGTCCAATAATTAAGATTGTTCAGCATGTTCAAAGTGAATATGACGTTGGAATTGACCGAATTCGTCAAATGACAAGAATAATCAAAGTGATCAGAGTGATAAAACCAGCCAGACTAATCAAAATAGCCTGAATGCCCAATAATTCAGAATGTTCATCATGTTGAAACTGAATAGAACGTTGGAATTGACCGAATTTGTCAAATGACAAGAATAATCAAAGTGATCAGAGTGATAAAACCAGCCAGACAAATGAAAATAACCTGAATGTCCAATAATTCAGATTGTTCAGCATGTTCAAAGTGAATATGACGTTGAAATTGACCGAATTCGTCAAATGGCAAGAGTATTCAAAGTGATCAGAGTGATAAAACCAGCCAGACTAATCAAAATAGTATGAATGCCCAATAATTCAGAATGTTCATCATGTTGAAACTGAACAGAACGTTGGAATTGACCGAATTCGTCAAATGGAAAGAATAATCAAAGTGATCAGAGTGATAAAACCAGCCAGACTAATCAAAATAGCCTGAATGCCCAATAATTCAGAATGTTCATCATGTTGAAACTGAACAGAACGTTGGAATTGACCGAATTCGTCAAATGGCAAGAGTATTCAAAGTGATCAGAGTGATAAAACCAGCCAGACTAATCAAAATAGCCTGAATGCCCAATAATTCAGAATGTTCATAATGTTGAAACTGAACAGAACGTTGGAATTGACCGAATTCGTCAAATGGCAAGAGTATTCAAAGTGATCAGAGTGATAAAACCAGCCAGGCTAATCAAAATAGCCTGAATGCCCAATAATTCAGAATGTTCATCATGTTGAAACTGAATAGAACGTTGGAATTGACCGAATTCGTCAAATGGCAAGAATAATCAAAGTGATCAGAGTGATAAAACCAGTCAGACAAATGAAAATAGCCTGAATGTCCAATAATTCAGATTGTTCAGCATGTTCAAAGTGAATATGTCGTTGAAATTGACCGAATTCGTCAAATGGCATGCATAATCAAAGTGATCAGAGTGATAAAACCAACCAGACAAATCAAAATAGTCTGAATGTCCAATAATTCAGATTGTTCAGCATGTTCAAAGTGAATATGACGTTGGAATTGACCGAATTCGTCAAATGGCAAGAATAATCAAAGTGATCAGAGTGATAAAACCAGCCAGACAAATGAAAATAGCCTGAATGTCCAATAATTAAGATTGTTCAGCATGTTCAAAGTGAATATGACGTTGGAATTGACCGAATTCGTCAATTGGCAAGAATAATCAAAGTGATCATAGTGATAAAACCAGCCAGACTAATCAAAATAGCCTGAATGCCCAATAATTCAGAATGTTCATCATGTTGAAACTGAATAGAACGTTGGAATTGACCGAATTCGTCAAATGGCAAGAGTATTCAAAGTGATCAGAATGATAAAACCAGCCAGACTAATCAAAATAGCCTGAATGCCCAATAATTCAGAATGTTCATCATGTTGAAACTGAATAGAACGTTGGAATTGACCGAATTCGTCAAATGGCAAGAGTATTCAAAGTGATCAGAGTGATAAAACCAACCAGACTAATCAAAATAGCCTGAATGCCCAATAATTCAGAATGTTCATCATGTTGAAACTGAACAGAAAGTTGGAATTGACCGAATTCGTCAAATGGAAAGAATAATCAAAGTGATAAAACCAGCCAGACTAATCAAAATAGCCTGAATGCCCAATAATTCAGAATGTTCATCATGTTGAAACTGAACAGAACGTTGGAATTGACCGAATTCGTCAAATGGCAAGAGTATTCAAAGTGATCAGAGTGATAAAACCAGCCAGACTAATCAAAATAGCCTGAATGCCCAATAATTCAGAATGTTCATAATGTTGAAACTGAACAGAACGTTGGAATTGACCGAATTCGTCAAATGGCAAGAGTATTCAAAGTGATCAGAGTGATAAAACCAGCCAGGCTAATCAAAATAGCCTGAATGCCCAATAATTCAGAATGTTCATCATGTTGAAACTGAATAGAACGTTGGAATTGACCGAATTCGTCAAATGGCAAGAATAATCAAAGTGATCAGAGTGATAAAACCAGTCAGACAAATGAAAATAGCCTGAATGTCCAATAATTCAGATTGTTCAGCATGTTCAAAGTGAATATGACGTTGAAATTGACCGAATTCGTCAAATGGCATGCATAATCAAAGTGATCAGAGTGATAAAACCAACCAGACAAATCAAAATAGTCTGAATGTCCAATAATTCAGATTGTTCAGCATGTTCAAAGTGAATATGACGTTGGAATTGACCGAATTCGTCAAATGGCAAGAATAATCAAAGTGATCAGAGTGATAAAACCAGCCAGACAAATGAAAATAGCCTGAATGTCCAATAATTAAGATTGTTCAGCATGTTCAAATTGAATATGACGTTGGAATTGACCGAATTCGTCAATTCGCAAGAATAATCAAAGTGATCAGAGTGATAAAACCAGCCAGACTAATCAAAGTAGCCTGAATGCCCAATAATTCAGAATGTTCATCATGTTGAAACTGAATAGAACGTTGGAATTGACCGAATTCGTCAAATGGCAAGAGTATTCAAAGTGATCAGAGTGATAAAACCAACCAGGCTAATCAAAATAGCCTGAATGCCCAATAATTCAGATTGTTCAGCATGTTCAAAGTGAATATGACGTTGAAATTGACCGAATTCGTCAAATGGCATGCATAATCAAAGTGATCAGAGTGATAAAACCAACCAGACAAATCAAAATAGTCTAAATGTCCAATAATTCAGATTGTTCAGCATGTTCAAAGTGAATATGACGTTGAAATTGGCCGAATTCGTCAAATGGCATGCATAATCAAAGTGATCAGAGTGATAAAACCAACCAGACAAATCAAAATAGTCTGAATGTCCAATAATTCAGATTGTTCAGCATGTTCAAAGTGAATATGACGTTGGAATTGGCCGAATTCGTCAAATGGCAAGAATAATCAAAGTGATCAGAGTGATAAAACCAGCCAGACTAATCAAAGTAGCCTGAATGCCCAATAATTCAGAATGTTCATCATGTTGAAACTGAATAGAACGTTGGAATTGACCGAATTCGTCAAATGGCAAGAGTATTCAAAGTGATCAGAGTGATAAAACCAGCCAGACTAATCAAAATAGCCTGAATGCCCAATAATTCAGAATGTTCATCATGTTGAAACTGAATAGAACGTTGGAATTGACCGAATTCGTCAAATGGCAAGAGTATTCAAAGTGATCAGAGTGATAAAACCAGCCAGACTAATCAAAATAGCCTGAATGCCCAATAATTCAGAATGTTCATCATGTTGAAACTGAATAGAACGTTGGAATTGACCGAATTCGTCAAATGGCAAGAGTATTCAAAGTGATAAGAGTGATAAAACCAGCCAGACTAATCAAAATAGCCTGAATGCCCAATAATTCAGAATGTTCATCATGTTGAAACTGAATAGAACGTTGGAATTGACCGAATTCGTCAAATGGCAAGAATAATCAAAGTGATCAGAGTGATAAAACCAGCCAGACTAATCAAAATAGCCTGAATGCCCAATAATTCAGAATGTTCATCATGTTGAAACTGAATAGACCGTTGGAATTGACCGAATTCGTCAAATGGCAAGAGTATTCAAAGTGATCAGAGTGATAAAACCAACCAGACTAATCAAAATAGCCTGAATGCCCAATAATTCAGAATGTTCATCATGTTGAAACTGAATAGAACGTTGGAATTGACCGAATTCGTCAAATGGCAAGAGTATTCAAAGTGATCAGAGTGATAAAACCAGCCAGACTAATCAAAATAGCCTGAATGTCCAATAATTAAGATTGTTCAGCATGTTCAAAGTGAATATGACGTTGGAATTGACCGAATTCGTCAAATGACAAGAATAATCAAAGTGATCAGAGTGATAAAACCAGCCAGACTAATCAAAATAGCCTGAATGCCCAATAATTCAGAATGTTCATCATGTTGAAACTGAATAGAACGTTGGAATTGACCGAATTCGTCAAATGGCAAGAGTATTCAAAGTGATCAGAGTGATAAAACCAGCCAGACTAATCAAAATAGCATGAATGCCCAATAATTCAGAATGTTGATCATGTTGAAACTGAACAGAACGTTGGAATTGACCGAATTCGTCAAATGGCAAGAATAATCAAAGTGATCAGAGTGATAAAACCAGCCAGACTAATCAAAATAGCCTGAATGCCCAATAATTCAGAATGTTCATCATGTTGAAAATATGACGTTGGAATTGACCGAATTCGTCAAATGGCAAGAATAATCAAAGTGATCATAGTGATAAAACCAGCCAGACAAATGAAAATAGCCTGAATGTCCAATAATTAAGATTGTTCAGCATGTTCAAAGTGAATATGACGTTGAAATTGACCGAATTCGTCAAATGGCATGCATAATCAAAGTGATCAGAGTGATAAAACCAACCAGACAAATCAAAATAGTCTGAATGTCCAATAATTCAGATTGTTCAGCATGTTCAAAGTGAATATGACGTTGGAATTGACCGAATTCGTCAAATGGCAAGAATAATCAAAGTGATCAGAGTGATAAAACCAGCCAGACAAATGAAAATAGCCTGAATGCCCAATAATTCAGAATGTTCATCATGTTGAAACTGAATAGAACGTTGGAATTGACCGAATTCGTCAAATGACAAGAATAATCAAAGTGATCAGAGTAAACCAGATAAAACCAGTCAGACAAATGAAAATAGCCTGAATGTCCAATAATTCAGATTGTTCAGCATGTTCAAAGTGAATATGACGTTGAAATTGACCGAATTCGTCAAATGGCATGCATAATCAAAGTGATCAGAGTGATAAAACCAACCAGACAAATCAAAATAGTCTGAATGTCCAATAATTCAGATTGTTCAGCATGTTCAAAGTGAATATGACGTTGGAATTGACCGAATTCGTCAAATGGCAAGAATAATCAAAGTGATCAGAGTGATAAAACCAGCCAGACAAATGAAAATAGCCTGAATGTCCAATAATTAAGATTGTTCAGCATGTTCAAAGTGAATATGACGTTGGAATTGACCGAATTCGTCAATTGGCAAGAATAATCAAAGTGATCAGAGTGATAAAACCAGCCAGACTAATCAAAATAGCCTGAATGCCCAATAATTCAGAATGTTCATCATGTTGAAACTGAATAGAACGTTGGAATTGAACGAATTCGTCAAATGGCAAGAGTATTCAAAGTGATCAGAGTGATAAAACCAGCCAGACTAATCAAAATAGCCTGAATGCCCAATAATTCAGAATGTTCATCATGTTGAAACTGAATATGACGTTAGAATTGACCGAATTCGTCAAATGGCATGCATAATCAAAGTGATAAAACCAACCAGACAAATCAAAATAGACTGAATGTCCAATAATTCAGATTGTTCAGCATGTTCAAAGTGAATATGACGTCGGAATTGACCGAATTCGTCAAATGGCAAGAGTATTCAAAGTGATCAGAGTGATAAAACCAACCAGACTAATCAAAATAGCCTGAATGCCCAATAATTCAGAATGTTCATCAGTTGAAACTGAATAGAACGTTCAGAATGTTCATCATGTTGAAACTGAACAGAACGTTGGAATTGACCGAATTCGTCAAATGGCAAGAGTATTCAAAGTGATCAGAGTGATAAAACCAGCCAGACTAATCAAAATAGCCTGAATGCCCAATAATTAAGAATGTTCATAATGTTGAAACTGAACAGAACGTTCATCATGTTGAAACTGAATATGACGTTGGAATTGACCGAATTCGTCAAATGACAAGAATAATCAAAGTGATCAGAGTGATAAAACCAGGCAGACAAATGAAAATAGCCTGAATGTCCAATAATTAAGATTGTTCAGCATGTTCAAAGTGAATATGACGTTGGAATTGACCGAATTCGTCAAATGACAAGAATAATCAAAGTGATCAGAGTGATAAAACCAGCCAGACTAATCAAAATAGCCTGAATGCCCAATAATTCAGAATGTTCATCATGTTGAAACTGAATAGAACGTTGGAATTGACCGAATTTGTCAAATGACAAGAATAATCAAAGTGATCAGAGTGATAAACCCAGCCAGACAAATGAAAATAGCCTGAATGTCCAATAATTCAGATTGTTCAGCATGTTCAAAGTGAATATGACGTAGAAATTGACCGAATTCGTCAAATGGCAAGAGTATTCAAAGTGATCAGAGTGATAAAACCAGCCAGACTAATCAAAATAGTATGAATGCCCAATAATTCAGAATGTTCATCATGTTGAAACTGAACAGAACGTTGGAATTGACCGAATTCGTCAAATGGAAAGAATAATCAAAGTGATCAGAGTGATAAAACCAGCCAGACTAATCAAAATAGCCTGAATGCCCAATAATTCAGAATGTTCATCATGTTGAAACTGAACAGAACGTTGGAATTGACCGAATTCGTCAAATGGCAAGAGTATTCAAAGTGATCAGAGTGATAAAACCAGCCAGACTAATCAAAATAGCCTGAATGCCCAATAATTCAGTATTCAAAGTGATCAGAGTGATAAAACCAGCCAGACTAATCAAAATAGCCTGAATGTCCAATAATTAAGATTGTTCAGCATGTTCAAAGTGAATATGACGTTGGAATTGACCGAATTCGTCAAATGACAAGAATAATCAAAGTGATCAGAGTGATAAAACCAGCCAGACTAATCAAAATAGCCTGAATGCCCAATAATTCAGAATGTTCATCATGTTGAAACTGAATAGAACGTTGGAATTGACCGAATTCGTCAAATGGCAAGAGTATTCAAAGTGATCAGAGTGATAAAACCAGCCAGACTAATCAAAATAGCATGAATGCCCAATAATTCAGAATGTTGATCATGTTGAAACTGAACAGAACGTTGGAATTGACCGAATTCGTCAAATGGCAAGAATAATCAAAGTGATCAGAGTGATAAAACCAGCCAGACTAATCAAAATAGCCTGAATGCCCAATAATTCAGAATGTTCATCATGTTGAAAATATGACGTTGGAATTGACCGAATTCGTCAAATGGCAAGAATAATCAAAGTGATCATAGTGATAAAACCAGCCAGACAAATGAAAATAGCCTGAATGTCCAATAATTAAGATTGTTCAGCATGTTCAAAGTGAATATGACGTTGAAATTGACCGAATTCGTCAAATGGCATGCATAATCAAAGTGATCAGAGTGATAAAACCAACCAGACAAATCAAAATAGTCTGAATGTCCAATAATTCAGATTGTTCAGCATGTTCAAAGTGAATATGACGTTGGAATTGACCGAATTCGTCAAATGGCAAGAATAATCAAAGTGATCAGAGTGATAAAACCAGCCAGACAAATGAAAATAGCCTGAATGCCCAATAATTCAGAATGTTCATCATGTTGAAACTGAATAGAACGTTGGAATTGACCGAATTCGTCAAATGACAAGAATAATCAAAGTGATCAGAGTAAACCAGATAAAACCAGTCAGACAAATGAAAATAGCCTGAATGTCCAATAATTCAGATTGTTCAGCATGTTCAAAGTGAATATGACGTTGAAATTGACCGAATTCGTCAAATGGCATGCATAATCAAAGTGATCAGAGTGATAAAACCAACCAGACAAATCAAAATAGTCTGAATGTCCAATAATTCAGATTGTTCAGCATGTTCAAAGTGAATATGACGTTGGAATTGACCGAATTCGTCAAATGGCAAGAATAATCAAAGTGATCAGAGTGATAAAACCAGCCAGACAAATGAAAATAGCCTGAATGTCCAATAATTAAGATTGTTCAGCATGTTCAAAGTGAATATGACGTTGGAATTGACCGAATTCGTCAATTGGCAAGAATAATCAAAGTGATCAGAGTGATAAAACCAGCCAGACTAATCAAAATAGCCTGAATGCCCAATAATTCAGAATGTTCATCATGTTGAAACAGAATAGAACGTTGGAATTGAACGAATTCGTCAAATGGCAAGAGTATTCAAAGTGATCAGAGTGATAAAACCAGCCAGACTAATCAAAATAGCCTGAATGCCCAATAATTCAGAATGTTCATCATGTTGAAACTGAATATGACGTTAGAATTGACCGAATTCGTCAAATGGCATGCATAATCAAAGTGATAAAACCAACCAGACAAATCAAAATAGACTGAATGTCCAATAATTCAGATTGTTCAGCATGTTCAAAGTGAATATGACGTCGGAATTGACCGAATTCGTCAAATGGCAAGAGTATTCAAAGTGATCAGAGTGATAAAACCAACCAGACTAATCAAAATAGCCTGAATGCCCAATAATTCAGAATGTTCATCAGTTGAAACTGAATAGAACGTTCAGAATGTTCATCATGTTGAAACTGAACAGAACGTTGGAATTGACCGAATTCGTCAAATGGCAAGAGTATTCAAAGTGATCAGAGTGATAAAACCAGCCAGACTAATCAAAATAGCCTGAATGCCCAATAATTCAGAATGTTCATAATGTTGAAACTGAACAGAACGTTCATCATGTTGAAACTGAATATGACGTTGGAATTGACCGAATTCGTCAAATGACAAGAATAATCAAAGTGATCAGAGTGATAAAACCAGGCAGACAAATGAAAATAGCCTGAATGTCCAATAATTAAGATTGTTCAGCATGTTCAAAGTGAATATGACGTTGGAATTGACCGAATTCGTCAAATGACAAGAATAATCAAAGTGATCAGAGTGATAAAACCAGCCAGACTAATCAAAATAGCCTGAATGCCCAATAATTCAGAATGTTCATCATGTTGAAACTGAATAGAACGTTGGAATTGACCGAATTTGTCAAATGACAAGAATAATCAAAGTGATCAGAGTGATAAACCCAGCCAGACAAATGAAAATAGCCTGAATGTCCAATAATTCAGATTGTTCAGCATGTTCAAAGTGAATATGACGTAGAAATTGACCGAATTCGTCAAATGGCAAGAGTATTCAAAGTGATCAGAGTGATAAAACCAGCCAGACTAATCAAAATAGTATGAATGCCCAATAATTCAGAATGTTCATCATGTTGAAACTGAACAGAACGTTGGAATTGACCGAATTCGTCAAATGGAAAGAATAATCAAAGTGATCAGAGTGATAAAACCAGCCAGACTAATCAAAATAGCCTGAATGCCCAATAATTCAGAATGTTCATCATGTTGAAACTGAACAGAACGTTGGAATTGACCGAATTCGTCAAATGGCAAGAGTATTCAAAGTGATCAGAGTGATAAAACCAGCCAGACTAATCAAAATAGCCTGAATGCCCAATAATTCAGAATGTTCATAATGTTGAAACTGAACAGAACGTTGGAATTGACCGAAGTCGTCAAATGGCAAGAGTATTCAAAGTGATCAGAGTGATAAAACCAGCCAGGCTAATCAAAATAGCCTGAATGCCCAATAATTCAGAATGTTCATCATGTTGAAACTGAATAGAACGTTGGAATTGACCGAATTCGTCAAATGGCAAGAATAATCAAAGTGATCAGAGTGATAAAACCAGTCAGACAAATGAAAATAGCCTGAATGTCCAATAATTCAGATTGTTCAGCATGTTCAAAGTGAATATGACGTTGAAATTGACCGAATTCGTCAAATGGCATGCATAATCAAAGTGATCAGAGTGATAAAACCAACCAGACAAATCAAAATAGTCTGAATGTCCAATAATTCAGATTGTTCAGCATGTTCAAAGTGAATATGACGTTGGAATTGACCGAATTCGTCAAATGGCAAGAATAATCAAAGTGATCAGAGTGATAAAACCAGCCAGACAAATGAAAATAGCCTGAATGTCCAATAATTAAGATTGTTCAGCATGTTCAAAGTGAATATGACGTTGGAATTGACCGAATTCGTCAATTGGCAAGAATAATCAAAGTGATCATAGTGATAAAACCAGCCAGACTAATCAAAATAGCCTGAATGCCCAATAATTCAGAATGTTCATCATGTTGAAACTGAATAGAACGTTGGAATTGACCGAATTCGTCAAATGGCAAGAGTATTCAAAGTGATCAGAATGATAAAACCAGCCAGACTAATCAAAATAGCCTGAATGCCCAATAATTCAGAATGTTCATCATGTTGAAACTGAATAGAACGTTGGAATTGACCGAATTCGTCAAATGGCAAGAGTATTCAAAGTGATCAGAGTGATAAAACCAACCAGACTAATCAAAATAGCCTGAATGCCCAATAATTCAGAATGTTCATCATGTTGAAACTGATCAGAAAGTTGGAATTGACCGAATTCGTCAAATGGAAAGAATAATCAAAGTGATCAGAGTGATAAAACCAGCCAGACTAATCAAAATAGCCTGAATGCCCAATAATTCAGAATGTTCATCATGTTGAAACTGAACAGAACGTTGGAATTGACCGAATTCGTCAAATGGCAAGAGTATTCAAAGTGATCAGAGTGATAAAACCAGCCAGACTAATCAAAATAGCCTGAATGCCCAATAATTCAGAATGTTCATAATGTTGAAACTGAACAGAACGTTGGAATTGACCGAATTCGTCAAATGGCAAGAGTATTCAAAGTGATCAGAGTGATAAAACCAGCCAGGCTAATCAAAATAGCCTGAATGCCCAATAATTCAGAATGTTCATCATGTTGAAACTGAATAGAACGTTGGAATTGACCGAATTCGTCAAATGGCAAGAATAATCAAAGTGATCAGAGTGATAAAACCAGTCAGACAAATGAAAATAGCCTGAATGTCCAATAATTCAGATTGTTCAGCATGTTCAAAGTGAATATGACGTTGAAATTGACCGAATTCGTCAAATGGCATGCATAATCAAAGTGATCAGAGTTATAAAACCAACCAGACAAATCAAAATAGTCTGAATGTCCAATAATTCAGATTGTTCAGCATGTTCAAAGTGAATATGACGTTGGAATTGACCGAATTCGTCAAATGGCAAGAATAATCAAAGTGATCAGAGTGATAAAACCAGCCAGACAAATGAAAATAGCCTGAATGTCCAATAATTAAGATTGTTCAGCATGTTCAAATTGAATATGACGTTGGAATTGACCGAATTCGTCAATTCGCAAGAATAATCAAAGTGATCAGAGTGATAAAACCAGCCAGACTAATCAAAGTAGCCTGAATGCCCAATAATTCAGAATGTTCATCATGTTGAAACTGAATAGAACGTTGGAATTGACCGAATTCGTCAAATGGCAAGAGTATTCAAAGTGATCAGAGTGATAAAACCAGCCAGACTAATCAAAATAGCCTGAATGCCCAATAATTCAGAATGTTCATCATGTTGAAACTGAATAGAACGTTGGAATTGACCGAATTCGTCAAATGGCAAGAGTATTCAAAGTGATCAGAGTGATAAAACCAACCAGACTAATCAAAATAGCCTGAATGCCCAATAATTCAGAATGTTCATCAGTTGAAACTGAATAGAACGTTGGAATTGACCGAATTCGTCAAATGGCAAGAGTATTCAAAGTGATAAGAGTGATAAAACCAGCCAGACTAATCAAAATAGCCTGAATGCCCAATAATTCAGAATGTTCATCATGTTAAAACTGAATAGACCGTTGGAATTGACCGAATTCGTCAAATGGCAAGAGTATTCAAAGTGATCAGAGTGATAAAACCAGCCAGACTAATCAAAATAGCCTGAATGTCCAATAATTAAGATTGTTCAGCATGTTCAAAGTGAATATGACGTTGGAATTGACCGAATTCGTCAAATGGCAAGAGTATTCAAAGTGATCAGAGTGATAAAACCAGCCAGACTAATCAAAATAGCATGAATGCCCAATAATTCAGAATGTTGATCATGTTGAAACTGAACAGAACGTTGGAATTGACCGAATTCGTCAAATGGCAAGAATAATCAAAGTGATCAGAGTGATAAAACCAGCCAGACTAATCAAAATAGCCTGAATGCCCAATAATTCAGAATGTTCATCATGTTGAAAATATGACGTTGGAATTGACCGAATTCGTCAAATGGCAAGAATAATCAAAGTGATCATAGTGATAAAACCAGCCAGACAAATGAAAATAGCCTGAATGTCCAATAATTAAGATTGTTCAGCATGTTCAAAGTGAATATGACGTTGAAATTGACCGAATTCGTCAAATGGCATGCATAATCAAAGTGATCAGAGTGATAAAACCAGCCAGACAAATGAAAATAGCCTGAATGCCCAATAATTCAGAATGTTCATCATGTTGAAACTGAATAGAACGTTGGAATTGACCGAATTCGTCAAATGACAAGAATAATCAAAGTGATCAGAGTAAACCAGATAAAACCAGTCAGACAAATGAAAATAGCCTGAATGTCCAATAATTCAGATTGTTCAGCATGTTCAAAGTGAATATGACGTTGAAATTGACCGAATTCGTCAAATGGCATGCATAATCAAAGTGATCAGAGTGATAAAACCAACCAGACAAATCAAAATAGTCTGAATGTCCAATAATTCAGATTGTTCAGCATGTTCAAAGTGAATATGACGTTGGAATTGACCGAATTCGTCAAATGACAAGAGTATTCAAAGTGATCAGAGTGATAAAACCAGCCAGACTAATCAAAATAGCCTGAATGTCCAATAATTAAGATTGTTCAGCATGTTCAAAGTGAATATGACGTTGGAATTGACCGAATTCGTCAAATGACAAGAATAATCAAAGTGATCAGAGTGATAAAACCAGCCAGACTAATCAAAATAGCCTGAATGCCCAATAATTCAGAATGTTCATCATGTTGAAACTGAATAGAACGTTGGAATTGACCGAATTCGTCAAATGGCAAGAGTATTCAAAGTGATCAGAGTGATAAAACCAGCCAGACTAATCAAAATAGCATGAATGCCCAATAATTCAGAATGTTGATCATGTTGAAACTGAACAGAACGTTGGAATTGACCGAATTCGTCAAATGGCAAGAATAATCAAAGTGATCAGAGTGATAAAACCAGCCAGACTAATCAAAATAGCCTGAATGCCCAATAATTCAGAATGTTCATCATGTTGAAAATATGACGTTGGAATTGACCGAATTCGTCAAATGGCAAGAATAATCAAAGTGATCATAGTGATAAAACCAGCCAGACAAATGAAAATAGCCTGAATGTCCAATAATTAAGATTGTTCAGCATGTTCAAAGTGAATATG
Source organism: Hydrotaea cyrtoneurina (assembly GCA_958296145.1). Lineage (NCBI taxonomy): Eukaryota > Metazoa > Arthropoda > Insecta > Diptera > Muscidae > Hydrotaea > Hydrotaea cyrtoneurina. Next base: position 81,014,405 of record OY282513.1, read on the forward strand.
ACGTTGAAATTGACCGAATTCGTCAAATGGCATGCATAATCAAAGTGATCAGAGTGATAAAACCAACCAGACAAATCAAAATAGTCTGAATGTCCAATAATTCAGATTGTTCAGCATGTTCAAAGTGAATATGACGTTGGAATTGACCGAATTCGTCAAATGGCAAGAATAATCAAAGTGATCAGAGTGATAAAACCAGCCAGACAAATGAAAATAGCCTGAATGCCCAATAATTCAGAATGTTCATCATGTTGAAACTGAATAGAACGTTGGAATTGACCGAATTCGTCAAATGACAAGAATAATCAAAGTGATCAGAGTAAACCAGATAAAACCAGTCAGACAAATGAAAATAGCCTGAATGTCCAATAATTCAGATTGTTCAGCATGTTCAAAGTGAATATGACGTTGAAATTGACCGAATTCGTCAAATGGCATGCATAATCAAAGTGATCAGAGTGATAAAACCAACCAGACAAATCAAAATAGTCTGAATGTCCAATAATTCAGATTGTTCAGCATGTTCAAAGTGAATATGACGTTGGAATTGACCGAATTCGTCAAATGGCAAGAATAATCAAAGTGATCAGAGTGATAAAACCAGCCAGACAAATGAAAATAGCCTGAATGCCCAATAATTCAGAATGTTCATCATGTTGAAACTGAATAGAACGTTGGAATTGACCGAATTCGTCAAATGGCAAGAATAATCAAAGTGATCAGAGTGATAAAACCAGCCAGACTAATCAAAATAGCCTGAATGCCCAATAATTCAGAATGTTCATCATGTTGAAACTGAATAGACCGTTGGAATTGACCGAATTCGTCAAATGGCAAGAGTATTCAAAGTGATCAGAGTGATAAAACCAACCAGACTAATCAAAATAGCCTGAATGCCCAATAATTCAGAATGTTCATCATGTTGAAACTGAATAGACCGTTGGAATTGACCGAATTCGTCAAATGGCAAGAGTATTCAAAGTGATCAGAGTGATAAAACCAACCAGACTAATCAAAATAGCCTGAATGCCCAATAATTCAGAATGTTCATCATGTTGAAACTGAATAGAACGTTGGAATTGACCGAATTCGTCAAATGGCAAGAGTATTCAAAGTGATCAGAGTGATAAAACCAGCCAGACTAATCAAAATAGCATGAATGCCCAATAATTCAGAATGTTCATCATGTTGAAACTGAACAGAACGTTGGAATTGACCGAATTCGTCAAATGGCAAGAATAATCAAAGTGATCAGAGTGATGAAACCAACCAGACTAATCAAAATAGCCTGAATGCCCAATAATTCAGAATGTTCATCATGTTGAAACTGAATAGACCGTTGGAATTGACCGAATTCGTCAAATGGCAAGAGTATTCAAAGTGATCAGAGTGATAAAACCAACCAGACTAATCAAAATAGCCTGAATGCCCAATAATTCAGAATGTTCATCATGTTGAAACTGAATAGACCGTTGGAATTGACCGAATTCGTCAAATGGCAAGAGTATTCAAAGTGATCAGAGTGATAAAACCAACCAGACTAATCAAAATAGCCTGAATGCCCAATAATTCAGAATGTTCATCATGTTGATACTGAATAGAACGTTGGAATTGACCGAATTCGTCAAATGGCAAGAGTATTCAAAGTGATCAGAGTGATAAAACCAGCCAGACTAATCAAAATAGCCTGAATGCCCAATAATTCAGAATGTTCATCATGTTGAAACTGAATAGAACGTTGAAATTGACCGAATTCGTCAAATGGCAAGAGTATTCAAAGTGATCAGAGTGATAAAACCAGCCAGACTAATCAAAATAGCATGAATGCCCAATAATTCAGAATGTTCATCATGTTGAAACTGAACAGAACGTTGGAATTGACCGAATTCGTCAATTGGCAAGAATAACCAAAGTGATCAGAGTGATAAAACCAGCCAGACTAATCAAACTAGCCTGAATGCCCAATAATTCAGAATGTTCATCATGTTGAAACTGAATAGAACGTTGGAATTGACCGAATTCGTCAAATGGCAAGAGTATTCAAAGTGATCAGAGTGATAAAACCAACCAGACAAATGAAAATAGCCTGAATGTCCAATAATTAAGATTGTTCAGCATGTTCAAAGTGAATATGACGTTGAAATTGACCGAATTCGTCAAATGGCATGCATAATCAAAGTGATCAGAGGGATAAAACCAACCAGACAAATCAAAATAGTCTGAATGTCCAATAATTCAGATTGTTCAGCATGTTCAAAGTGAATATGACGTTGAAATTGACCGAATTCGTCAAATGGCATGCATAATCAAAGTGATCAGAGTGATAAAACCAACCAGACAAATCAAAATAGTCTGAATGTCCAATAATTCAGATTGTTCAGCATGTTCAAAGTGAATATGACGTTGGAATTGACCGAATTCGTCAAATGGCAAGAATAATCAAAGTGATCAGAGTGATAAAACCAGCCAGCCAAATGAAAATAGCCTGAATGCCCAATAATTCAGAATGTTCATCATGTTGAAACTGAATAGAACGATGGAATTGAACGAATTCGTCAAATGGCAAGAGTATTCAAAGTGATCAGAGTGATAAAACCAGCCAGACTAATCAAACTAGCCTGAATGCCCAATAATTCAGAATGTTCATCATGTTGAAACTGAATAGAACGTTGGAATTGACCGAATTCGTCAAATGGCAAGAGTATTCAAAGTGATCAGAGTGATAAAACCAACCAGACTAATCAAAATAGCCTGAATGCCCAATAATTCAGAATGTTCATCAGTTGAAACTGAATAGAACGTTGGAATTGACCGAATTCGTCAAATGGCAAGAGTATTCAAAGTGATCAGAGTGATAAAACCAGCCAGACTAATCAAAATAGCCTGAATGCCCAATAATTCAGAATGTTCATCATGTTGAAACTGAATAGACCGTTGGAATTGACCGAATTCGTCAAATGGCAAGAGTATTCAAAGTGATCAGAGTGATAAAACCAACCAGACTAATCAAAATAGCCTGAATGCCCAATAATTCAGAATGTTCATCATGTTGAAACTGAATAGGCCGTTGGAATTGACCGAATTCGTCAAATGGCAAGAGTATTCAAAGTGATCAGAGTGATAAAACCAACCAGACTAATCAAAATAGCCTGAATGCCCAATAATTCAGAATGTTCATCATGTTGAAACTGAATAGAACGTTGGAATTGACCGAATTCGTCAAATGGCAAGAGTATTCAAAGTGATCAGAGTGATAAAACCAGCCAGACTAATCAAAATAGCCTGAATGTCCAATAATTAAGATTGTTCAGCATGTTCAAAGTGAATATGACGTTGGAATTGACCGAATTCGTAAAATCACAAGAATAATCAAAGTGATCAGAGTGATAAAACCAGCCAGACTAATCAAAATAGCCTGAATGCCCAATAATTCAGAATGTTCATCATGTTGAAACTGAATAGAACGTTGGAATTGACCGAATTCGTCAAATGGCAAGAGTATTCAAAGTGATCAGAGTGATAAAACCAGCCAGACTAATCAAAATAGCATGAATGCCCAATAATTCAGAATGTTCATCATGTTGAAACTGAACAGAACGTTGGAATTGACCGAATTCGTCAATTGGCAAGAATAACCAAAGTGATCAGAGTGATAAAACCAGCCAGACTAATCAAACTAGCCTGAATGCCCAATAATTCAGAATGTTCATCATGTTGAAACTGAATAGAACGTTGGAATTGACCGAATTCGTCAAATGGCATGCATAATCAAAGTGATCAGAGTGATAAAACCAACCAGACAAATGAAAATAGCCTGAATGTCCAATAATTAAGATTGTTCAGCATGTTCAAAGTGAATATGACGTTGAAATTGACCGAATTCGTCAAATGGCATGCATAATCAAAGTGATCAGAGTGATAAAACCAACCAGATAAATCAAAATAGTCTGAATGTCCAATAATTCAGATTGTTCAGCATGTTCAAAGTGAATATGACGTTGAAATTGACCGAATTCGTCAAATGGCATGCATAATCAAAGTGATCAGAGTGATAAAACCAACCAGACAAATTAAAATAGTCTGAATGTCCAATAATTCAGATTGTTCAGCATGTTCAAAGTGAATATGACGTTGGAATTGACCGAATTCGTCAAATGGCAAGAATAATCAAAGTGATCAGAGTGATAAAACCAGCCAGACAAATGAAAATAGCCTGAATGCCCAATAATTCAGAATGTTCATCATGTTGAAACTGAATAGAACGATGGAATTGAACGAATTCGTCAAATGGCAAGAGTATTCAAAGTGATCAGAGTGATAAAACCAGCCAGACTAATCAAACTAGCCTGAATGCCCAATAATTCAGAATGTTCATCATGTTGAAACTGAATAGAACGTTGGAATTGACCGAATTCGTCAAATGGCAAGAGTATTCAAAGTGATCAGGGTGATAAAACCAACCAGACTAATCAAAATAGCCTGAATGCCCAATAATTCAGAATGTTCATCAGTTGAAACTGAATAGAACGTTGGAATTGACCGAATTCGTCAAATGGCAAGAGTATTCAAAGTGATCAGAGTGATAAAACCAGCCAGACTAATCAAAATAGCCTGAATGCCCAATAATTCAGAATGTTCATCATGTTGAAAATATGACGTTGGAATTGACCGAATTCGTCAAATGGCAAGAATAATCAAAGTGATCATAGTGATAAAACCAGCCAGACAAATGAAAATAGCCTGAATGCCCAATAATTCAGAATGTTCATCATGTTGAAACTGAATAGACCGTTGGAATTGACCGAATTCGTCAAATGGCAAGAGTATTCAAAGTGATCAGAGTGATAAAACCAACCAGACTAATCAAAATAGCCTGAATGCCCAATAATTCAGAATGTTCATCATGTTGAAACTGAATAGGCCGTTGGAATTGACCGAATTCGTCAAATGGCAAGAGTATTCAAAGTGATCAGAGTGATAAAACCAGCCAGACTAATCAAAATAGCCTGAATGCCCAATAATTCAGAATGTTCATCATGTTGAAACTGAATAGACCGTTGGAATTGACCGAATTCGTCAAATGGCAAGAGTATTCAAAGTGATCAGAGTGATAAAACCAACCAGACTAATCAAAATAGCCTGAATGCCCAATAATTCAGAATGTTCATCATGTTGAAACTGAATAGGCCGTTGGAATTGACCGAATTCGTCAAATGGCAAGAGTATTCAAAGTGATCAGAGTGATAAAACCAACCAGACTAATCAAAATAGCCTGAATGCCCAATAATTCAGAATGTTCATCAGTTGAAACTGAATAGAACGTTGGAATTGACCGAATTCGTCAAATGGCAAGAGTATTCAAAGTGATCAGAGTGATAAAACCAGCCAGACTAATCAAAATAGCCTGAATGCCCAATAATTCAGAATGTTCATCATGTTGAAAATATGACGTTGGAATTGACCGAATTCGTCAAATGGCAAGAATAATCAAAGTGATCATAGTGATAAAACCAGCCAGACAAATGAAAATAGCCTGAATGCCCAATAATTCAGAATGTTCATCATGTTGAAACTGAATAGACCGTTGGAATTGACCGAATTCGTCAAATGGCAAGAATAATCAAAGTGATCAGAGTGATAAAACCAGCCAGACTAATCAAAATAGCCTGAATGCCCAATAATTCAGAATGTTCATCATGTTGAAACTGAATAGACCGTTGGAATTGACCGAATTCGTCAAATGGCAAGAGTATTCAAAGTGATCAGAGTGATAAAACCAACCAGACTAATCAAAATAGCCTGAATGCCCAATAATTCAGAATGTTCATCATGTTGAAACTGAATAGACCGTTGGAATTGACCGAATTCGTCAAATGGCAAGAGTATTCAAAGTGATCAGAGTGATAAAACCAACCAGACTAATCAAAATAGCCTGAATGCCCAATAATTCAGAATGTTCATCATGTTGAAACTGAATAGAACGTTGGAATTGACCGAATTCGTCAAATGGCAAGAGTATTCAAAGTGATCAGAGTGATAAAACCAGCCAGACTAATCAAAATAGCATGAATGCCCAATAATTCAGAATGTTCATCATGTTGAAACTGAACAGAACGTTGGAATTGACCGAATTCGTCAAATGGCAAGAATAATCAAAGTGATCAGAGTGATAAAACCAACCAGACTAATCAAAATAGCCTGAATGCCCAATAATTCAGAATGTTCATCATGTTGAAACTGAATAGACCGTTGGAATTGACCGAATTCGTCAAATGGCAAGAGTATTCAAAGTGATCAGAGTGATAAAACCAACCAGACTAATCAAAATAGCCTGAATGCCCAATAATTCAGAATGTTCATCATGTTGAAACTGAATAGACCGTTGGAATTGACCGAATTCGTCAAATGGCAAGAGTATTCAAAGTGATCAGAGTGATAAAACCAACCAGACTAATCAAAATAGCCTGAATGCCCAATAATTCAGAATGTTCATCATGTTGATACTGAATAGAACGTTGGAATTGACCGAATTCGTCAAATGGCAAGAGTATTCAAAGTGATCAGAGTGATAAAACCAGCCAGACTAATCAAAATAGCCTGAATGCCCAATAATTCAGAATGTTCATCATGTTGAAACTGAATAGAACGTTGAAATTGACCGAATTCGTCAAATGGCAAGAGTATTCAAAGTGATCAGAGTGATAAAACCAGCCAGACTAATCAAAATAGCATGAATGCCCAATAATTCAGAATGTTCATCATGTTGAAACTGAACAGAACGTTGGAATTGACCGAATTCGTCAATTGGCAAGAATAACCAAAGTGATCAGAGTGATAAAACCAGCCAGACTAATCAAACTAGCCTGAATGCCCAATAATTCAGAATGTTCATCATGTTGAAACTGAATAGAACGTTGGAATTGACCGAATTCGTCAAATGGCAAGAGTATTCAAAGTGATCAGAGTGATAAAACCAACCAGACAAATGAAAATAGCCTGAATGTCCAATAATTAAGATTGTTCAGCATGTTCAAAGTGAATATGACGTTGAAATTGACCGAATTCGTCAAATGGCATGCATAATCAAAGTGATCAGAGGGATAAAACCAACCAGACAAATCAAAATAGTCTGAATGTCCAATAATTCAGATTGTTCAGCATGTTCAAAGTGAATATGACGTTGAAATTGACCGAATTCGTCAAATGGCATGCATAATCAAAGTGATCAGAGTGATAAAACCAACCAGACAAATCAAAATAGTCTGAATGTCCAATAATTCAGATTGTTCAGCATGTTCAAAGTGAATATGACGTTGGAATTGACCGAATTCGTCAAATGGCAAGAATAATCAAAGTGATCAGAGTGATAAAACCAGCCAGCCAAATGAAAATAGCCTGAATGCCCAATAATTCAGAATGTTCATCATGTTGAAACTGAATAGAACGATGGAATTGAACGAATTCGTCAAATGGCAAGAGTATTCAAAGTGATCAGAGTGATAAAACCAGCCAGACTAATCAAACTAGCCTGAATGCCCAATAATTCAGAATGTTCATCATGTTGAAACTGAATAGAACGTTGGAATTGACCGAATTCGTCAAATGGCAAGAGTATTCAAAGTGATCAGAGTGATAAAACCAACCAGACTAATCAAAATAGCCTGAATGCCCAATAATTCAGAATGTTCATCAGTTGAAACTGAATAGAACGTTGGAATTGACCGAATTCGTCAAATGGCAAGAGTATTCAAAGTGATCAGAGTGATAAAACCAGCCAGACTAATCAAAATAGCCTGAATGCCCAATAATTCAGAATGTTCATCATGTTGAAAATATGACGTTGGAATTGACCGAATTCGTCAAATGGCAAGAATAATCAAAGTGATCATAGTGATAAAACCAGCCAGACAAATGAAAATAGCCTGAATGCCCAATAATTCAGAATGTTCATCATGTTGAAACTGAATAGACCGTTGGAATTGATCGAATTCGTCAAATGGCAAGAGTATTCAAAGTGATCAGAGTGATAAAACCAACCAGACTAATCAAAATAGCCTGAATGCCCAATAATTCAGAATGTTCATCATGTTGAAACTGAATAGGCCGTTGGAATTGACCGAATTCGTCAAATGGCAAGAGTATTCAAAGTGATCAGAGTGATAAAACCAACCAGACTAATCAAAATAGCCTGAATGCCCAATAATTCAGAATGTTCATCATGTTGAAACTGAATAGAACGTTGGAATTGACCGAATTCGTCAAATGGCAAGAGTATTCAAAGTGATCAGAGTGATAAAACCAGCCAGACTAATCAAAATAGCCTGAATGTCCAATAATTAAGATTGTTCAGCATGTTCAAAGTGAATATGACGTTGGAATTGACCGAATTCGTCAAATCACAAGAATAATCAAAGTGATCAGAGTGATAAAACCAGCCAGACTAATCAAAATAGCCTGAATGCCCAATAATTCAGAATGTTCATCATGTTGAAACTGAATAGAACGTTGGAATTGACCGAATTCGTCAAATGGCAAGAGTATTCAAAGTGATCAGAGTGATAAAACCAGCCAGACTAATCAAAATAGCATGAATGCCCAATAATTCAGAATGTTCATCATGTTGAAACTGAACAGAACGTTGGAATTGACCGAATTCGTCAATTGGCAAGAATAACCAAAGTGATCAGAGTGATAAAACCAGCCAGACTAATCAAACTAGCCTGAATGCCCAATAATTCAGAATGTTCATCATGTTGAAACTGAATAGAACGTTGGAATTGACCGAATTCGTCAAATGGCATGCATAATCAAAGTGATCAGAGTGATAAAACCAACAAGACAAATGAAAATAGCCTGAATGTCCAATAATTAAGATTGTTCAGCATGTTCAAAGTGAATATGACGTTGAAATTGACCGAATTCGTCAAATGGCATGCATAATCAAAGTGATCAGAGTGATAAAACCAACCAGATAAATCAAAATAGTCTGAATGTCCAATAATTCAGATTGTTCAGCATGTTCAAAGTGAATATGACGTTGAAATTGACCGAATTCGTCAAATGGCATGCATAATCAAAGTGATCAGAGTGATAAAACCAACCAGACAAATTAAAATAGTCTGAATGTCCAATAATTCAGATTGTTCAGCATGTTCAAAGTGAATATGACGTTGGAATTGACCGAATTCGTCAAATGGCAAGAATAATCAAAGTGATCAGAGTGATAAAACCAGCCAGACAAATGAAAATAGCCTGAATGCCCAATAATTCAGAATGTTCATCATGTTGAAACTGAATAGAACGATGGAATTGAACGAATTCGTCAAATGGCAAGAGTATTCAAAGTGATCAGAGTGATAAAACCAGCCAGACTAATCAAACTAGCCTGAATGTCCAATAATTCAGAATGTTCATCATGTTGAAACTGAATAGAACGTTGGAATTGACCGAATTCGTCAAATGGCAAGAGTATTCAAAGTGATCAGAGTGATAAAACCAACCAGACTAATCAAAATAGCCTGAATGCCCAATAATTCAGAATGTTCATCAGTTGAAACTGAATAGAACGTTGGAATTGACCGAATTCGTCAAATGGCAAGAGTATTCAAAGTGATCAGAGTGATAAAACCAGCCAGACTAATCAAAATAGCCTGAATGCCCAATAATTCAGAATGTTCATCATGTTGAAAATATGACGTTGGAATTGACCGAATTCGTCAAATGGCAAGAATAATCAAAGTGATCATAGTGATAAAACCAGCCAGACAAATGAAAATAGCCTGAATGCCCAATAATTCAGAATGTTCATCATGTTGAAACTGAATAGACCGTTGGAATTGACCGAATTCGTCAAATGGCAAGAGTATTCAAAGTGATCAGAGTGATAAAACCAACCAGACTAATCAAAATAGCCTGAATGCCCAATAATTCAGAATGTTCATCATGTTGAAACTGAATAGGCCGTTGGAATTGACCGAATTCGTCAAATGGCAAGAGTATTCAAAGTGATCAGAGTGATAAAACCAACCAGACTAATCAAAATTGCCTGAATGCCCAATAATTCAGAATGTTCATCATGTTGAAACTGAATAGAACGTTGGAATTGACCGAATTCGTCAAATGGCAAGAGTATTCAAAGTGATCAGAGTGATAAAACCAGCCAGACTAATCAAAATAGCCTGAATGCCCAATAATTCAGAATGTTCATCATGTTGAAAATATGACGTTGGAATTGACCGAATTCGTCAAATGGCAAGAATAATCAAAGTGAACATAGTGATAAAACCAGCCAGACAAATGAAAATAGCCTGAATGTCCAATAATTAAGATTGTTCAGCATGTTCAAAGTGAATATGACGTTGAAATTGACCGAATTCGTCAAATGGCATGCATAATCAAAGTGATCAGAGTGATAAAACCAACCAGACAAATCAAAATAGTCTGAATGTCCAATAATTCAGATTGTTCAGCATGTTCAAAGTGAATATGACGTTGGAATTGACCGAATTCGTCAAATGGCAAGAATAATCAAAGTGATCAGAGTGATAAAACCAGCCAGACAAATGAAAATAGCCTGAATGCCCAATAATTCAGAATGTTCATCATGTTGAAACTGAATAGAACGTTGGAATTGACCGAATTCGTCAAATGACAAGAATAATCAAAGTGATCAGAGTAAACCAGATAAAACCAGTCAGACAAATGAAAATAGCCTGAATGTCCAATAATTCAGATTGTTCAGCATGTTCAAAGTGAATATGACGTTGAAATTGACCGAATTCGTCAAATGGCATGCATAATCAAAGTGATCAGAGTGATAAAACCAACCAGACAAATCAAAATAGTCTGAATGTCCAATAATTCAGATTGTTCAGCATGTTCAAAGTGAATATGACGTTGGAATTGACCGAATTCGTCAAATGACAAGAGTATTCAAAGTGATCAGAGTGATAAAACCAGCCAGACTAATCAAAATAGCCTGAATGTCCAATAATTAAGATTGTTCAGCATGTTCAAAGTGAATATGACGTTGGAATTGACCGAATTCGTCAAATGACAAGAATAATCAAAGTGATCAGAGTGATAAAACCAGCCAGACTAATCAAAATAGCCTGAATGCCCAATAATTCAGAATGTTCATCATGTTGAAACTGAATAGAACGTTGGAATTGACCGAATTCGTCAAATGGCAAGAGTATTCAAAGTGATCAGAGTGATAAAACCAGCCAGACTAATCAAAATAGCATGAATGCCCAATAATTCAGAATGTTGATCATGTTGAAACTGAACAGAACGTTGGAATTGACCGAATTCGTCAAATGGCAAGAATAATCAAAGTGATCAGAGTGATAAAACCAGCCAGACTAATCAAAATAGCCTGAATGCCCAATAATTCAGAATGTTCATCATGTTGAAAATATGACGTTGGAATTGACCGAATTCGTCAAATGGCAAGAATAATCAAAGTGATCATAGTGATAAAACCAGCCAGACAAATGAAAATAGCCTGAATGTCCAATAATTAAGATTGTTCAGCATGTTCAAAGTGAATATGACGTTGAAATTGACCGAATTCGTCAAATGGCATGCATAATCAAAGTGATCAGAGTGATAAAACCAACCAGACAAATCAAAATAGTCTGAATGTCCAATAATTCAGATTGTTCAGCATGTTCAAAGTGAATATGATGTTGGAATTGACCGAATTCGTCAAATGGCAAGAATAATCAAAGTGATCAGAGTGATAAAACCAGCCAGACAAATGAAAATAGCCTGAATGCCCAATAATTCAGAATGTTCATCATGTTGAAACTGAATAGAACGTTGGAATTGACCGAATTCGTCAAATGACAAGAATAATCAAAGTGATCAGAGTAAACCAGATAAAACCAGTCAGACAAATGAAAATAGCCTGAATGTCCAATAATTCAGATTGTTCAGCATGTTCAAAGTGAATATGACGTTGAAATTGACCGAATTCGTCAAATGGCATGCATAATCAAAGTGATCAGAGTGATAAAACCAACCAGACAAATCAAAATAGTCTGAATGTCCAATAATTCAGATTGTTCAGCATGTTCAAAGTGAATATGACGTTGGAATTGACCGAATTCGTCAAATGGCAAGAATAATCAAAGTGATCAGAGTGATAAAACCAGCCAGACAAATGAAAATAGCCTGAATGTCCAATAATTAAGATTGTTCAGCATGTTCAAAGTGAATATGACGTTGGAATTGACCGAATTCGTCAATTGGCAAGAATAATCAAAGTGATCAGAGTGATAAAACCAGCCAGACTAATCAAAATAGCCTGAATGCCCAATAATTCAGAATGTTCATCATGTTGAAACTGAATAGAACGTTGGAATTGAACGAATTCGTCAAATGGCAAGAGTATTCAAAGTGATCAGAGTGATAAAACCAGCCAGACTAATCAAAATAGCCTGAATGCCCAATAATTCAGAATGTTCATCATGTTGAAACTGAATAGAACGTTGGAATTGACCGAATTCGTCAAATGGCAAGAGTATTCAAAGTGATCAGAGTGATAAAACCAACCAGACTAATCAAAATAGCCTGAATGCCCAATAATTCAGAATGTTCATCAGTTGAAACTGAATAGAACGTTGGAATTGACCGAATTCGTCAAATGGCAAGAGTATTCAAAGTGATCAGAGTGATAAAACCAGCCAGACTAACAAAATAGCCTGAATGCCCAATAATTCAGAATCTTCATCATGTTGAAACTGAATATGACGTTGGAATTGACCGAATTCGTCAAATGACAAGAATAATCAAAGTGATCAGAGTGATAAAACCAGCCAGACTAATCATAATAGCCTGAATGCCCAATAATTCAGAATGTTCATCATGTTGAAACTGAATAGAACGTTGGAATTGACCGAATTCGTCAAATGGCAAGAATAATCAAAGTGATCAGAGTGATAAAACCAGCCAGACTAATCAAAATAGCCTGAATGCCCAATAATTCAGAATGTTCATCATGTTGAAACTGAATAGACCGTTGGAATTGACCGAATTCGTCAAATGGCAAGAGTATTCAAAGTGATCAGAGTGATAAAACCAACCAGACTAATCAAAATAGCCTGAATGCCCAATAATTCAGAATGTTCATCATGTTGAAACTGAATAGACCGTTGGAATTGACCGAATTCGTCAAATGGCAAGAGTATTCAAAGTGATCAGAGTGATAAAACCAACCAGACTAATCAAAATAGCCTGAATGCCCAATAATTCAGAATGTTCATCATGTTGAAACTGAATAGAACGTTGGAATTGACCGAATTCGTCAAATGGCAAGAGTATTCAAAGTGATCAGAGTGATAAAACCAGCCAGACTAATCAAAATAGCATGAATGCCCAATAATTCAGAATGTTCATCATGTTGAAACTGAACAGAACGTTGGAATTGACCGAATTCGTCAAATGGCAAGAATAATCAAAGTGATCAGAGTGATAAAACCAACCAGACTAATCAAAATAGCCTGAATGCCCAATAATTCAGAATGTTCATCATGTTGAAACTGAATAGACCGTTGGAATTGACCGAATTCGTCAAATGGCAAGAGTATTCAAAGTGATCAGAGTGATAAAACCAACCAGACTAATCAAAATAGCCTGAATGCCCAATAATTCAGAATGTTCATCATGTTGAAACTGAATAGACCGTTGGAATTGACCGAATTCGTCAAATGGCAAGAGTATTCAAAGTGATCAGAGTGATAAAACCAACCAGACTAATCAAAATAGCCTGAATGCCCAATAATTCAGAATGTTCATCATGTTGATACTGAATAGAACGTTGGAATTGACCGAATTCGTCAAATGGCAAGAGTATTCAAAGTGATCAGAGTGATAAAACCAGCCAGACTAATCAAAATAGCCTGAGCGCCCAATAATTCAGAATGTTCATCATGTTGAAACTGAATAGAACGTTGAAATTGACCGAATTCGTCAAATGGCAAGAGTATTCAAAGTGATCAGAGTGATAAAACCAGCCAGACTAATCAAAATAGCATGAATGCCCAATAATTCAGAATGTTCATCATGTTGAAACTGAACAGAACGTTGGAATTGACCGAATTCGTCAATTGGCAAGAATAACCAAAGTGATCAGAGTGATAAAACCAGCCAGACTAATCAAACTAGCCTGAATGCCCAATAATTCAGAATGTTCATCATGTTGAAACTGAATAGAACGTTGGAATTGACCGAATTCGTCAAATGGCAAGAGTATTCAAAGTGATCAGAGTGATAAAAAAAACCAGACAAATGAAAATAGCCTGAATGTCCAATAATTAAGTTTGTTCAGCATGTTCAAAGTGAATATGACGTTGAAATTGACCGAATTCGTCAAATGGCATGCATAATCAAAGTGATCAGAGTGATAAAACCAACCAGACAAATCAAAATAGTCTGAATGTCCAATAATTCAGATTGTTCAGCATGTTCAAAGTGAATATGACGTTGAAATTGACCGAATTCGTCAAATGGCATGCATAATCAAAGTGATCAGAGTGATAAAACCAACCAGACAAATCAAAATAGTCTGAATGTCCAATAATTCAGATTGTTCAGCATGTTCACAGTGAATATGACGTTGGAATTGACCGAATTCGTCAAATGGCAAGAATAATCAAAGTGATCAGAGTGATAAAACCAGCCAGACAAATGAAAATAGCCTGAATGCCCAATAATTCAGAATGTTCATCATGTTGAAACTGAATAGAACGATGGAATTGAACGAATTCGTCAAATGGCAAGAGTATTCAAAGTGATCAGAGTGATAAAACCAGCCAGACTAATCAAACTAGCCTGAATGCCCAATAATTCAGAATGTTCATCATGTTGAAACTGAATAGAACGTTGGAATTGACCGAATTCGTCAAATGGCAAGAGTATTCAAAGTGATCAGAGTGATAAAACCAACCAGACTAATCAAAATAGCCTGAATGCCCAATAATTCAGAATGTTCATCAGTTGAAACTGAATAGAACGTTGGAATTGACCGAATTCGTCAAATGGCAAGAGTATTCAAAGTGATCAGAGTGATAAAACCAGCCAGACTAATCAAAATAGCCTGAATGCCCAATAATTCAGAATGTTCATCATGTTGAAAATATGACGTTGGAATTGACCGAATTCGTCAAATGGCAAGAATAATCAAAGTGATCATAGTGATAAAACCAGCCAGACAAATGAAAATAGCCTGAATGCCCAATAATTCAGAATGTTCATCATGTGGAAACTGAATAGACCGTTGGAATTGACCGAATTCGTCAAATGGCAAGAGTATTCAAAGTGATCAGAGTGATAAAACCAACCAGACTAATCAAAATAGCCTGAATGCCCAATAATTCAGAATGTTCATCATGTTGAAACTGAATAGGCCGTTGGAATTGACCGAATTCGTCAAATGGCAAGAGTATTCAAAGTGATCAGAGTGATAAAACCAACCAGACTAATCAAAATAGCCTGAATGCCCAATAATTCAGAATGTTCATCATGTTGAAACTGAATAGAACGTTGCAATTGACCGAATTCGTCAAATGGCAAGAGTATTCAAAGTGATCAGAGTGATAAAACCAGCCAGACTAATCAAAATAGCCTGAATGTCCAATAATTAAGATTGTTCAGCATGTTCAAAGTGAATATGACGTTGGAATTGACCGAATTCGTCAAATCACAAGAATAATCAAAGTGATCAGAGTGATAAAACCAGCCAGACTAATTAAAATAGCCTGAATGCCCAATAATTCAGAATGTTCATCATGTTGAAACTGAATAGAACGTTGGAATTGACCGAATTCGTCAAATGGCAAGAGTATTCAAAGTGATCAGAGTGATAAAACCAGCCAGACTAATAAAAATAGCATGAATGCCCAATAATTCAGAATGTTCATCATGTTGAAACTGAACAGAACGTTGGAATTGACCGAATTCGTCAATTGGCAAGAATAACCAAAGTGATCAGAGTGATAAAACCAGCCAGACTAATCAAACTAGCCTGAATGCCCAATAATTCAGAATGTTCATCATGTTGAAACTGAATAGAACGTTGGAATTGACCGAATTCGTCAAATGGCAAGAGTATTCAAAGTGATCAGAGTGATAAAACCAACCAGACAAATGAAAATAGCCTGAATGTCCAATAATTAAGATTGTTCAGCATGTTCAAAGTGAATATGACGTTGAAATTGACCGAATTCGTCAAATGGCATGCATAATCAAAGTGATCAGAGTGATAAAACCAACCAGATAAATCAAAATAGTCTGAATGTCCAATAATTCAGATTGTTCAGCATGTTCAAAGTGAATATGACGTTGAAATTGACCGAATTCGTCAAATGGCATGCATAATCAAAGTGATCAGAGTGATAAAACCAACCAGACAAATTAAAATAGTCTGAATGTCCAATAATTCAGATTGTTCAGCATGTTCAAAGTGAATATGACGTTGGAATTGACCGAATTCGTCAAATGGCAAGAATAATCAAAGTGATCAGAGTGATAAAACCAGCCAGACAAATGAAAATAGCCTGAATGCCCAATAATTCAGAATGTTCATCATGTTGAAACTGAATAGAACGATGGAATTGAACGAATTCGTCAAATGGCAAGAGTATTCAAAGTGATCAGAGTGATAAAACCAGCCAGACTAATCAAACTAGCCTGAATGCCCAATAATTCAGAATGTTCATCATGTTGAAACTGAATAGAACGTTGGAATTGACCGAATTCGTCAAATGGCAAGAGTATTCAAAGTGATCAGAGTGATAAAACCAACCAGACTAATCAAAATAGCCTGAATGCCCAATAATTCAGAATGTTCATCAGTTGAAACTGAATAGAACGTTGGAATTGACCGAATTCGTCAAATGGCAAGAGTATTCAAAGTGATCAGAGTGATAAAACCAGCCAGACTAATCAAAATAGCCTGAATGCCCAATAATTCAGAATGTTCATCATGTTGAAAATATGACGTTGGAATTGACCGAATTCGTCAAATGGCAAGAATAATCAAAGTGATCATAGTGATAAAACCAGCCAGACAAATGAAAATAGCCTGAATGCCCAATAATTCAGAATGTTCATCATGTTGAAACTGAATAGACCGTTGGAATTGACCGAATTCGTCAAATGGCAAGAGTATTCAAAGTGATCAGAGTGATAAAACCAACCAGACTAATCAAAATAGCCTGAATGCCCAATAATTCAGAATGTTCATCATGTTGAAACTGAATAGGCCGTTGGAATTGACCGAATTCGTCAAATGGCAAGAGTATTCAAAGTGATCAGAGTGATAAAACCAACCAGACTAATCAAAATAGCCTGAATGCCCAATAATTCAGAATGTTCATCATGTTGAAACTGAATAGAACGTTGGAATTGACCGAATTCGTCAAATGGCAAGAGTATTCAAAGTGATCAGAGTGATAAAACCAGCCAGACTAATCAAAATAGCCTGAATGCCCAATAATTCAGAATGTTCATCATGTTGAAAATATGACGTTGGAATTGACCGAATTCGTCAAATGGCAAGAATAATCAAAGTGATAGTGATAAAACCAGCCAGACAAATGAAAATAGCCTGAATGTCCAATAATTAAGATTGTTCAGCATGTTCAAAGTGAATATGACGTTGAAATTGACCGAATTCGTCAAATGGCATGCATAATCAAAGTGATCAGAGTGATAAAACCAACCAGACAAATCAAAATAGTCTGAATGTCCAATAATTCAGATTGTTCAGCATGTTCAAAGTGAATATGACGTTGGAATTGACCGAATTCGTCAAATGGCAAGAATAATCAATGTGATCAGAGTGATAAAACAAGCCAGACAAATGAAAATAGCCTGAATGCCCAATAATTCAGAATGTTCATCATGTTGAAACTGAATAGAACGATGGAATTGAACGAATTCGTCAAATGTCAAGAGTATTCAAAGTGATCAGAGTGATAAAACCAGCCAGACTAATCAAACTAGCCTGAATGCCCAATAATTCAGAATGTTCATCATGTTGAAACTGAATAGAACGTTGGAATTGACCGAATTCGTCAAATGGCAAGAGTATTCAAAGTGATCAGAGTGATAAAACCAACCAGACTAATCAAAATAGCCTGAATGCCCAATAATTCAGAATGTTCATCAGTTGAAACTGAATAGAACGTTGGAATTGACCGAATTCGTCAAATGGCAAGAGTATTCAAAGTGATCAGAGTGATAAAACCAGCCAGACTAATCAAAATAGCCTGAATGCCCAATAATTCAGAATCTTCATCATGTTGAAACTGAATATGACGTTGGAATTGACCGAATTCGTCAAATGACAAGAATAATCAAAGTGATCAGAGTGATAAAACCAGGCAGACAAATGAAAATAGCCTGAATGTCCAATAATTAAGATTGTTCAGCATGTTTAAAGTGAATATGACGTTGGAATTGACCGAATTCGTCAAATGGCAAGAGTATTCAGAGTGATCAGAGTGATAAAACCAACCAGACTAATCAAAATATCCTGAATGCCCAATAATTCAGAATGTTCATCAGTTGAAACTGAATAGAACGTTGGAATTGACCGAATTCGTCAAATGGCAATAGTATTCAAAGTGATCAGAGTGATAAAACCAGCCAGACTAATCATAATAGCCTGAATGCCCAATAATTCAGAATGTTCATCATGTTGAAACTGAATAGAACGTTGGAATTGACCGAATTCGTCAAATGGCAAGAGTATTCAAAGTGATCAGAGTGATAAAACCAACCAGACTAATCAAAATAGCCTGAATGCCCAATAATTCAGAATGTTCATCAGTTGAAACTGAATAGAACGTTGGAATTGACCGAATTCGTCAAATGGCAAGAGTATTCAAAGTGATCAGAGTGATAAAACCAGCGAGACTAATCAAAATAGCCTGAATGCCCAATAATTCAGAATCTTCATCATGTTGAAACTGAATATGACGTTGGAATTGACCGAATTCGTCAAATGACAAGAATAATCAAAGTGATCAGAGTGATAAAACCAGGCAGACAAATGAAAATAGCCTGAATGTCCAATAATTAAGATTGTTCAGCATGTTCAAAGTGAATATGACGTTGGAATTGACCGAATTCGTCAAATGACAAGAATAATCAAAGTGATCAGAGTGATAAAACCAGCCAGACTAATCAAAATAGAATGAATGCCCAATAATTCAGAATGTTCATCATGTTGAAACTGAATAGAACGTTGGAATTGACCGAATTCGTCAAATGGCAAGAATAATCAAAGTGATCAGAGTGATAAAACCAGCCAGACTAATCAAAATAGCCTGAATGCCCAATAATTCAGAATGTTCATCATGTTGAAACTGAACAGACCGTTGGAATTGACCGAATTCGTCAAATGGCAAGAGTATTCAAAGTGATCAGAGTGATAAAACCAACCAGACTAATCAAAATAGCCTGAATGCCCAATAATTCAGAATGTTCATCATGTTGAAACTGAATAGACCGTTGGAATTGACCGAATTCGTCAAATGGCAAGAGTATTCAAAGTGATCAGAGTGATAAAACCAACCAGACTAATCAAAATAGCCTGAATGCCCAATAATTCAGAATGTTCATCATGTTGAAACTGAATAGAACGTTGGAATTGACCGAATTCGTCAAATGGCAAGAGTATTCAAAGTGATCAGAGTGATAAAACCAGCCAGACTAATCAAAATAGCCTGAATGTCCAATAATTCAGATTGTTCAGCATGTTCAAAGTGAATATGACGTTGGAATTGACCGAATTCGTCAAATGGCAAGAATAATCAAAGTGATCAGAGTGATAAAACCAGCCAGACAAATGAAAATAGCCTGAATGCCCAATAATTCAGAATGTTCATCATGTTGAAACTGAATAGAACGTTGGAATTGACCGAATTCGTCAAATGACAAGAATAATCAAAGTGATCAGAGTGATAAAACCAGTCAGACAAATGAAAATAGCCTGAATGTCCAATAATTAAGATTGTTCAGCATGTTCAAAGTGAATATGACGTTGGAATTGACCGAATTCGTCAATTGGCAAGAATAATCAAAGTGATCAGAGTGATAAAACCAGCCAGACTAATCAAAATTGCCTGAATGCCCAATAATTCAGAATGTTCATCATGTTCATCATGTTGAAACTGAATAGAACGTTGGAATTGACCGAATTCGTCAAATGGCAAGAGTATTCAAAGTGATCAGAGTGATAAAACCAACCAGACTAATCAAAATAGCCTGAATGCCCAATAATTCAGAATGTTCATCATGTTGAAACTGAATAGAACGTTGGAATTGACCGAATTCGTCAAATGACAAGAATAATCAAAGTGATAAAACCAACCAGACTAATCAAAATAGCCTGAATGCCCAATAATTCAGAATGTTCATCAGTTGAAACTGAATAGAACGTTGGAATTGACCGAATTCGTCAAATGGCAAGAGTATTCAAAGTGATCAGAGTGATAAAACCAGCCAGACTAATCAAAATAGCTTGAATGCCCAATAATTCAGAATCTTCATCATGTTGAAACTGAATATGACGTTGGAATTGACCGAATTCGTCAAATGACAAGAATAATCAAAGTGATCAGAGTGATAAAACCAGGCAGACAAATGAAAATAGCCTGAATGTCCAATAATTAAGATTGTTCAGCATGTTTAAAGTGAATATGACGTTGGAATTGACCGAATTCGTCAAATGACAAGAATAATCAAAGTGATCAGAGTGATAAAACCAGCCAGACTAATCAAAATAGCCGGAATGCCCAATAATTCAGAATGTTCATCATGTTGAAACTGAATAGACCGTTGGAATTGACCGAATTCGTCAAATGGCAAGAGTATTCAAAGTGATCAGAGTGATAAAACCAACCAGACTAATCAAAATAGCCTGAATGCCCAATAATTCAGAATGTTCATCATGTTGAAACTGAATAGAACGTTGGAATTGACTGAATTCGTCAAATGGCTAGAGTATTCAAAGTGATCAGAGTGATAAAACCAGCCAGACTAATCAAAATAGCCTGAATGCCCAATAATTCAGAATGTTCATCATGTTGAAACTGAATATGACGTTGGAATTGACCGAATTCGTCAAATGACAAGAATAATCAACGTGATCAGAGTGATAAAACCAGGCAGACAAATGAAAATAGCCTGAATGTCCAATAATTAAGATTGTTCAGCATGTTCAAAGTGAATATGACGTTGGAATTGACCGAATTCGTCAAATGACAAGAATAATCAAAGTGATCAGAGTGATAAAACCAGCCAGACTAATCAAAATAGCCTGAATGCCCAATAATTCAGAATGTTCATCATGTTGAAACTGAATAGAACGTTGGAATTGACCGAATTCGTCAAATGGCAAGAGTATTCAAAGTGATCAGAGTGATAAAACCAGCCAGACTAATCAAAATAGCATGAATGCCCAATAATTCAGAATGTTCATCATGTTGAAACTGAACAGAACGTTGGAATTGACCGAATTCGTCAAATGGCAAGAATAATCAAAGTGATCAGAGTGATAAAACCAGCCAGACTAATCAAAATAGCCTGAATGCCCAATAATTCAGAATGTTCATCATGTTGAAAATATGACGTTGGAATTGACCGAATTCGTCAAATGGCAAGAATAATCAAAGTGATCATAGTGATAAAACCAGCCAGATAAATGAAAATAGCCTGAATGTCCAATAATTAAGATTGTTCAGCATGTTCAAAGTGAATATGACGTTGGAATTGACCGAATTCGTCAAATGACAAGAATAATAAAAGTGATCAGAGTGAAAAACCAGCCAGACAAATGAAAATAGCCTGAATGCCCAATAATTCAGAATGTTCATCATGTTGAAACTGAATAGAACGTTGGAATTGACCGAATTCGTCAAATGACAAGAATAATCAAAGTGATCAGAGGGATAAAACCAGCCAGTCTAATCAAAATAGCATGAATGCCCAATAATTCAGAATGTTCATCATGTTGAAACTGAACAGAACGTTGGAATTGACCGAATTCGTCAAATGGCAAGAATAATCAAAGTGATAAAACCAGCCAGACTAATCAAAATAGCCTGAATGCCCAATAATTCAGAATTGTTCATCATGTTGAAACTGAATATGACGTTGGAATTGACCGAATTCGTCAAATGACAAGAATAATCAAAGTGATCAGAGTGATAAAACCAGGCAGACAACTGAAAATAGCCTGAATGTCCAATAATTAAGATTGTTCAGCATGTTCAAAGTGAATATGACGTTGGAATTGACCGAATTCGTCAAATGACAAGAATAATCAAAGTGATCAGAGTGATAAAACCAGCCAGACTAATCAAAATAGCCTGAATGCCCAATAATTCAGAATGTTCATCATGTTGAAACTGAACAGAACGTTGGAATTGACCGAATTCGTCAAATGGCAAGAATAATCAAAGTGATAAAACCAACCAGACTAATCAAAATAGCCTGAATGCCCAATAATTCAGAATGTTCATCAGTTGAAACTGAATAGAACGTTGGAATTGACCGAATTCGTCAAATGGCAAGAGTATTCAAAGTGATCAGAGTGATAAAACCAGCCAGACTAATCAAAATAGCCTGAATGCCCAATAATTCAGAATCTTCATCATGTTGAAACTGAATATGACGTTGGAATTGACCGAATTCGTCAAATGACAAGAATAATCAAAGTGATCAGAGTGATAAAACCAGGCAGACAAATGAAAATAGCCTGAATGTCCAATAATTAAGATTGTTCAGCATGTTTAAAGTGAATATGACGTTGGAATTGACCGAATTCGTCAAATGACAAGAATAATCAAAGTGATCAGAGTGATAAAACCAGCCAGACTAATCAAAATAGCCGGAATGCCCAATAATTCAGAATGTTCATCATGTTGAAACTGAATAGACCGTTGGAATTGACCGAATTCGTCAAATGGCAAGAGTATTCAAAGTGATCAGAGTGATAAAACCAGCCAGACTAATCAAAATAGCCTGAATGCCCAATAATTCAGAATGTTCATCATGTTGAAACTGAATATGACGTTGGAATTGACCGAATTCGTCAAATGACAAGAATAATCAACGTGATCAGAGTGATAAAACCAGGCAGACAAATGAAAATAGCCTGAATGTCCAATAATTAAGATTGTTCAGCATGTTCAAAGTGAATATGACGTTGGAATTGACCGAATTCGTCAAATGACAAGAATAATCAAAGTGATCAGAGTGATAAAACCAGCCAGACTAATCAAAATAGCCTGAATGCCCAATAATTCAGAATGTTCATCATGTTGAAACTGAATAGAACGTTGGAATTGACCGAATTCGTCAAATGGCAAGAGTATTCAAAGTGATCAGAGTGATAAAACCAGCCAGACTAATCAAAATAGCATGAATGCCCAATAATTCAGAATGTTCATCATGTTGAAACTGAACAGAACGTTGGAATTGACCGAATTCGTCAAATGGCAAGAATAATCAAAGTGATCAGAGTGATAAAACCAGCCAGACTAATCAAAATAGCCTGAATGCCCAATAATTCAGAATGTTCATCATGTTGAAAATATGACGTTGGAATTGACCGAATTCGTCAAATGGCAAGAATAATCAAAGTGATCATAGTGATAAAACCAGCCAGATAAATGAAAATAGCCTGAATGTCCAATAATTAAGATTGTTCAGCATGTTCAAAGTGAATATGACGTTGGAATTGACCGAATTCGTCAAATGACAAGAATAATAAAAGTGATCAGAGTGAAAAACCAGCCAGACAAATGAAAATAGCCTGAATGCCCAATAATTCAGAATGTTCATCATGTTGAAACTGAATAGAACGTTGGAATTGACCGAATTCGTCAAATGACAAGAATAATCAAAGTGATCAGAGGGATAAAACCAGCCAGTCTAATCAAAATAGCATGAATGCCCAATAATTCAGAATGTTCATCATGTTGAAACTGAACAGAACGTTGGAATTGACCGAATTCGTCAAATGGCAAGAATAATCAAAGTGATAAAACCAGCCAGACTAATCAAAATAGCCTGAATGCCCAATAATTCAGAATGTTCATCATGTTGAAACTGAATATGACGTTGGAATTGACCGAATTCGTCAAATGACAAGAATAATCAAAGTGATCAGAGTGATAAAACCAGGCAGACAAATGAAAATAGCCTGAATGTCCAATAATTAAGATTGTTCAGCATGTTCAAAGTAAATATGACGTTGGAATTGACCGAATTCGTCAAATGACAAGAATAATCAAAGTGATCAGAGTGATAAAACCAGCCAGACTAATCAAATTAGCCTGAATGCCCAATAATTCAGAATGTTCATCATGTTGAAACTGAACAGAACGTTGGAATTGACCGAATTCGTCAAATGGCAAGAATAATCAAAGTGATCAGAGGGATAAAACCAGCCAGTCTAATCAAAATAGCATGAATGCCCAATAATTCAGAATGTTCATCATGTTGAAACTGAACAGAACGTTGGAATTGACCGAATTCGTCAAATGGCAAGAATAATCAAAGTGATCAGAGGGATTAAACCAGCCAGTCTAATCAAAATAGCATGAATGCCCAATAATTCAGAATGTTCATCATGTTGAAACTGAATAGAACGTTGGAATTGACCGAATTCGTCAAATGACAAGAATAATCAAAGTGATCAGAGGGATAAAACCAGCCAGTCTAATCAAAATAGCATGAATGCCCAATAATTCAGAATGTTCATCATGTTGAAACTGAACAGAACGTTGGAATTGACCGAATTCGTCAAATGGCAAGAATAATAAAAGTGATCAGAGTGAAAAACCAGCCAGACAAATGAAAATAGCCTGAATGCCCAATAATTCAGAATGTTCATCATGTTGAAACTGAATAGAACGTTGGAATTGACCGAATTCGTCAAATGACAAGAATAATCAAAGTGATCAGAGGGATAAAACCAGCCAGTCTAATCAAAATAGCATGAATGCCCAATAATTCAGAATGTTCATCATGTTGAAACTGAACAGAACGTTGGAATTGACCGAATTCGTCAAATGGCAAGAATAATCAAAGTGATAAAACCAGCCAGACTAATCAAAATAGCCTGAATGCCCAATAATTCAGAATGTTCATCATGTTGAAACTGAATATGACGTTGGAATTGACCGAATTCGTCAAATGACAAGAATAATCAAAGTGATCAGAGTGATAAAACCAGGCAGACAAATGAAAATAGCCTGAATGTCCAATAATTAAGATTGTTCAGCATGTTCAAAGTGAATATGACGTTGGAATTGACCGAATTCGTCAAATGACAAGAATAATCAAAGTGATCAGAGTGATAAAACCAGCCAGACTAATCAAATTAGCCTGAATGCCCAATAATTCAGAATGTTCATCATGTTGAAACTGAACAGAACGTTGGAATTGACCGAATTCGTCAAATGGCAAGAATAATCAAAGTGATCAGAGTGATAAAACCAGCCAGACTAATCAAAATAGCCTGAATGCCCAATAATTCAGAATGTTCATCATGTTGAAACTGAATATGACGTTAGAATTGACCGAATTCGTCAAATGACAAGAATAATAAAAGTGATCAGAGTGAAAAACCAGCCAGACAAATGAAAATAGCCTGAATGCCCAATAATTCAGAATGTTCATCATGTTGAAACTGAATAGAACGTTGGAATTGACCGAATTCGTCAAATGACAAGAATAATCAAAGTGATCAGAGGGATAAAACCAGCCAGTCTAATCAAAATAGCATGAATGCCCAATAATTCAGAATGTTCATCATGTTGAAACTGAACAGAACGTTGGAATTGACCGAATTCGTCAAATGGCAAGAATAATCAAAGTGATAAAACCAGCCAGACTAATCAAAATAGCCTGAATGCCCAATAATTCAGAATGTTCATCATGTTGAAACTGAATATGACGTTGGAATTGACCGAATTCGTCAAATGACAAGAATAATCAAAGTGATCAGAGTGATAAAACCAGGCAGACAAATGAAAATAGCCTGAATGTCCAATAATTAAGATTGTTCAGCATGTTCAAAGTGAATATGACGTTGGAATTGACCGAATTCGTCAAATGACAAGAATAATCAAAGTGATCAGAGTGATAAAACCAGCCAGACTAATCAAATTAGCCTGAATGCCCAATAATTCAGAATGTTCATCATGTTGAAACTGAACAGAACGTTGGAATTGACCGAATTCGTCAAATGGCAAGAATAATCAAAGTGATCAGAGTGATAAAACCAGCCAGACTAATCAAAATAGCCTGAATGCCCAATAATTCAGAATGTTCATCATGTTGAAACTGAATATGACGTTAGAATTGACCGAATTCGTCAAATGGCATGCATAATCAAAGTGATAAAACCAACCAGACAAATCAAAATAGTCTGAATGTCCAATAATTCAGATTGTTCAGCATGTTCAAAGTGAATATGACGTCGGAATTGACCGAATTCGTCAAATGGCAAGAATAATCAAGTGATCAGAGTGATAAAATCAGCCAGACAAATGAAAATAGCCTGAATGTCCAATAATTCAGATTGTTCAGCATGTTCAAAGTGAATATGACGTTGGAATTGACCGAATTCGTCAAATGACAAGAATAATCAAAGTGATCAGAGTGATAAAACCAGCCAGACAAATGAAAATAGCCTGAATGTCCAATAATTCAGAATGTTCATCATGTTGAAACTGACCGAATTCGTCAAATGGCAAGAGTATTCAAAGTGATCAGAGTGATAAAACCAGCCAGACTAATCAAAATAGCCTGAATGCCCAATAATTCAGAATGTTCATAATGTTGAAACTGAACAGAACGTTGGAATTGACCGAATTCGTCAAATGGCAAGAGTATTCAAAGTGATCAGAGTGATAAAACCAGGCAGACAAATGAAAATAGCCTGAATGTCCAATAATTAAGATTGTTCAGCATGTTCAAAGTGAATATGACGTTGGAATTGACCGAATTCGTCAAATGACAAGAATAATCAAAGTGATCAGAGTGATAAAACCAGCCAGACTAATCAAAATAGCCTGAATGCCCAATAATTCAGAATGTTCATCATGTTGAAACTGAACAGAACGTTGGAATTGACCGAATTCGTCAAATGGCAAGAATAATCAAAGTGATCAGAGTGATAAAACCAGCCAGACTAATCAAAATAGCCTGAATGCCCAATAATTCAGAATGTTCATCATGTTGAAACTGAATATGACGTTAGAATTGACCGAATTCGTCAAATGACAAGAATAATAAAAGTGATCAGAGTGAAAAACCAGCCAGACAAATGAAAATAGCCTGAATGCCCAATAATTCAGAATGTTCATCATGTTGAAACTGAACAGAACGTTGGAATTGACCGAATTCGTCAAATGGCAAGAATAATAAAAGTGATCAGAGTGAAAAACCAGCCAGACAAATGAAAATAGCCTGAATGCCCAATAATTCAGAATGTTCATCATGTTGAAACTGAACAGAACGTTGGAATTGACCGAATTCGTCAAATGGCAAGAATAATCAAAGTGATCAGAGTGATAAAACCAGCCAGACTAATCAAAATAGCCTGAATGCCCAATAATTCAGAATGTTCATCATGTTGAAACTGAATATGACGTTAGAATTGACCGAATTCGTCAAATGACAAGAATAATAAAAGTGATCAGAGTGAAAAACCAGCCAGACAAATGAAAATAGCCTGAATGCCCAATAATTCAGAATGTTCATCATGTTGAAACTGAATAGAACGTTGGAATTGACCGAATTCGTCAAATGACAAGAATAATCAAAGTGATCAGAGGGATAAAACCAGCCAGTCTAATCAAAATAGCATGAATGCCCAATAATTCAGAATGTTCATCATGTTGAAACTGAACAGAACGTTGGAATTGACCGAATTCGTCAAATGGCAAGAATAATCAAAGTGATAAAACCAGCCAGACTAATCAAAATAGCCTGAATGCCCAATAATTCAGAATGTTCATCATGTTGAAACTGAATATGACGTTGGAATTGACCGAATTCGTCAAATGACAAGAATAATCAAAGTGATCAGAGTGATAAAACCAGGCAGACAAATGAAAATAGCCTGAATGTCCAATAATTAAGATTGTTCAGCATGTTCAAAGTGAATATGACGTTGGAATTGACCGAATTCGTCAAATGACAAGAATAATCAAAGTGATCAGAGTGATAAAACCAGCCAGACTAATCAAATTAGCCTGAATGCCCAATAATTCAGAATGTTCATCATGTTGAAACTGAACAGAACGTTGGAATTGACCGAATTCGTCAAATGGCAAGAATAATCAAAGTGATCAGAGTGATAAAACCAGCCAGACTAATCAAAATAGCCTGAATGCCCAATAATTCAGAATGTTCATCATGTTGAAACTGAATATGACGTTAGAATTGACCGAATTCGTCAAATGGCATGCATAATCAAAGTGATAAAACCAACCAGACAAATCAAAATAGTCTGAATGTCCAATAATTCAGATTGTTCAGCATGTTCAAAGTGAATATGACGTCGGAATTGACCGAATTCGTCAAATGGCAAGAATAATCAAGTGATCAGAGTGATAAAATCAGCCAGACAAATGAAAATAGCCTGAATGTCCAATAATTCAGATTGTTCAGCATGTTCAAAGTGAATATGACGTTGGAATTGACCGAATTCGTCAAATGACAAGAATAATCAAAGTGATCAGAGTGATAAAACCAGCCAGACAAATGAAAATAGCCTGAATGTCCAATAATTCAGAATGTTCATCATGTTGAAACTGACCGAATTCGTCAAATGGCAAGAGTATTCAAAGTGATCAGAGTGATAAAACCAGCCAGACTAATCAAAATAGCCTGAATGCCCAATAATTCAGAATGTTCATAATGTTGAAACTGAACAGAACGTTGGAATTGACCGAATTCGTCAAATGGCAAGAGTATTCAAAGTGATCAGAGTGATAAAACCAGGCAGACAAATGAAAATAGCCTGAATGTCCAATAATTAAGATTGTTCAGCATGTTCAAAGTGAATATGACGTTGGAATTGACCGAATTCGTCAAATGACAAGAATAATCAAAGTGATCAGAGTGATAAAACCAGCCAGACTAATCAAAATAGCCTGAATGCCCAATAATTCAGAATGTTCATCATGTTGAAACTGAATAGAACGTTGGAATTGACCGAATTCGTCAAATGGCAAGAGTATTCAAAGTGATCAGAGTGATAAAACCAGCCAGACTAATCAAAATAGCATGAATGCCCAATAATTCAGAATGTTCATCATGTTGAAACTGAACAGAACGTTGGAATTGACCGAATTCGTCAAATGGCAAGAATAATCAAAGTGATCAGAGTGATAAAACAGAGTGGAATTGACCGAATTCGTCAAATGACAAGAATAATCAAAGTGATCAGAGTGATAAAACCAGGCAGACAAATGAAAATAGCCTGAATGTCCAATAATTAAGATTGTTCAGCATGTTCAAAGTGAATATGACGTTGGAATTGACCGAATTCGTCAAATGACAAGAATAATCAAAGTGATCAGAGTGATAAAACCAGCCAGACTAATCAAAATAGCCTGAATGCCCAATAATTCAGAATGTTCATCATGTTGAAACTGAATAGAACGTTCGAATTGACCGAATTCGTCAAATGGCAAGAGTATTCAAAGTGATCAGAGTGATAAAACCAGCCAGACTCATCAAAATAGCCTGAATGCCCAATAATTCAGAATGTTCATCATGTTGAAACTGAATAGAACGTTCGAATTGACCGAATTCGTCAAATGGCAAGAGTATTCAAAGTGATCAGAGTGATAAAACCAGCCAGACTCATCAAAATAGCCTGAATGCCCAATAATTCGGAATGTTCATCATGTTGAAAATATGACGTTGGAATTGACCGAATTCGTCAAATGGCAAGAATAATCAAAGTGATAAAACCAACCAGACAAATCAAAATAGTCTGAATGTCCAATAATTCAGATTGTTCAGCATGTTCAAAGTGAATATGACGTTGGAATTGACCGAATTCGTCAAATGGCAAGAATAATCAAAGTGATCAGAGTGATAAAACCAGCCAGACAAATGAAAATAGACTGAATGTCCAATAATTCAGATTGTTCAGCATGTTCAAAGTGAATATGACGTTGGAAATGACCGAATTCGTCAATTGGCAAGAATAATCAAAGTGATCAGAGTGATAAAACCAGCCAGACTAATCAAAATAGACTGAATGCCCAATAATTCAGAATGTTCATCATGTTGAAACTGAATAGAACGTTGGAATTGACCGAATTCGTCAAATGGCAAGAGTATTCAAAGTGATCAGAGTGATAAAACCAGCCAGACTAATCAAAATAGCCTGAATGCCCAATAATTCAGAATGTTCTTCATGTTGAAACTGAATAGAACGTTGGAATTGACCGAATTCGTCAAATGGCAAGAGTATTCAAAGTGATCAGAGTGATAAAACCAACCAGACTAATCAAAATAGCCTGAATGCCCAATAATTCAGAATGTTCATCATGTTGAAACTGAATAGAACGTTGGAATTGACCGAATTCGTCAAATGGCAAGAGTATTCAAAGTGATCAGAGTGATAAAACCAGCCAGACTAATCAAAATAGCCTGAATGCCCAATAATTCAGAATGTTCATCATGTTGAAACTGAATATGACGTTGGAATTGACCGAATTCGTCAAATGACAAGAATAATCAAAGTGATCAGAGTGATAAAACCAGGCAGACAAATGAAAATAGCCTGAATGTCCAATAATTAAGATAGTTCAGCATGTTCAAAGTGAATATGACGTTGGAATTGACCGAATTCGTCAAATGACAAGAATAATCTAAGTGATCAGAGTGATAAAACCAGCCAGACTAATCAAAATAGCCTGAATGCCCAATAATTCAGAATGTTCATCATGTTGAAACTGAATAGAACGTTGGAATTGACCGAATTCGTCAAATGGCAAGAGTATTCAAAGTGATCAGAGTGATAAAACCAGCCAGACTAATCAAAATAGCACGAATGCCCAATAATTCAGAATGTTCATCATGTTGAAACTGAACAGAACGTTGGAATTGACCGAATTCGTCAAATGGCAAGGATAATCAAAGTGATCAGAGTGATAAAACCAGCCAGACTAATCAAAATAGCCTGAATGCCCAATAATTCAGAATGTTCATCATGTTGAAAATATGACGTTGGAATTGACCGAATTCGTCAAATGGCAAGAATAATCAAAGTGATCATAGTGATAAAACCAGCCAGATAAATGAAAATAGCCTGAATGTCCACTAATTAAGATTGTTCAGCATGTTCAAAGTGAATATGCCGTTGGAATTGACCGAATTCGTCAATTGGCAAGAATAATCAAAGTGATCAGAGTTATAAAACCAGCCAGACTAATCAAAATAGCCTGAATGCCCAATAATTCAGAATGTTCATCATGTTGAAACTGAACAGAACGTTGGAATTGACCGAATTCGTCAAATGGCAAGAATAATCAAAGTGATCAGAGTGATAAAACCAGCCAGACTAATCAAAATAGCCTGAATGCCCAATAATTCAGAATGTTCATCATGTTGAAACTGAATAGAACGTTGGAATTGACCGAATTCGTCAAATGACAAGAATAATCAAAGTGATCAGAGGGATAAAACCAGCCAGTCTAATCAAAATAGCATGAATGCCCAATAATTCAGAATGTTCATCATGTTGAAACTGAACAGAACGTTGGAATTGACCGAATTCGTCAAATGGCAAGAATAATCAAAGTGATAAAACCAGCCAGACTAATCAAAATAGCCAGAATGCCCAATAATTCAGAATGTTCATCATGTTGAAACTGAATATGACGTTGGAATTGACCGAATTCGTCAAATGACAAGAATAATCAAAGTGATCAGAGTGATAAAACCAGGCAGACAAATGAAAATAGCCTGAATGTCCAATAATTAAGATTGTTCAGCATGTTCAAAGTGAATATGACGTTGGAATTGACCGAATTCGTCAAATGACAAGAATAATCAAAGTGATCAGAGTGATAAAACCAGCCAGACTAATCAAAATAGCCTGAATGCCCAATAATTCAGAATGTTCATCATGTTGAAACTGAACAGAACGTTGGAATTGACCGAATTCGTCAAATGGCAAGAATAATCAAAGTGATCAGAGTGATAAAACCAGCCAGACTAATCAAAATAGCCTGAATGCCCAATAATTCAGAATGTTCATCATGTTGAAACTGAATATGACGTTAGAATTGACCGAATTCGTCAAATGGCATGCATAATCAAAGTGATAAAACCAACCAGACAAATCAAAATAGTCTGAATGTCCAATAATTCAGATTGTTCAGCATATTCAAAGTGAATATGACGTCGGAATTGACCGAATTCGTCAAATGGCAAGAGTATTCAAAGTGATCAGAGTGATAAAACCAGCCAGACTAATCAAAATAGCCTGAATGCCCAATAATTCAGAATGTTCATAATGTTGAAACTGAACAGAACGTTGGAATTGACCGAATTCGTCAAATGGCAAGAGTATTCAAAGTGATCAGAGTGATAAAACCAGGCAGACAAATGAAAATAGCCTGAATGTCCAATAATTAAGATTGTTCAGCATGTTCAAAGTGAATATGACGTTGGAATTGACCGAATTCGTCAAATGACAAGAATAATCAAAGTGATCACAGTGATAAAACCAGCCAGACTAATCAAAATAGCCTGAATACCCAATAATTCAGAATGTTCATCATGTTGAAACTGAATAGAACGTTGGAATTGACCGAATTCGTCAAATGGCAAGAGTATTCAAAGTGATCAGAGTGATAAAACCAGCCAGACTAATCAAAATAGCATGAATGCCCAATAATTCAGAATGTTCATCATGTTGAAACTGAACAGAACGTTGGAATTGACCGAATTCGTCAAATGGCAAGAATAATCAAAGTGATCAGAGTGATAAAACAGAGTGGAATTGACCGAATTCGTCAAATGACAAGAATAATCAAAGTGATCAGAGTGATAAAACCAGGCAGACAAATGAAAATAGCCTGAATGTCCAATAATTAAGATTGTTCAGCATGTTCAAAGTGAATATGACGTTCGAATTGACCGAATTCGTCAAATGACAAGAATAATCAAAGTGATCAGAGTGATAAAACCAGCCAGACTAATCAAAATAGCCTGAATGCCCAATAATTCAGAATGTTCATCATGTTGAAACTGAATAGAACGTTGGAATTGACCGAATTCGTCAAATGGCAAGAGTATTCAAAGTAATCAGAGTGATAAAACCAGCCAGACTCATCAAAATAGCCTGAATGCCCAATAATTCAGAATGTTCATCATGTTGAAAATATGACGTTGGAATTGACCGAATTCGTCAAATGGCAAGAATAATCAAAGTGATAAAACCAACCAGACAAATCAAAATAGTCTGAATGTCCAATAATTCAGATTGTTCAGCATGTTCAAAGTGAATATGACGTTGGAATTGACCGAATTCGTCAAATGGCAAGAATAATCAAAGTGATCAGAGTGATAAAACCAGCCAGACAAATGAAAATAGACTGAATGTCCAATAATTCAGATTGTTCAGCATGTTCAAAGTGAATATGACGTTGGAAATGACCGAATTCGTCAATTGGCAAGAATAATCAAAGTGATCAGAGTGATAAAACCAGCCAGACTAATCAAAATAGACTGAATGCCCAATAATTCAGAATGTTCATCATGTTGAAACTGAATAGAACGTTGGAATTGACCGAATTCGTCAAATGGCAAGAGTATTCAAAGTGATCAGAGTGATAAAACCAGCCAGACTAATCAAAATAGCCTGAATGCCCAATAATTCAGAATGTTCTTCATGTTGAAACTGAATAGAACGTTGGAATTGACCGAATTCGTCAAATGGCAAGAGTATTGAAAGTGATCAGAGTGATAAAACCAACCAGACTAATCAAAATAGCCTGAATGCCCAATAATTCAGAATGTTCATCATGTTGAAACTGAATAGAACGTTGGAATTGACCGAATTCGTCAAATGGCAAGAGTATTCAAAGTGATCAGAGTGATAAAACCAGCCAGACTAATCAAAATAGCCTGAATGCCCAATAATTCAGAATGTTCATCATGTTGAAACTGAATATGACGTTGGAATTGACCGAATTCGTCAAATGACAAGAATAATCAAAGTGATCAGAGTGATAAAACCAGGCAGACAAATGAAAATAGCCTGAATGTCCAATAATTAAGATTGTTCAGCATGTTCAAAGTGAATATGACGTTGGAATTGACCGAATTCGTCAAATGACAAGAATAATCAAAGTGATCAGAGTGATAAAACCAGCCAGACTAATCAAAATAGCCTGAATGCCCAATAATTCAGAATGTTCATCATGTTGAAACTGAATAGAACGTTGGAATTGACCGAATTCGTCAAATGGCAAGAGTATTCAAAGTGATCAGAGTGATAAAACCAGCCAGGCTAATCAAAATAGCCTGAATGCCCAATAATTCAGAATGTTCATCATGTTGAAACTGAATAGAACGTTGGAATTGACCGAATTCGTCAAATGGCAAGAATAATCAAAGTGATCAGAGTGATAAAACCAGCCAGACTAATCAAAATAGCCTGAATGCCCAATAATTCAGAATGTTCATCATGTTGAAACTGAATAGACCGTTGGAATTGACCGAATTCGTCAAATGGCAAGAGTATTCAAACTGATAAAACCAGCCAGACTAATCAAAATAGCCTGAATGCCCAATAATTCAGAATGTTCATCATGTTGAAACTGAATATGACGTTGGAATTGACCGAATTCGTCAAATGACAAGAATAATCAAAGTGATCAGAGTGATAAAACCAGGCAGACAAATGAAAATAGCCTGAATGTACAATAATTAAGATTGTTCAGCATGTTCAAAGTGAATATGACGTTGGAATTGACCGAATTCGTCAAATGACAAGAATAATCAAAGTGATCAGAGTGATAAAACCAGCCAGACTAATCAAAATAGCCTGAATGCCCAATAATTCAGAATGTTCATCATGTTGAAACTGAATAGAACGTTGGAATTGACCGAATTCGTCAAATGGCAAGAGTATTCAAAGTGATCAGAGTGATAAAACCAGCCAGGCTAATCAAAATAGCCTGAATGCCCAATAATTCAGAATGTTCATCATGTTGAAACTGAATAGAACGTTGGAATTGACCGAATTCGTCAAATGGCAAGAATAATCAAAGTGATCAGAGTGATAAAACCAGCCAGACTAATCAAAATAGCCTGAATGCCCAATAATTCAGAATGTTCATCATGTTGAAACTGAATAGACCGTTGGAATTGACCGAATTCGTCAAATGGCAAGAGTATTCAAAGTGATAAAACCAGCCAGACTAATCAAAATAGCCTGAATGCCCAATAATTCAGAATGTTCATCATGTTGAAACTGAATATGACGTTGGAATTGACCGAATTCGTCAAATGACAAGAATAATCAAAGTGATCAGAGTGATAAAACCAGGCAGACAAATGAAAATAGCCTGAATGTCCAATAATTAAGATTGTTCAGCATGTTCAAAGTGAATATGACGTTGGAATTGACCGAATTCGTCAAATGACAAGAATAATCAAAGTGATCAGAGTGATAAAACCAGCCAGACTAATCAAAATAGCCTGAATGCCCAATAATTCAGAATGTTCATCATGTTGAAACTGAATAGAACGTTGGAATTGACCGAATTCGTCAAATGGCAAGAGTATTCAAAGTGATCAGAGTGATAAAACTAGCCAGACTAATCAAAATAGCATGAATGCCGAATAATTCAGAATGTTCATCATGTTGAAACTGAACAGAACGTTGGAATTGACCGAATTCGACAAATGGCAAGAATAATCAAAGTGATCAGAGTGATAAAACCAGGCAGACAAATGAAAATAGCCTGAATGTCCAGTAATTAAGATTGTTCAGCATGTTCAAAGTGAATATGACGTTGGAATTGACCGAATTCGTCAAATGACAAGAATAATCAAAGTGATCAGAGTGATAAAACCAACCAGACTAATCAAAATAGCCTGAATGCCCAATAATTCAGAATGTTCTTCATGTTGAAACTGAATAGAACGTTGGAATTGACCGAATTCGTCAAATGGCAAGAGTATTCAAAGTGATCAGAGTGATAAAACCAACCAGACTAATCAAAATAGCCTGAATGCCCAATAATTCAGAATGTTCATCATGTTGAAACTGAATAGAACGTTGGAATTGACCGAATTCGTCAAATGGTAAGAGTATTCAAAGTGATCAGAGTGATAAAACCAGCCAGACTAATCAAAATAGCCTGAATGCCCAATAATTCAGAATGTTCATCATGTTGAAACTGAATATGACGTTGGAATTGGCCGAATTCGTCAAATGACAAGAATAATCAAAGTGATCAGAGTGATAAAACCAGGCAGACAAATGAAAATAGCCTGAATGTCCAATAATTAAGATTGTTCAGCATGTTCAAAGTGAATATGACGTTGGAATTGACCGAATTCGTCAAATGACAAGAATAATCAAAGTGATCAGAGTGATAAAACCAGCCAGACTAATCAAAATAGCCTGAATGCCCAATAATTCAGAATGTTCATCATGTTGAAACTGAATATGACGTTGGAATTGACCGAATTCGTCAAATGACAAGAATAATCAAAGTGATCAGAGTGATAAAACCAGCCAGACAAATGAAAATAGACTGAATGTCCAATAATTAAGATTGTTCAGCATGTTCAAAGTGAATATGACGTTGGAAATGACCGAATTCGTCAATTGGCAAGAATAATCAAAGTGATCAGAGTGATAAAACCAGCCAGACTAATCAAAATAGACTGAATACCCAATAATTCAGAATGTTCATCATGTTGAAACTGAATAGAACGTTGGAATTGACCGAATTCGTCAAATGGCAAGAGTATTCAAAGTGATCAGAGTGATAAAACCAGCCAGACTAATCAAAATAGCCTGAATGCCCAATAATTCAGAATGTTCTTCATGTTGAAACTGAATAGAACGTTGGAATTGACCGAATTCGTCAAATGGCAAGAGTATTCAAAGTGATCAGAGTGATAAAACCAACCAGACTAATCAAAATAGCCTGAATGCCCAATAATTCAGAATGTTCATCATGTTGAAACTGAATAGAACGTTGGAATTGACCGAATTCGTCAAATGGCAAGAGTATTCAAAGTGATCAGAGTGATAAAACCAGCCAGACTAATCAAAATAGCCTGAATGCCCAATAATTCAGAATATTCATCATGTTGAAACTGAATATGACGTTGGAATTGACCGAATTCGTCAAATGACAAGAATAATCAAAGTGATCAGAGTGATAAAACCAGGCAGACAAATGAAAATAGACTGAATGTCCAATAATTAAGATTGTTCAGCATGGTGAAACTGAATAGAACGTTGGAATTGACCGAATTCGTCAAATGGCAAGAGTATTCAAAGTGATCAGAGTGATAAAACCAGCCAGGCTAATCAAAATAGCCTGAATGCCCAATAATTCAGAATGTTCATCATGTTGAAACTGAATAGAATGTTGGAATTGACCGAATTCGTCAAATGGCAAGAATAATCAAAGTGATCAGAGTGATAAAACCAGCCAGACTAATCAAAATAGCCTGAATGCCCAATAATTCAGAATGTTCATCATGTTGAAACTGAATAGACCGTTGGAATTGACCGAATTCGTCAAATGGCAAGAGTATTCAAAGTGATCAGAGTGATAAAACCAACCAGACTAATCAAAATAGCCTGAATGCCCAATAATTCAGAATGTTCATAATGTTGAAACTGAATAGAACGTTGGAATTGACCGAATTCGTCAAATGGCAAGAGTATTCAAAGTGATCAGAGTGATAAAACAAGCCAGACTAATCAAAATAGCCTGAATGCCCAATAATTCAGAATGTTCATCATGTTGAAACTGAATATGACGTTGGAATTGACCGAATTCGTCAAATGACAAGAATAATCAAAGTGATCAGAGTGATAAAACCAGGGAGACAAATGAAAATAGAATGAATGTCCAATAATTAAGATTGTTCAGCATGTTCAAAGTGAATATGACGTTGGAATTGACCGAATTCGTCAAATGACAAGAATAATCAAAGTGATCAGAGTGATAAAACCAGCCAGACTAATCAAAATAGCCTGAATGCCCAATAATTCAGAATGTTCATCATGTTGAAACTGAATAGAACGTTGGAATTGACCGAATTCGTCAAATGGCAAGAGTATTCAAAGTGATCAGAGTGATAAAACCAGCCAGACTAATCAAAATAGCATGAATGCCCAATAATTCAGAATGTTCATCATGTTGAAACTGAACAGAACGTTGGAATTGACCGAATTCGACAAATGGCAAGAATAATCAAAGTGATCAGAGTGATAAAACAGAGTGGAATTGACCGAATTCGTCAAATGACAAGAATAATCAAAGTGATCAGAGTGATAAAACCAGGCAGACAAATGAAAATAGCCTGAATGTCCAATAATTAAGATTGTTCAGCATGTTCAAAGTGAATATGACGTTGGAATTGACCGAATTCGTCAAATGACAAGAATAATCAAAGTGATCAGAGTGATAAAACCAGCCAGACTAATCAAAATAGCCTGAATGCCCAATAATTCAGAATGTTCATCATGTTGAAACTGAATAGAACGTTGGAATTGACCGAATTCGTCAAATGGCAAGAGTATTCAAAGTGATCAGAGTGATAAAACCAGCCAGACTAATCAAAATAGCATGAATGCCCAATAATTCAGAATGTTCATCATGTTGAAACTGAACAGAACGTTGGAATTGACCGAATTCGACAAATGGCAAGAATAATCAAAGTGATCAGAGTGATAAAACAGAGTGGAATTGACCGAATTCGTCAAATGACAAGAATAATCAAAGTGATCAGAGTGATAAAACCAGGCAGACAAATGAAAATAGACTGAATGTCCAATAATTAAGATTGTTCAGCATGGTGAAACTGAATAGAACGTTGGAATTGACCGAATTCGTCAAATGGCAAGAGTATTCAAAGTGATCAGAGTGATAAAACCAGCCAGGCTAATCAAAATAGCCTGAATGCCCAATAATTCAGAATGTTCATCATGTTGAAACTGAATAGAATGTTGGAATTGACCGAATTCGTCAAATGGCAAGAATAATCAAAGTGATCAGAGTGATAAAACCAGCCAGACTAATCAAAATAGCCTGAATGCCCAATAATTCAGAATGTTCATCATGTTGAAACTGAATAGACCGTTGGAATTGACCGAATTCGTCAAATGGCAAGAGTATTCAAAGTGATCAGAGTGATAAAACCAACCAGACTAATCAAAATAGCCTGAATGCCCAATAATTCAGAATGTTCATAATGTTGAAACTGAATAGAACGTTGGAATTGACCGAATTCGTCAAATGGCAAGAGTATTCAAAGTGATCAGAGTGATAAAACAAGCCAGACTAATCAAAATAGCCTGAATGCCCAATAATTCAGAATGTTCATCATGTTGAAACTGAATATGACGTTGGAATTGACCGAATTCGTCAAATGACAAGAATAATCAAAGTGATCAGAGTGATAAAACCAGGGAGACAAATGAAAATAGAATGAATGTCCAATAATTAAGATTGTTCAGCATGTTCAAAGTGAATATGACGTTGGAATTGACCGAATTCGTCAAATGACAAGAATAATCAAAGTGATCAGAGTGATAAAACCAGCCAGACTAATCAAAATAGCCTGAATGCCCAATAATTCAGAATGTTCATCATGTTGAAACTGAATAGAACGTTGGAATTGACCGAATTCGTCAAATGGCAAGAGTATTCAAAGTGATCAGAGTGATAAAACCAGCCAGACTAATCAAAATAGCATGAATGCCCAATAATTCAGAATGTTCATCATGTTGAAACTGAACAGAACGTTGGAATTGACCGAATTCGACAAATGGCAAGAATAATCAAAGTGATCAGAGTGATAAAACAGAGTGGAATTGACCGAATTCGTCAAATGACAAGAATAATCAAAGTGATCAGAGTGATAAAACCAGGCAGACAAATGAAAATAGCCTGAATGTCCAATAATTAAGATTGTTCAGCATGTTCAAAGTGAATATGACGTTGGAATTGACCGAATTCGTCAAATGACAAGAATAATCAAAGTGATCAGAGTGATAAAACCAGCCAGACTAATCAAAATAGCCTGAATGCCCAATAATTCAGAATGTTCATCATGTTGAAACTGAATAGAACGTTGGAATTGACCGAATTCGTCAAATGGCAAGAGTATTCAAAGTGATCAGAGTGATAAAACCAGCCAGACTAATCAAAATAGCCTGAATGCCCAATAATTCAGAATGTTCATCATGTTGAAAATATGACGTTGGAATTGACCGAATTCGTCAAATGGCAAGAATAATCAAAGTGATAAAACCAGCCAGACTAATCAAAATAGTCTGAATGTCCAATAATTCAGAATGTTCATCATGTTGAAACTGAATATGACGTTGGAATTGACCGAATTCGTCAAATGGCAAGAATAATCAAAGTGATCAGAGTGATAAAACAGAGTGGAATTGACCGAATTCGTCAAATGCAAGAATAATCAAAGTGATCGGAGTGATAAAACCAGGCAGACAAATGAAAATAGCCTGAATGTCCAATAATTAAGATTGTTCAGCATGTTCAAAGTGAATATGACGTTGGAATTGACCGAATTCGTCAAATGACAAGAATAATCAAAGTGATCAGAGTGATAAAACCAGCCAGACTAATCAAAATAGCCTGAATGCCCAATAATTCAGAATGTTCATCATGTTGAAACTGAATAGAACGTTGGAATTGACCGAATTCGTCAAATGGCAAGAGTATTCAAAGTGATCAGAGTGATAAAACCAGCCAGACTAATCAAAATAGCCTGAATGCCCAATAATTCAGAATGTTCATCATGTTGAAACTGAATATGACGTTGGAATTGACCGAATTCGTCAAATGACAAGAATAATCAAAGTGATCAGAGTGATAAAACCAGCCAGACAAATGAAAATAGACTGAATGTCCAATAATTAAGATTGTTCAGCATGTTCAAAGTGAATATGACGTTGGAATTGACCGAATTCGTCAAATGGCAAGAGTATTCAAAGTGATCAGAGTGATAAAACCAGCCAGGCTAATCAAAATAGCCTGAATGCCCAATAATTCAGAATGTTCATCATGTTGAAACTGAATAGAACGTTGGAATTGACCGAATTCGTCAAATGGCAAGAATAATCAAAGTGATCAGAGTGATAAAACCAGCCAGACTAATCAAAATAGCCTGAATGCCCAATAATTCAGAATGTTCATCATGTTGAAACTGAATAGACCGTTGGAATTGACCGAATTCGTCAAATGGCAAGAGTATTCAAAGTGATCAGAGTGATAAAACCAACCAGACTAATCAAAATAGCCTGAATGCCCAATAATTCAGAATGTTCATAATGTTGAAACTGAATAGAACGTTGGAATTGACCGAATTCGTCAAATGGCAAGAGTATTCAAAGTGATCAGAGTGATAAAACCAGCCAGACTAATCAAAATAGCCTGAATGCCCAATAATTCAGAATGTTCATCATGTTGAAACTGAATATGACGTTGGAATTGACCGAATTCGTCAAATGACAAGAATAATCAAAGTGATCAGAGTGATAAAACCAGGCAGACAAATGAAAATAGCCTGAATGTCCAATAATTAAGATTGTTCAGCATGTTGAAACTGAATAGAACGTTGGAATTGACCGAATTCGTCAAATGGCAAGAGTATTCAAAGTGATCAGAGTGATAAAACCAGCCAGACTAATCAAAATAGCATGAATGCCTAATAATTCAGAATGTTCATCATGTTGAAACTGAACAGAACGTTGGAATTGACCGAATTCGACAAATGGCAAGAATAATCAAAGTGATCAGAGTGATAAAACAGAGTGGAATTGACCGAATTCGTCAAATGACAAGAATAATCAAAGTGATCAGAGTGATAAATCCAGGCAGACAAATGAAAATAGCCTGAATGTCCAATAATTAAGATTGTTCAGCATGTTCAAAGTGAATATGACGTTGGAATTGACCGAATTCGTCAAATGACAAGAATAATCAAAGTGATCAGAGTGATAAAACCAACCAGACTAATCAAAATAGCCTGAATGCCCAATAATTCAGAATGTTCTTCATGTTGAAACTGAATAGAACGTTGGAATTGACCGAATTCGTCAAATGGCAAGAGTATTCAAAGTGATCAGAGTGATAAAACCAACCAGACTAATCAAAATAGCCTGAATGCCCAATAATTCAGAATGTTCATCATGTTGAAACTGAATAGAACGTTGGAATTGACCGAATTCGTCAAATGGCAAGAGTATTCAAAGTGATCAGAGTGATAAAACCAGCCAGACTAATCAAAATAGCCTGAATGCCCAATAATTCAGAATGTTCATCATGTTGAAACTGAATATGACGTTGGAATTGGCCGAATTCGTCAAATGACAAGAATAATCAAAGTGATAAAACCAGGCAGACAAATGAAAATAGCCTGAATGTCCAATAATTAAGATTGTTCAGCATGTTCAAAGTGAATATGACGTTGGAATTGACCGAATTCGTCAAATGACAAGAATAATCAAAGTGATCAGAGTGATAAAACCAGCCAGACTAATCAAAATAGCCTGAATGCCCAATAATTCAGAATGTTCATCATGTTGAAACTGAATAGAACGTTGGAATTGACCGAATTCGTCAAATGGCAAGAGTATTCAAAGTGATCAGAGTGATAAAACCAGCCAGACTAATCAAAATTGCCTGAATGTCCAATAATTCAGAATGTTCATCATGTTGAAACTGAATATGACGTTGGAATTGACCGAATTCGTCAAATGACAAGAATAATCAAAGTGATCAGAGTGATAAAACCAGCCAGACAAATGAAAATAGACTGAATGTCCAATAATTAAGATTGTTCAGCATGTTCAAAGTGAATATGACGTTGGAAATGACCGAATTCGTCAATTGGCAAGAATAATCAAAGTGATCAGAGTGATAAAACCAGCCAGACTAATCAAAATAGACTGAATACCCAATAATTCAGAATGTTCATCATGTTGAAACTGAATAGAACGTTGGAATTGACCGAATTCGTCAAATGGCAAGAGTATTCAAAGTGATCAGAGTGATAAAACCAGCCAGACTAATCAAAATAGCCTGAATGCCCAATAATTCAGAATGTTCTTCATGTTGAAACTGAATAGAACGTTGGAATTGACCGAATTCGTCCAATGGCAAGAGTATTCAAAGTGATCAGAGTGATAAAACCAGCCAGACTAATCAAAATAGCCTGAATGCCCAATAATTCAGAATGTTCATCATGTTGAAACTGAATATGACGTTGGAATTGACCGAATTCGTCAAATGACAAGAATAATCAAAGTGATCAGAGTGATAAAACCAGGCAGACAAATGAAAATAGACTGAATGTCCAATAATTAAGATTGTTCAGCATGTTGAAACTGAATAGAACGTTGGAATTGACCGAATTCGTCAAATGGCAAGAGTATTCAAAGTGATCAGAGTGATAAAACCAGCCAGGCTAATCAAAATAGCCTGAATGCCCAATAATTCAGAATGTTCATCATGTTGAAACTGAATAGAATGTTGGAATTGACCGAATTCGTCAAATGGCAAGAATAATCAAAGTGATCAGAGTGATAAAACCAGCCAGACTAATCAAAATAGCCTGAATGCCCAATAATTCAGAATGTTCATCATGTTGAAACTGAATAGACCGTTGGAATTGACCGAATTCGTCAAATGGCAAGAGTATTCAAAGTGATCAGAGTGATAAAACCAACCAGACTAATCAAAATAGCCTGAATGCCCAATAATTCAGAATGTTCATAATGTTGAAACTGAATAGAACGTTGGAATTGACCGAATTCGTCAAATGGCAAGAGTATTCAAAGTGATCAGAGTGATAAAACCAGCCAGACTAATCAAAATAGCCTGAATGCCCAATAATTCAGAATGTTCATCATGTTGAAACTGAATATGACGTTGGAATTGACCGAATTCGTCAAATGACAAGAATAATCAAAGTGATCAGAGTGATAAAACCAGGCAGACAAATGAAAATAGCCTGAATGTCCAATAATTAAGATTGTTCAGCATGTTCAAAGTGAATATGACGTTGGAATTGACCGAATTCGTCAAATGACAAGAATAATCAAAGTGATCAGAGTGATAAAACCAGCCAGACTAATCAAAATAGCCTGAATGCCCAATAATTCAGAATGTTCATCATGTTGAAACTGAATAGAACGTTGGAATTGACCGAATTCGTCAAATGGCAAGAGTATTCAAAGTGATCAGAGTGATAAAACCAGCCAGACTAATCAAAATAGCATGAATGCCCAATAATTCAGAATGTTCATCATGTTGAAACTGAACAGAACGTTGGAATTGACCGAATTCGACAAATGGCAAGAATAATCAAAGTGATCAGAGTGATAAAACAGAGTGGAATTGACCGAATTCGTCAAATGACAAGAATAATCAAAGTGATAAGAGTGATAAAACCAGGCAGACAAATGAAAATAGCCTGAATGTCCAATAATTAAGATTGTTCAGCATGTTCAAAGTGAATATGACGTTGGAATTGACCGAATTCGTCAAATGACAAGAATAATCAAAGTGATCAGAGTGATAAAACCAGCCAGACTAATCAAAATA
The DNA here is from genome assembly GCA_958296145.1 of Hydrotaea cyrtoneurina. NCBI lineage: Eukaryota > Metazoa > Arthropoda > Insecta > Diptera > Muscidae > Hydrotaea > Hydrotaea cyrtoneurina. Next base: position 81,059,299 of record OY282513.1, read on the forward strand.
GCCTGAATGCCCAATAATTCAGAATGTTCATCATGTTGAAAATATGGCGTTGGAATTGACCGAATTCGTCAAATGGCAAGAATAATCAAAGTGATAAAACCAGCCAGACTAATCAAAATAGTCTGAATGTCCAATAATTCAGAATGTTCATCATGTTGAAACTGAATATGACGTTGGAATTGACCGAATTCGTCAAATGGCAAGAATAATCAAAGTGATCAGAGTGATAAAACAGAGTGGAATTGACCGAATTCGTCAAATGCAAGAATAATCAAAGTGATCGGAGTGATAAAACCAGGCAGACAAATGAAAATAGCCTGAATGTCCAATAATTAAGATTGTTCAGCATGTTCAAAGTGAATATGACGTTGGAATTGACCGAATTCGTCAAATGACAAGAATAATCAAAGTGATCAGAGTGATAAAACCAGCCAGACTAATCAAAATAGCCTGAATGCCCAATAATTCAGAATGTTCATCATGTTGAAACTGAATAGAACGTTGGAATTGACCGAATTCGTCAAATGGCAATAGTATTCAAAGTGATCAGAGTGATAAAACCAGCCAGACTAATCAAAATAGCCTGAATGCCCAATAATTCAGAATGTTCATCATGTTGAAACTGACGTTGGATTTGACCGAATTCGTCAAATGACAAGAATAATCAAAGTGATCAGAGTGATAAAACCAGCCAGACAAATGAAAATAGACTGAATGTCCAATAATTAAGATTGTTCAGCATGTTCAAAGTGAATATGACGTTGGAATTGACCGAATTCGTCAAATGGCAAGAGTATTCAAAGTGATCAGAGTGATAAAACCAGCCAGGCTAATCAAAATAGCCTGAATGCCCAATAATTCAGAATGTTCATCATGTTGAAACTGAATAGAACGTTGGAATTGACCGAATTCGTCAAATGGCAAGAATAATCAAAGTGATCAGAGTGATAAAACCAGCCAGACTAATCAAAATAGCCTGAATGCCCAATAATTCAGAATGTTCATCATGTTGAAACTGAATAGACCGTTGGAATTGACCGAATTCGTCAAATGGCAAGAGTATTCAAAGTGATCAGAGTGATAAAACCAACCAGACTAATCAAAATAGCCTGAATGCCCAATAATTCAGAATGTTCATAATGTTGAAACTGAATAGAACGTTGGAATTGACCGAATTCGTCAAATGGCAAGAGTATTCAAAGTGATCAGAGTGATAAAACCAGCCAGACTAATCAAAATAGCCTGAATGCCCAATAATTCAGAATGTTCATCATGTTGAAACTGAATATGACGTTGGAATTGACCGAATTCGTCAAATGACAAGAATAATCAAAGTGATCAGAGTGATAAAACCAGGCAGACAAATGAAAATAGCCTGAATGTCCAATAGGGTGGAGTGAAATTCAAAAAAAAAAAGTTAACATCGGAAAGAGATGTAGTCTGGGGTCCTAATGAGGGGAAAAATAAAGAAAAAAATTTTAAAAAATGTTTAGGGGTCGCGCCACTCCCTCCAATTTTGGAAATTATCGCTATTTTGGCGTTGATTTTAGAAAAATCCTAAAAAGTTTTATGTCAATAAATGTTTGCAATAGCGTAAACAATGAAATAAGGGCATGAAAAAATTTAAAAAAAAATTTCTCATTGTTCAAAAATTTCAAAAAGTAAAATAAGTCAAATCGTCCCTTCTTCAGAAAATTGACTGAACAATGAAATCGCCACCAAAGCTACAAATATTAGTCGATTATCCTCATATTTGCCTCAAATACTTTTGTTTGGGCACTGAACAAGCTCAAACTTTTAAATTTCGAATAAGTTAAGTCGTTAATTTTTAGGATTTTTCTAAAATCAACGCCAAAATAGCGATAATTTCCAAATTTCGAGGGAGTGGCGCGACCCCTAAAATTTTTTTAACATTTTTTTCTTTATTTTTCCCCTCATTAGGACCCCAGACTACATCTCTTTCCGAGGTTAACTTTTTCAAATTAAAAAAAAAGCATGTTTTCACTCCACCCTAATGTCCAATAATTAACATTGTTCAGCATGTTCAAAGTGAATATGACGATGGAATTGACCGAATTCGTCAAATGACAAGAATAATCAAAGTGATCAGAGTGATAAAACCAGGCAGACAAATGAAAATAGCCTGAATAATGTTCAGCCAATAATTCAGAATGTTCATCATGTTGAAACTGAATAGAATGTTGGAATTGACCGAATTCGTCAAATGGCAAGAGTATTCAAAGTGATCAGAGTGATAAAACCAGCCAGACTAATCAAAATAGCCTGAATGCCCAATAATTCAGAATGTTCATCATGTTGAAACTGAATATGACGTTGTAATTGAGCGAATTCGTCAAATGAGAAAAATAATCAAAGTGATAAAACCAGGCAGACAAATGAAAATAGCCTGAATGTCCAATAATTAAGATTGTTCATGTTGAAACTCAATAGAACGTTGGAATTGACCGAATTCGTCAAATGGCAAGAGTATTCAAAGTGATCAGAGTGATAAAACCAACCAGACTAATCAAAATAGCCTGAATGCCCAATAATTCAGAATGTTCATAATGTTGAAACTGAATAGAACGTTGGAATTGACCGAATTCGTCAAATGGCAAGAGTATTCAAAGTGATCAGAGTGATAAAACCAACCAGACTAATCAAAATAGCCTGAATGCCCAATAATTCAGAATGTTCATAATGTTGAAACTGAATAGAACGTTGGAATTGACCGAATTCGTCAAATGGCAAGAGTATTCAAAGTGATCAGAGTGATAAAACCAGCCAGACTAATCAAAATAGCCTGAATGCCCAATAATTCAGAATGTTCATCATGTTGAAACTGAATATGACGTTGGAATTGACCGAATTCGTCAAATGACAAGAATAATCAAAGTGATCAGAGTGATAAAACCAGCCAGACTAATCAAAATAGCATGAATGCCCAATAATTCAGAATGTTCATCATGTTGAAACTGAACAGAACGTTGGAATTGACCGAATTCGACAAATGGCAAGAATAATCAAAGTGATCAGAGTGATAAAACAGAGTGGAATTGACCGAATTCGTCAAATGACAAGAATAATCAAAGTGATCAGAGTGATAAAACCAGGCAGACAAATGAAAATAGCCTGAATGTCCAATAATTAAGATTGTTCAGCATGTTCAAAGTGAATATGACGTTGGAATTGACCGAATTCGTCAAATGACAAGAATAATCAAAGTGATCAGAGTGATAAAACCAGCCAGACTAATCAAAATAGACTGAATGCCCAATAATTCAGAATGTTCATCATGTTGAAACTGAATAGAACGTTGGAATTGACCGAATTCGTCAAATGGCAAGAGTATTCAAAGTGATCAGAGTGATAAAACCAGCCAGACTAATCAAAATAGCCTGAATGCCCAATAATTCAGAATGTTCATCATGTTGAAACTGAATGAACGTTGGAATTGACCGAATTCGTCAAATGACAAGAATAATCAAAGTGATCAGAGTGATAAAACCAGCCAGGCTAATCAAAATAGCCTGAATGCCCAATAATTCAGAATGTTCATAATGTTGAAACTGAATAGAACGTTGGAATTGACCGAATTCGTCAAATGGCAAGAGTATTCAAAGTGATCAGAGTGATAAAACCAGCCAGACTAATCAAAATAGCCTGAATGCCCAATAATTCAGAATGTTCATCATGTTGAAACTGAATATGACGTTGGAATTGACCGAATTCGTCAAATGACAAGAATAATCAAAGTGATCAGAGTGATAAAACCAGCCAGACTAATCAAAATAGCATGAATGCCCAATAATTCAGAATGTTCATCATGTTGAAACTGAACAGAACGTTGGAATTGACCGAATTCGACAAATGGCAAGAATAATCAAAGTGATCAGAGTGATAAAACAGAGTGGAATTGACCGAATTCGTCAAATGACAAGAATAATCAAAGTGATCAGAGTGATAAAACCAGGCAGACAAATGAAAATAGCCTGAATGTCCAATAATTAAGATTGTTCAGCATGTTCAAAGTGAATATGACGTTGGAATTGACCGAATTCGTCAAATGACAAGAATAATCAAAGTGATCAGAGTGATAAAACCAGCCAGACTAATCAAAATAGCCTGAATGCCCAATAATTCAGAATGTTCATCATGTTGAAACTGAATAGAACGTTGGAATTGACCGAATTCGTCAAATGGCAAGAGTATTCAAAGTGATCAGAGTGATAAAACCAGCCAGACTAATCAAAATAGCCTGAATGCCCAATAATTCAGAATGTTCATCATGTTGAAACTGAATGAACGTTGGAATTGACCGAATTCGTCAAATGACAAGAATAATCAAAGTGATCAGAGTGATAAAACCAGCCAGGCTAATCAAAATAGCCTGAATGCCCAATAATTCAGAATGTTCATCATGTTGAAACTGAATAGAACGTTGGAATTGACCGAATTCGTCAAATGGCAAGAATAATCAAAGTGATCAGAGTGATAAAACCAGCCAGACTAATCAAAATAGCATGAATGCCCAATAATTCAGAATGTTCATCATGTTGAAACTGAACAGAACGTTGGAATTGACCGAATTCGACAAATGGCAAGAATAATCAAAGTGATCAGAGTGATAAAACAGAGTGGAATTGACCGAATTCGTCAAATGACAAGAATAATCAAAGTGATAAGAGTGATAAAACCAGGCAGACAAATGAAAATAGCCTGAATGTCCAATAATTAAGATTGTTCAGCATGTTCAAAGTGAATATGACGTTGGAATTGACCGAATTCGTCAAATGACAAGAATAATCAAAGTGATCAGAGTGATAAAACCAGCCAGACTAATCAAAATAGCCTGAATGCCCAATAATTCAGAATGTTCATCATGTTGAAAATATGACGTTGGAATTGACCGAATTCGTCAAATGGCAAGAATAATCAAAGTGATCAGAGTGATAAAACCAGCCAGACTAATCAAAATAGCCTGAATGCCCAATAATTCAGAATGTTCATCATGTTGAAACTGAATAGAACGTTGGAATTGACCGAATTCGTCAAATGGCAAGAGTATTCAAAGTGATCAGAGTGATAAAACCAGCCAGACTAATCAAAATAGCCTGAATGCCCAATAATTCAGAATGTTCATCATGTTGAAAATATGACGTTGGAATTGACCGAATTCGTCAAATGGCAAGAATAATCAAAGTGATAAAACCAACCAGACTAATCAAAATAGCCTGAATGCCCAATAATTCAGAATGTTCATAATGTTGAAACTGAATAGAACGTTGGAATTGACCGAATTCGTCAAATGGCAAGAGTATTCAAAGTGATCAGAGTGATAAAACCAGCCAGACTAATCAAAATAGCCTGAATGCCCAATAATTCAGAATGTTCATCATGTTGAAACTGAATATGACGTTGGAATTGACCGAATTCGTCAAATGACAAGAATAATCAAAGTGATCAGAGTGATAAAACCAGCCAGACTAATCAAAATAGCATGAATGCCCAATAATTCAGAATGTTCATCATGTTGAAACTGAACAGAACGTTGGAATTGACCGAATTCGACAAATGGCAAGAATAATCAAAGTGATCAGAGTGATAAAACAGAGTGGAATTGACCGAATTCGTCAAATGACAAGAATAATCAAAGTGATCAGAGTGATAAAACCAGGCAGACAAATGAAAATAGCCTGAATGTCCAATAATTAAGATTGTTCAGCATGTTCAAAGTGAATATGACGTTGGAATTGACCGAATTCGTCAAATGACAAGAATAATCAAAGTGATCAGAGTGATAAAACCAGCCAGACTAATCAAAATAGCCTGAATGCCCAATAATTCAGAATGTTCATCATGTTGAAACTGAATAGAACGTTGGAATTGACCGAATTCGTCAAATGGCAAGAGTATTCAAAGTGATCAGAGTGATAAAACCAGCCAGACTAATCAAAATAGCCTGAATGCCCAATAATTCAGAATGTTCATCATGTTGAAACTGAATGAACGTTGGAATTGACCGAATTCGTCAAATGACAAGAATAATCAAAGTGATCAGAATGATAAAACCAGCCAGGCTAATCAAAATAGCCTGAATGCCCAATAATTCAGAATGTTCATCATGTTGAAACTGAATAGAACGTTGGAATTGACCGAATTCGTCAAATGGCAAGAATAATCAAAGTGATCAGAGTGATAAAACCAGCCAGACTAATCAAAATAGCCTGAATGCCCAATAATTCAGAATGTTCATCATGTTGAAACTGAATAGACCGTTGGAATTGACCGAATTCGTCAAATGGCAAGAGTATTCAAAGTGATCAGAGTGATAAAACCAACCAGACTAATCAAAATAGCCTGAATGCCCAATAATTCAGAATGTTCATAATGTTGAAACTGAATAGAACGTTGGAATTGACCGAATTCGTCAAATGGCAAGAGTATTCAAAGTGATCAGAGTGATAAAACCAGCCAGACTAATCAAAATAGCCTGAATGCCCAATAATTCAGAATGTTCATCATGTTGAAACTGAATATGACGTTGGAATTGACCGAATTCGTCAAATGACAAGAATAATCAAAGTGATCAGAGTGATAAAACCAGGCAGACAAATGAAAATAGCCTGAATGTCCAATAATTAAGATTGTTCAGCATGTTCAAAGTGAATATGACGATGGAATTGACCGAATTCGTCAAATGACAAGAATAATCAAAGTGATCAGAGTGATAAAACCAGGCAGACAAATGAAAATAGCCTGAATGTCCAATAATTCAGAATGTTCATCATGTTGAAACTGAATAGAATGTTGGAATTGACCGAATTCGTCAAATGGCAAGAGTATTCAAAGTGATCAGAGTGATAAAACCAGCCAGACTAATCAAAATAGCCTGAATGCCCAATAATTCAGAATGTTCATCATGTTGAAACTGAATATGACGTTGTAATTGAGCGAATTCGTCAAATGAGAAAAATAATCAAAGTGATAAAACCAGGCAGACAAATGAAAATAGCCTGAATGTCCAATAATTAAGATTGTTCATGTTGAAACTGAATAGAACGTTGGAATTGACCGAATTCGTCAAATGGCAAGAGTATTCAAAGTGATCAGAGTGATAAAACCAACCAGACTAATCAAAATAGCCTGAATGCCCAATAATTCAGAATGTTCATAATGTTGAAACTGAATAGAACGTTGGAATTGACCGAATTCGTCAAATGGCAAGAGTATTCAAAGTGATCAGAGTGATAAAACCAACCAGACTAATCAAAATAGCCTGAATGCCCAATAATTCAGAATGTTCATAATGTTGAAACTGAATAGAACGTTGGAATTGACCGAATTCGTCAAATGGCAAGAGTATTCAAAGTGATCAGAGTGATAAAACCAGCCAGACTAATCAAAATAGCCTGAATGCCCAATAATTCAGAATGTTCATCATGTTGAAACTGAATATGACGTTGGAATTGACCGAATTCGTCAAATGACAAGAATAATCAAAGTGATCAGAGTGATAAAACCAGCCAGACTAATCAAAATAGCATGAATGCCCAATAATTCAGAATGTTCATCATGTTGAAACTGAACAGAACGTTGGAATTGACCGAATTCGACAAATGGCAAGAATAATCAAAGTGATCAGAGTGATAAAACAGAGTGGAATTGACCGAATTCGTCAAATGACAAGAATAATCAAAGTGATCAGAGTGATAAAACCAGGCAGACAAATGAAAATAGCCTGAATGTCCAATAATTAAGATTGTTCAGCATGTTCAAAGTGAATATGACGTTGGAATTGACCGAATTCGTCAAATGACAAGAATAATCAAAGTGATCAGAGTGACAAAACCAGCCAGACTAATCAAAATAGCCTGAATGCCCAATAATTCAGAATGTTCATCATGTTGAAACTGAATAGAACGTTGGAATTGACCGAATTCGTCAAATGGCAAGAGTATTCAAAGTGATCAGAGTGATAAAACCAGCCAGACTAATCAAAATAGCCTGAATGCCCAATAATTCAGAATGTTCATCATGTTGAAAATATGACGTTGGAATTGACCGAATTCGTCAAATGGCAAGAATAATCAAAGTGATAAAACCAGCCAGACTAATCAAAATAGTCTGAATGTCCAATAATTCAGAATGTTCATCATGTTGAAACTGAATATGACGTTGGAATTGACCGAATTCGTCAAATGACAAGAATAATCAAAGTGATCAGAGTGATAAAACCAGCCAGACTAATCAAAATAGCCTGAATGCCCAATAATTCAGAATGTTCATCATGTTGAAACTGAATAGAACGTTGGAATTGACCGAATTCGTCAAATGGCAAGAGTATTCAAAGTGATCAGAGTGATAAAACCAGCCAGACTAATCAAAATAGCCTGAATGCCCAATAATTCAGAATGTTCATCATGTTGAAACTGAATATGACGTTGGAATTGACCGAATTCGTCAAATGACAAGAATAATCAAAGTGATCAGAGTGATAAAACCAGCCAGACAAATGAAAATAGACTGAATGTCCAATAATTAAGATTGTTCAGCATGTTCAAAGTGAATATGACGTTGGAAATGACCGAATTCGTCAATTGGCAAGAATAATCAAAGTGATCAGAGTGATAAAACCAGCCAGACTAATCAAAATAGACTGAATGCCCAATAATTCAGAATGTTCATCATGTTGAAACTGAATAGAACGTTGGAATTGACCGAATTCGTCAAATGGCAAGAGTATTCAAAGTGATCAGAGTGATAAAACCAGCCAGACTAATCATAATAGCCTGAATGCCCAATAATTCAGAATGTTCATCATGTTGAAACTGAATAGACCGTTGGAATTGACCGAATTCGTCAAATGGCAAGAGTATTCAAAGTGATCAGAGTGATAAAACCAGCCAGACTAATCATAATAGCCTGAATGCCCAATAATTCAGAATGTTCATCATGTTGAAACTGAATAGACCGTTGGAATTGACCGAATTCGACAAATGGCAAGAATAATCAAAGTGATCAGAGTGATAAAACAGAGTGGAATTGACCGAATTCGTCAAATGACAAGAATAATCAAAGTGATAAGAGTGATAAAACCAGGCAGACAAATGAAAATAGCCTGAATGTCCAATAATTAAGATTGTTCAGCATGTTCAAAGTGAATATGACGTTGGAATTGACCGAATTCGTCAAATGACAAGAATAATCAAAGTGATCAGAGTGATAAAACCAGCCAGACTAATCAAAATAGCCTGAATGCCCAATAATTCAGAATGTTCATCATGTTGAAAATATGACGTTGGAATTGACCGAATTCGTCAAATGGCAAGAATAATCAAAGTGATCAGAGTGATAAAACCAGCCAGACTAATCAAAATAGCCTGAATGCCCAATAATTCAGAATGTTCATCATGTTGAAACTGAATAGAACGTTGGAATTGACCGAATTCGTCAAATGGCAAGAGTATTCAAAGTGATCAGAGTGATAAAACCAGCCAGACTAATCAAAATAGCCTGAATGCCCAATAATTCAGAATGTTCATCATGTTGAAAATATGACGTTGGAATTGACCGAATTCGTCAAATGGCAAGAATAATCAAAGTGATAAAACCAACCAGACTAATCAAAATAGCCTGAATGCCCAATAATTCAGAATGTTCATAATGTTGAAACTGAATAGAACGTTGGAATTGACCGAATTCGTCAAATGGCAAGAGTATTCAAAGTGATCAGAGTGATAAAACCAGCCAGACTAATCAAAATAGCCTGAATGCCCAATAATTCAGAATGTTCATCATGTTGAAACTGAATATGACGTTGGAATTGACCGAATTCGTCAAATGACAAGAATAATCAAAGTGATCAGAGTGATAAAACCAGCCAGACTAATCAAAATAGCATGAATGCCCAATAATTCAGAATGTTCATCATGTTGAAACTGAACAGAACGTTGGAATTGACCGAATTCGACAAATGGCAAGAATAATCAAAGTGATCAGAGTGATAAAACAGAGTGGAATTGACCGAATTCGTCAAATGACAAGAATAATCAAAGTGATCAGAGTGATAAAACCAGGCAGACAAATGAAAATAGCCTGAATGTCCAATAATTAAGATTGTTCAGCATGTTCAAAGTGAATATGACGTTGGAATTGACCGAATTCGTCAAATGACAAGAATAATCAAAGTGATCAGAGTGATAAAACCAGCCAGACTAATCAAAATAGCCTGAATGCCCAATAATTCAGAATGTTCATCATGTTGAAACTGAATAGAACGTTGGAATTGACCGAATTCGTCAAATGGCAAGAGTATTCAAAGTGATCAGAGTGATAAAACCAGCCAGACTAATCAAAATAGCCTGAATGCCCAATAATTCAGAATGTTCATCATGTTGAAACTGAATGAACGTTGGAATTGACCGAATTCGTCAAATGACAAGAATAATCAAAGTGATCAGAATGATAAAACCAGCCAGGCTAATCAAAATAGCCTGAATGCCCAATAATTCAGAATGTTCATCATGTTGAAACTGAATAGAACGTTGGAATTGACCGAATTCGTCAAATGGCAAGAATAATCAAAGTGATCAGAGTGATAAAACCAGCCAGACTAATCAAAATAGCCTGAATGCCCAATAATTCAGAATGTTCATCATGTTGAAACTGAATAGACCGTTGGAATTGACCGAATTCGTCAAATGGCAAGAGTATTCAAAGTGATCAGAGTGATAAAACCAACCAGACTAATCAAAATAGCCTGAATGCCCAATAATTCAGAATGTTCATAATGTTGAAACTGAATAGAACGTTGGAATTGACCGAATTCGTCAAATGGCAAGAGTATTCAAAGTGATCAGAGTGATAAAACCAGCCAGACTAATCAAAATAGCCTGAATGCCCAATAATTCAGAATGTTCATCATGTTGAAACTGAATATGACGTTGGAATTGACCGAATTCGTCAAATGACAAGAATAATCAAAGTGATCAGAGTGATAAAACCAGGCAGACAAATGAAAATAGCCTGAATGTCCAATAATTAAGATTGTTCAGCATGTTCAAAGTGAATATGACGATGGAATTGACCGAATTCGTCAAATGACAAGAATAATCAAAGTGATCAGAGTGATAAAACCAGGCAGACAAATGAAAATAGCCTGAATGTCCAATAATTCAGAATGTTCATCATGTTGAAACTGAATAGAATGTTGGAATTGACCGAATTCGTCAAATGGCAAGAGTATTCAAAGTGATCAGAGTGATAAAACCAGCCAGACTAATCAAAATAGCCTGAATGCCCAATAATTCAGAATGTTCATCATGTTGAAACTGAATATGACGTTGTAATTGAGCGAATTCGTCAAATGAGAAAAATAATCAAAGTGATAAAACCAGGCAGACAAATGAAAATAGCCTGAATGTCCAATAATTAAGATTGTTCATGTTGAAACTGAATAGAACGTTGGAATTGACCGAATTCGTCAAATGGCAAGAGTATTCAAAGTGATCAGAGTGATAAAACCAACGAGACTAATCAAAATAGCCTGAATGCCCAATAATTCAGAATGTTCATAATGTTGAAACTGAATAGAACGTTGGAATTGACCGAATTCGTCAAATGGCAAGAGTATTCAAAGTGATCAGAGTGATAAAACCAACCAGACTAATCAAAATAGCCTGAATGCCCAATAATTCAGAATGTTCATAATGTTGAAACTGAATAGAACGTTGGAATTGACCGAATTCGTCAAATGGCAAGAGTATTCAAAGTGATCAGAGTGATAAAACCAGCCAGACTAATCAAAATAGCCTGAATGCCCAATAATTCAGAATGTTCATCATGTTGAAACTGAATATGACGTTGGAATTGACCGAATTCGTCAAATGACAAGAATAATCAAAGTGATCAGAGTGATAAAACCAGCCAGACTAATCAAAATAGCATGAATGCCCAATAATTCAGAATGTTCATCATGTTGAAACTGAACAGAACGTTGGAATTGACCGAATTCGACAAATGGCAAGAATAATCAAAGTGATCAGAGTGATAAAACAGAGTGGAATTGACCGAATTCGTCAAATGACAAGAATAATCAAAGTGATCAGAGTGATAAAACCAGGCAGACAAATGAAAATAGCCTGAATGTCCAATAATTAAGATTGTTCAGCATGTTCAAAGTGAATATGACGTTGGAATTGACCGAATTCGTCAAATGACAAGAATAATCAAAGTGATCAGAGTGATAAAACCAGCCAGACTAATCAAAATAGCCTGAATGCCCAATAATTCAGAATGTTCATCATGTTGAAACTGAATAGAACGTTGGAATTGACCGAATTCGTCAAATGGCAAGAGTATTCAAAGTGATCAGAGTGATAAAACCAGCCAGACTAATCAAAATAGCCTGAATGCCCAATAATTCAGAATGTTCATCATGTTGAAAATATGACGTTGGAATTGACCGAATTCGTCAAATGGCAAGAATAATCAAAGTGATAAAACCAGCCAGACTAATCAAAATAGTCTGAATGTCCAATAATTCAGAATGTTCATCATGTTGAAACTGAATATGACGTTGGAATTGACCGAATTCGTCAAATGACAAGAATAATCAAAGTGATCAGAGTGATAAAACCAGCCAGACTAATCAAAATAGCCTGAATGCCCAATAATTCAGAATGTTCATCATGTTGAAACTGAATAGAACGTTGGAATTGACCGAATTCGTCAAATGGCAAGAGTATTCAAAGTGATCAGAGTGATAAAACCAGCCAGACTAATCAAAATAGCCTGAATGCCCAATAATTCAGAATGTTCATCATGTTGAAACTGAATATGACGTTGGAATTGACCGAATTCGTCAAATGACAAGAATAATCAAAGTGATCAGAGTGATAAAACCAGCCAGACAAATGAAAATAGACTGAATGTCCAATAATTAAGATTGTTCAGCATGTTCAAAGTGAATATGACGTTGGAAATGACCGAATTCGTCAATTGGCAAGAATAATCAAAGTGATCAGAGTGATAAAACCAGCCAGACTAATCAAAATAGACTGAATGCCCAATAATTCAGAATGTTCATCATGTTGAAACTGAATAGAACGTTGGAATTGACCGAATTCGTCAAATGGCAAGAGTATTCAAAGTGATCAGAGTGATAAAACCAGCCAGACTAATCATAATAGCCTGAATGCCCAATAATTCAGAATGTTCATCATGTTGAAACTGAATAGACCGTTGGAATTGACCGAATTCGTCAAATGGCAAGAGTATTCAAAGTGATCAGAGTGATAAAACCAGCCAGACTAATCATAATAGCCTGAATGCCCAATAATTCAGAATGTTCATCATGTTGAAACTGAATAGACCGTTGGAATTGACCGAATTCGTCAAATGACAAGAATAATCAAAGTGATCAGAGTGATAAAACCAGGCAGACAAATGAAAATAGCCTGAATGTCCAATAATTCAGAATGTTCATCATGTTGAAACTGAATATGACGTTGGAATTGACCGAATTCGTCAAATGACAAGAATAATCAAAGTGATCAGAGTGATAAAACCAGCCAGACTAATCAAAATAGCCTGAATGCCCAATAATTCAGAATGTTCATCATGTTGAAACTGAATAGAACGTTGGAATTGACCGAATTCGTCAAATGGCAAGAGTATTCAAAGTGATCAGAGTGATAAAACCAGCCAGACTAATCAAAATAGCCTGAATGCCCAATAATTCAGAATGTTCATCATGTTGAAAATATGACGTTGGAATTGACCGAATTCGTCAAATGGCAAGAATAATCAAAGTGATCAGAGTGATAAAACAGAGTGGAATTGACCGAATTCGTCAAATGACAAGAATAATCAAAGTGATCAGAGTGATAAAACCAGGCAGACAAATGAAAATAGCCTGAATGTCCAATAATTAAGATTGTTCAGCATGTTCAAAGTGAATATGACGTTGGAATTGACCGAATTCGTCAAATGACAAGAATAATCAAAGTGATCAGAGTGATAAAACCAGCCAGACTAATCAAAATAGCCTGAATGCCCAATAATTCAGAATGTTCATCATGTTGAAACTGAATAGAACGTTGGAATTGACCGAATTCGTCAAATGGCAAGAATAATCAAAGTGATCAGAGTGATAAAACCAGCCAGACTAATCAAAATAGACTGAATGCCCAATAATTCAGAATGTTCATCATGTTGAAACTGAATAGAACGTTGGAATTGACCGAATTCGTCAAATGGCAAGAGTATTCAAAGTGATCAGAGTGATAAAACCAGCCAGACTAATCATAATAGCCTGAATGCCCAATAATTCAGAATGTTCATCATGTTGAAACTGAATAGAACGTTGGAATTGACCGAATTCGTCAAATGGCAAGAGTATTCAAAGTGATCAGAGTGATAAAACCAGCCAGACTAATCAAAATAGCCTGAATGCCCAATAATTCAGAATGTTCATCATGTTGAAAATATGACGTTGGAATTGACCGAATTCGTCAAATGGCAAGAATAATCAAAGTGATAAAACCAGCCAGACTAATCAAAATAGTCTGAATGTCCAATAATTCAGAATGTTCATCATGTTGAAACTGAATATGACGTTGGAATTGACCGAATTCGTCAAATGACAAGAATAATCAAAGTGATCAGAGTGATAAAACCAGCCAGACTAATCAAAATAGCCTGAATGCCCAATAATTCAGAATGTTCATCATGTTGAAACTGAATAGAACGTTGGAATTGACCGAATTCGTCAAATGGCAAGAGTATTCAAAGTGATCAGAGTGATAAAACCAGCCAGACTAATCAAAATAGCCTGAATGCCCAATAATTCAGAATGTTCATCATGTTGAAACTGAATATGACGTTGGAATTGACCGAATTCGTCAAATGACAAGAATAATCAAAGTGATCAGAGTGATAAAACCAGCCAGACAAATGAAAATAGACTGAATGTCCAATAATTAAGATTGTTCAGCATGTTCAAAGTGAATATGACGTTGGAAATGACCGAATTCGTCAATTGGCAAGAATAATCAAAGTGATCAGAGTGATAAAACCAGCCAGACTAATCAAAATAGCCTGAATGCCCAATAATTCAGAATGTTCATCATGTTGAAACTGAATATGACGTTGTAATTGAGCGAATTCGTCAAATGAGAAGAATAATCAAAGTGATAAAACCAGGCAGACAAATGAAAATAGCCTGAATGTCCAATAATTAAGATTGTTCATGTTGAAACTGAATAATCAAAGTGATAAAACCAGCCAGACTAATCAAAATAGTCTGAATGTCCAATAATTCAGAATGTTCATCATGTTGAAACTGAATATGACGTTGGAATTGACCGAATTCGTCAAATGACAAGAATAATCAAAGTGATCAGAGTGATAAAACCAGGCAGACAAATGAAAATAGCCTGAATGTCCAATAATTAAGATTGTTCAGCATGTTCAAAGTGAATATGACGTTGGAATTGACCGAATTCGTCAAATGACAAGAATAATCAAAGTGATCAGAGTGATAAAACCAGCCAGACTAATCATAATAGCCTGAATGCCCAATAATTCAGAATGTTCATCATGTTGAAACTGAATAGACCGTTGGAATTGACCGAATTCGTGAAATGACAAGAATAATCAAAGTGATCAGAGTGATAAAACCAGGCAGACAAATGAAAATAGCCTGAATGTCCAATAATTCAGAATGTTCATCATGTTGAAACTGAATTTGACGTTGGAATTGACCGAATTCGTCAAATGACAAGAATAATCAAAGTGATCAGAGTGATAAAACCAGCCAGACTAATCAAAATAGCCTGAATGCCCAATAATTCAGAATGTTCATCATGTTGAAACTGAATAGAACGTTGGAATTGACCGAATTCGTCAAATGGCAAGAGTATTCAAAGTGATCAGAGTGATAAAACCAGCCAGACTAATCAAAATAGCCTGAATGCCCAATAATTCAGAATGTTCATCATGTTGAAAATATGACGTTGGAATTGACCGAATTCGTCAAATGGCAAGAATAATCAAAGTGATCAGAGTGATAAAACAGAGTGGAATTGACCGAATTCGTCAAATGACAAGAATAATCAAAGTGATCAGAGTGATAAAACCAGGCAGACAAATGAAAATAGCCTGAATGTCCAATAATTAAGATTGTTCAGCATGTTCAAAGTGAATATGACGTTGGAATTGACCGAATTCGTCAAATGACAAGAATAATCAAAGTGATCAGAGTGATAAAACCAGCCGGACTAATCAAAATAGCCTGAATGCCCAATAATTCAGAATGTTCATCATGTTGAAAATATGACGTTGGAATTGACCGAATTCGTCAAATGGCAAGAATAATCAAAGTGATAAAACCAGCCAGACTAATCAAAATAGTCTGAATGTCCAATAATTCAGAATGTTCATCATGTTGAAACTGAATATGACGTTGGAATTGACCGAATTCGTCAAATGACAAGAATAATCAAAGTGATCAGAGTGATAAAACCAGGCAGACAAATGAAAATAGCCTGAATGTCCAATAATTCAGAATGTTCATCATGTTGAAACTGAATAGAATGTTGGAATTGACCGAATTCGTCAAATGGCAAGAGTATTCAAAGTGATCAGAGTGATAAAACCAGCCAGACTAATCAAAATAGCCTGAATGCCCAATAATTCAGAATGTTCATCATGTTGAAACTGAATATGACGTTGTAATTGAGCGAATTCGTCAAATGAGAAGAATAATCAAAGTGATAAAACCAGGCAGACAAATGAAAATAGCCTGAATGTCCAATAATTAAGATTGTTCATGTTGAAACTGAATAGAACGTTGGAATTGACCGAATTCGTCAAATGGCAAGAGTATTCAAAGTGATCAGAGTGATAAAACCAACCAGACTAATAAAAATAGCCTGAATGCCCAATAATTCAGAATGTTCATAATGTTGAAACTGAATAGAACGTTGGAATTGACCGAATTCGTCAAATGGCAAGAGTATTCAAAGTGATCAGAGTGATAAAACCAACCAGACTAATCAAAATAGCCTGAATGCCCAATAATTCAGAATGTTCATAATGTTGAAACTGAATAGAACGTTGGAATTGACCGAATTCGTCAAATGGCAAGAGTATTCAAAGTGATCAGAGTGATAAAACCAGCCAGACTAATCAAAATAGCCTGAATGCCCAATAATTCAGAATGTTCATCATGTTGAAACTGAATATGACGTTGGAATTGACCGAATTCGTCAAATGACAAGAATAATCAAAGTGATCAGAGTGATAAAACAGAGTGGAATTGACCGAATTCGTCAAATGACAAGAATAATCAAAGTGATAAAACAAGCCAGACAAATGAAAATAGCCTGAATGTCCAATAATTAAGATTGTTCAGCATGTTCAAAGTGAATATGACGTTGGAATTGACCGAATTCGTCAAATGACAAGAATAATCAAAGTGATCAGAGTGATAAAACCAGCCAGACTAATCAAAATAGCCTGAATGCCCAATAATTCAGAATGTTCATCATGTTGAAACTGAATAGAACGTTGGAATTGACCGAATTCGTCAAATGGCAAGAGTATTCAAAGTGATCAGAGTGATAAAACCAGCCAGACTAATCAAAATAGCCTGAATGCCCAATAATTCAGAATGTTCATCATGTTGAAAATATGACGTTGGAATTGACCGAATTCGTCAAATGGCAAGAATAATCAAAGTGATAAAACCAGCCAGACTAATCAAAATAGTCTGAATGTCCAATAATTCAGAATGTTCATCATGTTGAAACTGAATATGACGTTGGAATTGACCGAATTCGTCAAATGACAAGAATAATCAAAGTGATCAGAGTGATAAAACCAGGCAGACAAATGAAAATAGCCTGAATGTCCAATAATTAAGATTGTTCAGCATGTTCAAAGTGAATATGACGTTGGAATTGACCGAATTCGTCAAATGACAAGAATAATCAAAGTGATCAGAGTGATAAAACCAGCCAGACTAATCAAAATAGCCTGAATGCCCAATAATTCAGAATGTTCATCATGTTGAAACTGAATAGAACGTTGGAATTGACCGAATTCGTCAAATGGCAAGAGTATTCAAAGTGATCAGAGTGATAAAACCAGCCAGACTAATCAAAATAGCCTGAATGCCCAATAATACAGAATGTTCATCATGTTGAAACTGAATATGACGTTGGAATTGACCGAATTCGTCAAATGACAAGAATAATCAAAGTGATCAGAGTGATAAAACCAGCCAGACAAATGAAAATAGACTGAATGTCCAATAATTAAGATTGTTCAGCATGTTCAAAGTGAATATGACGTTGGAAATGACCGAATTCGTCAATTGGCAAGAATAATCAAAGTGATCAGAGTGATAAAACCAGCCAGACTAATCAAAATAGACTGAATGCCCAATAATTCAGAATGTTCATCATGTTGAAACTGAATAGAACGTTGGAATTGACCGAATTCGTCAAATGGCAAGAGTATTCAAAGTGATCAGAGTGATAAAACCAACCAGACTAATCAAAATAGCCTGAATGCCCAATAATTCAGAATGTTCATAATGTTGAAACTGAATAGAACGTTGGAATTGACCGAATTCGTCAAATGGCAAGAGTATTCAAAGTGATCAGAGTGATAAAACCAGCCAGACTAATCAAAATAGCCTGAATGCCCAATAATTCAGAATGTTCATCATGTTGAAACTGAATATGACGTTGGAATTGACCGAATTCGTCAAATGACAAGAATAATCAAAGTGATCAGAGTTATAAAACAGAGTGGAATTGACCGAATTCGTCAAATGACAAGAATAATCAAAGTGATAAAACAAGCCAGACAAATGAAAATAGCCTGAATGTCCAATAATTAAGATTGTTCAGCATGTTCAAAGTGAATATGACGTTGGAATTGACCGAATTCGTCAAATGACAAGAATAATCAAAGTGATCAGAGTGATAAAACCAGCCAGACTAATCAAAATAGCCTGAATGCCCAATAATTCAGAATGTTCATCATGTTGAAACTGAATATGACGTTGGAATTGACCGAATTCGTCAAATGACAAGAATAATCAAAGTGATCAGAGTTATAAAACCAGCCAGACAAATGAAAATAGACTGAATGTCCAATAATTAAGATTGTTCAGCATGTTCAAAGTGAATATGACGTTGGAAATGACCGAATTCGTCAATTGGCAAGAATAATCAAAGTGATCAGAGTGATAAAACCAGCCAGACTAATCAAAATAGACTGAATGCCCAATAATTCAGAATGTTCATCATGTTGAAACTGAATAGAACGTTGGAATTGACCGAATTCGTCAAATGGCAAGAGTATTCAAAGTGATCAGAGTGATAAAACCAGCCAGACTAATCATAATAGCCTGAATGCCCAATAATTCAGAATGTTCATCATGTTGAAACTGAATAGACCGTTGGAATTGACCGAATTCGTCAAATGACAAGAATAATCAAAGTGATCAGAGTGATAAAACCAGGCAGACAAATGAAAATAGCCTGAATGTCCAATAATTCAGAATGTTCATCATGTTGAAACTGAATATGACGTTGGAATTGACCGAATTCGTCAAATGACAAGAATAATCAAAGTGATCAGAGTGATAAAACCAGCCAGACTAATCAAAATAGCCTGAATGCCCAATAATTCAGAATGTTCATCATGTTGAAACTGAATAGAACGTTGGAATTGACCGAATTCGTCAAATGGCAAGAGTATTCAAAGTGATCAGAGTGATAAAACCAGCCAGACTAATCAAAATAGCCTGAATGCCCAATAATTCAGAATGTTCATCATGTTGAAACTGAATATGACGTTGGAATTGACCGAATTCGTCAAATGACAAGAATAATCAAAGTGATCAGAGTGATAAAACCAGCCAGACTAATCAAAATAACCTGAATGCCCAATAATTCAGAATGTTCATCATGTTGAAAATATGACGTTGGAATTGACCGAATTCGTCAAATGGCAAGAATAATCAAAGTGATCATAGTGATAAAACCAGCCAGATAAATGAAAATAGCCTGAATGTCCACTAATTAAGATTGTTCAGCATGTTCAAAGTGAATATGACGTTGGAATTGACCGAA
Source organism: Hydrotaea cyrtoneurina (assembly GCA_958296145.1). NCBI lineage: Eukaryota > Metazoa > Arthropoda > Insecta > Diptera > Muscidae > Hydrotaea > Hydrotaea cyrtoneurina. Next base: position 81,079,452 of record OY282513.1, read on the forward strand.
TTCGTCAATTGGCAAGAATAATCAAAGTGATCAGAGTGATAAAACCAGCCAGACTAATCAAAATAGCCTGAATGCCCAATAATTCAGAATGTTCATCATGTTGAAACTGAACAGAACGTTGGAATTGACCGAATTCGTCAAATGGCAAGAATAATCAAAGTGATCAGAGTGATAAAACCAGCCAGACTAATCAAAATAGCCTGAATGCCCAATAATTCAGAATGTTCATCATGTTGAAACTGAACAGAACGTTGGAATTGACCGAATTCGTCAAATGGCAAGAATAATCAAAGTGATCAGAGTGATAAAACCAGCCAGACTAATCAAAATAGCCTGAATGCCCAATAATTCAGAATGTTCATCATGTTGAAACTGAATAGAACGTTGGAATTGACCGAATTCGTCAAATGACAAGAATAATCAAAGTGATCAGAGTGATAAAACCAGGCAGACAAATGAAAATAGCCTGAATGTCCAATAATTAAGATTGTTCAGCATGTTCAAAGTGAATATGACGTTGGAATTGACCGAATTCGTCAAATGACAAGAATAATCAAAGTGATCAGAGTGATAAAACCAGCCAGACTAATCAAAATAGCCTGAATGCCCAATAATTCAGAATGTTCATCATGTTGAAACTGAATAGAACGTTGGAATTGACCGAATTCGTCAAATGGCAAGAGTATTCAAAGTGATCAGAGTGATAAAACCAGCCAGACTAATCAAAATAGCCTGAATGCCCAATAATTCAGAATGTTCATCATGTTGAAACTGAATAGACCGTTGGAATTGACCGAATTCGTCAAATGGCAAGAGTATTCAAAGTGATCAGAGTGATAAAACCAGCCAGACTAATCAAAATAGCATGAATGCCCAATAATTCAGAATGTTCATCATGTTGAAACTGAACAGAACGTTGGAATTGACCGAATTCGTCAAATGGCAAGAATAATCAAAGTGATCAGAGTGATAAAACCAGCCAGACTAATCAAAATAGACTGAATGCCCAATAATTCAGAATGTTCATCATGTTGAAACTGAATAGAACGTTGGAATTGACCGAATTCGTCAAATGGCAAGAGTATTCAAAGTGATCAGAGTGATAAAACCAGCCAGACTAATCAAAATAGCCTGAATGCCCAATAATTCAGAATGTTCATCATGTTGAAACTGAATAGAACGTTGGAATTGACCGAATTCGTCAAATGACAAGAATAATCAAAGTGATCAGAGGGATAAAACCAGCCAGTCTAATCAAAATAGCATGAATGCCCAATAATTCAGAATGTTCATCATGTTGAAACTGAACAGAACGTTGGAATTGACCGAATTCGTCAAATGGCAAGAATAATCAAAGTGATCAGAGTGATAAAACCAGCCAGACTAATGAAAATAGCCTGAATGTCCAATAATTAAGATTGTTCAGCATGTTCAAAGTGAATATGACGTTGGAAATGACCGAATTCGTCAATTGGCAAGAATAATCAAAGTGATCAGAGTGATAAAACCAGCCAGACTAATCAAAATAGACTGAATGCCCAATAATTCAGAATGTTCATCATGTTGAAACTGAATAGAACGTTGGAATTGACCGAATTCGTCAAATGGCAAGAGTATTCAAAGTGATCAGAGTGATAAAACCAGCCAGACTAATCAAAATAGACTGAATGCCCAATAATTCAGAATGTTCATCATGTTGAAACTGAATAGAACGTTGGAATTGACCGAATTCGTCAAATGGCAAGAGTATTCAAAGTGATCAGAGTGATAAAACCAGCCAGACTAATCATAATAGCCTGAATGCCCAATAATTCAGAATGTTCATCATGTTGAAACTGAATAGACCGTTGGAATTGACCGAATTCGTCAAATGGCAAGAGTATTCAAAGTGATCAGAGTGATAAAACCAGCCAGACTAATCAAAATAGCATGAATGCCCAATAATTCAGAATGTTCATCATGTTGAAACTGAACAGAACGTTGGAATTGACTGAATTCGTCAAATGGCAAGAATAATCAAAGTGATCAGAGTGATAAAACCAGCCAGACTAATCAAAATAGCCTGAATGCCCAATAATTCAGAATGTTCATCATGTTGAAAATATGACGTTGGAATTGACCGAATTCGACAAATGGCAAGAATAATCAAAGTGATCATAGTGATAAAACCAGCCAGATAAATGAAAATAGCCTGAATGTCCACTAATTAAGATTGTTCAGCATGTTCAAAGTGAATATGACGTTGGAATTGACCGAATTCGTCAATTGGCAAGAATAATCAAAGTGATCAGAGTGATAAAACCAGCCAGACTAATCAAAATAGCCTGAATGCCCAATAATTCAGAATGTTCATCATGTTGAAACTGAACAGAACGTTGGAATTGACCGAATTCGTCAAATGGCAAGAATAATCAAAGTGATCAGAGTGATAAAACCAGCCAGACTAATCAAAATAGCCTGAATGCCCAATAATTCAGAATGTTCATCATGTTGAAACTGAACAGAACGTTGGAATTGACCGAATTCGTCAAATGGCAAGAATAATCAAAGTGATAAAACCAGCCAGACTAATCAAAATAGCCTGAATGCCCAATAATTCAGAATGTTCATCATGTTGAAACTGAATATGACGTTGGAATTGACCGAATTCGTCAAATGACAAGAATAATCAAAGTGATCAGAGTGATAAAACCAGGCAGACAAATGAAAATAGCCTGAATGTCCAATAATTAAGATTGTTCAGCATGTTCAAAGTGAATATGACGTTGGAATTGACCGAATTCGTCAAATGACAAGAATAATCAAAGTGATCAGAGTGATAAAACCAGCCAGACTAATCAAAATAGCCTGAATGCCCAATAATTCAGAATGTTCATCATGTTGAAACTGAACAGAACGTTGGAATTGACCGAATTCGTCAAATGGCAAGAATAATCAAAGTGATCAGAGTGATAAAACCAGCCAGACTAATCAAAATAGCCTGAATGCCCAATAATTCAGAATGTTCATCATGTTGAAACTGAATATGACGTTAGAATTGACCGAATTCGTCAAATGGCATGCATAATCAAAGTGATAAAACCAACCAGACAAATCAAAATAGTCTGAATGTCCAATAATTCAGATTGTTCAGCATGTTCAAAGTGAATATGACGTCGGAATTGACCGAATTCGTCAAATGGCAAGAATAATCAAGTGATCAGAGTGATAAAATCAGCCAGACAAATGAAAATAGCCTGAATGTCCAATAATTCAGATTGTTCAGCATGTTCAAAGTGAATATGACGTTGGAATTGACCGAATTCGTCAAATGACAAGAATAATCAAAGTGATCAGAGTGATAAAACCAGCCAGACAAATGAAAATAGCCTGAATGTCCAATAATTCAGAATGTTCATCATGTTGAAACTGACCGAATTCGTCAAATGGCAAGAGTATTCAAAGTGATCAGAGTGATAAAACCAGCCAGACTAATCAAAATAGCCTGAATGCCCAATAATTCAGAATGTTCATAATGTTGAAACTGAACAGAACGTTGGAATTGACCGAATTCGTCAAATGGCAAGAGTATTCAAAGTGATCAGAGTGATAAAACCAGGCAGACAAATGAAAATAGCCTGAATGTCCAATAATTAAGATTGTTCAGCATGTTCAAAGTGAATATGACGTTGGAATTGACCGAATTCGTCAAATGACAAGAATAATCAAAGTGATCACAGTGATAAAACCAGCCAGACTAATCAAAATAGCCTGAATACCCAATAATTCAGAATGTTCATCATGTTGAAACTGAATAGAACGTTGGAATTGACCGAATTCGTCAAATGGCAAGAGTATTCAAAGTGATCAGAGTGATAAAACCAGCCAGACTAATCAAAATAGCATGAATGCCCAATAATTCAGAATGTTCATCATGTTGAAACTGAACAGAACGTTGGAATTGACCGAATTCGTCAAATGGCAAGAATAATCAAAGTGATCAGAGTGATAAAACAGAGTGGAATTGACCGAATTCGTCAAATGACAAGAATAATCAAAGTGATCAGAGTGATAAAACCAGCCAGACTAATCAAAATAGCCTGAATGCCCAATAATTCAGAATGTTCATCATGTTGAAACTGAATAGAACGTTGGAATTGACCGAATTCGTCAAATGGCAAGAGTATTCAAAGTGATCAGAGTGATAAAACCAGCCAGACTCATCAAAATAGCCTGAATGCCCAATAATTCAGAATGTTCATCATGTTGAAAATATGACGTTGGAATTGACCGAATTCGTCAAATGGCAAGAATAATCAAAGTGATAAAACCAACCAGACAAATCAAAATAGTCTGAATGTCCAATAATTCAGATTGTTCAGCATGTTCAAAGTGAATATGACGTTGGAATTGACCGAATTCGTCAAATGGAAAGAATAATCAAAGTGATCAGAGTGATAAAACCAGCCAGACAAATGAAAATAGACTGAATGTCCAATAATTCAGATTGTTCAGCATGTTCAAAGTGAATATGACGTTGGAAATGACCGAATTCGTCAATTGGCAAGAATAATCAAAGTGATCAGAGTGATAAAACCAGCCAGACTAATCAAAATAGACTGAATGCCCAATAATTCAGAATGTTCTTCATGTTGAAACTGAATAGAACGTTGGAATTGACCGAATTCGTCAAATGGCAAGAGTATTGAAAGTGATCAGAGTGATAAAACCAACCAGACTAATCAAAATAGCCTGAATGCCCAATAATTCAGAATGTTCATCATGTTGAAACTGAATAGAACGTTGGAATTGACCGAATTCGTCAAATGGCAAGAGTATTCAAAGTGATCAGAGTGATAAAACCAGCCAGACTAATCAAAATAGCCTGAATGCCCAATAATTCAGAATGTTCTTCATGTTGAAACTGAATAGAACGTTGGAATTGACCGAATTCGTCAAATGGCAAGAGTATTGAAAGTGATCAGAGTGATAAAACCAACCAGACTAATCAAAATAGCCTGAATGCCCAATAATTCAGAATGTTCATCATGTTCAAAGTGAATATGACGTTGGAATTGACCGAATTCGTCAAATGACAAGAATAATCAAAGTGATCAGAGTGATAAAACCAGCCAGACTAATCAAAATAGCCTGAATGCCCAATAATTCAGAATGTTCATCATGTTGAAACTGAATAGAACGTTGGAATTGACCGAATTCGTCAAATGGCAAGAGTATTCAAAGTGATCAGAGTGATAAAACCAGCCAGGCTAATCAAAATAGCCTGAATGCCCAATAATTCAGAATGTTCATCATGTTGAAACTGAATAGAACGTTGGAATTGACCGAATTCGTCAAATGGCAAGAATAATCAAAGTGATCAGAGTGATAAAACCAGCCTGACTAATCAAAATAGCCTGAATGCCCAATAATTCAGAATGTTCATCATGTTGAAACTGAATAGACCGTTGGAATTGACCGAATTCGTCAAATGGCAAGAGTATTCAAAGTGATCAGAGTGATAAAACCAACCAGACTAATCAAAATAGCCTGAATGCCCAATAATTCAGAATGTTCATAATGTTGAAACTGAATAGAACGTTGGAATTGACCGAATTCGTCAAATGGCAAGAGTATTCAAAGTGATAAAACCAGCCAGACTAATCAAAATAGCCTGAATGCCCAATAATTCAGAATGTTCATCATGTTGAAACTGAATATGACGTTGGAATTGACCGAATTCGTCAAATGACAAGAATAATCAAAGTGATCAGAGTGATAAAACCAGGCAGACAAATGAAAATAGCCTGAATGTCCAATAATTAAGATTGTTCAGCATGTTCAAAGTGAATATGACGTTGGAATTGACCGAATTCGTCAAATGACAAGAATAATCAAAGTGATCAGAGTGATAAAACCAGCCAGACTAATCAAAATAGCCTGAATGCCCAATAATTCAGAATGTTCATCATGTTGAAACTGAATAGAACGTTGGAATTGACCGAATTCGTCAAATGGCAAGAGTATTCAAAGTGATCAGAGTGATAAAACCAGCCAGACTAATCAAAATAGCATGAATGCCGAATAATTCAGAATGTTCATCATGTTGAAACTGAACAGAACGTTGGAATTGACCGAATTCGACAAATGGCAAGAATAATCAAAGTGATCAGAGTGATAAAACAGAGTGGAATTGACCGAATTCGTCAAATGACAAGAATAATCAAAGTGATCAGAGTGATAAAACCAGGCAGACAAATGAAAATAGCCTGAATGTCCAATAATTAAGATTGTTCAGCATGTTCAAAGTGAATATGACGTTGGAATTGACCGAATTCGTCAAATGACAAGAATAATCAAAGTGATCAGAGTGATAAAACCAACCAGACTAATCAAAATAGCCTGAATGCCCAATAATTCAGAATGTTCTTCATGTTGAAACTGAATAGAACGTTGGAATTGACCGAATTCGTCAAATGGCAAGAGTATTCAAAGTGATCAGAGTGATAAAACCAACCAGACTAATCAAAATAGCCTGAATGCCCAATAATTCAGAATGTTCATCATGTTGAAACTGAATAGAACGTTGGAATTGACCGAATTCGTCAAATGGCAAGAGTATTCAAAGTGATCAGAGTGATAAAACCAGCCAGACTAATCAAAATAGCCTGAATGCCCAATAATTCAGAATGTTCATCATGTTGAAACTGAATATGACGTTGGAATTGGCCGAATTCGTCAAATGACAAGAATAATCAAAGTGATCAGAGTGATAAAACCAGGCAGACAAATGAAAATAGCCTGAATGTCCAATAATTAAGATTGTTCAGCATGTTCAAAGTGAATATGACGTTGGAATTGACCGAATTCGTCAAATGACAAGAATAATCAAAGTGATCAGAGTGATAAAACCAGCCAGACTAATCAAAATAGCCTGAATGCCCAATAATTCAGAATGTTCATCATGTTGAAACTGAATAGAACGTTGGAATTGACCGAATTCGTCAAATGGCAAGAGTATTCAAAGTGATCAGAGTGATAAAACCAGCCAGACTAATCAAAATAGCCTGAATGTCCAATAATTCAGAATGTTCATCATGTTGAAACTGAATATGACGTTGGAATTGGCCGAATTCGTCAAATGACAAGAATAATCAAAGTGATCAGAGTGATAAAACCAGCCAGACTAATCAAAATAGACTGAATACCCAATAATTCAGAATGTTCATCATGTTGAAACTGAATAGAACGTTGGAATTGACCGAATTCGTCAAATGGCAAGAGTATTCAAAGTGATCAGAGTGATAAAACCAGCCAGACTAATCAAAATAGCCTGAATGCCCAATAATTCAGAATGTTCATCATGTTGAAACTGAATAGAACGTTGGAATTGACCGAATTCGTCAAATGGCAAGAGTATTCAAAGTGATCAGAGTGATAAAACCAGGCAGACAAATGAAAATAGCCTGAATGTCCAATAATTAAGATTGTTCAGCATGTTCAAAGTGAATATGACGTTGGAAATGACCGAATTCGTCAATTGGCAAGAATAATCAAAGTGATCAGAGTGATAAAACCAGCCAGACTAATCAAAATAGACTGAATACCCAATAATTCAGAATGTTCATCATGTTGAAACTGAATAGAACGTTGGAATTGACCGAATTCGTCAAATGGCAAGAGTATTCAAAGTGATCAGAGTGATAAAACCAGCCAGACTAATCAAAATAGCCTGAATGCCCAATAATTCAGAATGTTCATCATGTTGAAACTGAATAGAACGTTGGAATTGACCGAATTCGTCAAATGGCAAGAGTATTCAAAGTGATCAGAGTGATAAAACCAGCCAGACTAATCAAAATAGCCTGAATGCCCAATAATTCAGAATGTTCATCATGTTGAAACTGAATATGACGTTGGAATTGACCGAATTCGTCAAATGACAAGAATAATCAAAGTGATCAGAGTGATAAAACCAGGCAGACAAATGAAAATAGACTGAATGTCCAATAATTAAGATTGTTCAGCATGTTGAAACTGAATAGAACGTTGGAATTGACCGAATTCGTCAAATGGCAAGAGTATTCAAAGTGATCAGAGTGATAAAACCAGCCAGGCTAATCAAAATAGCCTGAATGCCCAATAATTCAGAATGTTCATCATGTTGAAACTGAATAGAATGTTGGAATTGACCGAATTCGTCAAATGGCAAGAGTATTCAAAGTGATCAGAGTGATAAAACCAACCAGACTAATCAAAATAGCCTGAATGCCCAATAATTCAGAATGTTCATAATGTTGAAACTGAATAGAACGTTGGAATTGACCGAATTCGTCAAATGGCAAGAGTATTCAAAGTGATCAGAGTGATAAAACCAGCCAGACTAATCAAAATAGCCTGAATGCCCAATAATTCAGAATGTTCATCATGTTGAAACTGAATATGACGTTGGCATTGACCGAATTCGTCAAATGACAAGAATAATCAAAGTGATCAGAGTGATAAAACCAGGGAGACAAATGAAAATAGCCTGAATGTCCAATAATTAAGATTGTTCAGCATGTTCAAAGTGAATATGACGTTGGAATTGACCGAATTCGTCAAATGACAAGAATAATCAAAGTGATCAGAGTGATAAAACCAGCCAGACTAATCAAAATAGCCTGAATGCCCAATAATTCAGAATGTTCATCATGTTGAAACTGAATAGAACGTTGGAATTGACCGAATTCGTCAAATGGCAAGAGTATTCAAAGTGATCAGAGTGATAAAACCAGCCAGACTAATCAAAATAGCATGAATGCCCAATAATTCAGAATGTTCATCATGTTGAAACTGAATATGACGTTGGAATTGACCGAATTCGACAAATGGCAAGAATAATCAAAGTGATCAGAGTGATAAAACAGAGTGGAATTGACCGAATTCGTCAAATGACAAGAATAATCAAAGTGATCAGAGTGATAAAACCAGGCAGACAAATGAAAATAGCCTGAATGTCCAATAATTAAGATTGTTCAGCATGTTCAAAGTGAATATGACGTTGGAATTGACCGAATTCGTCAAATGACAAGAATAATCAAAGTGATCAGAGTGATAAAACCAGCCAGACTAATCAAAATAGCCTGAATGCCCAATAATTCAGAATGTTCATCATGTTGAAACTGAATAGAACGTTGGAATTGACCGAATTCGTCAAATGGCAAGAGTATTCAAAGTGATCAGAGTGATAAAACCAGCCAGACTAATCAAAATAGCCTGAATGCCCAATAATTCAGAATGTTCATCATGTTGAAAATATGACGTTGGAATTGACCGAATTCGTCAAATGGCAAGAATAATCAAAGTGATAAAACCAGCCAGACTAATCAAAATAGTCTGAATGTCCAATAATTCAGAATGTTCATCATGTTGAAACTGAATATGACGTTGGAATTGACCGAATTCGTCAAATGGCAAGAATAATCAAAGTGATCAGAGTGATAAAACAGAGTGGAATTGACCGAATTCGTCAAATGCAAGAATAATCAAAGTGATAAAACCAGGCAGACAAATGAAAATAGCCTGAATGTCCAATAATTAAGATTGTTCAGCATGTTCAAAGTGAATATGACGTTGGAATTGACCGAATTCGTCAAATGACAAGAATAATCAAAGTGATCAGAGTGATAAAACCAGCCAGACTAATCAAAATAGCCTGAATGCCCAATAATTCAGAATGTTCATCATGTTGAAACTGAATATGACGTTGGCATTGACCGAATTCGTCAAATGACAAGAATAATCAAAGTGATCAGAGTGATAAAACCAGGGAGACAAATGAAAATAGCCTGAATGTCCAATAATTAAGATTGTTCAGCATGTTCAAAGTGAATATGACGTTGGAATTGACCGAATTCGTCAAATGACAAGAATAATCAAAGTGATCAGAGTGATAAAACCAGCCAGACTAATCAAAATAGCCTGAATGCCCAATAATTCAGAATGTTCATCATGTTGAAACTGAATAGAACGTTGGAATTGACCGAATTCGTCAAATGGCAAGAGTATTCAAAGTGATCAGAGTGATAAAACCAGCCAGACTAATCAAAATAGCATGAATGCCCAATAATTCAGAATGTTCATCATGTTGAAACTGAATATGACGTTGGAATTGACCGAATTCGACAAATGGCAAGAATAATCAAAGTGATCAGAGTGATAAAACAGAGTGGAATTGACCGAATTCGTCAAATGACAAGAATAATCAAAGTGATCAGAGTGATAAAACCAGCCAGACTAATCAAAATAGCCTGAATGCCCAATAATTCAGAATGTTCATCATGTTGAAACTGAATAGAACGTTGGAATTGACCGAATTCGTCAAATGGCAAGAGTATTCAAAGTGATCAGAGTGATAAAACCAGCCAGACTAATCAAAATAGCCTGAATGCCCAATAATTCAGAATGTTCATCATGTTGAAAATATGACGTTGGAATTAACCGAATTCGTCAAATGGCAAGAATAATCAAAGTGATAAAACCAGCCAGACTAATCAAAATAGTCTGAATGTCCAATAATTCAGAATGTTCATCATGTTGAAACTGAATATGACGTTGGAATTGACCGAATTCGTCAAATGGCAAGAATAATCAAAGTGATCAGAGTGATAAAACAGAGTGGAATTGACCGAATTCGTCAAATGCAAGAATAATCAAAGTGATCGGAGTGATAAAACCAGGCAGACAAATGAAAATAGCCTGAATGTCCAATAATTAAGATTGTTCAGCATGTTCAAAGTGAATATGACGTTGGAATTGACCGAATTCGTCAAATGACAAGAATAATAAAAGTGATCAGAGTGATAAAACCAGCCAGACTAATCAAAATAGCCTGAATGCCCAATAATTCAGAATGTTCATCATGTTGAAACTGAATAGAACGTTGGAATTGACCGAATTCGTCAAATGGCAAGAGTATTCAAAGTGATCAGAGTGATAAAACCAGCCAGACTAATCAAAATAGCCTGAATGCCCAATAATTCAGAATGTTCATCATGTTGAAACTGAATATGACGTTGGAATTGACCGAATTCGTCAAATGACAAGAATAATCAAAGTGATCAGAGTGATAAAACCAGCCAGACAAATGAAAATAGACTGAATGTACAATAATTAAGATTGTTCAGCATGTTCAAAGTGAATATGACGTTGGAATTGACCGAATTCGTCAAATGGCAAGAGTATTCAAAGTGATCAGAGTGATAAAACCAGCCAGGTTAATCAAAATAGCCTGAATGCCCAATAATTCAGAATGTTCATCATGTTGAAACTGAATAGAACGTTGGAATTGACCGAATTCGTCAAATGGCAAGAATAATCAAAGTGATCAGAGTGATAAAACCAGCCAGACTAATCAAAATAGCCTGAATGCCCAATAATTCAGAATGTTCATCATGTTGAAACTGAATAGACCGTTGGAATTGACCGAATTCGTCAAATGGCAAGAGTATTCAAAGTGATCAGAGTGATAAAACCAACCAGACTAATCAAAATAGCCTGAATGCCCAATAATTCAGAATGTTCATAATGTTGAAACTGAATAGAACGTTGGAATTGACCGAATTCGTCAAATGGCAAGAGTATTCAAAGTGATCAGAGTGATAAAACCAGCCAGACTAATCAAAATAGCCTGAATGCCCAATAACTCAGAATGTTCATCATGTTGAAACTGAATATGACGTTGGAATTGACCGAATTCGTCAAATGACAAGAATAATCAAAGTGATCAGAGTGATAAAACCAGGCAGACAAATGAAAATAGCCTGAATGTCCAATAATTAAGATTGTTCAGCATGTTGAAACTGAATAGAACGTTGGAATTGACCGAATTCGTCAAATGGCAAGAGTATTCAAAGTGATCAGAGTGATAAAACCAGCCAGACTAATCAAAATAGCATGAATGCCTAATAATTCAGAATGTTCATCATGTTGAAACTGAACAGAACGTTGGAATTGACCGAATTCGACAAATGGCAAGAATAATCAAAGTGATCAGAGTGATAAAACAGAGTGGAATTGACCGAATTCGTCAAATGACAAGAATAATCAAAGTGATCAGAGTGATAAAACCAGGCAGACAAATGAAAATAGCCTGAATGTCCAATAATTAAGATTGTTCAGCATGTTCAAAGTGAATATGACGTTGGAATTGACCGAATTCGTCAATTGGCAAGAATAATCAATGTGATCAGAGTGATAAAACCAGCCAGACTAATCAAAATAGCCTGAATGCCCAATAATTCAGAATGTTCATCATGTTGAAACTGCATAGAACGTTGGAATTGACCGAATTCGTCAAATGGCAAGAGTATTCAAAGTGATCAGAGTGATAAAACCAGCCAGACTAATCAAAATAGCCTGAATGTCCAATAATTCAGAATGTTCATCATGTTGAAACTGAATATGACGTTGGAATTGACCGAATTCGTCAAATGACAAGAATAATCAAAGTGATCAGAGTGATAAAACCAGCCAGACAAATGAAAATAGACTGAATGTCCAATAATTAAGATTGTTCAGCATGTTCAAAGTGAATATGACGTTGGAAATGACCGAATTCGTCAATTGGCAAGAATAATCAAAGTGATCAGAGTGATAAAACCAGCCAGACTAATCAAAATAGACTGAATACCCAATAATTCAGAATGTTCATCATGTTGAAACTGAATAGAACGTTGGAATTGACCGAATTCGTCAAATGGCAAGAGTATTCAAAGTGATCAGAGTGATAAAACCAGCCAGACTAATCAAAATAGCCTGAATGCCCAATAATTCAGAATGTTCTTCATGTTGAAACTGAATAGAACGTTGGAATTGACCGAATTCGTCAAATGGCAAGAGTATTCAAAGTGATCAGAGTGATAAAACCAACCAGACTAATCAAAATAGCCTGAATGCCCAATAATTCAGAATGTTCATCATGTTGAAACTGAATAGAACGTTGGAATTGACCGAATTCGTCAAATGGCAAGAGTATTCAAAGTGATCAGAGTGATAAAACCAGCCAGACTAATGAAAATAGCCTGAATGCCCAATAATTCAGAATGTTCATCATGTTGAAACTGAATATGACGTTGGAATTGACCGAATTCGTCAAATGGCAAGAATAATCAAAGTGATCAGAGTGATAAAACCAGCCAGACTAATCAAAATAGCCTGAATGCCCAATAATTCAGAATGTTCATCATGTTGAAACTGAATAGACCGTTGGAATTGACCGAATTCGTCAAATGGCAAGAGTATTCAAAGTGATCAGAGTGATAAAACCAACCAGACTAAACAAAATAGCCTGAATGCCCAATAATTCAGAATGTTCATCATGTTGAAACTGAATATGACGTTGGAATTGACCGAATTCGTCAAATGACAAGAATAATCAAAGTGATCAGAGTGATAAAACCAGGCAGACAAATGAAAATAGCCTGAATGTCCAATAATTAAGATTGTTCAGCATGTTGAAACTGAATAGAACGTTGGAATTGACCGAATTCGTCAAATGGCAAGAGTATTCAAAGTGATCAGAGTGATAAAACCAGCCAGACTAATCAAAATAGCATGAATGCCTAATAATTCAGAATGTTCATCATGTTGAAACTGAACAGAACGTTGGAATTGACCGAATTCGACAAATGGCAAGAATAATCAAAGTGATCAGAGTGATAAAACAGAGTGGAATTGACCGAATTCGTCAAATGACAAGAATAATCAAAGTGATCAGAGTGATAAAACCAGGCAGACAAATGAAAATAGCCTGAATGTCCAATAATTAAGATTGTTCAGCATGTTCAAAGTGAATATGACGTTGGAATTGACCGAATTCGTCAAATGACAAGAATAATCAAAGTGATCAGAGTGATAAAACCAACCAGACTAATCAAAATAGCCTGAATGCCCAATAATTCAGAATGTTCTTCATGTTGAAACTGAATAGAACGTTGGAATTGACCGAATTCGTCAAATGGCAAGAGTATTCAAAGTGATCAGAGTGATAAAACCAACCAGACTAATCAAAATAGCCTGAATGCCCAATAATTCAGAATGTTCATCATGTTGAAACTGAATAGAACGTTGGAATTGACCGAATTCGTCAAATGGCAAGAGTATTCAAAGTGATCAGAGTGATAAAACCAGCCAGACTAATCAAAATAGCCTGAATGAACAATAATTCAGAATGTTCATCATGTTGAAACTGAATGTGACGTTGGAATTGGAAGAATTCGTCAAATGACAAGAATAATCAAAGTGATCAGAGTGATAAAACCAGGCAGACCAATGAAAATAGCCTGAATGTCCAATAATTAAGATTGTTCAGCATGTTCAAAGTGAATATGACGTTGGAATTGACCGAATTCGTCAAATGACAAGAATAATCAATGTGATCAGAGTGATAAAACCAGCCAGACTAATCAAAATAGCCTGAATGCCCAATAATTCAGAATGTTCATCATGTTGAAACTGAATAGAACGTTGGAATTGACCGAATTCGTCAAATGGCAAGAGTATTCAAAGTGATCAGAGTGATAAAACCAGCCAGACTAATCAAAATAGCCTGAATGTCCAATAATTCAGAATGTTCATCATGTTGAAACTGAATATGACGTTGGAATTGACCGAATTCGTCAAATGACAAGAATAATCAAAGTGATCAGAGTGATAAAACCAGCCAGACAAATGAAAATAGACTGAATGTCCAATAATTAAGATTGTTCAGCATGTTCAAAGTGAATATGATGTTGGAAATGACCGAATTCGTCAATTGGCAAGAATAATCAAAGTGATCAGAGTGATAAAACCAGCCAGACTAATCAAAATAGACTGAATACCCAATAATTCAGAATGTTCATCATGTTGAAACTGAATAGAACGTTGGAATTGACCGAATTCGTCAAATGGCAAGAGTATTCAAAGTGATCAGAGTGATAAAACCAGCCAGACTAATCAAAATAGCCTGAATGCCCAATAATTCAGAATGTTCTTCATGTTGAAACTGAATAGAACGTTGGAATTGACCGAATTCGTCAAATGGCAAGAGTATTCAAAGTGATCAGAGTGATAAAACCAACCAGACTAATCAAAATAGCCTGAATGCCCAATAATTCAGAATGTTCATCATGTTGAAACTGAATAGAACGTTGGAATTGACCGAATTCGTCAAATGGCAAGAGTATTCAAAGTGATCAGAGTGATAAAACCAGCCAGACTAATCAAAATAGCCTGAATGTCCAATAATTAAGATTGTTCAGCATGTTGAAACTGAATAGAACGTTGGAATTGACCGAATTCGTCAAATGGCAAGAGTATTCAAAGTGATCAGAGTGATAAAACCAGCCAGGCTAATCAAAATAGCCTGAATGCCCAATAATTCAGAATGTTCATCATGTTGAAACTGAATAGAATGTTGGAATTGACCGAATTCGTCAAATGGCAAGAATAATCAAAGTGATCAGAGTGATAAAACCAGCCAGACTAATCAAAATAGCCTGAATGCCCAATAATTCAGAATGTTCATCATGTTGAAACTGAATAGACCGTTGGAATTGACCGAATTCGTCAAATGGCAAGAGTATTCAAAGTGATCAGAGTGATAAAACCAACCAGACTAATCAAAATAGCCTGAATGCCCAATAATTCAGAATGATCATCATGTTGAAACTGAATATGACGTTGGAATTGACCGAATTCGTCAAATGACAAGAATAATCAAAGTGATCAGAGTGATAAAACCAGGGAGACAAATGAAAATAGCCTGAATGTCCAATAATTAAGATTGTTCAGCATGTTCAAAGTGAATATGACGTTGGAATTGACCGAATTCGTCAAATGACAAGAATAATCAAAGTGATCAGAGTGATAAAACCAGCCAGACTAATCAAAATAGCCTGAATGCCCAATAATTCAGAATGTTCATCATGTTGAAACTGAATAGAACGTTGGAATTGACCGAATTCGTCAAATGGCAAGAGTATTCAAAGTGATCAGAGTGATAAAACCAGCCAGACTAATCAAAATAGCATGAATGCCCAATAATTCAGAATGTTCATCATGTTGAAACTGAACAGAACGTTGGAATTGACCGAATTCGACAAATGGCAAGAATAATCAAAGTGATCAGAGTGATAAAACAGAGTGGAATTGACCGAATTCGTCAAATGACAAGAATAATCAAAGTGATAAAACCAGGCAGACAAATGAAAATAGCCTGAATGTCCAATAATTAAGATTGTTCAGCATGTTCAAAGTGAATATGACGTTGGAATTGACCGAATTCGTCAAATGACAAGAATAATCAAAGTGATCAGAGTGATAAAACCAGCCAGACTAATCAAAATAGCCTGAATGCCCAATAATTCAGAATGTTCATCATGTTGAAACTGAATAGAACGTTGGAATTGACCGAATTCGTCAAATGGCAAGAGTATTCAAAGTGATCAGAGTGATAAAACCAGCCAGACTAATCAAAATAGCCTGAATGCCCAATAATTCAGAATGTTCATCATGTTGAAAATATGACGTTGGAATTGACCGAATTCGTCAAATGGCAAGAATAATCAAAGTGATAAAACCAGCCAGACTAATCAAAATAGTCTGAATGTCCAATAATTCAGAATGTTCATCATGTTGAAACTGAATATGACGTTGGAATTGACCGAATTCGTCAAATGGCAAGAATAATCAAAGTGATCAGAGTGATAAAACAGAGTGGAATTGACCGAATTCGTCAAATGCAAGAATAATCAAAGTGATCGGAGTGATAAAACCAGGCAGACAAATGAAAATAGCCTGAATGTCCAATAATTAAGATTGTTCAGCATGTTCAAAGTGAATATGACGTTGGAATTGACCGAATTCGTCAAATGACAAGAATAATCAAAGTGATCAGAGTGATAAAACCAGCCAGACTAATCAAAATAGCCTGAATGCCCAATAATTCAGAATGTTCATCATGTTGAAACTGAATAGAACGTTGGAATTGACCGAATTCGTCAAATGGCAAGAGTATTCAAAGTGATCAGAGTGATAAAACCAGCCAGACTAATCAAAATAGCCTGAATGCCCAATAATTCAGAATGTTCATCATGTTGAAACTGAATATGACGTTGGAATTGACCGAATTCGTCAAATGACAAGAATAATCAAAGTGATCAGAGTGATAAAACCAGCCAGACAAATGAAAATAGACTGAATGTCCAATAATTAAGATTGTTCAGCATGTTCAAAGTGAATATGACGTTGGAATTGACCGAATTCGTCAAATGGCAAGAGTATTCAAAGTGATCAGAGTGATAAAACCAGCCAGGCTAATCAAAATAGCCTGAATGCCCAATAATTCAGAATGTTCATCATGTTGAAACTGAATAGAACGTTGGAATTGACCGAATTCGTCAAATGGCAAGAATAATCAAAGTGATCAGAGTGATAAAACCAGCCAGACTAATCAAAATAGCCTGAATGCCCAATAATTCAGAATGTTCATCATGTTGAAACTGAATAGACCGTTGGAATTGACCGAATTCGTCAAATGGCAAGAGTATTCAAAGTGATCAGAGTGATAAAACCAACCAGACTAATCAAAATAGCCTGAATGCCCAATAATTCAGAATGTTCATAATGTTGAAACTGAATAGAACGTTGGAATTGACCGAATTCGTCAAATGGCAAGAGTATTCAAAGTGATCAGAGTGATAAAACCAGCCAGACTAATCAAAATAGCCTGAATGCCCAATAATTCAGAATGTTCATCATGTTGAAACTGAATATGACGTTGGAATTGACCGAATTCGTCAAATGACAAGAATAATCAAAGTGA
This sequence comes from Hydrotaea cyrtoneurina, assembly GCA_958296145.1. NCBI lineage: Eukaryota > Metazoa > Arthropoda > Insecta > Diptera > Muscidae > Hydrotaea > Hydrotaea cyrtoneurina. The sequence continues at coordinate 81,097,279 of OY282513.1, forward strand.
TCAGAGTGATAAAACCAGGCAGACAAATGAAAATAGCCTGAATGTCCAATAATTAAGATTGTTCAGCATGTTCAAAGTGAATATGACGATGGAATTGACCGAATTCGTCAAATGACAAGAATAATCAAAGTGATCAGAGTGATAAAACCAGGCAGACAAATGAAAATAGCCTGAATGTCCAATAATTCAGAATGTTCATCATGTTGAAACTGAATAGAATGTTGGAATTGACCGAATTCGTCAAATGGCAAGAGTATTCAAAGTGATCAGAGTGATAAAACCAGCCAGACTAATAAAAATAGCCTGAATGCCCAATAATTCAGAATGTTTATCATGTTGAAACTGAATATGACGTTGTAATTGAGCGAATTCGTCAAATGAGAAAAATAATCAAAGTGATAAAACCAGGCAGACAAATGAAAATAGCCTGAATGTCCAATAATTAAGATTGTTCATGTTGAAACTGAATAGAACGTTGGAATTGACCGAATTCGTCAAATGGCAAGAGTATTCAAAGTGATCAGAGTGATAAAACCAACCAGACTAATCAAAATAGCCTGAATGCCCAATAATTCAGAATGTTCATAATGTTGAAACTGAATAGAACGTTGGAATTGACCGAATTCGTCAAATGGCAAGAGTATTCAAAGTGATCAGAGTGATAAAACCAACCAGACTAATCAAAATAGCCTGAATGCCCAATAATTCAGAATGTTCATAATGTTAAAACTGAATAGAACGTTGGAATTGACCGAATTCGTCAAATGGCAAGAGTATTCAAAGTGATCAGAGTGATAAAACCAGCCAGACTAATCAAAATAGCCTGAATGCCCAATAATTCAGAATGTTCATCATGTTGAAACTGAATATGACGTTGGAATTGACCGAATTCGTCAAATGACAAGAATAATCAAAGTGATCAGAGTGATAAAACCAGCCAGACTAATCAAAATAGCATGAATGCCCAATAATTCAGAATGTTCATCATGTTGAAACTGAACAGAACGTTGGAATTGACCGAATTCGACAAATGGCAAGAATAATCAAAGTGATCAGAGTGATAAAACAGAGTGGAATTGACCGAATTCGTCAAATGACAAGAATAATCAAAGTGATCAGAGTGATAAAACCAGGCAGACAAATGAAAATAGCCTGAATGTCCAATAATTAAGATTGTTCAGCATGTTCAAAGTGAATATGACGTTGGAATTGACCGAATTCGTCAAATGACAAGAATAATCAAAGTGATCAGAGTGATAAAACCAGCCAGACTAATCAAAATAGCCTGAATGCCCAATAATTCAGAATGTTCATCATGTTGAAAATATGACGTTGGAATTGACCGAATTCGTCAAATGGCAAGAATAATCAAAGTGATAAAACCAGCCAGACTAATCAAAATAGTCTGAATGTCCAATAATTCAGAATGTTCATCATGTTGAAACTGAATATGACGTTGGAATTGACCGAATTCGTCAAATGACAAGAATAATCAAAGTGATCAGAGTGATAAAACCAGCCAGACTAATCAAAATAGCCTGAATGCCCAATAATTCAGAATGTTCATCATGTTGAAACTGAATAGAACGTTGGAATTGACCGAATTCGTCAAATGGCAAGAGTATTCAAAGTGATCAGAGTGATAAAACCAGCCAGACTAATCAAAATAGCCTGAATGCCCAATAATTCAGAATGTTCATCATGTTGAAACTGAATATGACGTTGGAATTGACCGAATTCGTCAAATGACAAGAATAATCAAAGTGATCAGAGTGATAAAACCAGCCAGACAAATGAAAATAGACTGAATGTCCAATAATTAAGATTGTTCAGCATGTTCAAAGTGAATATGACGTTGGAAATGACCGAATTCGTCAATTGGCAAGAATAATCAAAGTGATCAGAGTGATAAAACCAGCCAGACTAATCAAAATAGACTGAATGCCCAATAATTCAGAATGTTCATCATGTTGAAACTGAATAGAACGTTGGAATTGACCGAATTCGTCAAATGGCAAGAGTATTCAAAGTGATCAGAGTGATAAAACCAGCCAGACTAATCATAATAGCCTGAATGCCCAATAATTCAGAATGTTCATCATGTTGAAACTGAATAGACCGTTGGAATTGACCGAATTCGTCAAATCGCAAGAGTATTCAAAGTGATCAGAGTGATAAAACCAGCCAGACTAATCATAATAGCCTGAATGCCCAATAATTCAGAATGTTCATCATGTTGAAACTGAATAGACCGTTGGAATTGACCGAATTCGTCAAATGACAAGAATAATCAAAGTGATCAGAGTGATAAAACCAGGCAGACAAATGAAAATAGCCTGAATGTCCAATAATTCAGAATGTTCATCATGTTGAAACTGAATATGACGTTGGAATTGACCGAATTCGTCAAATGGCAAGAGTATTCAAAGTGATCAGAGTGATAAAACCAGCCAGACTAATCAAAATAGCCTGAATGCCCAATAATTCAGAATGTTCATCATGTTGAAAATATGACGTTGGAATTGACCGAATTCGTCAAATGGCAAGAATAATCAAAGTGATCAGAGTGATAAAACAGAGTGGAATTGACCGAATTCGTCAAATGACAAGAATAATCAAAGTGATCAGAGTGTTTGTTTATCTTTCGTTGCGTGTACACGCACATTTTGTCCGTCCGTCGCGTTTTCGTGTTTTCTGTGTTTTCCGTGTTCTTTAAAACAAAACAATACATTTATAACAAAACTACAAAAACAATAACATAATCCACATTTAACGATAGACAGTGCAATAGTCAATTAACCAAATGAAACAGAAAATAAAAAAAAAATAACATAATATAACTAAAATCGCAAACCAATAACATTACAATAATCGAACTCCACAACAACAATCACCATAAAATAAAGAACAAAACAAAATAAACAAAAACCGCTCTCGCACATCAACAGCAACAACAATAACAACCAGCACGACGCATCAACACGCACAAGACTACACTAAGGGCTTTTCTATGCCCCCCTCACTGTCTTGCATTTGTGTTCCCCCCTCCTTCCCTTTCGCATATCGCAAATAATTCTGCGTTCTTCTTGTCGCTGTTCTGTTAGTTGTTGTAGGTATAACACTGAACAACTAACAGAAATAACAGCGGCGGGAGGGGTGCAGTGTTATTTGTGATTTTGCTTTGATGTTGCCTTGTTTTTGGTAGTGTTATGGTAGGTAGATTTCGAATTCACTTTGCGAACATTCGCGGGTTGAGAACGAATTTTTTTGCGGTATACGCACACACTAATTTCCATAGGCCGGATGTGCTCGCTCTATGTGAGACCCAGGTGTGTGAGGATTCTGATCCACAGGATTTTCACATTCCTGGTTATCACACTCTCTCCTCTTTCTCTTCACACAGAGGCCTTGTGATATATATACGTAATGGTGTTGTATTCCAGAGTCAGCAACATTTGAACTCACAAGATCCAGAATTTAACTCCCTTTGGGTTAAGTTCAGGATTGGATCGCACACCTTACATTTCGGGTTTCTTTACAGAAGCCCAAACCTGGAAAGGGAGGCTACCCTGAATGGCTTCGACGCCCTTTCTGACTCAATTTCGAAAATATTAGAATATTATCCGGACAGTGAAATTGTAGTTGCTGGGGATTTCAATGTCCATAATAATTCTTGGCTTTCCCATTCGAGCCATACATCTCCGGAGGGTCAATACGCTGAGTTATTTGCCGCGCACAACGATTTGTCGCAATTAGTGAATGAACCAACACATATTCCACGTGTTGAAGGGCAACATCAAAATATTCTTGACCTTTTCTTAACCTCGCACCCTGAAAAGTACGAAGTTAACATTCTTGCACCTCTTGGTAACTCGGATCATTGCACCATTTCAGCATCCTTTTCGTTCTCCGATCTTCGATCCACTTCTAAACCAGTCACGAAGCGGACAATGTACATATACGAAAAGGCACATTGGGCCGAGCTCAACAATTTCTATCAGCAATTTAATTGGAAATTATGTTTCCTAGACAACAATGTCGATGCTGCTGCTGAAATGGTCGAGAAAATCATTCTTCTTGGCATAAACACATTTATTCCCTCGAAGACTACTTCGATTAAACCTTCAAAGAACTGTTGGTTTAATCAGACATGCAGGGAAGCTGTCAGATCCAAAGAGGAAGCATTCAGAAAATGGCGTTTAAATAAAAACGCCACTACTGAACTGCTACGCAAGCAGGCAAGATCAAATTGTGCCAGAGTACTTAGGCGTGAAAAACTTCTGTACGAACAGCGTCTTCGTGCAAAAGTTCTTTCTTCTCCCAGGGGAAGTAAGAGCTTTTGGTCATTCGTTAAATGGGTAAGGAACAATTCTTCATCTTCTATTTCAACCCTCGTTAACGGTGACCAGATATTCACTGACCCGGTTGACAAAGCTAACCTTATGGCTGAAATTTTTGCAAAGAATTCATCTTTGCCAGACAGCAGTCAACCACTCCCCGTAATCGAGAACGTATCTAGTTCGATGCCTCAGATATTTTTTCGAACACGTGGCGTTAAAAGGGTTCTTGCAGATCTCAATGTAAACAAAACTCCGGGCCCGGATGGTATTTCAGCACTTGTCCTATGTAAGTGCTCTTCGACGCTAGCTCGTCCATTGCGCAATCTTTTCAACATGTCGTACCGTGCTGGTATTTACCCTTCACGTTGGAAAGTTGCCAATGTTCAGCCGATCCCCAAGAAAGGTGAGGCTACCAATCCTGCGAACTACCGTCCAATTGCAATATGTTCTGCGCTCTCGAAGGTTATGGAGAGCATGGTTAATCACCATCTTGTAAGGTATCTAGAGTCTAACGGCCTCCTGAATGATCGACAGTATGGCTTCCGTAGAAATCGATCTACTGGAGACCTGATGGCGTTCCTTACGGAGCGATGGAGTCGATCCATTCACCGCCTTGGTGAAAGTAAGGTCGTGGCTCTGGATATTTCCAAGGCGTTCGATAGGGTCTGGCACGGAGCACTCATATCAAAACTTATTGCATTTGGTGTCGGTAGTACCTTCTCTCGATTCATATCGAGTTTTCTCAGGGATCGCTCTATACGAGTTGTTATAGATGGGGTCTCATCCAACGAGCATAGGTTGACCGCAGGAGTGCCACAAGGCTCTGTCCTCTCTCCCTCTCTATTTCTTATTTTCATTGACGACCTGTTGGGGCAGACTGTGAACCCAATCTACTCCTTTGCGGATGACAGCAACCTCTGTCATTCGTACTCATTTGATCATCGGCCAGGTCCTCTGGAAGTCGAGGAAAAAAGGCGAACGATGAACGACTCACTTAACCGCGATTTGGCGACGATTTGTGAGTGGGGCCAAATGAACAGAGTAGATTTTAATGCACAAAAGACCCAGTGCTGTTTGTTGTCACACAAACGTTCCACTGATCCAGCATCGCCGTCAATATCTATGGGTGGTGTGGACATCGACGAATCAGACACTCTTGATGTTCTGGGCATGAAGATACAGGGTGATGCTCGCTGGGCTAGCCATATATTCGAAGTGTCGAAAGAAGCATTCAAGTGTTTAGGCTTTTTAAAGCGGTGCAAGAAATACTTCACCCCATCTGACCTCGTCAATATTTACACCACCTACATCAGGTCTAAAATGGAATACAACTCGCATATATGGGCAGGGGCTCCATTAACCTCTTTGAAGCTTCTGGACCGTGTACAGAGGAGAGCGGTGGTGATGATAGGGGATGGTAGGGTATCCAGCTCTATTGTCTCCCTACAGCATCGCCGAAATGTGGGTTGTGTATCGCTATTCTATAGATATTTTAATGGTATCTGTTCAGAAGATATCCGTCGTCTGGTCCCTGACGTTAGAACATTTAGCCGGAATACTCGGCTATCCAGGGTCTCTCATCCGTTCATTGTCAAATGGCCGGTTGACCGGACGACACACTATAGAGAAAATTCGTTCTTCAGCCGTACTGTTCGCATGTGGAATAATCTTCCAGCAAGTGTTTTTCCTGCCTGCTATGACATTATCAAATTCAAGGCCAACGTCAACAAACACTACTCCCTCTTTCCTCCCTCCAATACCCTTATTTCCCATCGCTAACACAGTGCATTGCATTTATAGGGGGCATCCCCTGAGTGTTAGTCAAAAAAAAAAAAAAAAAAAAAAAAAAAAAAACAGGCAGACAAATGAAAATAGCCTGAATGTCCAATAATTAAGATTGTTCAGCATGTTCAAAGTGAATATGACGTTGGAATTGACCGAATTCGTCAAATGACAAGAATAATCAAAGTGATCAGAGTGATAAAACCAGCCAGACTAATCAAAATAGCCTGAATGCCCAATAATTCAGAATGTTCATCATGTTGAAACTGAATAGAACGTTGGAATTGACCGAATTCGTCAAATGGCAAGAGTATTCAAAGTGATCAGAGTGATAAAACCAGCCAGACTAATCAAAATAGCCTGAATGCCCAATAATTCAGAATGTTCATCATGTTGAAAATATGACGTTGGAATTGACCGAATTCGTCAAATGGCAAGAATAATCAAAGTGATAAAACCAGCCAGACTAATCAAAATAGTCTGAATGTCCAATAATTCAGAATGTTCATCATGTTGAAACAGAATATGACGTTGGAATTGACCGAATTCGTCAAATGACAAGAATAATCAAAGTGATCAGAGTGATAAAACCAGGCAGACAAATGAAAATAGCCTGAATGTCCAATAATTAAGATTGTTCAGCATGTTCAAAGTGAATATGACGTTGGAATTGACCGAATTCGTCAAATGACAAGAATAATCAAAGTGATCAGAGTGATAAAACCAGCCAGACTAATCATAATAGCCTGAATGCCCAATAATTCAGAATGTTCATCATGTTGAAACTGAATAGACCGTTGGAATTGACCGAATTCGTCAAATGACAAGAATAATCAAAGTGATCAGAGTGATAAAACCAGGCAGACAAATGAAAATAGCCTGAATGTCCAATAATTCAGAATGTTCATCATGTTGAAACTGAATATGACGTTGGAATTTACCGAAATCGTCAAATGACAAGAATAATCAAAGTGATCAGAGTGATAAAACCAGCCAGACTAATCAAAATAGCCTGAATGCCCAATAATTCAGAATGTTCATCATGTTGAAACTGAATAGAACGTTGGAATTGACCGAATTCGTCAAATGGCAAGAGTATTCAAAGTGATCAAAGTGATAAAACCAGCCAGACTAATCAAAATAGCCTGAATGCCCAATAATTCAGAATGTTCATCATGTTGAAAATATGACGTTGGAATTGACCGAATTCGTCAAATGGCAAGAATAATCAAAGTGATCAGAGTGATAAAACAGAGTGGAATTGACCGAATTCGTCAAATGACAAGAATAATCAAAGTGATCAGAGTGATAAAACCAGGCAGACAAATGAAAATAGCCTGAATGTCCAATAATTAAGATTGTTCAGCATGTTCAAAGTGAATATGACGTTGGAATTGACCGAATTCGTGAAATGACAAGAATAATCAAAGTGATCAGAGTGATAAAACCAGCCAGACTAATCAAAATAGCCTGAATGCCCAATAATTCAGAATGTTCATCATGTTGAAACTGAATAGAACGTTGGAATTGACCGAATTCGTCAAATGGCAAGAGTATTCAAAGTGATCAGAGTGATAAAACCAGCCAGACTAATCAAAATAGCCTGAATGCCCAATAATTCAGAATGTTCATCATGTTGAAAATATGACGTTGGAATTGACCGAATTCGTCAAATGGCAAGAATAATCAAAGTGATAAAACCAGCCAGACTAATCAAAATAGTCTGAATGTCCAATAATTCAGAATGTTCATCATGTTGAAACTGAATATGACGTTGGAATTGACCGAATTCGTCAAATGACAAGAATAATCAAAGTGATCAGAGTGATAAAACCAGGCAGACAAATGAAAATAGCCTGAATGTCCAATAATTCAGAATGTTCATCATGTTGAAACTGAATAGAATGTTGGAATTGACCGAATTCGTCAAATGGCAAGAGTATTCAAAGTGATCAGAGTGATAAAACCAGCCAGACTAATCAAAATAGCCTGAATGCCCAATAATTCAGAATGTTCATCATGTTGAAACTGAATATGACGTTGTAATTGAGCGAATTCGTCAAATGAGAAGAATAATCAAAGTGATAAAACCAGGCAGACAAATGAAAATAGCCTGAATGTCCAATAATTAAGATTGTTCATGTTGAAACTGAATAGAACGTTGGAATTGACCGAATTCGTCAAATGGCAAGAGTATTCAAAGTGATCAGAGTGATATAACCAACCAGACTAATAAAAATAGCCTGAATGCCCAATAATTCAGAATGTTCATAATGTTGAAACTGAATAGAACGTTGGAATTGACCGAATTCGTCAAATGGCAAGAGTATTCAAAGTGATCAGAGTGATAAAACCAACCAGACTAATCAAAATAGCCTGAATGCCCAATAATTCAGAATGTTCACAATGTTGAAACTGAATAGAACGTTGGAATTGACCGAATTCGTCAAATGGCAAGAGTATTCAAAGTGATCAGAGTGATAAAACCAGCCAGACTAATCAAAATAGCCTGAATGCCCAATAATTCAGAATGTTCATCATGTTGAAACTGAATATGACGTTGGAATTGACCGAATTCGTCAAATGACAAGAATAATCAAAGTGATCAGAGTGATAAAACCAGCCAGACTAATCAAAATAGCATGAATGCCCAATAATTCAGAATGTTCATCATGTTGAAACTGAACAGAACGTTGGAATTGACCGAATTCGACAAATGGCAAGAATAATCAAAGTGATCAGAGTGACAAAACAGAGTGGAATTGACCGAATTCGTCAAATGACAAGAATAATCAAAGTGATCAGAGTGATAAAACCAGGCAGACAAATGAAAATAGCCTGAATGTCCAATAATTAAGATTGTTCAGCATGTTCAAAGTGAATATGACGTTGGAATTGACCGAATTCGTCAAATGACAAGAATAATCAAAGTGATCAGAGTGATAAAACCAGCCAGACTAATCAAAATAGCCTGAATGCCCAATAATTCAGAATGTTCATCATGTTGAAAATATGACGTTGGAATTGACCGAATTCGTCAAATGGCAAGAATAATCAAAGTGATAAAACCAGCCAGACTAATCAAAATAGTCTGAATGTCCAATAATTCAGAATGTTCATCATGTTGAAACTGAATATGACGTTGGAATTGACCGAATTCGTCAAATGACAAGAATAATCAAAGTGATCAGAGTGATAAAACCAGGCAGACAAATGAAAATAGCCTGAATGTCCAATAATTAAGATTGTTCAGCATGTTCAAAGTGAATATGACGTTGGAATTGACCGAATTCGTCAAATGACAAGAATAATCAAAGTGATCAGAGTGATAAAACCAGCCAGACTAATCAAAATAGCCTGAATGCCCAATAATTCAGAATGTTCATCATGTTGAAACTGAATAGAACGTTGGAATTGACCGAATTCGTCAAATGGCAAGAGTATTCAAAGTGATCAGAGTGATAAAACCAGCCAGACTAATCAAAATAGCCTGAATGCCCAATAATTCAGAATGTTCATCATGTTGAAACTGAATATGACGTTGGAATTGACCGAATTCGTCAAATGACAAGAATAATCAAAGTGATCAGAGTGATAAAACCAGCCAGACAAATGAAAATAGACTGAATGTCCAATAATTAAGATTGTTCAGCATGTTCAAAGTGAATATGACGTTGGAAATGACCGAATTCGTCAATTGGCAAGAATAATCAAAGTGATCAGAGTGATAAAACCAGCCAGACTAATCAAAATAGACTGAATGCCCAATAATTCAGAATGTTCATCATGTTGAAACTGAATAGACCGTTGGAATTGACCGAATTCGTCAAATGGCAAGAGTATTCAAAGTGATCAGAGTGATAAAACCAGCCAGACTAATCATAATAGCCTGAATGCCCAATAATTCAGAATGTTCATCATGTTGAAACTGAATAGACCGTTGGAATTGACCGAATTCGTCAAATGACAAGAATAATCAAAGTGATCAGAGTGATAAAACCAGGCAGACAAATGAAAATAGCCTGAATGTCCAATAATTCAGAATGTTCATCATGTTGAAACTGAATATGACGTTGGAATTGACCGAATTCGTCAAATGACAAGAATAATCAAAGTGATCAGAGTGATAAAACCAGCCAGACTAATCAAAATAGCCTGAATGCCCAATAATTCAGAATGTTCATCATGTTGAAACTGAATAGAACGTTGGAATTGACCGAATTCGTCAAATGGCAAGAGTATTCAAAGTGATCAGAGTGATAAAACCAGCCAGACTAATCAAAATAGCCTGAATGCCCAATAATTCAGAATGTTCATCATGTTGAAAATATGACGTTGGAATTGACCGAATTCGTCAAATGGCAAGAATAATCAAAGTGATCAGAGTGATAAAACAGAGTGGAATTGACCGAATTCGTCAAATGACAAGAATAATCAAAGTGATCAGAGTGATAAAACCAGGCAGACAAATGAAAATAGCCTGAATGTCCAATAATTAAGATTGTTCAGCATGTTCAAAGTGAATATGACGTTGGAATTGACCGAATTCGTCAAATGACAAGAATAATCAAAGTGATCAGAGTGATAAAACCAGCCAGACTAATCAAAATAGCCTGAATGCCCAATAATTCAGAATGTTCATCATGTTGAAACTGAATAGAACGTTGGAATTGACCGAATTCGTCAAATGGCAAGAGTATTCAAAGTGATCAGAGTGATAAAACCAGCCAGACTAATCAAAATAGCCTGAATGCCCAATAATTCAGAATGTTCATCATGTTGAAAATATGACGTTGGAATTGACCGAATTCGTCAAATGGCAAGAATAATCAAAGTGATAAAACCAGCCAGACTAATCAAAATAGTCTGAATGTCCAATAATTCAGAATGTTCATCATGTTGAAACTGAATATGACGTTGGAATTGACCGAATTCGTCAAATGACAAGAATAATCAAAGTGATCAGAGTGATAAAACCAGGCAGACAAATGAAAATAGCCTGAATGTCCAATAATTAAGATTGTTCAGCATGTTCAAAGTGAATATGACGTTGGAATTGACCGAATTCGTCAAATGACAAGAATAATCAAAGTGATCAGAGTGATAAAACCAGCCAGACTAATCATAATAGCCTGAATGCCCAATAATTCAGAATGTTCATCATGTTGAAACTGAATAGACCGTTGGAATTGACCGAATTCGTCAAATGACAAGAATAATCAAAGTGATCAGAGTGATAAAACCAGGCAGACAAATGAAAATAGCCTGAATGTCCAATAATTCAGAATGTTCATCATGTTGAAACTGAATATGACGTTGGAATTGACCGAATTCGTCAAATGACAAGAATAATCAAAGTGATCAGAGTGATAAAACCAGCCAGACTAATCAAAATAGTCTGAATGCCCAATAATTCAGAATGTTCATCATGTTGAAACTGAATAGAACGTTGGAATTGACCGAATTCGTCAAATGGCAAGAGTATTCAAAGTGATCAGAGTGATAAAACCAGCCAGACTAATCAAAATAGCCTGAATGCCCAATAATTCAGAATATTCATCATGTTGAAACTGAATAGACCGTTGGAATTGACCGAATTCGTCAAATGACAAGAATAATCAAAGTGATCAGAGTGATAAAACCAGGCAGACAAATGAAAATAGCCTGAATGTCCAATAATTAAGATTGTTCAGCATGTTCAAAGTGAATATGACGTTGGAATTGACCGAATTCGTCAAATGACAAGAATAATCAAAGTGATCAGAGTGATAAAACCAGCCAGACTAATCAAAATAGCCTGAATGCCCAATAATTCAGAATGTTCATCATGTTGAAACTGAATAGACCGTTGGAATTGACCGAATTCGTCAAATGACAAGAATAATCAAAGTGATCAGAGTGATAAAACCAGGCAGACAAATGAAAATAGCCTGAATGTCCAATAATTAAGATTGTTCAGCATGTTCAAAGTGAATATGACGTTGGAATTGACCGAATTCGTCAAATGGCAAGAGTATTCAAAGTGATTCAGAGTGATAAAACCAGCCAGACTAATCAAAATAGCCTGAATGCCCAATAATTCAGAATGTTCTTCATGTTGAAACTGAATAGAACGTTGGAATTGACCGAATTCGTCAAATGGCAAGAGTATTCAAAGTGATCAGAGTGATAAAACCAACCAGACTAATCAAAATAGCCTGATTAAGATTGTTCAGCATGTTCAAAGTGAATATGACGTTGGAATTGACCGAATTCGTCAAATGACAAGAATAATCAAAGTGATCAGAGTGATAAAACCAGCCAGACTAATCAAAATAGCCTGAATGCCCAATAATTCAGAATGTTCATCATGTTGAAACTGAATAGAACGTTGGAATTGACCGAATTCGTCAAATGGCAAGAGTATTCAAAGTGATCAGAGTGATAAAGCCAGCCATACTAATCAAAATAGCCTGAATGCCCAATAATTCAGAATGTTCATCATGTTGAAACTGAATAGAACGTTGGAATTGACCGAATTCGTCAAATGGCAAGAGTATTCAAACAAAGTATCCAGACAAATGAAAATAGACTGAATGTCCAATAATTAAGATTGTTCAGCATGTTCAAAGTAAATATGACGTTGGAAATGACCGAATTCGTCAATTGGCAAGAATAATCAAAGTGATCAGAGTGATAAAACCAGCCAGACTAATCAAAATAGACTGAATGCCCAATAATTCAGAATGTTCATCATGTTGAAACTGATTAGAACGTTGGAATTGACCGAATTCGTCAAATGGCAAGAGTATTCAAAGTGATCAGAGTGATAAAACCAGCCAGACTAATCAAAATAGCATGAATGCCCAATAATTCAGAATGTTCATCATGTTGAAAATATGACGTTGGAATTGACCGAATTCGTCAAATGGCAAGAATAATCAAAGTGATAAAACCAGGCAGACAAATGAAAATAGCCTGAATGTCCAATAATTAAGATTGTTCAGCACGTTCAAAGTGAATATGACGTTGGAATTGACCGAATTCGTCAAATGACAAGAATAATCAAAGTGATCAGAGTGATAAAACCAGCCAGACTAATCATAATAGCCTGAATGCCCAATAATTCAGAATGTTAATCATGTTGAAACTGAATAGACCGTTGGAATTGACCGAATTCGTCAAATGACAAGAATAATCAAAGTGATCAGAGTGATAAAACCAGGCAGACAAATGAAAATAGCCTGAATGTCCAATAATTCAGAATGTTCATCATGTTGAAACTGAATATGACGTTGGAATTGACCGAATTCGTCAAATGACAAGAATAATCAAAGTGATCAGAGTGATAAAACCAGCCAGACTAATCAAAATAGCCTGAATGCCCAATAATTCAGAATGTTCATCATGTTGAAACTGAATAGAACGTTGGAATTGACCGAATTCGTCAAATGGCAAGAGTATTCAAAGTGATCAGAGTGATAAAACCAGCCAGACTAATCAAAATAGCCTGAATGCCCAATAATTCAGAATGTTCATCATGTTGAAACTGAATAGACCGTTGGAATTGACCGAATTCGTCAAATGACAAGAATAATCAAAGTGATCAGAGTGATAAAACCAGGCAGACAAATGAAAATAGCCTGAATGTCCAATAATTAAGATTGTTCAGCATGTTCAAAGTGAATATGACGTTGGAATTGACCGAATTCGTCAAATGACAAGAATAATCAAAGTGATCAGAGTGATAAAACCAGCCAGACTAATCAAAATAGCCTGAATGCCCAATAATTCAGAATGTTCATCATGTTGAAACTGAATAGACCGTTGGAATTGACCGAATTCGTCAAATGACAAGAATAATCAAAGTGATCAGAGTGATAAAACCAGGCAGACAAATGAAAATAGCCTGAATGTCCAATAATTAAGATTGTTCAGCATGTTCAAAGTGAATATGACGTTGGAATTGACCGAATTCGTCAAATGACAAGAATAATCAAAGTGATCAGAGTGATAAAACCAGCCAGACTAATCAAAATAGCCTGAATGCCCAATAATTCAGAATGTTCATCATGTTGAAACTGAATATGACGTTGGAATTGACCGAATTCGTCAAATGACAAGAATAATCAAAGTGATCAGAGTGATAAAACCAGCCAGACTAATCAAAATAGCCTGAATGCCCAATAATTCAGAATGTTCATCATGTTGAAACTGAATATGACGTTGGAATTGACCGAATTCGTCAAATGACAAGAATAATCAAAGTGATCAGAGTGATAAAACCAGGCAGACAAATGAAAATAGCCTGAATGTCCAATAATTCAGAATGTTAATCATGTTGAAACTGAATAGACCGTTGGAATTGACCGAATTCGTCAAATGACAAGAATAATCAAAGTGATCAGAGTGATAAAACCAGGCAGACAAATGAAAATAGCCTGAATGTCCAATAATTCAGAATGTTCATCATGTTGAAACTGAATATGACGTTGGAATTGACCGAATTCGTCAAATGACAAGAATAATCAAAGTGATCAGAGTGATAAAACCAGCCAGACTAATCAAAATAGCCTGAATGCCCAATAATTCAGAATGTTCATCATGTTGAAACTGAATAGAACGTTGGAATTGACCGAATTCGTCAAATGGCAAGAGTATTCAAAGTGATCAGAGTGATAAAACCAGCCAGACTAATCAAAATAGCCTGAATGCCCAATAATTCAGAATGTTCATCATGTTGAAACTGAATAGACCGTTGGAATTGACCGAATTCGTCAAATGACAAGAATAATCAAAGTGATCAGAGTGATAAAACCAGGCAGACAAATGAAAATAGCCTGAATGTCCAATAATTAAGATTGTTCAGCATGTTCAAAGTGAATATGACGTTGGAATTGACCGAATTCGTCAAATGACAAGAATAATCAAAGTGATCAGAGTGATAAAACCAGCCAGACTAATCAAAATAGCCTGAATGCCCAATAATTCAGAATGTTCATCATGTTGAAACTGAATAGACCGTTGGAATTGACCGAATTCGTCAAATGACAAGAATAATCAAAGTGATCAGAGTGATAAAACCAGGCAGACAAATGAAAATAGCCTGAATGTCCAATAATTAAGATTGTTCAGCATGTTCAAAGTGAATATGACGTTGGAATTGACCGAATTCGTCAAATGACAAGAATAATCAAAGTGATCAGAGTGATAAAACCAGCCAGACTAATCAAAATAGCCTGAATGCCCAATAATTCAGAATGTTCATCATGTTGAAACTGAATAGAACGTTGGAATTGACCGAATTCGTCAAATGGCAAGAGTATTCAAAGTGATCAGAGTGATAAAACCAGCCAGACTAATCAAAATAGCCTGAATGCCCAATAATTCAGAATGTTCATCATGTTGAAAATATGACGTTGGAATTGACCGAATTCGTCAAATGACAAGAATAATCAAAGTGATCAGAGTGATAAAACCAGCCAGACTAATCAAAATAGCCTGAATGCCCAATAATTCAGAATGTTCATCATGTTGAAACTGAATAGAACGTTGGAATTGGCCGAATTCGTCAAATGGCAAGAGTATTCAAAGTGATCAGAGTGATAAAACCAGCCAGACTAATCAAAATAGCCTGAATGCCCAATAATTCAGAATGTTCATCATGTTGAAAATATGACGTTGGAATTGACCGAATTCGTCAAATGGCAAGAATAATCAAAGTGATCAGAGTGATAAAACAGAGTGGAATTGACCGAATTCGTCAAATGACAAGAATAATCAAAGTGATCAGAGTGATAAAACCAGGCAGACAAATGAAAATAGCCTGAATGTCCAATAATTAAGATTGTTCAGCATGTTCAAAGTGAATATGACGTTGGAATTGACCGAATTCGTCAAATGACAAGAATAATCAAAGTGATCAGAGTGATAAAACCAGCCAGACAAATGAAAATAGCCTGAATGTCCAATAATTCAGAATGTTCATCATGTTGAAACTGAATATGACGTTGGAATTGACCGAATTCGTCAAATGACAAGAATAATCAAAGTGATCAGAGTGATAAAACCAGCCAGACTAATCAAAATAGCCTGAATGCCCAATAATTCAGAATGTTCATCATGTTGAAACTGAATAGAACGTTGGAATTGACCGAATTCGTCAAATGACAAGAATAATCAAAGTGATCAGAGTGATAAAACCAGCCAAACTAATCAAAATAGACTGAATGCCCAATAATTCAGAATGTTCATCATGTTGAAACTGAATAGAACGTTGGAATTGACCGAATTCGTCAAATGGCAAGAGTATTCAAAGTGATTCAGAGTGATAAAACCAGCCAGACTAATCAAAATAGCCTGAATGCCCAATAATTCAGAATGTTCTTCATGTTGAAACTGAATAGAACGTTGGAATTGACCGAATTCGTCAAATGGCAAGAGTATTCAAAGTGATCAGAGTGATAAAACCAACCAGACTAATCAAAATAGCCTGATTAAGATTGTTCAGCATGTTCAAAGTGAATATGACGTTGGAATTGACCGAATTCGTCAAATGACAAGAATAATCAAAGTGATCAGAGTGATAAAACCAGCCAGACTAATCAAAATAGCCTGAATGCCCAATAATTCAGAATGTTCATCATGTTGAAACTGAATAGAACGTTGGAATTGACCGAATTCGTCAAATGGCAAGAGTATTCAAAGTGATCAGAGTGATAAAACCAGCCATACTAATCAAAATAGCCTGAATGCCCAATAATTCAGAATGTTCATCATGTTGAAACTGAATAGAACGTTGGAATTGACCGAATTCGTCAAATGGCAAGAGTATTCAAACAAAGTATCCAGACAAATGAAAATAGACTGAATGTCCAATAATTAAGATTGTTCAGCATGTTCAAAGTAAATATGACGTTGGAAATGACCGAATTCGTCAATTGGCAAGAATAATCAAAGTGATCAGAGTGATAAAACCAGCCAGACTAATCAAAATAGACTGAATGCCCAATAATTCAGAATGTTCATCATGTTGAAACTGAATAGAACGTTGGAATTGACCGAATTCGTCAAATGGCAAGAGTATTCAAAGTGATCAGAGTGATAAAACCAGCCAGACTAATCAAAATAGCATGAATGCCCAATAATTCAGAATGTTCATCATGTTGAAAATATGACGTTGGAATTGACCGAATTCGTCAAATGGCAAGAATAATCAAAGTGATAAAACCAGGCAGACAAATGAAAATAGCCTGAATGTCCAATAATTAAGATTGTTCAGCATGTTCAAAGTGAATATGACGTTGGAATTGACCGAATTCGTCAAATGACAAGAATAATCAAAGTGATCAGAGTGATAAAACCAGCCAGACTAATCATAATAGCCTGAATGCCCAATAATTCAGAATGTTAATCATGTTGAAACTGAATAGACCGTTGGAATTGACCGAATTCGTCAAATGACAAGAATAATCAAAGTGATCAGAGTGATAAAACCAGGCAGACAAATGAAAATAGCCTGAATGTCCAATAATTCAGAATGTTCATCATGTTGAAACTGAATATGACGTTGGAATTGACCGAATTCGTCAAATGACAAGAATAATCAAAGTGATCAGAGTGATAAAACCAGCCAGACTAATCAAAATAGCCTGAATGCCCAATAATTCAGAATGTTCATCATGTTGAAACTGAATAGAACGTTGGAATTGACCGAATTCGTCAAATGGCAAGAGTATTCAAAGTGATCAGAGTGATAAAACCAGCCAGACTAATCAAAATAGCCTGAATGCCCAATAATTCAGAATGTTCATCATGTTGAAACTGAATAGACCGTTGGAATTGACCGAATTCGTCAAATGACAAGAATAATCAAAGTGATCAGAGTGATAAAACCAGGCAGACAAATGAAAATAGCCTGAATGTCCAATAATTAAGATTGTTCAGCATGTTCAAAGTGAATATGACGTTGGAATTGACCGAATTCGTCAAATGACAAGAATAATCAAAGTGATCAGAGTGATAAAACCAGCCAGACTAATCAAAATAGCCTGAATGCCCAATAATTCAGAATGTTCATCATGTTGAAACTGAATAGACCGTTGGAATTGACCGAATTCGTCAAATGACAAGAATAATCAAAGTGATCAGAGTGATAAAACCAGGCAGACAAATGAAAATAGCCTGAATGTCCAATAATTAAGATTGTTCAGCATGTTCAAAGTGAATATGACGTTGGAATTGACCGAATTCGTCAAATGACGAGAATAATCAAAGTGATCAGAGTGATAAAACCAGCCAGACTAATCAAAATAGCCTGAATGCCCAATAATTCAGAATGTTCATCATGTTGAAACTGAATAGAACGTTGGAATTGACCGAATTCGTCAAATGGCAAGAGTATTCAAAGTGATCAGAGTGATAAAACCAGCCAGACTAATCAAAATAGCCTGAATGCCCAATAATTCAGAATGTTCATCATGTTGAAAATATGACGTTGGAATTGACCGAATTCGTCAAATGACAAGAATAATCAAAGTGATCAGAGTGATAAAACCAGCCAGACTAATCAAAATAGCCTGAATGCCCAATAATTCAGAATGTTCATCATGTTGAAACTGAATAGAACGTTGGAATTGACCGAATTCGTCAAATGGCAAGAGTATTCAAAGTGATCAGAGTGATAAAACCAGCCACACTAATCAAAATAGCCTGAATGCCCAATAATTCAGAATGTTCATCATGTTGAAAATATGACGTTGGAATTGACCGAATTCGTCAAATGGCAAGAATAATCAAAGTGATCAGAGTGATAAAACAGAGTGGAATTGACCGAATTCGTCAAATGACAAGAATAATCAAAGTGATCAGAGTGATAAAACCAGGCAGACAAATGAAAATAGCCTGAATGTCCAATAATTAAGATTGTTCAGCATGTTCAAAGTGAATATGACGTTGGAATTGACCGAATTCGTCAAATGACAAGAATAATCAAAGTGATCAGAGTGATAAAACCAGCCAGACTAATCAAAATAGCCTGAATGCCCAATAATTCAGAATGTTCATCATGTTGAAACTGAATAGAACGTTGGAATTGACCGAATTCGTCAAATGGCAAGAGTATTCAAAGTGATCAGAGTGATAAAACCAGCCAGACTAATCAAAATAGCCTGAATGCCCAATAATTCAGAATGTTCATCATGTTGAAACTGGATATGACGTTGGAATTGACCGAATTCGTCAAATGACAAGAATAATCAAAGTGATCAGAGTGATAAAACCAGCCAAACTAATCAAAATAGACTGAATGCCCAATAATTCAGAATGTTCATCATGTTGAAACTGAATAGAACGTTGGAATTGACCGAATTCGTCAAATGGCAAGAGTATTCAAAGTGATTCAGAGTGATAAAACCAGCCAGACTAATCAAAATAGCCTGAATGCCCAATAATTCAGAATGTTCTTCATGTTGAAACTGAATAGAACGTTGGAATTGACCGAATTCGTCAAATGGCAAGAGTATTCAAAGTGATCAGAGTGATAAAACCAACCAGACTAATCAAAATAGCCTGATTAAGATTGTTCAGCATGTTCAAAGTGAATATGACGTTGGAATTGACCGAATTCGTCAAATGACAAGAATAATCAAAGTGATCAGAGTGATAAAACCAGCCAGACTAATCAAAATAGCCTGAATGCCCAATAATTCAGAATGTTCATCATGTTGAAACTGAATAGAACGTTGGAATTGACCGAATTCGTCAAATGGCAAGAGTATTCAAAGTGATCAGAGTGATAAAACCAGCCATACTAATCAAAATAGCCTGAATGCCCAATAATTCAGAATGTTCATCATGTTGAAACTGAATAGAACGTTGGAATTGACCGAATTCGTCAAATGGCAAGAGTATTCAAACAAAGTATCCAGACAAATGAAAATAGACTGAATGTCCAATAATTAAGATTGTTCAGCATGTTCAAAGTAAATATGACGTTGGAAATGACCGAATTCGTCAATTGGCAAGAATAATCAAAGTGATCAGAGTGATAAAACCAGCCAGACTAATCAAAATAGACTGAATGCCCAATAATTCAGAATGTTCATCATGTTGAAACTGAATAGAACGTTGGAATTGACCGAATTCGTCAAATGGCAAGAGTATTCAAAGTGATCAGAGTGATAAAACCAGCCAGACTAATCAAAATAGCATGAATGCCCAATAATTCAGAATGTTCATCATGTTGAAACTGAATAGAACGTTGGAATTGACCGAATTCGTCAAATGGCAAGAGTATTCAAAGTGATCAGAGTGATAAAACCAGCCAGACTAATCAAAATAGCCTGAATGCCCAATAATTCAGAATGTTCATCATGTTGAAACTGAATATGACGTTGGAATTGACCGAATTCGTCAAATGACAAGAATAATCAAAGTGATCAGAGTGATTAAACCAGGCAGACAAATGAAAATAGCCTGAATGTCCAATAATTAAGATTGTTCAGCATGTTCAAAGTGAATATGACGTTGGAATTGACCGAATTCGTCAAATGACAAGAATAATCAAAGTGATCAGAGTGATAAAACCAGCCAGACTAATCAAAATAGCCTGAATGCCCAATAATTCAGAATGTTCATCATGTTGAAACTGAATAGAACGTTGGAATTGACCGAATTCGTCAAATGGCAAGAGTATTCAAAGTGATCAGAGTGATAAAACCAGCCAGGCTAATCAAAATAGCCTGAATGCCCAATAATTCAGAATGTTCATCATGTTGAAGCTGAATAGAACGTTGGAATTGACCGAATTCGTCAAATGGCATGAATAATCAAAGTGATCAGAGTGATAAAACCAGCCAGACTAATCAAAATAGCCTGAATGCCCAATAATTCAGAATGTTCATCATGTTGAAACTGAATAGACCGTTGGAATTGACCGAATTCGTCAAATGGCAAGAGTATTCAAAGTGATCAGAGTGATAAAACCAACCAGACTAATCAAAATAGCCTGAATGCCCAATAATTCAGAATGTTCATAATGTTGAAACTGAATAGAACGTTGGAATTGACCGAATTCGTCAAATGGCAAGAGTATTCAAAGTGATCAGAGTGATAAAACCAGCCAGACTAATCAAAATAGCCTGAATGCCCAATAATTCAGAATGTTCATCATGTTGAAACTGAATATGACGTTGGAATTGACCGAATTCGTCAAATGACAAGAATAATCAAAGTGATCAGAGTGATAAAACCAGGCAGACAAATGAAAATAGCCTGAATGTCCAATAATTAAGATTGTTCAGCATGTTCAAAGTGAATATGACGTTGGAATTGACCGAATTCGTCAAATGGCAAGAGTATTCAAAGTGATCAGAGTGATAAAACCAGCCAGACTAATCAAAATAGCCTGAATGCCCAATAATTCAGAATGTTCATCATGTTGAAACTGAATATGACGTTGGAATTGACCGAATTCGTCAAATGACAAGAATAATCAAAGTGATCAGAGTGATAAAACCAGGCAGACAAATGAAAATAGCCTGAATGTCCAATAATTAAGATTGTTCAGCATGTTCAAAGTGAATATGACGTTGGAATTGACCGAATTCGTCAAATGACAAGAATAATCAAAGTGATAAAACCAGCCAGACTAATCAAAATAGCCTGAATGCCCAATAATTCAGAATGTTCATCATGTTGAAACTGAATAGAACGTTGGAATTGACCGAATTCGTCAAATGGCAAGAATAATCAAAGTGATCAGAGTGATAAAACCAGCCAGACTAATCAAAATAGCCTGAATGCCCAATAATTCAGAATGTTCATCATGTTGAAACTGAATAGACCGTTGGAATTGACCGAATTCGTCAAATGGCAAGAGTATTCAAAGTGATCAGAGTGATAAAACCAACCAGACTAATCAAAATAGCCTGAATGCCCAATAATTCAGAATGTTCATAATGTTGAAACTGAATAGAACGTTGGAATTGACCGAATTCGTCAAATGGCAAGAGTATTCAAAGTGATCAGAGTGATAAAACCAGCCAGACTAATCAAAATAGCCTGAATGCCCAATAATTCAGAATGTTCATCATGTTGAAACTGAATATGACGTTGGAATTGACCGAATTCGTCAAATGACAAGAATAATCAAAGTGATCAGAGTGATAAAACCAGGCAGACAAATGAAAATAGCCTGAATGTCCAATAATTAAGATTGTTCAGCATGTTCAAAGTGAATATGACGTTGGAATTGACCGAATTCGTCAAATGACAAGAATAATCAAAGTGATCAGAGTGATAAAACCAGCCAGACTAATCAAAATAGCCTGAATGCCCAATAATTCAGAATGTTCATCATGTTGAAACTGAATAGAACGTTGGAATTGACCGAATTCGTCAAATGGCAAGAGTATTCAAAGTGATCAGAGTGATAAAACCAGCCAGACTAATCAAAATAGCCTGAATGCCCAATAATTCAGAATGTTCATCATGTTGAAACTGAATATGATGTTGGAATTGACCAAATTCGTCAAATGACAAGAATAATCAAAGTGATCAGAGTGATAAAACCAGGCAGACAAATGAAAATAGCCTGAATGTCCAATAATTAAGAGTGTTCAGCATGTTCAAAGTGAATATGACGTTGGAATTGACCGAATTCATCAAATGACAAGAATAATCAAAGTGATCAGAGTGATAAAACCAGGCAGACAAATGAAAATAGCCTGAATGTCCAATAATTAAGAGTGTTCAGCATGTTCAAAGTGAATATGACGTTGGAATTGACCGAATTCGTCAAATGACAAGAATAATCAAAGTGATCAGAGTGATAAAACCAGCCAGACTAATCAAAATAGCCTGAATGCCCAATAATTCAGAATGTTCATCATGTTGAAACTGAATAGAACGTTGGAATTGACCGAATTCGTCAAATGGCAAGAGTATTCAAAGTGATCAGAGTGATAAAACCAGCCAGACTAATCAAAATAGCCTGAATGCCCAATAATTCAGAATGTTCATCATGTTGAAACTGAATAGAACGTTGGAATTGACAGAATTCGTCAAATGGCAAGAGTATTCAAAGTGATCAGAGTGATAAAACCAGCCAGACTAATCAAAATAGCCTGAATGCCCAATAATTCAGAATGTTCATCATGTTGAAACTGAATATGATGTTGGAATTGACCAAATTCGTCAAATGACAAGAATAATCAAAGTGATCAGAGTGATAAAACCAGGCAGACAAATGAAAATAGCCTGAATGTCCAATAATTAAGAGTGTTCAGCATGTTCAAAGTGAATATGACGTTGGAATTGACCGAATTCATCAAATGACAAGAATAATCAAAGTGATCAGAGTGATAAAACCATCCAGACTAATCAAAATAGCCTGAATGCCCAATAATTCAGAATGTTCATCATGTTGAAACTGAATAGAACGTTGGAATTGACCGAATTCGTCAAATGGCAAGAGTATTCAAAGTGATCAGAGTGATAAAACCAGCCAGGCTAATCAAAATAGCCTGAATGCCCAATAATTCAGAATGTTCATCATGTTGAAACTGAATAGAACGTTGGAATTGACCGAATTCGTCAAATGGCAAGAATAATCAAAGTGATCAGAGTGATAAAACCAGCCAGACTAATCAAAATAGCCTGAATGCCCAATAATTCAGAATGTTCATCATGTTGAAACTGAATATGACGTTGGAATTGACCGAATTCGTCAAATGACAAGAATAATCAAAGTGATCAGAGTGATAAAACCAGGCAGACAAATGAAAATAGCCTGAATGTCCAATAATTAAGATTGTTCAGCATGTTCAAAGTGAATATGACGTTGGAATTGACCGAATTCGTCAAATGACAAGAATAATCAAAGTGATCAGAGTGATAAAACCAGCCAGACTAATCAAAATAGCCTGAATGCCCAATAATTCAGAATGTTCATCATGTTGAAACTGAATAGAACGTTGGAATTGACCGAATTCGTCAAATGGCAAGAGTATTCAAAGTGATCAGAGTGATAAAACCAGCCAGACTAATCAAAATAGCATGAATGCCCAATAATTCAGAATGTTCATCATGTTGAAACTGAACAGAACGTTGGAATTGACCGAATTCGACAAATGGCAAGAATAATCAAAGTGATCAGAGTGATAAAACAGAGTGGAATTGACCGAATTCGTCAAATGACAAGAATAATCAAAGTGATCAGAGTGATAAAACCAGGCAGACAAATGAAAATAGCCTGAATGCCCAATAATTCAGAATGTTCATCATGTTGAAACTGAATAGAACGTTGGAATTGACCGAATTCGTCAAATGGCAAGAGTATTCAAAGTGATCAGAGTGATAAAACCAGCCAGACTAATCAAAATAGCCTGAATGCCCAATAATTCAGAATGTTCATCATGTTGAAAATATGACGTTGGAATTGACCGAATTCGTCAAATGGCAAGAATAATCAAAGTGATAAAACCAACCAGACAAATCAAAATAGTCTGAATGTCCAATAATTCAGATTGTTCAGCATGTTCAAAGTGAATATGACGTTGGAATTGACCGAATTCGTCAAATGGCAAGAATAATCAAAGTGATCAGAGTGATAAAACCAGCCAGACAAATGAAAATAGACTGAATGTCCAATAATTAAGATTGTTCAGCATGTTCAAAGTGAATATTACGTTGGAAATGACCGAATTCGTCAATTGGCAAGAATAATCAAAGTGATCAGAGTGATAAAACCAGCCAGACTAATCAAAATAGACTGAATGCCCAATAATTCAGAATGTTCATCATGTTGAAACTGAATAGAACTTGGAATTGACCGAATTCGTCAAATGGCAAGAGAATTCAAAGTGATCAGAGTGATAAAACCAGCCAGACTAATCAAAATAGCCTGAATGCCCAATAATTCAGAATGTTCTTCATGTTGAAACTGAATAGAACGTTGGAATTGACCGAATTCGTCAAATGGCAAGAGTATTCAAAGTGATCAGAGTGATAAAACCAACCAGACTAATCAAAATAGCCTGAATGCCCAATAATTCAGAATGTTCATCATGTTGAAACTGAATATGACGTTGGAATTGACCGAATTCGTCAAATGACAAGAATAATCAAAGTGATCAGAGTGATAAAACCAGGCAGACAAATGAAAATAGCCTGAATGTCCAATAATTAAGATTGTTCAGCATGTTCAAAGTGAATATGACGTTGGAATTGACCGCATTCGTCAAATGACAAGAATAATCAAAGTGATCAGAGTGATAGAACCAGCCAGACTAATCAAAATAGCCTGAATGCCCAATAATTCAGAATGTTCATCATGTTGAAACTGAATAGAACGTTGGAATTGACCGAATTCGTCAAATGGCAAGAGTATTCAAAGTGATCAGAGTGATAAAACCAGCCAGACTAATCAAAATAGTCTGAATGCCCAATAATTCAGAATGTTCATCATGTTGAAACTGAATATGACGTAGGAATTGACCGAATTCGTCAAATGACAAGAATAATCAAAGTGATCAGAGTGATAAAACCAGGCAGACAAATGAAAATAGCCTGAATGTCCAATAATTAAGATTGTTCAGCATGTTCAAAGTGAATATGACGTTGGAATTGACCGAATTCGTCAAATGACAAGAATAATCAAAGTGATCAGAGTGATAAAACCAGCCAGACTAATCAAAATAGCCTGAATGCCCAATAATTCAGAATGTTCATCATGTTGAAACTGAATATGACGTTGGAATTGACCGAATTCGTCAAATGACAAGAATAATCAAAGTGATCAGAGTGATAAAACCAACCAGACTAATCAAAATAGCCTGAATGTCCAATAATTAATATTGTTCAGCATGTTCAAAGTGAATATGACGTTGGAATTGACCGAATTCGTCAAATGACAAGAATAATCAAAGTGATCAGAGTGATAGAACCAGCCAGACTAATCAAAATAGCCTGAATGCCCAATAATTCAGAATGTTCATCATGTTGAAACTGAATAGAACGTTGGAATTGACCGAATTCGTCAAATGGCAAGAGTATTCAAAGTGATCAGAGTGATAAAACCAGCCAGACTAATCAAAATAGCACGAATGCCCAATAATTCAGAATGTTCATCATGTTGAAACTGAACAGAACGTTGGAATTGACCGAATTCGTCAAATGGCAAGAATAATCAAAGTGATAAAACCAGCTAGACTAATCAAAATAGCCTGAATGCCCAATAATTCAGAATGTTCATCATGTTGAAACTGAACAGAACGTTGGAATTGACCCAATTCGTCAAATGGCAAGAGTATTCAAAGTGATCAGAGTGATAAAACCAGCCAGACTAATCAAAATAGCCTGAATGCCCAATAATTCAGAATGTTCATCATGTTGAAAATATGACGTTGGAATTGACCGAATTCGTCAAATGGCAAGAATAATCAAAGTGATAAAACCAACCAGACAAATCAAAATAGTCTGAATGTCCAATAATTCAGATTGTTCAGCATGTTCAAAGTAAATATGACGTTGGAATTGACCGAATTCGTCAAATGGCAAGAATAATCAAAGTGATCAGAGTGATAAAACCAACCAGACTAATCAAAATAGCCTGAATGCCCAATAATTCAGAATGTTCATCATGTTGAAACTGAATAGAACGTTGGAATTGACCGAATTCGTCAAATGGCAAGAGTATTCAAAGTGATCAGAGTGATAAAACCAGCCAGTCTAATCAAAATAGCCTGAATGCCCAATAATTCAGAATGTTCATCATGTTGAAACTGAATATGACGTTGGAATTGACCGAATTCGTCAAATGACAAGAATAATCAAAGTGATCAGAGTGATAAAACCAGGCAGACAAATGAAAATAGACTGAATGCCCAATAATTCAGAATGTTCATCATGTTGAAACTGAATAGAACGTTGGAATTGACCGAATTCGTCAAATGGCAAGAGAATTCAAAGTGATCAGAGTGATAAAACCAGCCAGACTAATCAAAATAGCCTGAATGCCCAATAATTCAGAATGTTCATCATGTTGAAACTGAATATGACGTTGGAATTGACCGAATTCGTCAAATGACAAGAATAATCAAAGTGATCAGAGTGATAAAACCAGGCAGACAAATGAAAATAGCCTGAATGTCCAATAATTAAGATTGTTCAGCATGTTCAAAGTGAATATGACGTTGGAATTGACCGCATTCGTCAAATGACAAGAATAATCAAAGTGATCAGAGTGATAAAACCAGCCAGACTAATCAAAATAGCCTGAATGCCCAATAATTCAGAATGTTCATCATGTTGAAACTGAATATGACGTTGGAATTGACCGAATTCGTCAAATGACAAGAATAATCAAAGTGATCAGAGTGATAAAACCAGGCAGACAAATGAAAATAGCCTGAATGTCCAATAATTAAGATTGTTCAGCATGTTCAAAGTGAATATGACGTTGGAATTGACCGAATTCGTCAAATGACAAGAATAATCAAAGTGATCAGAGTGATAAAACCAGCCAGACTAATCAAAATAGCATGAATGCCCAATAATTCAGAATGTTCATCATGTTGAAACTGAACAGAACGTTGGAATTGACCGAATTCGTCAAATGGCAAGAATAATCAAAGTGATAAAACCAGCTAGACTAATCAAAATAGCCTGAATGCCCAATAATTCAGAATGTTCATCATGTTGAAACTGAACAGAACGTTGGAATTGACCCAATTCGTCAAATGGCAAGAGTATTCAAAGTGATCAGAGTGATAAAACCAGCCAGACTAATCAAAATAGCCTGAATGCCCAATAATTCAGAATGTTCATCATGTTGAAAATGTGACGTTGGAATTGACCGAATTCGTCAAATGGCAAGAATAATCAAAGTGATAAAACCAACCAGACAAATCAAAATAGTCTGAATGTCCAATAATTCAGATTGTTCAGCATGTTCAAAGTGAATATGACGTTGGAATTGACCGAATTCGTCAAATGGCAAGAATAATCAAAGTGATCAGAGTGATAAAACCAGCCAGACAAATGAAAATAGACTGAATGTCCCATAATTAAGATTGTTCAGCATGTTCAAAGTGAATATGACGTTGGAAATGACCGAATTCGTCAATTGGCAAGAATAATCAAAGTGATCAGAGTGATAAAACCAGCCAGACTAATCAAAATAGACTGAATGCCCAATAATTCAGAATGTTCATCATGTTGAAACTGAATAGAACGTTGGAATTGACCGAATTCGTCAAATGGCAAGAGAATTCAAAGTGATCAGAGTGATAAAACCAGCCAGACTAATCAAAATAGCCTGAATGCCCAATAATTCAGAATGTTCTTCATGTTGAAACTGAATAGAACGTTGGAATTGACCGATTTCGTCAAATGGCAAGAGTATTCAAAGTGATCAGAGTGATAAAACCAACCAGACTAATCAAAATAGCCTGAATGCCCAATAATTCAGAATGTTCATCATGTTGAAACTGAATAGAACGTTGGAATTGACCGAATTCGTCAAATGGCAAGAGTATTCAAAGTGATCAGAGTGATAAAACCAGCCAGACTAATCAAAATAGCCTGAATGCCCAATAATTCAGAATGTTCATCATGTTGAAACTGAATATGACGTTGGAATTGACCGAATTCGTCAAATGACAAGAATAATCAAAGTGATCAGAATGATAAAACCGGGCAGACAAATGAAAATGGCCTGAATGTCCAATAATTAAGATTGTTCAGCATGTTGAATATGACGTTGGAATTGACCGAATTCGTCAAATGACAAGAATAATCAAAGTGATCAGAGTGATAAAACCAGCCAGACTAATCAAAATAGCCTGAATGCCCAATAATTCAGAATGTTCATCATGTTGAAACTGAATATGACGTTGGAATTGACCGAATTCGTCAAATGACAAGAATAATCAAAGTGATCAGAGTGATAAAACCAGGCAGACAAATGAAAATAGCCTGAATGTCCAATAATTAAGATTGTTCAGCATGTTCAAAGTGAATATGACGTTGGAATTGACCGAATTCGTCAAATGACAAGAATAATCAAAGTGATCAGAGTGATAAAACCAGCCAGACTAATCAAAATAGCCTGAATGCCCAATAATTCAGAATGTTCATCATGTTGAAACTGAATAGAACGTTGGAATTGACCGAATTCGTCAAATGGCAAGAGTATTCAAAGTGATCAGAGTGATAAAACCAGCCAGACTAATCAAAATAGCATGAATGCCCAATAATTCAGAATGTTCATCATGTTGAAACTGAACAGAACGTTGGAATTGACCGAATTCGTCAAATGGCAAGAATAATCAAAGTGATAAAACCAGCTAGACTAATCAAAATAGCCTGAATGCCCAATAATTCAGAATGTTCATCATGTTGAAACTGAACAGAACGTTGGAATTGACCCAATTCGTCAAATGGCAAGAGTATTCAAAGTGATCAGAGTGATTCATTTTTTATTTATTTATTAATAACAATACAAAGTAAATTTATATTATAATTTTGGGTCCAAGGGTAAACCGGGTGACAAAGACCATTTGGCTTGATTTTTGCAGCGACAGACCAAAGCCTCTGGTGGGAATCGAACCCACAACCCCCACGCTGATAGGCAAGCACGCTACCAACTCGCCTACCGGGGCGCTTTCAGAGTGATAAAACCAGCCAGACTAATCAAAATAGCATGAATGCCCAATAATTCAGAATGTTCATCAGTTGAAACTGAACAGAACGTTGGAATTGACCGAATTCGTCAAATGGCAAGAATAATCAAAGTGATCAGAGTGATAAAATCAGCCAGACAAATGAAAATAGCCTGAATGTCCAATAATTAAGATTGTTCAGCATGTTCAAAGTGAATATGACGTTGGAATTGACCGAATTCGTCAAATGACAAGAATAATCAAAGTGATCAGAGTGATAAAACCAGCCAGACAAATGAAAATAGCCTGAATGTCCAATAATTAAGAATGTTCAGCATGTTCAAACTGAATATGACCTTGGAATTGAGCGAATTCGTCAAATGACAAGAATAATCAAAGTGATCAGAGTGATAAAACCAGCCAGACTAATCAAAATATGCCCAATAATTCAGAATGTTCATCATGTTGAAACTGAATAGAACGTTGGAATTGACCGAATTCGTCAAATGGCAAGAGTATTCAAAGTGATCAGAGTGATAAAACCAGCCAGACTAATCAAAATAGCATGAATGCCCAATAATTCAGAATGTTCATCATGTTGAAACTGAATATGACGTTGGAATTGACCGAATTCGTCAAATGGCAAGAATAATCAAAGTGATCAGAGTGATAAAACCAGCCAGACAAATTAAAATAGCGTGAATGTCCAATAATTCAGATTGTTCAGCATGTTCAAAATGAATATGATGTTGAAATTGACCGAATTCGTCAAATGGCATGCATAATCAAAGTGATCAGAGTGATAAAACCAACCAGACAAATCAAAATAGACTGAATGCCCAATAATTCAGAATGTTCATCGTGTTGAAACTGAATAGAACGTTGGAATTGACCGAATTCGTCAAATGGCAAGAGAATTCAAAGTGATCAGAGTGATAAAACCAGCCAGACTAATCAAAATAGCCTGAATGCCCAATAATTCAGAATGTTCTTCATGTTGAAACTGAATAGAACGTTGGAATTGACCGAATTCGTCAAATGGCAAGAGTATTCAAAGTGATCAGAGTGATAAAACCAACCAGACTAATCAAAATAGCCTGAATGCCCAATAATTCAGAATGTTCATCATGTTGAAACTGAATAGAACGTTGGAATTGACCGAATTCGTCAAATGGCAAGAGTATTCAAAGTGATCAGAGTGATAAAACCAGCCAGACTAATCAAAATAGCCTGAATGCCCAATAATTCAGAATGTTCATCATGTTGAAACTGAATATGACGTTGGAATTGACCGAATTCGTCAAATGACAAGAATAATCAAAGTGATCAGAGTGATAAAACCAGGCAGACAAATGAAAATAGCCTGAATGTCCAATAATTAAGATTGTTCAGCATGTTCAAAGTGAATATGACGTTGGAATTGACCGAATTCGTCAAATGACAAGAATAATCAAAGTGATCAGAGTGATAAAACCAGCCAGACTAATCAAAATAGCCTGAATGCCCAATAATTCAGAATGTTCATCATGTTGAAACTGAATAGAACGTTGGAATTGACCGAATTCGTCAAATGGCAAGAGTATTCAAAGTGATCAGAGTGATAAAACCAGCCAGACTAATCAAAATAGCCTGAATGCCCAATAATTCTGAATGCTCATCATGTTGAAACTGAATATGACGTTGGAATTGACCGAATTCGTCAAATGACAAGAATAATCAAAGTGATCAGAGTGATAAAACCAGGCAGACAAATGAAAATAGCCTGAATGTCCAATAATTAAGATTGTTCAGCATGTTCAAAGTGAATATGACGTTGGAATTGACCGAATTCGTCAAATGACAAGAATAATCAAAGTGATCAGAGTGATAAAACCAGCCAGACTAATCAAAATAGCCTGAATGCCCAATAATTCAGAATGTTCATCATGTTGAAACTGAATATGACGTTGGAATTGACCGAATTCGTCAAATGACAAGAATAATCAAAGTGATCAGAGTGATAAAACCAGGCAGACAAATGAAAATAGCCTGAATGTCCAATAATTAAGATTGTTCAGCATGTTCAAAGTGAATATGACGTTGGAATTGACCGAATTCGTCAAATGACAAGAATAATCAAAGTGATCAGAGTGATAAAACCAGCCAGACTAATCAAAATAGCCTGAATGCCCAATAATTCAGAATGTTCATCATGTTGAAACTGAATAGAACGTTGGAATTGACCGAATTCGTCAAATGGCAAGAGTATTCAAAGTGATCAGAGTGATAAAACCAGCCAGACTAATCAAAATAGCATGAATGCCCAATAATTCAGAATGTTCATCATGTTGAAACTGAAGAGAACGTTGGAATTGACCGAATTCGTCAAATGGCAAGAGTATTCAAAGTGATCAGAGTGATAAAACCAACCAGACTAATCAAAATAGCCTGAATGCCCAATAATTCAGAATGTTCATCATGTTGAAACTGAATAGAACGTTGGAATTGACCGAATTCGTCAAATGGCAAGAGTATTCAAAGTGATCAGAGTGATAAAACCAGCCAGACTAATCAAAATAGCCTGAATGCCCAATAATTCAGAATGTTCATCATGTTGAAACTGAATATGACGTTGGAATTGACCGAATTCGTCAAATGACAAGAATAATCAAAGTGATCAGAGTGATAAAACCAGGCAGACAAATGAAAATAGCCTGAATGTCCAATAATTAAGATTGTTCAGCATGTTCAAAGTGAATATGACGTTGGAATTGACCGAATTCGTCAAATGACAAGAATAATCAAAGTGATCAGAGTGATAAAACCAGCCAGACTAATCAAAATAGCCTGAATGCCCAATAATTCAGAATGTTCATCATGTTGAAACTGAATAGAACGTTGGAATTGACCGAATTCGTCAAATGACAAGAATAATCAAAGTGATCAGAGTGATAAAACCAGCCAGACTAATCAAAATAGCCTGAATGCCCAATAATTCAGAATGTTCATCATGTTGAAACTGAATATGACGTTGGAATTGACCGAATTCGTCAAATGACAAGAATAATCAAAGTGATCAGAGTGATAAAACCAGGCAGACAAATGAAAATAGCCTGAATGTCCAATAATTAAGATTGTTCAGCATGTTCAAAGTGAATATGACGTTGGAATTGACCGAATTCGTCAAATGACAAGAATAATCAAAGTGATCAGAGTGATAAAACCAGCCAGACTAATCAAAATAGCCTGAATGCCCAATAATTCAGAATGTTCATCATGTTGAAACTGAATATGACGTTGGAATTGACCGAATTCGTCAAATGACAAGAATAATCAAAGTGATCAGAGTGATAAAACCAGGCAGACAAATGAAAATAGCCTGAATGTCCAATAATTAAGATTGTTCAGCATGTTGAAACTGAATAGAACGTTGGAATTGACCGAATTCGTCAAATGGCAAGAGTATTCAAAGTGATCAGAGTGATAAAACCAGCCAGACTAATCAAAATAGCATGAATGCCCAATAATTCAGAATGTTCATCATGTTGAAACTGAAGAGAACGTTGGAATTGACCCAATTCGTCAAATGGCAAGAGTATTCAAAGTGATCAGAGTGATTCATTTTTTATTTATTTATTAATAACAATACAAAGTAAATTTATATTATAATTTTGGGTCCAAGGGTAAACCGGGTGACAAAGACCATTTGGCTTGATTTTTGCAGCGACAGACCAAAGCCTCTGGTGGGAATCGAACCCACAACCCCCACGCTGATAGGCAAGCACGCTACCAACTCGCCAACCGGGGCGCTTTCAGAGTGATAAAACCAGCCAGACTAATCAAAATAGCATGAATGCCCAATAATTCAGAATGTTCATCATGTTGAAACTGAACAGAACGTTGGAATTGACCGAATTCGTCAAATGTCAAGAATAATCAAAGTGATCAGAGTGATAAAATCAGCCAGACAAATGAAAATAGCCTGAATGTCCAATAATTAAGAATGTTCAGCATGTTCAAAGTGAATATGACGTTGGAATTGACCGAATTCGTCAAATGACAAGAATAATCAAAGTGATCAGAGTGATAAAACCAGCCAGACTAATCAAAATAGCATGAATGCCCAATAATTCAGAATGTTCATCATGTTGAAACTGAACAGATCGTTGGAATTGACCGAATTCGTCAAATGGCAAGAATAATCAAAGTGATCAGAGTGATAAAACCAGCCAGACAAATTAAAATAGCGTGAATGTCCCATAATTCAGATTGTTCAGCATGTTCAAAATGAATATGACGTTGAAATTGACCGAATTCGTCAAATGGCATGCATAATCAAAGTGATCAGAGTGATAAAACCAACCAGACAAATCAAAATAGTCTGAATGTCCAATAATTCAGATTGTTCAGCATGTTCAAAGTGAATATGACGTTGGAATTGACCGAATTCGTCAAATGGCAAGAATAATCAAAGTGATGAGAGTGATAAAACCAGCCAGACAAATGAAAATAGCCTGAATGTCCAATAATTCAGATTGTTCAGCATGTTGAAACTGAATAGAACGTTGGAATTGACCGAATTCGTCAAATGGCAAGAGTATTCAAAGTGATCAGAGTGATAAAACCAGCCAGACTAATCAAAATAGCATGAATGCCCAATAATTCAGAATGTTCATCATGTTGAAACTGAACAGAACGTTGGAATTGACCCAATTCGTCAAATGGCAAGAGTATTCAAAGTGATCAGAGTGATTCATTTTTTATTTATTTATTAATAACAATACAAAGTAAATTTATATTATAATTTTGGGTCCAAGGGTAAACCGGGTGACAAAGACCATTTGGCTTGATTTTTGCAACGACAGACCAAAGCCTCTGGTGGGAATCGAACCCACAACCCCCACGCTGATAGGCAAGCACGCTACCAACTCGCCTACCGGGGCGCTTTCAGAGTGATAAAACCAGCCAGACTAATCAAAATAGCATGAATGCCCAATAATTCAGAATGTTCATCATGTTGAAACTGAACAGAACGTTGGAATTGACCGAATTCGTCAAATGTCAAGAATAATCAAAGTGATCAGAGTGATAAAATCAGCCAGACAAATGAAAATAGCCTGAATGTCCAATAATTAAGAATGTTCAGCATGTTCAAAGTGAATATGACCTTGGAATTGACCGAATTCGTCAAATGACAAGAATAATCAAAGTGATCAGAGTGATAAAACCAGCCAGACTAATCAAAATAGCCTGAATGCCCAATAATTCAGAATGTTCATCATGTTGAAACTGAATAGAACGTTGGAATTGACCGAATTCGACAAATGGCAAGAGTATTCAAAGTGATCAGAGTGATAAAACCAGCCAGACTAATCAAAATAGCATGAATGCCCAATAATTCAGAATGTTCATCATGTTGAAACTGAACAGAACGTTGGAATTGACCGAATTCGTCAAATGGCAAGAATAATCAAAGTGATCAGAGTGATAAAACCAGCCAGACAAATTAAAATAGCGTGAATGTCCCATAATTCAGATTGTTCAGCATGTTCAAAATGAATATGACGTTGAAATTGACCGAATTCGTCAAATGGCATGCATAATCAATGTGATCAGAGTGATAAAACCAACCAGACAAATCAAAATAGTCTGAATGTCCAATAATTCAGATTGTTCAGCATGTTCAAAGTGAATATGACGTTTGAATTGACCGAATTCGTCAAATGGCAAGAATAATCAAAGTGATCAGAGTGATAAAACCAGCCAGACAAATGAAAATAGCCTGAATATCCAATAATTCAGATTGTTCAGCATGTTCAAAGTGAATATGACGTTGAAATTTACCGAATTCGTCAAATGGCATGCATAATCAAAGTGATCAGAGTGATAAAACCAACCAGACAATTCAAAATAGTCTGAATGTCCAATAATTCAGATTGTTCAAAGTGAATATGACGTTGGAATTGACCGAATTCGTCAAATGGCAAGAATAATCAAAGTGATCAGAGTGATAAAACCTGCCAGACAAATGAAAATAGCCTGAATGTCCAATAATTAAGATTGTTCAGCATGTTCAAAGTGAATATGACGTTGGAATTGACCGAATTCGTCAAATGGCAAGAGTATTCAAAGTGATCAGAGTGATAAAACCAGCCAGACTAATCAAAATAGCCTGAATGCCCAATAATTCAGAATGTTCATCATGTTGAAACTGAATATGACGTTGGAATTGACCGAATTCGTCAAATGGCAATAATAATCAAAGTGATCAGAGTGATAAAAC
Source organism: Hydrotaea cyrtoneurina (assembly GCA_958296145.1). NCBI lineage: Eukaryota > Metazoa > Arthropoda > Insecta > Diptera > Muscidae > Hydrotaea > Hydrotaea cyrtoneurina. The sequence continues at coordinate 81,133,305 of OY282513.1, forward strand.
CAGCCAGACAAATGAAAATAGCCTGAATAATTAAGATTGTTCAGCATGTTCAAAGTGAATATGACGTTGGAATTGACCGAATTCGTCAATTGGCAAGAATAATCAAAGTGATCAGAGTGATAAAACCAGCCAGACTAATCAAAATAGCCTGAATGCCCAATAATTCAGAATGTTCATCATGTTGAAACTGAATATGACGTTGGAATTGACCGAATTCGTCAAATGACAAGAATAATCAAAGTGATCAGAGTGATAAAACCAGCCAGACAAATGAAAATAGCCTGAATGTCCAATAATTAAGATTGTTCAGCATGTTCAAAGTGAATATGACGTTGGAATTGACCGAATTCGTCAAATGACAAGAGTATTCAAAGTGATCAGAGTGATAAAACAAGCCAGACTAATCAAAATAGCCTGAATGCCCAATAATTCAGAATGTTCATCATGTTGAAACTGAATATGACGTTGGAATTGACCGAATTCGTCAAATGGCAATAATAATCAAAGTGATCAGAGTGATAAAACCAGCCAGACAAATGAAAATAGCCTGAATAATTAAGATTGTTCAGCATGTTCAAAGTGAATATGACGTTGGAATTGACCGAATTCGTCAATTGGCAAGAATAATCAAAGTGATCAGAGTGATAAAACCAGCCAGACTAATCAAAATAGCCTGAATGCCCATTAATTCAGAATGTTCATCATGTTGAAACTGAATAGAACGTTGGAATTGACCGAATTCGTCAAATGGCAAGAGTATTCAAAGTGATCAGAGTGATAAAACCAGCCAGACTAATCAAAATAGCCTGAATGCCCAATAATTCAGAATGTTCATCATGTTGAAGCTGAATAGAACGTTGGAATTGACCGAATTCGTCAAATGGCAAGAGTATTCAAAGTGATCAGAGTGATAAAACCAACCAGACTAATCAAAATAGCCTGAATGCCCAATAATTCAGAATGTTCATCATGTTGAAACTGAATAGAACGTTGGAATTGACCGAATTCGTCAAATGGCAAGAGTATTCAAAGTGATCAGAGTGATAAAACCAGCCAGACTAATCAAAATAGCCTGAATGCCCAATAATTCAGAATGTTCATCATGTTGAAACTGAATAGAACGTTGGAATTGACCCAATTCGTCAAATGGCAAGAGTATTCAAAGTGATCAGAGTGATAAAACCAGCCAGACAAATAAAAATAGCCTGAATAATTAAGATTGTTCAGCATGTTCAAAGTGAATATGACGTTGGAATTGACCGAATTCGTCAATTGGCAAGAATAATCAAAGTGATCAGAGTGATAAAACCAGCCAGACTAATCAAAATAGCCTGAATGCCCAATAGTTCAGAATGTTCATCATGTTGAAACTGAATAGAACGTTGGAATTGACCGAATTCGTCAAATGGCAAGAGTATTCAAAGTGATCAGAGTGATAAAACCAGCCAGACTAATCAAAATAGCCTGAATGCCCAATAATTCAGAATGTTCATCATGTTGAAGCTGAATAGAACGTTGGAATTGACCGAATTCGTCAAATGGCAAGAGTATTCAAAGTGATCAGAGTGATAAAACCAACCAGACTAATCAAAATAGCCTGAATGCCCAATAATTCAGAATGTTCATCATGTTGAAACTGAATAGAATGTTGGAATTGACCGAATTCGTCAAATGGCAAGAGTATTCAAAGTGATCAGAGTGATAAAACCAGCCAGACTAATCAAAATAGCCTGAATGCCCAATAATTCAGAATGTTCAGCATGTTCAAAGTGAATATGACGTTGGAATTGACCGAATTCGTCAAATGACAAGAATAATCAAAGTGATCAGAGTGATAAAACCAGCCAGACTAATCAAAATAGCCTGAATGCCCAATAATTCAGAATGTTCATCATGTTGAAACTGAAAAGAACGTCAGAATTGACCGAATTCGTCAAATGGCATGCATAATCAAAGTGATCAGAGTGATAAAACCAACCAGGCAAATCAAAATAGTCTGAATGTCCAATAATTCAGATTGTTCAGCATGTTCAAAGTGAATATGACGTTGGAATTGACCGAATTCGTCAAATGGCAAGAATAATCAAAGTGATCAGAGACAAATGAAAATAGCCTGTATGTCCAATAATTAAGATTGTTCAGCATGTTCAAAGTGAATAGAACGTTGGAATTGACCGAATTCGTCAAATGACAAGAATAATCAAAGTGATCAGAGTGATAAAACCAGCCAGACTAATCAAAATAGCCTGAATGCAAAATAATTCAGAATGTTCATCATGTTGAAACTGAATAGAACGTTGGAATTGACCGAATTCGTCAAATGGCAAGAGTATTCAAAGTGATCAGAGTGATAAAACCAGCCAGACTAATCAAAATAGCATGAATGCCCAATAATTCCGAATGTTCATCATGTTGAAACTGAACAGAACGTTGGAATTGACCGAATTCGTCAAATGGCAAGAATAATCAAAGTGATCAGAGTGATAAAACCAGCCAGACTAATCAAAATAGCCTGAATGCCCAATAATTCAGAATGTTCATCATGTTGAAACTGAATATGACGTTGGAATTGACCGAATTCGTCAAATGACAAGAATAATCAAAGTGATCAGAGTGATAAAACCAGGCAGACAAATGAAAATAGCCTGAATGTCCAATAATTAAGATTGTTCAGCATGTTCAAAGTGAATATGACGTTGGAATTGACCGAATTCGTCAAATGACAAGAATAATCAAAGTGATCAGAGTGATAAAACCAGCCAGACTAATCAAAATAGCCTGAATGTCCAATAATTAAGATTGTTCATCATGTTGAAACTGAATATGACGTTGGAATTGACCGAATTCGTCAAATGACAAGAATAATCAAAGTGATCAGAGTGATAAAACCAGGCAGACAAATGAAAATAGTCTGAATGTCCAATAATTCAGATTGTTCAGCATGTTCAAAGTGAATATGACGTTGGAATTGACCGAATTCGTCAAATGGCAAGAATAATCAAAGTGATCAGAGTGATAAAACCAGGCAGACAAATGAAAATAGTCTGAATGTCCAATAATTAAGATTGTTCAGCATGTTCAAAGTGAATATGACGTTGGAATTGACCGAATTCGTCAAATGACAAGAATAATCAAAGTGATCAGAGTGATAAAACCAGCCAGACTAATCAAAATAGCCTGAATGTCCAATAATTAAGATTGTTCATCATGTTGAAACTGAACAGAACGTTGGAATTGACCGAATTCGTCAAATGACAAGAATAATCAAAGTGATCAGAGTGATAAAACCAGCCAGACTAATCAAAATAGCCTGAATGCAAAATAATTCAGAATGTTCATCATGTTGAAACTGAATAGAACGTTGGAATTGACCGAATTCGTCAATTGGCAAGAATAATCAAAGTGATCAGATAAAACCAGCCAGACTAATCAAAATAGCCTGAATGCCCAATAATTCAGAATGTTCATCATGTTGAAACTGAATAGAACGTTGGAATTGACCGAATTCGTCAAATGGCAAGAGTATTCAAAGTGATCAGAGTGATAAAACCAGCCAGACTAATCAAAATAGCCTGAATGCCCAATAATTCAGAATGTTCATCATGTTGAAACTGAATATGACGTTGGAATTGACCGAATTCGTCAAATGACAAGAATAATCAAAGTGATCAGAGTGATAAAACCAGGCAGACAAATGAAAATAGCCTGAATGTCCAATAATTAAGATTGTTCAGCATGTTCAAAGTGAATATGACGTTGGAATTGACCGAATTCGTCAAATGACAAGAATAATCAAAGTGATCAGAGTGATAAAACCAGCCAGACTAATCAAAATAGCCTGAATGCAAAATAATTCAGAATGTTCATCATGTTGAAACTGAATAGAACGTTGGAATTGACCGAATTCGTCAAATGGCAAGAGTATTCAAAGTGATCAGAGTGATAAAACCAGCCAGACTAATCAAAATAGCATGAATGCCCAATAATTCCGAATGTTCATCATGTTGAAACTGAACAGAACGTTGGAATTGACCGAATTCGTCAAATGGCAAGAATAATCAAAGTGATCAGAGTGATAAAACCAGCCAGACTAATCAAAATAGCCTGAATGCCCAATAATTCAGAATGTTCATCATGTTGAAACTGAATATGACGTTGGAATTGACCGAATTCGTCAAATGACAAGAATAATCAAAATGATCAGAGTGATAAAACCAGGCAGACAAATGAAAATAGCCTGAATGTCCAATAATTAAGATTGTTCAGCATGTTCAAAGTGAATATGACGTTGGAATTGACCGAATTCGTCAAATGACAAGAATAATCAAAGTGATCAGAGTGATAAAACCAGCCAGACTAATCAAAATAGCCTGAATGCCCAATAATTCAGAATGTTCATCATGTTGAAACTGAACAGAACGTTGGAATTGACCAAATGGCAAGAATAATCAAAGTGATCAGAGTGATAAAACCAGCCAGACAAATTAAAATAGCGTGAATGTCCCATAATTCAGATTGTTCAGCATGTTCAAAATGAATATGACGTTGAAATTGACCGAATTCGTCAAATGGCATGCATAATCAATGTGATCAGAGTGATAAAACCAACCAGACAAATCAAAATAGTCTGAATGTATAATAATTCAGATTGTTCAGCATGTTCAAAGTGAATATGACGTTTGAATTGACCGAATTCGTCAAATGGCAAGAATAATCAAAGTGATCAGAGTGATAAAACCAGCCAGACAAATGAAAATAGCCTGAATATCCAATAATTCAGATTGTTCAGCATGTTCAAAGTGAATATGACGTTGAAATTTACCGAATTCGTCAAATGGCATGCATAATCAAAGTGATCAGAGTGATAAAACCAACCAGACAATTCAAAATAGTCTGAATGTCCAATAATTCAGATTGTTCAAAGTGAATATGACGTTGGAATTGACCGAATTCGTCAAATGGCAAGAATAATCAAAGTGATCAGAGTGATAAAACCTGCCAGACAAATGAAAATAGCCTGAATGTCCAATAATTAAGATTGTTCAGCATGTTCAAAGTGAATATGACGTTGGAATTGACCGAATTCGTCAAATGGCAAGAGTATTCAAAGTGATCAGAGTGATAAAACCAGCCAGACTAATCAAAATAGCCTGAATGCCCAATAATTCAGAATGTTCATCATGTTGAAACTGAATATGACGTTGGAATTGACCGAATTCGTCAAATGACAAGAATAATCAAAGTGATCAGAGTGATAAAACCAGCCAGACTAATCAAAATAGCCTGAATGCCCAATAATTCAGAATGTTCATCATGTTGAAACTGAATATGACGTTGGAATTGACCGAATTCGTCAAATGACAAGAATAATCAAAGTGATCAGAGTGATAAAACCAGCCAGACAAATGAAAATAGCCTGAATGTCCAATAATTAAGATTGTTCAGCATGTTCAAAGTGAATATGACGTTGGAATTGACCGAATTCGTCAAATGACAAGAGTATTCAAAGTGATCAGAGTGATAAAACAAGCCAGACTAATCAAAATAGCCTGAATGCCCAATAATTCAGAATGTTCATCATGTTGAAACTGAATATGACGTTGGAATTGACCGAATTCGTCAAATGGCAATAATAATCAAAGTGATCAGAGTGATAAAACCAGCCAGACAAATGAAAATAGCCTGAATAATTAAGATTGTTCAGCATGTTCAAAGTGAATATGACGTTGGAATTGACCGAATTCGTCAATTGGCAAGAATAATCAAAGTGATCAGAGTGATAAAACCAGCCAGACTAATCAAAATAGCCTGAATGCCCATTAATTCAGAATGTTCATCATGTTGAAACTGAATTGAACGTTGGAATTGACCGAATTCGTCAAATGGCAAGAGTGTTCAAAGTGATCAGAGTGATAAAACCAGCCAGACTAATCAAAATAGCCTGAATGCCCAATAATTCAGAATGTTCATCATGTTGAAACTGAATAGAACGTTGGAATTGACCCAATTCGTCAAATGGCAAGAGTATTCAAAGTGATCAGAGTGATAAAACCAGCCAGACAAATAAAAATAGCCTGAATAATTAAGATTGTTCAGCATGTTCAAAGTGAATATGACGTTGGAATTGACCGAATTCGTCAATTGGCAAGAATAATCAAAGTGATCAGAGTGATAAAACCAGCCAGACTAATCAAAATAGCCTGAATGCCCAATAGTTCAGAATGTTCATCATGTTGAAACTGAATAGAACGTTGGAATTGACCGAATTCGTCAAATGGCAAGAGTATTCAAAGTGATCAGAGTGATAAAACCAGCCAGACTAATCAAAATAGCCTGAATGCCCAATAATTCAGAATGTTCATCATGTTGAAGCTGAATAGAACGTTGGAATTGACCGAATTCGTCAAATGGCAAGAGTATTCAAAGTGATCAGAGTGATAAAACCAACCAGACTAATCAAAATAGCCTGAATGCCCAATAATTCAGAATGTTCATCATGTTGAAACTGAATAGAATGTTGGAATTGACCGAATTCGTCAAATGGCAAGAGTATTCAAAGTGATCAGAGTGATAAAACCAGCCAGACTAATCAAAATAGCCTGAATGCCCAATAATTCAGAATGTTCAGCATGTTCAAAGTGAATATGACGTTGGAATTGACCGAATTCGTCAAATGACAAGAATAATCAAAGTGATCAGAGTGATAAAACCAGCCAGACTAATCAAAATAGCCTGAATGCCCAATAATTCAGAATGTTCATCATGTTGAAACTGAAAAGAACGTCAGAATTGACCGAATTCGTCAAATGGCATGCATAATCAAAGTGATCAGAGTGATAAAACCAACCAGGCAAATCAAAATAGTCTGAATGTCCAATAATTCAGATTGTTCAGCATGTTCAAAGTGAATATGACGTTGGAATTGACCGAATTCGTCAAATGGCAAGAATAATCAAAGTGATCAGAGACAAATGAAAATAGCCTGTATGTCCAATAATTAAGATTGTTCAGCATGTTCAAAGTGAATATGACGTTGGAATTGACCGAATTAGTCAATTGGCAAGAATAATCAAAGTGATCAGAGTGATAAAACCAGCCAGACTAATCAAAATAGCCTGAATGCCCAATAATTCAGAATGTTCATCATGTTGAAACTGAATAGAACGTTGGAATTGACCGAATTCGTCAAATGGCAAGAGTATTCAAAGTGATCAGAGTGATAAAACCAGCCAGACTAATCAAAATAGCCTGAATGCCCAATAATTCAGAATGTTCATCATGTTGAAACTGAATATGACGTTGGAATTGACCGAATTCGTCAAATGACAAGAATAATCAAAGTGATCAGAGTGATAAAACCAGGCAGACAAATGAAAATAGCCTGAATGTCCAATAATTAAGATTGTTCAGCATGTTCAAAGTGAATATGACGTTGGAATTGACCGAATTCGTCAAATGACAAGAATAATCAAAGTGATCAGAGTGATAAAACCAGCCAGACTAATCAAAATAGCCTGAATGCCCAATAATTCAGAATGTTCATCATGTTGAAACTGAATAGAACGTTGGAATTGACCGAATTCGTCAAATGGCAAGAGTATTCAAAGTGATCAGAGTGATAAAACCAGCCAGACTAATCAAAATAGCATGAATGCCCAATAATTCAGAATGTTCATCATGTTGAAACTGAACAGAACGTTGGAATTGACCGAATTCGTCAAATGGCAAGAATAATCAAAGTGATCAGAGTGATAAAACCAGCCAGACTAATCAAAATAGCCTGAATGCCCAATAATTCAGAATGTTCATCATGTTGAAACTGAATATGACGTTGGAATTGACCGAATTCGTCAAATGACAAGAATAATCAAAATGATCAGAGTGATAAAACCAGGCAGACAAATGAAAATAGCCTGAATGTCCAATAATTAAGATTGTTCAGCATGTTCAAAGTGAATATGACGTTGGAATTGACCGAATTCGTCAAATGACAAGAATAATCAAAGTGATCAGAGTGATAAAACCAGCCAGACTAATCAAAATAGCCTGAATGCCCAATAATTCAGAATGTTCATCATGTTGAAACTGAACAGAACGTTGGAATTGATCGAATTCGTCAAATGGCAAGAATAATCAAAGTGATCAGAGTGATAAAACCAGCCAGACTAATCAAAATAGCCTGAATGCCCAATAATTCAGAATGTTCATCATGTTGAAACTGAATGTGACGTTAGAATTGACCGAATTCGTCAAATGGCATGCATAATCAAAGTGATAAAACCAACCAGACAAATCAAAATAGTCTGAATGTCCAATAATTCAGATTGTTCAGCATGTTCAAAGTGAATATGACGTTGGAATTGACCGAATTCGTCAAATGACAAGAATAATCAAAGTGATAAAACCAGCCAGACAAATGAAAATAGCCTGAATGTCCAATAATTAAGATTGTTCAGCATGTTCAAAGAGAATATGACGTTGGAATTGACCGAATTCGTCAAATGACAAGAATAATCAAAATGATCAGAGTGATAAAACCAGGCAGACAAATGAAAATAGCCTGAATGTCCAATAATTAAGATTGTTCAGCATGTTCAAAGTGAATATGACGTTGGAATTGACCGAATTCGTCAAATGACAAGAATAATCAAAGTGATCAGAGTGATAAAACCAGCCAGACTAATCAAAATAGCCTGAATGCCCAATAATTCAGAATGTTCATCATGTTGAAACTGAATAGAACGGTGGAATTGACCGAATTCGTCAAATGGCAAGAGTATTCAAAGTGATCAGAGTGATAAAACCAGCCAGACTAATCAAAATAGCATGAATGCCCAATAATTCAGAATGTTCATATGAATATGACGTTGGAATTGACCGAATTCGTCAAATGACAAGAATAATCAAAGTGATCAGAGTGATAAAACCAGCCAGACTAATCGAAATAGCCTGAATGCCCAATAATTCAGAATGTTCATCATGTTGAAACTGAATAGAACGTTGGAATTGACCGAATTCGTCAAATGGCAAGAATATTCAAAGTGATCAGAGTGATAAATCCAGCCAGACTAATCAAAATAGCATGAATGCCCAATAATTCAGAATGTTCATCATGTTGAAACTGAACAGAACGTTGGAATTGACCGAATTCGTCAAATGGCAAGAATAATCAAAGTGATCAGACTGATAAAACCAGCCAGACTAATCAAAATAGCCTGAATGCCCAATAATTCAGAATGTTCATCATGTTCAAAGTGAATATGACGTTGGAATTGACCGAATTCGTCAAATGACAAGAATAATCAAAGTGATCAGAGTGATAAAACCAGCCAGACTAATCAAAATAGCCTGAATGCCCAATAATTCAGAATGTTCATCATGTTGAAACTGAATAGAACGTTGGAATTGACCGAATTCGTCAAATGGCAAGAGTATTCAAAGTGATCAGAGTGATAAAACCAGCCAGACTAATCAAAATAGCATGAATGCCCAATAATTCAGAATGTTCATCATGTTGAAACTGAACAGAACGTTGGAATTGACCGAATTCGTCAAATGGCAAGAATAATCAAAGTGATCAGAGTGATAAAACCAGCCAGACTAATCAAAATAGCCTGAATGCCCAATAATTCAGAATGTTCATCATGTTGAAACTGAATATGACGTTAGAATTGACCGAATTCGTCAAATGGCATGCATAATCAAAGTGATAAAACCAACCAGTCAAATCAAGATAGTCTGAATGTCCAATACTTCAGATTGTTCAGCATGCTCAAAGTGAATATGACGTCGGAATTGACCGAATTCGTCAAATGGCAAGAATAATCAAAGTGATCAGAGTGATAAAATCAGCCAGACAAATGAAAATAGCCTGAATGTCCAATAATTCAGATTGTTCAGCATGTTCAAAGTGAATATGACGTTGGAATTGACCGAATTCGTCAAATGACAAGAATAATCAAAGTGATCAGAGTGATAAAACCAGCCAGACAAATGAAAATAGCCTGAATGTCCAATAACTAAGATTGTTCAGCATGTTCAAAGTGAATATGACGTTGGAATTGACCGAATTCGTCAAATGACAAGAATAATCAAAGTGATCAGAGTGATAAAAACAGCCAGACTAATCAAAATAGCCTGAATGCCCAATAATTCAGAATGTTCATCATGTTGAAACTGAATAGAACGTTGGAATTGACCGAATTCGTCAAATGGCAAGAGTATTCAAAGTGATCAGAGTGATAAAACCAGCCAGACTAATCAAAATAGCATGAATGCCCAATAATTTAGAATGTTCATCATGTTGAAACTGAACAGAACGTTGGAATTGACCGAATTCGTCAAATGGCAAGAATAATCAAAGTGATCAGAGTGATAAAACCAGCCAGACTAATCAAAATAGCCTGAATGCCCAATAATTCAGAATGTTCATCATGTTGAAACTGAATAGAACGTTGGAATTGACCGAATTCGTCAAATGGCAAGAGTATTCAAAGTGATCAGAGTGATAAAACCAGCCAGACTAATCAAAATAGCATGAATGCCCAATAATTCAGAATGTTCATCATGTTGAAACTGAACAGAACGTTGGAATTGACCGAATTCGTCAAATGGCAAGAGTGTTCAAGTGATCAGAGTGATAAAACCAGCCAGACTAATCAAAATAGCCTGAATGCCTAATAATTCAGAATGTTCATCATGTTGAAACTGAATATGACGTTGGAATTGACCGAATTCGTCAAATGGCATGTATAATCAAAGTGATCAGAGTGATAAAACCAGCCAGGCAAATGAAACTAGCCTGAATGTCCAATAATTCAGATTGTTCAGCATGTTCAAAGTGAATATGACGTCAGAATTGACCGAATTCGTCAAATGCCATGCATAATCAAAGTGATCAGAGTGATAAAACCAACCAGGCAAATCAAAATAGTCTGAATGTCCAATAATTCAGATTGTTCAGCATGTACAAAGTGAATATGACGTTGGAATTGACCGAATTCGTCAAATGGCAAGAATAATCAAAGTGATCAGAGTGATAAAACCAGCCAGACAAATGAAAATAGCCTGAATGTCCAATAATTAAGATTGTTCAACATGTTCAAAGTGAATATGACGTTGGAATTGACCGAATTCTTCAATTGGCAAGAATAATCAAAGTGATCAGAGTGATAAAACCAGCCAGACTAATCAAAATAGCCTGAATGCCCAATAATTCAGAATGTTCATCATGTTCAAAGTGAATATGACGTTGGAATTGACCGAATTCGTCAAATGACAAGAATAATCAAAGTGATCAGAGTGATAAAACCAGCCAGACTAATCAAAATAGCCTGAATGCCCAATAATTCAGAATGTTCATCATGTTGAAACTGAATAGAACTGAATAGAATGCCCAATAATTCAGAATGTTCATCATGTTGAAACTGAATAGAACGTTGGAATTGACCGAATTCGTCAAATGGCAAGAGTATTCAAAGTGATCAGAGTGATAAAACCAGCCAGACTAATCAAAATAGCATGAATGCCCAATAATTCAGAATGTTCATCATGTTGAAACTGAACAGAACGTTGGAATTGAACGAATTCGTCAAATGGCAAGAATAATCAAAGTGATCAGAGTGATAAAACCAGCCAGACTAATCAAAATAGCCTGAATGCCCAATAATTCAGAATGTTCATCATGTTGAAACTGAATAGAACGTTGGAATTGACCGAATTCGTCAAATGACAAGAATAATCAAAGTGATCAGAGTGATAAAACCAGCCAGACAAATGAAAATACCCTGAATGTCCAATAATTCAGATTGTTCAGCATGTTCAAAGTGAATATGACGTTGGAATTGACCGAATTCGTCAAATGGCAAGAATAATCAAAGTGATCAGAGTGATAAAACCAGCCAGACAAATGAAAATAGCCTGAATGCCCAATAATTCAGAATGTTCATAATGTTGAAACTGAACAGAACGTTGGAATTGACCGAATTCCTCAAATGGCAAGAGTATTCAAAGTGATCAGAGTGATAAAACCAGCCAGGCTAATCAAAATAGCCTGAATGCCCAATAATTCAGAATGTTCATCATGTTGAAACTGAACAGAACGTTGGAATTGACCGAATTCGTCAAATGGCAAGAGTATACAAAGTGATCAGAGTGATAAAACCAGCCAGACTAATCAAAATAGCCTGAATGCCCAATAATTCAGAATGTTCATCATGTTGAAACTGAATAGAACGTTGGAATTGACCGAATTCGTCAAATGACAAGAATAATCAAAGTGATAAAACCAGCCAGACAAATGAAAATAGCCTGAATGTCCAATAATTAAGATTGTTCAGCATGTTCAAAGTGAATATGACGTTGGAATTGACCGAATTCGTCAAATGACAAGAATAATCAAAGTGATCAGAGTGATAAAACCAGCCAGACTAATCAAAATAGCCTGAATGTTCATCATGTTGAAACTGAATAGAACGGTGGAATTGACCGAATTCGTCAAATGGCAAGAGTATTCAAAGTGATCAGAATGATAAAACCAGCCAGACTAATCAAAATAGCATGAATGCCCAATAATTCAGAATGTTCATCATGTTGAAACTGAACAGAACGTTGGAATTGAACGAATTCGTCAAATGGCAAGAATAATCAAAGTGATCAGAGTGATAAAACCAGCCAGACTAATCAAAATAGCCTGAATGCCCAATAATTCAGAATGTTCATCATGTTGAAACTGAATAGAACGTTGGAATTGACCGAATTCGTCAAATGACAAGAATAATCAAAGTGATCAGAGTGATAAAACCAGCCAGACTAATCAAAATAGCCTGAATGCCCAATAATTCAGAATGTTCATCATGTTGAAACTGAATATGACGTTAGAATTGACCGAATTCGTCAAATGGCATGCATAATCAAAGTGATAAAACCAACCAGTCAAATCAAGATAGTCTGAATGTCCAATACTTCAGATTGTTCAGCATGCTCAAAGTGAATATGACGTCGGAATTGACCGAATTCGTCAAATGGCAAGAATAATCAAAGTGATCAGAGTGATAAAATCAGCCAGACAAATGAAAATAGCCTGAATGTCCAATAATTCAGATTGTTCAGCATGTTCAAAGTGAATATGACGTTGGAATTGACCGAATTCGTCAAATGACAAGAATAATCAAAGTGATCAGAGTGATAAAACCAGCCAGACAAATGAAAATAGCCTGAATGTCCAATAACTAAGATTGTTCAGCATGTTCAAAGTGAATATGACGTTGGAATTGACCGAATTCGTCAAATGACAAGAATAATCAAAGTGATCAGAGTGATAAAACCAGCCAGACTAATCAAAATAGCCTGAATGCCCAATAATTCAGAATGTTCATCATGTTGAAACTGAATAGAACGTTGGAATTGACCGAATTCGTCAAATGGCAAGAGTATTCAAAGTGATCAGAGTGATAAAACCAGCCAGACTAATCAAAATAGCATGAATGCCCAATAATTCAGAATGTTCATATGAATATGACGTTGGAGTTGACCGAATTCGTCAAATGACAAGAGTATTCAAAGTGATCAGAGTGATAAAACCAGCCAGACTAATCAAAATAGCATGAATGCCCAATAATTCAGAATGTTCATCATGTTGAAACTGAACAGAACGTTGGAATTGTCTGGCTGGTTGGAATTGAACGAATTCGTCAAATGGCAAGAATAATCAAAGTGATCAGAGTGATAAAACCAGCCAGACTAATCAAAATAGCCTGAATGCCCAATAATTCAGAATGTTCATCATGTTGAAACTGAATAGAACGTTGGAATTGACCGAATTCGTCAAATGACAAGAATAATCAAAGTGATCAGAGTGATAAAACCAGCCAGACTAATCAAAATAGCCTGAATGCCCAATAATTCAGAATGTTCATCATGTTGAAACTGAATATGACGTTAGAATTGACCGAATTCGTCAAATGGCATGCATAATCAAAGTGATAAAACCAACCAGTCAAATCAAGATAGTCTGAATGTCCAATACTTCAGATTGTTCAGCATGCTCAAAGTGAATATGACGTCGGAATTGACCGAATTCGTCAAATGGCAAGAATAATCAAAGTGATCAGAGTGATAAAATCAGCCAGACAAATGAAAATAGCCTGAATGTCCAATAATTCAGATTGTTCAGCATGTTCAAAGTGAATATGACGTTGGAATTGACCGAATTCGTCAAATGACAAGAATAATCAAAGTGATCAGAGTGATAAAACCAGCCAGACAAATGAAAATAGCCTGAATGTCCAATAACTAAGATTGTTCAGCATGTTGAAACTGAATATGACGTTGGAATTGACCGAATTCGTCAAATGGCATGTATAATCAAAGTGATCAGAGTGATAAAACCAGCCAGGCAAATGAAACTAGCCTGAATGTCCAATAATTCAGATTGTTCAGCATGTTCAAAGTGAATATGACGTCAGAATTGACCGAATTCGTCAAATGCCATGCATAATCAAAGTGATCAGAGTGATAAAACCAGCCAGACTAATCAAAATAGCATGAATGCCCAATAATTCAGAATGTTCATATGAATATGACGTTGGAGTTGACCGAATTCGTCAAATGACAAGAGTATTCAAAGTGATCAGAGTGATAAAACCAGCCAGACTAATCAAAATAGCATGAATGCCCAATAATTCAGAATGTTCATCATGTTGAAACTGAACAGAACGTTGGAATTGACCGAATTCGTCAAATGGCAAGAGTATTCAAAGTGATCAGAGTGATAAAACCAGCCAGACTAATCAAAATAGCATGAATGCCCAATAATTCAGAATGTTCATATGAATATGACGTTGGAGTTGACCGAATTCGTCAAATGACAAGAGTATTCAAAGTGATCAGAGTGATAAAACCAGCCAGACTAATCAAAATAGCATGAATGCCCAATAATTCAGAATGTTCATCATGTTGAAACTGAACAGAACGTTGGAATTGACCGAATTCGTCAAATGGCAAGAGTATTCAAGTGATCAGAGTGATAAAACCAGCCAGACTAATCAAAATAGCCTGAATGCCTAATAATTCAGAATGTTCATCATGTTGAAACTGAATATGACGTTGGAATTGACCGAATTCGTCAAATGGCATGTATAATCAAAGTGATCAGAGTGATAAAACCAGCCAGGCAAATGAAACTAGCCTGAATGTCCAATAATTCAGATTGTTCAGCATGTTCAAAGTGAATATGACGTCAGAATTGACCGAATTCGTCAAATGCCATGCATAATCAAAGTGATCAGAGTGATAAAACCAACCAGGCAAATCAAAATAGTCTGAATGTCCAATAATTCAGATTGTTCAGCATGTACAAAGTGAATATGACGTTGGAATTGACCGAATTCGTCAAATGGCAAGAATAATCAAAGTGATCAGAGTGATAAAACCAGCCAGACAAATGAAAATAGCCTGAATGTCCAATAATTAAGATTGTTCAACATGTTCAAAGTGAATATGACGTTGGAATTGACCGAATTCGTCAATTGGCAAGAATAATCAAAGTGATCAGAGTGATAAAACCAGCCAGACTAATCAAAATAGCCTGAATGCCCAATAATTCAGAATGTTCATCATGTTGAAACTGAATATGACGTTGGAATTGACCGAATTCGTCAAATGACAAGAATAATCAAAGTGATCAGAGTGATAAAACCAGGCAGACAAATGAAAATAGCCTGAATGTCCAATAATTAAGATTGTTCAGCATGTTCAAAGTGAATATGACGTTGGAATTGACCGAATTCGTCAAATGACAATAATAATCAAAGTGATCAGAGTGATAAAACCAGCCAGACTAATCAAAATAGCCTGAATGCCCAATAATTCAGAATGTTCATCATGTTGAAACTGAATAGAACTGAATAGAATGCCCAATAATTCAGAATGTTCATCATGTTGAAACTGAATAGAACGTTGGAATTGACCGAATTCGTCAAATGGCAAGAGTATTCAAAGTGATCAGAGTGATAAAACCAGCCAGACTAATCAAAATAGCATGAATGCCCAATAATTCAGAATGTTCATCATGTTGAAACTGAACAGAACGTTGGAATTGAACGAATTCGTCAAATGGCAAGAATAATCAAAGTGATCAGAGTGATAAAACCAGCCAGACTAATCAAAATAGCCTGAATGCCCAATAATTCAGAATGTTCATCATGTTGAAACTGAATAGAACGTTGGAATTGACCGAATTCGTCAAATGACAAGAATAATCAAAGTGATCAGAGTGATAAAACCAGCCAGACAAATGAAAATAGCCTGAATGTCCAATAATTCAGATTGTTCAGCATGTTCAAAGTGAATATGACGTTGGAATTGACCGAATTCGTCAAATGGCAAGAATAATCAAAGTGATCAGAGTGATAAAACCAGCCAGACAAATGAAAATAGCCTGAATGCCCAATAATTCAGAATGTTCATAATGTTGAAACTGAACAGAACGTTGGAATTGACCGAATTCCTCAAATGGCAAGAGTATTCAAAGTGATCAGAGTGATAAAACCAGCCAGGCTAATCAAAATAGCCTGAATGCCCAATAATTCAGAATGTTCATCATGTTGAAACTGAACAGAACGTTGGAATTGACCGAATTCGTCAAATGGCAAGAGTATACAAAGTGATCAGAGTGATAAAACCAGCCAGACTAATCAAAATAGCCTGAATGCCCAATAATTCAGAATGTTCATCATGTTGAAACTGAATAGAACGTTGGAATTGACCGAATTCGTCAAATGACAAGAATAATCAAAGTGATAAAACCAGCCAGACAAATGAAAATAGCCTGAATGTCCAATAATTAAGATTGTTCAGCATGTTCAAAGTGAATATGACGTTGGAATTGACCGAATTCGTCAAATGACAAGAATAATCAAAGTGATCAGAGTGATAAAACCAGCCAGACTAATCAAAATAGCCTGAATGCCCAATAATTCAGAATGTTCATCATGTTGAAACTGAATAGAACGGTGGAATTGACCGAATTCGTCAAATGGCAAGAGTATTCAAAGTGATCAGAGTGATAAAACCAGCCAGACTAATCAAAATAGCATGAATGCCCAATAATTCAGAATGTTCATCATGTTGAAACTGAACAGAACGTTGGAATTGAACGAATTCGTCAAATGGCAAGAATAATCAAAGTGATCAGAGTGATAAAACCAGCCAGACTAATCAAAATAGCCTGAATGCCCAATAATTCAGAATGTTCATCATGTTGAAACTGAATAGAACGTTGGAATTGACCGAATTCGTCAAATGACAAGAATAATCAAAGTGATCAGAGTGATAAAACCAGCCAGACTAATCAAAATAGCCTGAATGCCCAATAATTCAGAATGTTCATCATGTTGAAACTGAATATGACGTTAGAATTGACCGAATTCGTCAAATGGCATGCATAATCAAAGTGATAAAACCAACCAGTCAAATCAAGATAGTCTGAATGTCCAATACTTCAGATTGTTCAGCATGCTCAAAGTGAATATGACGTCGGAATTGACCGAATTCGTCAAATGGCAAGAATAATCAAAGTGATCAGAGTGATAAAATCAGCCAGACAAATGAATATAGCCTGAATGTCCAATAATTCAGATTGTTCAGCATGTTCAAAGTGAATATGACGTTGGAATTGACCGAATTCGTCAAATGACAAGAATAATCAAAGTGATCAGAGTGATAAAACCAGCCAGACAAATGAAAATAGCCTGAATG
This sequence comes from Hydrotaea cyrtoneurina, assembly GCA_958296145.1. Lineage (NCBI taxonomy): Eukaryota > Metazoa > Arthropoda > Insecta > Diptera > Muscidae > Hydrotaea > Hydrotaea cyrtoneurina. The sequence goes on from OY282513.1 coordinate 81,151,062, forward strand.
TCCAATAACTAAGATTGTTCAGCATGTTCAAAGTGAATATGACGTTGGAATTGACCGAATTCGTCAAATGACAAGAATAATCAAAGTGATCAGAGTGATAAAACCAGCCAGACTAATCAAAATAGCCTGAATGCCCAATAATTCAGAATGTTCATCATGTTGAAACTGAATAGAACGTTGGAATTGACCGAATTCGTCAAATGGCAAGAGTATTCAAAGTGATCAGAGTGATAAAACCAGCCAGACTAATCAAAATAGCATGAATGCCCAATAATTCAGAATGTTCATATGAATATGACGTTGGAATTGACCGAATTCGTCAAATGACAAGAATAATCAAAGTGATCAGAGTGATAAAACCAGCCAGACTAATTGAAATAGCCTGAATGCCCAATAATTCAGAATGTTCATCATGTTGAAACTGAATAGAACGTTGGAATTGACCGAATTCGTCAAATGGCAAGAATATTCAAAGTGATCAGAGTGATAAAACCAGCCAGACTAATCAAAATAGCATGAATGCCCAATAATTCAGAATGTTCATCATGTTGAAACTGAACAGAACGTTGGAATTGACCGAATTCGTCAAATGGCAAGAATAATCAAAGTGATTAGACTGATAAAACCAGCCAGACTAATCAAAATAGCCTGAATGCCCAATAATTCAGAATGTTCATCATGTTGAAACTGAGTATGACGTTGGAATTGACCGAATTCGTCAAATGACAAGAATAATCTAAGTGATCAGAGTGATAAAACCAGGCAGACAAATGAAAATAGCCTGAATGTCCAATAATTAAGATTGTTCAGCATGTTCAAAGTGAATATGACGTTGGAATTGACCGAATTCGTCAAATGACAAGAATAATCAAAGTGATCAGAGTGATAAAACCAGCCAGACTAATCAAAATAGCCTGAATGCCCAATAATTCAGAATGTTCATCATGTTGAAACTGAATAGAACGTTGGAATTGACCGAATTCGTCAAATGGCAAGAGTATTCAAAGTGATCAGAGTGATAAAACCAGCCAGACTAATCAAAATAGCATGAATGCCCAATAATTCAGAATGTTCATCATGTTGAAACTGAACAGAACGTTGGAATTGACCGAATTCGTCAAATGGCAAGAATAATCAAAGTGATCAGAGTGATAAAACCAGCCAGACTAATCAAAATAGCCTGAATGCCCAATAATTCAGAATGTTCATCATGTTGAAACTGAATATGACGTTAGAATTGACCGAATTCGTCAAATGGCATGCATAATCAAAGTGATAAAACCAACCAGTCAAATCAAGACAGTCTGAATGTCCAATACTTCAGATTGTTCAGCATGCTCAAAGTGAATATGACGTCGGAATTGACCGAATTCGTCAAATGACAAGAATAATCAAAGTGATCAGAGTGATAAAACCAGCCAGACAAATGAAAATAGCCTGAATGTCCAATAACTAAGATTGTTCAGCATGTTCAAAGTGAATATGACGTTGGAATTGACCGAATTCGTCAAATGACAAGAATAATCAAAGTGATCAGAGTGATAAAACCAGCCAGACTAATCAAAATAGCCTGAATGCCCAATAATTCAGAATGTTCATCATGTTGAAACTGAATAGAACGTTGGAATTGACCGAATTCGTCAAATGGCAAGAGTATTCAAAGTGATCAGAGTGATAAAACCAGCCAGACTAATCAAAATAGCATGAATGCCCAATAATTCAGAATGTTCATCATGTTGAAACTGAACAGAACGTTGGAATTGACCGAATTCGTCAAATGGCAAGAATAATCAAAGTGATCAGAGTGATAAAACCAGCCAGACTAATCAAAATAGCCTGAATGCCCAATAATTCAGAATGTTCATCATGTTGAAACTGAATAGAACGTTGGAATTGACCGAATTCGTCAAATGGCAAGAGTATTCAAAGTGATCAGAGTGATAAAACCAGCCAGACTAATCAAAATAGCATGAATGCCCAATAATTCAGAATGTTCATCATGTTGAAACTGAACAGAACGTTGGAATTGACCGAATTCGTCAAATGGCAAGAGTATTCAAGTGATCAGAGTGATAAAACCAGCCAGACTAATCAAAATAGCCTGAATGCCTAATAATTCAGAATGTTCATCATGTTGAAACTGAATATGACGTTGGAATTGACCGAATTCGTCAAATGGCATGTATAATCAAAGTGATCAGAGTGATAAAACCAGCCAGGCAAATGAAACTAGCCTGAATGTCCAATAATTCAGATTGTTCAGCATGTTGAAAGTGAATATGACGTCAGAATTGACCGAATTCGTCAAATGCCATGCATAATCAAAGTGATCAGAGTGATAAAACCAACCAGGCAAATCAAAATAGTCTGAATGTCCAATAATTCAGATTGTTCAGCATGTACAAAGTGAATATGACGTTGGAATTGACCGAATTCGTCAAATGGCAAGAATAATGAAAGTGATCAGAGTGATAAAACCAGCCAGACAAATGAAAATAGCCTGAATGTCCAATAATTAAGATTGTTCAACATGTTCAGAGTGAATATGACGTTGGAATTGACCGAATTCGTCAATTGGCAAGAATAATCAAAGTGATCAGAGTGATAAAACCAGCCAGACTAATCAAAATAGCCTGAATGCCCAATAATTCAGAATGTTCATCATGTTAAAACTGAATATGACGTTGGAATTGACCGAATTCGTCAAATGACAAGAATAATCAAAGTGATCAGAGTGATAAAACCAGGCAGACAAATGAAAATAGCCTGAATGTCCAATAATTAAGATTGTTCAGCATGTTCAAAGTGAATATGACGTTGGAATTGACCGAATTCGTCAAATGACAAGAATAATCAAAGTGATCAGAGTGATAAAACCAGCCAGACTAATCAAAATAGCCTGAATGCCCAATAATTCAGAATGTTCATCATGTTGAAACTGAATAGAACTGAATAGAATGCCCAATAATTCAGAATGTTCATCATGTTGAAACTGAATAGAACGTTGGAATTGACCGAATTCGTCAAATGGCAAGAGTATTCAAAGTGATCAGAGTGATAAAACCAGCCAGACTAATCAAAATACCATGAATGCCCAATAATTCAGAATGTTCATCATGTTGAAACTGAACAGAACGTTGGAATTGAACGAATTCGTCAAATGGCAAGAATAATCAAAGTGATCAGAGTGATAAAACCAGCCAGACTAATCAAAATAGCCTGAATGCCCAATAATTCAGAATGTTCATCATGTTGAAACTGAATAGAACGTTGGAATTGACCGAATTCGTCAAATGACAAGAATAATCAAAGTGATCAGAGTGATAAAACCAGCCAGACAAATGAAAATAGCCTGAATGTCCAATAATTCAGATTGTTCAGCATGTTCAAAGTGAATATGACGTTGGAATTGACCGAATTCGTCAAATGGCAAGAATAATCAAAGTGATCAGAGTGATAAAACCAGCCAGACAAATGAAAATAGCCTGAATGCCCAATAATTAAGATTGTTCAGCATGTTCAAAGTGAATATGACGTTGGAATTCGTCAAATGGCATGCATAATCAAAGTGATCAGAGTGATAAAACCAACCAGACAAATCAAAATAGTCTGAATGTCCAATAATTCAGATTGTTCAGCATGTTCAAAGTGAATATGACGTTGAAATTGACCGAATTCGTCAAATGGCATGCATAATCAAAGTGATCAGAGTGATAAAACCAACCAGACAAATCAAAATAGTCTGAATGTCCAATAATTCAGATTGTTCAGCATGTTCAAAGTGAATATGACGTTGAAATTGACCGAATTCGTCAAATGGCATGCATAATCAAAGTGATCAGAGTGATAAAACCAACCAGACAAATCAAAATAGTCTGAATGTCCAATAATTCAGATTGTTCAGCATGTTCAAAGTGAATATGACGTTGAAATTGACCGAATTCGTCAAATGGCATGCATAATCAAAGTGATCAGAGTGATAAAACCAACCAGACAAATCAAAAAAGTCTGAATGTCCAATAATTCAGATTGTTCAGCATGTTCAAAGTGAATATGACATTGGAATTGACCGAATTCGTCAAATGGCAAGAATAATCAAAGTGATCAGAGTGATAAAACCAGCCAGACAAATGAAAATAGCCTGAATGTCCAATAATTAAGATTGTTCAGCATGTTCAAAGTGAATATGACGTTGGAATTCGTCAAATGGCATGCATAATCAAAGTGATCAGAGTGATAAAACCAACCAGACAAATCAAAATAGTCTGAATGTCCAATAATTCAGATTGTTCAGCATGTTCAAAGTGAATATGACGTTGAAATTGACCGAATTCGTCAAATGGCATGCATAATCAAAGTGATCAGAGTGATAAAACCAACCAGACAAATCAAAATAGTCTGAATGTCCAATAATTCAGATTGTTCAGCATGTTCAAAGTGAATATGACGTTGTAATTGAGCGAATTCGTCAAATGAGAAGAATAATCAAAGTGATAAAACCAGGCAGACAAATGAAAATAGCCTGAATGTCCAATAATTAATATTGTTCATGTTGAAACTGAATAGAACGTTGGAATTGACCGAATTCGTCAAATGGCAAGAGTATTCAAAGTGATCAGAGTGATAAAACCAGCCAGACTAATCAAAATAGCATGAATGCCCAATAATTCAGAATGTTCATCATGTTGAAACTGAACAGAACGTTGGAATTGACCGAATTCGTCAAATGGCAAGAATAATCAAAGTGATCAGAGTGATAAAACCAGCCAGACTAATCTAAATAGCCTGAATGCCCAATAATTCAGAATGTTCATCATGTTGAAACTGAATAGAACGTTGGAATTGACCGAATTCGTCAAATGGCAAGAGTATTCAAAGTGATCAGAGTGATAAAACCAGCCAGACTAATCAAAATAGCATGAATGCCCAATAATTCAGAATGTTCATCATGTTGAAACTGAACAGAACGTTGGAATTGACCGAATTCGTCAAATGGCAAGAGTATTCAAAGTGATCAGAGTGATAAAACCAGCCAGACTAATCAAAATAGCCTGAATGCCCAATAATTCAGAATGTTCATCATGTTGAAACTGAATATGACGTTGGAATTGACCGAATTCGTCAAATGGCATGAATAATCAAAGTGATCAGAGTGATAAAACCAGCCAGGCAAATGAAACTAGCCTGAATGTCCAATAATTCAGATTGTTCAGCATGTTCAAAGTGAATATGACGTCAGAATTGACCGAATTCGTCAAATGCCATGCATAATCAAAGTGATCAGAGTGATAAAACCAACCAGGCAAATCAAAATAGTCTGAATGTCCAATAATTCAGATTGTTCAGCATGTACAAAGTGAATATGACGTTGGAATTGACCGAATTCGTCAAATGGCAAGAATAATCAAAGTGATCAGAGTGATAAAACCAGCCAGACAAATGAAAATAGCCTGAATGTCCAATAATTAAGATTGTTCAACATGTTCAAAGTGAATATGACGTTGGAATTGACCGAATTCGTCAATTGGCAAGAATAATCAAAGTGATCAGAGTGATAAAACCAGCCAGACTAATCAAAATAGCCTGAATGCCCAATAATTCAGAATGTTCATCATGTTGAAACTGAATAGAACGTTGGAATTGACCGAATTCGTCAAATGGCAAGAGTATTCAAAGTGATCAGAGTGATAAAACCAGCCAGACTAATCAAAATAGCCTGAATGCCCAATAATTCAGAATGTTCATTATGTTGAAACTGAATATATCGTTGGAATTGACCGAATTCGTCAAATGACAAGAATAATCAAAGTGATCAGAGTGATAAAACCAGGCAGACAAATGAAAATAGCCTGAATGTCCAATAATTAAGATTGTTCAGCATGTTCAAAGTGAATATGACGTTGGAATTGACCGAATTCGTCAAATGACAAGAATAATCAAAGTGATCAGAGTGATAAAACCAGCCAGACTAATCAAAATAGCCTGAATGCCCAATAATTCAGAATGTTCATCATGTTGAAACTGAATAGAACTGAATAGAATGCCCAATAATTCAGAATGTTCATCATGTTGAAACTGAATAGAACGTTGGAATTGACCGAATTCGTCAAATGGCAAGAGTATTCAAAGTGATCAGAGTGATAAAACCAGCCAGACTAATCAAAATAGCATGAATGCCCAATAATTCAGAATGTTCATCATGTTGAAACTGAATAGAACGTTGAATTGACCGAATTCGTCAAATGACAAGAATAATCAAAGTGATCAGAGTGATAAAACCAGCCAGACAAATGAAAATAGCCTGAATGTCCAATAATTCAGATTGTTCAGCATGTTCAAAGTGAATATGACGTTGGAATTGACCGAATTCGTCAAATGGCAAGAATAATCAAAGTGATAAAACCAGCCAGACAAATGAAAATAGCCTGAATGCCCAATAATTCAGAATGTTCATAATGTTGAAACTGAACAGAACGTTGGAATTGACCGAATTCCTCAAATGGCAAGAGTATTCAAAGTGATCAGAGTGATAAAACCAGCCAGGCTAATCAAAATAGCCTGAATGCCCAATAATTCAGAATGTTCATCATGTTGAAACTGAACAGAACGTTGGAATTGACCGAATTCGTCAAATGGCAAGAGTATTCAAAGTGATCAGAGTGATAAAACCAGCCAGACTAATCAAAATAGCCTGAATGCCCAATAATTCAGAATGTTCATCATGTTGAAACTGAATATGATGTTGGAATTGACCGAATTCGTCAAATGGCATGAATAATCAAAGTGATCAGAGTGATAAAACCAGCCAGGCAAATGAAACTAGCCTGAATGTCCAATAATTCAGATTGTTCAGCATGTTCAAAGTGAATATGACGTCAGAATTGACCGAATTCGTCAAATGCCATGCATAATCAAAGTGATCACAGTGATAAAACCAGCCAGACTAATCAAAATAGCATGAATGCCCAATAATTCAGAATGTTCATCATGTTGAAACTGAACAGAACGTTGGAATTGACCGAATTCGTCAAATGGCAAGAATAATCAAAGTGATCAGAGTGATAAAACCAGCCAGACTAATCAAAATAGCCTGAATGCCCAATAATTCAGAATGTTCATCATGTTGAAACTGAATAGAACGTTGGAATTGACCGAATTCGTCAAATGGCAAGAGTATTCAAAGTGATCAGAGTGATAAAACCAGCCAGACTAATCAAAATAGCATGAATGCCCAATAATTCAGAATGTTCATCATGTTGAAACTGAACAGAACGTTGGAATTGACCGAATTCGTCAAATGGCATGAATAATCAAAGTGATCAGAGTGATAAAACCAGCCAGGCAAATGAAACTAGCCTGAATGTCCAATAATTCAGATTGTTCAGCATGTTCAAAGTGAATATGACGTCAGAATTGACCGAATTCGTCAAATGGCATGAATAATCAAAGTGATCAGAGTGATAAAACCAGCCAGACTAATCAAAATAGCCTGAATGCCCAATAATTCAGAATGTTCATCATGTTGAAACTGAATATGACGTTGGAATTGACCGAATTCGTCAAATGGCAAGAGTATTCAAAGTGATCAGAGTGATAAAACCAGCCAGACTAATCAAAATAGCATGAATGCCCAATAATTCAGAATGTTCATCATGTTGAAACTGAACAGAACGTTGGAATTGACCGAATTCGTCAAATGGCAAGAATAATCAAAGTGATCAGAGTGATAAAACCAGCCAGACTAATCTAAATAGCCTGAATGCCCAATAATTCAGAATGTTCATCATGTTGAAACTGAATAGAACGTTGGAATTGACCGAATTCGTCAAATGGCAAGAGTATTCAAAGTGATCAGAGTGATAAAACCAGCCAGACTAATCAAAATAGCATGAATGCCCAATAATTCAGAATGTTCATCATGTTGAAACTGAACAGAACGTTGGAATTGACCGAATTCGTCAAATGGCATGAATAATCAAAGTGATCAGAGTGATAAAACCAGCCAGGCAAATGAAACTAGCCTGAATGTCCAATAATTCAGATTGTTCAGCATGTTCAAAGTGAATATGACGTCAGAATTGACCGAATTCGTCAAATGGCATGAATAATCAAAGTGATCAGAGTGATAAAACCAGCCAGACTAATCAAAATAGCCTGAATGCCCAATAATTCAGATTGTTCAGCATGTTCAAAGTGAATATGACGTTGAAATTGACCGAATTCGTCAAATGGCATGCATAATCAAAGTGATCAGAGTGATAAAACCAACCAGACAAATCAAAATAGTCTGAATGTCCAATAATTCAGATTGTTCAGCATGTTCAAAGTGAATATGACGTTGTAATTGAGCGAATTCGTCAAATGAGAAGAATAATCAAAGTGATAAAACCAGGCAGACAAATGAAAATAGCCTGAATGTCCAATAATTAATATTGTTCATGTTGAAACTGAATAGAACGTTGGAATTGACCGAATTCGTCAAATGGCAAGAGTATTCAAAGTGATCAGAGTGATAAAACCAGCCAGACTAATCAAAATAGCATGAATGCCCAATAATTCAGAATGTTCATCATGTTGAAACTGAACAGAACGTTGGAATTGACCGAATTCGTCAAATGGCAAGAATAATCAAAGTGATCAGAGTGATAAAACCAGCCAGACTAATCTAAATAGCCTGAATGCCCAATAATTCAGAATGTTCATCATGTTGAAACTGAATAGAACGTTGGAATTGACCGAATTCGTCAAATGGCAAGAGTATTCAAAGTGATCAGAGTGATAAAACCAGCCAGACTAATCAAAATAGCATGAATGCCCAATAATTCAGAATGTTCATCATGTTGAAACTGAACAGAACGTTGGAATTGACCGAATTCGTCAAATGGCAAGAGTATTCAAAGTGATCAGAGTGATAAAACCAGCCAGACTAATCAAAATAGCCTGAATGCCCAATAATTCAGAATGTTCATCATGTTGAAACTGAATATGACGTTGGAATTGACCGAATTCGTCAAATGGCATGAATAATCAAAGTGATCAGAGTGATAAAACCAGCCAGGCAAATGAAACTAGCCTGAATGTCCAATAATTCAGATTGTTCAGCATGTTCAAAGTGAATATGACGTCAGAATTGACCGAATTCGTCAAATGCCATGCATAATCAAAGTGATCAGAGTGATAAAACCAACCAGGCAAATCAAAATAGTCTGAATGTCCAATAATTCAGATTGTTCAGCATGTACAAAGTGAATATGACGTTGGAATTGACCGAATTCGTCAAATGGCAAGAATAATCAAAGTGATCAGAGTGATAAAACCAGCCAGACAAATGAAAATAGCCTGAATGTCCAATAATTAAGATTGTTCAACATGTTCAAAGTGAATATGACGTTGGAATTGACCGAATTCGTCAATTGGCAAGAATAATCAAAGTGATCAGAGTGATAAAACCAGCCAGACTAATCAAAATAGCCTGAATGCCCAATAATTCAGAATGTTCATCATGTTGAAACTGAATAGAACGTTGGAATTGACCGAATTCGTCAAATGGCAAGAGTATTCAAAGTGATCAGAGTGATAAAACCAGCCAGACTAATCAAAATAGCCTGAATGCCCAATAATTCAGAATGTTCATTATGTTGAAACTGAATATATCGTTGGAATTGACCGAATTCGTCAAATGACAAGAATAATCAAAGTGATCAGAGTGATAAAACCAGGCAGACAAATGAAAATAGCCTGAATGTCCAATAATTAAGATTGTTCAGCATGTTCAAAGTGAATATGACGTTGGAATTGACCGAATTCGTCAAATGACAAGAATAATCAAAGTGATCAGAGTGATAAAACCAGCCAGACTAATCAAAATAGCCTGAATGCCCAATAATTCAGAATGTTCATCATGTTGAAACTGAATAGAACTGAATAGAATGCCCAATAATTCAGAATGTTCATCATGTTGAAACTGAATAGAACGTTGGAATTGACCGAATTCGTCAAATGGCAAGAGTATTCAAAGTGATCAGAGTGATAAAACCAGCCAGACTAATCAAAATAGCATGAATGCCCAATAATTCAGAATGTTCATCATGTTGAAACTGAATAGAACGTTGGAATTGACCGAATTCGTCAAATGACAAGAATAATCAAAGTGATCAGAGTGATAAAACCAGCCAGACAAATGAAAATAGCCTGAATGTCCAATAATTCAGATTGTTCAGCATGTTCAAAGTGAATATGACGTTGGAATTGACCGAATTCGTCAAATGGCAAGAATAATCAAAGTGATAAAACCAGCCAGACAAATGAAAATAGCCTGAATGCCCAATAATTCAGAATGTTCATAATGTTGAAACTGAACAGAACGTTGGAATTGACCGAATTCCTCAAATGGCAAGAGTATTCAAAGTGATCAGAGTGATAAAACCAGCCAGGCTAATCAAAATAGCCTGAATGCCCAATAATTCAGAATGTTCATCATGTTGAAACTGAACAGAACGTTGGAATTGACCGAATTCGTCAAATGGCAAGAGTATTCAAAGTGATCAGAGTGATAAAACCAGCCAGACTAATCAAAATAGCCTGAATGCCCAATAATTCAGAATGTTCATCATGTTGAAACTGAATATGATGTTGGAATTGACCGAATTCGTCAAATGGCATGAATAATCAAAGTGATCAGAGTGATAAAACCAGCCAGGCAAATGAAACTAGCCTGAATGTCCAATAATTCAGATTGTTCAGCATGTTCAAAGTGAATATGACGTCAGAATTGACCGAATTCGTCAAATGCCATGCATAATCAAAGTGATCACAGTGATAAAACCAGCCAGACTAATCAAAATAGCATGAATGCCCAATAATTCAGAATGTTCATCATGTTGAAACTGAACAGAACGTTGGAATTGACCGAATTCGTCAAATGGCAAGAATAATCAAAGTGATCAGAGTGATAAAACCAGCCAGACTAATCAAAATAGCCTGAATGCCCAATAATTCAGAATGTTCATCATGTTGAAACTGAATAGAACGTTGGAATTGACCGAATTCGTCAAATGGCAAGAGTATTCAAAGTGATCAGAGTGATAAAACCAGCCAGACTAATCAAAATAGCATGAATGCCCAATAATTCAGAATGTTCATCATGTTGAAACTGAACAGAACGTTGGAATTGACCGAATTCGTCAAATGGCATGAATAATCAAAGTGATCAGAGTGATAAAACCAGCCAGGCAAATGAAACTAGCCTGAATGTCCAATAATTCAGATTGTTCAGCATGTTCAAAGTGAATATGACGTCAGAATTGACCGAATTCGTCAAATGGCATGAATAATCAAAGTGATCAGAGTGATAAAACCAGCCAGACTAATCAAAATAGCCTGAATGCCCAATAATTCAGAATGTTCATCATGTTGAAACTGAATATGACGTTGGAATTGACCGAATTCGTCAAATGGCATGAATAATCAAAGTGATCAGAGTGATAAAACCAGCCAGGCAAATGAAACTAGCCTGAATGTCCAATAATTCAGATTGTTCAGCATGTTCAAAGTGAATATGACGTCAGAATTGACCGAATTCGTCAAATGCCATGCATAATCAAAGTGATCAGAGTGATAAAACCAACCAGGCAAATCAAAATAGTCTGAATGTCCAATAATTCAGATTGTTCAGCATGTACAAAGTGAATATGACGTTGGAATTGACCGAATTCGTCAAATGGCAAGAATAATCAAAGTGATCAGAGTGATAAAACCAGCCAGACTAATCAAAATAGCATGAATGCCCAATAATTCAGAATGTTCATCATGTTGAAACTGAATAGAACGTTGGAATTGACCGAATTCGTCAAATGACAAGAATAATCAAAGTGATCAGAGTGATAAAACCAGCCAGACAAATGAAAATAGCCTGAATGTCCAATAATTAAGATTGTTCAACATGTTCAAAGTGAATATGACGTTGGAATTGACCGAATTCGTCAATTGGCAAGAATAATCAAAGTGATCAGAGTGATAAAACCAGCCAGACTAATCAAAATAGCCTGAATGCCCAATAATTCAGAATGTTCATCATGTTGAAACTGAATAGAACGTTGGAATTGACCGAATTCGTCAAATGGCAAGAGTATTCAAAGTGATCAGAGTGATAAAACCAGCCAGACTAATCAAAATAGCCTGAATGCCCAATAATTCAGAATGTTCATCATGTTGAAACTGAATATGACGTTGGAATTGACCGAATTCGTCAAATGACAAGAATAATCAAAGTGATCAGAGTGATAAAACCAGGCAGACAAATGAAAATAGCCTGAATGTCCAATAATTAAGATTGTTCAGCATGTTCAAAGTGAATATGACGTTGGAATTGACCGAATTCGTCAAATGACAAGAATAATCAAAGTGATCAGAGTGATAAAACCAGCCAGACTAATCAAAATAGCCTGAATGCCCAATAATTCAGAATGTTCATCATGTTGAAACTGTATAGAACTGAATAGAATGCCCAATAATTCAGAATGTTCATCATGTTGAAACTGAATAGAACGTTGGAATTGACCGAATTCGTCAAATGGCAAGAGTATTCAAAGTGATCAGAGTGATAAAACCAGCCAGACTAATCAAAATAGCATGAATGCCCAATAATTCAGAATGTTCATCATGTTGAAACTGAATAGAACGTTGGAATTGACCGAATTCGTCAAATGACAAGAATAATCAAAGTGATCAGAGTGATAAAACCAGCCAGACAAATGAAAATAGCCTGAATGTCCAATAATTCAGATTGTTCAGCATGTTCAAAGTGAATATGACGTTGGAATTGACCGAATTCGTCAAATGGCAAGAATAATCAAAGTGATCAGAGTGATAAAACCAGCCAGACAAATGAAAATAGCCTGAATGCCCAATAATTCAGAATGTTCATAATGTTGAAACTGAACAGAACGTTGGAATTGACCGAATTCCTCAAATGGCAAGAGTATTCAAAGTGATCAGAGTGATAAAACCAGCCAGGCTAATCAAAATAGCCTGAATGCCCAATAATTCAGAATGTTCATCATGTTGAAACTGAACAGAACGTTGGAATTGACCGAATTCGTCAAATGGCAAGAGTATTCAAAGTGATCAGAGTGATAAAACCAGCCAGACTAATCAAAATAGCCTGAATGCCCAATAATTCAGAATGTTCATCATGTTGAAACTGAATATGACGTTGGAATTGACCGAATTCGTCAAATGGCATGAATAATCAAAGTGATCAGAGTGATAAAACCAGCCAGGCAAATGAAACTAGCCTGAATGTCCAATAATTCAGATTGTTCAGAATGTTCAAAGTGAATATGACGTCAGAATTGACCGAATTCGTCAAATGCCATGCATAATCAATGTGATCAGAGTGATAAAACCAACCAGGCAAATCAAAATAGTCTGAATGTCCAATAATTCAGATTGTTCAGCATGTACAAAGTGAATATGACGTTGGAATTGACCGAATTCGTCAAATGGCAAGAATAATCAAAGTGATCAGAGTGATAAAACCAGCCAGACAAATGAAAATAGCCTGAATGTCCAATAATTAAGATTGTTCAACATGTTCAAAGTGAATATGACGTTGGAATTGACCGAATTCGTCAATTGGCAAGAATAATCAAAGTGATCAGAGTGATAAAACCAGCCAGACTAATCAAAATAGCCTGAATGCCCAATAATTCAGAATGTTCATCATGTTGAAACTGAATAGAACGTTGGAATTGACCGAATTCGTCAAATGGCAAGAGTATTCAAAGTGATCAGAGTGATAAAACCAGCCAGACTAATCAAAATAGCCTGAATGCCCAATAATTCAGAATGTTCATCATGTTGAAACTGAATATGACGTTGGAATTGACCGAATTCGTCAAATGACAAGAATAATCAAAGTGATCAGAGTGATAAAACCAGGCAGACAAATGAAAATAGCCTGAATGTCCAATAATTAAGATTGTTCAGCATGTTCAAAGTGAATATGACGTTGGAATTGACCGAATTCGTCAAATGACAAGAATAATCAAAGTGATCAGAGTGATAAAACCAGCCAGACTAATCAAAATAGCATGAATGCCCAATAATTCAGAATGTTCATCATGTTGAAACTGAATAGAACTGAATAGAATGCCCAATAATTCAGAATGTTCATCATGTTGAAACTGAATAGAACGTTGGAATTGACCGAATTCGTCAAATGGCAAGAGTATTCAAAGTGATCAGAGTGATAAAACCAGCCAGACTAATCAAAATAGCATGAATGCCCAATAATTCAGAATGTTCATCATGTTGAAACTGAATAGAACGTTGGAATTGACCGAATTCGTCAAATGACAAGAATAATCAAAGTGATCAGAGTGATAAAACTAGCCAGACAAATGAAAATAGCCTGAATGTCCAATAATTCAGATTGTTCAGCATGTTCAAAGTGAATATGACGTTGGAATTGACCGAATTCGTCAAATGGCAAGAATAATCAAAGTGATCAGAGTGATAAAACCAGCCAGACAAATGAAAATAGCCTGAATGCCCAATAATTCAGAATGTTCATAATGTTGAAACTGAACAGAACGTTGGAATTGACCGAATTCCTCAAATGGCAAGAGTATTCAAAGTGATCAGAGTGATAAAACCAGCCAGGCTAATCAAAATAGCCTGAATGCCCAATAATTCAGAATGTTCATCATGTTGAAACTGAATAGAACGTTGGAATTGACCGAATTCGTCAAATGACAAGAATAATCAAAGTGATCAGAGTGATAAAACCAGCCAGACAAATGAAAATAGCCTGAATGTCCAATAATTCAGATTGTTCAGCATGTTCAAAGTGAATATGACGTTGAAATTGACCGAATTCGTCAAATGGCATGCATAATCAAAGTGATCAGAGTGATAAAACCAGCCAGGCAAATGAAAATAGCCTGAATGTCCAATAATTAAGATTGTTCAGCATGTTCAAAGTGAATATGACGTTGGAATTGACCGAATTCGTCAATTGGCAAGAATAATCAAAGTGATCAGAGTGATAATACCAGCCAGACTAATCAAAATAGCCTGAATGCCCAATAATTCAGAATGTTCATCATGTTGAAACTGAATAGAACGTTGGAATTGACCGAATTCGTCAAATGGCAAGAGTATTCAAAGTGATCAGAGTGATAAAACCAGCCAGACTAATCAAAATAGCCTGAATGCCCAATAATTCAGAATGTTCATCATGTTGAAACTGAATATGACGTTGTAATTGAGCGAATTCGTCAAATGAGAAGAATAATCAAAGTGATAAAACCAGGCAGACAAATGAAAATAGCCTGAATGTCCAATAATTAAGATTGTTCAGCATGTTCAAAGTGAATATGACGTTGGAATTGACCGAATTCGTCAAATGAAAGAATAATCAAAGTGATCAGAGTGATATAACCAGCCAGACTAATCAAAATAGCCTGAATGCCCAATAATTCAGAATGTTCATCATGTTGAAACTGAATAGAAAGTTGGAATTGACCGAATTCGTCAAATGGCAAGAGTATTCAAAGTGATCAAAGTGATAAAACCAGCCAGACTAATCAAAATAGCATGAATGCCCAATAATTCAGAATGTTCATCATGTTGAAACTGAACAGAACGTTGGAATTGACCGAATTCGTCAAATGGCATGAATAATCAAAGTGATCAGAGTGATAAAACCAGCCAGGCAAATGAAAATAGCCTGAATGTCCAATAATTAAGATTGTTCAGCATGTTCAAAGTGAATATGACGTAGGAATTGACCGAATTCGTCAATTGGCAAGAATAATCAAAGTGATCAGAGTGATAAAACCAGCCAGACTAATCAAAATAGCCTGAATGCCCAATAATTCAGAATGTTCATCATGTTGAAACTGAATAGAACTGAATAGAATGCCCAATAATTCAGAATGTTCATCATGTTGAAACTGAATACAACGTTGGAATTGACCGAATTCATCAAATGGCAAGAGTATTCAAAGTGATCAGAGTAATAAAACCAGCCAGACTAATCAAAATAGCATGAATGCCCAATAATTCAGAATGTTCATCATGTTGAAACTGAACAGAACGTTGGAATTGACCGAATTCGTCAAATGGCAAGAGTATTCAAAGTGATCAGAGTGATAAAACCAGCCAGGCTAATCAAAATAGCCTGAATGCCCAATAATTCAGAATGTTCATCATGTTGAAACTGAACAGAACGTTGGAATTGACCGAATTCGTCAAATGGCAAGAGTATACAAAGTGATCAGAGTGATAAAACCAGCCAGACTAATCAAAATAGCCTGAATGCCCAATAATTCAGAATGTTCATCATGTTGAAACTGAATAGAACGTTGGAATTGACCGAATTCGTCAAATGACAAGAATAATCAAAGTGATCAGAGTGATAAAACCTGCCAGACAAATGAAAATAGCCTGAATGCCCAATAATTCAGAATGTTCATCATGTTGAAACTGAACAGAACGTTGGAATTGACCGAATTCGTCAAATGGCATGAATAATCAAAGTGATCAGAGTGATAAAACCAGCCAGGCAAATGAAAATAGCCTGAATGTCCAATAATTCAGATTGTTCAGCATGTTCAAAGTGAATATGACGTTAGAATTGACCGAATTCGTCAAATGGCATGCATAATCAAAGTGATCAGAGTGATAAAACCAGCCAGACAAATGAAAATAGCCTGAATGTCCAATAATTAAGATTGTTCAGCATGTTCAAAGTGAATATGACGTTGGAATTGACCGAATTCGTCAAATGGCAATGATCAGAGTGATAAAACCAGCCAGACTAATCAAAATAGCATGAATGCCCAATAATTCAGAATGTTCATCATGTTGAAACTGAATATAACGTTGGAATTGACCGAATTCGTCAAATGACAAGAATAATCAAAGTGATCAGAGTGATAAAACTAGCCAGACAAATGAAAATAGCCTGAATGTCCAATAATTCAGATTGTTCAGCATGTTCAAAGTGAATATGACGTTGGAATTGACCGAATTCGTCAAATGGCAAGAATAATCAAAGTGATCAGAGTGATAAAACCAGCCAGACAAATGAAAATAGCCTGAATGCCCAATAATTCAGAATGTTCATAATGTTGAAACTGAACAGAACGTTGGAATTGACCGAATTCCTCAAATGGCAAGAGTATTCAAAGTGATCAGAGTGATAAAACCAGCCAGGCTAATCAAAATAGCCTGAATGCCCAATAATTCAGAATGTTCATCATGTTGAAACTGAATAGAACGTTGGAATTGACCGAATTCGTCAAATGACAAGAATAATCAAAGTGATCAGAGTGATAAAACCAGCCAGACAAATGAAAATAGCCTGAATGTCCAATAATTCAGATTGTTCAGCATGTTCAAAGTGAATATGACGTTGAAATTGACCGAATTCGTCAAATGGCATGCATAATCAAAGTGATCAGAGTGATAAAACCAACCAGACAAATCAAAATAGTCTGAATGTCCAATAATTCAGATTGTTCAGCATGTTCAAAGTGAATATGACGTTGGAATTGACCGAATTCGTCAAATGGCATGAATAATCAAAGTGATCAGAGTGATAAAACCAGCCAGACAAATGAAAATAGCCTGAATGTCCAATAATTAAGATTGTTCAGCATGTTCAAAGTGAATATGACGTTGGAATTGACCGAATTCGTCAATTGGCAAGAATAATCAAAGTGATCAGAGTGATAATACCAGCCAGACTAATCAAAATAGCCTGAATGCCCAATAATTCAGAATGTTCATCATGTTGAAACTGAATAGAATGCCCAATAATTCAGAATGTTCATCATGTTGAAACTGAATACAACGTTGGAATTGACCGAATTCGTCAAATGGCAAGAGTATTCAAAGTGATCAGAGTGATAAAACCAGCCAGACTAATCAAAATAGCATGAATGCCCAATAATTCAGAATGTTCATCATGTTGAAACTGAACAGAACGTTGGAATTGACCGAATTCGTCAAATGGCAAGAGTATTCAAAGTGATCAGAGTGATAAAACCAGCCAGGCTAATCAAAATAGCCTGAATATAATAATTCAGAATGTTCATCATGTTGAAACTGAACAGAACGTTGGAATTGACCGAATTCGTCAATTGGCAAGAATAATCAAAGTGATCAGAGTGATAATACCAGCCAGACTAATCAAAATAGCCTGAATGCCCAATAATTCAGAATGTTCATCATGTTGAAACTGAATAGAACGTTGGAATTGACCGAATTCGTCAAATGGCAAGAGTATTCAAAGTGATCAGAGTGATAAAACCAGCCAGACTAATCAAAATAGCCTGAATGCCCAATAATTCAGAATGTTCATCATGTTGAAACTGAATATGACGTTGTAATTGAGCGAATTCGTCAAATGAGAAGAATAATCAAAGTGATAAAACCAGGCAGACAAATGAAAATAGCCTGAATGTCCAATAATTAAGATTGTTCAGCATGTTCAAAGTGAATATGACGTTGGAATTGACCGAATTCGTCAAATGAAAGAATAATCAAAGTGATCAGAGTGATATAACCAGCCAGACTAATCAAAATAGCCTGAATGCCCAATAATTCAGAATGTTCATCATGTTGAAACTGAATAGAAAGTTGGAATTGACCGAATTCGTCAAATGGCAAGAGTATTCAAAGTGATCAGAGTGATAAAACCAGCCAGACTAATCAAAATAGCATGAATGCCCAATAATTCAGAATGTTCATCATGTTGAAACTGAACAGAACGTTGGAATTGACCGAATTCGTCAAATGGCATGAATAATCAAAGTGATCAGAGTGATAAAACCAGCCAGGCAAATGAAAATAGCCTGAATGTCCAATAATTAAGATTGTTCAGCATGTTCAAAGTGAATATGACGTTGGAATTGACCGAATTCGTCAATTGGCAAGAATAATCAAAGTGATCAGAGTGATAAAACCAGCCAGACTAATCAAAATAGCCTGAATGCCCAATAATTCAGAATGTTCATCATGTTGAAACTGAATAGAACTGAATAGAATGCCCAATAATTCAGAATGTTCATCATGTTGAAACTGAATACAACGTTGGAATTGACCGAATTCATCAAATGGCAAGAGTATTCAAAGTGATCAGAGTAATAAAACCAGCCAGACTAATCAAAATAGCATGAATGCCCAATAATTCAGAATGTTCATCATGTTGAAACTGAACAGAACGTTGTAATTGACCGAATTCGTCAAATGGCAAGAGTATTCAAAGTGATCAGAGTGATAAAACCAGCCAGGCTAATCAAAATAGCCTGAATGCCCAATAATTCAGAATGTTCATCATGTTGAAACTGAACAGAACGTTGGAATTGACCGAATTCGTCAAATGGCAAGAGTATACAAAGTGATCAGAGTGATAAAACCAGCCAGACTAATCAAAATAGCCTGAATGCCCAATAATTCAGAATGTTCATCATGTTGAAACTGAATAGAACGTTGGAATTGACCGAATTCGTCAAATGACAAGAATAATCAAAGTGATCAGAGTGATAAAACCTGCCAGACAAATGAAAATAGCCTGAATGCCCAATAATTCAGAATGTTCATCATGTTGAAACTGAACAGAACGTTGGAATTGACCGAATTCGTCAAATGGCATGAATAATCAAAGTGATCAGAGTGATAAAACCAGCCAGGCAAATGAAAATAGCCTGAATGTCCAATAATTCAGATTGTTCAGCATGTTCAAAGTGAATATGACGTTAGAATTGACCGAATTCGTCAAATGGCATGCATAATCAAAGTGATCAGAGTGATAAAACCAGCCAGACAAATGAAAATAGCCTGAATGTCCAATAATTAAGATTGTTCAGCATGTTCAAAGTGAATATGACGTTGGAATTGACCGAATTCGTCAAATGGCAAGAATAATCAAAGTGATAAAACCAGCCAGACAAATGAAAATAGCCTGAATGTCCAATAATTAAGATTGTTCAGCATGTTCAAAGTGAATATGACGTTGGAATTGACCGAATTCGTCAATTGGCAAGAATAATCAAAGTGATCAGAGTGATAAAACCAGCCAGACTAATCAAAATAGCCTGAATGCCCAATAATTCAGAATGTTAATCATGTTGAAACTGAATAGAACTTTGGAATTGACCGAATTCGTCAAATGGCAAGAGTATTCAAAGTGATCAGAGTGATAAAACTAGCCAGACAAATGAAAATAGCCTGAATGTCCAATAATTAAGATTGTTCAGCATGTTCAAAGTGAATATGACGTTGGAATTGACCGAATTCGTCAAATGACAAGAATAATCAAAGTGATCAGAGTGATAAAACCAGCCAGACTAATCAAAATAGCATGAATGCCCAATAATTCAGAATGTTCATCATGTTGAAACTGAATAGAACGTTGGAATTGACCGAATTCGTCAAATGGCAAGAGTATTCAAAGTGATCAGAGTGATAAAACCAGCCAGACTAATCAAAATAGCATGAATGCCCAATAATTCAGAATGTTCATCACGTTGAAACTGAACAGAACGTTGGAATTGACCGAATTCGTCAAATGGCAAGAATAATCAAAGTGATCAGAGTGATAAAACCAGCCAGACTAATCAAAATAGCATGAATGCCCAATAATTCAGAATGTTCATCATGTTGAAACTGAATAGAACGTTGGAATTGACCGAATTCGTCAAATGGCAAGAGTATTCAAAGTGATAAAACCAGCCAGACTAATCAAAATAGCATGAATGCCCAATAATTCAGAATGTTCATCATGTTGAAACTGAACAGAACGTTGGAATTGACCGAATTCGTCAAATGGCAAGAATAATCAAAGTGATCAGAGTGATAAAACCAGCCAGACTAATCAAAATAGCCTGAATGCCCAATAATTCAGAATGTTCATCATGTTGAATCTGAATATGACGTTAGAATTGACCGAATTCGTCAAATGGCACGCATAATCAAAGTGATAAAACCAACCAGACAAATCAAAATAGGCTGAATGTCCAATAATTCAGATTGTTCAGCATGTTCAAAGTGAATATGACGTCGGAAATGACCGAATTCGTCAAATGGCAAGAGTATTCAAAGTGATCATAGTGATAAAACCAGCCAGACTAATCAAAATAGCATGAATGCCCAATAATTCAGAATGTTCATCATGTTGAAACTGAACAGAACGTTGGAATTGACCGAATTCGTCAAATGGCAAGAGTATTCAAAGTGATCAGAGTGATAAAACCAGCCAGGCTAATCAAAATAGCCTGAATGCCCAATAATTCAGAATGTTCATCATGTTGAAACTGAACAGAACGTTGGAATTGACCGAATTCGTCAAATGGCAAGAGTATTCAAAGTGATCAGAGTGATAAAACCAACCAGACTAATCAAAATAGCCTGAATGCCCAATAATTCAGAATGTTCATCATGTTGAAACTGAACAGAACGTTGGAATTGACCGAATTCGTCAAATGGCAAGAGTATACAAAGTGATCAGAGTGATAAAACCAGCCAGACTAATCAAAATAGCCTGAATGCCCAATAATTCAGAATGTTCATCATGTTGAAACTGAATAGAACGTTGGAATTAACCGAATTCGTCAAATGGCAAGAGTATTCAAAGTGATCAGAGTGATAAAACCAGCCAGACTAATCAAAATAGCATGAATGCCCAATAATTCAGAATGTTCATCATGTTGAAACTGAACAGAACGTTGGAATTGACCGAATTCGTCAAATGGCAAGAGTATTCAAAGTGATCAGAGTGATAAAACCAGCCAGGCTAATCAAAATAGCCTGAATGCCCAATAATTCAGAATGTTCATCATGTTGAAACTGAACAGAACGTTGGAATTGACCGAATTCGTCAAATGGCAAGAGTATACAAAGTGATCAGAGTGATAAAACCAGCCAGACTAATCAAAATAGCCTGAATGCCCAATAATTCAGAATGTTCATCATGTTGAAACTGAATAGAACGTTGGAATTGACCGAATTCGTCAAATGACAAGAATAATCAAAGTGATCAGAGTGATAAAACCTGCCAGACAAATGAAAATAGCCTGAATGCCCAATAATTCAGAATGTTCATCATGTTGAAACTGAACAGAACGTTGGAATTGACCGAATTCGTCAAATGGCATGAATAATCAAAGTGATCAGAGTGATAAAACCAGCCAGGCAAATGAAAATAGCCTGAATGTCCAATAATTCAGATTGTTCAGCATGTTCAAAGTGAATATGACGTTAGAATTGACCGAATTCGTCAAATGGCATGCATAATCAAAGTGATCAGATTGATAAAACCAGCCAGACAAATGAAAATAGCCTGAATGTCCAATAATTCAGAATGTTCATCATGTTGAAACTGAACAGAACGTTGGAATTGACCGAATTCGTCAAATGGCAAGAATAATCAAAGTGATCAGAGTGATAAAACCAGCCAGACTAATCAAAATAGCATGAATGCCCAATAACTCAGAATATTCATCATGTTGAAACTGAACAGAACGTTGGAATTGACCGAATTCGTCAAATGGCAAGAATAATCAAAGTGATCAGAGTGATAAAACCAGCCAGACTAATCAAAATAGCCTGAATGCCCAATTATTCAGAATGTTCATCATGTTGAAACTGAATATGACGTTAGAATTGACCGAATTCGTCAAATGGCGCATAATCAAAGTGATAAAACCAACCAGACAAATCAAAATAGACTGAATGTCCAATAATTCAGATTGTTCAGCATGTTCAAAGTGAATATGACGTCGGAATTGACCGAATTCGTCAAATGGCATGCATAATCAAAGTGATCAGAGTGATAAAACCAACCAGGCAAATCAAAATAGCCTGAATGTCCAATAATTAAGATTGTTCAGCATGTTCAAAGTGAATATGACGTCGGAATTGACCGAATTCGTCAAATGACAAGAATAATCAAAGTGATCAGAGTGATAAAACCAGCCAGTCTAATCAAAATAGCATGAATGCCCAATAATTCAGAATGTTCATCATGTTGAAACTGAATAGAACGTTGGAATTGACCGAATTCGTCAAATGGCAAGAATAATCAAAGTGATCAGAGTGATAAAACCAGCCAGACTAATCAAAATAGCATGAATGTCCAATAATTCAGAATGTTCATCATGTTGAAACTGAATAGAACGTTGGAATTGACCGAATTCGTCAAATGGCAAGAGTATTCAAAGTGATCAGAGTGATAAAACCAGCCAGACTAATCAAAATAGCATGAATGCCCAATAATTCAGAATGTTCATCATGTTGAAACTGAACAGAACGTTGGAATTGACCGAATTCGTCAAATGGCAAGAATAATCAAAGTGATCAGAGTGATAAAACCAGCCAGACTAATCAAAATAGCCTGAATGCCCAATAATTCAGAATGTTCATCATGTTGAAACTGAATTGACGTTAGAATTGACCGAATTCGTCAAATGGCATGCATAATCAAAGTGATAAAACCAACCAGACAAATCAAAATAGACTGAATGTCCAATAATTCAGATTGTTCAGCATGTTCAAAGTGAATATGACGTCGGAATTGACCGAATTCGTAAAATGGCAAGAATCATCAAAGTGATCAGAGTGATAAAACCAGCCAGACAATTGAAAATAGCCTGAATGTCCAATAATTCAGAATGTTCATCATGTTGAAACTGAATAGAACGTTGGAATTGACCGAATTCGCCTGAATGCCCAATAATTCAGAATGTTCATCATGTTGAAACTGAATAGAACTGAATAGAATGCCCAATAATTCAGAATGTTCATCATGTTGAAACTGAATAGAACGTTGGAATTGACCGAATTCGTCAAATGGCAAGAGTATTCAAAGTGATCAGAGTGATAAAACCAGCCAGACTAATCAAAATAGCATGAATGCCCAATAATTCAGAATGTTCATCATGTTGAAACTGAACAGAACGTTGGAATTGACCGAATTCGTCAAATGGCAAGAGTATTCAAAGTGATCAGAGTGATAAAACCAGCCAGGCTAATCAAAATAGCCTGAATGCCCAATAATTCGGAATGTTCATCATGTTGAAACTGAACAGAACGTTGGAATTGACCGAATTCGTCAAATGGCAAGAGTATACAAAGTGATCAGAGTGATAAAACCAGCCAGACTAATCAAAATAGCCTGAATGCCCAATAATTCAGAATGTTCATCATGTTGAAACTGAATAGAACGTTGGAATTGACCGAATTCGTCAAATGACAAGAATAATCAAAGTGATCAGAGTGATAAAACCTGCCAGACAAATGAAAATAGCCTGAATGCCCAATAATTCAGAATGTTCATCATGTTGAAACTGAACAGAACGTTGGAATTGACCGAATTCGTCAAATGGCATGAATAATCAAAGTGATAAAACCAGTCAGGCAAATGAAAATAGCCTGAATGTCCAATAATTCAGATTGTTCAGCATGTTCAAAGTGAATATGACGTTAGAATTGACCGAATTCGTCAAATGGCATGCATAATCAAAGTTATCAGAGTGATAAAACCAGCCAGACAAATGAAAATAGCCTGATTGTCCAATAATTAAGATTGTTCAGCATGTTCAAAGTGAATATGACGTTGGAATTGACCGAATTCGTCAAATGGCAAGAATAATCAAAGTGATAAAACCAGCCAGACAAATGAAAATAGCCTGAATGTCCAATAATTAAGATTGTTCAGCATGTTCAAAGTGAATATGACGTTGGAATTGACCGAATTCGTCAATTGGCAAGAATTATCAAAGTGATCAGAGTGATAAAACCAGCCAGACTAATCAAAATAGCCTGAATGCCCAATAATTCAGAATGTTAATCATGTTGAAACTGAATAGAACGTTGGAATTGACCGAATTCGTCAAATGGCAAGAGTATTCAAAGTGATCAGAGGGATAAAACTAGCCAGACAAATGAAAATAGACTGAATGTCCAATAATTCAGATTGTTCAGCATGTTCAAAGTGAATATGACGTCGGAATTGACCGAATTCGTAAAATGGCAAGAATAATCAAAGTGATCAGAGTGATAAAACCAGCCAGACAATTGAAAATAGCCTGAATGTCCAATAATTCAGAATGTTCATCATGTTGAAACTGAATAGAACGTTGGAATTGACCGAATTCGCCTGAATGCCCAATAATTCAGAATGTTCATCATGTTGAAACTGAATAGAACTGAATAGAATGCCCAATAATTCAGAATGTTCATCATGTTGAAACTGAATAGAACGTTGGAATTGACCGAATTCGTCAAATGGCAAGAGTATTCAAAGTGATCAGAGTGATAAAACCAGCCAGACTAATCAAAATAGCATGAATGCCCAATAATTCAGAATGTTCATCATGTTGAAACTGAACAGAACGTTGGAATTGACCGAATTCGTCAAATGGCAAGAGTATTCAAAGTGATCAGAGTGATAAAACCAGCCAGGCTAATCAAAATAGCCTGAATGCCCAATAATTCGGAATGTTCATCATGTTGAAACTGAACAGAACGTTGGAATTGACCGAATTCGTCAAATGGCAAGAGTATACAAAGTGATCAGAGTGATAAAACCAGCCAGACTAATCAAAATAGCCTGAATGCCCAATAATTCAGAATGTTCATCATGTTGAAACTGAATAGAACGTTGGAATTGACCGAATTCGTCAAATGACAAGAATAATCAAAGTGATCAGAGTGATAAAACCTGCCAGACAAATGAAAATAGCCTGAATGCCCAATAATTCAGAATGTTCATCATGTTGAAACTGAACAGAACGTTGGAATTGACCGAATTCGTCAAATGGCATGAATAATCAAAGTGATAAAACCAGTCAGGCAAATGAAAATAGCCTGAATGTCCAATAATTCAGATTGTTCAGCATGTTCAAAGTGAATATGACGTTAGAATTGACCGAATTCGTCAAATGGCATGCATAATCAAAGTTATCAGAGTGATAAAACCAGCCAGACAAATGAAAATAGCCTGATTGTCCAATAATTAAGATTGTTCAGCATGTTCAAAGTGAATATGACGTTGGAATTGACCGAATTCGTCAAATGGCAAGAATAATCAAAGTGATAAAACCAGCCAGACAAATGAAAATAGCCTGAATGTCCAATAATTAAGATTGTTCAGCATGTTCAAAGTGAATATGACGTTGGAATTGACCGAATTCGTCAATTGGCAAGAATTATCAAAGTGATCAGAGTGATAAAACCAGCCAGACTAATCAAAATAGCCTGAATGCCCAATAATTCAGAATGTTAATCATGTTGAAACTGAATAGAACGTTGGAATTGACCGAATTCGTCAAATGGCAAGAGTATTCAAAGTGATCAGAGGGATAAAACTAGCCAGACAAATGAAAATAGCCTGAATGTCCAATAATTAAGATTGTTCAGCATGTTCAAAGTGAATATGACGTTGGAATTGACCGAATTCGTCAAATGACAAGAATAATAAAAGTGATCAGAGTGATAAAACCAGCCAGACTAATCAAAATAGCATGAATGCCCAATAATTCAGAATGTTCATCATGTTGAAACTGAATAGACCGAATTCGTCAAATGGCAAGAGTATTCAAAGTGATCAGAGTGATAAAACCAACCAGACTAATCAAAATAGCCTGAATGCCCAATAATTCAGAATGTTCATCATGTTGAAACTGAATAGAACGTTGGAATTGACCGAATTCGTCAAATGGCAAGAGTATTCAAAGTGATCAGAGTGATAAAACCAGCCAGACTAATCAAAATAGCCTGAATGCCCAATAATTCAGAATGTTCATCATGTTGAAACTGAACAGAACGTTGGAATTGACCGAATTCGTCAAATGGCAAGAGTATTCAAAGTGATCAGAGTGATAAAACCAGCCAGACTAATCAAAATAGCCTGAATGCCCAATAATTCAGAATGTTCATAATGTTGAAACTGAACAGAACGTTGGAATTGACCGAATTCGTCAAATGGCAAGAGTATTCAAAGTGATCAGAGTGATAAAAATAGCCAGGCTAATCAAAATAGCCTGAATGCCCAATAATTCAGAATGTTCATCATGTTGAAACTGAACAGAACGTTGGAATTGACCGAATTCGTCAAATGGCAAGAGTATACAAAGTGATCAGAGTGATAAAACCAGCCAGACTAATCAAAATAGCCTGAATGCCCAATAATTCAGAATGTTCATCATGTTGAAACTGAATAGAACGTTGGAATTGACCGAATTCGTCAAATGACAAGAATAATCAAAGTGATCAGAGTGATAAAACCAGCCAGACAAATGAAAATAGCCTGAATGTCCAATAATTCAGATTGTTCAGCATGTTCAAAGTGAATATGACGTTGAAATTGACCGAATTCGTCAAATGGCATGCATAATCAAAGTGATCAGAGTGATAAAACCAACCAGACAAATCAAAATAGTCTGAATGTCCAATAATTCAGATTGTTCAGCATGTTCAAAGTGAATATGACGTTGGAATTGACCGAATTCGTCAAATGGCAAGAGTATTCAAAGTGATCAGAGTGATAAAACCAGCCAGACTAATCAAAATAGCATGAATGCCCAATAATTCAGAATGTTCATCATGTTGAAACTCAACAGAACGTTGGAATTGACCGAATTCGTCAAATGGCAAGAATAATCAAAGTGATCAGAGTGATAAAACCAGACAGACTAATCAAAATAGCCTGAATGCCCAATAATTCAGAATGTTCATCATGTTGAAACTGAACAGAACGTTGGAATTGACCGAATTCGTCAAATGGCAAGAGAATTCAAAGTGATCAGAGTGATAAAACCAGCCGACTAATCAAAATAGCCTGAATGCCCAATAATTCAGAATGTTCATAATGTTGAAACTGAACAGAACGTTTGAATTGACCGAATTCGTCAAATGGCAAGAGTATTCAAAGTGATCAGAGTGATAAAACCAGCCAGGCTAATCAAAATAGCCTGAATGCCCAATAATTCAGAATGTTCATCATGTTGAAACTGAACAGAACGTTGGAATTGACCGAATTCGTCAAATGGCAAGAGTATACAAAGTGATCAGAGTGATAAAACCAGCCATACTAATCAAAATAGCCTGAATGCCCAATAATTCAGAATGTTCATCATGTTGAAACTGAATAGAACGTTGGAATTGACCGAATTCGTCAAATGACAAGAATAATCAAAGTGATCAGAGTGATAAAACCAGCCAGACAAATGAAAATAGCCTGAATGTCCAATAATTCAGATTGTTCAGCATGTTCAAAGTGACGTTGAAATTGACCGAATTCGTCAAATGGCATGCATAATCAAAGTGATCAGAGTGATAAAACCAACCACACAAATCAAAATAGTCTGAATGTCCAATAATTCAGATTGTTCAGCATGTTCAAAGTGAATATGACGTTGGAATTGACCGAATTCGTCAAATGGCAAGAATAATCAAAGTGATCAGAGTGATAAAACCAGCCAGACAAATGAAAATAGCCTGAATGTCCAATAATTAAGATTGTTCAGCATGTTCAAAGTGAATATGGCGTTGGAATTGACCGAATTCGTCAATTGGCAAGAATAATCAAAGTGATCAGAGTGATAATACCAGCCAGACTAATCAAAATAGCCTGAATGCCCAATAATTCAGAATGTTCATCATGTTGAAACTGAATAGAACGTTGGAATTGACCGAATTCGTCAAATGGCAAGAATAATCAAAAAAAAAATAAAAAAAAATAGCCAGGCTAATCAAAATAGCCTGAATGCCCAATAATTCAGAATGTTCATCATGTTGAAACTGAACAGAACGTCGGAATTGACCGAATTCGTCAAATGGCAAGAGTATACAAAGTGATCAGAGTGATAAAACCAGCCAGACTAATCAAAATAGCCTGAATGCCCAATAATTCAGAATGTTCATCATGTTGAAACTGAATAGAACGTTGGAATTGACCGAATTCGTCAAATGACAAGAATAATCAAAGTGATCAGAGTGATAAAACCAGCCAGACAAATGAAAATACCCTGAATGTCCAATAATTCAGATTGTTCAGCATGTTCAAAGTGAATATGACGTTGAAATTGACCGAATTCGTCAAATGGCATGCATAATCAAAGTGATCAGAGTGATAAAACCAACCAGACAAATCAAAATAGTCTGAATGTCCAATAATTCAGATTGTTCAGCATGTTGAAACTGAACAGAACGTTGGAATTGACCGAATTCGTCAAATGGCAAGAATAATCAAAGTGATCAGAGTGATAAAACCAGCCAGACTAATCAAAATAGCCTGAATGCCCAATAATTCAGAATGTTCATCATGTTGAAACTGAATATGACGTTAGAATTGACCGAATTCGTCAAATGGCATGCATAATCAAAGTGATAAAACCAACCAGACAAATCAAAATAGACTGAATGTCCAATAATTCAGATTGTTCAGCATGTTCAAAGTGAATATGACGTCGGAATTGACCGAATTCGTCAAATGGCAAGAATAATCAAAGTGATCAGAGTGATAAAACCAGCCAGACTAATCAAAATAGCCTGAATGCCCAATAATTCAGAATGTTCATCATGTTGAAACTGAACAGAACGTCGGAATTGACCGAATTCGTCAAATGGCAAGAGTATACAAAGTGATCAGAGTGACAAAACCAGCCAGACAAATGAAAATAGCCTGAATGTCCAATAATTCAGATTGTTCAGCATGTTCAAAGTGAATATGACGTTGGAATTGACCGAATTCGTCAAATGACAAGAATAATCAAAGTGATCAGAGTGATAAAACCAGCCAGACAAATGAAAATAGCCTGAATGTCCAATAATTCAGATTGTTCAGCATGTTTAAAGTGAATATGACGTTGGAATTAACCGAATTCGTCAAATGACAAGAATAATCAAAGTGATCAGAGTGATAAAACCAGCCAGAAAAATGAAAATAGCCTGAATGTCCAATAATTCAGAATGTTCATCATGTTGAAACTGAACAGAACGTTGGAATTGACCGAATTCGTCAAATGGCAAGAATAATCAAAGTGATCAGAGTGATAAAACCAGCCAGACTAATCAAAATAGCCTGAATGCCCAATAATTCAGAATGTTCATCATGTTGAAACTGAATATGACGTTAGAATTGACCGAATTCGTCAAATGGCATGCATAATCAAAGTGATAA
Source organism: Hydrotaea cyrtoneurina (assembly GCA_958296145.1). Taxonomy (NCBI): domain Eukaryota; kingdom Metazoa; phylum Arthropoda; class Insecta; order Diptera; family Muscidae; genus Hydrotaea; species Hydrotaea cyrtoneurina. The sequence continues at coordinate 81,181,255 of OY282513.1, forward strand.
AACCAACCAGACAAATCAAAATAGACTGAATGTCCAATAATTCAGATTGTTCAGCATGTTCAAAGTGAATATGACGTCGAAATTGACCGAATTCGTCAAATGGCAAGAATAATCAAAGTGATCAGAGTGATAAAACCAGCCAGACTAATCAAAATAGCCTGAATGCCCAATAATTCAGAATGTTCATCATGTTGAAACTGAATAGAACGTTGGAATTGACTGAATTCGTCAAATGGCAAGAGTATTCAAAGTGATCAGAGTGATAAAACCAGCCAGACTAATCAAAATAGCATGAATGCCCAATAATTCAGAATGTTCATCATGTTGAAACTGAACAGAACGTTGGAATTGACCGAATTCGTCAAATGGCAAGAATAATCAAAGTGATCAGAGTGATAAAACCAGCCAGACTAATCAAAATAGCCTGAATGCCCAATAATTCAGAATGTTCATCATGTTGAAACTGAACAGAACGTTGGAATTGACCGAATTCGTCAAATGGCAAGAGTATTCAAAGTGATCAGAGTGATAAAACCAGCCAGACTAATCAAAATAGCCTGAATGCCCAATAATTCAGAATGTTCATAATGTTGAAACTGAACAGAACGTTGGAATTGACCGAATTCGTCAAATGGCAAGAGTATTCAAAGTGATCAGAGTGATAAAAATAGCCAGGCTAATCAAAATAGCCTGAATGCCCAATAATTCAGAATGTTCATCATGTTGAAACTGAACAGAACGTTGGAATTGACCGAATTCGTCAAATGGCAAGAGTATACAAAGTGATCAGAGTGATAAAACCAGCCAGACTAATCAAAATAGCCTGAATGCCCAATAATTCAGAATGTTCATCATGTTGAAACTGAATAGAACGTTGGAATTGACCGAATTCGTCAAATGACAAGAATAATCAAAGTGATCAGAGTGATAAAACCAGCCAGACAAATGAAAATAGCCTGAATGTCCAATAATTCAGATTGTTCAGCATGTTCAAAGTGAATATGACGTTGAAATTGACCGAATTCGTCAAATGGCATGCATAATCAAAGTGATCAGAGTGATAAAACCAACCAGACAAATCAAAATAGTCTGAATGTCCAATAATTCAGATTGTTCAGCATGTTCAAAGTGAATATGACGTTGGAATTGACCGAATTCGTCAAATGGCAAGAGTATTCAAAGTGATCAGAGTGATAAAACCAGCCAGACTAATCAAAATAGCATGAATGCCCAATAATTCAGAATGTTCATCATGTTGAAACTCAACAGAACGTTGGAATTGACCGAATTCGTCAAATGGCAAGAATAATCAAAGTGATCAGAGTGATAAAACCAGACAGACTAATCAAAATAGCCTGAATGCCCAATAATTCAGAATGTTCATCATGTTGAAACTGAACAGAACGTTGGAATTGACCGAATTCGTCAAATGGCAAGAGAATTCAAAGTGATCAGAGTGATAAAACCAGCCGACTAATCAAAATAGCCTGAATGCCCAATAATTCAGAATGTTCATAATGTTGAAACTGAACAGAACGTTTGAATTGACCGAATTCGTCAAATGGCAAGAGTATTCAAAGTGATCAGAGTGATAAAACCAGCCAGGCTAATCAAAATAGCCTGAATGCCCAATAATTCAGAATGTTCATCATGTTGAAACTGAACAGAACGTTGGAATTGACCGAATTCGTCAAATGGCAAGAGTATACAAAGTGATCAGAGTGATAAAACCAGCCATACTAATCAAAATAGCCTGAATGCCCAATAATTCAGAATGTTCATCATGTTGAAACTGAATAGAACGTTGGAATTGACCGAATTCGTCAAATGACAAGAATAATCAAAGTGATCAGAGTGATAAAACCAGCCAGACAAATGAAAATAGCCTGAATGTCCAATAATTCAGATTGTTCAGCATGTTCACAGTGACGTTGAAATTGACCGAATTCGTCAAATGGCATACATAATCAAAGTGATCAGAGTGATAAAACCAACCACACAAATCAAAATAGTCTGAATGTCCAATAATTCAGATTGTTCAGCATGTTCAAAGTGAATATGACGTTGGAATTGACCGAATTCGTCAAATGGCAAGAATAATCAAAGTGATCAGAGTGATAAAACCAGCCAGACAAATGAAAATAGCCTGAATGTCCAATAATTAAGATTGTTCAGCATGTTCAAAGTGAATATGGCGTTGGAATTGACCGAATTCGTCAATTGGCAAGAATAATCAAAGTGATCAGAGTGATAATACCAGCCAGACTAATCAAAATAGCCTGAATGCCCAATAATTCAGAATGTTCATCATGTTGAAACTGAATAGAACGTTGGAATTGACCGAATTAGTCAAATGGCAAGAATAATCAAAAAAAAAAATAAAAAAAAATAGCCAGGCTAATCAAAATAGCCTGAATGCCCAATAATTCAGAATGTTCATCATGTTGAAACTGAACAGAACGTCGGAATTGACCGAATTCGTCAAATGGCAAGAGTATACAAAGTGATCAGAGTGATAAAACCAGCCGGACTAATCAAAATAGCCTGAATGCCCAATAATTCAGAATGTTCATCATGTTGAAACTGAATAGAACGTTGGAATTGACCGAATTCGTCAAATGACAAGAATAATCAAAGTGATCAGAGTGATAAAACCAGCCAGACAAATGAAAATAGCCTGAATGTCCAATAATTCAGATTGTTCAGCATGTTCAAAGTGAATATGACGTTGAAATTGACCGAATTCGTCAAATGGCATGCATAATCAAAGTGATCAGAGTGATAAAACCAACCAGACAAATCAAAATAGTCTGAATGTCCAATAATTCAGATTGTTCAGCATGTTCAAAGTGAATATGACGTTGGAATTGACCGAATTCGTCAAATGGCAAGAGTATTCAAAGTGATCAGAGTGATAAAACCAGCCAGACTAATCAAAATAGCCTGAATGCCCAATAATTCAGAATGTTCATAATGTTGAAACTGAACAGAACGTTTGAATTGACTGAATTCGTCAAATGGCAAGAGTATTCAAAGTGATCAGAGTGATAAAACCAGCCAGACTAATCAAAATAGCCTGAATGCCCAATAATTCAGAATGTTCATCATGTTGAAACTGAATAGAACTTTGGAATTGACCGAATTCGTCAAATGGCAAGAGTATTCAAAGTGATCAGAGTGATAAAACCAACCAGACTAATCAAAATAGCCTGAATGCCCAATAATTCAGAATGTTCATCATGTTGAAACTGAATAGAACGTTGGAATTGACCGAATTCGTCAAATGGCAAGAGTATTCAAAGTGATCAGAGTGATAAAACCAGCCAGACTAATCAAAATAGCCTGAATGCCCAATAATTCAGAATGTTCATCATGTTGAAACTGAATATGACGTTGGAATTGACCGAATTCGTCAAATGACAAGAATAATCAAAGTGATCAGAGTGATAAAACCAGGCAGACAAATGAAAATAGCCTGAATGTCCAATAATTAAGATTGTTCAGCATGTTCAAAGTGAATATGACGTTGGAATTGACCGAATTCGTCAAATGACAAGAATAATCAAAGTGATCAGAGTGATAAAACCATCCAGACTAATCTAAATAGCATGAATGCCCAATAATTCAGAAAGTTCATCATGTTGAAACTGAACAGAACGTTGGAATTGACCGAATTCATCGAATGGCAAGAATAATCAAAGTGATCAGAGTGATAAAACCAGCCAGACTAATCAAAATAGCCTGAATGCCCAATAATTCAGAATGTTCATCATGTTGAAACTGAACAGAACGTTGGAATTGACCGAATTCATCGAATGGCAAGAATAATCAAAGTGATCAGAGTGATAAAACCAGCCAGACTAATCAAAATAGCCTGAATGCCCAATAATTCAGAATGTTCATCATGTTGAAACTGAACAGAACGTTGGAATTGACCGAATTCGTCAAATGGCAAGAGTATACAAAGTGATCAGAGTGATAAAACCAGCCAGACTAATCAAAATAGCATGAATGCCTAATAATTCAGAAAGTTCATCATGTTGAAACTGAACAGAACGTTGGAATTGACCGAATTCATCGAATGGCAAGAATAATCAAAGTGATCAGAGTGATAAAACCAGCCAGACTAATCAAAATAACCTGAATGCCCAATAATTCAGAATGTTCATCATGTTGAAACTGAACAGAACGTTGGAATTGACCGAATTCGTCAAATGGCAAGGGTATACAAAGTGATCAGAGTGATAAAACCAGCCATACTAATCAAAATAGCCTGAATGCCCAATAATTCAGAATGTTCATCATGTTGAAACTGAATAGAACGTTGGAATTGACCGAATTCGTCAAATGACAAGAATAATCAAAGTGATCAGAGTGATAAAACCAGCCAGACAAATGAAAATAGCCTGAATGTCCAATAATTCAGATTGTTCAGCATGTTCAAAGTGACGTTGAAATTGACCGAATTCGTCAAATGGCATGCATAATCAAAGTGATCAGAGTGATAAAACCAACCACACAAATCAAAATAGTCTGAATGTCCAATAATTCAGATTGTTCAGCATGTTCAAAGTGAATATGACGTTGGAATTGACCGAATTCGTCAAATGGCAAGAATAATCAAAGTGATCAGAGTGATAAAACCAGCCAGACAAATGAAAATAGCCTGAATGTCCAATAATTAAGATTGTTCAGCATGTTCAAAGTGAATATGGCGTTGGAATTGACCGAATTCGTCAATTGGCAAGAATAATCAAAGTGATCAGAGTGATAACACCAGCCAGACTAATCAAAATAGTCTGAATGTCCAATAATTCAGATTGTTCAGCATGTTAAAAGTGAATATGACGTTGGAATTGACCGAATTCGTCAAATGGCAAGAATAATCAAAGTGATCAGAGTGATAAAACCAACCACACAAATCAAAATAGTCTGAATGTCCAATAATTCAGATTGTTCAGCATGTTCAAAGTGAATATGACGTTGGAATTTACCGAATTCGTCAAATGGCAAGAATAATCAAAGTGATCAGAGTGATAAAACCAGCCAGACAAATGAAAATAGCCTGAATGTCCAATAATTAAGATTGTTCAGCATGTTCAAAGTGAATATGGCGTTGGAATTGACCGAATTCGTCAAATGGCATGCATAATCAAAGTGATCAGAGTGATAAAACCAACCACACAAATCAAAATAGTCTGAATGTCCAATAATTCAGATTGTTCAGCATGTTCAAAGTGAATATGACGTTGGAATTGACCGAATTCGTCAAATGGCAAGAATAATCAAAGTGATCAGAGTGATAAAACCAGCCAGACAAATGAAAATAGCCTGAATGTCCAATAATTAAGATTGTTCAGCATGTTCAAAGTGAATATGGCGTTGGAATTGACCGAATTCGTCAATTGGCAAGAATAATCAAAGTGATCAGAGTGATAATACCAGCCAGACTAATCAAAATAGCCTGAATGCCCAATAATTCAGAATGTTCATCATGTTGAAACTGAATAGAACGTTGGAATTGACCGAATTCGTCAAATGGCAAGAATAATCAAAAAAAAAATAAAAAAAAATAGCCAGGCTAATCAAAATAGCCTGAATGCCCAATAATTCAGAATGTTCATCATGTTGAAACTGAACAGAACGTCGGAATTGACCGAATTCGTCAAATGGCAAGAGTATACAAAGTGATCAGAGTGATAAAACCAGCCAGACTAATCAAAATAGCCTGAATGCCCAATAATTCAGAATGTTCATCATGTTGAAACTGAATAGAACGTTGGAATTGACCGAATTCGTCAAATGACAAGAATAATCAAAGTGATCAGAGTGATAAAACCAGCCAGACAAATGAAAATAGCCTGAATGTCCAATAATTCAGATTGTTCAGCATGTTCAAAGTGAATATGACGTTGAAATTGACCGAATTCGTCAAATGGCATGCATAATCAAAGTGATCAGAGTGATAAAACCAACCAGACAAATCAAAATAGCCTGAATGCCCAATAATTCAGAATGTTCATAATGTTGAAACTGAACAGAACGTTTGAATTGACTGAATTCGTCAAATGGCAAGAGTATTCAAAGTGATCAGAGTGATAAAACCAGCCAGACTAATCAAAATAGCCTGAATGCCCAATAATTCAGAATGTTCATCATGTTGAAACTGAATAGAACTTTGGAATTGACCGAATTCGTCAAATGGCAAGAGTATTCAAAGTGATCAGAGTGATAAAACCAACCAGACTAATCAAAATAGCCTGAATGCCCAATAATTCAGAATGTTCATCATGTTGAAACTGAATAGAACGTTGGAATTGACCGAATTCGTCAAATGGCAAGAGTATTCAAAGTGATCAGAGTGATAAAACCAGCCAGACTAATCAAAATAGCCTGAATGCCCAATAATTCAGAATGTTCATCATGTTGAAACTGAATATGACGTTGGAATTGACCGAATTCGTCAAATGACAAGAATAATCAAAGTGATCAGAGTGATAAAACCAGGCAGACAAATGAAAATAGCCTGAATGTCCAATAATTAAGATTGTTCAGCATGTTCAAAGTGAATATGACGTTGGAATTGACCGAATTCGTCAAATGACAAGAATAATCAAAGTGATCAGAGTGATAAAACCATCCAGACTAATCAAAATAGCATGAATGCCCAATAATTCAGAAAGTTCATCATGTTGAAACTGAACAGAACGTTGGAATTGACCGAATTCATCGAATGGCAAGAATAATCAAAGTGATCAGAGTGATAAAACCAGCCAGACTAATCAAAATAGCCTGAATGCCCAATAATTCAGAATGTTCATCATGTTGAAACTGAACAGAACGTTGGAATTGACCGAATTCGTCAAATGGCAAGAGTATACAAAGTGATCAGAGTGATGAAACCAGCCAGACTAATCAAAATAGCATGAATGCCCAATAATTCAGAAAGTTCATCATGTTGAAACTGAACAGAACGTTGGAATTGACCGAATTCATCGAATGGCAAGAATAATCAAAGTGATCAGAGTGATAAAACCAGCCAGACTAATCAAAATAGCCTGAATGCCCAATAATTCAGAATGTTCATCATGTTGAAACTGAACAGAACGTTGGAATTGACCGAATTCGTCAAATGGCAAGGGTATACAAAGTGATCAGAGTGATAGAACCAGCCATACTAATCAAAATAGCCTGAATGCCCAATAATTCAGAATGTTCATCATGTTGAAACTGAATAGAACGTTGGAATTGACCGAATTCGTCAAATGACAAGAATAATCAAAGTGATCAGAGTGATAAAACCAGCCAGACAAATGAAAATAGCCTGAATGTCCAATAATTCAGATTGTTCAGCATGTTCAAAGTGACGTTGAAATTGACCGAATTCGTCAAATGGCATGCATAATCAAAGTGATCAGAGTGATAAAACCAACCACACAAATCAAAATAGTCTGAATGTCCAATAATTCAGATTGTTCAGCATGTTCAAAGTGAATATGACGTTGGAATTGACCGAATTCGTCAAATGGCAAGAATAATCAAAGTGATCAGAGTGATAAAACCAGCCAGACAAATGAAAATAGCCTGAATGTCCAATAATTAAGATTGTTCAGCATGTTCAAAGTGAATATGGCGTTGGAATTGACCGAATTCGTCAATTGGCAAGAATAATCAAAGTGATCAGAGTGATAATACCAGCCAGACTAATCAAAATAGCCTGAATGCCCAATAATTCAGAATGTTCATCATGTTGAAACTGAATAGAACGTTGGAATTGACCGAATTCGTCAAATGGCAAGAATAATCAAAAAAAAAAAATAGCCAGGCTAATCAAAATAGCCCGAATGCCCAATAATTCAGAATGTTCATCATGTTGAAACTGAACAGAACGTCGGAATTGACCGAATTCGTCAAATGGCAAGAGTATACAAAGTGATCAGAGTGATAAAACCAGCCAGACTAATCAAAATAGCCTGAATGCCCAATAATTCAGAATGTTCATCATGTTGAAACTGAATATAACGTTGGAATTGACCGAATTCGTCAAATGACAAGAATAATCAAAGTGATCAGAGTGATAAAACCAGCCAGACAAATGAAAATAGCCTGAATGTCCAATAATTCAGATTGTTCAGCATGTTCAAAGTGAATATGACGTTGAAATTGACCGAATTCGTCAAATGGCATGCATAATCAAAGTGATCAGAGTGATAAAACCAACCAGACAAATCAAAATAGTCTGAATGTCCAATAATTCAGATTGTTCAGCATGTTCAAAGTGAATATGACGTTGGAATTGACCGAATTCGTCAAATGGCAAGAGTATTCAAAGTGATCAGAGTGATAAAACCAGCCAGACTAATCAAAATAGCCTGAATGCCCAATAATTCAGAATGTTCATAATGTTGAAACTGAACAGAACGTTTGAATTGACTGAATTCGTCAAATGGCAAGAGTATTCTGAATGCCCAATAATTCAGAATGTTCATTATGTTGAAACTGAATAGAACGTTGGAATTGACCGAATTCGTCAAATGGCAAGAGTATTCAAAGTGATCAGAGTGATAAAACCAGCCAGACTAATCAAAATAGCATGAATGCCCAATAATTCAGAATGTTCATCATGTTGAAACTGAACAGAACGTTGGAATTGACCGAATTCGTCAAATGGCATGAATAATCAAAGTGATCAGAGTGATAAAACCAGCAGGCAAATGAAAATAGCCTGAATGTCCAATAATTCAGATTGATCAGCATGTTCAAAGTGAATATGACGTTAGAATTGACCGAATTCGTCAAATGGCATGCATAATCAAAGTGATCAGAGTGATAAAATCAACCAGGCAAATGAAAATAGCCTGAATGTCCAATAATTCAGATTGATCAGCATGTTCAAAGTGAATATGACGTTAGAATTGACCGAATTCGTCAAATGGCATGCATAATCAAAGTGATCAGAGTGATAAAATCAACCAGGCAAATCAAAATGCCTGAATGTCCAATAATTAAGATTGTTCAGCATGTTCAAAGTGAATATGACGTTGGAATTGACCGAATTCGTCAAATGACAAGAATAATCAAAGTGATCAGAGTGATAAAACCAGCCAGACTAATCAAAATTGCATGAATGCCCAATAATTCAGAATGTTCATCATGTTGAAACTGAATAGAACGTTGGAATTGACCGAATTCGTCAAATGACAAGAATAATCAAAGTGATCAGAGTGATAAAACCAGCCAGACTAATCAAAATAGCATGAATGCCCAATAATTCAGAATGTTCATCATGTTGAAACTGAATAGAACGTTGGAATTGACCGAATTCGTCAAATGGCAAGAGTATTCAAAGTGATCAGAGTGATAAAACCAGCCAGACTAATCAAAATAGCATGAATGCCCAATAATTCAGAAAGTTCATCACGTTGAAACTGAACAGAACGTTGGAATTGACCGAATTCATCGAATGGCAAGAATAATCAAAGTGATCAGAGTGATAAAACCAGCCAGACTAATCAAAATAGCCTGAATGCCCAATAATTCAGAATGTTCATCATGTTGAAACTGAACAGAACGTTGGAATTGACCGAATTCGTCAAATGGCAAGAGTATTCAAAGTGATCAGAGTGATAAAACCAGCCAGACTAATCAAAATAGCCTGAATGCCCAATAATTCAGAATGTTAATCATGTTGAAACTGAATAGAACGTTGGAATTGACCGAATTCATCAAATGACAAGAATAATCAAAGTGATCAGAGTGATAAAACCAACCAGACAAATCAAAATAGTCTGAATGTCCAATAATTCAGATTGTTCAGCATGTTCAAAGTGAATATGACGTTGGAATTGACCGAATTCGCCAAATGGCAAGAGTATACAAAGTGATCAGAGTGATAAAACCAGCCAGACTAATCAAAATAGCCTGAATGCCCAATAATTCAGAATGTTCATCATGTTGAAACTGAATAGAACGTTGGAATTGACCGAATTCGTCAAATGACAAGAATAATCAAAGTGATCAGAGTGATAAAACCAGCCAGACAAATGAAAATAGCCTGAATGTCCAATAATTCAGATTGTTCAGCATGTTCAAAGTTAATATGACGTTGAAATTGACCGAATTCGTCAAATGGCATGCATAATCAAAGTGATCAGAGTGATAAAACCAGCCAGACTAATCAAAATAGCCTGAATGCCCAATAATTCAGAATGTTCATCATGTTGAAACTGAATAGAACGTTGGATTTGACCGAATTCGTCAAATGGCAAGAGTATTCAAAGTGATCAGAGTGATAAAACAAGCCAGACTAATCAAAATAGCCTGAATGCCCAATAATTCAGAATGTTCATCATGTTGAAACTGAATAGAACGTTGGATTTGATCGAATTCGTCAAATGGCAAGAATAATCAAAGTGATCAGAGTGATAAAACCAGGCAGACAAATGAAAATAGAATGAAAGTGATCAGAGTGATAAAACCAACCAGACTAATCAAAATAGCCTGAATGCCCAATAACTCAGAATGTTCATCATGTTGAAACTGAATAGAACGTTGGATTTGACCGAATTCGTCAAATGGCGAGAGTATTCAAAGTGATCAGAGTGATAAAACCAACCAGACTAATCAAAATAGCCTGAATGCCCAATAATTCAGAATGTTCATCATGTTGAAACTGAACAGAACGTTGGAATTGACCGAATTCATCAAATGGCAAGAGTATTCAAAGTGATCAGAGTGATAAAACCAACCAGACTAATCAAAATAGCCTGAATGCCCAATAATTCAGAATGTTCATCATGTTGAAACTGAATAGAACGTTGGATTTGACCGAATTCGTCAAATGGCAAGAGTATTCAAAGTGATCAGAGTGATAAAACAAGCCAGACTAATCAAAATAGCCTGAATGCCCAATAATTCAGAAAGTTCATCATGTTGAAACTGAATATGACGTTGGAATTGACCGAATTCGTCAAATGGCAAGAATAATCAAAGTGATCAGAGTGATAAAACCAGGCAGACAAATGAAAATAGCCTGAATGTCCAATAATTAAGATTGTTCAGCATGTTCAAAGTGAATATGACGTTGTAATTGACCGAATTCGTCAAATGACAAGAATAATCAAAGTGATCAGAGTGATAAAACTAATCAAAATAGCCTGAATACCCAATAATTCAGAATGTTCATCATGTTGAAACTGAATAGAACGTTGGAATTGACCGAATTCGTCAAATGGCAAGAGTATTCAAAGTTATCAGAGTGATAAAACCAGCCAGACTAATCAAAATAGCATGAATGCCCAATAATTCAGAATGTTCATCATGTTGAAACTGAACAGAACGTTGGAATTGACCGAATTCGTCAAATGGCAAGAATAATCAAAGTGATCAGAGTGATAAAACCAGGCAGACAAATGAAAATAGCCTGAATGCCCAATAATTCAGAAAGTTCATCATGTTGAAACTGAATATGACGTTGGAATTGACCGAATTCGTCAAATGACAAGAATAATCAAAGTGATCAGAGTGATAAAACCAGGCAGACAAATGAAAATAGCCTGAATGTCCAATAATTAAGATTGTTCAGCGTGTTCAAAGTGAATATGACGTTGTAATTGACCGAATTCGTCAAATGACAAGAATAATCAAAGTGATCAGAGTGATAAAACTAATCAAAATAGCCTGAATACCCAATAATTCAGAAAGTTCATCATGTTGAAACTGAATAGAACGTTGGAATTGACCGAATTCGTCAAATGGCAAGAGTATTCAAAGTTATCAGAGTGATAAAACCAGCCAGACTAATCAAAATAGCATGAATGCCCAATAATTCAGAATGTTCATCATGTTGAAACTGAACAGAACGTTGGAATTGACCGAATTCGTCAAATGGCAAGAATAATCAAAGTGATCAGAGTGATAAAACCAGCCAGACAAATGAAAATAGCCTGAATGTCCAATAATTAAGATTGTTCAGCATGTTCAAAGTGAATATGACGTTGGAATTGACCGAATTCGTCAATTGGCAAGAATAATCAATGTGATCAGAGTGATAAAACCAGCCAGACTAATCAAAATAGCCTGAATGCCCAATAATTCAGAATGTTCATCATATTGAAACTGAATAGAACGTTGGAATTGACCGAATTCGTCAAATGGCAAGAGTATTCAAAGTGATCAGAGTGATAAAACCAGCCAGACTAATCAAAATAGCCTGAATGCCCAATAATTCAGAATGTTCATCATGTTGAAACTGAATATGACGTTGGAATTGACCGAATTCGTCAAATGGCAAGAATAATCAAAGTGATCAGAGTGATAAAACCAGTCAGACAAATGAAAATAGCCTGAATGTCCAATAATTAAGATTGTTCAGCATGTTCAAAGTGAATATGACGTTGTAATTGACCGAATTCGTCAAATGACAAGAATAATCAAAGTGATCAGAGTGATAAAACCAGCCAGACTAATCAAAATAGCCTGAATACCCAATAATTCAGAATGTTCATCATGTTGAAACTGAATAGAACGTTGGAATTGACCGAATTCGTCAAATGGCAAGAGTATTCAAAGTTATCAGAGTGATAAAACCAGCCAGACTAATCAAAATAGCATGAATGCCCAATAATTCAGAATGTTCATCATGTTGAAACTGAACAGAACGTTGGAATTGACCGAATTCGTCAAATGGCAAGAATAATCAAAGTGATCAGAGTGATAAAACCAGCCAGACTAATCAAAATAGCCTGAATGCCCAATAATTCAGAATGTTCATCATGTTGAAACTGAATATGACGTTAGAATTGACCAATTCGTCAAATGGCATGCATAATCAAAGTGATAAAACCAACCAGACAAATCAAAATAGTCTGAATGTCCAATAATTCAGATTGTTCAGCATGTTCAAAGTGAATTTGACGTCGGAATTGACCGAATTCGTCAAATGGCAAGAATAATCAAAGTGATCAGAGTGATAAAATCAGCCAGACAAATGAAAATAGCCAGAATGTTTAATAATTCAGATTGTTCAGCATGTTCAAAGTGAATATGACGTTGGAATTGACCGAATTCGTCAAATGACAAGAATAATCAAAGTGATCAGAGTGATAAAACCAGCCAGACAAATGAAAATAGCCTGAATGTCCAATAATTAAGATTGTTCAGCATGTTCAAAGTGAATATGACGTTGGAATTGACCGAATTCGTCAAATGACAAGAATAATCAAAGTGATCAGAGTGATAAAACCAGCCAGACTAATGAAAATAGCCTGAATGTCCAATAATTCAGATTGTTCAGCATGTTTAAACTGAATATTACGTTAGAATTGACCGAATTCGTCAAATGGCATGCATAATCAAAGTGATCAGAGTGATAAAACCAACCAGGCAAATCAAAATAGTCTGAATGTCCAATAATTCAGATTGTTCAGCATGTTCAAAGTGAATATGACGTTGGAATTGACCGAATTCGTCAAATGGCAAGAATAATCAAAGTGATCAGAGTGATAAAACCAGCCAGACTAATCAAAATAGCCTGAATGCCCAATAATTCAGAATGTTCATCATGTTGAAACTGAATAGAACGTTGGAATTGACCGAATTCGTCAAATGGCAAGAGTATTCAAAGTTATCAGAGTGATAAAACCAGCCAGACTAATCAAAATAGCATGAATGCCCAATAATTAAGATTGTTCAGCATGTTCAAAGTGAATATGACGTTGGAATTGACCGAATTCGTCAAATGGCAAGAATAATCAAAGTGATCAGAGTGATAAAAACAGCCAGACTAATCAAAATAGCCTGAATGCCCAATAATTCAGAATGTTCATCAGGTTGAAACTGAATATGACGTTAGAATTGACCGAATTCGTCAAATGGCATGCATAATCAAAGTGATAAAACCAACCAGACAAATCAAAATAGTCTGAATGTCCAATAATTCAGATTGTTCAGCATGTTCAAAGTGAATATGACGTCGGAATTGACCGAATTCGTCAAATGGCAAGAATAATCAAAGTGATCAGAGTGATAAAATCAGCCAGACAAATGAAAATAACCTGAATGTCCAATAATTCAGATTGTTCAGCATGTTTAAAGTGAATATGACGTTGGAATTGACCGAATTCGTCAAATGACAAGAATAACCAAAGTGATCAGAGTGATAAAACCAGCCAGACAAATGAAAATAGCCTGAATGTCCAATAATTAAGATTGTTCAGCATGTTCAAAGTGAATATGACGTTGGAATTGACCGAATTCGTCAAATGGCAAGAATAATCAAAGTGATCAGAGTGATAAAACCAGCCAGACTAATCAAAATAGCCTGAATGCCCAATAATTCAGAATGTTCATAATGTTGAAACTGAACAGAACGTTGGAATTGACCGAATTCGTCAAATGGCAAGAGTATTCAAAGTGATCAGAGTGATAAAACCAGCCAGGCTAATCAAAATAGCCTGAATGCCCAATAATTCAGAATGTTCATCATGTTGAAACTGAACAGAACGTTGGAATTGACCGAATTCGTCAAATGGCAAGAGTATACAAAGTGATCAGAGTGATAAAACCAGCCAGACTAATCAAAATAGCCTGAATGCCCAATAATTCAGAATGTTCATCATGTTGAAACTGAATGAACGTTGGAATTGACCGAATTCGTCAAATGACAAGAATAATCAAAGTGATCAGAGTGATAAAACCAGCCAGACTAATCAAAATAGCATGAATGCCCAATAATTCAGAATGTTCATCATGTTGAAACTGAACAGAACGTTGGAATTGACCGAATTCGTCAAATGGCAAGAATAATCAAAGTGATCAGAGTGATAAAACCAACAAGACTAATCAAAATAGCCTGAATGCCCAATAAAACCAGCCAGACAAATGAAAATTGCCTGAATGTCCAATAATTCAGATTGTTCAGCATGTTCAAAGCGAATATGACGTTGAAATTGACCGAATTCGTCAAATGACAAGAATAATCAAAGTGATCAGAGTGATAAAACCAGCCAGACAAATGAAAATATCCTGAATGTCCAATAATTCAGATTGTTCAGCATGTTCAAAGTGAATATGACGGTGAAATTGACTGAATTCGTCAAATGGCATGCATAATCAAAGTGATAAAACCAAGCAGACAAATCAAAATAGTCTGAATGTCCAATAATGCATGTTCAAAGTGAAAATGACGTTGGAATTGACCGAATTCGTCAAATGGCAAGAATAATCAAAGTGATCAGAGTGATAAAACCAGCCAGACAAATGAAAATAGCCTGAATGCCCAATAATTCAGAATGTTCATCATGTTGAAACTGAATAGAACGTTGGAATTGACCGAATTCGTCAAATGGCAAGAGTATTCAAAGTGATCAGAGTGATAAAACCAGCCAGACTAATCAAAATAGCTTGAATGCCCAATAATTCAGAATGTTCATCATGTTGAAACTGAATAGAACGTTGGAATTGACCGAATTCGTCAAATGGCAAGAATAATCAAAGTGATCAGAGTGATAAAACCAGCCAGACTAATCAAAATAGCCTGAATGCCCAATAATTCAGAATGTTCATCATGTTGAAACTGAATATGACGTTGGAATTGACCGAATTCGTCAAATGACAAGAATAATCAAAGTGATCAGAGTGATAAAACCAGCCAGACTAATCAAAATAGCCTGAATGCCCAATAATTAAGATTGTTCACCATGTTCAAAGTGAATATGACGTTAGAATTGACCGAATTCGTCAATTGGCAAGAATAACCAAAGTGATCAGAGTGATAAAACCAGCCAGACTAATCAAAATAGCCTGAATGCCCAATAATTCAGAATGTTCATCATGTTGAAACTGAATATGACGTTGGAATTGACCGAATTCGTCAAATGGCATGAATAATCAAAGTGATCAGAGTGATAAAACCAGCCAGGCAAATGAAAATAGCCTGAATGTCCAATAATTCAGATTGTTCTGCATGTTCAAAGTGAATATGACGTTGGAATTGACCGAATTCGTCAATTGGCAAGAATAATCAAAGTGATCAGAGTGATAAAACCAGCCAGACTAATCAAAATAGCCTGAATGCCCAATAAAACCAGCCAGACAAATGAAAATAGCCTGAATGTCCAATAAATCAGATTGTTCAGCATGTTCAAAGTGTATATGACTTTGAAATTGACCGAATTCGTCAAATGGCAAGAGTATTCAAAGTGATCAGAGTGATAAAACCAGCCAGACTAATCAAAATAGCCTGAATGCCCAATAATTCAGTATGTTCATCATGTTGAAACTGAATATGACGTTGGAATTGACCGAATTCGTCAAATGACAAGAATAATCAAAGTGATCAGAGTGTTAAAACCAGCCAGACTAATCAAAATAGCCTGAATGCCCAATAATTAAGATTGTTCAGCATGTTCAAAGTGAATATGACGTTGGAATTGACCGAATTGGTCAATTGGCAAGAATAATCAAAGTGATCAGAGTGATAAAACCAGCCAGACTAATCAAAATAGCCTGAATGCCCAATAATTCAGAATGTTCATCATGTTGATACTGAATAGAACGTTGGAATTGACCGAAATCGTCAAATGGCATAAGTATTCAAAGTGATCAGAGTGATAAAACCAACCAGACTAATCAAAATAGCCTGAATGCCCAATAAAACCAGCCAGACAAATGAAAATAGCCTGAATGTCCAATAATTCAGAATGTTCATCATGTTGAAACTGAATAGAACGTTGGAATTGACCGAATTCGTCAAATGGCAAGAGTATTCAAAGTGATCAGAGTGATAAAACCAGCCAGACTAATCAAAATAGCCTGAATGCTCACTTTGAACAGTGAATATGACGTTGAAATTGACCGAGTGATAAAACCAGCCAGACAAATGAAAATAGCCTGAATGCCCAATAATTCAGAATGTTCATCATGTTGAAACTGAATAGAACGTTGGAATTGACCGAATTCGTCAAATGGCAAGAGTATTCAAAGTGATCAGAGTGATAAAACCAGCCAGACTAATCAAAATAGCCTGAATGCCCAATAATTCAGAATGTTCATCATGTTGAAACTGAATAGAACGTTGGAATTGACCGAATTCGTCAAATGGCAAGAGTATTCAAAGTGATCAGAGTGATAAAACCAACCAGACTAATCAAAATAGCCTGAATGCCCAATAATTCAGAATGTTCATCATGTTGAAACGGAATATGACGTTGGAATTGACCGAATTCGTCAAATGACAAGAATAATCAAAGTGATCAGAGTGATAAAACCAGCCAGACTAATCAAAATAGCCTGAATGCCCAATAATTCAGAATGTTCATCATGTTGAAACTGAATATGACGTTGGAATTGACCGAAGTCGTCAAATGGCAAGAGTATTCAAAGTGATCAGAGTGATAAAACCAGCCAGACTAGTCAAAATAGCCTGAATGCCCAATAATTCAGAATGTTCATCATGTTGAAACTGAATATGACGTTGGAATTGACCGAATTCGTCAAATGGCATGAATAATCAAAGTGATCAGAGTGATAAAACCAGCCAGACTAATCAAAATAGCCTGAATACCCAATAAAACCAGCCAGGCAAATGAAAATAGCCTGAATGGCCAATAATTCAGATTGTTCAGCATGTTCAAAGTGAATATGACGTTGGAATTGACCGAATTCGTCAATTTTCAAGAATAATCAAAGTGATAAGAGTGATAAAACAGCCAGACTAATCAAAATAGCCTGAATGCCCAATAAAACCAGCCAGACAAATGAAAATAGCCTGAATGGCCAATAATTCAGATTGTTCAGCATGTTCAAAGTGAATATGACGTTGAAATTGACCGAATTCGTCAAATGACAAGAATAATCAAAGTGATCAGAGTGATAAAACCAGCCAGAATAATCAAAATAGCCTGAATGCCCAATAATTCAGAATGTTCATCATGTTGAAACTGAATAGAACGTTGGAATTGACCGAATTCGTCAAATGGCAAGAGTATTCAAAGTGATCAGAGTGATAAAACCAGCCAGACTAGTCAAAATAGCCTGAATGCCCAATAATTCAGAATGTTCATCATGTTGAAACTGAATATGACGTTGGAATTGACCGAATTCGTCAAATGACAAGAATAATCAAAGTGATCAGAGTGATAAAACCAGCCAGACTAATCAAAATAGCCTGAATGCCCAATAATTCAGAATGTTCATCATGTTGAAACTGAATATGACGTTGGAATTGACCGAATTCGTCAAATGACAAGAATAATCAAAGTGATCAGAGTGATAGAACCAGCAAGACAAATGAAAATAGCCTGAATGCCCAATAATTCAGAATGTTCATCATGTTGAAACTGAATATGACGTTGGAATTGACCGAATTCGTCAAATGACAAGAATAATCAAAGTGATCAGAGTGATAAAACCAGCCAGACTAATCAAAATAGCCTGAATGCCCAATAATTAAGATTGTTCAGCATGTTCAAAGTGAATATGACGTTGGAATTGACCGAATTCGTCAAATGACAAGAATAATCAAAGTGATCAGAGTGATAAAACCAGCCAGACTAATCAAAATAGCCTGAATGCCCAATAATTCAGAATGTTCATCATGTTGAAACTGAATATGACGTTGGAATTGACCGAATTCGTCAAATGGCATGAATAATCAAAGTGATCAGAGTGATAAAACCAGCCAGACTAATCAAAATAGCCTGAATACCCAATAAAACCAGCCAGGCAAATGAAAATAGCCTGAATGCCCAATAATTCAGAATGTTCATCATGTTGAAACTGAATATGACGTTGGAATTGACCGAATTCGTCAAATGGCATGAATAATCAAAGTGATCAGAGTGATAAAACCAGCCAGACTAATCAAAATAGCCTGAATACCCAATAAAACCAGCCAGGCAAATGAAAATAGCCTGAATGGCCAATAATTCAGATTGTTCAGCATGTTCAAAGTGAATATGACGTTGAAATTGACCGAATTCGTCAAATGACAAGAATAATCAAAGTGATCAGAGTGATAAAACCAGCCAGAATAATCAAAATAGCCTGAATGCCCAATAATTCAGAATGTTCATCATGTTGAAACTGAATAGAACGTTGGAATTGACCGAATTCGTCAAATGGCAAGAGTATTCAAAGTGATCAGAGTGATAAAACCAGCCAGACTAGTCAAAATAGCCTGAATGCCCAATAATTCAGAATGTTCATCATGTTGAAACTGAATATGACGTTGGAATTGACCGAATTCGTCAAATGACAAGAATAATCAAAGTGATCAGAGTGATAAAACCAGCCAGACTAATCAAAATAGCCTGAATGCCCAATAATTCAGAATGTTCATCATGTTGAAACTGAATATGACGTTGGAATTGACCGAATTCGTCAAATGACAAGAATAATCAAAGTGATCAGAGTGATAAAACCAGCCAGACTAATCAAAATAGCCTGAATGCCCAATAATTAAGATTGTTCAGCATGTTCAAAGTGAATATGACGTTGGAATTGACCGAATTCGTCAATTGGCAAGAATAATCAAAGTGATCAGAGTGATAAAACCAGCCAGACTAATCAAAATAGCCTGAATGCCCAATAATTCAGAATGTTCATCATGTTGAAACTGAATAGAACGTTGGAATTGACCGAATTCGTCCAATGGCATAAGTATTCAAAGTGATCAGAGTGATAAAACCAACCAGACTAATCAAAATAGCCTGAATGCCCAATAAAACCAGCCAGACAAATGAAAATAGCCTGAATGTCCAATAATTCAGATTGTTCAGCATGTTCGAAGTGAATATGACGTTGAAATTGACCGAATTCGTCAAATGGCATGCATAATCAAAGTGATCAGAGTGATAAAACCAAGCAGACAAATCAAAATAGTCTGAATGTCCAATAATTCAGATTGTTCAGCATGTTCAAAGTGAATATGACGTTGGAATTGACCGAATTCGTCAAATGGCAAGAATAATCAAAGTGATCAGAGTGATAGAACCAGCAAGACAAATGAAAATAGCCTGAATGCCCAATAATTCAGAATGTTCATCATGTTGAAACTGAATAGAACGTTGGAATTGACCGAATTCGTCAAATAGCAAGAGTATTCAAAGTGATCAGAGTGATAAAACCAGCCAGACTAATCAAAATAGCCTGAATGCCCAATAATTCAGAATGTTCATCATGTTGAAACTGAATATGACGTTGGAATTGACCGAATCGTCAAATGACAAGAATAATCAAAGTGATCAGAGTGATAAAACCAGCCAGACTAATCAAAATAGCCTGAATGCCAATAATTCAGAATGTTCATCATGTTGAAACTGAATATGACGTTGGAATTGACCGAATTCGTCAAATGACAAGAATAATCAAAGTGATCAGAGTGATAAAACCAGCCAGACTAATCAAAATAGCCTGAATGCTTAATAATTAAGATTGTTCAGCATGTTCAAAGTGAATATGACGTTGGAATTGACCGAATTCGTCAATTGGCAAGAATAATCAAAGTGATCAGAGTGATAAAACCAGCCAGACTAATCAAAATAGCCTGAATGCCCAATAATTCAGAATGTTCATCATGTTGAAACTGAATAGAACGTTGGAATTGACCGAATTCGTCAAATGGCATAACTATTCAAAGTGATCAGAGTGATAAAACCAACCAGACTAATCAAAATAGCCTGAATGCCCAATAAAACCAGCCAGACAAATGAAAATAGCCTGAATGTCCAATAATTCAGATTGTTCAGCATGTTCAAAGTGAATATGACGTTGAAATTGACCGAATTCGTCAAATGGCATGCATAATCAAAGTGATCAGAGTAATAAAACCAAGCAGACAAATCAAAATAGTCTGAATGTCCAATAATTCAGATTGTTCAGCATGTTCAAAGAGAATATGACGTTGGAATTGACCGAATTCGTCAAATGGCAAGAATAATAAAAGTGATTAGAGTGATAAAACCTGTCAGACAAATGAATAAAGCCTGAATGCCCAATAATTCAGAATGTTCATCATGTTGAAACTGAATAGAACATTGGAATTGACCGAATTCGTCAAATGGCAAGAGTATTCAAAGTGATCAGAGTGATAAAACCAGCCAGACTAATCAAAATAGCCTGAATGCCCAATAATTCAGAATGTTCATCATGTTGAAACTGAATATGACGTTGGAATTGACCGAATTCGTCAAATGACAAGAATAATCAAAGTGATCAGAGTGATAAAACCAGCCAGACTAATCAAAATAGCCTGAATGCCCAATAATTCAGAATGTTCATCATGTTGAAACTGAATATGACGTTGGAATTGACCGAATTCGTCAAATGACAAGAATAATCAAAGTGATCAGAGTGATAAAACCATCCAGACTAATCAAAATAGCCTGAATGTCCAATAAATCACATTGTTCAGCATGTTCAAAGTGAATATGACGTTGGAATTGACCGAATTCGTCAATTGGCAAGAATAATCAATGTGATCAGAGTGATAAAACCAGCCAGACTAATCAAAATAGCCTGAATGCCCAATAATTCAGAATGTTCATCATGTTGAAACTGAATATGACGTTGGAATTGACCGAATTCGTCAAATGGCATGAATAATCAAAGTGATCAGAGTGATAAAACCAGCCAGGCAAATGAAAATAGCCTGAATGTCCAATAATTCAGATTGTTCAGCATGTTCAAAGTGAATATGACGTTGGAATTGACCGAATTCGTCAATTGGCAAGAATAATCAAAGTGATCAGAGTGATAAAACCAGCCAGACTAATCAAAATAGCCTGAATGCCCAATAAAACCAGCCAGACAAGCAAAATAGCCTGAATGTCCAATAAATCACATTGTTCAGCATGTTCAAAGTGAATATGACGTTGAAATTGACCGAATTCGTCAAATGGCAAGAGTATTCAAAGTGATCAGAGTGATAAAACCAGCCAGACTAATCAAAATAGCCTGAATGCCCAATAATTCAGAATGTTCATCATGTTGAAACTGAATATGACGTTCGAATTGACCGAATTCGTCAAATGACAAGAATAATCAAAGTGATCAGAGTGATAAAACCAGCCAGACAAATCAAAATAGCCTGAATGCCCAATAATTCAGAATGTTCATCATGTTGAAACTGAATATGACGTTGGAATTGACCGAATTCGTCAAATGACAAGAATAATCAAAGTGATCAGAGTGATAAAACCAGCCAGACTAGTCAAAATAGCCTGAATGCCCAATAATTAAGATTGTTCAGCATGTTCAAAGTGAATATGACGTTGGAATTGACCGAATTCGTCAATTGGCAAGAATAATCAAAGTGATCAGAGTGATAAAACCAGCCAGGCTAATCAAAATAGCCTGAATGCCCAATAATTCAGAATGTTCATCATGTTGTAACTGAACAGAACGTTGGAATTGACCGAATTCGTCAAATGACAAGAATAATCAAAGTGATCAGAGTGATAAAACCAGCCAAACTAATCAAAATAGCCTGAATGCCCAATAATTCAGAATGTTCATAATGTTGAAACTGAACAGAACGTTGGAATTGACCGAATTCGTCAAATGGCAAGAATATTCAAAGTGATCAGAGTGATAAAACCAGCCAGGCTAATCAAAATAGCCTGAATGCCCAATAATTCAGAATGTTCATCATGTTGTAACTGAACAGAACGTTGGAATTGACCGAATTCGTCAAATGACAAGAATAATCAAAGTGATCAGAGTGATAAAACCAGCCAAACTAATCAAAATAGCCTGAATGCCCAATAATTCAGAATGTTCATCATGTTGAAACTGAATATGACGTTGGAATTGACCGAATTCGTCAAATGACAAGAATAATCAAAGTGATCAGAGTGATGAAACCAGCCAGACTAATCAAAATAGCCTGAATGCCCAATAATTAAGATTGTTCAGCATGTTCAAAGTGAATATGACGTTGGAATTGACCGAATTCGTCAATTGGCAAGAATAATCAAAGTGATCAGAGTGATAAAACCAGCCAGACTAATCAAAATAGCCTGAATGCCCAATAATTCAGAATGTTCATCATGTTGAAACTGAATATGACGTTGGAATTGACCGAATTCGTCACATGACAAGAATAATCAAAGTGATCAGAGTGATAAAACCAGCCAGACTAATCAAAATAGCATGAATGCCCAATAATTCAGAATGTTCATCATGTTGAAACTGAATATGACGTTGGAATTGACCGAATTCGTCAAATGACAAGAATAATCAAAGTGATCAGAGTGATAAAACCATCCAGACTAATCAAAATAGCCTGAATGCCCAATAATTAAGATTGTTCAGCATGTTCAAAGTGAATATGACGTTGGAATTGACCGAATTCGTCAATTGGCAAGAATAATCAATGTGATCAGAGTGATAAAACCAGCCAGACTAATCAAAATAGCCTGAATGCCCAATAAAACCAGCCAGACAAGCAAAATAGCCTGAATGTCCAATAAATCAGATTGTTCAGCATGTTCAAAGTGAATATGACGTTGAAATTGACCGAATTCGTCAAATGGCAAGAGTATTCAAAGTGATCAGAGTGATAAAACCAGCCAGACTAATCAAAATAGCCTGAATGCCCAATAATTCAGAATGTTCATCATGTTGAAACTGAATATGACGTTGGAATTGACCGAATTCGTCAAATGACAAGAATAATCAAAGTGATCAGAGTGATAAAACCAGCCAGACAAATCAAAATAGCCTGAATGCCCAATAATTCAGAATGTTCATCATGTTGAAACTGAATATGACGTTGGAATTGACCGAATTCGTCAAATGACAAGAATAATCAAAGTGATCAGAGTGATAAAACCAGCCAGACTAGTCAAAATAGCCTGAATGCCCAATAATTAAGATTGTTCAGCATGTTCAAAGTGAATATGACGTTGGAATTGACCGAATTCGTCAATTGGCAAGAATAATCAAAGTGATCAGAGTGTAAAACCAGCCAGGCAAATGAAAATAGCCTGAATGTCCAATAATTCAGATTGTTCAGCATGTTCAAAGTGAATATGACGTTGGAATTGACCGAATTCGTCAATTGGCAAGAATAATCAAAGTGATCAGAGTGATAAAACCAGCCAGACTAATCAAAATAGCCTGAATGCCCAATAATTCAGAATGTTCATAATGTTGAAACTGAACAGAACGTTGGAATTGACCGAATTCGTCAAATGGCAAGAGTATTCAAAGTGATCAGAGTGATAAAACCAGCCAGGCTAATCAAAATAGCCTGAATGCCCAATAATTCAGAATGTTCATCATGTTGAAACTGAACAGAACGTTGGAATTGACCGAATTCGTCAAATGGCAAGAGTATACAAAGTGATCAGAGTGATAAAACCAGCCAGACTAATCAAAATAGCCTGAATGCCCAATAATTCAGAATGTTCATCATGTTGAAACTGAATAGAACGTTGGAATTGACCGAATTCGTCAAATGGCAAGAATAATCAAAGTGATCAGAGTGATAAAACCAGCCAGACAAATCAAAATAGTCTGAATGTCCAATAATTCAGATTGTTCAGCTTGTTCAAAGTGAATATGACGTTGGAATTGACCGAATTCGTCAAATGGCAAGAGTATTCAAAGTGATCAGAGTGATAAAACCAGCCAGACTAAACAAAATAGCCTGAATGCCCAATAATTCAGAATGTTCATCATGTTGAAACTGAATAGAACGTTGGAATTTACCGAATTCGTCAAATGGCAAGAGTATTCAAAGTGATCAGTGTGATAAAACCAGCCAGACAAATCAAAATAGTCTGAATGTCCAATAATTCAGATTGTTCAGCATGTTCAAAGTGAATATGACGTTGGAATTGACCGAATTCGTCAATTGGCAAGAATAATCAAAGTGATCAGAGTGATAAAACCAGCCAGACTAATCAAAATAGCCTGAATGCCCAATAATTCAGAATGTTCATAATGTTGAAACTGAACAGAACGTTGGAATTGACCGAATTCGTCAAATGGCAAGAGTATTCAAAGTGATCAGAGTGATAAAACCAGCCAGGCTAATCAAAATAGCCTGAATGCCCAATAATTCAGAATGTTCATCATGTTGAAACTGAACAGAACGTTGGAATTGACCGAATTCGTCAAATGGCAAGAGTATACAAAGTGATCAGAGTGATAAAACCAGCCAGACTAATCAAAATAGCCTGAATGCCCAATAATTCAGAATGTTCATCATGTTGAAACTGAATAGAACGTTGGAATTGACCGAATTCGTCAAATGGCAAGAATAATCAAAGTGATCAGAGTGATAAAACCAGCCAGACAAATCAAAATAGTCTGAATGTCCAATAATTCAGATTGTTCAGCATGTTCAAAGTGAATATGACGTTGGAATTGACCGAATTCGTCAAATGGCAAGAGTATTCAAAGTGATCAGAGTGATAAAACCAGCCAGACTAATCAAAATAGCATGAATGCCCAATAATTCAGAATGTTCATCATGTTGAAACTGAATAGAACGTTGGAATTGACCGAATTCGTCAAATGGCAAGAGTATTTAAAGTGATCAGAGTGATAAAACCAGCCAGACTAATCAAAATAGCCTGAATGCCCAATAATTCAGAATGTTCATCATGTTGAAACTGAATATGACGTTGGAATTGACCGAATTCGTCAAATGACAAGAATAATCAAAGTGATCAGAGTGATAAAACCAGCCAGACTAATCAAAATAGCCTGAATGCCCAATAATTCAGAATGTTCATCATGTTGAAACTGAATATAACGTTGGAATTGACCGAATTCGTCAAATGACAAGAATAATCAAAGTGATCAGAGTGATAAAACCAGCCAGACTAATCAAAATAGCCTGAATGCCCAATAATTAAGATTGTTCAGCATTTCAAAGTGAATATGACGTTGGAATTGACCGAATTCGTCAATTGGCAAGAATAATCAAAGTGATCAGAGTGATAAAACCAGCCAGACTAATAAAAAAATAGCCTGAATGCCCAATAATTCAGATTGTTCAGCATGTTCAAAGTGAATATGACGTTGGAATTGACCGAATTCGTCAATTGGCAAGAATAATCAAAGTGATCAGAGTGATAAAACCAGCCAGACTAATCAAAATAGCCTGAATGCCCAATAAAACCAGCCAGACAAATGAAAATAGCCTGAATGTCCAATAAATCAGATTGTTCAGCATGTTCAAAGTGTATATGACTTTGAAATTGACCGAATTCGTCAAATGGCAAGAGTATTCAAAGTGATAAAACCAGCCAGACTAATCAAAATAGCCTGAATGCCCAATAATTCAGAATGTTCATCATGTTGAAACTGAATATGACGTTGGAATTGACCGAATTCGTCAAATGACAAGAATAATCAAAGTGATCAGAGTGATAAAACCAGCCAGACTAATCAAAATAGCCTGAATGGCCAATAATTCAGATTGTTCAGCATGTTCAAAGTGAATATGACGTTGGAATTGACCGAATTCGTCAATTGGCAAGAATAATCAAAGTGATCAGAGTGATAAAACCAGCCAGACTAATCAAAATAGCCTGAATGCCCAATAATTCAGAATGTTCATCATGTTGAAACTGAATAGAACGTTGGAATTGACCGAATTCGTCAAATGACATAAGTATTCAAAGTGATCAGAGTGATAAAACCAACCAGACTAATCAAAATAGCCTGAATGCCCAATAAAACCAGCCAGACAAATGAAAATAGCCTGAATGTCCAATAATTCAGATTGTTCAGCATGTTCAAAGTGAATATGACGTTGAAATTGACCGAATTCGTCAAATGGCGTGCATAATCAAAGTGATCAGAGTGATAAAACCAAGCAGACAAATCAAAATAGTCTGAATGTCCAATAATTCTGATTGTTCAGCATGTTGAAACTGAATATGACGTTGGAATTGACCGAATTCGTCAAATGACAAGAATAATCAAAGTGATCAGAGTGATAAAACCAGCCAGACTAATCAAAATAGCCTGAATGCCCAATAATTAAGATTGTTCAGCATTTCAAAGTGAATATGACGTTGGAATTGACCGAATTCGTCAATTGGCAAGAATAATCAAAGTGATCAGAGTGATAAAACCAGCCAGACTAATAAAAAAATTGCCTGAATGCCCAATAATTCAGATTGTTCAGCATGTTCAAAGTGAATATGACGTTGGAATTGACCGAATTCGTCAATTGGCAAGAATAATCAAAGTGATCAGAGTGATAAAACCAGCCAGACTAATCAAAATAGCCTGAATGCCCAATAAAACCAACCAGACAAATGAAAATAGCCTGAATGTCCAATAAATCAGATTGTTCAGCATGTTCAAAGTGTATATGACTTTGAAATTGACCGAATTCGTCAAATGGCAAGAGTATTCAAAGTGATAAAACCAGCCAGACTAATCAAAATAGCCTGAATGCCCAATAATTCAGAATGTTCATCATGTTGAAACTGAATATGACGTTGGAATTGACCGAATTCGTCAAATGACAAGAATAATCAAAGTGATCAGAGTGATAAAACCAGCCAGACTAATCAAAATAGCCTGAATGCCCAATAATTCAGATTGTTCAGCATGTTCAAAGTGAATATGACGTTGGAATTGACCGAATTCGTCAATTGGCAAGAATAATCAAAGTGATCAGAGTGATAAAACCAGCCAGACTAATCAAAATAGCCTGAATGCCCAATAATTCAGAATGTTCATCATGTTGAAACTGAATAGAACGTTGGAATTGACCGAATTCGTCAAATGACATAAGTATTCAAAGTGATCAGAGTGATAAAACCAACCAGACTAATCAAAATAGCCTGAATGCCCAATAAAACCAGCCAGACAAATGAAAATAGCCTGAATGTCCAATAATTCAGATTGTTCAGCATGTTCAAAGTGAATATGACGTTGAAATTGACCGAATTCGTCAAATGGCGTGCATAATCAAAGTGATCAGAGTGATAAAACCAAGCAGACAAATCAAAATAGTCTGAATGTCCAATAATTCTGATTGTTCAGCATGTTCAAAGTGAATATGACGTTGAAATTGACCGAATTCGTCAAATGGCGTGCATAATCAAAGTGATCAGAGTGATAAAACCAAGCAGACAAATCAAAATAGTCTGAATGTCCAATAATTCTGATTGTTCAGCATGTTCAAAGTGAATATGACGTTGGAATTGACCGAATTCGTCAAATGGCAAGAATAATCAAAGTGATCAGAGTGATAAAACCAGCCAGACAAATGAAAATAGCCTGAATGCCCAATAATTCAGAATGTTCATCATGTTGAAACTGAATAGAACGTTGGAATTGACCGAATTCGTCAAATGGCAAGAGTATTCAAAGTGATCAGAGTGATAAAACCAGCCAGACTAATCAAAATAGCCTGAATGCTCAATAATTCAGAATGTTCATCATGTTGAAACTGAATATGACGTTGGAATTGACCGAATTCGTCAAATTACAAGAATAATCAAAGTGATCAGAGTGATAAAACCAGCCAGACTAATCAAAATAGCCTGAATGCCCAATAATTAAGATTGTTCAGCATGTTCAAAGTGAATATGACGTTGGAATTGACCGAATTCGTCAATTGGCAAGAATAATCAAAGTGATCAGAGTGTAAAACCAGCCAGGCAAATGAAAATAGCCTGAATGTCCAATAATTCAGATTGTTGAGCGTTCAAAGTGAATATGACGTTGAAATTGACCGAATTCGTCAAATGGCATGCATAATCAAAGTGATAAAACCAAGCAGACAAATCAAAATAGTCTGAATGTCCAATAATTCAGATTGTTCAGCATGTTCCAACTGAATAGAACGTTGGAATTGACGGAATTCGTCAAATGGCAAGAGTATTCAAAGTGATCAGAGTGATAAAACCAGCCAGACTAATCAAAATAGCCTGAATGCCCAATAATTCAGAATGTTCATCATGTTGAAACTGAATATGACGTTGGAATTGACCGAATTCGTCAAATGACAAGAATAATCAAAGTGATCAGAGTGATAAAACCAGCCAGACTAATCAAAATAGCCTGAATGCCCAATAATTAAGATTGTTCAGCATGTTCAAAGTGAATATGACGTTGGAATTGACCGAATTCGTCAATTGGCAAGAATAATCAAAGTGATCAGAGTGATAAAACCAGCCAGACTAATCAAAATAGCCTGAATGCCCAATAATTCAGAATGTTCATCATGTTGAAACTGAATATGACGTTGGTTGACCGAATTCGTCAAATGGCATGAATAATCAAAGTGATCAGAGTGATAAAACCAGCCAGACAAATGAAAATAGCCTGAATGTGCAATAATTAAGATTGTTCAGCATGTTCAAAGTGAATATGACGTTGGAATTGACCGAATTCGTCAATTGGCAAGAATTATCAAAGTGATCAGAGTGATAAAACCAGCCAGACTAATCAAAATAGCCTGAATGCCCAATAATTCAGAATGTTAATCATGTTGAAACTGAATAGAACGTTGGAATTGACCGAATTCGTCAAATGGCAAGAGTATTCAAAGTGATCAGAGGGATAAAACTAGCCAGACAAATGAAAATAGCCTGAATGTCCAGTAATAAAGATTGTTCAGCATGTTCAAAGTGAATATGACGTTGGAATTGACCGAATTCGTCAAATGACAAGAATAATAAAAGTGATCAGAGTGATAAAACCAGCCAGACTAATCAAAATAGCATGAATGCCCAATAATTCAGAATGTTCATCATGTTGAAACTGAATAGACCGAATTCGTCAAATGGCAAGAGTATTCAAAGTGATCAGAGTGATAAAACCAACCAGACTAATCAAAATAGCCTGAATGCCCAATAATTCAGAATGTTCATCATGTTGAAACTGAATAGAACGTTGGAATTGACCGAATTCGTCAAATGGCAAGAGTATTCAAAGTGATCAGAGTGATAAAACCAGCCAGACTAATCAAAATAGCATGAATGCCCAATAATTCAGAATGTTCATCATGTTGAAACTGAACAGAATGTTGGATTTGACCGAATTCGTCAAATGGCAAGAATAACCAAAGTGATCAGAGTGATAAAACCAGCCAGACTAATCAAAATAGCATGAATGCCCAATAATTCAGAATGTTCATCATGTTGAAACTGAATAGAACGTTGAAATTGACCGAATTCGTCAAACGGCAAGAGTATTCAAAGTGATCAGAGTGATAAAACCAGCCAGACTAATCAAAATAGCCTGAATGCCCAATAATTCAGAATGTTCATCATGTTGAAACTGAATATGACGTTAGAATTGACCGAATTCGTCAAATGGCATGCATAATCAAAGTGATAAAACCAACCAGACAAATCAAAATAGACTGAATGTCCAATAATTCAGATTGTTCAGCATGTTCAAAGTGAATATGACGTCGGAATTGACCGAATTCGTCAAATGGCAAGAATAATCAAAGTGATCAGAGTGATAAAATCAGCCAGACAAATGAAAATAGCCTGAATGTCCAATAATTCAGATTGTTCAGCATGTTCAAAGTGAATATGACGTTGGAATTGACCGAATTCGTCAAATGACAATAATAATCAAAGTGATCAGAGTGATAAAACCAGCCAGACAAATGAAAATAGCCTGAATGTCCAATAATTCAGAATGTTCATCATGTTGAAACTGAACAGAACGTTGGAATTGACCGAATTCGTCAAATGGCAAGAATAATCAAAGTGATCAGAGTGATAAAACCAGCCAGACTAATCAAAATAGCCTGAATGCCCAATAATTCAGAATGTTCATCATGTTGAAACTGAATATGACGTTAGAATTGACCGAATTCGTCAAATGGCATGCATAATCAAAGTGATAAAACCAACCAGACAAATCAAAATAGACTGAATGTCCAATAATTCAGATTGTTCAAAGTGAATATGACGTCGGAATTGACCGAATTCGTCAAATGGCAAGAATAATCAAAGTGATCAGAGTGATAAAACCAGCCGGACTAATCAAAAAGCCTGAATGCCCAATAATTCAGAATGTTCATCATGTTGAAACTGAATAGAACGTTGGAATTGACCGAATTCGTCAAATGGCAAGAGTATTCAAAGTGATCAGAGTGATAAAACCAGCCAGACTAATCAAAATAGCATGAATGCCCAATAATTCAGAATGTTCATCATGTTGAAACTGAACAGAACGTTGGAATTGACCGAATTCGTCAAATGGCAAGAATAATCAAAGTGATCAGAGTGATAAAACCAGCCAGACTAATCAAAATAGCCTGAATGCCCAATAATTCAGAATGTTAATCATGTTGAAACTGAATAGAACGTTGGAATTGACCGAATTCGTCAAATGGCAAGAGTATTCAAAGTGATCAGAGGGATAAAACTAGCCAGACAAATGAAAATAGCCTGAATGTCCAATAATTAAGATTGTTCAGCATGTTCAAAGTGAATATGACGTTGGAATTGACCGAATTCGTCAAATGACAAGAATAATCAAAGTGATCAGAGTGATAAAACCAGCCAGACTAATCAAAATAGCATGAATGCCCAATAATTCAGAATGTTCATCATGTTGAAACTGAATAGAACGTTGGAATTGACCGAATTCGTCAAATGGCAAGAGTATTCAAAGTGATCAGAGTGATAAAACCAGCCAGACTAATCAAAATGGCATGAATGCCCAATAATTCAGAATGTTCATCATGTTGAAACTGAACAGAATGTTGGATTTGACCGAATTCGTCAAATGGCAAGAATAATCAAAGTGATCAGAGTGATAAAACCAGCCAGACTAATCAAAATAGCATGAATGCCCAATAATTCAGAATGTTCATCATGTTGAAACTGAATAGAACGTTGAAATTGACCGAATTCGTCAAATGGCAAGAGTATTCAAAGTGATCAGAGTGATAAAACCAGCCAGACTAATCAAAATAGCCTGAATGCCCAATAATTCAGAATGTTCATCATGTTGAAACTGAATATGACGTTAGAATTGACCGAATTCGTCAAATGGCATGCATAATCAAAGTGATAAAACCAACCAGACAAATCAAAATAGACTGAATGTCCAATAATTCAGATTGTTCAGCATGTTCAAAGTGAATATGACGTCGGAATTGACCGAATTCGTCAAATGGCAAGAATAATCAGAGTGATAAAATCAGCCAGACAAATGAAAATAGCCTGAATGTCCAATAATTCAGATTGTTCAGCATGTTCAAAGTGAATATGACGTTGGAATTGACCGAATTCGTCAAATGACAATAATAATCAAAGTGATCAGAGTGATAAAACCAGCCAGAAAAATGAAAATAGCCTGAATGTCCAATAATTCAGAATGTTCATCATGTTGAAACTGAACAGAACGTTGGAATTGACCGAATTCGTCAAATGGCAAGAATAATCAAAGTGATCAGAGTGATAAAACCAGCCAGACTAATCAAAATAGCCTGAATGCCCAATAATTCAGAATGTTCATCATGTTGAAACTGAATATGACGTTAGAATTGACCGAATTCGTCAAATGGCATGCATAATCAAAGTGATAAAACCAACCAGACAAATCAAAATAGACTGAATGTCCAATAATTCAGATTGTGCAGCATGTTCAAAGTGAATATGACGTCGGAATTGACCGAATTCGTCAAATGGCAAGAATAATCAAAGTGATCAGAGTGATAAAACCAGCCAGACTAATCAAAATAGCCTGAATGCCCAATAATTCAGAATGTTCATCATGTTGAAACTGAATAGAACGTTGGAATTGACTGAATTCGTCAAATGGCAAGAGTATTCAAAGTGATCAGAGTGATAAAACCAGCCAGACTAATCAAAATAGCATGAATGCCCAATAATTCAGAATGTTCATCATGTTGAAACTGAACAGAACGTTGGAATTGACCGAATTCGTCAAATGGCAAGAATAATCAAAGTGATCAGAGTGATAAAACCAGCCAGACTAATCAAAATAGCCTGAATGCCCAATAATTCAGAATGTTCATCATGTTGAAACTGAACAGAACGTTGGAATTGACCGAATTCGTCAAATGGCAAGAGTATTCAAAGTGATCAGAGTGATAAAACCAGCCAGACTAATCAAAATAGCCTGAATGCCCAATAATTCAGAATGTTCATAATGTTGAAACTGAACAGAACGTTGGAATTGACCGAATTCGTCAAATGGCAAGAGTATTCAAAGTGATCAGAGTGATAAAAATAGCCAGGCTAATCAAAATAGCCTGAATGCCCAATAATTCAGAATGTTCATCATGTTGAAACTGAACAGAACGTTGGAATTGACCGAATTCGTCAAATGGCAAGAGTATACAAAGTGATCAGAGTGATAAAACCAGCCAGACTAATCAAAATAGCCTGAATGCCCAATAATTCAGAATGTTCATCATGTTGAAACTGAATAGAACGTTGGAATTGACCGAATTCGTCAAATGACAAGAATAATCAAAGTGATCAGAGTGATAAAACCAGCCAGACAAATGAAAATAGCCTGAATGTCCAATAATTCAGATTGTTCAGCATGTTCAAAGTGAATATGACGTTGAAATTGACCGAATTCGTCAAATGGCATGCATAATCAAAGTGATCAGAGTGATAAAACCAACCAGACAAATCAAAATAGTCTGAATGTCCAATAATTCAGATTGTTCAGCATGTTCAAAGTGAATATGACGTTGGAATTGACCGAATTCGTCAAATGGCAAGAGTATTCAAAGTGATCAGAGTGATAAAACCAGCCAGACTAATCAAAATAGCATGAATGCCCAATAATTCAGAATGTTCATCATGTTGAAACTCAACAGAACGTTGGAATTGACCGAATTCGTCAAATGGCAAGAATAATCAAAGTGATCAGAGTGATAAAACCAGACAGACTAATCAAAAGAGCCTGAATGCCCAATAATTCAGAATGTTCATCATGTTGAAACTGAACAGAACGTTGGAATTGACCGAATTCGTCAAATGGCAAGAGAATTCAAAGTGATCAGAGTGATAAAACCAGCCGACTAATCAAAATAGCCTGAATGCCCAATAATTCAGAATGTTCATAATGTTGAAACTGAACAGAACGTTTGAATTGACCGAATTCGTCAAATGGCAAGAGTATTCAAAGTGATCAGAGTGATAAAACCAGCCAGGCTAATCAAAATAGCCTGAATGCCCAATAATTCAGAATGTTCATCATGTTGAAACTGAACAGAACGTTGGAATTGACCGAATTCGTCAAATGGCAAGAGTATACAAAGTGATCAGAGTGATAAAACCAGCCATACTAATCAAAATAGCCTGAATGCCCAATAATTCAGAATGTTCATCATGTTGAAACTGAATAGAACGTTGGAATTGACCGAATTCGTCAAATGACAAGAATAATCAAAGTGATCAGAGTGATAAAACCAGCCAGACAAATGAAAATAGCCTGAATGTCCAATAATTCAGATTGTTCAGCATGTTCAAAGTGACGTTGAAATTGACCGAATTCGTCAAATGGCATGCATAATCAAAGTGATCAGAGTGATAAAACCAACCACACAAATCAAAATAGTCTGAATGTCCAATAATTCAGATTGTTCAGCATGTTCAAAGTGAATATGACGTTGGAATTGACCGAATTCGTCAAATGGCAAGAATAATCAAAGTGATCAGAGTGATAAAACCAGCCAGACAAATGAAAATAGCCTGAATGTCCAATAATTAAGATTGTTCAGCATGTTCAAAGTGAATATGGCGTTGGAATTGACCGAATTCGTCAATTGGCAAGAATAATCAAAGTGATCAGAGTGATAATACCAGCCAGACTAATCAAAATAGCCTGAATGCCCAATAATTCAGAATGTTCATCATGTTGAAACTGAATAGAACGTTGGAATTGACCGAATTCGTCAAATGGCAAGAATAATCAAAAAAAAAATAAAAAAAAATAGCCAGGCTAATCAAAATAGCCTGAATGCCCAATAATTCAGAATGTTCATCATGTTGAAACTGAACAGAACGTCGGAATTGACCGAATTCGTCAAATGGCAAGAGTATACAAAGTGATCAGAGTGATAAAACCAGCCAGACTAATCAAAATAGCCTGAATGCCCAATAATTCAGAATGTTCATCATGTTGAAACTGAATAGAACGTTGGAATTGACCGAATTCGTCAAATGACAAGAATAATCAAAGTGATCAGAGTGATAAAACCAGCCAGACAAATGAAAATAGCCTGAATGTCCAATAATTCAGATTGTTCAGCATGTTCAAAGTGAATATGACGTTGAAATTGACCGAATTCGTCAAATGGCATGCATAATCAAAGTGATCAGAGTGATAAAACCAACCAGACAAATCAAAATAGTCTGAATGTCCAATAATTCAGATTGTTCAGCATGTTGAAACTGAACAGAACGTTGGAATTGACCGAATTCGTCAAATGGCAAGAATAATCAAAGTGATCAGAGTGATAAAACCAGCCAGACTAATCAAAATAGCCTGAATGCCCAATAATTCAGAATGTTCATCATGTTGAAACTGAATATGACGTTAGAATTGACCGAATTCGTCAAATGGCATGCATAATCAAAGTGATAAAACCAACCAGACAAATCAAAATAGACTGAATGTCCAATAATTCAGATTGTTCAGCATGTTCAAAGTGAATATGACGTCGGAATTGACCGAATTCGTCAAATGGCAAGAATAATCAAAGTGATCAGAGTGATAAAACCAGCCAGACTAATCAAAATAGCCTGAATGCCCAATAATTCAGAATGTTCATCATGTTGAAACTGAACAGAACGTCGGAATTGACCGAATTCGTCAAATGGCAAGAGTATACAAAGTGATCAGAGTGACAAAACCAGCCAGACAAATGAAAATAGCCTGAATGTCCAATAATTCAGATTGTTCAGCATGTTCAAAGTGAATATGACGTTGGAATTGACCGAATTCGTCAAATGACAAGAATAATCAAAGTGATCAGAGTGATAAAACCAGCCAGACAAATGAAAATAGCCTGAATGTCCAATAATTCAGATTGTTCAGCATGTTTAAAGTGAATATGACGTTGGAATTAACCGAATTCGTCAAATGACAAGAATAATCAAAGTGATCAGAGTGATAAAACCAGCCAGAAAAATGAAAATAGCCTGAATGTCCAATAATTCAGAATGTTCATCATGTTGAAACTGAACAGAACGTTGGAATTGACCGAATTCGTCAAATGGCAAGAATAATCAAAGTGATCAGAGTGATAAAACCAGCCAGACTAATCAAAATAGCCTGAATGCCCAATAATTCAGAATGTTCATCATGTTGAAACTGAATATGACGTTAGAATTGACCGAATTCGTCAAATGGCATGCATAATCAAAGTGATAAAACCAACCAGACAAATCAAAATAGACTGAATGTCCAATAATTCAGATTGTTCAGCATGTTCAAAGTGAATATGACGTCGAAATTGACCGAATTCGTCAAATGGCAAGAATAATCAAAGTGATCAGAGTGATAAAACCAGCCAGACTAATCAAAATAGCCTGAATGCCCAATAATTCAGAATGTTCATCATGTTGAAACTGAATAGAACGTTGGAATTGACTGAATTCGTCAAATGGCAAGAGTATTCAAAGTGATCAGAGTGATAAAACCAGCCAGACTAATCAAAATAGCATGAATGCCCAATAATTCAGAATGTTCATCATGTTGAAACTGAACAGAACGTTGGAATTGACCGAATTCGTCAAATGGCAAGAATAATCAAAGTGATCAGAGTGATAAAACCAGCCAGACTAATCAAAATAGCCTGAATGCCCAATAATTCAGAATGTTCATCATGTTGAAACTGAACAGAACGTTGGAATTGACCGAATTCGTCAAATGGCAAGAGTATTCAAAGTGATCAGAGTGATAAAACCAGCCAGACTAATCAAAATAGCCTGAATGCCCAATAATTCAGAATGTTCATAATGTTGAAACTGAACAGAACGTTGGAATTGACCGAATTCGTCAAATGGCAAGAGTATTCAAAGTGATCAGAGTGATAAAAATAGCCAGGCTAATCAAAATAGCCTGAATGCCCAATAATTCAGAATGTTCATCATGTTGAAACTGAACAGAACGTTGGAATTGACCGAATTCGTCAAATGGCAAGAGTATACAAAGTGATCAGAGTGATAAAACCAGCCAGACTAATCAAAATAGCCTGAATGCCCAATAATTCAGAATGTTCATCATGTTGAAACTGAATAGAACGTTGGAATTGACCGAATTCGTCAAATGACAAGAATAATCAAAGTGATCAGAGTGATAAAACCAGCCAGACAAATGAAAATAGCCTGAATGTCCAATAATTCAGATTGTTCAGCATGTTCAAAGTGAATATGACGTTGAAATTGACCGAATTCGTCAAATGGCATGCATAATCAAAGTGATCAGAGTGATAAAACCAACCAGACAAATCAAAATAGTCTGAATGTCCAATAATTCAGATTGTTCAGCATGTTCAAAGTGAATATGACGTTGGAATTGACCGAATTCGTCAAATGGCAAGAGTATTCAAAGTGATCAGAGTGATAAAACCAGCCAGACTAATCAAAATAGCATGAATGCCCAATAATTCAGAATGTTCATCATGTTGAAACTCAACAGAACGTTGGAATTGACCGAATTCGTCAAATGGCAAGAATAATCAAAGTGATCAGAGTGATAAAACCAGACAGACTAATCAAAATAGCCTGAATGCCCAATAATTCAGAATGTTCATCATGTTGAAACTGAACAGAACGTTGGAATTGACCGAATTCGTCAAATGGCAAGAGAATTCAAAGTGATCAGAGTGATAAAACCAGCCGACTAATCAAAATAGCCTGAATGCCCAATAATTCAGAATGTTCATAATGTTGAAACTGAACAGAACGTTTGAATTGACCGAATTCGTCAAATGGCAAGAGTATTCAAAGTGATCAGAGTGATAAAACCAGCCAGGCTAATCAAAATAGCCTGAATGCCCAATAATTCAGAATGTTCATCATGTTGAAACTGAACAGAACGTTGGAATTGACCGAATTCGTCAAATGGCAAGAGTATACAAAGTGATCAGAGTGATAAAACCAGCCATACTAATCAAAATAGCCTGAATGCCCAATAATTCAGAATGTTCATCATGTTGAAACTGAATAGAACGTTGGAATTGACCGAATTCGTCAAATGACAAGAATAATCAAAGTGATCAGAGTGATAAAACCAGCCAGACAAATGAAAATAGCCTGAATGTCCAATAATTCAGATTGTTCAGCATGTTCAAAGTGACGTTGAAATTGACCGAATTCGTCAAATGGCATGCATAATCAAAGTGATCAGAGTGATAAAACCAACCACACAAATCAAAATAGTCTGAATGTCCAATAATTCAGATTGTTCAGCATGTTCAAAGTGAATATGACGTTGGAATTGACCGAATTCGTCAAATGGCAAGAATAATCAAAGTGATCAGAGTGATAAAACCAGCCAGACAAATGAAAATAGCCTGAATGTCCAATAATTAAGATTGTTCAGCATGTTCAAAGTGAATATGGCGTTGGAATTGACCGAATTCGTCAATTGGCAAGAAT
The DNA here is from genome assembly GCA_958296145.1 of Hydrotaea cyrtoneurina. NCBI lineage: Eukaryota > Metazoa > Arthropoda > Insecta > Diptera > Muscidae > Hydrotaea > Hydrotaea cyrtoneurina. The sequence goes on from OY282513.1 coordinate 81,219,852, forward strand.
AATCAAAGTGATCAGAGTGATGATACCAGCCAGACTAATCAAAATAGCCTGAATGCCCAATAATTCAGAATGTTCATCATGTTGAAACTGAATAGAACGTTGGAATTGACCGAATTCGTCAAATGGCAAGAATAATCAAAAAAAAAATAAAAAAAAATAGCCAGGCTAATCAAAATAGCCTGAATGCCCAATAATTCAGAATGTTCATCATGTTGAAACTGAACAGAACGTCGGAATTGACCGAATTCGTCAAATGGCAAGAGTATACAAAGTGATCAGAGTGATAAAACCAGCCAGACTAATCAAAATAGCCTGAATGCCCAATAATTCAGAATGTTCATCATGTTGAAACTGAATAGAACGTTGGAATTGACCGAATTCGTCAAATGACAAGAATAATCAAAGTGATCAGAGTGATAAAACCAGCCAGACAAATGAAAATAGCCTGAATGTCCAATAATTCAGATTGTTCAGCATGTTCAAAGTGAATATGACGTTGAAATTGACCGAATTCGTCAAATGACATGCATAATCAAAGTGATCAGAGTGATAAAACCAACCAGACAAATCAAAATAGTCTGAATGTCCAATAATTCAGATTGTTCAGCATGTTCAAAGTGAATATGACGTTGGAATTGACCGAATTCGTCAAATGGCAAGAGTATTCAAAGTGATCAGAGTGATAAAACCAGCCAGACTAATCAAAATAGCCTGAATGCCCAATAATTCAGAATGTTCATAATGTTGAAACTGAACAGAACGTTTGAATTGACTGAATTCGTCAAATGGCAAGAGTATTCAAAGTGATCAGAGTGATAAAACCAGCCAGACTAATCAAAATAGCCTGAATGCCCAATAATTCAGAATGTTCATCATGTTGAAACTGAATAGAACTTTGGAATTGACCGAATTCGTCAAATGGCAAGAGTATTCAAAGTGATCAGAGTGATAAAACCAACCAGACTAATCAAAATAGCCTGAATGCCCAATAATTCAGAATGTTCATCATGTTGAAACTGAATAGAACGTTGGAATTGACCGAATTCGTCAAATGGCAAGAGTATTCAAAGTGATCAGAGTGATAAAACCAGCCAGACTAATCAAAATAGCCTGAATGCCCAATAATTCAGAATGTTCATCATGTTGAAACTGAATATGACGTTGGAATTGACCGAATTCGTCAAATGACAAGAATAATCAAAGTGATCAGAGTGATAAAACCAGGCAGACAAATGAAAATAGCCTGAATGTCCAATAATTAAGATTGTTCAAAGTGAATATGACGTTGGAATTGACCGAATTCGTCAAATGACAAGAATAATCAAAGTGATCAGAGTGATAAAACCATCCAGACTAATCAAAATAGCATGAATGCCCAATAATTCAGAAAGTTCATCATGTTGAAACTGAACAGAACGTTGGAATTGACCGAATTCATCGAATGGCAAGAATAATCAAAGTGATCAGAGTGATAAAACCAGCCAGACTAATCAAAATAGCCTGAATGCCCAATAATTCAGAATGTTCATCATGTTGAAACTGAACAGAACGTTGGAATTGACCGAATTCATCGAATGGCAAGAATAATCAAAGTGATCAGAGTGATAAAACCAGCCAGACTAATCAAAATAGCCTGAATGCCCAATAATTCAGAATGTTCATCATGTTGAAACTGAACAGAACGTTGGAATTGACCGAATTCGTCAAATGGCAAGAGTATACAAAGTGATCAGAGTGATAAAACCAGCCAGACTAATCAAAATAGCATGAATGCCCAATAATTCAGAAAGTTCATCATGTTGAAACTGAACAGAACGTTGGAATTGACCGAATTCATCGAATGGCAAGAATAATCAAAGTGATCAGAGTGATAAAACCAGCCAGACTAATCAAAATAGCCTGAATGCCCAATAATTCAGAATGTTCATCATGTTGAAACTGAACAGAACGTTGGAATTGACCGAATTCGTCAAATGGCAAGGGTATACAAAGTGATCAGAGTGATAAAACCAGCCATACTAATCAAAATAGCCTGAATGCCAAATAATTCAGAATGTTCATCATGTTGAAACTGAATAGAACGTTGGAATTGACCGAATTCGTCAAATGACAAGAATAATCAAAGTGATCAGAGTGATAAAACCAGCCAGACAAATGAAAATAGCCTGAATGTCCAATAATTCAGATTGTTCAGCATGTTCAAAGTGACGTTGAAATTGACCGAATTCGTCAAATGGCATGCATAATCAAAGTGATCAGAGTGATAAAACCAACCACACAAATCAAAATAGTCTGAATGTCCAATAATTCAGATTGTTCAGCATGTTCAAAGTGAATATGACGTTGGAATTGACCGAATTCGTCAAATGGCAAGAATAATCAAAGTGATCAGAGTGATAAAACCAGCCAGACAAATGAAAATAGCCTGAATGTCCAATAATTAAGATTGTTCAGCATGTTCAAAGTGAATATGGCGTTGGAATTGACCGAATTCGTCAATTGGCAAGAATAATCAAAGTGATCAGAGTGATAATACCAGCCAGACTAATCAAAATAGTCTGAATGTCCAATAATTCAGATTGTTCAGCATGTTAAAAGTGAATATGACGTTGGAATTGACCGAATTCGTCAAATGGCAAGAATAATCAAAGTGATCAGAGTGATAAAACCAACCACACAAATCAAAATAGTCTGAATGTCCAATAATTCAGATTGTTCAGCATGTTCAAAGTGAATATGACGTTGGAATTGACCGAATTCGTCAAATGGCAAGAATAATCAAAGTGATCAGAGTGATAAAACCAGCCAGACAAATGAAAATAGCCTGAATGTCCAATAATTAAGATTGTTCAGCATGTTCAAAGTGAATATGGCGTTGGAATTGACCGAATTCGTCAAATGGCATGCATAATCAAAGTGATCAGAGTGATAAAACCAACCACACAAATCAAAATAGTCTGAATGTCCAATAATTCAGATTGTTCAGCATGTTCAAAGTGAATATGACGTTGGAATTGACCGAATTCGTCAAATGGCAAGAATAATCAAAGTGATCAGAGTGATAAAACCAGCCAGACAAATGAAAATAGCCTGAATGTCCAATAATTAAGATTGTTCAGCATGTTCAAAGTGAATATGGCGTTGGAATTGACCGAATTCGTCAATTGGCAAGAATAATCAAAGTGATCAGAGTGATAATACCAGCCAGACTAATCAAAATAGCCTGAATGCCCAATAATTCAGAATGTTCATCATGTTGAAACTGAATAGAACGTTGGAATTGACCGAATTCGTCAAATGGCAAGAATAATCAAAAAAAAAATAAAAAAAAATAGCCAGGCTAATCAAAATAGCCTGAATGCCCAATAATTCAGAATGTTCATCATGTTGAAACTGAACAGAACGTCGAAATTGACCGAATTCGTCAAATGGCAAGAGTATACAAAGTGATCAGAGTGATAAAACCAGCCAGACTAATCAAAATAGCCTGAATGCCCAATAATTCAGAATGTTCATCATGTTGAAACTGAATAGAACGTTGGAATTGACCGAATTCGTCAAATGACAAGAATAATCAAAGTGATCAGAGTGATAAAACCAGCCAGACAAATGAAAATAGCCTGAATGTCCAATAATTCAGATTGTTCAGCATGTTCAAAGTGAATATGACGTTGAAATTGACCGAATTCGTCAAATGGCATGCATAATCAAAGTGATCAGAGTGATAAAACCAACCAGACAAATCAAAATAGTCTGAATGTCCAATAATTCAGATTGTTCAGCATGTTCAAAGTGAATATGACGTTGGAATTGACCGAATTCGTCAAATGGCAAGAGTATTCAAAGTGATCAGAGTGATAAAACCAGCCAGACTAATCAAAATAGCCTGAATGCCCAATAATTCAGAATGTTCATAATGTTGAAACTGAACAGAACGTTTGAATTGACTGAATTCGTCAAATGGCAAGAGTATTCAAAGTGATCAGAGTGATAAAACCAGCCAGACTAATCAAAATAGCCTGAATGCCCAATAATTCAGAATGTTCATCATGTTGAAACTGAATAGAACTTTGGAATTGACCGAATTCGTCAAATGGCAAGAGTATTCAAAGTGATCAGAGTGATAAAACCAACCAGACTAATCAAAATAGCCTGAATGCCCAATAATTCAGAATGTTCATCATGTTGAAACTGAATAGAACGTTGGAATTGACCGAATTCGTCAAATGGCAAGAGTATTCAAAGTGATCAGAGTGATAAAACCAGCCAGACTAATCAAAATAGCCTGAATGCCCAATAATTCAGAATGTTCATCATGTTGAAACTGAATATGACGTTGGAATTGACCGAATTCGTCAAATGACAAGAATAATCAAAGTGATCAGAGTGATAAAACCAGGCAGACAAATGAAAATAGCCTGAATGTCCAATAATTAAGATTGTTCAGCATGTTCAAAGTGAATATGACGTTGGAATTGACCGAATTCGTCAAATGACAAGAATAATCAAAGTGATCAGAGTGATAAAACCATCCAGACTAATCAAAATAGCATGAATGCCCAATAATTCAGAAAGTTCATCATGTTGAAACTGAACAGAACGTTGGAATTGACCGAATTCATCGAATGGCAAGAATAATCAAAGTGATCAGAGTGATAAAACCAGCCAGACTAATCAAAATAGCCTGAATGCCCAATAATTCAGAATGTTCATCATGTTGAAACTGAATAGAACGTTGGATTTGACCGAATTCGTCAAATGACAAGAATAATCAAAGTGATCAGAGTGATAAAACCAGCCAGACAAATGAAAATAGCCTGAATGTCCAATAATTCAGATTGTTCAGCATGTTCAAAGTGACGTTGAAATTGACCGAATTCGTCAAATGGCATGCATAATCAAAGTGATCAGAGTGATAAAACCAACCACACAAATCAAAATAGTCTGAATGTCCAATAATTCAGATTGTTCAGCATGTTCAAAGTGAATATGACGTTGGAATTGACCGAATTCGTCAAATGGCAAGAATAATCAAAGTGATCAGAGTGATAAAACCAGCCAGACAAATGAAAATAGCCTGAATGTCCAATAATTAAGATTGTTCAGCATGTTCAAAGTGAATATGGCGTTGGAATTGACCGAATTCGTCAATTGGCAAGAATAATCAAAGTGATCAGAGTGATAATACCAGCCAGACTAATCAAAATAGCCTGAATGCCCAATAATTCAGAATGTTCATCATGTTGAAACTGAATAGAACGTTGGAATTGACCGAATTCGTCAAATGGCAAGAATAATCAAAAAAAAAATAAAAAAAAATAGCCAGGCTAATCAAAATAGCCTGAATGCCCAATAATTCAGAATGTTCATCATGTTGAAACTGAACAGAACGTCGGAATTGACCGAATTCGTCAAATGGCAAGAGTATACAAAGTGATCAGAGTGATAAAACCAGCCAGACTAATAAAAATAGCCTGAATGCCCAATAATTCAGAATGTTCATCATGTTGAAACTGAATATAACGTTGGAATTGACCGAATTCGTCAAATGACAAGAATAATCAAAGTGATCAGAGTGATAAAACCAGCCAGACAAATGAAAATAGCCTGAATGTCCAATAATTCAGATTGTTCAGCATGTTCAAAGTGAATATGACGTTGAAATTGACCGAATTCGTCAAATGGCATGCATAATCAAAGTGATCAGAGTGATAAAACCAACCAGACAAATCAAAATAGTCTGAATGTCCAATAATTCAGATTGTTCAGCATGTTCAAAGTGAATATGACGTTGGAATTGACCGAATTCGTCAAATGGCAAGAGTATTCAAAGTGATCAGAGTGATAAAACCAGCCAGACTAATCAAAATAGCCTGAATGCCCAATAATTCAGAATGTTCATAATGTTGAAACTGAACAGAACGTTTGAATTGACTGAATTCGTCAAATGGCAAGAGTATTCAAAGTGATCAGAGTGATAAAACCAGCCAGACTAATCAAAATAGCCTGAATGCCCAATAATTCAGAATGTTCATCATGTTGAAACTGAATATGACGTTGGAATTGACCGAATTCGTCAAATGACAAGAATAATCAAAGTGATCAGAGTGATAAAACCAGGCAGACAAATGAAAATAGCCTGAATGTCCAATAATTAAGATTGTTCAGCATGTTCAAAGTGAATATGACGTTGGAATTGACCGAATTCGTCAAATGACAAGAATAATCAAAGTGATCAGAGTGATAAAACCATCCAGACTAATCAAAATAGCATGAATGCCCAATAATTCAGAAAGTTCATCATGTTGAAACTGAACAGAACGTTGGAATTGACCGAATTCATCGAATGGCAAGAATAATCAAAGTGATCAGAGTGATAAAACCAGCCAGACTAATCAAAATAGCCTGAATGCCCAATAATTCAGAATGTTCATCATGTTGAAACTGAACAGAACGTTGGAATTGACCGAATTCGTCAAATGGCAAGAGTATACAAAGTGATCAGAGTGATAAAACCAGCCAGACTAATCAAAATAGCATGAATGCCCAATAATTCAGAAAGTTCATCATGTTGAAACTGAACAGAACGTTGGAATTGACCGAATTCATCGAATGGCAAGAATAATCAAAGTGATCAGAGTGATAAAACCAGCCAGACTAATCAAAATAGCCTGAATGCCCAATAATTCAGAATGTTCATCATGTTGAAACTGAACAGAACGTTGGAATTGACCGAATTCGTCAAATGGCAAGGGTATACAAAGTGATCAGAGTGATAAAACCAGCCATACTAATCAAAATAGCCTGAATGCCCAATAATTCAGAATGTTCATCATGTTGAAACTGAATAGAACGTTGGAATTGACCGAATTCGTCAAATGACAAGAATAATCAAAGTGATCAGAGTGATAAAACCAGCCAGACAAATGAAAATAGCCTGAATGTCCAATAATTCAGATTGTTCAGCATGTTCAAAGTGACGTTGAAATTGACCGAATTCGTCAAATGGCATGCATAATCAAAGTGATCAGAGTGATAAAACCAACCACACAAATCAAAATAGTCTGAATGTCCAATAATTCAGATTGTTCAGCATGTTCAAAGTGAATATGACGTTGGAATTGACCGAATTCGTCAAATGGCAAGAATAATCAAAGTGATCAGAGTGATAAAACCAGCCAGACAAATGAAAATAGCCTGAATGTCCAATAATTAAGATTGTTCAGCATGTTCAAAGTGAATATGGCGTTGGAATTGACCGAATTCGTCAATTGGCAAGAATAATCAAAGTGATCAGAGTGATAATACCAGCCAGACTAATCAAAATAGCCTGAATGCCCAATAATTCAGAATGTTCATCATGTTGAAACTGAATAGAACGTTGGAATTGACCGAATTCGTCAAATGGCAAGAATAATCAAAAAAAAAATAAAAAAAAATAGCCAGGCTAATCAAAATAGCCTGAATGCCCAATAATTCAGAATGTTCATCATGTTGAAACTGAACAGAACGTCGGAATTGACCGAATTCGTCAAATGGCAAGAGTATACAAAGTGATCAGAGTGATAAAACCAGCCAGACTAATAAAAATAGCCTGAATGCCCAATAATTCAGAATGTTCATCATGTTGAAACTGAATATAACGTTGGAATTGACCGAATTCGTCAAATGACAAGAATAATCAAAGTGATCAGAGTGATAAAACCAGCCAGACAAATGAAAATAGCCTGAATGTCCAATAATTCAGATTGTTCAGCATGTTCAAAGTGAATATGACGTTGGAATTGACCGAATTCGTCAAATGGCAAGAATAATCAAAGTGATCAGAGTGATAAAACCAGCCAGACAAATGAAAATAGCCTGAATGTCCAATAATTAAGATTGTTCAGCATGTTCAAAGTGAATATGGCGTTGGAATTGACCGAATTCGTCAATTGGCAAGAATAATCAAAGTGATCAGAGTGATAATACCAGCCAGACTAATCAAAATAGCCTGAATGCCCAATAATTCAGAATGTTCATCATGTTGAAACTGAATAGAACGTTGGAATTGACCGAATTCGTCAAATGGCAAGAATAATCAAAAAAAAAATAAAAAAAAATAGCCAGGCTAATCAAAATAGCCTGAATGCCCAATAATTCAGAATGTTCATCATGTTGAAACTGAACAGAACGTCGGAATTGACCGAATTCGTCAAATGGCAAGAGTATACAAAGTGATCAGAGTGATAAAACCAGCCAGACTAATAAAAATAGCCTGAATGCCCAATAATTCAGAATGTTCATCATGTTGAAACTGAATATAACGTTGGAATTGACCGAATTCGTCAAATGACAAGAATAATCAAAGTGATCAGAGTGATAAAACCAGCCAGACAAATGAAAATAGCCTGAATGTCCAATAATTCAGATTGTTCAGCATGTTCAAAGTGAATATGACGTTGAAATTGACCGAATTCGTCAAATGGCATGCATAATCAAAGTGATCAGAGTGATAAAACCAACCAGACAAATCAAAATAGTCTGAATGTCCAATAATTCAGATTGTTCAGCATGTTCAAAGTGAATATGACGTTGGAATTGACCGAATTCGTCAAATGGCAAGAGTATTCAAAGTGATCAGAGTGATAAAACCAGCCAGACTAATCAAAATAGCCTGAATGCCCAATAATTCAGAATGTTCATAATGTTGAAACTGAACAGAACGTTTGAATTGACTGAATTCGTCAAATGGCAAGAGTATTCAAAGTGATCAGAGTGATAAAACCAGCCAGACTAATCAAAATAGCCTGAATGCCCAATAATTCAGAATGTTCATCATGTTGAAACTGAATAGACCGTTGGAATTGACCGAATTCGTCAAATGGCAAGAGTATTCAAAGTGATCAGAGTGATAAAACCAACCAGACTAATCAAAATAGCCTGAATGCCCAATAATTCAGAATGTTCATCATGTTGAAACTGAATAGAACGTTGGAATTTACCGAATTCGTCAAATGGCAAGAGTATTCAAAGTGATCAGAGTGATAAAACCAGCCAGACTAATCAAAATAGCCTGAATGCCCAATAATTCAGAATGTTCATCATGTTGAAACTGAATATGACGTTGGAATTGACCGAATTCGTCAAATGACAAGAATAATCAAAGTGATCAGAGTGATAAAACCAGGCAGACAAATGAAAATAGCCTGAATGTCCAATAATTAAGATTGTTCAGCATGTTCAAAGTGAATATGACGTTGGAATTGACCGAATTCGTCAAATGACAAGAATAATCAAAGTGATCAGAGTGATAAAACCATCCAGACTAATCAAAATAGCCTGAATGCCCAATAATTCAGAATGTTCATTATGTTGAAACTGAATAGAACGTTGGAATTGACCGAATTCGTCAAATGGCAAGAGTATTCAAAGTGATCAGAGTGATAAAACCAGCCAGACTAATCAAAATAGCATGAATGCCCAATAATTCAGAATGTTCATCATGTTGAAACTGAACAGAACGTTGGAATTGACCGAATTCGTCAAATGGCATGAATAATCAAAGTGATCAGAGTGATAAAACCAGCAGGCAAATGAAAATAGCCTGAATGTCCAATAATTCAGATTGATCAGCATGTTCAAAGTGAATATGACGTTAGAATTGACCGAATTCGTCAAATGGCATGCATAATCAAAGTGATCAGAGTGATAAAATCAACCAGGCAAATGAAAATAGCCTGAATGTCCAATAATTCAGATTGATCAGCATGTTCAAAGTGAATATGACGTTAGAATTGACCGAATTCGTCAAATGGCATGCATAATCAAAGTGATCAGAGTGATAAAATCAACCAGGCAAATCAAAATGCCTGAATGTCCAATAATTAAGATTGTTCAGCATGTTCAAAGTGAATATGACGTTGGAATTGACCGAATTCGTCAAATGACAAGAATAATCAAAGTGATCAGAGTGATAAAACCAGCCAGACTAATCAAAATAGCATGAATGCCCAATAATTCAGAATGTTCATCATGTTGAAACTGAATAGAACGTTGGAATTGACCGAATTCGTCAAATGACAAGAATAATCAAAGTGATCAGAGTGATAAAACCAGCCAGACTAATCAAAATAGCATGAATGCCCAATAATTCAGAATGTTCATCATGTTGAAACTGAATAGAACGTTGGAATTGACCGAATTCGTCAAATGGCAAGAGTATTCAAAGTGATCAGAGTGATAAAACCAGCCAGACTAATCAAAATAGCATGAATGCCCAATAATTCAGAAAGTTCATCATGTTGAAACTGAACAGAACGTTGGAATTGACCGAATTCATCGAATGGCAAGAATAATCAAAGTGATCAGAGTGATAAAACCAGCCAGACTAATCAAAATAGCCTGAATGCCCAATAATTCAGAATGTTCATCATGTTGAAACTGAACAGAACGTTGGAATTGACCGAATTCGTCAAATGGCAAGAGTATTCAAAGTGATCAGAGTGACAAAACCAGCCAGACTAATCAAAATAGCCTGAATGCCCAATAATTCAGAATGTTCATCATGTTGAAACTGAATAGAACGTTGGAATTGACCGAATTCATCAAATGACAAGAATAATCAAAGTGATCAGAGTGATAAAACCAACCAGACAAATCAAAATAGTCTGAATGTCCAATAATTCAGATTGTTCAGCATGTTCAAAGTGAATATGACGTTGGAATTGACCGAATTCGCCAAATGGCAAGAGTATACAAAGTGATCAGAGTGATAAAACCAGCCAGACTAATCAAAATAGCCTGAATGCCCAATAATTCAGAATGTTCATCATGTTGAAACTGAATAGAACGTTGGAATTGACCGAATTCGTCAAATGACAAGAATAATCAAAGTGATCAGAGTGATAAAACCAACCAGACAAATGAAAATAGCCTGAATGTCCAATAATTCAGATTGTTCAGCATGTTCAAAGTTAATATGACGTTGAAATTGACCGAATTCGTCAAATGGCATGCATAATCAAAGTGATCAGAGTGATAAAACCAGCCAGACTAATCAAAATAGCCTGAATGCCCAATAATTCAGAATGTTCATCATGTTGAAACTGAATAGAACGTTGGATTTGACCGAATTCGTCAAATGGCAAGAGTATTCAAAGTGATCAGAGTGATAAAACAAGCCAGACTAATCAAAATAGCCTGAATGCCCAATAATTCAGAATGTTCATCATGTTGAAACTGAATAGAACGTTGGATTTGATCGAATTCGTCAAATGGCAAGAATAATCAAAGTGATCAGAGTGATAAAACCAGGCAGACAAATGAAAATAGAATGAAAGTGATCAGAGTGATAAAACCAACCAGACTAATCAAAATAGCCTGAATGCCCAATAACTCAGAATGTTCATCATGTTGAAACTGAATAGAACGTTGGATTTGACCGAATTCGTCAAATGGCGAGAGTATTCAAAGTGATCAGAGTGATAAAACCAACCAGACTAATCAAAATAGCCTGAATGCCCAATAATTCAGAATGTTCATCATGTTGAAACTGAACAGAACGTTGGAATTGACCGAATTCGTCAAATGGCAAGAGTATTCAAAGTGATCAGAGTGATAAAACCAACCAGACTAATCAAAATAGCCTGAATGCCCAATAATTCAGAATGTTCATCATGTTGAAACTGAATAGAACGTTGGATTTGACCGAATTCGTCAAATGGCAAGAGTATTCAAAGTGATCAGAGTGATAAAACAAGCCAGACTAATCAAAATAGCCTGAATGCCCAATAATTCAGAAAGTTCATCATGTTGAAACTGAATATGACGTTGGAATTGACCGAATTCGTCAAATGGCAAGAATAATCAAAGTGATCAGAGTGATAAAACCAGGCAGACAAATGAAAATAGCCTGAATGTCCAATAATTAAGATTGTTCAGCATGTTCAAAGTGAATATGACGTTGTAATTGACCGAATTCGTCAAATGACAAGAATAATCAAAGTGATCAGAGTGATAAAACTAATCAAAATAGCCTGAATACCCAATAATTCAGAATGTTCATCATGTTGAAACTGAATAGAACGTTGGAATTGACCGAATTCGTCAAATGGCAAGAGTATTCAAAGTTATCAGAGTGATAAAACCAGCCAGACTAATCAAAATAGCATGAATGCCCAATAGAACAGAACGTTGGAATTGACCGAATTCGTCAAATGGCAAGAATAATCAAAGTGATCAGAGTGATAAAACCAGGCAGACAAATGAAAATAGCCTGAATGCCCAATAATTCAGAAAGTTCATCATGTTGAAACTGAATATGACGTTGGAATTGACCGAATTCGTCAAATGACAAGAATAATCAAAGTGATCAGAGTGATAAAACCAGGCAGACAAATGAAAATAGCCTGAATGTCCAATAATTAAGATTGTTTAGCATGTTCAAAGTGAATATGACGTTGTAATTGACCGAATTCGTCAAATGACAAGAATAATCAAAGTGATCAGAGTGATAAAACTAATCAAAATAGCCTGAATACCCAATAATTCAGAATGTTCATCATGTTGAAACTGAATAGAACGTTGGAATTGACCGAATTCGTCAAATGGCAAGAGTATTCAAAGTTATCAGAGTGATAAAACCAGCCAGACTAATCAAAATAGCATGAATGCCCAATAATTCAGAATGTTCATCATGTTGAAACTGAACAGAACGTTGGAATTGACCGAATTCGTCAAATGGCAAGAATAATCAAAGTGATCAGAGTGATAAAACCAGCCAGACAAATGAAAATAGCCTGAATGTCCAATAATTAAGACTGTTCAGCATGTTCAAAGTGAATATGACGTTGGAATTGACCGAATTCGTCAATTGGCAAGAATAATCAATGTGATCAGAGTGATAAAACCAGCCAGACTAATCAAAATAGCCTGAATACCCAATAATTCAGAATGTTCATCATGTTGAAACTGAATAGAACGTTGGAATTGACCGAATTCGTCAAATGGCAAGAGTATTCAAAGTGATCAGAGTGATAAAACCAGCCAGACTAATCAAAATAGCCTGAATGCCCAATAATTCAGAATGTTCATCATGTTGAAACTGAATATGACGTTGGAATTGACCGAATTCGTCAAATGGCAAGAATAATCAAAGTGATCAGAGTGATAAAACCAGTCAGACAAATGAAAATAGCCTGAATGTCCAATAATTAAGATTGTTCAGCATGTTCAAAGTGAATATGACGTTGTAATTGACCGAATTCGTCAAATGACAAGAATAATCAAAGTGATCAGAGTGATAAAACCAGCCAGACTAATCAAAATAGCCTGAATACCCAATAATTCAGAATGTTCATCATGTTGAAACTGAATAGAACGTTGGAATTGACCGAATTCGTCAAATGGCAAGAGTATTCAAAGTTATCAGAGTGATAAAACCAGCCAGACTAATCAAAATAGCATGAATGCCCAATAATTCAGAATGTTCATCATGTTGAAACTGAACAGAACGTTGGAATTGACCGAATTCGTCAAATGGCAAGAATAATCAAAGTGATCAGAGTGATAAAACCAGCCAGACTAATCAAAATAGCCTGAATGCCCAATAATTCAGAATGTTCATCATGTTGAAACTGAATATGACGTTAGAATTGACCAATTCGTCAAATGGCATGCATAATCAAAGTGATAAAACCAACCAGACAAATCAAAATAGTCTGAATGTCCAATAATTCAGATTGTTCAGCATGTTCAAAGTGAATTTGACGTCGGAATTGACCGAATTCGTCAAATGGCAAGAATAATCAAAGTGATCAGAGTGATAAAATCAGCCAGACAAATGAAAATAGCCAGAATGTTTAATAATTCAGATTGTTCAGCATGTTCAAAGTGAATATGACGTTGGAATTGACCGAATTCGTCAAATGACAAGAATAATCAAAGTGATCAGAGTGATAAAAGCAGCCAGACAAATGAAAATAGCCTGAATGTCCAATAATTAAGATTGTTCAGCATGTTCAAAGTGAATATGACGTTGGAATTGACCGAATTCGTCAAATGACAAGAATAATCAAAGTGATCAGAGTGATAAAACCAGCCAGACTAATGAAAATAGCCTGAATGTCCAATAATTCAGATTGTTCAGCATGTTTAAACTGAATATTACGTTAGAATTGACCGAATTCGTCAAATGGCATGCATAATCAAAGTGATCAGAGTGATAAAACCAACCAGGCAAATCAAAATAGTCTGAATGTCCAATAATTCAGATTGTTCAGCATGTTCAAAGTGAATATGACGTTGGAATTGACCGAATTCGTCAAATGGCAAGAATAATCAAAGTGATCAGAGTGATAAAACCAGCCAGACTAATCAAAATAGCCTGAATGCCCAATAATTCAGAATGTTCATCATGTTGAAACTGAATAGAACGTTGGAATTGACCGAATTCGTCAAATGGCAAGAGTATTCAAAGTTATCAGAGTGATAAAACCAGCCAGACTAACCAAAATAGCATGAATGCCCAATAATTAAGATTGTTCAGCATGTTCAAAGTGAATATGACGTTGGAATTGACCGAATTCGTCAAATGGCAAGAATAATCAAAGTGATCAGAGTGATAAAAACAGCCAGACTAATCAAAATAGCCTGAATGCCCAATAATTCAGAATGTTCATCAGGTTGAAACTGAATATGACGTTAGAATTGACCGAATTCGTCAAATGGCATGCATAATCAAAGTGATAAAACCAACCAGACAAATCAAAATAGTCTGAATGTCCAATAATTCAGATTGTTCAGCATGTTCAAAGTGAATATGACGTCGGAATTGACCGAATTCGTCAAATGGCAAGAATAATCAAAGTGATCAGAGTGATAAAATCAGCCAGACAAATGAAAATAACCTGAATGTCCAATAATTCAGATTGTTCAGCATGTTTAAAGTGAATATGACGTTGGAATTGACCGAATTCGTCAAATGACAAGAATAACCAAAGTGATCAGAGTGATAAAACCAGCCAGACAAATGAAAATAGCCTGAATGTCCAATAATTAAGATTGTTCAGCATGTTCAAAGTGAATATGACGTTGGAATTGACCGAATTCGTCAAATGGCAAGAATAATCAAAGTGATCAGAGTGATAAAACCAGCCAGACTAATCAAAATAGCCTGAATGCCCAATAATTCAGAATGTTCATAATGTTGAAACTGAACAGAACGTTGGAATTGACCGAATTCGTCAAATGGCAAGAGTATTCAAAGTGATCAGAGTGATAAAACCAGCCAGGCTAATCAAAATAGCCTGAATGCCCAATAATTTAGAATGTTCATCATGTTGAAACTGAACAGAACGTTGGAATTGACCGAATTCGTCAAATGGCAAGAGTATACAAAGTGATCAGAGTGATAAAACCAGCCAGACTAATCAAAATAGCCTGAATGCCCAATAATTCAGAATGTTCATCATGTTGAAACTGAATGAACGTTGGAATTGACCGAATTCGTCAAATGACAAGAATAATCAAAGTGATCAGAGTGATAAAACCAGCCAGACTAATCAAAATAGCTTGAATGCCCAATAATTCAGAATGTTCATCATGTTGAAACTGAACAGAACGTTGGAATTGACCGAATTCGTCAAATGGCAAGAATAATCAAAGTGATCAGAGTGATAAAACCAACAAGACTAATCAAAATAGCCTGAATGCCCAATAAAACCAGCCAGACAAATGAAAATTGCCTGAATGTCCAATAATTCAGATTGTTCAGCATGTTCAAAGCGAATATGACGTTGAAATTGACCGAATTCGTCAAATGACAAGAATAATCAAAGTGATCAGAGTGATAAAACCAGCCAGACAAATGAAAATATCCTGAATGTCCAATAATTCAGATTGTTCAGCATGTTCAAAGTGAATATGACGGTGAAATTGACTGAATTCGTCAAATGGCATGCATAATCAAAGTGATAAAACCAAGCAGACAAATCAAAATAGTCTGAATGTCCAATAATGCATGTTCAAAGTGAAAATGACGTTGGAATTGACCGAATTCGTCAAATGGCAAGAATAATCAAAGTGATCAGAGTGATAAAACCAGCCAGACAAATGAAAATAGCCTGAATGCCCAATAATTCAGAATGTTCATCATGTTGAAACTGAATAGAACGTTGGAATTGACCGAATTCGTCAAATGGCAAGAGTATTCAAAGTGATCAGAGTGATAAAACCAGCCAGACTAATCAAAATAGCTTGAATGCCCAATAATTCAGAATGTTCATCATGTTGAAACTGAATAGAACGTTGGAATTGACCGAATTCGTCAAATGGCAAGAATAATCAAAGTGATCAGAGTGATAAAACCAGCCAGACTAATCAAAATAGCCTGAATGCCCAATAATTCAGAATGTTCATCATGTTGAAACTGAATATGACGTTGGAATTGACCGAATTCGTCAAATGACAAGAATAATCAAAGTGATCAGAGTGATAAAACCAGCCAGACTAATCAAAATAGCCTGAATGCCCAATAATTAAGATTGTTCACCATGTTCAAAGTGAATATGACGTTAGAATTGACCGAATTCGTCAATTGGCAAGAATAACCAAAGTGATCAGAGTGATAAAACCAGCCAGACTAATCAAAATAGCCTGAATGCCCAATAATTCAGAATGTTCATCATGTTGAAACTGAATATGACGTTGGAATTGACCGAATTCGTCAAATGGCATGAATAATCAAAGTGATCAGAGTGATAAAACCAGCCAGGCAAATGAAAATAGCCTGAATGTCCAATAATTCAGATTGTTCTGCATGTTCAAAGTGAATATGACGTTGGAATTGACCGAATTCGTCAATTGGCAAGAATAATCAAAGTGATCAGAGTGATAAAACCAGCCAGACTAATCAAAATAGCCTGAATGCCCAATAAAACCAGCCAGACAAATGAAAATAGCCTGAATGTCCAATAAATCAGATTGTTCAGCATGTTCAAAGTGAATATGACGTTGAAATTGACCGAATTCGTCAAATGGCAAGAGTATTCAAAGTGATCAGAGTGATAAAACCAGCCAGACTAATCAAAATAGCCTGAATGCCCAATAATTCAGTATGTTCATCATGTTGAAACTGAATATGACGTTGGAATTGACCGAATTCGTCAAATGACAAGAATAATCAAAGTGATCAGAGTGTTAAAACCAGCCAGACTAATCAAAATAGCCTGAATGCCCAATAATTAAGATTGTTCAGCATGTTCAAAGTGAATATGACGTTGGAATTGACCGAATTGGTCAATTGGCAAGAATAATCAAAGTGATCAGAGTGATAAAACCAGCCAGACTAATCAAAATAGCCTGAATGCCCAATAATTCAGAATGTTCATCATGTTGATACTGAATAGAACGTTGGAATTGACCGAAATCGTCAAATGGCATAAGTATTCAAAGTGATCAGAGTGATAAAACCAACCAGACTAATCAAAATAGCCTGAATGCCCAATAAAACCAGCCAGACAAATGAAAATAGCCTGAATGTCCAATAATTCAGAATGTTCATCATGTTGAAACTGAATAGAACGTTGGAATTGACCGAATTCGTCAAATGCCAAGTGTATTCAAAGTGATCAGAGTGATAAAACCAGCCAGACTAATCAAAATAGCCTGAATGCTCACTTTGAACAGTGAATATGACGTTGAAATTGACCGAGTGATAAAACCAGCCAGACAAATGAAAATAGCCTGAATGCCCAATAATTCAGAATGTTCATCATGTTGAAACTGAATAGAACGTTGGAATTGACCGAATTCGTCAAATGGCAAGAGTATTCAAAGTGATCAGAGTGATAAAACCAGCCAGACTAATCAAAATAGCTTGAATGCCCAATAATTCAGAATGTTCATCATGTTGAAACTGAATAGAACGTTGGAATTGACCGAATTCGTCAAATGGCAAGAGTATTCAAAGTGATCAGAGTGATAAAACCAGCCAGACTAATCAAAATAGCCTGAATGCCCAATAATTCAGAATGTTCATCATGTTGAAACTGAATATGACGTTGGAATTGACCGAATTCGTCAAATGACAAGAATAATCAAAGTGATCAGAGTGATAAAACCAGCCAGACTAATCAAAATAGCCTGAATGCCCAATAATTCAGAATGTTCATCATGTTGAAACTGAATATGACGTTGGAATTGACCGAAGTCGTCAAATGGCAAGAGTATTCAAAGTGATCAGAGTGATAAAACCAGCCAGACTAGTCAAAATAGCCTGAATGCCCAATAATTCAGAATGTTCATCATGTTGAAACTGAATATGACGTTGGAATTGACCGAATTCGTCAAATGGCATGAATAATCAAAGTGATCAGAGTGATAAAACCAGCCAGACTAATCAAAATAGCCTGAATACCCAATAAAACCAGCCAGGCAAATGAAAATAGCCTGAATGGCCAATAATTCAGATTGTTCAGCATGTTCAAAGTGAATATGACGTTGGAATTGACCGAATTCGTCAATTTTCAAGAATAATCAAAGTGATAAGAGTGATAAAACCAGCCAGACTAATCAAAATAGCCTGAATGCCCAATAAAACCAGCCAGACAAATGAAAATAGCCTGAATGTCCAATAAATCAGATTGTTCAGCATGTTCAAAGTGAATATGACGTTGAAATTGACCGAATTCGTCAAATGACAAGAATAATCAAAGTGATCAGAGTGATAAAACCAGCCAGAATAATCAAAATAGCCTGAATGCCCAATAATTCAGAATGTTCATCATGTTGAAACTGAATAGAACGTTGGAATTGACCGAATTCGTCAAATGGCAAGAGTATTCAAAGTGATCAGAGTGATAAAACCAGCCAGACTAGTCAAAATAGCCTGAATGCCCAATAATTCAGAATGTTCATCATGTTCAAACTGAATATGACGTTGGAATTGACCGAATTCGTCAAATGACAAGAATAATCAAAGTGATCAGAGTGATAAAACCAGCCAGACTAATCAAAATAGCCTGAATGCCCAATAATTCAGAATGTTCATCATGTTGAAACTGAATATGACGTTGGAATTGACCGAATTCGTCAAATGACAAGAATAATCAAAGTGATCAGAGTGATAAAACCAGCCAGACTAATCAAAATAGCCTGAATGCCCAATAATTAAGATTGTTCAGCATGTTCAAAGTGAATATGACGTTGGAATTGACCGAATTCGTCAATTGGCAAGAATAATCAAAGTGATCAGAGTGATAAAACCAGCCAGACTAATCAAAATAGCCTGAATGCCCAATAATTCAGAATGTTCATCATGTTGAAACTGAATAGAACGTTGGAATTGACCGAATTCGTCCAATCGCATAAGTATTCAAAGTGATCAGAGTGATAAAACCAACCAGACTAATCTAAATAGCCTGAATGCCCAATAATTCAGAATGTTCATCATGTTGAAACTGAATAGAACGTTGGAATTGACCGAATTCGTCAAATAGCAAGAGTATTCAAAGTGATCAGAGTGATAAAACCAGCCAGACTAATCAAAATAGCCTGAATGCCCAATAATTCAGAATGTTCATCATGTTGAAACTGAATATGACGTTGGAATTGACCGAATCGTCAAATGACAAGAATAATCAAAGTGATCAGAGTGATAAAACCAGCCAGACTAATCAAAATAGCCTGAATGCCAATAATTCAGAATGTTCATCATGTTGAAACTGAATATGACGTTGGAATTGACCGAATTCGTCAAATGACAAGAATAATCAAAGTGATCAGAGTGATAAAACCAGCCAGACTAATCAAAATAGCCTGAATGCTTAATAATTAAGATTGTTCAGCATGTTCAAAGTGAATATGACGTTGGAATTGACCGAATTCGTCAATTGGCAAGAATAATCAAAGTGATCAGAGTGATAAAACCAGCCAGACTAATCAAAATAGCCTGAATGCCCAATAATTCAGAATGTTCATCATGTTGAAACTGAATAGAACGTTGGAATTGACCGAATTCGTCAAATGGCATAACTATTCAAAGTGATCAGAGTGATAAAACCAACCAGACTAATCAAAATAGCCTGAATGCCCAATAAAACCAGCCAGACAAATGAAAATAGCCTGAATGTCCAATAATTCAGATTGTTCAGCATGTTCAAAGTGAATATGACGTTGAAATTGACCGAATTCGTCAAATGGCATGCATAATCAAAGTGATCAGAGTAATAAAACCAAGCAGACAAATCAAAATAGTCTGAATGTCCAATAATTCAGATTGTTCAGCATGTTCAAAGAGAATATGACGTTGGAATTGACCGAATTCGTCAAATGGCAAGAATAATAAAAGTGATTAGAGTGATAAAACCTGTCAGACAAATGAATAAAGCCTGAATGCCCAATAATTCAGAATGTTCATCATGTTGAAACTGAATAGAACATTGGAATTGACCGAATTCGTCAAATGGCAAGAGTATTCAAAGTGATCAGAGTGATAAAACCAGCCAGACTAATCAAAATAGCCTGAATGCCCAATAATTCAGAATGTTCATCATGTTGAAACTGAATATGACGTTGGAATTGACCGAATTCGTCAAATGACAAGAATAATCAAAGTGATCAGAGTGATAAAACCAGCCAGACTAATCAAAATAGCCTGAATGCCCAATAATTCAGAATGTTCATCATGTTGAAACTGAATATGACGTTGGAATTGACCGAATTCGTCAAATGACAAGAATAATCAAAGTGATCAGAGTGATGAAACCAGCCAGACTAATCAAAATAGCCTGAATGCCCAATAATTAAGATTGTTCAGCATGTTCAAAGTGAATATGACGTTGGAATTGACCGAATTCGTCAATTGGCAAGAATAATCAAAGTGATCAGAGTGATAAAACCAGCCAGACTAATCAAAATAGCCTGAATGCCCAATAATTCAGAATGTTCATCATGTTGAAACTGAATATGACGTTGGAATTGACCGAATTCGTCAAATGACAAGAATAATCAAAGTGATCAGAGTGATAAAACCAGCCAGACTAATCAAAATAGCCTGAATGCCCAATAATTCAGAATGTTCATCATGTTGAAACTGAATATGACGTTGGAATTGACCGAATTCGTCAAATGACAAGAATAATCAAAGTGATCAGAGTGATAAAACCATCCAGACTAATCAAAATAGCCTGAATGTCCAATAAATCACATTGTTCAGCATGTTCAAAGTGAATATGACGTTGGAATTGACCGAATTCGTCAATTGGCAAGAATAATCAATGTGATCAGAGTGATAAAACCAGCCAGACTAATCAAAATAGCCTGAATGCCCAATAATTCAGAATGTTCATCATGTTGAAACTGAATATGACGTTGGAATTGACCGAATTCGTCAAATGGCATGAATAATCAAAGTGATCAGAGTGATAAAACCAGCCAGGCAAATGAAAATAGCCTGAATGTCCAATAATTCAGATTGTTCAGCATGTTCAAAGTGAATATGACGTTGGAATTGACCGAATTCGTCAATTGGCAAGAATAATCAAAGTGATCAGAGTGATAAAACCAGCCAGACTAATCAAAATAGCCTGAATGCCCAATAAAACCAGCCAGACAAGCAAAATAGCCTGAATGTCCAATAAATCACATTGTTCAGCATGTTCAAAGTGAATATGACGTTGAAATTGACCGAATTCGTCAAATGGCAAGAGTATTCAAAGTGATCAGAGTGATAAAACCAGCCAGACTAATCAAAATAGCCTGAATGCCCAATAATTCAGAATGTTCATCATGTTGAAACTGAATATGACGTTGGAATTGACCGAATTCGTCAAATGACAAGAATAATCAAAGTGATCAGAGTGATAAAACCAGCCAGACAAATCAAAATAGCCTGAATGCCCAATAATTCAGAATGTTCATCATGTTGAAACTGAATATGACGTTGGAATTGACCGAATTCGTCAAATGACAAGAATAATCAAAGTGATCAGAGTGATAAAACCAGCCAGACTAGTCAAAATAGCCTGAATGCCCAATAATTAAGATTGTTCAGCATGTTCAAAGTGAATATGACGTTGGAATTGACCGAATTCGTCAATTGGCAAGAATAATCAAAGTGATCAGAGTGATAAAACCAGCCAGGCTAATCAAAATAGCCTGAATGCCCAATAATTCAGAATGTTCATCATGTTGTAACTGAACAGAACGTTGGAATTGACCGAATTCGTCAAATGACAAGAATAATCAAAGTGATCAGAGTGATAAAACCAGCCAAACTAATCAAAATAGCCTGAATGCCCAATAATTCAGAATGTTCATAATGTTGAAACTGAACAGAACGTTGGAATTGACCGAATTCGTCAAATGGCAAGAATATTCAAAGTGATCAGAGTGATAAAACCAGCCAGGCTAATCAAAATAGCCTGAATGCCCAATAATTCAGAATGTTCATCATGTTGTAACTGAACAGAACGTTGGAATTGACCGAATTCGTCAAATGACAAGAATAATCAAAGTGATCAGAGTGATAAAACCAGCCAAACTAATCAAAATAGCCTGAATGCCCAATAATTCAGAATGTTCATCATGTTGAAACTGAATATGACGTTGGAATTGACCGAATTCGTCAAATGACAAGAATAATCAAAGTGATCAGAGTGATGAAACCAGCCAGACTAATCAAAATAGCCTGAATGCCCAATAATTAAGATTGTTCAGCATGTTCAAAGTGAATATGACGTTGGAATTGACCGAATTCGTCAATTGGCAAGAATAATCAAAGTGATCAGAGTGATAAAACCAGCCAGACTAATCAAAATAGCCTGAATGCCCAATAATTCAGAATGTTCATCATGTTGAAACTGAATATGACGTTGGAATTGACCGAATTCGTCAAATGACAAGAATAATCAAAGTGATCAGAGTGATAAAACCAGCCAGACTAATCAAAATAGCATGAATGCCCAATAATTCAGAATGTTCATCATGTTGAAACTGAATATGACGTTGGAATTGACCGAATTCGTCAAATGACAAGAATAATCAAAGTGATCAGAGTGATAAAACCATCCAGACTAATCAAAATAGCCTGAATGCCCAATAATTAAGATTGTTCAGCATGTTCAAAGTGAATATGACGTTGGAATTGACCGAATTCGTCAATTGGCAAGAATAATCAATGTGATCAGAGTGATAAAACCAGCCAGACTAATCAAAATAGCCTGAATGCCCAATAAAACCAGCCAGACAAGCAAAATAGCCTGAATGTCCAATAAATCAGATTGTTCAGCATGTTCAAAGTGAATATGACGTTGAAATTGACCGAATTCGTCAAATGGCAAGAGTATTCAAAGTGATCAGAGTGATAAAACCAGCCAGACTAATCAAAATAGCCTGAATGCCCAATAATTCAGAATGTTCATCATGTTGAAACTGAATATGACGTTGGAATTGACCGAATTCGTCAAATGACAAGAATAATCAAAGTGATCAGAGTGATAAAACCAGCCAGACAAATCAAAATAGCCTGAATGCCCAATAATTCAGAATGTTCATCATGTTGAAACTGAATATGACGTTGGAATTGACCGAATTCGTCAAATGACAAGAATAATCAAAGTGATCAGAGTGATAAAACCAGCCAGACTAGTCAAAATAGCCTGAATGCCCAATAATTAAGATTGTTCAGCATGTTCAAAGTGAATATGACGTTGGAATTGACCGAATTCGTCAATTGGCAAGAATAATCAAAGTGATCAGAGTGTAAAACCAGCCAGGCAAATGAAAATAGCCTGAATGTCCAATAATTCAGATTGTTCAGCATGTTCAAAGTGAATATGACGTTGGAATTGACCGAATTCGTCAATTGGCAAGAATAATCAAAGTGATCAGAGTGATAAAACCAGCCAGACTAATCAAAATAGCCTGAATGCCCAATAATTCAGAATGTTCATAATGTTGAAACTGAACAGAACGTTGGAATTGACCGAATTCGTCAAATGGCAAGAGTATTCAAAGTGATCAGAGTGATAAAACCAGCCAGGCTAATCAAAATAGCCTGAATGCCCAATAATTCAGAATGTTCATCATGTTGAAACTGAACAGAACGTTGGAATTGACCGAATTCGTCAAATGGCAAGAGTATACAAAGTGATCAGAGTGATAAAACCAGCCAGACTAATCAAAATAGCCTGAATGCCCAATAATTCAGAATGTTCATCATGTTGAAACTGAATAGAACGTTGGAATTGACCGAATTCGTCAAATGGCAAGAGTATTCAAAGTGATCAGTGTGATAAAACCAGCCAGACAAATCAAAATAGTCTGAATGTCCAATAATTCAGATTGTTCAGCATGTTCAATGTGAATATGACGTTGGAATTGACCGAATTCGTCAATTGGCAAGAATAATCAAAGTGATCAGAGTGATAAAACCAGCCAGACTAATCAAAATAGCCTGAATGCCCAATAATTCAGAATGTTCATAATGTTGAAACTGAACAGAACGTTGGAATTGACCGAATTCGTCAAATGGCAAGAGTATTCAAAGTGATCAGAGTGATAAAACCAGCCAGGCTAATCAAAATAGCCTGAATGCCCAATAATTCAGAATGTTCATCATGTTGAAACTGAACAGAACGTTGGAATTGACCGAATTCGTCAAATGGCAAGAGTATACAAAGTGATCAGAGTGATAAAACCAGCAAGACTAATCAAAATAGCCTGAATGCCCAATAATTCAGAATGTTCATCATGTTGAAACTGAATAGAACGTTGGAATTGACCGAATTCGTCAAATGGCAAGAATAATCAAAGTGATCAGAGTGATAAAACCAGCCAGACAAATCAAAATAGTCTGAATGTCCAATAATTCAGATTGTTCAGCATGTTCAAAGTGAATATGACGTTGGAATTGACCGAATTCGTCAAATGGCAAGAGTATTCAAAGTGATCAGAGTGATAAAACCAGCCAGACTAATCAAAATAGCCTGAATGCCCAATAATTCAGAATGTTCATCATGTTGAAACTGAATAGAACGTTGGAATTGACCGAATTCGTCAAATGGCAAGAGTATTCAAAGTGATCAGAGTGATAAAACCAGCCAGACTAATCAAAATAGCCTGAATGCCCAATAATTCAGAATGTTCATCATGTTGAAACTGAATATGACGTTGGAATTGACCGAATTCGTCAAATGACAAGAATAATCAAAGTGATCAGAGTGATAAAACCAGCCAGACTAATCAAAATAGCCTGAATGCCCAATAATTCAGAATGTTCATCATGTTGAAACTGAATATGACGTTGGAATTGACCGAATTCGTCAAATGACAAGAATAATCAAAGTGATCAGAGTGATAAAACCAGCCAGACTAATCAAAATAGCCTGAATGCCCAATAATTCAGAATGTTCATCATGTTGAAACTGAATATAACGTTGGAATTGACCGAATTCGTCAAATGACAAGAATAATCAAAGTGATCAGAGTGATAAAACCAGCCAGACTAATCAAAATAGCCTGAATGCCCAATAATTAAGATTGTTCAGCATTTCAAAGTGAATATGACGTTGGAATTGACCGAATTCGTCAATTGGCAAGAATAATCAAAGTGATCAGAGTGATAAAACCAGCCAGACTAATAAAAAAATAGCCTGAATGCCCAATAATTCAGATTGTTCAGCATGTTCAAAGTGAATATGACGTTGGAATTGACCGAATTCGTCAATTGGCAAGAATAATCAAAGTGATCAGAGTGATAAAACCAGCCAGACTAATCAAAATAGCCTGAATGCCCAATAAAACCAGCCAGACAAATGAAAATAGCCTGAATGTCCAATAAATCAGATTGTTCAGCATGTTCAAAGTGTATATGACTTTGAAATTGACCGAATTCGTCAAATGGCAAGAGTATTCAAAGTGATAAAACCAGCCAGACTAATCAAAATAGCCTGAATGCCCAATAATTCAGAATGTTCATCATGTTGAAACTGAATATGACGTTGGAATTGACCGAATTCGTCAAATGACAAGAATAATCAAAGTGATCAGAGTGATAAAACCAGCCAGACTAATCAAAATAGCCTGAATGCCCAATAATTCAGATTGTTCAGCATGTTCAAAGTGAATATGACGTTGGAATTGACCGAATTCGTCAATTGGCAAGAATAATCAAAGTGATCAGAGTGATAAAACCAGCCAGACTAATCAAAATAGCCTGAATGCCCAATAATTCAGAATGTTCATCATGTTGAAACTGAATAGAACGTTGGAATTGACCGAATTCGTCAAATGACATAAGTATTCAAAGTGATCAGAGTGATAAAACCAACCAGACTAATCAAAATAGCCTGAATGCCCAATAAAACCAGCCAGACAAATGAAAATAGCCTGAATGTCCAATAATTCAGATTGTTCAGCATGTTCAAAGTGAATATGACGTTGAAATTGACCGAATTCGTCAAATGGCGTGCATAATCAAAGTGATCAGAGTGATAAAACCAAGCAGACAAATCAAAATAGTCTGAATGTCCAATAATTCTGATTGTTCAGCATGTTCAAAGTGAATATGACGTTGAAATTGACCGAATTCGTCAAATGGCGTGCATAATCAAAGTGATCAGAGTGATAAAACCAAGCAGACAAATCAAAATAGTCTGAATGTCCAATAATTCTGATTGTTCAGCATGTTCAAAGTGAATATGACGTTGGAATTGACCGAATTCGTCAAATGGCAAGAATAATCAAAGTGATCAGAGTGATAAAACCAGCCAGACAAATGAAAATAGCCTGAATGCCCAATAATTCAGAATGTTCATCATGTTGAAACTGAATAGAACGTTGGAATTGACCGAATTCGTCAAATGGCAAGAGTATTCAAAGTGATCAGAGTGATAAAACCAGCCAGACTAATCAAAATAGCCTGAATGCTCAATAATTCAGAATGTTCATCGTGTTGAAACTGAATATGACGTTGGAATTGACCGAATTCGTCAAATTACAAGAATAATCAAAGTGATCAGAGTGATAAAACCAGCCAGACTAATCAAAATAGCCTGAATGCCCAATAATTAAGATTGTTCAGCATGTTCAAAGTGAATATGACGTTGGAATTGACCGAATTCGTCAATTGTCAAGAATAATCAAAGTGATCAGAGTGATAAAACCAGCCAGACTAATCAAAATAGCCTGAATGCCCAATAATTCAGAATGTTCATCATGTTGAAACTGAATATGACGTTGGAATTGACCGAATTCGTCAAATGGCAAGAATAATCAAAGTGATCAGAGTGATAACACCAGCCAGACTAATCAAAATAGCCTGAATGCCCAATAATTCAGAATGTTCATAATGTTGAAACTGAACAGAACGTTGGAATTGACCGAATTCGTCAAATGGCAAGAGTATTCAAAGTGATCAGAGTGATAAAACCAGCCAGGCTAATCAAAATAGCCTGAATGCCCAATAATTCAGAATGTTCATCATGTTGAAACTGAACAGAACGTTGGAATTGACCGAATTCGTCAAATGGCAAGAGTATACAAAGTGATCAGAGTGATAAAACCAGCCAGACTAATCAAAATAGCCTGAATGCCCAATAATTCAGAATGTTCATCATGTTGAAACTGAATAGAACGTTGGAATTGACCGAATTCGTCAAATGACAAGAATAATCAAAGTGATCAGAGTGATAAAACCAGCCAGAATAATCAAAGTGATCAGAGTGATAAAACCAGCCAGACAAATGAAAATAGCCTGAATGACCAATAATTCAGAATGTTCATCATGTTGAAACTGAATAGAACGTTGGAATTGACCGAATTCGTCAAATGGCAAGAGTATTCAAAGTGATCAGAGTGATGAAACCAGCCAGACTAATCAAAATAGCCTGAATGCCCAATAATTCAGAATGTTCATCATGTTGAAACTGAATAGAACGTTGGAATTGAACGAATTCGTCAAATGGCAAGAGTATTCAAAGTGATCAGAGTGATAAAACCAGCCAGACTAATCAAAATAGCCTGAATGCCCAATAATTCAGAATGTTCATCATGTTGAAACTGAACAGAACGTTGGAATTGACCGAATTCGTCAAATGGCAAGAGTATACAAAGTGATCAGAGTGATAAAACCAGCCAGACTAATCAAAATAGCCTGAATGCCCAATAATTCAGAATGTTCATCATGTTGAAACTGAATAGAACGTTGGAATTGACCGAATTCGTCAAATGACAAGAATAATCAAAGTGATCAGAGTGATAAAACCAGCCAGACAAATGAAAATAGCCTGAATGTCCAATAATTCAGATTGTTGAGCGTTCAAAGTGAATATGACGTTGAAATTGACCGAATTCGTCAAATGGCATGCATAATCAAAGTGATAAAACCAAGCAGACAAATCAAAATAGTCTGAATGTCCAATAATTCAGATTGTTCAGCATGTTCCAACTGAATAGAACGTTGGAATTGACGGAATTCGTCAAATGGCAAGAGTATTCAAAGTGATCAGAGTGATAAAACCAGCCAGACTAATCAAAATAGCCTGAATGCCCAATAATTCAGAATGTTCATCATGTTGAAACTGAATATGACGTTGGAATTGACCGAATTCGTCAAATGACAAGAATAATCAAAGTGATCAGAGTGATAAAACCAGCCAGACTAATCAAAATAGCCTGAATGCCCAATAATTAAGATTGTTCAGCATGTTCAAAGTGAATATGACGTTGGAATTGACCGAATTCGTCAATTGGCAAGAATAATCAAAGTGATCAGAGTGATAAAACCAGCCAGACTAATCAAAATAGCCTGAATGCCCAATAATTCAGAATGTTCATCATGTTGAAACTGAATATGACGTTGGTTGACCGAATTCGTCAAATGGCATGAATAATCAAAGTGATCAGAGTGATAAAACCAGCCAGGCAAATGAAAATAGCCTGAATGTCCAATAATTCAGATTGTTCAGCATGTTCAAAGTGAATATGACGTTGGAATTGACCGAATTCGTCAATTGGCAAGAATAATCAAAGTGATCAGAGTGATAAAACCAGCCAGACTAATCAAAATAGCCTGAATGCCCAATAAAACCAGCCAGACAAATGAAAATAGCCTGAATGTCCAATAAATCAGATTGTTCAGCATGTTCAAAGTGAATATGACGTTGAAATTGACCGAATTCGTCAAATGGCAAGAGTATTCAAAGTGATCAGAGTGATAAAACCAGCCAGACTAATCAAAATAGCCTGAATGCCCAATAATTAAGATTGTTCAGCATGTTCAAAGTGAATATGACGTTGGAATTGACCGAATTCGTCAATTGGCAAGAATAATCAAAGTGATCAGAGTGATAAAACCAGCCAGACTAATCAAAATAGCCTGAATGCCCAATAATTCAGAATGTTCATCATGTTGAAACTGAATAGAACGTTGGAATTGACCGAATTCGTCAAATGGCATAAGTATTCAAAGTGATCAGAGTGATAAAACCAACCAGACTAATCAAAATAGCCTGAATGCCCAATAAAACCAGCCAGACAAATGAAAATAGCCTGAATGTCCAATAATTCAGATTGTTCAGCATGTTCAAAGTGAATATTACGTTGAAATTGACCGAATTCGTCAAATGGCATGCATAATCAAAGTGATCAGAGTGATAAAACCAAGCAGACAAATCAAAATAGTCTGAATGTCCAATAATTCAGATTGTTCAGCATGTTCAAAGTGAATATGACGTTGGAATTGACCGAATTCGTCAAATGGCAAGAATAATCAAAGTGATAAAACCAGCCAGACAAATGAAAATAGCCTGAATGCCCAATAATACAGAATGTTCATCATGTTGAAACTGAATAGAACGTTGGAATTGACCGAATTCGTCAAATGGCAATAGTATTCAAAGTGATCAGAGTGATAAAACCAGCCAGACTAATCAAAATAGCCTGAATGCCCAATAATTCAGAATGTTCATCATGTTGAAACTGAATATGACGTTGGAATTGACCGAATTCGTCAAATGACAAGAATAATCAAAGTGATCAGAGTGATAAAACCAGCCAGACTAATCAAAATAGCCTGAATGCCCAAAATTCAGAATGTTCATCATGTTGAAACTGAATATGACGTTGGAATTGACCGAATTCGTCAAATGAAAAGAATAATCAAAGTGATCAGAGTGATAAAACAGCCAGACTAATCAAAATAGCCTGAATGCCCAATAATTCAGAATGTTCATCATGTTGAAACTGAATAGAACGTTGGAATTGAACGAATTCGTCAAATGGCAAGAGTATTCAAAGTGATCAGAGTGATAAAACCAGCCAGACTAATCAAAATAGCCTGAATGCCCAATAATTCAGAATGTTCATCATGTTGAAACTGAACAGAACGTTGGAATTGACCGAATTCGTCAAATGGCAAGAGTATACAAAGTGATCAGAGTGATAAAACCAGCCAGACTAATCAAAATAGCCTGAATGCCCAATAATTCAGAATGTTCATCATGTTGAAACTGAATAGAACGTTGGAATTGACCGAATTCGTCAAATGACAAGAATAATCAAAGTGATCAGAGTGATAAAACCAGCCAGACAAATGAAAATAGCCTGAATGTCCAATAATTCAGATTGTTCAGCGTTCAAAGTGAATATGACGTTGAAATTGACCGAACTCGTCAAATGGCATGCATAATCAAAGTGATAAAACCAAGCAGACAAATCAAAATAGTCTGAATGTCCAATAATTCAGATTGTTCAGCATGTTCAAAGTGAATATGACGTTGGAATTGACCGAATTCGTCAAATGGCAAGAATAATCAAAGTGATCAGAGTGATAAAACCAGCCAGACAAATGAAAATAGCCTGAATGCCCAATAATTCAGAATGTTCATCATGTTGAAACTGAATAGAACGTTGGAATTGACCGAATTCGTCAAATGGCAAGAGTATTCAAAGTGATCAGAGTGATAAAACCAGCCAGACTAATCAAAATAGCCTGAATGCCCAATAATTCAGAATGTTCATCATGTTGAAACTGAATATGACGTTGGAATTGATCGAATTCGTCAAATGACAAGAATAATCAAAGTGATCAGAGTGATAAAACCAGCCAGACTAATCAAAATAGCCTGAATGCCCAATAATTAAGATTGTTCAGCATGTTCAAAGTGAATATGACGTTGGAATTGACCGAATTCGTCAATTGGCAAGAATAATCAAAGTGATCAGAGTGATAAAACCAGCCAGACTAATCAAAATAGCCTGAATGCCCAATAATTCAGAATGTTCATCATGTTGAAACTGAATATGACGTTGGTTGACCGAATTCGTCAAATGGCATGAATAATCAAAGTGATCAGAGTGATAAAACCAGCCAGGCAAATGAAAATAGCCTGAATGTCCAATAATTCAGATTGTTCAGCATGTTCAAAGTGAATATGACGTTGGAATTGACCGAATTCGTCAATTGGCAAGAATAATCAAAGTGATCAGAGTCATAAAACCAGCCAGACGAATCAAAATAGCCTGAATGCCCAATAATTAAGATTGTTCAGCATGTTCAAAGTGAATATGACGTTGGAATTGACCGAATTCGTCAATTGGCAAGAATAATCAAAGTGATCAGAGTGATAAAACCAGCCAGACTAATCAAAATAGCCTGAATGCCCAATAATTCAGAATGTTCATCATGTTGAAACTGTATAGAACGTTGGAATTGACCGAATTCGTCAAATGGCAAGAGTATTCAAAGTGATCAGAGTGATAAAACCAGCCAGGCAAATGAAAATAGCCTGAATAAATCAGATTGTTCAGCATGTTCAAAGTGAATATGACGTTGAAATTGACCGAATTCGTCAAATGGCAAGAGTATTCAAAGTGATCAGAGTGATAAAACCAGCCAGACTAATCAAAATAGCCTGAATGCCCAATAATTAAGATTGTTCAGCATGTTCAAAGTGAATATGACGTTGGAATTGACCGAATTCGTCAATTGGCAAGAATAATCAAAGTGATCAGAGTGATAAAACCAGCCAGACTAATCAAAATAGCCTGAATGCCCAATAATTCAGAATGTTCATCATGTTGAAACTGTATAGAACGTTGGAATTGACCGAATTCGTCAAATGGCATAAGTATTCAAAGTGATCAGAGTGATAAAACCAACCAGACTAATCAAAATAGCCTGAATGCCCAATAAAACCAGCCAGACAAATGAAAATAGCCTGAATGTCCAATAATTCAGATTGTTCAGCATGTTCAAAGTGAATATTACGTTGAAATTGACCGAATTCGTCAAATGGCATGCATAATCAAAGTGATCAGAGTGATAAAACCAAGCAGACAAATCAAAATACTCTGAATGTCCAATAATTCAGATTGTTCAGCATGTTCAAAGAGAATATGACGTTGGAATTGACCGAATTCGTCAAATGGCAAGAATAATCAAAGTGATAAAACCAGCCAGACAAATGAAAATAGCCTGAATGCCCAATAATACAGAATGTTCATCATGTTGAAACTGAATAGAACGTTGGAATTGACCGAATTCGTCAAATGGCAAGAGTATTCAAAGTGATCAGAGTGATAAAACCAGCCAGACTAATCAAAATAGCCTGAATGCCCAATAATTCAGAATGTTCATCATGTTGAAACTGAATATGACGTTGGAATTGACCGAATTCGTCAAATGACGAGAATAATCAAAGTGACCAGCCAGACTAATCAAAATAGCCTGAATGCCCAATAATTCAGAATGTTCATCATGTTGAAACTGAATATGACGTTGGAATTGACCGAATTCGTCAAATGACAAGAATAATCAAAGTGATCAGAGTGATAAAACCAGCCAGACTAATCAAAATAGCCTGAATGCCCAATAATTCAGAATGTTCATAATGTTGAAACTGAACAGAACGTTGGAATTGACCGAATTCGTCAAATGGCAAGAGTATTCAAAGTGATCAGAGTGATAAAACCAGCCAGGCTAATCAAAATAACCTGAATGCCCAATAATTCAGAATGTTCAACATGTTGAAACTGAACAGAACGTTGGAATTGACCGAATTCGTCAAATGGCAAGAGTATACAAAGTGATAAAACCAGCCAGACTAATCAAAATAGCCTGAATGCCCAATAATTAAGATTGTTCAGCATGTTCAAAGTGAATATGACGTTGGAATTGACCGAATTCGTCAAATGGCAAGAATAATCAAAGTGATCAGAGTGATAAAACCAGCCAGACTAATCAAAATAGCCTGAATGCCCAATAATTCAGAATGTTCATCATGTTGAAACTGTATAGAACGTTGGAATTGACCGAATTCGTCAAATGGCATAAGTATTCAAAGTGATCAGAGTGATAAAACCAACCAGACTAATCAAAATAGCCTGAATGCCCAATAAAACCAGCCAGACAAATGAATATAGCCTGAATGTCCAATAATTCAGATTGTTCAGCATGTTCAAAGTGAATATTACGTTGAAATTGACCGAATTCGTCAGATGGCATGCATAATCAAAGTGATCAGAGTGATAAAACCAAGCAGACAAATCAAAATAGTCTGAATGTCCAATAATTCAGATTGTTCAGCATGTTCAAAGAGAATATGACGTTGGAATTGACCGAATTCGTCAAATGGCAAGAATAATCAAAGTGATAAAACCAGCCAGACAAATGAAAATAGCCTGAATGCCCAATAATACAGAATGTTCATCATGTTGAAACTGAATAGAACGTTGGAATTGACCGAATTCGTCAAATGGCAAGAGTATTCAAAGTGATCAGAGTGATAAAACCAGCCAGACTAATCAAAATAGCCTGAATGCCCAATAATTCAGAATGTTCATCATGTTGAAACTGAATATGACGTTGGAATTGACCGAATTCGTCAAATGACAAGAATAATCAAAGTGACCAGCCAGACTAATCAAAATAGCCTGAATGCCCAATAATTCAGAATGTTCATCATGTTGAAACTGAATATGACGTTGGAATTGACCGAATTCGTCAAATGACAAGAATAATCAAAGTGATCAGAGTGATAAAACCAGCCAGACTAATCAAAATAGCCTGAATGCCCAATAATTCAGAATGTTCATAATGTTGAAACTGAACAGAACGTTGGAATTGACCGAATTCGTCAAATGGCAAGAGTATTCAAAGTGATCAGAGTGATAAAACCAGCCAGGCTAATCAAAATAGCCTGAATGCCCAATAATTCAGAATGTTCAACATGTTGAAACTGAACAGAACGTTGGAATTGACCGAATTCGTCAAATGGCAAGAGTATACAAAGTGATAAAACCAGCCAGACAAATGAAAATAGCCTGAATGCCCAATAATTCAGAATGTTCATCATGTTGAAACTGAATAGAACGTTGGAATTGACCGAATTCGTCAAATGGCAAGAGTATTCAAAGTGATGAGAGTGATAAAACCAGCCAGACTAATCAAAATAGCCTGAATGCCCAATAATTCAGAATGTTCATAATGTTGAAACTGAACAGAACGTTGGAATTGACAGAATTCGTCAAATGACAAGAATAATCAAAGTGATCAGAGTGATAAAACCAGCCAGACTAATCAAAATAGCCTGAATGCCCAATAATTCAGAATGTTCATCATTGTTCAGATTTCTGTAAATCCTCACATGGTGTTTTTTCCTTTTCTGCTGAAGGTATAAAATTGTGTTGGATTCGGTAATTGAATGTATTCAAAACAATGTGTAAAACTGTACTGTAGTTTGTATGTATTCAAATAATGTATACAATTCTAATTTGAATATATTCAATGCATGTGCGTATGTTGTAGCTTGGGTTTTTAAGATAAGCAGGCAGTACAACATGCGTGTGTGGTATAGAGCGGCGGGCTATTTTTAGAATAAGGGACGAGCATGATAACGAGTGGAATTTTCCACAAGATGTTATGCGTGCGTGGGTTGACAAAACAACCCCACGCATGCGTCTATCGCGTTCTCGTTCATTCTTTAGGATTAGTTTAGTTTAAGAAAATGTATGCTAGTTTTAGGAAATATTAACAAAATAAAATCAGTGTCTTACAAACATTCATACGTGCGTGTCGTTTTCAACTTTCGTCCGTACATTTTGGTCGTTCGAACCAGAGATATTTGATAATTCGAACTTTTGAACATTAATCCTACGAAACTTTGCACGTGTCAAAGAGGATAATGAAAGGTCGAACAAATAAAATACAGCCCACATCCAAGGAGGTACCGGAACTGATGGATATACACAAATCCACCGAGGCCTTGTATGAAGGGGCTAAAGGAATGATAGCAGAATACAGGATTGACGCTATCGAAGAGAAGCTGTCGTTGGAAGCAGAGCCAAACAGAATTGGCGAAGACGGAAAGGAAAATACAGTCCACAATAGCGACATACAACCTTCTCAACCACAAAGTATAATGGTTGAAAGGTTTGGAAGAGAAGTTCGGGAATTGGCGACAATTATGAGTACGACAAGAGATACCATACTGAGTCTCAGTTCCGAACGGCTGCAGGTACAACAACAATTGGTAGAGGACCAATTTCAAGAAGTTGTCCAGGCATACAGGAGGATTTTCGCTGAAAATCTCGAAAATCTCGACGACGACGATATTTATGACGCGTACACGAAAATATGGAGGCAGTACCGTGAAGTGCGATATGAAATCGCGGGTCAAACAGAAAACTTCAAGAGGGATAAGGAGTTTTCTAAAGCAACCATAAGTGCACGCCTGGCATATAACCGGTATGCTGAAACGCAAAAGGCCCAGCTGTGGCCCAGACGAGCTCCTGCTAATGAGAAGGATGACCGGTTTAAAGCTAAAAACATAAGGGTGAGCTGTGGGCCAGACGAGTTCCCGAGTTAAAGAAGAAAACTGAAAGCGATGATGAAGTCAACAAAGAGCAGTGGGTTACCCGAAGATCCACACACTGTAATGATGACCAACGCTGGGTATCGAGGTTACCGCTTAAGAAGAAAGCTGGTCAAGAGACTGGTGTTGATCCGAAGGAAGATCTCGCGCATGTTCCGATTGATGTCATCGAACAGAATTTTCAAGCGAGTGGCTTGAAAATCCATTGTGCTGGCGAAGATCCAAAAATTGAAGACAATTTTCAATTGGAAAAAACGAAGGCAGCTTCTGCTCAAGCGCAGAAGTCTGGTCCATATGAAAGGTTGGAGCCGATCACCACAATGGTGAAGGCTGTGGGTTCCCCGGGAGCTCCACACTTCGGTGGAGGTTAAGTCAGCGTTTGGAGATGGCGCGGTATTAAAGAACCTATCATCGGCCCAACCTGATAACAATTTAATGGTGAATATGTCTACATGGAATAATTATTGTTTGGCAGATCCATTATTCTATAGAGCGGATAGAGTCGACCTCATTGGAGCTGGCTTATATCACGGAATTGAAAAGGACGTGGCTAAGGCGATTAGAGAGGCCTCAACAAGTTCCGCGGACGTGCTGTCCTCCGAAAATATATCGTGGCACTTTATTCCCCCGGGAGCTCCACACTTCGGTGGATTGTGGGAGGCTGCGGTAAAGTCAGTGAAGTACCATCTGAGGCGTGTTATCGGCGAGAACAAGCTGACCTTTGAAGAGATGGCGACGTTGCTGGCACAAGTAGAGGCGGTATTGAACTCTCGACCATTATGTGAAATGGGGAATAATGCCGATGAGATAAATGTCTTAACACCTGGACATTTTCTGACTGGAAGGCCGTTGCTGGAACTTCCCGATGGACATAAAGAATCTGATGGGATGGGTTCGCTTAACAGATGGAAGCTTATCCAAAAAATGAAGACTGATTTCTGGAATCAGTGGAAGAATAATAATCTGGTCACTTTGCAGCAAAGAAGAAAATGGAAGAAAGAAATGCCAAATTTGAGAGAAGAATCAGTGACTGGACATGAAGCTACGTTTGGATTACTGTCATCTGGTGTGCTGTTGTTACCTGATGGGTGTAAAGAAGCTGATGTAATGCAGTGGAGGCACGTGTGGATTAATCCTTATGGTTCCGCATCAAGGGAACTACATAAGTGGAATGGTCCTGAATGGCGGAAGGATGTCAACAAATGACATAAGGCTCCCGCAAAGACATTGAATGCTGTCACTTAACATTAAGGATTATTGTCTCATAATTATAGAATAATATATTAAATTTTTCATAAACTATTCATATGTAAAACAAATAATTGTAGTTCGCCGGCCGCAGAATGTTCAGATTTCTGTAAATCCTCACATGGTGTTTTTTCCTTTTCTGCTGAAGGTATAAAATTGTGTTGGATTCGGTAATTGAATGTATTCAAAACAATGTGTAAAACTGTACTGTAGTTTGTATGTATTCAAATAATGTATACAATTGTAATTTGAATATATTCAATGCATGTGCGTATGTTGTAGCTTGGGTTTTTAAGATAAGCAGGCAGTACAACATGCGTGTGTGGTATAGAGCGGCGGGCTATTTTTAGAATAAGGGACGAGCATGATAACGAGTGGAATTTTCCACAAGATGTTATGCGTGCGTGGGTTGACAAAACAACCCCACGCATGCGTCTATCGCGTTCTCGTTCATTCTTTAGGATTAGTTTAGTTTAAGAAAATGTATGCTAGTTTTAGGAAATATTAACAAAATAAAATCAGTGTCTTACAAACATTCAGCCGTGCAAGTGTATTTTTAATTAGTGCATTGTACAATCATGTTGAAACTGAATATGACGTTGGAATTGACCGAATTCGTCAAATGGCAAGAATAATCAAAGTGATCAGAGTGATAAAACCAGCCAGACTAATCAAAATAGCCTGAATGCCCAATAATTCAGAATGTTCATAATGTTGAAACTGAACAGAACGTTGGAATTGACCGAATTCGTCAAATGACAAGAATAATAAAAGTGATCAGAGTGATAAAACCAGCCAGACTAATCAAAATAGCCTGAATGCCCAATAATTCAGAATGTTCATCATGTTGAAACTGAATATGACGTTGGAATTGACCGAATTCGTCAAATGGCAAGAATAATCAAAGTGATAAAACCAGCCAGACAAATGAAAATAGCCTGAATGCCCAATAATTCAGAATGTTCATCATGTTGAAACTGAATAGAACGTTGGAATTGACCGAATTCGTCAAATGGCAAGAGTATTCAAAGTGATCAGAGTGATAAAACCAGCCAGACTAATCAAAATAGCCTGAATGCCCAATAAATCAGAATGTTCATCATGTTGAAACTGAATAGAACGTTGGAATTGACCGAATTCGTCAAATGACAAGAATAATCAAAGTGATCAGAGTGATAAAACCAGCCAGACAAATGAAAATAGCCTGAATGTCCAATAATTCAGATTGTTCAGCATGTTCAAAGTGAATATGACGTTGAAATTGAACGAATTCGTCAAATGGCATGCATAATCAAAGTGATAAAACCAAGCAGACAAATCAAAATAGTCTGAATGTCCAAAAATTCAGATTGTTCAGCATGTTCAAAGTGAATATGACGTTGGAATTGACCGAATTCGTAAAATGGCAAGAATAATCAAAGTGATCAGAGTGATAAAACCAGCCAGACAAATGAAAATAGCCTGAATGCCCAATAATTCAGAATGTTCATCATGTTGAAACTGAATAGAACGTTGGAATTGACCGAATTCGTCAAATGGCAAGAGTATTCAAAGTGATCAGAGTGATAAAAACAGCCAGACTAATCAAAATAGCCTGAATGCCCAATAATTCAGAATGTTCATCATGTTGAAACTGAATATGACGTTGGAATTGACCGAATTCGTCAAATGACAAGAATAATCAAAGTATCAGAGTGATAAAACCAGCCAGACTAATCAAAATAGCCTGAGTGCCCAATAATTAAGATTGTTCAGCATGTTCAAAGTGGATACGACGTTGAAATTGACCGAATTCGTCAATTGGCAAGAATAATCAAAGTGATCAGAGTGATAAAACCAGCCAGACTAATCAAAATAGCCTGAATGCCCAATAATTCAGAATGTTCATAATGTTGAAACTGAATATGACGTTGGAATTGACCGAATTCGTCAAATGGCAAGAATAATCAAAGTGATCAGAGTGATAAAACCAGCCAGACTAATCAAAATAGCCTGAATGCCCAATAATTCAGAATGTTCATAATGTTGAAACTGAACAGAACGTTGGAATTGACCGAATTCGTCAAATGGCAAGAGTATTCAAAGTGATCAGAGTGATAAAACCAGCCAGGCTAATCAAAATAGCCTGAATGTCCAATAATTCAGATTGTTCAGCATGTTCAAAGTGAATATGACGTTGGAATTGACCGAATTCGTCAAATGGCAAGAGTATACAAAGTGATCAGAGTGATAAAACCAGCCAGACTAATCAAAATAGCCTGAATGCCCAATAATTCAGAATGTTCATAATGTTGAAACTGAACAGAACGTTGGAATTGACAGAATTCGTCAAATGACAAGAATAATCAAAGTGATCAGAGTGATAAAACCAGCCAGACTAATCAAAATAGCCTGAATGCCCAATAATTCAGAATGTTTATCATTGTTCAGATTTCTGTAAATCCTCACATGGTGTTTTTTCCTTTTCTGCTGAAGGTATAAAATTGTGTTGGATTCGGTAATTGAATGTATTCAAAACAATGTGTAAAACTGTACTGTAGTTTGTATGTATTCAAATAATGTATACAATTCTAATTTGAATATATTCAATGCATGTGCGTATGTTGTAGCTTGGGTTTTTAAGATAAGCAGGCAGTACAACATGCGTGTGTGGTATAGAGCGGCGGGCTATTTTTAGAATAAGGGACGAGCATGATAACGAGTGGAATTTTCCACAAGATGTTATGCGTGCGTGGGTTGACAAAACAACCCCACGCATGCGTCTATCGCGTTCTCGTTCATTCTTTAGGATTAGTTTAGTTTAAGAAAATGTATGCTAGTTTTAGGAAATATTAACAAAATAAAATCAGTGTCTTACAAACATTCATACGTGCGTGTCGTTTTCAACTTTCGTCCGTACATTTTGGTCGTTCGAACCAGAGATATTTGATAATTCGAACTTTTGAACATTAATCCTACGAAACTTTGCACGTGTCAAAGAGGATAATGAAAGGTCGAACAAATAAAATACAGCCCACATCCAAGGAGGTACCGGAACTGATGGATATACACAAATCCACCGAGGCCTTGTATGAAGGGGCTAAAGGAATGATAGCAGAATACAGGATTGACGCTATCGAAGAGAAGCTGTCGTTGGAAGCAGAGCCAAACAGAATTGGCGAAGACGGAAAGGAAAATACAGTCCACAATAGCGACATACAACCTTCTCAACCACAAAGTATAATGGTTGAAAGGTTTGGAAGAGAAGTTCGGGAATTGGCGACAATTATGAGTACGACAAGAGATACCATACTGAGTCTCAGTTCCGAACGGCTGCAGGTACAACAACAATTGGTAGAGGACCAATTTCAAGAAGTTGTCCAGGCATACAGGAGGATT
Source organism: Hydrotaea cyrtoneurina (assembly GCA_958296145.1). Taxonomy (NCBI): domain Eukaryota; kingdom Metazoa; phylum Arthropoda; class Insecta; order Diptera; family Muscidae; genus Hydrotaea; species Hydrotaea cyrtoneurina. The sequence continues at coordinate 81,260,333 of OY282513.1, forward strand.
TTCGCTGAAAATCTCGAAAATCTCGACGACGACGATATTTATGACGCGTACACGAAAATATGGAGGCAGTACCGTGAAGTGCGATATGAAATCGCGGGTCAAACAGAAAACTTCAAGAGGGATAAGGAGTTTTCTAAAGCAACCATAAGTGCACGCCTGGCATATAACCGGTATGCTGAAACGCAAAAGGCCCAGCTGTGGCCCAGACGAGCTCCTGCTAATGAGAAGGATGACCGGTTTAAAGCTAAAAACATAAGGGTGAGCTGTGGGCCAGACGAGTTCCCGAGTTAAAGAAGAAAACTGAAAGCGATGATGAAGTCAACAAAGAGCAGTGGGTTACCCGAAGATCCACACACTGTAATGATGACCAACGCTGGGTATCGAGGTTACCGCTTAAGAAGAAAGCTGGTCAAGAGACTGGTGTTGATCCGAAGGAAGATCTCGCGCATGTTCCGATTGATGTCATCGAACAGAATTTTCAAGCGAGTGGCTTGAAAATCCATTGTGCTGGCGAAGATCCAAAAATTGAAGACAATTTTCAATTGGAAAAAACGAAGGCAGCTTCTGCTCAAGCGCAGAAGTCTGGTCCATATGAAAGGTTGGAGCCGATCACCACAATGGTGAAGGCTGTGGGTTCCCCGGGAGCTCCACACTTCGGTGGAGGTTAAGTCAGCGTTTGGAGATGGCGCGGTATTAAAGAACCTATCATCGGCCCAACCTGATAACAATTTAATGGTGAATATGTCTACATGGAATAATTATTGTTTGGCAGATCCATTATTCTATAGAGCGGATAGAGTCGACCTCATTGGAGCTGGCTTATATCACGGAATTGAAAAGGACGTGGCTAAGGCGATTAGAGAGGCCTCAACAAGTTCCGCGGACGTGCTGTCCTCCGAAAATATATCGTGGCACTTTATTCCCCCGGGAGCTCCACACTTCGGTGGATTGTGGGAGGCTGCGGTAAAGTCAGTGAAGTACCATCTGAGGCGTGTTATCGGCGAGAACAAGCTGACCTTTGAAGAGATGGCGACGTTGCTGGCACAAGTAGAGGCGGTATTGAACTCTCGACCATTATGTGAAATGGGGAATAATGCCGATGAGATAAATGTCTTAACACCTGGACATTTTCTGACTGGAAGGCCGTTGCTGGAACTTCCCGATGGACATAAAGAATCTGATGGGATGGGTTCGCTTAACAGATGGAAGCTTATCCAAAAAATGAAGACTGATTTCTGGAATCAGTGGAAGAATAATAATCTGGTCACTTTGCAGCAAAGAAGAAAATGGAAGAAAGAAATGCCAAATTTGAGAGAAGAATCAGTGACTGGACATGAAGCTACGTTTGGATTACTGTCATCTGGTGTGCTGTTGTTACCTGATGGGTGTAAAGAAGCTGATGTAATGCAGTGGAGGCACGTGTGGATTAATCCTTATGGTTCCGCATCAAGGGAACTACATAAGTGGAATGGTCCTGAATGGCTGAAGGATGTCAACAAATGACATAAGGCTCCCGCAAAGACATTGAATGCTGTCACTTAACATTAAGGATTATTGTCTCATAATTATAGAATAATATATTAAATTTTTCATAAACTATTCATATGTAAAACAAATAATTGTAGTTCGCCGGCCGCAGAATGTTCAGATTTCTGTAAATCCTCACATGGTGTTTTTTCCTTTTCTGCTGAAGGTATAAAATTGTGTTGGATTCGGTAATTGAATGTATTCAAAACAATGTGTAAAACTGTACTGTAGTTTGTATGTATTCAAATAATGTATACAATTGTAATTTGAATATATTCAATGCATGTGCGTATGTTGTAGCTTGGGTTTTTAAGATAAGCAGGCAGTACAACATGCGTGTGTGGTATAGAGCGGCGGGCTATTTTTAGAATAAGGGACGAGCATGATAACGAGTGGAATTTTCCACAAGATGTTATGCGTGCGTGGGTTGACAAAACAACCCCACGCATGCGTCTATCGCGTTCTCGTTCATTCTTTAGGATTAGTTTAGTTTAAGAAAATGTATGCTAGTTTTAGGAAATATTAACAAAATAAAATCAGTGTCTTACAAACATTCAGCCGTGCAAGTGTATTTTTAATTAGTGCATTGTACAATCATGTTGAAACTGAATATGACGTTGGAATTGACCGAATTCGTCAAATGGCAAGAATAATCAAAGTGATCAGAGTGATAAAACCAGCCAGACTAATCAAAATAGCCTGAATGCCCAATAATTCAGAATGTTCATAATGTTGAAACTGAACAGAACGTTGGAATTGACCGAATTCGTCAAATGACAAGAATAATAAAAGTGATCAGAGTGATAAAACCAGCCAGACTAATCAAAATAGCCTGAATGCCCAATAATTCAGAATGTTCATCATGTTGAAACTGAATATGACGTTGGAATTGACCGAATTCGTCAAATGGCAAGAATAATCAAAGTGATAAAACCAGCCAGACAAATGAAAATAGCCTGAATGCCCAATAATTCAGAATGTTCATCATGTTGAAACTGAATAGAACGTTGGAATTGACCGAATTCGTCAAATGGCAAGAGTATTCAAAGTGATCAGAGTGATAAAACCAGCCAGACTAATCAAAATAGCCTGAATGCCCAATAAATCAGAATGTTCATCATGTTGAAACTGAATAGAACGTTGGAATTGACCGAATTCGTCAAATGACAAGAATAATCAAAGTGATCAGAGTGATAAAACCAGCCAGACAAATGAAAATAGCCTGAATGTCCAATAATTCAGATTGTTCAGCATGTTCAAAGTGAATATGACGTTGAAATTGAACGAATTCGTCAAATGGCATGCATAATCAAAGTGATAAAACCAAGCAGACAAATCAAAATAGTCTGAATGTCCAAAAATTCAGATTGTTCAGCATGTTCAAAGTGAATATGACGTTGGAATTGACCGAATTCGTAAAATGGCAAGAATAATCAAAGTGATCAGAGTGATAAAACCAGCCAGACAAATGAAAATAGCCTGAATGCCCAATAATTCAGAATGTTCATCATGTTGAAACTGAATAGAACGTTGGAATTGACCGAATTCGTCAAATGGCAAGAGTATTCAAAGTGATCAGAGTGATAAAAACAGCCAGACTAATCAAAATAGCCTGAATGCCCAATAATTCAGAATGTTCATCATGTTGAAACTGAATATGACGTTGGAATTGACCGAATTCGTCAAATGACAAGAATAATCAAAGTATCAGAGTGATAAAACCAGCCAGACTAATCAAAATAGCCTGAGTGCCCAATAATTAAGATTGTTCAGCATGTTCAAAGTGGATACGACGTTGGAATTGACCGAATTCGTCAATTGGCAAGAATAATCAAAGTGATCAGAGTGATAAAACCAGCCAGACTAATCAAAATAGCCTGAATGCCCAATAATTCAGAATGTTCATAATGTTGAAACTGAATATGACGTTGGAATTGACCGAATTCGTCAAATGGCAAGAATAATCAAAGTGATCAGAGTGATAAAACCAGCCAGACTAATCAAAATAGCCTGAATGCCCAATAATTCAGAATGTTCATAATGTTGAAACTGAACAGAACGTTGGAATTGACCGAATTCGTCAAATGGCAAGAGTATTCAAAGTGATCAGAGTGATAAAACCAGCCAGGCTAATCAAAATAGCCTGAATGTCCAATAATTCAGATTGTTCAGCATGTTCAAAGTGAATATGACGTTGGAATTGACCGAATTCGTCAAATGGCAAGAGTATACAAAGTGATCAGAGTGATAAAACCAGCCAGACTAATCAAAATAGCCTGAATGCCCAATAAATCAGAATGTTCATCATGTTGAAACTGAATAGAACGTTGGAATTGACCGAATTCGTCAAATGACAAGAATAATCAAAGTGATCAGAGTGATAAAACCAGCCAGACAAATGAAAATATCCTGAATGTCCAATAATTCAGATTGTTCAGCATGTTCAAAGTGAATATGACGTTGGAATTGTCCGAATTCGTCAATTGGCAAGAATACTCAAAGTGATCAGAGTGATAAAACCAGCCAGACTAATCAAAATAGCCTGAATGCCCAATAAAACCAGCTAGACAAATGAAAATAGCCTGAAGGTCCAATAAATCAGATTGTTCAGCATGTTCAAAGTGAATATGACGTTGAAATTGACCGAATTCGTCAAATGGCAAGAGTATTCAAAGTGATCAGAGTGATAAAACCAGCCAGACTAATCAAAATAGCCTGAATGCCCAATAATTCAGAATGTGTATAATGTTGAAACTGAACAGAACGTTGGAATTGACCGAATTCGTCAAATGACAAGAATAATCAAAGTGATCAGAGTGATAAAACCAGCCAGACTAATCAAAATAGCCTGAATGCCCAATAATTCAGAATGTTCATCATGTTGAAACTGAATATGACGTTGGAATTGACCGAATTCGTCAAATGGCAAGAATAATCAAAGTGATAAAACCAGCCAGACAAATGAAAATAGCCTGAATGCCCAATAATTCAGATTGTTCAGCATGTTGAAACTGAATAGAACGTTGGAATTGACCGAATTCGTCAAATGGCAAGAGTATTCAAAGTGATCAGAGTGATAAAACCAGCCAGACTAATCAAAATAGCCTGAATGCCCAATAAATCAGAATGTTCATCATGTTGAAACTGAATAGAACGTTGGAATTGACCGAATTCGTCAATTGACAAGAATAATCAAAGTGATCAGAGTGATAAAACCAGCCAGACAAATGAAAATAGCCTGAATGTCCAATAATTCAGATTGTTCAGCATGTTCAAAGTGAATATGACGTTGAAATTGAACGAATTCGTCAAATGGCATGCATAATCAAAGTGATAAAACCAAGCAGACAAATCAAAATAGTCTGAATGTCCAATAATTCAGACTGTTCAGCATGTTCAAAGTGAATATGACGTTGGAATTGACCGAATTCGTAAAATGGCAAGAATAATCAAAGTGATCAGAGAGATAAAACCAGCCAGACAAATGAAAATAGCCTGAATGCCCAATAATTCAGAATGTTCATCATGTTGAAACTGAATAGAACGTTGGAATTGACCGAATTCGTCAAATGGCAAGAGTATTCAAAGTGATCAGAGTGATAAAAACAGCCAGACTAATCAAAATAGCCTGAATGCCCAATAATTCAGAATGTTCATCATGTTGAAACTGAATATGACGTTGAAATTGACCGAATTCGTCAAATGACAAGAATAATCAAAGTATCAGAGTGATAAAACCAGCCAGACTAATCAAAATAGCCTGAGTGCCCAATAATTAAGATTGTTCAGCATGTTCAAAGTGAATACGACGTTGGAATTGACCGAATTCGTCAATTGGCAAGAATAATCAAAGTGATCAGAGTGATAAAACCAGCCAGACTAATCAAAATAGCCTGAATGCCCAATAATTCAGAATGTTCATAATGTTGAAACTGAATATGACGTTGGAATTGACCGAATTCGTCAAATGGCAAGAATAATCAAAGTGATCAGAGTGATAAAACCAGCCAGACTAATCAAAATAGCCTGAATGCCCAATAATTCAGAATGTTCATAATGTTGAAACTGAACAGAACGTTGGAATTGACCGAATTCGTCAAATGGCAAGAGTATTCAAAGTGATCAGAGTGATAAAACCAGCCAGGCTAATCAAAATAGCCTGAATGTCCAATAATTCAGATTGTTCAGCATGTTCAAAGTGAATATGACGTTGGAATTGACCGAATTCGTCAAATGGCAAGAGTATACAAAGTGATCAGAGTGATAAAACCAGCCAGACTAATCAAAATAGCCTGAATGCACAATAAATCAGAATGTTCATCATGTTGAAACTGAATAGAACGTTGGAATTGACCGAATTCGTCAAATGACAAGAATAATCAAAGTGATCAGAGTGATAAAACCAGCCAGACAAATGAAAATATCCTGAATGTCCAATAATTCAGATTGTTCAGCATGTTCAAAGTGAATATGACGTTGGAATTGACCGAATTCGTCAATTGGCAAGAATAATCAAAGTGATCAGAGTGATAAAACCAGCCAGACTAATCAAAATAGCCTGAATGCCCAATAAAACCAGCTAGACAAATGAAAATAGCCTGAATGTCCAATAAATCAGATTGTTCAGCATGTTCAAAGTGAATATGACGTTGAAATTGACCGAATTCGTCAAATGGCAAGAGTATTCAAAGTGATCAGAGTGATAAAACCAGCCAGACTAATCAAAATAGCCTGAATGCCCAATAATTCAGAATGTTCATCATGTTGAAACTGAATATGACGTTGGAATTGACCGAATTCGTCAATTGGCAAGAATAATCAAAGTGATCAGAGTGATAAAACCAGCCAGACTAATCAAAATAGCCTGAATGCCCAATAATTCAGAATGTTCATCATGTTGAAACTGAATATGACGTTGGAATTGACCGAATTCGTCAAATGGCATGAATAATCAAAGTGATCAGAGTGATAAAACCATTGTTCAGCATGTTCAAAGTGAATATGACGTTGGAATTGACCGAATTCGTCAATTGGCAAGAATAATCAAAGTGATCAGAGTGATAAAACCAGCCAGACTAATCAAAATAGCCTGAATGCCCAATAATTCAGAATGTTCATCATGTTGAAACTGAATATGACGTTGGAATTGACCGAATTCGTCAAATGGCATGAATAATCAAAGTGATCAGAGTGATAAAACCATTGTTCAGCATGTTCAAAGTGAATATGACGTTGGAATTGACCGAATTCGTCAATTGGCAAGAGTATTCAAAGTGATCAGAGTGATAAAACCAGCCAGACTAATCAAAATAGCCTATATAATTCAGATTGTTCAGCATGTTGAAACTGAATAGAACGTTGGAATTGACCAAATTCGTCAAATGGCAAGAATAATCAAAGTGATCAGAGTGATAAAACCAGCCAGACTAATCAAAATAGCCTGAATGCCCAATAATTCAGAATGTTCATCATGTTGAAACTGAATATGACGTTGGAATTGACCGAATTCGTCAAATGGCATGTATAATCAAAGTGATCAGAGTGATAAAACCAGCCAGGCAAATGAAAATAGCCTGAATGTCCAATAATTCAGATTGTTCAGCATGTTGAAACTGAATAGAACGTTGGAATTGACCGAATTCGTCAAATGGCAAGAATAATCAAAGTGATCAGAGTGATAAAACCAGCCAGACTAATCAAAATAGCCTGAATGCCCAATAATTCAGAATGTTCATCATGTTGAAACTGAATATGACGTTGGAATTGACCGAATTCGTCAAATGACAAGAATAATCAAAGTGATCAGAGTGATAAAACCAGCCAGACTAATCAAAATAGCCTGAATGCCCAATAATTCAGAATGTTCATCATGTTGAAACTGAATATGACGTTGGAATTGACCGAATTCGTCAAATGGCAAGAATAATCAATGTGATAAAACCAGCCAGACAAATGAAAATAGCTTGAATGCCCAATAATTCAGAATGTTCATCATGTTGAAACTGAATAGAACGTTGGAATTGACCGAATTCGTCAAATGGCAAGAGTATTCAAAGTGATCAGAGTGATAAAACCAGCCAGACTAATCAAAATAGCCTGAATGCCCAATAAATCAGAATGTTCATCATGTTGAAACTGAATAGAACGTTGGAATTGACCGAATTCGTCAAATGACAAGAATAATCAAAGTGATCAGAGTGATAAAACCAGCCAGACAAATGAAAATAGCCTGAATGTCCAATAATTCAGATTGTTCAGCATGTTCAAAGTGAATATGACGTTGGAATTGACCGAATTCGTCAAATGCCTAGAATAATCAAAGTGATCAGAGTGATAAAACCAGCCAGACAAATGAAAATAGCCTGAATGCCCAATAATTCAGAATGTTCATCATGTTGAAACTGAAGAGAACGTTGGAATTGACCGAATTCGTCAAATGGCAAGAGTATTCAAAGTGATCAGAGTGATAAAACCAGCCAGACTAATCAAAATAGCCTGAATGCCAATAATTCAGAATGTTCATCATGTTGAAACTGAATATGACGTTGGAATTGACCGAATTCGTCAAATGACAAGAATAATCAAAGTATCAGAGTGATAAAACCAGCCAGACTAATCAAAATAGCCTGAGTGCCCAATAATTAAGATTGTTCAGCATGTTCAAAGTGAATATGACGTTGGAATTGACCGAATTCGTCAATTGGCAAGAATAATCAAAGTGATCAGAGTGATAAAACCAGCCAGACTAATCAAAATAGCCTGAATGCCCAATAATTCAGAATGTTCATCATGTTGAAACTGAATATGACGTTGGAATTGACCGAATTCGTCAAATGGCAAGAATAATCAAAGTGATCAGAGTGATAAAACCAGCCAGACTAATCAAAATAGCCTGAATGCCCAATAATTCAGAATGTTCATAATGTTGAAACTGAACAGAACGTTGGAATTGACCGAATTCGTCAAATGGCAAGAGTATTCAAAGTGACCAGAGTGATAAAACCAGCCAGGCTAATCAAAATAGCCTGAATGTCCAATAATTCAGATTGTTCAGCATGTTCAAAGTGAATATGACGTTGGAATTGACCGAATTCGTCAAATGGCAAGAGTATACAAAGTGATCAGAGTGATAAAACCAGCCAGACTAATCAAAATAGCCTGAATGCCCAATAAATCAGAATGTTCATCATGTTGAAACTGAATAGAACGTTGGAATTGACCGAATTCGTCAAATGACAAGAATAATCAAAGTGATCAGAGTGATAAAACCAGCCAGACAAATGAAAATAGCCTGAATGTCCAATAATTCAGATTGTTCAGCATGTTCAAAGTGAATATGACGTTGGAATTGACCGAATTCGTCAATTGGCAAGAATAATCAAAGTGATCAGAGTGATAAAACCAGCCAGACTAATCAAAATAGCCTGAATGCCCAATAAAACCAGCCAGACAAATGAAAATAGCCTGAATGTCCAATAAATCAGATTGTTCAGCATGTTCAAAGTGAATATGACGTTGAAATTGACCGAATTCGTCAAATGGCAAGAGTATTCAAAGTGATCAGAGTGATAAAACCAGCCAGACTAATCAAAATAGCCTGAATGCCCAATAATTCAGAATGTTCATCATGTTGAAACTGAATATGACGTTGGAATTGACCGAATTCGTCAATTGGCAAGAATAATCAAAGTGATCAGAGTGATAAAACCAGCCAGACTAATCAAAATATCATGAATGCCCAATAATTCAGAATGTTCATCATGTTGAAACTGAACAGAACGTTGGAATTGACCGAATTCGTCAAATGGCAAGAATAATCAAAGTGATCAGAGTGATAAAACCAGCCAGACAAATGAAAATAGCCTGAATGTCCAATAATTCAGATTGTTCAGCATGTTCAAAGTGAATACGACGTTGGAATTGACCGAATTCGTCAAATGGCATGAATAATCAAAGTGATAAAACCAGCCAGACAAATTAAAATAGCCTGCATGTCCAATAATTCAGATTGTTCAGCATGTTAAAAGTCAATACAACGTTGGAATTGACCGAATTCGTCAAATGGCAAGAATAATCAAAGTGATCAGAGTGATAAAACCAACCAGACAAATGAAAATAGCCTGAATGTCCAATAATTCAGATTGTTCAGCATGTTCAAATTGCATATGACGTTGGAATTGACCGAATTCGTCAAATGGCATGAATAATCAAAGTGATCAGAGTGATAAAACCAGCCAGACAAATGAAAATAGCCTGAATGTCCAATAATTCAGATTGTTCAGCATGTTCAAAGTGAATATGACGTTAGAATTGACCGAATTCGTCAAATGGCATGCGTAATCAAAGTGATCAGAGTGATAAAACCAACCAGACAAATCATAATAGTCTGAATGTCCAATAATTCAGATTGTTCAGCATGTTCAAAGTGAATATGACGTTGGAATTGACCGAATTCGTCAAATGACAAGAATAATCAAAGTGATCAGAGTGATAAAACCAGCCACACAAATGAAAATAGCCTGAATGTCCAATAATTCAGTTTGTTCAGCATGTTCAAAGTGAATATGACGTTGGAATTGACCGAATTCGTCAAATGGCATGCGTAATCAAAGTGATCAGAGTGATAAAACCAACCAGACAAATCAAAATAGTCTGAATGTCCAATAATTCAGATTGTTCAGCATGTTAAAAGTCAATACAACATTGGAATTAACCGAATTCGTCAAATGGCAAGAATAATCAAAGTGATCAGATTGATAAAACCAACCAGACAAATCAAAGTAGCCTGAATGTCAAATAATTCAGATTGTTCAAAGTGAATATGACGTTGGAATTGACCGAATTCGTCAAATGGCAAGAATAATCAAAGTGATCAGAGTGATAAAACCAGCCAGACAAATGATAATAGTCTGAATGTCCAATAATTCAGATTGTTCAGCATGTTCAAAGTGAATATGACGTTGGAATTGACCGAATTCGTCAAATGGCATGAATAATCAAAGTGATCAGAGTGATAAAACCAGCCACACAAATGAAAATAGCCTGAATGTCCAATAATTCAGATTGTTGAGCATGTTCAAAGTGAATATGACGTTGGAATTGACCGAATTCGTCAAATGGCAAGAATAATCAAAGTGATCAGAGTGATAAAACCAACCAGACAAATCATAATAGTCTGAATGTCCAATAATTCAGATTGTTCAGCATGTTCAAAGTGAATATGACGTTGGAATTGACCGAATTCGTCAATTGGCAAGAATAATCAAAGTGATCAGAGTGATAAAACCAGCCAGACAAATGAAAATAGCCTGAATGTCCAATAATTCAGATAGTTCAGCATGTTCAAAGTGAATATGACGTTGGAATTGACCGAATTCGTCAAATGACAAGAATAATCAAAGTGATCAGAGTGATAAAACCAGCCAGACAAATGAGAATAGCCTGAATGTCCAATAATTAAGATTGTTCAGCATGTTCAAAGTGAATATGACGTTGGAATTGACCGAATTCGTCAATTGGCAAGAATAATCAAAGTGATCAGAGTGATAAAACCAGCCAGACTAATCAAAATAGCCTGAATGCCCAATAATTCAGAATGTTCATCATGTTGAAACTGAACAGAACGTTGGAATTGACCGAATTCGTCAAATGGCAAGAATAATCAAAGTGATCAGAGTGATAAAACCAGCCAGACTAATCAAAATAGCCTGAATGCCCAATAATTCAGAATGTTCATCTTGTTGAAACTGAATAGAACGTTGGAATTGACCGAATTCGTCAAATGGCAAGAGTATTCAAAGTGATTAGAGTGATAAAACTAGCCAGACTAATCAAAATAGCCTGAATGCCCAATAATTCAGAATGTTCATCATGTTGAAACTGAATAGAACGTTGGAATTGACCGAATTCGTCAAATGGCAAGAATAATCAAAGTGATCAGAGTGATAAAACCAACCAGACAAATCATAATAGTCTGAATGTCCAATAATTCAGATTGTTCAGCATGTTCAAAGTGAATATGACGTTGGAATTGAACGAATTCGTCAATTGGTAAGAATAATCAAAGTGATCAGAGTGATAAAACCAGCCAGACTAATCAAAATAGCCTGAATGCCCAATAATTCAGTATGTTCATCATGTTGAAACTGAACAGAACGTTGGAATTGACCGAATTCGTCAAATGGCAAGAATAATCAAAGTGATCAGAGTGATAAAACCAGCCAGAATAATCAAAATAGACTGAATGCCCAATAATTCAGAATGTTCATCTTGTTGAAACTGAATAGAACGTTGGAATTGACCGAATTCGTCAAATGGCAAGAGTATTCAAAGTGATCAGAGTGATAAAACCAGCCAGACTAATCAAAATAGCCTGAATGCCCAATAATTCAGAATGTTCATCATGTTGAAACTGAACAGAACGTTTAATTGACCGAATTCGTCAAATGGCAAGAGTATACAAAGTGATCAGAGTGATAAAACCTGCCAGACTAATCAAAATAGCCTGAATGCCCAATAATTCAGAATGTTCATCATGTTGAAACTGAACAGAACGTTGGAATTGACCGAATTCGTCAAATGGCAAGAATAATCAAAGTGATCGGAGTGATAAAACCAGCCAGACTAATCAAAATAGCCTGAATGCCCAATAATTCAGAATGTTCATCTTGTTGAAACTGAATAGAACGTTGGAATTGACCGAATTCGTCAAATGGCAAGAGTATTCAAAGTGATCAGAGTGATAAAACCAGCCAGACTATTCAAAATAGCCTGAATGCCCAATAATTCAGAATGTTCATCATGTTGAAACTGAATATGACGTTGGAATTGACCGAATTCGTCAAATGGCAAGAGTATTCAAAGTGATCAGAGTGATAAAACCAGCCAGACTAATCAAAATAGCCTGAATGCCCAATAATTGAGAATGTTCATCATGTTGAAACTGAATAGAAAGTTGTAATTGACCGAATTCGTCAAATGACAAGAATAATCAAAGTGATCAGAGAGATAAAACCAGCCTGACAAATGAAAATAGCCTGAATGTCCAATAATTCAGATTGTTCAGCTTGTTCAAAGTGAATATGATGTTGGAATCGACCGAATTCGTCAAATGACAAGAATAATCAAAGTGATCAGAGTGATAAAACCAGCCAGACAAATGAAAATAGCCTGAATGTCCAATAATTCATATTGTTCAGCATGTTCAAAGTGAATATGACGTTGGAATTGACCGAATTCGTCAAATGGCATGAATAATCAAAGTGATCAGAGTGATAAAACCAGCCAGACAAATTAAAATAGCCTGCATGTCCAATAATTCAGATTGTTCAGCATGTTAAAAGTCAATACAACGTTGGAATTGACCGAATTCGTCAAATGGCAAGAATAATCAAAGTGATCAGATTGATAAAACCAACCAGACAAATCAAAGTAGCCTGAATGTCAAATAATTCAGATTGTTCAAAGTGAATATGACGTTGGAATTGACCGAATTCGTCAAATGGCAAGAATAATCAAAGTGATCAGAGTGATAAAACCAGCCAGACAAATGATAATAGCCTGAATGTCCAATAATTCAGATTGTTCAGCATGTTAAAAGTCAATACAACATTGGAATTGACCGAATTCGTCAAATGGCAAGAATAATCAAAGTGATCAGAGTGATAAAACCAGCCACACAAATGAAAATAGCCTGAATGTCCAATAATTCAGATTGTTGAGCATGTTCAAAGTGAATATGACGTTGGAATTGACCGAATTCGTCAAATGGCAAGAATAATCAAAGTGATCAGAGTGATAAAACCAACCAGACAAATCATAATAGTCTGAATGTCCAATAATTCAGATTGTTCAGCATGTTCAAAGTGAATATGACGTTGGAATTGACCGAATTCGTCAATTGGCAAGAATAATCAAAGTGATCAGAGTGATAAAACCAGCCAGACAAATGAAAATAGCCTGAATGTCCAATAATTCAGATAGTTCAGCATGTTCAAAGTGAATATGACTTTGGAATTGACCGAATTCGTCAATTGGCAAGAATAATCAAAGTGATCAGAGTGATAAAACCAGCCAGACTAATCAAAATAGCCTGAATGCCCAATAATTCAGAATGTTCATCATGTTGAAACTGAACAGAACGTTGGAATTGACCGAATTCGTCAAATGGCAAGAATAATCAAAGTGATCAGAGTGATAAAACCAGCCAGACTAATCAAAATAGCCTGAATGCCCAATAATTCAGAATGTTCATCTTGTTGAAACTGAATAGAACGTTGGAATTGACCGAATTCGTCAAATGGCAAGAGTATTCAAAGTGATTAGAGTGATAAAACCAGCCAGACTAATCAAAATAGCCTGAATGCCCAATAATTCAGAATGTTCATCATGTTGAAACTGAATAGAACGTTGGAATTGACCGAATTCGTCAAATGGCAAGAATAATCAAAGTGATCAGAGTGATAAAACCAACCAGACAAATCATAATAGTCTGAATGTCCAATAATTCAGATTGTTCAGCATGTTCAAAGTGGATATGACGTTGGAATTGAACGAATTCGTCAATTGGTAAGAATAATCAAAGTGATCAGAGTGATAAAACCAGCCAGACTAATCAAAATAGCCTGAATGCCCAATAATTCAGTATGTTCATCATGTTGAAACTGAACAGAACGTTGGAATTGACCGAATTCGTCAAATGGCAAGAATAATCAAAGTGATCAGAGTGATAAAACCAGCCAGAATAATCAAAATAGCCTGAATGCCCAATAATTCAGAATGTTCATCTTGTTGAAACTGAATAGAACGTTGGAATTGACCGAATTCGTCAAATGGCAAGAGTATTCAAAGTGATCAGAGTGATAAAACCAGCCAGACTAATCAAAATAGCCTGAATGCCCAATAATTCAGAATGTTCATCATGTTGAAACTGAACAGAACGTTTAATTGACCGAATTCGTAAAATGGCAAGAGTATACAAAGTGATCAGAGTGATAAAACCAGCCAGACTAATCAAAATAGCCTGAATGCCCAATAATTCAGAATGTTCATCATGTTGAAACTGAACAGAACGTTGGAATTGACCGAATTCGTCAAATGGCAAGAATAATCAAAGTGATCGGAGTGATAAAACCAGCCAGACTAATCAAAATAGCCTGAATGCCCAATAATTCAGAATGTTCATCTTGTTGAAACTGAATAGAACGTTGGAATTGACCGAATTCGTCAAATGGCAAGAGTATTCAAAGTGATCAGAGTGATAAAACCAGCCAGACTATTCAAAATAGCCTGAATGCCCAATAATTCAGAATGTTCATCATGTTGAAACTGAATATGACGTTGGAATTGACCGAATTCGTCAAATGGCAAGAGTATACAAAGTGATCAGAGTGATAAAACCAGCCAGACTAATCAAAATAGCCTGAATGCCCAATAATTGAGAATGTTCATCATGTTGAAACTGAATAGAAAGTTGTAATTGACCGAATTCGTCAAATGACAAGAATAATCAAAGTGATCAGAGAGATAAAACCAGCCTGACAAATGAAAATAGCCTGAATGTCCAATAATTCAGATTGTTCAGCTTGTTCAAAGTGAATATGACGTTGGAATTGACGGAATTCGTCAAATGACAAGAATAATCAAAGTGATCAGAGTGATAAAACCAGCCAGACAAATGAAAATAGCCTGAATGTCCAATAATTCAGATTGTTCAGCATGTTCAAAGTGAATATGACGTTGGAATTGACCGAATTCGTCAAATGGCATGAATAATCAAAGTGATAAAACCAGCCAGGCAAATGAAAATAGCCTGAATGTCCAATAATTCAGATTGTTCAGCATGTTCAAAGTCAATATGACGTTAGAATTGACCGAATTCGTCAAATGGCATGCATAATCAAAGTGATCAGAGTGATAAAACCAACCAGGCAAATCAAAATAGTCTGAGTGTCCAATAATTCAGATTGTTGAGCATGTTCAAAGTGAATATGACGTTGGAATTGACCGAATTCGTCAAATGGCATGAATAATCAAAGTGATAAAACCAGCCAGGCAAATGAAAATAGCCTGAATGTCCAATAATTCAGATTGTTCAGCATGTTCAAAGTCAATATGACGTTAGAATTGACCGAATTCGTCAAATGGCATGCATAATCAAAGTGATCAGAGTGATAAAACCAACCAGGCAAATCAAAATAGTCTGAGTGTCCAATAATTCAGATTGTTGAGCATGTTAAAAGTCAATACAACGTTGGAATTGACCGAATTCGTCAAAGTGCAAGAATAATCAAAATGATCAGAGTGATAAAACCAGCCAGACAAATGAAAATAGCCTGAATGTCCAATAATTCAGATTGTTGAGCATGTTCAAAGTGAATATGACGTTGGAATTGACCGAATTCGTCAAATGGCAAGAATAATCAAAGTGATCAGAGTGATAAAACCAGCCAGACAAATGATAATAGCCTGAATGTCCAATAATTCAGATTGTTCAGCATGTTCAAAGTGAATATGACGTTGGAATTAACCGAATTCGTCAAATGACAAGAATAATCAAAGTGATCAGAGTGATAAAACCAGCCAGACAAATGAAAATAGCCTGAATGTCCAATAATTCAGATTGTTCAGCATGTTCAAAGTGAATATGACGTTGGAATTGACCGAATTCGTCAAATGTCATGAATAATCAAAGTGATCAGAGTGATAAAACCAGCCACACAAATGAAAATAGCCTGAATGTCCAATAAGTCAGATTGTTGAGCATGTTCAAAGTGAATATGACGTTGGAATTGACCGAATTCGTCAAATGGCAAGAGTATTCAAAGTGATCAGAGTGATAAAACCAGCCAGACTAATCAACATAGCCTGAATGCCCAATAATTCAGAATGTTCATCATGTTGAAACTGAATAGAACGTTGGAATTGACCGAATTCGTCAAATGGCAAGAGTATTCAAAGTGATCAGAGTGATAAAACCAGCCAGACTAATCAAAATAGCCTGAATGCCCAATATTTCAGAATGTTCATCATGTTGAAACTGAATATGACGTTAGAATTGACCGAATTCGTCAAATGGCATGCATAATCAAAGTGATAAAACCAACCAGACAAATCCAAATAGTCTGAATGTCCAATAATTCAGATTGTTGAGCATGTTCAAAGTGAATATGACGTTGGAATTGACCGAATTCGTCAAATGGCATGAATAATCAAAGTGATCAGAGTGATAAAACCAGCCACACAAATGAAAATAGCCTGAATGTCCAATAATTCAGATTGTTGAGCATGTTCAAAGTGAATATGACGTTGGAATTGACCGAATTCGTCAAATGGCATGAATAATCGAAGTGATCAGAGTGATAAAACCAGCCACACAAATGAAAATAGCCTGAATGTCCAATAATTCAGATTGTTGAGCATGTTCAAAGTGAATATGACGTTGGAATTGACCGAATTCGTCAAATGGCATGAATAATCAAAGTGATAAAACCAGTCAGGCAAATGAAAATAGCCTGAATGTCCAATAATTCAGATTGTTCAGCATGTTCAAAGTGAATATGACGTTGGAATTGACCGAATTCGTCAAATGGCATGAATAATCAAAGTGATCAGAGTGATAAAACCAGCCACACAAATGAAAATAGCCTGAATGTCCAATAATTCAGATTGTTGAGCATGTTCAAAGTGAATATGACGTTGGAATTGACCGAATTCGTCAAATGGCATGAATAATCAAAGTGATAAAACCAGCCAGGCAAATGAAAATAGCCTGAATGTCCAATAATTCAGATTGTTCAGCATGTTCAAAGTCAATATGACGTTAGAATTGACCGAATTCGTCAAATGGCATGCATAATCAAAGTGATCAGAGTGATAAAACCAACCAGGCAAATCAAAATAGTCTGAGTGTCCAATAATTCAGATTGTTCAGCATGTTCAAAGTGAATATGACGTTGGAATTGACCGAATTCGTCAAAGTGCAAGAATAATCAAAATGATCAGAGTGATAAAACCAGCCAGACAAATGAAAATAGCCTGAATGTCCAATAATTAAGATTGTTCAGCATGTTCAAAGTGAATATGACGTTGGAATTGACCGAATTCGTCAATTGGCAAGAATAATCAAAGTGATAAAACCAGCCAGACTAATCAAAATAGCCTGAATGCCCAATAATTCAGAATGTTCATCATGTTGAAACTGAATAGAACGTTGGAATTGACCGAATTCGTCAAATGGCAAGAGTATTCCAAGTGATCAGAGTGATAAAACCAGCCAGACTAATCAAAATAGCCTGAATGCCCAATATTTCAGAATGTTCATCATGTTGAAACTGAATATGACGTTAGAATTGACCGAATTCGTCAAATGGCATGCATAATCAAAGTGATAAAACCAACCAGACAAATCCAAATAGTCTGAATGTCCAATAATTCAGATTGTTGAGCATGTTCAAAGTGAATATGACGTTGGAATTGACCGAATTCGTCAAATGGCATGAATAATCAAAGTGATCAGAGTGATAAAACCAGCCACACAAATGAAAATAGCCTGAATGTCCAATAATTCAGATTGTTGAGCATGTTCAAAGTGAATATGACGTTGGAATTGACCGAATTCGTCAAATGGCATGAATAATCGAAGTGATCAGAGTGATAAAACCAGCCACACAAATGAAAATAGCCTGAATGTCCAATAATTCAGATTGTTGAGCATGTTCAAAGTGAATATGACGTTGGAATTGACCGAATTCGTCAAATGGCATGAATAATCAAAGTGATAAAACCAGTCAGGCAAATGAAAATAGCCTGAATGTCCAATAATTCAGATTGTTCAGCATGTTCAAAGTGAATATGACGTTGGAATTGACCGAATTCGTCAAATGGCATGAATAATCAAAGTGATCAGAGTGATAAAACCAGCCACACAAATGAAAATAGCCTGAATGTCCAATAATTCAGATTGTTGAGCATGTTCAAAGTGAATGTGACGTTGGAATTGACCGAATTCGTCAAATGGCATGAATAATCAAAGTGATAAAACCAGCCAGGCAAATGAAAATAGCCTGAATGTCCAATAATTCAGATTGTTCAGCATGTTCAAAGTCAATATGACGTTAGAATTGACCGAATTCGTCAAATGGCATGCATAATCAAAGTGATCAGAGTGATAAAACCAACCAGGCAAATCAAAATAGTCTGAGTGTCCAATAATTCAGATTGTTCAGCATGTTCAAAGTGAATATGACGTTGGAATTGACCGAATTCGTCAAAGTGCAAGAATAATCAAAATGATCAGAGTGATAAAACCAGCCAGACAAATGAAAATAGCCTGAATGTCCAATAATTAAGATTGTTCAGCATGTTCAAAGTGAATATGACGTTGGAATTGACCGAATTCGTCAATTGGCAAGAATAATCAAAGTGATAAAACCAGCCAGACTAATCAAAATAGCCTGAATGCCCAATAATTCAGAATGTTCATCATGTTGAAACTGAATAGAACGTTGGAATTGACCGAATTCGTCAAATGGCAAGAGTATTCCAAGTGATCAGAGTGATAAAACCAGCCAGACTAATCAAAATAGCCTGAATGCCCAATAATTCAGAATGTTCATCATGTTGAAACTGAACAGAACGTTGGAATTGACCGAATTCGTCAAATGGCAAGAATAATCAAAGTGATCAGAGTGATAAAACCAGCCAGACTAATCAAAATAGCCTGAATGCCCAATAATTCAGAATGTTCATCTTGTTGAAACTGAATAGAACGTTTAATTGACCGAATTCGTCAAATGGCAAGAGTATACAAAGTGATCAGAGTGATAAAACCAGCCAGACTAATCAAAATAGCCTGAATGCCCAATAATTCAGAATGTTCATCATGTTGAAACTGAATAGAAAGTTGTAATTGACCGAATTCGTCAAATGACAAGAATAATCAAAGTGATCAGAGTGATAAAACCAGCCTGACAAATGAAAATAGCCTGAATGTCCAATAATTCAGATTGTTCAGCATGTTCAAAGTGAATATGACGTTGGAATTGACCGAATTCGTCAAATGACATGAATAATCAAAGTGATCAGAGTGATAAAACCAGCCAGACAAATTAAAATAGCCTGAATGTCCAATAATTCAGATTGTTCAAAGTGAATATGACGTTGGAATTGACCGAATTCGTCAAATGGCATGAATAATCAAAGTGATCAGAGTGATAAAACCAGCCACACAAATGAAAATAGCCTGAATGTCCAATAATTCAGATTGTTGAGCATGTTCAAAGTGAATATGACGTTGGAATTGACCGAATTCGTCAAATGGCATGAATAATCAAAGTGATCAGAGTGATAAAACCAGCCACACAAATGAAAATAGCCTGAATGTCCAATAATTCAGATTGTTGAGCATGTTCAAAGTGAATATGACGTTGGAATTGACCGAATTCGTCAAATGGCATGAATAATCGAAGTGATCAGAGTGATAAAACCAGCCACACAAATGAAAATAGCCTGAATGTCCAATAATTCAGATTGTTGAGCATGTTCAAAGTGAATATGACGTTGGAATTGACCGAATTCGTCAAATGGCATGAATAATCAAAGTGATAAAACCAGTCAGGCAAATGAAAATAGCCTGAATGTCCAATAATTCAGATTGTTCAGCATGTTCAAAGTGAATACAACGTTGGAATTGGCCGAATTCGTCAAATGGCAAGAATAATCAAAGTGATCAGATTGATAAAACCAACCAGACAAATCAAAGTAGCCTGAATGTCCAATAATTCAGATTGTTCAAAGTGATTATGACGTTGGAATTGACCGAATTCGTCAAATGGCAAGAATAATCAAAGCGATCAGAGTGATAAAACCAGCCAGACAAATGATAATAGCCTGAATGTCCAATAATTCAGATTGTTCAGCATGTTCAAAGTGAATATGACGTTGGAATTAACCGAATTCGTCAAATGACAAGAATAATCAAAGTGATCAGAGTGATAAAACCAGCCAGACAAATGAAAATAGCCTGAATGTCCAATAATTCAGATTGTTCAGCATGTTCAAAGTGAATATGACGTTGGAATTGACCGAATTCGTCAAATGTCATGAATAATCAAAGTGATCAGAGTGATAAAACCAGCCACACAAATGAAAATAGCCTGAATGTCCAATAAGTCAGATTGTTGAGCATGTTCAAAGTGAATATGACGTTGGAATTGACCGAATTCGTCAAATGGCAAGAGTATTCAAAGTGATCAAAGTGATCAGCCAGACTAATCAACATAGCCTGAATGCCCAATAATTCAGAATGTTCATCATGTTGAAACTGAATAGAACGTTGGAATTGACCGAATTCGTCAAATGGCAAGAGTATTCAAAGTGATCAGAGTGATAAAACCAGCCAGACTAATCAAAATAGCCTGAATGCCCAATATTTCAGAATGTTCATCATGTTGAAACTGAATATGACGTTAGAATTGACCGAATTCGTCAAATGGCATGCATAATCAAAGTGATAAAACCAACCAGACAAATCCAAATAGTCTGAATGTCCAATAATTCAGATTGTTCAGCATGTTCAAAGTGAATATGACGTTGGAATTGACCGAATTCGTCAAATGGCATGCATAATCAAAGTGATCAGAGTGATATAACCAGCCAGACAAATGAAAATAGCCTGAATGTCCAATAATTCAGATTGTTCAGCATGTTCAAAGTGAATATGACGTTGGAATTGACCGAATTCGTCAAATGGCAAGAGTTTCAAAGTGATCAGAGTGATAAAACCAGCCAGACTAATCAAAATAGCCTGAATGCCCAATAATTCAGAATGTTCATCATGTTGAAACTGTACAGAACGTTGGAATTGACCGAATTCGTCAAATGGCAAGAGTATTCAAAGTGATCAGAGTGATAAAACCAGCCAGACTAATCAAAATAGCCTGAATGCCCAATAATTCAGAATGTTCATAATGTTGAAACTGAACAGAACGTTGGAATTGACCGAATTCGTCAAATGGCAAGAGTATTCAAAGTGATCAGAGTGATAAAACCAGCCAGGCTAATCAAAATAGCCTGAATGCCCAATAATTCAGAATGTTCATCATGTTGAAACTGAATAGAACGTTGGAATTGACCGAATTCGTCAAATGACAAGAATAATCAAAGTGATCAGAGTGATAAAACCAGGCAGACAAATGAAAATAGCCTGAATGTCCAATAATTCAGATTGTTCAGCATGTTCAAAGTGAATATGACGTTGAAATTGACCGAATTCGTCAAATGGCAAGAGTATTCAAAGTGATAAGAGTGATAAAACCAGCCAGACTAATCAAAATAGCATGAACGCCCAATAATTCAGAATGTTCATCATGTTGAAACTGAACAGAACGTTGGAATTGACCGAATTCGTCAAATGGCAAGAATAATCAAAGTGATCAGAGTGATAAAACCAGCCAGACTAATCAAAATAGCCTGAATGCCCAATAATTCAGAATGTTCATCATGTTGAAAATGAACAGAACGTTGGAATTGACCGAATTCGTCAAATGGCAAGAGTATTCAAAGTGATCAGAGTGATAAAACCAGCCAGACTAATCAAAATAGCCTGAATGCCCAATAATTCAGAATGTTCATAATGTTGAAACTGAACAGAACGTTGGAATTGACCGAATTCGTCAAATGGCAAGAGTATTCAAAGTGATCAGAGTGATAAAACCAGCCATGCTAATCAAAATAGCCTGAATGCCCAATAATGCAGAATGTTCATCATGTTGAAACTGAATAGAACGATGGAATTGACCGAATTCGTCAAATGACAAGAATAATCAAAGTGATCAGAGTGATAAAACCAGCCAGACAAATGAAAATAGCCTGAATGTCCAATAATTCAGATTGTTGAGCATGTTCAAAGTGAATATGACGTTGGAATTGACCGAATTCGTCAAATGGCATGAATAATCAAAGTGATCAGAGTGATAAAACCCGCCACACAAATGAAAATAGCCTGAATGTCCAATAATTCAGATTGTTGAGCATGTTCAAAGTGAATATGACGTTGGAATTGACCGAATTCGTCAAATGGCATGAATAATCAAAGTGATCAGAGTGATAAAACCAGCCACACAAATGAAAATAGCCTGAATGTCCAATAATTCAGATTGTTGAGCATGTTCAAAGTGAATATGACGTTGGAATTGACCGAATTCGTCAAATGGCATGAATAATCAAAGTGATAAAACCAGTCAGGCAAATGAAAATAGCCTGAATGCCCAATAATTCAGAATGTTCATCATGTTGAAACTGAATAGAACGTTGGAATTGACCGAATTCGTCAAATGACAAGAATAATCAAAGTGATCAGAGTGATAAAACCAGCCAGGCTAATCAAAATAGCCTGAATGCCCAATAATGCAGAATGTTCATCATGTTGAAACTGAATAGAACGTTGGAATTGACCGAATTCGTCAAATGACAAGAATAATCAAAGTGATCGGAGTGATAAAACCAGCCAGACAAATGAAAATAGCCTGAATGCCCAATAATGCAGAATGTTCATCATGTTGAAACTGAATAGAACGTTGGAATTGACCGAATTCGTCAAATGGCATGAATAATCAAAGTGATCAGAGTGATAAAACCAGCCAGACAAATGAAAATAGCCTGAATGTCCAATAATTCAGATTGTTCAGCATGTTCAAAGTGAATATGACGTTGGAATTGACCGAATTCGTCAAATGGCATGAATAATCAAAGTGATCAGAGTGATAAAACCAGCCACACAAATGAAAATAGCCTGAATGTCCAATAATTCAGATTGTTGAGCATGTTCAAAGTGAATATGACGTTGGAATTGACCGAATTCGTCAAATGGCATGAATAATCAAAGTGATAAAACCAGTCAGGCAAATGAAAATAGCCTGAATGCCCATTAATGCAGAATGTTCATCATGTTGAAACTGAATAGAACGTTGGAATTGACCGAATTCGTCAAATGACAAGAATAATCAAAGTGATAAAACCAGCCAGACAAATGAAAATAGCCTGAATGCCCAATAATGCAGAATGTTCATCATGTTGAAACTGAATAGAACGTTGGAATTGACCGAATTCGTCAAATGGCATGAATAATCAAAGTGATCAGAGTGATAAAACCAGCCAGACAAATGAAAATAGCCTGAATGTCCAATAATTCAGATTGTTCAGCATGTTCAAAGTGAATATGACGTTGGAATTGACCGAATTCGTCAAATGGCAAGAATAATCAAAGTGATCAGATTGATAAAACCAACCAGACAAATCAAAGTAGCCTGAATGTCCAATAATTCAGATTGTTCAAAGTGATTATGACGTTGGAATTGACCGAATTCGTCAAATGGCAAGAATAATCAAAGTGATCAGAGTGATAAAACCAGCCAGACAAATGATAATAGCCTGAATGTCCAATAATTCAGATTGTTCAGCATGTTCAAAGTGAATATGACGTTAGAATTGACCGAATTCGTCAAATGGCATGCATAATCAAAGTGATCAGAGTGATAAAACCAACCAGGCAAATCAAAATAGCCTGAATGTCCAATAATTCAGATCGTTCAGCATGTTGACAGTGAATATGACGTTGGAATTGACCGAATTCGTCAAATGGCAAGAATAATCAAAGTGATCAGAGTGATAAAACCAACCAGACAAATCATAATAGTCTGAATGTCCAATAATTCAGATTGTTCAGCATGTTCAAAGTGAATATGACGTTGGAATTGACCGAATTCGTCAAATGGCAAGAGTATTCAAAGTGATCAGAGTGATAAAACCAGCCAGACTAATCAACATAGCCTGAATGCCCAATAATTCAGAATGTTCATCATGTTGAAACTGAATAGAACGTTGGAATTGACCGAATTCGTCAAATGGCAAGAGTATTCAAAGTGATCAGAGTGATAAAACCAGCCAGACTAATCAAAATAGCCTGAATGCCCAATATTTCAGAATGTTCATCATGTTGAAACTGAATATGACGTTAGAATTGACCGAATTCGTCAAATGGCATGCCTAATCAAAGTGATAAAACCAACCAGACAAATCCAAATAGTCTGAATGTCCAATAATTCAGATTGTTCAGCATGTTCAAAGTGAATATGACGTTGGAATTGACCGAATTCGTCAAATGGCATGCATAATCAAAGTGATCAGAGTGATAAAACCAGCCAGACTAATCAAAATAGCCTGAATGCCCAATAATTCAGAATGTTCATCATGTTCAAACTGTACAGAACGTTGGAATTGACCGAATTCGTCAAATGGCAAGAGTATTCAAAGTGATCAGAGTGATAAAACCAGCCAGACTAATCAAAATAGCCTGAATGCCCAATAATTCAGAATGTTCATCATGTTGAAACTGAATAGAACGTTGGAATTGACCGAATTCGTCAAATGACAAGAATAATCAAAGTGATCAGAGTGATAAAACCAGGCAGACAAATGAAAATAGCCTGAATGTCCAATAATTCAGATTGTTCAGCATGTTCAAAGTGAATATGACGTTGAAATTGACCGAATTCGTCAAATGGCAAGAGTATTCAAAGTGATAAGAGTGATAAAACCAGCCAGACTAATCAAAATAGCATGAACGCCCAATAATTCAGAATGTTCATCATGTTGAAACTGAACAGAACGTTGGAATTGACCGAATTCGTCAAATGGCAAGAATAATCAAAGTGATCAGAGTGATAAAACCAGCCAGACTAATCAAAATAGCCTGAATGCCCAATAATTCAGAATGTTCATCATGTTGAAACTGAACAGAATTGACAGAATTCGTCAAATGGCAAGAATAATCAAAGTGATCAGAGTGATAAAACCAGCCAGACTAATCAAAATAGCCTGCATGCCCAATAATTCAGAATGTTCATCATGTTGAAACTGAATAGACCGTTGGAATTGACCGAATTCGTCAAATGGCAAGAGTATTCAAAGTGATCAGAGTGATAAAACCAACCAGACTAATCAAAATAGCCTGAATGCCCAATAATTCAGAATGTTCATCATGTTGAAACTGAATAGAACGTTGGAATTGACCGAATTCGTCAAATGGCAAGAGTATTCAAAGTGATCAGAGTGATTAAACCAGCCAGACTAATCAAAATAGCCTGAATGCCCAATAATTAAGATTGTTCAGCATGTTCAAAGTGAATATGACGTTGGAATTGACCGAATTCGTCAAATGACAAGAATAATCAAAGTGATCAGAGTGATAAAACCAGCCAGACTAATCAAAATAGCCTGAATGCCCAATAATTCAGAATGTTCATCATGTTGAAACTGAATAGACCGTTGGAATTGACCGAATTCGTCAAATGGCAAGAGTATTCAAAGTGATCAGAGTGATAAAACCAGCCAGACTAATCAAAATAGCCTGAATGCCCAATAATTCAGAATGTTCATCATGTTGAAACTGAATAGAACGTTGGAATTGACCGAATTCGTCAAATGGCAAGAGTATTCAAAGTGATCAGAGTGATAAAACCAACCAGACTAATCAAAATAGCCTGAATGCCCA
Organism: Hydrotaea cyrtoneurina; assembly: GCA_958296145.1. Taxonomy (NCBI): domain Eukaryota; kingdom Metazoa; phylum Arthropoda; class Insecta; order Diptera; family Muscidae; genus Hydrotaea; species Hydrotaea cyrtoneurina. The sequence continues at coordinate 81,286,410 of OY282513.1, forward strand.
ATAATTCAGAATGTTCATCATGTTGAAACCGAATAGAACGTTGGAATTGACCGAATTCGTCAAATGGCAAGAGTATTCAAAGTGATCAGAGTGATAAAACCAGCCAGACTAATCAAAATAGCCTGAATGCCCAATAATTCAGAATGTTCATCATGTTGAAACTGAATATGACGTTGGAATTGACCGAATTCGTCAAATGACAAGAATAATCAAAGTGATCAGAGTGATAAAACCAGGCAGACAAATGAAAATAGCCTGAATGTCCAATAATTAAGATTGTTCAGCATGTTCAAAGTGAATATGACGTTGGAATTGACCGAATTCGTCAAATGACAAGAATAATCAAAGTGATCAGAGTGATAAAACCAGCCAGACTAATCAAAATAGCCTGAATGCCCAATAATTCAGAATGTTCATCATGTTGAAACTGAATAGAACGTTGGAATTGACCGAATTCGTCAAATGGCAAGAATAATCAAAGTGGTCAGAGTGATAAAACCAGCCAGACTAATCAAAATAGCCTGAATGCCCAATAATTCAGAATGTTCATCATGCTGAAACTGAATAGACCGTTGGAATTGACCGAATTCGTCAAATGGCAAGAGTATTCAAAGTGATCAGAGTGATAAAACCAACCAGACTAATCAAAATAGCCTGAATGCCCAATAATTCAGAATGTTCATCATGTTGAAACTGAATAGAACGTTGGAATTGACCGAATTCGTCAAATGGCAAGAGTATTCAAAGTGATCAGAGTGATAAAACCAGCCAGACTAATCAAAATAGCCTGAATGCCCAATAATTCAGAATGTTCATCATGTTGAAACTGAATATGACGTTGGAATTGACCGAATTCGTCAAATGACAAGAATAATCAAAGTGATCAGAGTGATAAAACCAGGCAGACAAATGAAAATAGCCTGAATGTCCAATAATTAAGATTGTTCAGCATGTTCAAAGTGAATATGACTTTGGAATTGACCGAATTCGTCAAATGACAAGAATAATCAAAGTGATCAGAGTGATAAAACCAGCCAGACTAATCAAAATAGCCTGAATGCCCAATAATTCAGAATGTTCATCATGTTGAAACTGAATAGAACGTTGGAATTGACCGAATTTGTCAAATGACAAGAATAATCAAAGTGATCAGAGTGATAAAACCAGCCAGACTAATCAAAATAGCCGGAATGCCCAATAATTCAGAATGTTCATCATGTTGAAACTGAACAGAACGTTGGAATTGACCGAATTCGTCAAATGGCAAGAGTATTCAAAGTGATCAGAGTGATAAAACCAGCCAGACTAATCAAAATAGCCTGAATGCCCAATAATTCAGAATGTTCATAATGTTGAAACTGAACAGAACGTTGAAATTGACCGAATTCGTCAAATGGCAAGAATAATCAAAGTGATCAGAGTGATAAAACCAGGCAGACAAATGAAAATAGCCTGAATGTCCAATAATTAAGATTGTTCAGCATGTTCAAAGTGAATATGACGTTGGAATTGACCGAATTCGTCAAATGACAAGAATAATCAAAGTGATCAGAGTGATAAAACCAGCCAGACTAATCAAAATAGCCTGAATGCCCAATAATTCAGAATGTTCATCATGTTGAAACTGAATAGAACGTTGGAATTGACCGAATTCGTCAAATGGCAAGAATAATCAAAGTGATCAGAGTGATAAAACCAGCCAGACTAATCAAAATAGCCTGAATGCCCAATAATTCAGAATGTTCATCATGTTGAAACTGAATAGACCGTTGGAATTGACCGAATTCGTCAAATGGCAAGAGTATTCAAAGTGATCAGAGTGATAAAACCAGCCAGACTAATCAAAATAGCCTGAATGCCCAATAATTCAGAATGTTCATCATGTTGAAACTGAATAGACCGTTGGAATTGACCGAATTCGTCAAATGGCAAGAGTATTCAAAGTGATCAGAGTGATAAAACCAACCAGACTAATCAAAATAGCCTGAATGCCCAATAATTCAGAATGTTCATCATGTTGAAACCGAATAGAACGTTGGAATTGACCGAATTCGTCAAATGGCAAGAGTATTCAAAGTGATCAGAGTGATAAAACCAGCCAGACCAATCAAAATAGCCTGAATGCCCAATAATTCAGAATGTTCATCATGTTGAAACTGAATAGAACGTTGGAATTGACCGAATTCGTCAAATGGCAAGAATAATCAAAGTGATCAGAGTGATAAAACCAGCCAGACTAATCAAAATAGCCTGAATGCCCAATAATTCAGAATGTTCATCATGTTGAAACTGAATAGACCGTTGGAATTGACCGAATTCGTCAAATGGCAAGAGTATTCAAAGTGATCAGAGTGATAAAACCAGCCAGACTAATCAAAATAGCCTGAATGCCCAATAATTCAGAATGTTCATCATGTTGAAACTGAATAGACCGTTGGAATTGACCGAATTCGTCAAATGGCAAGAGTATTCAAAGTGATCAGAGTGATAAAACCAGCCAGACTAATCAAAATAGCCTGAATGCCCAATAATTCAGAATGTTCATCATGTTGAAACTGAATAGAACGTTGGAATTGACCGAATTCGTCAAATGGCAAGAGTATTCAAAGTGATCAGAGTGATAAAACCAACCAGACTAATCAAAATAGCCTGAATGCCCAATAATTCAGAATGTTCATCATGTTGAAACTGAACAGAACGTTGGAATTGACCGAATTCGTCAAATGGCAAGAGTATTCAAAGTGATCAGAGTGATAAAACCAGCCAGACTAATCAAAATAGCCTGAATGCCCAATAATTCAGAATGTTCATAATCTTGAAACTGAACAGAACGTTGAAATTGACCGAATTCGTCAAATGGCAAGAATAATCAAAGTGATCAGAGTGATAAAACCAGGCAGACAAATGAAAATAGCCTGAATGTCCAATAATTAAGATTGTTCAGCATGTTCAAAGTGAATATGACGTTGGAATTGACCGAATTCGTCAAATGACAAGAATAATCAAAGTGATCAGAGTGATAAAACCAGCCAGACTAATCAAAATAGCCTGAATGCCCAATAATTCAGAATGTTCATCATGTTGAAACTGAATAGAACGTTGGAATTGACCGAATTCGTCAAATGGCAAGAATAATCAAAGTGATCAGAGTGATAAAACCAGCCAGACTAATTAAAATAGCCTGAATGCCCAATAATTCAGAATGTTCATCATGTTGAAACTGAATAGACCGTTGGAATTGACCGAATTCGTCAAATGGCAAGAGTATTCAAAGTGATCAGAGTGATAAAACCAGCCAGACTAATCAAAATAGCCTGAATGCCCAATAATTCAGAATGTTCATCATGTTGAAACTGAATAGACCGTTGGAATTGACCGAATTCGTCAAATGGCAAGAGTATTCAAAGTGATCAGAGTGATAAAACCAACCAGACTAATCAAAATAGCCTGAATGCCCAATAATTCAGAATGTTCATCATGTTGAAACCGAATAGAACGTTGGAATTGACCGAATTCGTCAAATGGCAAGAGTATTCAAAGTGATCAGAGTGATAAAACCAGCCAGACCAATCAAAATAGCCTGAATGCCCAATAATTCAGAATGTTCATCATGTTGAAACTGAATATGACGTTGGAATTGACCGAATTCGTCAAATGACAAGAATAATCAAAGTGATCAGAGTGATAAAACCAGGCAGACAAATGAAAATAGCCTGAATGCCCAATAATTAAGATTGTTCAGCATGTTCAAAGTGAATATGACGTTGGAATTGACCGAATTCGTCAAATGACAAGAATAATCAAAGTGATCAGAGTGATAAAACCAGCCAGACTAATCAAAATAGCCTGAATGCCCAATAATTCAGAATGTTCATCATGTTGAAACTGAATAGACCGTTGGAATTGACCGAATTCGTCAAATGGCAAGAGTATTCAAAGTGATCAGAGTGATAAAACCAGCCAGACTAATCAAAATAGCCTGAATGCCCAATAATTCAGAATGTTCATCATGTTGAAACTGAATAGAACGTTGGAATTGACCGAATTCGTCAAATGGCAAGAGTATTGAAAGTGATCAGAGTGATAAAACCAACCAGACTAATCAAAATAGCCTGAATGCCCAATAATTCAGAATGTTCATCATGTTGAAACCGAATAGAACGTTGGAATTGACCGAATTCGTCAAATGGCAAGAGTATTCAAAGTGATCAGAGTGATAAAACCAGCCAGACTAATCAAAATAGCCTGAATGCCCAATAATTCAGAATGTTCATCATGTTGAAACTGAATATGACGTTGGAATTGACCGAATTCGTCAAATGACAAGAATAATCAAAGTGATCAGAGTGATAAAACCAGGCAGACAAATGAAAATAGCCTGAATGTCCAATAATTAAGATTGTTCAGCATGTTCAAAGTGAATATGACGTTGGAATTGACCGAATTCGTCAAATGACAAGAATAATCAAAGTGATCAGAGTGATAAAACCAGCCAGACTAATCAAAATAGCCTGAATGCCCAATAATTCAGAATGTTCATCATGTTGAAACTGAATAGAACGTTGGAATTGACCGAATTCGTCAAATGGCAAGAATAATCAAAGTGATCAGAGTGATAAAACCAGCCAGACTAATCAAAATAGCCTGAATGCCCAATAATTCAGAATGTTCATCATGCTGAAACTGAATAGACCGTTGGAATTGACCGAATTCGTCAAATGGCAAGAGTATTCAAAGTGATCAGAGTGATAAAACCAACCAGACTAATCAAAATAGCCTGAATGCCCAATAATTCAGAATGTTCATCATGTTGAAACTGAATAGAACGTTGGAATTGACCGAATTCGTCAAATGGCAAGAGTATTCAAAGTGATCAGAGTGATAAAACCAGCCAGACTAATCAAAATAGCCTGAATGCCCAATAATTCAGAATGTTCATCATGTTGAAACTGAATATGACGTTGGAATTGACCAAATTCGTCAAATGACAAGAATAATCAAAGTGATCAGAGTGATAAAACCAGGCAGACAAATGAAAATAGCCTGAATGTCCAATAATTAAGATTGTTCAGCATGTTCAAAGTGAATATGACTTTGGAATTGACCGAATTCGTCAAATGACAAGAATAATCAAAGTGATCAGAGTGATAAAACCAGCCAGACTAATCAAAATAGCCTGAATGCCCAATAATTCAGAATGTTCATCATGTTGAAACTGAATAGAACGTTGGAATTGACCGAATTTGTCAAATGACAAGAATAATCAAAGTGATCAGAGTGATAAAACCAGCCAGACTAATCAAAATAGCCGGAATGCCCAATAATTCAGAATGTTCATCATGTTGAAACTGAACAGAACGTTGGAATTGACCGAATTCGTCAAATGGCAAGAGTATTCAAAGTGATCAGAGTGATAAAACCAGCCAGACTAATCAAAATAGCCTGAATGCCCAATAATTCAGAATGTTCATAATGTTGAAACTGAACAGAACGAATAATCAAGAATAATCAAAGTGATCAGAGTGATAAAACCAGGCAGACAAATGAAAATAGCCTGAATGTCCAATAATTAAGATTGTTCAGCATGTTCAAAGTGAATATGACGTTGGAATTGACCGAATTCGTCAAATGACAAGAATAATCAAAGTGATCAGAGTGATAAAACCAGCCAGACTAATCAAAATAGCCTGAATGCCCAATAATTCAGAATGTTCATCATGTTGAAACTGAATAGAACGTTGGAATTGACCGAATTCGTCAAATGGCAAGAATAATCAAAGTGATCAGAGTGATAAAACCAGCCAGACTAATCAAAATAGCCCAATAATTCAGAATGTTCATCATGTTGAAACTGAATAGACCGTTGGAATTGACCGAATTCGTCAAATGGCAAGAGTATTCAAAGTGATCAGAGTGATAAAACCAGCCAGACTAATCAAAATAGCCTGAATGCCCAATAATTCAGAATGTTCATCATGTTGAAACTGAATAGACCGTTGGAATTGACCGAATTCGTCAAATGGCAAGAGTATTCAAAGTGATCAGAGTGATAAAACCAACCAGACTAATCAAAATAGCCTGAATGCCCAATAATTCAGAATGTTCATCATGTTGAAACCGAATAGAACGTTGGAATTGACCGAATTCGTCAAATGGCAAGAGTATTCAAAGTGATCAGAGTGATAAAACCAGCCAGACCAATCAAAATAGCCTGAATGCCCAATAATTCAGAATGTTCATCATGTTGAAACTGAATATGACGTTGGAATTGACCGAATTCGTCAAATGACAAGAATAATCAAAGTGATCAGAGTGATAAAACCAGGCAGACAATTGAAAATAGCCTGAATGTCCAATAATTAAGATTGTTCAGCATGTTCAAAGTGAATATGACGTTGGAATTGACCGAATTAGTCAAATGACAAGAATAATCAAAGTGATCAGAGTGATAAAACCAGCCAGACTAATCAAAATAGCCTGAATGCCCAATAATTCAGAATGTTCATCATGTTGAAACTGAATAGAACGTTGGAATTGACCGAATTCGTCAAATGGCAAGAATAATCAAAGTGATCAAAGTGATAAAACCAGCCAGACTAATCAAAATAGCCTGAATGCCCAATAATTCAGAATGTTCATCATGTTGAAACTGAATAGACCGTTGGAATTGACCGAATTCGTCAAATGGCAAGAGTATTCAAAGTGATCAGAGTGATAAAACCAACCAGACTAATCAAAATAGCCTGAATGCCCAATAATTCAGAATGTTCATCATGTTGAAACTGAATAGAACGTTGGAATTGACCGAATTCGTCAAATGGCAAGAGTATTCAAAGTGATCAGAGTGATAAAACCAGCCAGACTAATCAAAATAGCCTGAATGCCCAATAATTCAGAATGTTCATCATGTTGAAACTGAATATGACGTTGGAATTGACCGAATTCGTCAAATGACAAGAATAATCAAAGTGATCAGAGTGATAAAACCAGGCAGACAAATGAAAATAGCCTGAATGTCCAATAATTAAGATTGTTCAGCATGTTCAAAGTGAATATGACTTTGGAATTGACCGAATTCGTCAAATGACAAGAATAATCAAAGTGATCAGAGTGATAAAACCAGCCAGACTAATCAAAATAGCCTGAATGCCCAATAATTCAGAATGTTCATCATGTTGAAACTGAATAGAACGTTGGAATTGACCGAATTTGTCAAATGACAAGAATAATCAAAGTGATCAGTGTGATAAAACCAGCCAGACTAATCAAAATAGCCTGAATGCCCAATAATTCAGAATGTTCACCATGTTGAAACTGAACAGAACGTTGGAATTGACCGAATTCGTCAAATGGCAAGAGTATTCAAAGTGATCAGAATGATAAAACCAGCCAGACTAATCAAAATAGCCTGAATGCCCAATAATTCAGAATGTTCATAATGTTGAAACTGAACAGAACGTTGAAATTGACCGAATTCGTCAAATGGCAAGAATAATCAAAGTGATCAGAGTGATAAAACCAGCCAGACTAATCAAAATAGCCTGAATGCCCAATAATTCAGAATGTTCATCATGTTGAAACTGAATAGACCGTTGGAATTGACCGAATTCGTCAAATGGCAAGAGTATTCAAAGTGATCAGAGTGATAAAACCAACCAGACTAATCAAAATAGCCTGAATGCCCAATAATTCAGAATGTTCATCATGTTGAAACTGAATAGAACGTTGGAATTGACCGAATTCGTCAAATGGCAAGAATAATCAAAGTGATCAGAGTGATAAAACCAGCCAGACTAATCAAAATAGCCTGAATGCCCAATAATTCAGAATGTTCATCATGTTGAAACTGAATAGACCGTTGGAATTGACCGAATTCGTCAAATGGCAAGAGTATTCAAAGTGATCAGAGTGATAAAACCAGCCAGACTAATCAAAATAGCCTGAATGCCCAATAATTCAGAATGTTCATCATGTTGAAATTGAATAGACCGTTGGAATTGACCGAATTCGTCAAATGGCAAGAGTATTCAAAGTGATCAGAGTGATAAAACCAGCCAGACTAATCAAAATAGCCTGAATGCCCAATAATTCAGAATGTTCATCATGTTGAAACTGAATAGAACGTTGGAATTGACCGAATTCGTCAAATGGCAAGAATAATCAAAGTGATCAGAGTGATAAAACCAGCCAGACTAATCAAAATAGCCTGAATGCCCAATAATTCAGAATGTTCATCATGTTGAAACTGAATAGACCGTTGGAATTGACCGAATTCCTCAAATGGCAAGAGTATTCAAAGTGATCAGAGTGATAAAACCAACCAGACTAATCAAAATAGCCTGAATGCCCAATAATTCAGAATGTTCATCATGTTGAAACTGAATAGAACGTTGGAATTGACCGAATTCGTCAAATGGCAAGAGTATTCAAAGTGATCAGAGTGATAAAACCAGCCAGACTAATCAAAATAGCCTGAATGCCCAATAATTAAGATTGTTCAGCATGTTCAAAGTGAATATGACGTTGGAATTGACCGAATTCGTCAAATGACAAGAATAATCAGAGTGATCAGAGTGATAAAACCAGCCAGACTAATCAAAATAGCCTGAATGCCCAATAATTCAGAATGTTCATCATGTTGAAACTGAATAGAACGTTGGAATTGACCGAATTCGTCAAATGGCAAGAATAATCAAAGTGATCAGAGTGATAAAACCAGCCAGACTAATCAAAATAGCCTGAATGCCCAATAATTCAGAATGTTCATCATGTTGAAACTGAATAGACCGTTGGAATTGACCGAATTCGTCAAATGGCAAGAGTATTCAAAGTGATCAGAGTGATAAAACCAACCAGACTAATGAAAATAGCCTGAATGCCCAATAATTCAGAATGTTTATCATGTTGAAACTGAATAGAACGTTGGAATTGACCGAATTCGTCAAATGGCAAGAGTATTCAAAGTGATCAGAGTGATAAAACCAGCCAGACTAATCAAAATAGCCTGAATGCCCAATAATTCAGAATGTTCATCATGTTGAAACTGAATATGACGTTGGAATTGACCGTCAAATGACAAGAATTATCAAAGTGATCAGAGTGATAAAACCAGGCAGACAAATGAAAATAGCCTGAATGTCCAATAATTAAGATTGTTCAGCATGTTCAAAGTGAATATGACTTTGGAATTGACCGAATTCGTCAAATGACAAGAATAATCAAAGTGATCAGAGTGATAAAACCAGCCAGACTAATCAAAATAGCCTGAATGCCCAATAATTCAGAATGTTCATCATGTTGAAACTGAATAGAACGTTGGAATTGACCGAATTTGTCAAATGACAAGAATAATCAAAGTGATCAGAGTGATAAAACCAGCCAGACAAAAAAAAATAGAGTGAATGCCCAATAATTCAGAATGTTCATCATGTTGAAACTGAATAGACCGTTGGAATTGACCGAATTCGTCAAATGGCAAGAGTATTCAAAGTGATCAGAGTGATAAAACCAGCCAGACTAATCAAAATAGCCTGAATGCCCAATAATTCAGAATGTTCATCATGTTGAAACTGAATAGACCGTTGGAATTGACCGAATTCGTCAAATGGCAAGAGTATTCAAAGTGATCAGAGTGATAAAACCAGCCAGACTAATCAAAATAGCCTGAATGCCCAATAATTCAGAATGTTCATCATGTTGAAATTGAATAGACCGTTGGAATTGACCGAATTCGTCAAATGGCAAGAGTATTCAAAGTGATCAGAGTGATAAAACCAGCCAGACTAATCAAAATAGCCTGAATGCCCAATAATTCAGAATGTTCATCATGTTGAAACTGAATAGAACGTTGGAATTGACCGAATTCGTCAAATGGCAAGAATAATCAAAGTGATCAGAGTGATAAAACCAGCCAGACTAATCAAAATAGCCTGAATGCCCAATAATTCAGAATGTTCATCATGTTGAAACTGAATAGACCGTTGGAATTGACCGAATTCCTCAAATGGCAAGAGTATTCAAAGTGATCAGAGTGATAAAACCAACCAGACTAATCAAAATAGCCTGAATGCCCAATAATTCAGAATGTTCATCATGTTGAAACTGAATAGAACGTTGGAATTGACCGAATTCGTCAAATGGCAAGAGTATTCAAAGTGATCAGAGTGATAAAACCAGCCAGACTAATCAAAATAGCCTGAATGCCCAATAATTAAGATTGTTCAGCATGTTCAAAGTGAATATGACGTTGGAATTGACCGAATTCGTCAAATGACAAGAATAATCAGAGTGATCAGAGTGATAAAACCAGCCAGACTAATCAAAATAGCCTGAATGCCCAATAATTCAGAATGTTCATCATGTTGAAACTGAATAGAACGTTGGAATTGACCGAATTCGTCAAATGGCAAGAATAATCAAAGTGATCAGAGTGATAAAACCAGCCAGACTAATCAAAATAGCCTGAATGCCCAATAATTCAGAATGTTCATCATGTTGAAACTGAATAGACCGTTGGAATTGACCGAATTCGTCAAATGGCAAGAGTATTCAAAGTGATCAGAGTGATAAAACCAACCAGACTAATGAAAATAGCCTGAATGCCCAATAATTCAGAATGTTTATCATGTTGAAACTGAATAGAACGTTGGAATTGACCGAATTCGTCAAATGGCAAGAGTATTCAAAGTGATCAGAGTGATAAAACCAGCCAGACTAATCAAAATAGCCTGAATGCCCAATAATTCAGAATGTTCATCATGTTGAAACTGAATATGACGTTGGAATTGACCGTCAAATGACAAGAATTATCAAAGTGATCAGAGTGATAAAACCAGGCAGACAAATGAAAATAGCCTGAATGTCCAATAATTAAGATTGTTCAGCATGTTCAAAGTGAATATGACTTTGGAATTGACCGAATTCGTCAAATGACAAGAATAATCAAAGTGATCAGAGTGATAAAACCAGCCAGACTAATCAAAATAGCCTGAATGCCCAATAATTCAGAATGTTCATCATGTTGAAACTGAATAGAACGTTGGAATTGACCGAATTTGTCAAATGACAAGAATAATCAAAGTGATCAGAGTGATAAAACCAGCCAGACAAAAAAAAATAGAGTGAATGCCCAATAATTCAGAATGTTCATCATGTTGAAACTGAATAGACCGTTGGAATTGACCGAATTCGTCAAATGGCAAGAGTATTCAAAGTGATCAGAGTGATAAAACCAGCCAGACTAATCAAAATAGCCTGAATGCCCAATAATTCAGAATGTTCATCATGTTGAAACTGAATAGACCGTTGGAATTGACCGAATTCGTCAAATGGCAAGAGTATTCAAAGTGATCAGAGTGATAAAACCAACCAGACTAATCAAAATAGCCTGAATGCCCAATAATTCAGAATGTTCATCATGTTGAAACTGAATAGAACGTTGGAATTGACCGAATTCGTCAAATGGCAAGAATAATCAAAGTGATCAGAGTGATAAAACCAGCCAGACTAATCAAAATAGCCTGAATGCCCAATAATTCAGAATGTTCATCATGTTGAAACTGAATAGACCGTTGGAATTGACCGAATTCGTCAAATGGCAAGAGTATTCAAAGTGATCAGAGTGATAAAACCAGCCAGACTAATCAAAATAGCCTGAATGCCCAATAATTCAGAATGTTCATCATGTTGAAATTGAATAGACCGTTGGAATTGACCGAATTCGTCAAATGGCAAGAGTATTCAAAGTGATCAGAGTGATAAAACCAGCCAGACTAATCAAAATAGCCTGAATGCCCAATAATTCAGAATGTTCATCATGTTGAAACTGAATAGAACGTTGGAATTGACCGAATTCGTCAAATGGCAAGAATAATCAAAGTGATCAGAGTGATAAAACCAGCCAGACTAATCAAAATAGCCTGAATGCCCAATAATTCAGAATGTTCATCATGTTGAAACTGAATAGACCGTTGGAATTGACCGAATTCGTCAAATGGCAAGAGTATTCAAAGTGATCAGAGTGATAAAACCAACCAGACTAATCAAAATAGCCTGAATGCCCAATAATTCAGAATGTTCATCATGTTGAAACTGAATAGAACGTTGGAATTGACCGAATTCGTCAAATGGCAAGAGTATTCAAAGTGATCAGAGTGATAAAACCAGCCAGACTAATCAAAATAGCCTGAATGCCCAATAATTAAGATTGTTCAGCATGTTCAAAGTGAATATGACGTTGGAATTGACCGAATTCGTCAAATGACAAGAATAATCAAAGTGATCAGAGTGATAAAACCAGCCAGACTAATCAAAATAGCCTGAATGCCCAATAATTCAGAATGTTCATCATGTTGAAACTGAATAGAACGTTGGAATTGACCGAATTCGTCAAATGGCAAGAATAATCAAAGTGATCAGAGTGATAAAACCAGCCAGACTAATCAAAATAGCCTGAATGCCCAATAATTCAGAATGTTCATCATGTTGAAACTGAATAGACCGTTGGAATTGACCGAATTCGTCAAATGGCAAGAGTATTCAAAGTGATCAGAGTGATAAAACCAACCAGACTAATGAAAATAGCCTGAATGCCCAATAATTCAGAATGTTCATCATGTTGAAACTGAATAGAACGTTGGAATTGACCGAATTCGTCAAATGGCAAGAGTATTCAAAGTGATCAGAGTGATAAAACCAGCCAGACTAATCAAAATAGCCTGAATGCCCAATAATTCAGAATGTTCATCATGTTGAAACTGAATATGACGTTGGAATTGACCGAATTCGTCAAATGACAAGAATTATCAAAGTGGTCAGAGTGATAAAACCAGGCAGACAAATGAAAATAGCCTGAATGTCCAATAATTAAGATTGTTCAGCATGTTCAAAGTGAATATGACTTTGGAATTGACCGAATTCGTCAAATGACAAGAATAATCAAAGTGATCAGAGTGATAAAACCAGCCAGACTAATCAAAATAGCCTGAATGCCCAATAATTCAGAATGTTCATCATGTTGAAACTGAATAGAACGTTGGAATTGACCGAATTTGTCAAATGACAAGAATAATCAAAGTGATCAGAGTGATAAAACCAGCCAGACAAATAAAAATAGCCTGAATGTCCAATAATTCAGATTGGTCAGCATGTTCAAAGTGAATATGACGTTGAAATTGACCGAATTCGTCAAATGGCAAGAGTATTCAAAGTGATCAGAGTGATAAAACCAGCCAGACTAATCAAAATAGCCTGAATGCCCAATAATTCAGAATGTTCATCATGTTGAAACTGAACAGAACGTTGGAATTGACCGAATTCGTCAAATGGCAAGAGTATTCAAAGTGATCAGAGTGATAAAACCAGCCAGACTAATCAAAATAGCCTGAATGCCCAATAATTCAGAATGTTCATAATGTTGAAACTGAACAGAACGTTGGAATTGACCGAATTCGTCAAATGGCAAGAGTATTCAAAGTGATCAGAGTGATAAAACCAACCAGACAAATCAAAATAGTCTGAATGTCCAATAATTCAGATTGTTCAGCATGTTCAAAGTGAATATGACGTTGGAATTGACCGAATTCGTCAAATGGCAAGAGTGATTCAAAGTGATCAGAGTGATAAAACCAGCCAGACTAATCAAAATAGCCTGAATGCCCAATAATTCAGAATGTTCATCATGTTGAAACTGAATAGAACGTTGGAATTGACCGAATTCGTCAAATGGCAAGAATAATCAAAGTGATCAGAGTGATAAAACCAGCCAGACTAATCAAAATAGCCTGAATGCCCAATAATTCAGAATGTTCATTATGTTGAAACTGAATAGAACGTTGGAATTGACCGAATTCGTCAAATGGCAAGAGTATTCAAAGTGATCAGAGTGATAAAACCAACCAGACTAATCAAAATAGCCTGAATGCCCAATAATTCAGAATGTTCATCATGTTGAAACTGAATAGAACGTTGGAATTGACCGAATTCGTCAAATGGCACGAGTATTCAAAGTGATCAGAGTGATAAAACCTGCCAGACTAATCAAAATAGCCTGAATGCCCAATAATTCAGAATGTTCATCATGTTGAAACTGAATATGACGTTGGAATTGACCGAATTCGTCAAATGATCAAATAATCAAATAATCAAAGTGATCAGAGTGATAAAACCAGGCAGACAAATGAAAATAGCCTGAATGTCCAATAATTAAGATTGTTCAGCATGTTCAAAGTGAATATGTCGTTGGAATTGACCGAATTCGTCAAATGACAAGAATAATCAAAGTGATCAGAGTGATAAAACCAGCCAGACTAATCAAAATAGCCTGAATGCCCAATAATTCAGAATGTTCATCATGTTGAAACTGAATAGAACGTTGGAATTGACCGAATTCGTCAAATGGCAAGAATAATCAAAGTGATCAGAGTGATAAAACCAGCCAGACTAATCAAAATAGCCTGAATGCCCAATAATTCAGAATGTTCATCATGTTGAAACTGAATAGACCGTTGGAATTGACCGAATTCGTCAAATGGCAAGAGTATTCAAAGTGATCAGAGTGATAAAACCAACCAGACTAATCAAAATAGCCTAAATGTCCAATAATTCAGAATGTTCATCATGTTGAAACTGAATAGAACGTTGGAATTGACCGAATTCGTCAAATGGCAAGAGTATTCAAAGTGATCAGAGTGATAAAACCAGCCAGACTAATCAAAATAGCCTGAATGCCCAATAATTCAGAATGTTCATCATGTTGAAACTGAATATGACGTTGGAATTGACCGAATTCGTCAAATGACAAGAATAATCAAAGTGATCAGAGTGATAAAACCAGGCAGACAAATGAAAATAGCCTGAATGTCCAATAATTAAGATTGTTCAGCATGTTCAAAGTGAATATGACGTTGGAATTGACCGAATTCGTCAAATGACAAGAATAATCAAAGTGATCAGAGTGATAAAACCAGCCAGACTAATCAAAATAGCCTGAATGCCCAATAATTCAGAATGTTCATCATGTTGAAACTGAATAGAACGTTGGAATTGACCGAATTTGTCAAATGACAAGAATAATCAAAGTGATCAGAGTGATAAAACCAGCCAGACAAATGAAAATAGCCTGAATGTCCAATAATTCAGATTGTTCAGCATGTTCAAAGTGAATATGACGTTGAAATTGATCGAATTCGTCAAATGGCAAGAGTATTCAAAGTGATCAGAGTGATAAAACCAGCCAGACTAATCAAAATAGCCTGAATGCCCAATAATTCAGAATGTTCATCATGTTGAAACTGAACAGAACGTTGGAATTGACCGAATTCGTCAAATGGAAAGAATAATCAAAGTGATCAGAGTGATAAAACCAGCCAGACTAATCAAAATAGCCTGAATGCCCAATAATTCAGAATGTTCATCATGTTGAAACTGAACAGAACGTTGGAATTGACCGAATTCGTCAAATGGCAATTGTATTCAAAGTGATCAGAGTGATAAAACCAGCCAGACTAATCAAAATAGCCTGAATGCCCAATAATTCAGAATGTTCATAACGTTGAAACTGAACAGAACGTTCATCATGTTGAAACTGAAGATGACGTTGGAATTGACCGAATTCGTCAAATGATAAGAATAATCAAAGTGATCAGAGTGATAAAACCAGGCAGACATATGAAAATAGCCTGAATGTCCAATAATTAAGATTGTTCAGCATGTTCAAAGTGAATATGACGTTGGAATTGACCGAATTCGTCAAATGACAAGAATAATCAAAGTGATCAGAGTGATAAAACCAGCCAGACTAATCAAAATAGCCTGAATGCCCAATAATTCAGAATGTTCATCATGTTGAAACTGAATAGAACGTTGGAATTGACCGAATTTGTCAAATGACAAGAATAATCAAAGTGATCAGAGTGATAAAACCAGCCAGACAAATGAAAATAGCCTGAATGTCCAATAATTCAGATTGTTCAGCATGTTCAAAGTGAATATGACGTTGAAATTGACCGAATTCGTCAAATGGCAAGAGTATTCAAAGTGATCAGAGTGATAAAACCAGCCAGACTAATCAAAATAGTATGAATGCCCAATAATTCAGAATGTTCATCATGTTGAAACTGAACAGAACGTTGGAATTGACCGAATTCGTCAAATGGAAAGAATAATCAAAGTGATCAGAGTGATAAAACCAGCCAGACTAATCAAAATAGCCTGAATGCCCAATAATTCAGAATGTTCATCATGTTGAAACTGAACAGAACGTTGGAATTGACCGAATTCGTCAAATGGCAAGAGTATTCAAAGTGATCAGAGTGATAAAACCAGCCAGACTAATCAAAATAGCCTGAATGCCCAATAATTCAGAATGTTCATAATGTTGAAACTGAACAGAACGTTGGAATTGACCGAATTCGTCAAATGGCAAGAGTATTCAAAGTGATCAGAGTGATAAAACCAGCCAGGCTAATCAAAATAGCCTGAATGCCCAATAATTCAGAATGTTCATCATGTTGAAACTGAATAGAACGTTGGAATTGACCGAATTCGTCAAATGGCATGAATAATCAAAGTGATCAGAGTGATAAAACCAGTCAGACAAATGAAAATAGACTGAATGTCCAATAATTCAGATTGTTCAGCATGTTCAAAGTGAATATGACGTTGAAATTGACCGAATTCGTCAAATGGCATGCATAATCAAAGTGATCAGAGTGATAAAACCAACCAGACAAATCAAAATAGTCTGAATGTCCAATAATTCAGATTGTTCAGCATGTTCAAAGTGAATATGACGTTGGAATTGACCGAATTCGTCAAATGGCAAGAATAATCAAAGTGATCAGAGTGATAAAACCAGCCAGACAAATGAAAATAGCCTGAATGTCCAATAATTAAGATTGTTCAGCATGTTCAAAGTGAATATGACGTTGGAATTGACCGAATTCGTCAATTGGCAAGAATAATCAAAGTGATAAAACCAGCCAGACTAATCAAAATAGCCTGAATGCCCAATAATTCAGAATGTTCATAATGTTGAAACTGAACAGAACGTTCATCATGTTGAAACTGAATAGAACGTTGAAATTGACCGAATTCGTCAAATGGCATGAATAATCAAAGTGATCAGAGTGATAAAACCAGTCAGACAAATGAAAATAGACTGAATGTCCAATAATTCAGATTGTTCAGCATGTTCAAAGTGAATATGACGTTGAAATTGACCGAATTCGTCAAATGGCATGCATAATCAAAGTGATCAGAGTGATAAAACCAACCAGACAAATCAAAATAGTCTGAATGTCCAATAATTCAGATTGTTCAGCATGTTCAAAGTGAATATGACGTTGGAATTGACCGAATTCGTCAAATGGCAAGAATAATCAAAGTGATCAGAGTGATAAAACCAGCCAGACAAATGAAAATAGTCTGAATGTCCAATAATTAAGATTGTTCAGCATGTTCAAAGTGAATATGACGTTGGAATTGACCGAATTCGTCAATTGGCAAGAATAATCAAAGTGATCAGAGTGATAAAACCAGCCAGACTAATCAAAATAGCCTGAATGCCCAATAATTCAGAATGTTCATCATGTTGAAACTGAATAGAACGTTGGAATTGACCGAATTCGTCAAATGGCAAGAGTATTCAAAGTGATCAGAATGATAAAACCAGCCAGACTAATCAAAATAGCCTGAATGCCCAATAATTCAGAATGTTCATCATGTTCAAAGTGAATATGACGTTGGAATTGACCGAATTCGTCAAATGGCATGAATAATCAAAGTGATCAGAGTGATAAAACCAGTCAGACAAATGAAAATAGACTGAATGTCCAATAATTCAGATTGTTCAGCATGTTCAAAGTGAATATGACGTTGAAATTGACCGAATTCGTCAAATGGCATGCATAATCAAAGTGATCTGAGTGATAAAACCAACCAGACAAATCAAAATAGTCTGAATGTCCAATAATTCAGATTGTTCAGCATGTTCAAAGTGAATATGACGTTGGAATTGACCGAATTCGTCAAATGGCAAGAATAATCAAAGTGATCAGAGTGATAAAACCAGCCAGACAAATGAAAATAGCCTGAATGTCCAATAATTAAGATTGTTCAGCATGTTCAAAGTGAATATGACGTTGGAATTGACCGAATTCGTCAATTGGCAAGAATAATCAAAGTGATCAGAGTGATAAAACCAGCCAGACTAATCAAAATAGCCTGAATGCCCAATAATTCAGAATGTTCATCATGTTGAAACTGAATAGAACGTTGGAATTGACCGAATTCGTCAAATGGCAAGAGTATTCAAAGTGATCAGAATGATAAAACCAGCCAGACTAATCAAAATAGCCTGAATGCCCAATAATTCAGAATGTTCATCATGTTCAAAGTGAATATGACGTTGGAATTGACCGAATTCGTCAAATGACAAGAATAATCAAAGTGATCAGAGTGATAAAACCAGCCAGACTAATCAAAATAGCCTGAATGCCCAATAATTCAGAATGTTCATCATGTTGAAACTGAATAGAACGTTGGAATTGACCGAATTCGTCAAATGGCAAGAATAATCAAAGTGATCAGAGTGATAAAACCAGCCAGACTAATCAAAATAGCCTGAATGCCCAATAATTCAGAATGTTCATCATGTTGAAACTGAATAGACCCTTGGAATTGACCGAATTCGTCAAATGGCAAGAGTATTCAAAGTGATCAGAGTGATAAAACCAACCAGACTAATCAAAATAGCCTGAATTCCCAATAATTCAGAATGTTCATCATGTTGAAACTGAATAGAACGTTGGAATTGACCGAATTCGTCAAATGGCAAGAGTATTCAAAGTGATCAGAGTGATAAAACCAGCCAGACTAATCAAAATAGCCTGAATGCCCAATAATTCAGAATGTTCATCATGTTGAAACTGAATAGAACGTTGGAATTGACCGAATTCGTCAAATGGCAAGAGTATTCAAAGTGGTCAGAGTGATAAAACCAACCAGACTAATCAAAATAGCCTGAATGCCCAATAATTCAGAATGTTCATCATGTTGAAACTGAATAGAACGTTGGAATTGACCGAATTCGTCAAATGGCAAGAGTATTCAAAGTGATCAGAGTGATAAAACCAGCCAGACTAATCAAAATAGCCTGAATGCCCAATAATTCAGAATGTTCATCATGTTGAAACTGAATATGACGTTGGAATTGACCGAATTCGTCAAATGACAAGAATAATCAAAGTGATCAGAGTGATAAAACCAGCCAGACTAATCAAAATAGCCTGAATGCCCAATAATTCAGAATGTTCATCATGTTGAAACTGAAAAGAACGTTGGAATTGACCGAATTTGTCAAATGACAAGAATAATCAAAGTGATCAGAGTGATAAAACCAGCCAGACAAATGAAAATAGCCTGAATGTCCAATAATTCAGATTGTTCAGCATGTTCAAAGTGAATATGACGTTGAAATTGACCGAATTCGTCAAATGGCAAGAGTATTCAAAGTGATCAGAGTGATAAAACCAGCCAGACTAATCAAAATAGTATGAATGCCCAATAATTCAGAATGTTCATCATGTTGAAACTGAACAGAACGTTGGAATTGACCGAATTCGTCAAATGGAAAGAATAATCAAAGTGATAAAACCAGCCAGACTAATCAAAATAGCCTGAATGCCCAATAATTCAGAATGTTCATCATGTTGAAACTGAACAGAACGTTGGAATTGACCGAATTCGTCAAATGGCAAGAGTATTCAAAGTGATCAGAGTGATAAAACCAGCCAGACTAATCAAAATAGCCTGAATGCCCAATAATTCAGAATGTTCATAATGTTGAAACTGAACAGAACGTTCATCATGTTGAAACTGAATATGACGTTGGAATTGACCGAATTCGTCAAATGACAAGAATAATCAAAGTGATCAGAGTGATAAAACCAGGCAGACAAATGAAAATAGCCTGTATGTCCAATAATTAAGATTGTTCAGCATGTTCAAAGTGAATATGACGTTGGAATTGACCGAATTCGTCAAATGACAAGAATAATCAAAGTGATCAGAGTGATAAAACCAGCCAGACTAATCAAAATAGCCTGAATGCCCAATAATTCAGAATGTTCATCATGTTGAAACTGAATAGAACGTTGGAATTGACCGAATTTGTCAAATGACAAGAATAATCAAAGTGATCAGAGTGATAAAACCAGCCAGACAAATGAAAATAACCTGAATGTCCAATAATTCAGATTGTTCAGCATGTTCAAAGTGAATATGACGTTGAAATTGACCGAATTCGTCAAATGGCAAGAGTATTCAAAGTGATCAGAGTGATAAAACCAGCCAGACTAATCAAAATAGTATGAATGCCCAATAATTCAGAATGTTCATCATGTTGAAACTGAACAGAACGTTGGAATTGACCGAATTCGTCAAATGGAAAGAATAATCAAAGTGATCAGAGTGATAAAACCAGCCAGACTAATCAAAATAGCCTGAATGCCCAATAATTCAGAATGTTCATCATGTTGAAACTGAACAGAACGTTGGAATTGACCGAATTCGTCAAATGGCAAGAGTATTCAAAGTGATCAGAGTGATAAAACCAGCCAGACTAATCAAAATAGCCTGAATGCCCAATAATTCAGAATGTTCATAATGTTGAAACTGAACAGAACGTTGGAATTGACCGAATTCGTCAAATGGCAAGAGTATTCAAAGTGATCAGAGTGATAAAACCAGCCAGGCTAATCAAAATAGCCTGAATGCCCAATAATTCAGAATGTTCATCATGTTGAAACTGAATAGAACGTTGGAATTGACCGAATTCGTCAAATGGCAAGAATAATCAAAGTGATCAGAGTGATAAAACCAGTCAGACAAATGAAAATAGCCTGAATGTCCAATAATTCAGATTGTTCAGCATGTTCAAAGTGAATATGTCGTTGAAATTGACCGAATTCGTCAAATGGCATGCATAATCAAAGTGATCAGAGTGATAAAACCAACCAGACAAATCAAAATAGTCTGAATGTCCAATAATTCAGATTGTTCAGCATGTTCAAAGTGAATATGACGTTGGAATTGACCGAATTCGTCAAATGGCAAGAATAATCAAAGTGATCAGAGTGATAAAACCAGCCAGACAAATGAAAATAGCCTGAATGTCCAATAATTAAGATTGTTCAGCATGTTCAAAGTGAATATGACGTTGGAATTGACCGAATTCGTCAATTGGCAAGAATAATCAAAGTGATCATAGTGATAAAACCAGCCAGACTAATCAAAATAGCCTGAATACCCAATAATTCAGAATGTTCATCATGTTGAAACTGAATAGAACGTTGGAATTGACCGAATTCGTCAAATGGCAAGAGTATTCAAAGTGATCAGAATGATAAAACCAGCCAGACTAATCAAAATAGCCTGAATGCCCAATAATTCAGAATGTTCATCATGTTGAAACTGAATAGAACGTTGGAATTGACCGAATTCGTCAAATGGCAAGAGTATTCAAAGTGATCAGAGTGATAAAACCAACCAGACTAATCAAAATAGCCTGAATGCCCAATAATTCAGAATGTTCATCATGTTGAAACTGAACAGAAAGTTGGAATTGACCGAATTCGTCAAATGGAAAGAATAATCAAAGTGATCAGAGTGATAAAACCAGCCAGACTAATCAAAATAGCCTGAATGCCCAATAATTCAGAATGTTCATCATGTTGAAACTGAACAGAACGTTGGAATTGACCGAATTCGTCAAATGGCAAGAGTATTCAAAGTGATCAGAGTGATAAAACCAGCCAGACTAATCAAAATAGCCTGAATGCCCAATAATTCAGAATGTTCATAATGTTGAAACTGAACAGAACGTTGGAATTGACCGAATTCGTCAAATGGCAAGAGTATTCAAAGTGATCAGAGTGATAAAACCAGCCAGGCTAATCAAAATAGCCTGAATGCCCAATAATTCAGAATGTTCATCATGTTGAAACTGAATAGAACGTTGGAATTGACCGAATTCGTCAAATGGCAAGAATAATCAAAGTGATCAGAGTGATAAAACCAGTCAGACAAATGAAAATAGCCTGAATGTCCAATAATTCAGATTGTTCAGCATGTTCAAAGTGAATATGACGTTGAAATTGACCGAATTCGTCAAATGGCATGCATAATCAAAGTGATCAGAGTGATAAAACCAACCAGACAAATCAAAATAGTCTGAATGTCCAATAATTCAGATTGTTCAGCATGTTCAAAGTGAATATGACGTTGGAATTGACCGAATTCGTCAAATGGCAAGAATAATCAAAGTGATCAGAGTGATAAAACCAGCCAGACAAATGAAAATAGCCTGAATGTCCAATAATTAAGATTGTTCAGCATGTTCAAATTGAATATGACGTTGGAATTGACCGAATTCGTCAATTCGCAAGAATAATCAAAGTGATCAGAGTGATAAAACCAGCCAGACTAATCAAAGTAGCCTGAATGCCCAATAATTCAGAATGTTCATCATGTTGAAACTGAATAGAACGTTGGAATTGACCGAATTCGTCAAATGGCAAGAGTATTCAAAGTGATCAGAGTGATAAAACCAGCCAGGCTAATCAAAATAGCCTGAATGCCCAATAATTCAGATTGTTCAGCATGTTCAAAGTGAATATGACGTTGAAATTGACCGAATTCGTCAAATGGCATGCATAATCAAAGTGATCAGAGTGATAAAACCAACCAGACAAATCAAAATAGTCTAAATGTCCAATAATTCAGATTGTTCAGCATGTTCAAAGTGAATATGACGTTGAAATTGACCGAATTCGTCAAATGGCATGCATAATCAAAGTGATCAGAGTGATAAAACCAACCAGACAAATCAAAATAGTCTGAATGTCCAATAATTCAGATTGTTCAGCATGTTCAAAGTGAATATGACGTTGGAATTGACCGAATTCGTCAAATGGCAAGAATAATCAAAGTGATCAGAGTGATAAAACCAGCCAGACTAATCAAAGTAGCCTGAATGCCCAATAATTCAGAATGTTCATCATGTTGAAACTGAATAGAACGTTGGAATTGACCGAATTCGTCAAATGGCAAGAGTATTCAAAGTGATCAGAGTGATAAAACCAGCCAGACTAATCAAAATAGCCTGAATGCCCAATAATTCAGAATGTTCATCATGTTGAAACTGAATAGAACGTTGGAATTGACCGAATTCGTCAAATGGCAAGAGTATTCAAAGTGATCAGAGTGATAAAACCAGCCAGACTAATCAAAATAGCCTGAATGCCCAATAATTCAGAATGTTCATCATGTTGAAACTGAATAGAACGTTGGAATTGACCGAATTCGTCAAATGGCAAGAGTATTCAAAGTGATAAGAGTGATAAAACCAGCCAGACTAATCAAAATAGCCTGAATGCCCAATAATTCAGAATGTTCATCATGTTGAAACTGAATAGAACGTTGGAATTGACCGAATTCGTCAAATGGCAAGAATAATCAAAGTGATCAGAGTGATAAAACCAGCCAGACTAATCAAAATAGCCTGAATGCCCAATAATTCAGAATGTTCATCATGTTGAAACTGAATAGACCGTTGGAATTGACCGAATTCGTCAAATGGCAAGAGTATTCAAAGTGATCAGAGTGATAAAACCAACCAGACTAATCAAAATAGCCTGAATGCCCAATAATTCAGAATGTTCATCATGTTGAAACTGAATAGACCGTTGGAATTGACCGAATTCGTCAAATGGCAAGAGTATTCAAAGTGATCAGAGTGATAAAACCAACCAGACTAATCAAAATAGCCTGAATGCCCAATAATTCAGAATGTTCATCATGTTGAAACTGAATAGAACGTTGGAATTGACCGAATTCGTCAAATGGCAAGAGTATTCAAAGTGATCAGAGTGATAAAACCAGCCAGACTAATCAAAATAGCCTGAATGTCCAATAATTAAGATTGTTCAGCATGTTCAAAGTGAATATGACGTTGGAATTGACCGAATTCGTCAAATGACAAGAATAATCAAAGTGATCAGAGTGATAAAACCAGCCAGACTAATCAAAATAGCCTGAATGCCCAATAATTCAGAATGTTCATCATGTTGAAACTGAATAGAACGTTGGAATTGACCGAATTCGTCAAATGGCAAGAGTATTCAAAGTGATCAGAGTGATAAAACCAGCCAGACTAATCAAAATAGCATGAATGCCCAATAATTCAGAATGTTGATCATGTTGAAACTGAACAGAACGTTGGAATTGACCGAATTCGTCAAATGGCAAGAATAATCAAAGTGATCAGAGTGATAAAACCAGCCAGACTAATCAAAATAGCCTGAATGCCCAATAATTCAGAATGTTCATCATGTTGAAAATATGACGTTGGAATTGACCGAATTCGTCAAATGGCAAGAATAATCAAAGTGATCATAGTGATAAAACCAGCCAGACAAATGAAAATAGCCTGAATGTCCAATAATTAAGATTGTTCAGCATGTTCAAAGTGAATATGACGTTGAAATTGACCGAATTCGTCAAATGGCATGCATAATCAAAGTGATCAGAGTGATAAAACCAACCAGACAAATCAAAATAGTCTGAATGTCCAATAATTCAGATTGTTCAGCATGTTCAAAGTGAATATGACGTTGGAATTGACCGAATTCGTCAAATGGCAAGAATAATCAAAGTGATCAGAGTGATAAAACCAGCCAGACAAATGAAAATAGCCTGAATGCCCAATAATTCAGAATGTTCATCATGTTGAAACTGAATAGAACGTTGGAATTGACCGAATTCGTCAAATGACAAGAATAATCAAAGTGATCAGAGTAAACCAGATAAAACCAGTCAGACAAATGAAAATAGCCTGAATGTCCAATAATTCAGATTGTTCAGCATGTTCAAAGTGAATATGACGTTGAAATTGACCGAATTCGTCAAATGGCATGCATAATCAAAGTGATCAGAGTGATAAAACCAACCAGACAAATCAAAATAGTCTGAATGTCCAATAATTCAGATTGTTCAGCATGTTCAAAGTGAATATGACGTTGGAATTGACCGAATTCGTCAAATGGCAAGAATAATCAAAGTGATCAGAGTGATAAAACCAGCCAGACAAATGAAAATAGCCTGAATGTCCAATAATTAAGATTGTTCAGCATGTTCAAAGTGAATATGACGTTGGAATTGACCGAATTCGTCAATTGGCAAGAATAATCAAAGTGATCAGAGTGATAAAACCAGCCAGACTAATCAAAATAGCCTGAATGCCCAATAATTCAGAATGTTCATCATGTTGAAACTGAATAGAACGTTGGAATTGAACGAATTCGTCAAATGGCAAGAGTATTCAAAGTGATCAGAGTGATAAAACCAGCCAGACTAATCAAAATAGCCTGAATGCCCAATAATTCAGAATGTTCATCATGTTGAAACTGAATATGACGTTAGAATTGACCGAATTCGTCAAATGGCATGCATAATCAAAGTGATAAAACCAACCAGACAAATCAAAATAGACTGAATGTCCAATAATTCAGATTGTTCAGCATGTTCAAAGTGAATATGACGTCGGAATTGACCGAATTCGTCAAATGGCAAGAGTATTCAAAGTGATCAGAGTGATAAAACCAACCAGACTAATCAAAATAGCCTGAATGCCCAATAATTCAGAATGTTCATCAGTTGAAACTGAATAGAACGTTCAGAATGTTCATCATGTTGAAACTGAACAGAACGTTGGAATTGACCGAATTCGTCAAATGGCAAGAGTATTCAAAGTGATCAGAGTGATAAAACCAGCCAGACTAATCAAAATAGCCTGAATGCCCAATAATTCAGAATGTTCATAATGTTGAAACTGAACAGAACGTTCATCATGTTGAAACTGAATATGACGTTGGAATTGACCGAATTCGTCAAATGACAAGAATAATCAAAGTGATCAGAGTGATAAAACCAGGCAGACAAATGAAAATAGCCTGAATGTCCAATAATTAAGATTGTTCAGCATGTTCAAAGTGAATATGACGTTGGAATTGACCGAATTCGTCAAATGACAAGAATAATCAAAGTGATCAGAGTGATAAAACCAGCCAGACTAATCAAAATAGCCTGAATGCCCAATAATTCAGAATGTTCATCATGTTGAAACTGAATAGAACGTTGGAATTGACCGAATTTGTCAAATGACAAGAATAATCAAAGTGATCAGAGTGATAAAACCAGCCAGACAAATGAAAATAGCCTGAATGTCCAATAATTCAGATTGTTCAGCATGTTCAAAGTGAATATGACGTAGAAATTGACCGAATTCGTCAAATGGCAAGAGTATTCAAAGTGATCAGAGTGATAAAACCAGCCAGACTAATCAAAATAGTATGAATGCCCAATAATTCAGAATGTTCATCATGTTGAAACTGAACAGAACGTTGGAATTGACCGAATTCGTCAAATGGAAAGAATAATCAAAGTGATCAGAGTGATAAAACCAGCCAGACTAATCAAAATAGCCTGAATGCCCAATAATTCAGAATGTTCATCATGTTGAAACTGAACAGAACGTTGGAATTGACCGAATTCGTCAAATGGCAAGAGTATTCAAAGTGATCAGAGTGATAAAACCAGCCAGACTAATCAAAATAGCCTGAATGCCCAATAATTCAGAATGTTCATAATGTTGAAACTGAACAGAACGTTGGAATTGACCGAATTCGTCAAATGGCAAGAGTATTCAAAGTGATCAGAGTGATAAAACCAGCCAGGCTAATCAAAATAGCCTGAATGCCCAATAATTCAGAATGTTCATCATGTTGAAACTGAATAGAACGTTGGAATTGACCGAATTCGTCAAATGGCAAGAATAATCAAAGTGATCAGAGTGATAAAACCAGTCAGACAAATGAAAATAGCCTGAATGTCCAATAATTCAGATTGTTCAGCATGTTCAAAGTGAATATGACGTTGAAATTGACCGAATTCGTCAAATGGCATGCATAATCAAAGTGATCAGAGTGATAAAACCAACCAGACAAATCAAAATAGTCTGAATGTCCAATAATTCAGATTGTTCAGCATGTTCAAAGTGAATATGACGTTGGAATTGACCGAATTCGTCAAATGGCAAGAATAATCAAAGTGATCAGAGTGATAAAACCAGCCAGACAAATGAAAATAGCCTGAATGTCCAATAATTAAGATTGTTCAGCATGTTCAAAGTGAATATGACGTTGGAATTGACCGAATTCGTCAATTGGCAAGAATAATCAAAGTGATCATAGTGATAAAACCAGCCAGACTAATCAAAATAGCCTGAATGCCCAATAATTCAGAATGTTCATCATGTTGAAACTGAATAGAACGTTGGAATTGACCGAATTCGTCAAATGG
Source organism: Hydrotaea cyrtoneurina (assembly GCA_958296145.1). Taxonomy (NCBI): domain Eukaryota; kingdom Metazoa; phylum Arthropoda; class Insecta; order Diptera; family Muscidae; genus Hydrotaea; species Hydrotaea cyrtoneurina. Next base: position 81,313,827 of record OY282513.1, read on the forward strand.
CAAGAGTATTCAAAGTGATCAGAATGATAAAACCAGCCAGACTAATCAAAATAGCCTGAATGCCCAATAATTCAGAATGTTCATCATGTTGAAACTGAATAGAACGTTGGAATTGACAGAATTCGTCAAATGGCAAGAGTATTCAAAGTGATCAGAGTGATAAAACCAACCAGACTAATCAAAATAGCCTGAATGCCCAATAATTCAGAATGTTCATCATGTTGAAACTGATCAGAAAGTTGGAATTGACCGAATTCGTCAAATGGAAAGAATAATCAAAGTGATCAGAGTGATAAAACCAGCCAGACTAATCAAAATAGCCTGAATGCCCAATAATTCAGAATGTTCATCATGTTGAAACTGAACAGAACGTTGGAATTGACCGAATTCGTCAAATGGCAAGAGTATTCAAAGTGATCAGAGTGATAAAACCAGCCAGACTAATCAAAATAGCCTGAATGCCCAATAATTCAGAATGTTCATAATGTTGAAACTGAACAGAACGTTGGAATTGACCGAATTCGTCAAATGGCAAGAGTATTCAAAGTGATCTGAGTGATAAAACCAGCCAGGCTAATCAAAATAGCCTGAATGCCCAATAATTCAGAATGTTCATCATGTTGAAACTGAATAGAACGTTGGAATTGACCGAATTCGTCAAATGGCAAGAATAATCAAAGTGATCAGAGTGATAAAACCAGTCAGACAAATGAAAATAGCCTGAATGTCCAATAATTCAGATTGTTCAGCATGTTCAAAGTGAATATGACATTGAAATTGACCGAATTCGTCAAATGGCATGCATAATCAAAGTGATCAGAGTGATAAAACCAACCAGACAAATCAAAATAGTCTGAATGTCCAATAATTCAGATTGTTCAGCATGTTCAAAGTGAATATGACGTTGGAATTGACCGAATTCGTCAAATGGCAAGAATAATCAAAGTGATCAGAGTGATAAAACCAGCCAGACAAATGAAAATAGCCTGAATGTCCAATAATTAAGATTGTTCAGCATGTTCAAATTGAATATGACGTTGGAATTGACCGAATACGTCAATTCGCAAGAATAATCAAAGTGATCAGAGTGATAAAACCAGCCAGACTAATCAAAGTAGCCTGAATGCCCAATAATTCAGAATGTTCATCATGTTGAAACTGAATAGAACGTTGGAATTGACCGAATTCGTCAAATGGCAAGAGTATTCAAAGTGATCAGAGTGATAAAACCAGCCAGACTAATCAAAATAGCCTGAATGCCCAATAATTCAGAATGTTCATCATGTTGAAACTGAATAGAACGTTGGAATTGACCGAATTCGTCAAATGGCAAGAGTATTCAAAGTGATCAGAGTGATAAAACCAACCAGACTAATCAAAATAGCCTGAATGCCCAATAATTCAGAATGTTCATCAGTTGAAACTGAATAGAACGTTGGAATTGACCGAATTCGTCAAATGGCAAGAGTATTCAAAGTGATAAGAGTGATAAAACCAGCCAGACTAATCAAAATAGCCTGAATGCCCAATAATTCAGAATGTTCATCATGTTGAAACTGAATAGAACGTTGGAATTGACCGAATTCGTCAAATGGCAAGAATAATCAAAGTGATCAGAGTAAGAAAACCAGCCAGACTAATCAAAATAGCCTGAATGCCCAATAATTCAGAATGTTCATCATGTTGAAACTGAATAGACCGTTGGAATTGACCGAATTCGTCAAATGGCAAGAGTATTCAAAGTGATCAGAGTGATAAAACCAGCCAGACTAATCAAAATAGCCTGAATGTCCAATAATTAAGATTGTTCAGCATGTTCAAAGTGAATATGACGTTGGAATTGACCGAATTCGTCAAATGACAAGAATAATCAAAGTGATCAGAGTGATAAAACCAGCCAGACTAATCAAAATAGCCTGAATGCCCAATAATTCAGAATGTTCATCATGTTGAAACTGAATAGAACGTTGGAATTGACCGAATTCGTCAAATGGCAAGAGTATTCAAAGTGATCAGAGTGATAAAACCAGCCAGACTAATCAAAATAGCATGAATGCCCAATAATTCAGAATGTTGATCATGTTGAAACTGAACAGAACGTTGGAATTGACCGAATTCGTCAAATGGCAAGAATAATCAAAGTGATCAGAGTGATAAAACCAGCCAGACTAATCAAAATAGCCTGAATGCCCAATAATTCAGAATGTTCATCATGTTGAAAATATGACGTTGGTATTGACCGAATTCGTCAAATGGCAAGAATAATCAAAGTGATCATAGTGATAAAACCAGCCAGACAAATGAAAATAGCCTGAATGTCCAATAATTAAGATTGTTCAGCATGTTCAAAGTGAATATGACGTTGAAATTGACCGAATTCGTCAAATGGCATGCATAATCAAAGTGATCAGAGTGATAAAACCAGCCAGACAAATGAAAATAGCCTGAATGCCCAATAATTCAGAATGTTCATCATGTTGAAACTGAATAGAACGTTGGAATTGACCGAATTCGTCAAATGACAAGAATAATCAAAGTGATCAGAGTAAACCAGATAAAACCAGTCAGACAAATGAAAATAGCCTGAATGTCCAATAATTCAGATTGTTCAGCATGTTCAAAGTGAATATGACGTTGAAATTGACCGAATTCGTCAAATGGCATGCATAATCAAAGTGATCAGAGTGATAAAACCAACCAGACAAATCAAAATAGTCTGAATGTCCAATAATTCAGATTGTTCAGCATGTTCAAAGTGAATATGACGTTGGAATTGACCGAATTCGTCAAATGACAAGAGTATTCAAAGTGATCAGAGTGATAAAACCAGCCAGACTAATCAAAATAGCCTGAATGTCCAATAATTAAGATTGTTCAGCATGTTCAAAGTGAATATGACGTTGGAATTGACCGAATTCGTCAAATGACAAGAATAATCAAAGTGATCAGAGTGATAAAACCAGCCAGACTAATCAAAATAGCCTGAATGCCCAATAATTCAGAATGTTCATCATGTTGAAACTGAATAGAACGTTGGAATTGACCGAATTCGTCAAATGGCAAGAGTATTCAAAGTGATCAGAGTGATAAAACCAGCCAGACTAATCAAAATAGCATGAATGCCCAATAATTCAGAATGTTGATCATGTTGAAACTGAACAGAACGTTGGAATTGACCGAATTCGTCAAATGGCAAGAATAATCAAAGTGATCAGAGTGATAAAACCAGCCAGACTAATCAAAATAGCCTGAATGCCCAATAATTCAGAATGTTCATCATGTTGAAAATATGACGTTGGAATTGACCGAATTCGTCAAATGGCAAGAATAATCAAAGTGATCATAGTGATAAAACCAGCCAGACAAATGAAAATAGCCTGAATGTCCAATAATTAAGATTGTTCAGCATGTTCAAAGTGAATATGACGTTGAAATTGACCGAATTCGTCAAATGGCATGCATAATCAAAGTGATCAGAGTGATAAAACCAACCAGACAAATCAAAATAGTCTGAATGTCCAATAATTCAGATTGTTCAGCATGTTCAAAGTGAATATGACGTTGGAATTGACCGAATTCGTCAAATGGCAAGAATAATCAAAGTGATCAGAGTGATAAAACCAGCCAGACAAATGAAAATAGCCTGAATGCCCAATAATTCAGAATGTTCATCATGTTGAAACTGAATAGAACGTTGGAATTGACCGAATTCGTCAAATGACAAGAATAATCAAAGTGATCAGAGTAAACCAGATAAAACCAGTCAGACAAATGAAAATAGCCTGAATGTCCAATAATTCAGATTGTTCAGCATGTTCAAAGTGAATATGACGTTGAAATTGACCGAATTCGTCAAATGGCATGCATAATCAAAGTGATCAGAGTGATAAAACCAACCAGACAAATCAAAATAGTCTGAATGTCCAATAATTCAGATTGTTCAGCATGTTCAAAGTGAATATGACGTTGGAATTGACCGAATTCGTCAAATGGCAAGAATAATCAAAGTGATCAGAGTGATAAAACCAGCCAGACAAATGAAAATAGCCTGAATGTCCAATAATTAAGATTGTTCAGCATGTTCAAAGTGAATATGACGTTGGAATTGACCGAATTCGTCAATTGGCAAGAATAATCAAAGTGATCAGAGTGATAAAACCAGCCAGACTAATCAAAATAGCCTGAATGCCCAATAATTCAGAATGTTCATCATGTTGAAACTGAATAGAACGTTGGAATTGAACGAATTCGTCAAATGGCAAGAGTATTCAAAGTGATCAGAGTGATAAAACCAGCCAGACTAATCAAAATAGCCTGAATGCCCAATAATTCAGAATGTTCATCATGTTGAAACTGAATAGAACGTTGGAATTGACCGAATTCGTCAAATGGCAAGAGTATTCAAAGTGATCAGAGTGATAAAACCAACCAGACTAATCAAAATAGCCTGAATGCCCAATAATTCAGAATGTTCATCAGTTGAAACTGAATAGAACGTTGGAATTGACCGAATTCGTCAAATGGCAAGAGTATTCAAAGTGATCAGAGTGATAAAACCAGCCAGACTAACAAAATAGCCTGAATGCCCAATAATTCAGAATCTTCATCATGTTGAAACTGAATATGACGTTGGAATTGACCGAATTCGTCAAATGACAAGAATAATCAAAGTGATCAGAGTGATAAAACCAGCCAGACTAATCATAATAGCCTGAATGCCCAATAATTCAGAATGTTCATCATGTTGAAACTGAATAGAACGTTGGAATTGACCGAATTCGTCAAATGGCAAGAATAATCAAAGTGATCAGAGTGATAAAACCAGCCAGACTAATCAAAATAGCCTGAATGCCCAATAATTCAGAATGTTCATCATGTTGAAACTGAATAGGCCGTTGGAATTGACCGAATTCGTCAAATGGCAAGAGTATTCAAAGTGATCAGAGTGATAAAACCAACCAGACTAATCAAAATAGCCTGAATGCCCAATAATTCAGAATGTTCATCATGTTGAAACTGAATAGACCGTTGGAATTGACCAAATTCGTCAAATGGCAAGAGTATTCAAAGTGATCAGAGTGATAAAACCAACCAGACTAATCAAAATAGCCTGAATGCCCAATAATTCAGAATGTTCATCATGTTGAAACTGAATAGAACGTTGGAATTGACCGAATTCGTCAAATGGCAAGAGTATTCAAAGTGATAAGAGTGATAAAACCAGCCAGACTAATCAAAATAGCATGAATGCCCAATAATTCAGAATGTTCATCATGTTGAAACTGAACAGAACGTTGGAATTGACCGAATTCGTCAAATGGCAAGAATAATCAAAGTGATCAGAGTGATAAAACCAACCAGACTAATCAAAATAGCCTGAATGCCCAATAATTCAGAATGTTCATCATGTTGAAACTGAATAGACCGTTGGAATTGACCGAATTCGTCAAATGGCAAGAGTATTCAAAGTGATCAGAGTGATAAAACCAACCAGACTAATCAAAATAGCCTGAATGCCCAATAATTCAGAATGTTCATCATGTTGAAACTGAATAGACCGTTGGAATTGACCGAATTCGTCAAATGGCAAGAGTATTCAAAGTGATCAGAGTGATAAAACCAACCAGACTAATCAAAATAGCCTGAATGCCCAATAATTCAGAATGTTCATCATGTTGATACTGAATAGAACGTTGGAATTGACCGAATTCGTCAAATGGCAAGAGTATTCAAAGTGATCAGAGTGATAAAACCAGCCAGACTAATCAAAATAGCCTGAATGCCCAATAATTCAGAATGTTCATCATGTTGAAACTGAATAGAACGTTGAAATTGACCGAATTCGTCAAATGGCAAGAGTATTCAAAGTGATCAGAGTGATAAAACCAGCCAGACTAATCAAAATAGCATGAATGCCCAATAATTCAGAATGTTCATCATGTTGAAACTGAACAGAACGTTGGAATTGACCGAATTCGTCAATTGGCAAGAATAACCAAAGTGATCAGAGTGATAAAACCAGCCAGACTAATCAAACTAGCCTGAATGCCCAATAATTCAGAATGTTCATCATGTTGAAACTGAATAGAACGTTGGAATTGACCGAATTCGTCAAATGGCAAGAGTATTCAAAGTGATCAGAGTGATAAAACCAACCAGACAAATGAAAATAGCCTGAATGTCCAATAATTAAGATTGTTCAGCATGTTCAAAGTGAATATGACGTTGAAATTGACCGAATTCGTCAAATGGCATGCATAATCAAAGTGATCAGAGTGATAAAACCAACCAGACAAATCAAAATAGTCTGAATGTCCAATAATTCAGATTGTTCAGCATGTTCAAAGTGAATATGACGTTGAAATTGACCGAATTCGTCAAATGGCATGCATAATCAAAGTGATCAGAGTGATAAAACCAACCAGACAAATCAAAATAGTCTGAATGTCCAATAATTCAGATTGTTCAGCATGTTCAAAGTGAATATGACGTTGGAATTGACCGAATTCGTCAAATGGCAAGAATAATCAAAGTGATCAGAGTGATAAAACCAGCCAGACAAATGAAAATAGCCTGAATGCCCAATAATTCAGAATGTTCATCATGTTGAAACTGAATAGAACGATGGAATTGAACGAATTCGTCAAATGGCAAGAGTATTCAAAGTGATCAGAGTGATAAAACCAGCCAGACTAATCAAACTAGCCTGAATGCCCAATAATTCAGAATGTTCATCATGTTGAAACTGAATAGAACGTTGGAATTGACCGAATTCGTCAAATGGCAAGAGTATTCAAAGTGATCAGAGTGATAAAACCAACCAGACTAATCAAAATAGCCTGAATGCCCAATAATTCAGAATGTTCATCAGTTGAAACTGAATAGAACGTTGGAATTGACCGAATTCGTCAAATGGCAAGAGTATTCAAAGTGATCAGAGTGATAAAACCAGCCAGACTAATCAAAATAGCCTGAATGCTCAATAATTCAGAATGTTCATCATGTTGAAAATATGACGTTGGAATTGACCGAATTCGTCAAATGGCAAGAATAATCAAAGTGATCATAGTGATAAAACCAGCCAGACAAATGAAAATAGCCTGAATGCCCAATAATTCAGAATGTTCATCATGTTGAAACTGAATAGACCGTTGGAATTGACCGAATTCGTCAAATGGCAAGAGTATTCAAAGTGATCAGAGTGATAAAACCAACCAGACTAATCAAAATAGCCTGAATGCCCAATAATTCAGAATGTTCATCATGTTGAAACTGAATAGGCCGTTGGAATTGACCGAATTCGTCAAATGGCAAGAGTATTCAAAGTGATCAGAGTGATAAAACCAACCAGACTAATCAAAATAGCCTGAATGCCCAATAATTCAGAATGTTCATCATGTTGAAACTGAATAGAACGTTGGAATTGACCGAATTCGTCAAATGGCAAGAGTATTCAAAGTGATCAGAGTGATAAAACCAGCCAGACTAATCAAAATAGCCTGAATGTCCAATAATTAAGATTGTTCAGCATGTTCAAAGTGAATATGACGTTGGAATTGACCGAATTCGTCAAATCACAAGAATAATCAAAGTGATCAGAGTGATAAAACCAGCCAGACTAATCAAAATAGCCTGAATGCCCAATAATTCAGAATGTTCATCATGTTGAAACTGAATAGAACGTTGGAATTGACCGAATTCGTCAAATGGCAAGAGTATTCAAAGTGATCAGAGTGATAAAACCAGCCAGACTAATCAAAATAGCATGAATGCCCAATAATTCAGAATGTTCATCATGTTGAAACTGAACAGAACGTTGGAATTGACCGAATTCGTCAATTGGCAAAGAATAACCAAAGTGATCAGAGTGATAAAACCAGCCAGACTAATCAAACTAGCCTGAATGCCCAATAATTCAGAATGTTCATCATGTTGAAACTGAATAGAACGTTGGAATTGACCGAATTCGTCAAATGGCAAGAGTATTCAAAGTGATCAGAGTGATAAAACCAACCAGACAAATGAAAATAGCCTGAATGTCCAATAATTAAGATTGTTCAGCATGTTCAAAGTGAATATGACGTTGAAATTGACCGAATTCGTTAAATGGCATGCATAATCAAAGTGATCAGAGTGATAAAACCAACCAGATAAATCAAAATAGTCTGAATGTCCAATAATTCAGATTGTTCAGCATGTTCAAAGTGAATATGACGTTGAAATTGACCGAATTCGTCAAATGGCATGCATAATCAAAGTGATCAGAGTGATAAAACCAACCAGACAAATTAAAATAGTCTGAATGTCCAATAATTCAGATTGTTCAGCATGTTCAAAGTGAATATGACGTTGGAATTGACCGAATTCGTCAAATGGCAAGAATAATCAAAGTGATCAGAGTGATAAAACCAGCCAGACAAATGAAAATAGCCTGAATGCCCAATAATTCAGAATGTTCATCATGTTGAAACTGAATAGAACGATGGAATTGAACGAATTCGTCAAATGGCAAGAGTATTCAAAGTGATCAGAGTGATAAAACCAGCCAGACTAATCAAACTAGCCTGAATGCCCAATAATTCAGAATGTTCATCATGTTGAAACTGAATAGAACGTTGGAATTGACCGAATTCGTCAAATGGCAAGAGTATTCAAAGTGATCAGAGTGATAAAACCAACCAGACTAATCAAAATAGCCTGAATGCCCAATAATTCAGAATGTTCATCAGTTGAAACTGAATAGAACGTTGGAATTGACCGAATTCGTCAAATGGCAAGAGTATTCAAAGTGATCAGAGTGATAAAACCAGCCAGACTAATCAAAATAGCCTGAATGCCCAATAATTCAGAATGTTCATCATGTTGAAAATATGACGTTGGAATTGACCGAATTCGTCAAATGGCAAGAATAATCAAAGTGATCATAGTGATAAAACCAGCCAGACAAATGAAAATAGCCTGAATGCCCAATAATTCAGAATGTTCATCATGTTGAAACTGAATAGACCGTTGGAATTGACCGAATTCGTCAAATGGCAAGAGTATTCAAAGTGATCAGAGTGATAAAACCAACCAGACTAATCAAAATAGCCTGAATGCCCAATAATTCAGAATGTTCATCATGTTGAAACTGAATAGGCCGTTGGAATTGACCGAATTCGTCAAATGGCAAGAGTATTCAAAGTGATCAGAGTGATAAAACCAACCAGACTAATCAAAATAGCCTGAATGCCCAATAATTCAGAATGTTCATCATGTTGAAACTGAATAGAACGTTGGAATTGACCGAATTCGTCAAATGGCAAGAGTATTCAAAGTGATCAGAGTGATAAAACCAGCCAGACTAATCAAAATAGCCTGAATGCCCAATAATTCAGAATGTTCATCATGTTGAAAATATGACGTTGGAATTGACCGAATTCGTCAAATGGCAAGAATAATCAAAGTGATCATAGTGATAAAACCAGCCAGACAAATGAAAATAGCCTGAATGTCCAATAATTAAGATTGTTCAGCATGTTCAAAGTGAATATGACGTTGAAATTGACCGAATTCGTCAAATGGCATGCATAATCAAAGTGATCAGAGTGATAAAACCAACCAGACAAATCAAAATAGTCTGAATGTCCAATAATTCAGATTGTTCAGCATGTTCAAAGTGAATATGACGTTGGAATTGACCGAATTCGTCAAATGGCAAGAATAATCAAAGTGATCAGAGTGATAAAACCAGCCAGACAAATGAAAATAGCCTGAATGCCCAATAATTCAGAATGTTCATCATGTTGAAACTGAATAGAACGTTGGAATTGACCGAATTCGTCAAATGACAAGAATAATCAAAGTGATCAGAGTAAACCAGATAAAACCAGTCAGACAAATGAAAATAGCCTGAATGTCCAATAATTCAGATTGTTCAGCATGTTCAAAGTGAATATGACGTTGAAATTGACCGAATTCGTCAAATGGCATGCATAATCAAAGTGATCAGAGTGATAAAACCAACCAGACAAATCAAAATAGTCTGAATGTCCAATAATTCAGATTGTTCAGCATGTTCAAAGTGAATATGACGTTGGAATTGACCGAATTCGTCAAATGACAAGAGTATTCAAAGTGATCAGAGTGATAAAACCAGCCAGACTAATCAAAATAGCCTGAATGTCCAATAATTAAGATTGTTCAGCATGTTCAAAGTGAATATGACGTTGGAATTGACCGAATTCGTCAAATGACAAGAATAATCAAAGTGATCAGAGTGATAAAACCAGCCAGACTAATCAAAATAGCCTGAATGCCCAATAATTCAGAATGTTCATCATGTTGAAACTGAATAGAACGTTGGAATTGACCGAATTCGTCAAATGGCAAGAGTATTCAAAGTGATCAGAGTGATAAAACCAGCCAGACTAATCAAAATAGCATGAATGCCCAATAATTCAGAATGTTGATCATGTTGAAACTGAACCGAACGTTGGAATTGACCGAATTCGTCAAATGGCAAGAATAATCAAAGTGATCAGAGTGATAAAACCAGCCAGACTAATCAAAATAGCCTGAATGCCCAATAATTCAGAATGTTCATCATGTTGAAACTGAATAGAACGTTGGAATTGACCGAATTCGTCAAATGGCAAGAGTATTCAAAGTGATCAGAGTGATAAAACCAGCCAGACTAACAAAATAGCCTGAATGCCCAATAATTCAGAATCTTCATCATGTTGAAACTGAATATGACGTTGGAATTGACCGAATTCGTCAAATGACAAGAATAATCAAAGTGATCAGAGTGATAAAACCAGCCAGACTAATCATAATAGCCTGAATGCCCAATAATTCAGAATGTTCATCATGTTGAAACTGAATAGAACGTTGGAATTGACCGAATTCGTCAAATGGCAAGAATAATCAAAGTGATCAGAGTGATAAAACCAGCCAGACTAATCAAAATAGCCTGAATGCCCAATAATTCAGAATGTTCATCATGTTGAAACTGAATAGACCGTTGGAATTGACCGAATTCGTCAAATGGCAAGAGTATTCAAAGTGATCAGAGTGATAAAACCAACCAGACTAATCAAAATAGCCTGAATGCCCAATAATTCAGAATGTTCATCATGTTGAAACTGAATAGACCGTTGGAATTGACCGAATTCGTCAAATGGCAAGAGTATTCAAAGTGATCAGAGTGATAAAACCAACCAGACTAATCAAAATAGCCTGAATGCCCAATAATTCAGAATGTTCATCATGTTGAAACTGAATAGAACGTTGGAATTGACCGAATTCGTCAAATGGCAAGAGTATTCAAAGTGATCAGAGTGATAAAACCAGCCAGACTAATCAAAATAGCATGAATGCCCAATAATTCAGAATGTTCATCATGTTGAAACTGAACAGAACGTTGGAATTGACCGAATTCGTCAAATGGCAAGAATAATCAAAGTGATCAGAGTGATAAAACCAACCAGACTAATCAAAATAGCCTGAATGCCCAATAATTCAGAATGTTCATCATGTTGAAACTGAATAGACCGTTGGAATTGACCGAATTCGTCAAATGGCAAGAGTATTCAAAGTGATCAGAGTGATAAAACCAACCAGACTAATCAAAATAGCCTGAATGCCCAATAATTCAGAATGTTCATCATGTTGAAACTGAATAGACCGTTGGAATTGACCGAATTCGTCAAATGGCAAGAGTATTCAAAGTGATCAGAGTGATAAAACCAACCAGACTAATCAAAATAGCCTGAATGCCCAATAATTCAGAATGTTCATCATGTTGATACTGAATAGAACGTTGGAATTGACCGAATTCGTCAAATGGCAAGAGTATTCAAAGTGATCAGAGTGATAAAACCAGCCAGACTAATCAAAATAGCCTGAATGCCCAATAATTCAGAATGTTCATCATGTTGAAACTGAATAGAACGTTGAAATTGACCGAATTCGTCAAATGGCAAGAGTATTCAAAGTGATCAGAGTGATAAAACCAGCCAGACTAATCAAAATAGCATGAATGCCCAATAATTCAGAATGTTCATCATGTTGAAACTGAACAGAACGTTGGAATTGACCGAATTCGTCAATTGGCAAGAATAACCAAAGTGATCAGAGTGATAAAACCAGCCAGACTAATCAAACTAGCCTGAATGCCCAATAATTCAGAATGTTCATCATGTTGAAACTGAATAGAACGTTGGAATTGACCGAATTCGTCAAATGGCAAGAGTATTCAAAGTGATCAGAGTGATAAAACCAACCAGACAAATGAAAATAGCCTGAATGTCCAATAATTAAGATTGTTCAGCATGTTCAAAGTGAATATGACGTTGAAATTGACCGAATTCGTCAAATGGCATGCATAATCAAAGTGATCAGAGTGATAAAACCAACCAGAGAAATCAAAATAGTCTGAATGTCCAATAATTCAGATTGTTCAGCATGTTCAAAGTGAATATGACGTTGAAATTGACCGAATTCGTCAAATGGCATGCATAATCAAAGTGATCAGAGTGATAAAACCAACCAGACAAATCAAAATAGTCTGAATGTCCAATAATTCAGATTGTTCAGCATGTTCAAAGTGAATATGACGTTGGAATTGACCGAATTCGTCAAATGGCAAGAATAATCAAAGTGATCAGAGTGATAAAACCAGCCAGACAAATGAAAATAGCCTGAATGCCCAATAATTCAGAATGTTCATCATGTTGAAACTGAATAGAACGATGGAATTGAACGAATTCGTCAAATGGCAAGAGTATTCAAAGTGATCAGAGTGATAAACCCAGCCAGACTAATCAAACTAGCCTGAATGCCCAATAATTCAGAATGTTCATCATGTTGAAACTGAATAGAACGTTGGAATTGACCGAATTCGTCAAATGGCAAGAGTATTCAAAGTGATCAGAGTGATAAAACCAACCAGACTAATCAAAATAGCCTGAATGCCCAATAATTCAGAATGTTCATCAGTTGAAACTGAATAGAACGTTGGAATTGACCGAATTCGTCAAATGGCAAGAGTATTCAAAGTGATCAGAGTGATAAAACCAGCCAGACTAATCAAAATAGCCTGAATGCCCAATAATTCAGAATGTTCATCATGTTGAAAATATGACGTTGGAATTGACCGAATTCGTCAAATGGCAAGAATAATCAAAGTGATCATAGTGATAAAACCAGCCAGACAAATGAAAATAGCCTGAATGCCCAATAATTCAGAATGTTCATCATGTTGAAACTGAATAGACCGTTGGAATTGACCGAATTCGTCAAATGGCAAGAGTATTCAAAGTGATCAGAGTGATAAAACCAACCAGACTAATCAAAATAGCCTGAATGCCCAATAATTCAGAATGTTCATCATGTTGAAACTGAATAGGCCGTTGGAATTGACCGAATTCGTCAAATGGCAAGAGTATTCAAAGTGATCAGAGTGATAAAACCAACCAGACTAATCAAAATAGCCTGAATGCCCAATAATTCAGAATGTTCATCATGTTGAAACTGAATAGAACGTTGCAATTGACCGAATTCGTCAAAGTGATCAGAGTGATAAAACCAGCCAGACTAATCAAAATAGCCTGAATGTCCAATAATTAAGATTGTTCAGCATGTTCAAAGTGAATATGACGTTGGAATTGACCGAATTCGTCAAATCACAAGAATAATCAAAGTGATCAGAGTGATAAAACCAGCCAGACTAATCAAAATAGCCTGAATGCCCAATAATTCAGAATGTTCATCATGTTGAAACTGAATAGAACGTTGGAATTCACCGAATTCGTCAAATGGCAAGAGTATTCAAAGTGATCAGAGTGATAAAACCAGCCAGACTAATCAAAATAGCATGAATGCCCAATAATTCAGAATGTTCATCATGTTGAAACTGAACAGAACGTTGGAATTGACCGAATTCGTCAATTGGCAAGAATAACCAAAGTGATCAGAGTGATAAAACCAGCCAGACTAATCAAACTAGCCTGAATGCCCAATAATTCAGAATGTTCATCATGTTGAAACTGAATAGAACGTTGGAATTGACCGAATTCGTCAAATGGCAAGAGTATTCAAAGTGATCAGAGTGATAAAACCAACCAGACAAATGAAAATAGCCTGAATGTCCAATAATTAAGATTGTTCAGCATGTTCAAAGTGAATATGACGTTGAAATTGACCGAATTCGTCAAATGGCATGCATAATCAAAGTGATCAGAGTGATAAAACCAACCAGACAAATCAAAATAGTCTGAATGTCCAATAATTCAGATTGTTCAGCATGTTCAAAGTGAATATGACGTTGAAATTGACCGAATTCGTCAAATGGCATGCATAATCAAAGTGATCAGAGTGATAAAACCAACCAGACAAATCAAAATAGTCTGAATGTCCAATAATTCAGATTGTTCAGCATGTTCAAAGTGAATATGACGTTGGAATTGACCGAATTCGTCAAATGGCAAGAATAATCAAAGTGATCAGAGTGATAAAACCAGCCAGACAAATGAAAATAGCCTGAATGCCCAATAATTCAGAATGTTCATCATGTTGAAACTGAATAGAACGATGGAATTGAACGAATTCGTCAAATGGCAAGAGTATTCAAAGTGATCAGAGTGATAAACCCAGCCAGACTAATCAAACTAGCCTGAATGCCCAATAATTCAGAATGTTCATCATGTTGAAACTGAATAGAACGTTGGAATTGACCGAATTCGTCAAATGGCAAGAGTATTCAAAGTGATCAGAGTGATAAAACCAACCAGACTAATCAAAATAGCCTGAATGCCCAATAATTCAGAATGTTCATCAGTTGAAACTGAATAGAACGTTGGAATTGACCGAATTCGTCAAATGGCAAGAGTATTCAAAGTGATCAGAGTGATAAAACCAGCCAGACTAATCAAAATAGCCTGAATGCCCAATAATTCAGAATGTTCATCATGTTGAAAATATGACGTTGGAATTGACCGAATTCGTCAAATGGCAAGAATAATCAAAGTGATCATAGTGATAAAACCAGCCAGACAAATGAAAATAGCCTGAATGCCCAATAATTCAGAATGTTCATCATGTTGAAACTGAATAGACCGTTGGAATTGACCGAATTCGTCAAATGGCAAGAGTATTCAAAGTGATCAGAGTGATAAAACCAACCAGACTAATCAAAATAGCCTGAAACTGAATAGGCCGTTGGAATTGACCGAATTCGTCAAATGGCAAGAGTATTCAAAGTGATCAGAGTGATAAAACCAGCCAGACAAATGAAAATAGCCTGAATGCCCAATAATTCAGAATGTTCATCATGTTGAAACTGAATAGACCGTTGGAATTGACCGAATTCGTCAAATGGCAAGAGTATTCAAAGTGATCAGAGTGATAAAACCAACCAGACTAATCAAAATAGCCTGAATGCCCAATAATTCAGAATGTTCATCATGTTGAAACTGAATAGAACGTTGCAATTGACCGAATTCGTCAAAGTGATCAGAGTGATAAAACCAGCCAGACTAATCAAAATAGCCTGAATGTCCAATAATTAAGATTGTTCAGCATGTTCAAAGTGAATATGACGTTGGAATTGACCGAATTCGTCAAATCACAAGAATAATCAAAGTGATCAGAGTGATAAAACCAGCCAGACTAATCAAAATAGCCTGAATGCCCAATAATTCAGAATGTTCATCATGTTGAAACTGAATAGAACGTTGGAATTGACCGAATTCGTCAAATGGCAAGAGTATTCAAAGTGATCAGAGTGATAAAACCAGCCAGACTAATCAAAATAGCATGAATGCCCAATAATTCAGAATGTTCATCATGTTGAAACTGAACAGAACGTTGGAATTGACCGAATTCGTCAATTGGCAAGAATAACCAAAGTGATCAGAGTGATAAAACCAGCCAGACTAATCAAACTAGCCTGAATGCCCAATAATTCAGAATGTTCATCATGTTGAAACTGAATAGAACGTTGGAATTGACCGAATTCGTCAAATGGCAAGAGTATTCAAAGTGATCAGAGTGATAAAACCAACCAGACAAATGAAAATAGCCTGAATGTCCAATAATTAAGATTGTTCAGCATGTTCAAAGTGAATATGACGTTGAAATTGACCGAATTCGTCAAATGGCATGCATAATCAAAGTGATCAGAGTGATAAAACCAACCAGATAAATCAAAATAGTCTGAATGTCCAATAATTCAGATTGTTCAGCATGTTCAAAGTGAATATGACGTTGAAATTGACCGAATTCGTCAAATGGCATGCATAATCAAAGTGATCAGAGTGATAAAACCAACCAGACAAATTAAAATAGTCTGAATGTCCAATAATTCAGATTGTTCAGCATGTTCAAAGTGAATATGACGTTGGAATTGACCGAATTCGTCAAATGGCAAGAATAATCAAAGTGATCTGAGTGATAAAACCAGCCAGACAAATGAAAATAGCCTGAATGCCCAATAATTCAGAATGTTCATCATGTTGAAACTGAATAGAACGATGGAATTGAATGAATTCGTCAAATGGCAAGAGTATTCAAAGTGATCAGAGTGATAAAACCAGCCAGACTAATCAAACTAGCCTGAATGCCCAATAATTCAGAATGTTCATCATGTTGAAACTGAATAGAACGTTGGAATTGACCGAATTCGTCAAATGGCAAGAGTATTCAAAGTGATCAGAGTGATAAAACCAACCAGACTAATCAAAATAGCCTGAATGCCCAATAATTCAGAATGTTCATCAGTTGAAACTGAATAGAACGTTGGAATTGACCGAATTCGTCAAATGGCAAGAGTATTCAAAGTGATCAGAGTGATAAAACCAGCCAGACAAATGAAAATAGCCTGAATGTCCAATAATTAAGATTGTTCAGCATGTTCAAAGTGAATATGACGTTGAAATTGACCGAATTCGTCAAATGGCATGCATAATCAAAGTGATCAGAGTGATAAAACCAACCAGATAAATCAAAATAGTCTGAATGTCCAATAATTCAGATTGTTCAGCATGTTCAAAGTGAATATGACGTTGAAATTGACCGAATTCGTCAAATGGCATGCATAATCAAAGTGATCAGAGTGATAAAACCAACCAGACAAATTAAAATAGTCTGAATGTCCAATAATTCAGATTGTTCAGCATGTTCAAAGTGAATATGACGTTGGAATTGACCGAATTCGTCAAATGGCAAGAATAATCAAAGTGATCAGAGTGATAAAACCAGCCAGACAAATGAAAATAGCCTGAATGCCCAATAATTCAGAATGTTCATCATGTTGAAACTGAATAGAACGATGGAATTGAACGAATTCGTCAAATGGCAAGAGTATTCAAAGTGATCAGAGTGATAAAACCAGCCAGACTAATCAAACTAGCCTGAATGCCCAATAATTCAGAATGTTCATCATGTTGAAACTGAATAGAACGTTGGAATTGACCGAATTCGTCAAATGGCAAGAGTATTCAAAGTGATCAGAGTGATAAAACCAACCAGACTAATCAAAATAGCCTGAATGCCCAATAATTCAGAATGTTCATCAGTTGAAACTGAATAGAACGTTGGAATTGACCGAATTCGTCAAATGGCAAGAGTATTCAAAGTGATCAGAGTGATAAAACCAGCCAGACTAATCAAAATAGCCTGAATGCCCAATAATTCAGAATGTTCATCATGTTGAAAATATGACGTTGGAATTGACCGAATTCGTCAAATGGCAAGAATAATCAAAGTGATCATAGTGATAAAACCAGCCAGACAAATGAAAATAGCCTGAATGCCCAATAATTCAGAATGTTCATCATGTTGAAACTGAATAGACCGTTGGAATTGACAGAATTCGTCAAATGGCAAGAGTATTCAAAGTGATCAGAGTGATAAAACCAACCAGACTAATCAAAATAGCCTGAATGCCCAATAATTCAGAATGTTCATCATGTTGAAACTGAATAGGCCGTTGGAATTGACCGAATTCGTCAAATGGCAAGAGTATTCAAAGTGATCAGAGTGATAAAACCAACCAGACTAATCAAAATAGCCTGAATGCCCAATAATTCAGAATGTTCATCATGTTGAAACTGAATAGAACGTTGGAATTGACCGAATTCGTCAAATGGCAAGAGTATTCAAAGTGATCAGAGTGATAAAACCAGCCAGACTAATCAAAATAGCCTGAATGCCCAATAATTCAGAATGTTCATCATGTTGAAAATATGACGTTGGAATTGACCGAATTCGTCAAATGGCAAGAATAATCAAAGTGATCATAGTGATAAAACCAGCCAGACAAATGAAAATAGCCTGAATGTCCAATAATTAAGATTGTTCAGCATGTTCAAAGTGAATATGACGTTGAAATTGACCGAATTCGTCAAATGGCATGCATAATCAAAGTGATCAGAGTGATAAAACCAACCAGACAAATCAAAATAGTCTGAATGTCCAATAATTCAGATTGTTCAGCATGTTCAAAGTGAATATGACGTTGGAATTGACCGAATTCGTCAAATGGCAAGAATAATCAAAGTGATCAGAGTGATAAAACCAGCCAGACAAATGAAAATAGCCTGAATGTCCAATAATTAAGATTGTTCAGCATGTTCAAAGTGAATATGACGTTGGAATTGACCGAATTCGTCAAATGACAAGAATAATCAAAGTGATCAGAGTGATAAAACCAGCCAGACTAATCAAAATAGCCTGAATGCCCAATAATTCAGAATGTTCATCATGTTGAAACTGAATAGAACGTTGGAATTGACCGAATTCGTCAAATGGCAAGAGTATTCAAAGTGATCAGAGTGATAAAACCAGCCAGACTAATCAAAATAGCATGAATGCCCAATAATTCAGAATGTTGATCATGTTGAAACTGAACCGAACGTTGGAATTGACCGAATTCGTCAAATGGCAAGAATAATCAAAGTGATCAGAGTGATAAAACCAGCCAGACTAATCAAAATAGCCTGAATGCCCAATAATTCAGAATGTTCATCATGTTGAAAATATGACGTTGGAATTGACCGAATTCGTCAAATGGCAAGAATAATCAAAGTGATCATAGTGATAAAACCAGCCAGACAAATGAAAATAGCCTGAATGCCCAATAATTCAGAATGTTCATCATGTTGAAACTGAATAGAACGTTGGAATTGACCGAATTCGTCAAATGACAAGAATAATCAAAGTGATCAGAGTAAACCAGATAAAACCAGTCAGACAAATGAAAATAGCCTGAATGTCCAATAATTCAGATTGTTCAGCATGTTCAAAGTGAATATGACGTTGAAATTGACCGAATTCGTCAAATGGCATGCATAATCAAAGTGATCAGAGTGATAAAACCAACCAGACAAATCAAAATAGTCTGAATGTCCAATAATTCAGATTGTTCAGCATGTTCAAAGTGAATATGACGTTGGAATTGACCGAATTCGTCAAATGGCAAGAATAATCAAAGTGATCAGAGTGATAAAACCAGCCAGACAAATGAAAATAGCCTGAATGTCCAATAATTAAGATTGTTCAGCATGTTCAAAGTGAATATGACGTTGGAATTGACCGAATTCGTCAATTGGCAAGAATAATCAAAGTGATCAGAGTGATAAAACCAGCCAGACTAATCAAAATAGCCTGAATGCCCAATAATTCAGAATGTTCATCATGTTGAAACTGAATAGAACGTTGGAATTGAACGAATTCGTCAAATGGCAAGAGTATTCAAAGTGATCAGAGTGATAAAACCAGCCAGACTAATCAAAATAGCCTGAATGCCCAATAATTCAGAATGTTCATCATGTTGAAACTGAATAGAACGTTGGAATTGACCGAATTCGTCAAATGGCAAGAGTATTCAAAGTGATCAGAGTGATAAAACCAACCAGACTAATCAAAATAGCCTGAATGCCCAATAATTCAGAATGTTCATCAGTTGAAACTGAATAGAACGTTGGAATTGACCGAATTCGTCAAATGGCAAGAGTATTCAAAGTGATCAGAGTGATAAAACCAGCCAGACTAACAAAATAGCCTGAATGCCCAATAATTCAGAATCTTCATCATGTTGAAACTGAATATGACGTTGGAATTGACCGAATTCGTCAAATGACAAGAATAATCAAAGTGATCAGAGTGATAAAACCAGCCAGACTAATCATAATAGCCTGAATGCCCAATAATTCAGAATGTTCATCATGTTGAAACTGAATAGAACGTTGGAATTGACCGAATTCGTCAAATGGCAAGAATAATCAAAGTGATCAGAGTGATAAAACCAGCCAGACTAATCAAAATAGCCTGAATGCCCAATAATTCAGAATGTTCATCATGTTGAAACTGAATAGACCGTTGGAATTGACCGAATTCGTCAAATGGCAAGAGTATTCAAAGTGATCAGAGTGATAAAACCAACCAGACTAATCAAAATAGCCTGAATGCCCAATAATTCAGAATGTTCATCATGTTGAAACTGAATAGACCGTTGGAATTGACCGAATTCGTCAAATGGCAAGAGTATTCAAAGTGATCAGAGTGATAAAACCAACCAGACTAATCAAAATAGCCTGAATGCCCAATAATTCAGAATGTTCATCATGTTGAAACTGAATAGAACGTTGGAATTGACCGAATTCGTCAAATGGCAAGAGTATTCAAAGTGATCAGAGTGATAAAACCAGCCAGACTAATCAAAATAGCATGAATGCCCAATAATTCAGAATGTTCATCATGTTGAAACTGAACAGAACGTTGGAATTGACCGAATTCGTCAAATGGCAAGAATAATCAAAGTGATCAGAGTGATAAAACCAACCAGACTAATCAAAATAGCCTGAATGCCCAATAATTCAGAATGTTCATCATGTTGAAACTGAATAGACCGTTGGAATTGACCGAATTCGTCAAATGGCAAGAGTATTCAAAGTGATCAGAGTGATAAAACCAACCAGACTAATCAAAATAGCCTGAATGCCCAATAATTCAGAATGTTCATCATGTTGAAACTGAATAGACCGTTGGAATTGACCGAATTCGTCAAATGGCAAGAGTATTCAAAGTGATCAGAGTGATAAAACCAACCAGACTAATCAAAATAGCCTGAATGCCCAATAATTCAGAATGTTCATCATGTTGATACTGAATAGAACGTTGGAATTGACCGAATTCGTCAAATGGCAAGAGTATTCAAAGTGATCAGAGTGATAAAACCAGCCAGACTAATCAAAATAGCCTGAATGCCCAATAATTCAGAATGTTCATCATGTTGAAACTGAATAGAACGTTGAAATTGACCGAATTCGTCAAATGGCAAGAGTATTCAAAGTGATCAGAGTGATAAAACCAGCCAGACTAATCAAAATAGCATGAATGCCCAATAATTCAGAATGTTCATCATGTTGAAACTGAACAGAACGTTGGAATTGACCGAATTCGTCAATTGGCAAGAATAACCAAAGTGATCAGAGTGATAAAACCAGCCAGACTAATCAAACTAGCCTGAATGCCCAATAATTCAGAATGTTCATCATGTTTAAACTGAATAGAACGTTGGAATTGACCGAATTCGTCAAATGGCAAGAGTATTCAAAGTGATCAGAGTGATAAAACCAACCAGACAAATGAAAATAGCCTGAATGTCCAATAATTAAGATTGTTCAGCATGTTCAAAGTGAATATGACGTTGAAATTGACCGAATTCGTCAAATGGCATGCATAATCAAAGTGATCAGAGTGATAAAACCAACCAGACAAATCAAAATAGTCTGAATGTCCAATAATTCAGATTGTTCAGCATGTTCAAAGTGAATATGACGTTGGAATTGACCGAATTCGTCAAATGGCAAGAATAATCAAAGTGATCAGAGTGATAAAACCAGCCAGACAAATGAAAATAGCCTGAATGCCCAATAATTCAGAATGTTCATCATGTTGAAACTGAATAGAACGATGGAATTGAACGAATTCGTCAAATGGCAAGAGTATTCAAAGTGATCAGAGTGATAAACCCAGCCAGACTAATCAAACTAGCCTGAATGCCCAATAATTCAGAATGTTCATCATGTTGAAACTGAATAGAACGTTGGAATTGACCGAATTCGTCAAATGGCAAGAGTATTCAAAGTGATCAGAGTGATAAAACCAACCAGACTAATCAAAATAGCCTGAATGCCCAATAATTCAGAATGTTCATCAGTTGAAACTGAATAGAACGTTGGAATTGACCGAATTCGTCAAATGGCAAGAGTATTCAAAGTGATCAGAGTGATAAAACCAGCCAGACTAATCAAAATAGCCTGAATGCCCAATAATTCAGAATGTTCATCATGTTGAAAATATGACGTTGGAATTGACCGAATTCGTCAAATGGCAAGAGTATTCAAAGTGATCAGAGTGATAAACCCAGCCAGACTAATCAAACTAGCCTGAATGCCCAATAATTCAGAATGTTCATCATGTTGAAACTGAATAGGCCGTTGGAATTGACCGAATTCGTCAAATGGCAAGAGTATTCAAAGTGATCAGAGTGATAAAACCAACCAGACTAATCAAAATAGCCTGAATGCCCAATAATTCAGAATCTTCATCATGTTGAAACTGAATATGACGTTGGAATTGACCGAATTCGTCAAATGACAAGAATAATCAAAGTGATCAGAGTGATAAAACCAGGCAGACAAATGAAAATAGCCTGAATGTCCAATAATTAAGATTGTTCAGCATGTTCAAAGTGAATATGACGTTGGAATTGACCGAATTCGTCAAATGACAAGAATAATCAAAGTGATCAGAGTGATAAAACCAGCCAGACTAATCAAAATAGAATGAATGCCCAATAATTCAGAATGTTCATCATGTTGAAACTGAATAAAACGTTGGAATTGACCGAATTCGTCAAATGGCAAGAATAATCAAAGTGATCAGAGTGATAAAACCAGCCAGACTAATCAAAATAGCCTGAATGCCCAATAATTCAGAATGTTCATCATGTTGAAACTGAACAGACCGTTGGAATTGACCGAATTCGTCAATTGGCAAGAATAACCAAAGTGATCAGAGTGATAAAACCAGCCAGACTAATCAAACTAGCCTGAATGCCCAATAATTCAGAATGTTCATCATGTTGAAACTGAATAGAACGTTGGAATTGACCGAATTCGTCAAATGGCAAGAGTATTCAAAGTGATCAGAGTGATAAAACCAACCAGACAAATGAAAATAGCCTGAATGTCCAATAATTAAGATTGTTCAGCATGTTCAAAGTGAATATGACGTTGAAATTGACCGAATTCGTCAAATGGCATGCATAATCAAAGTGATCAGAGTGATAAAACCAACCAGATAAATCAAAATAGTCTGAATGTCCAATAATTCAGATTGTTCAGCATGTTCAAAGTGAATATGACGTTGAAATTGACCGAATTCGTCAAATGGCATGCATAATCAAAGTGATCAGAGTGATAAAACCAACCAGACAAATTAAAATAGTCTGAATGTCCAATAATTCAGATTGTTCAGCATGTTCAAAGTGAATATGACGTTGGAATTGACCGAATTCGTCAAATGGCAAGAATAATCAAAGTGATCAGAGTGATAAAACCAGCCAGACAAATGAAAATAGCCTGAATGCCCAATAATTCAGAATGTTCATCATGTTGAAACTGAATAGAACGATGGAATTGAACGAATTCGTCAAATGGCAAGAGTATTCAAAGTGATCAGAGTGATAAAACCAGCCAGACTAATCAAACTAGCCTGAATGCCCAATAATTCAGAATGTTCATCATGTTGAAACTGAATAGAACGTTGGAATTGACCGAATTCGTCAAATGGCAAGAGTATTCAAAGTGATCAGAGTGATAAAACCAACCAGACTAATCAAAATAGCCTGAATGCCCAATAATTCAGAATGTTCATCAGTTGAAACTGAATAGAACGTTGGAATTGACCGAATTCGTCAAATGGCAAGAGTATTCAAAGTGATCAAGTGATAAAACCAGCCAGACTAATCAAAATAGCCTGAATGCCCAATAATTCAGAATGTTCATCATGTTGAAACTGAACAGAACGTTGGAATTGACCGAATTCGTCAAATGGCAAGAATAATCAAAGTGATCATAGTGATAAAACCAGCCAGACAAATGAAAATAGCCTGAATGCCCAATAATTCAGAATGTTCATCATGTTGAAACTGAATAGACCGTTGGAATTGACCGAATTCGTCAAATGGCAAGAGTATTCAAAGTGATCAGAGTGATAAAACCAACCAGACTAATCAAAATAGCCTGAATGCCCAATAATTCAGAATGTTCATCATGTTGAAACTGAATAGGCCGTTGGAATTGACCGAATTCGTCAAATGGCAAGAGTATTCAAAGTGATCAGAGTGATAAAACCAACCAGACTAATCAAAATAGCCTGAATGCCCAATAATTCAGAATGTTCATCATGTTGAAACTGAATAGAACGTTGGAATTGACCGAATTCGTCAAATGGCAAGAGTATTCAAAGTGATCAGAGTGATAAAACCAGCCAGACTAATCAAAATAGCCTGAATGCCCAATAATTCAGAATGTTCATCATGTTGAAAATATGACGTTGGAATTGACCGAATTCGTCAAATGGCAAGAATAATCAAAGTGATCATAGTGATAAAACCAGCCAGACAAATGAAAATAGCCTGAATGTCCAATAATTAAGATTGTTCAGCATGTTCAAAGTGAATATGACGTTGAAATTGACCGAATTCGTCAAATGGCATGCATAATCAAAGTGATCAGAGTGATAAAACCAACCAGACAAATCAATATAGTCTGAATGTCCAATAATTCAGATTGTTCAGCATGTTCAAAGTGAATATGACGTTGGAATTGACCGAATTCGTCAAATGGCAAGAATAATCAATGTGATCAGAGTGATAAAACAAGCCAGACAAATGAAAATAGCCTGAATGCCCAATAATTCAGAATGTTCATCATGTTGAAACTGAATAGAACGATGGAATTGAACGAATTCGTCAAATGGCAAGAGTATTCAAAGTGATCAGAGTGATAAAACCAGCCAGACTAATCAAACTAGCCTGAATGCCCAATAATTCAGAATGTTCATCATGTTGAAACTGAATAGAACGTTGGAATTGACCGAATTCGTCAAATGGCAAGAGTATTCAAAGTGATCAGAGTGATAAAACCAACCAGACTAATCAAAATAGCCTGAATGCCCAATAATTCAGAATGTTCATCAGTTGAAACTGAATAGAACGTTGGAATTGGCCGAATTCGTCAAATGGCAAGAGTATTCAAAGTGATCAGAGTGATAAAACCAGCCAGACTAATCAAAATAGCCTGAATGCCCAATAATTCAGAATCTTCATCATGTTGAAACTGAATATGACGTTGGAATTGACCGAATTCGTCAAATGACAAGAATAATCAAAGTGATCAGAGTGATAAAACCAGGCAGACAAATGAAAATAGCCTGAATGTCCAATAATTAAGATTGTTCAGCATGTTTAAAGTGAATATGACGTTGGAATTGACCGAATTCGTCAAATGGCAAGAGTATTCAAAGTGATCAGAGTGATAAAACCAACCAGACTAATCAAAATAGCCTGAATGCCCAATAATTCAGAATGTTTATCAGTTGAAACTGAATAGAACGTTGGAATTAACCGAATTCGTCAAATGGCAATAGTATTCAAAGTGATCAGAGTGATAAAACCAGCCAGACTAATCATAATAGCCTGAATGCCCAATAATTCAGAATGTTCATCATGTTGAAACTGAATAGAACGTTGGAATTGACCGAATTCGTCAAATGGCAAGAGTATTCAAAGTGATCAGAGTGATAAAACCAACCAGACTAATCAAAATAGCCTGAATGCCCAATAATTCAGAATGTTCATCAGTTGAAACTGAATAGAACGTTGGAATTGACCGAATTCGTCAAATGGCAAGAGTATTCAAAGTGATCAGAGTGATAAAACCAGCCAGACTAATCAAAATAGCCTGAATGCCCAATAATTCAGAATCTTCATCATGTTGAAACTGAATATGACGTTGGAATTGACCGAATTCGTCAAATGACAAGAATAATCAAAGTGATCAGAGTGATAAAACCAGGCAGACAAATGAAAATAGCCTGAATGTCCAATAATTAAGATTGTTCAGCATGTTCAAAGTGAATATGACGTTGGAATTGACCGAATTCGTCAAATGACAAGAATAATCAAAGTGATCAGAGTGATAAAACCAGCCAGACTAATCAAAATAGAATGAATGCCCAATAATTCAGAATGTTCATCATGTTGAAACTGAATAGAACGTTGGAATTGACCGAATTCGTCAAATGGCAAGAATAATCAAAGTGATCAGAGTGATAAAACCAGCCAGACTAATCAAAATAGCCTGAATGCCCAATAATTCAGAATGTTCATCATGTTGAAACTGAACAGACCGTTGGAATTGACCGAATTCGTCAAATGGCAAGAGTATTCAAAGTGATCAGAGTGATAAAACCAACCAGACTAATCAAAATAGCCTGAATGCCCAATAATTCAGAATGTTCATCATGTTGAAACTGAATAGACCGTTGGAATTGACCGAATTCGTCAAATGGCAAGAGTATTCAAAGTGATCAGAGTGATAAAACCAACCAGACTAATCAAAATAGCCTGAATGCCCAATAATTCAGAATGTTCATCATGTTGAAACTGAATAGAACGTTGGAATTGACCGAATTCGTCAAATGGCAAGAGTATTCAAAGTGATCAGAGTGATAAAACCAGCCAGACTAATCAAAATAGCCTGAATGTCCAATAATTAAGATTGTTCAGCATGTTCAAAGTGAATATGACGTTGGAATTGACCGAATTCGTCAAATGGCAAGAATAATCAAAGTGATCAGAGTGATAAAACCAGCCAGACTAATCAAAATAGCCTGAATGCCCAATAATTCAGAATGTTCATCATGTTGAAACTGAATAGAACGTTGGAATTGAACGAATTCGTCAAATGACAAGAATAATCAAAGTGATCAGAGTGATAAAACCAGTCAGACAAATGAAAATAGCCTGAATGTCCAATAATTAAGATTGTTCAGCATGTTCAAAGTGAATATGACGTTGGAATTGACCGAATTCGTCAATTGGCAAGAATAATCAAAGTGATCAGAGTGATAAAACCAGCCAGACTAATCAAAATAGCCTGAATGCCCAATAATTCAGAATGTTCATCATGTTGAAACTGAATAGAACGTTGGAATTGAACGAATTCGTCAAATGGCAAGAGTATTCAAAGTGATCAGAGTGATAAAACCAGCCAGACTAATCAAAATAGCCTGAATGCCCAATAATTCAGAATGTTCATCATGTTGAAACTGAATAGAACGTTGGAATTGACCGAATTCGTCAAATGACAAGAATAATCAAAGTGATAAAACCAACCAGACTAATCAAAATAGCCTGAATGCCCAATAATTCAGAATGTTCATCAGTTGAAACTGAATAGAACGTTGGAATTGACCGAATTCGTCAAATGGCAAGAGTATTCAAAGTGATCAGAGTGATAAAACCAGCCAGACTAATCAAAATAGCCTGAATGCCCAATAATTCAGAATCTTCATCATGTTGAAACTGAATATGACGTTGGAATTGACCGAATTCGTCAAATGACAAGAATAATCAAAGTGATCAGAGTGATAAAACCAGGCAGACAAATGAAAATAGCCTGAATGTCCAATAATTAAGATTGTTCAGCATGTTTAAAGTGAATATGACGTTGGAATTGACCGAATTCGTCAAATGACAAGAATAATCAAAGTGATCAGAGTGATAAAACCAGCCAGACTAATCAAAATAGCCGGAATGCCCAATAATTCAGAATGTTCATCATGTTGAAACTGAATAGACCGTTGGAATTGACCGAATTCGTCAAATGGCAAGAGTATTCAAAGTGATCAGAGTGATAAAACCAGCCAGACTAATCAAAATAGCCTGAATGCCCAATAATTCAGAATGTTCATCATGTTGAAACTGAATATGACGTTGGAATTGACCGAATTCGTCAAATGACAAGAATAATCAACGTGATCAGAGTGATAAAACCAGGCAGACAAATGAAAATAGCCTGAATGTCCAATAATTAAGATTGTTCAGCATGTTCAAAGTGAATATGACGTTGGAATTGACCGAATTCGTCAAATGACAAGAATAATCAAAGTGATCAGAGTGATAAAACCAGCCAGACTAATCAAAATAGCCTGAATGCCCAATAATTCAGAATGTTCATCATGTTGAAACTGAATAGAACGTTGGAATTGACCGAATTCGTCAAATGGCAAGAGTATTCAAAGTGATCAGAGTGATAAAACCAGCCAGACTAATCAAAATAGCATGAATGCCCAATAATTCAGAATGTTCATCATGTTGAAACGTAACAGAACGTTGGAATTGACCGAATTCGTCAAATGGCAAGAATAATCAAAGTGATCAGAGTGATAAAACCAGCCAGACTAATCAAAATAGCCTGAATGCCCAATAATTCAGAATGTTCATCATGTTGAAAATATGACGTTGGAATTGACCGAATTCGTCAAATGGCAAGAATAATCAAAGTGATCATAGTGATAAAACCAGCCAGATAAATGAAAATAGCCTGAATGTCCAATAATTAAGATTGTTCAGCATGTTCAAAGTGAATATGACGTTGGAATTGACCGAATTCGTCAAATGACAAGAATAATAAAAGTGATCAGAGTGATAAAACCAGCCAGACAAATGAAAATAGCCTGAATGCCCAATAATTCAGAATGTTCATCATGTTGAAACTGAATAGAACGTTGGAATTGACCGAATTCGTCAAATGACAAGAATAATCAAAGTGATCAGAGGGATAAAACCAGCCAGTCTAATCAAAATAGCATGAATGCCCAATAATTCAGAATGTTCATCATGTTGAAACTGAACAGAACGTTGGAATTGACCGAATTCGTCAAATGGCAAGAATAATCAAAGTGATAAAACCAGCCAGACTAATCAAAATAGCCTGAATGCCCAATAATTCAGAATGTTCATCATGTTGAAACTGAATATGACGTTGGAATTGACCGAATTCGTCAAATGACAAGAATAATCAAAGTGATCAGAGTGATAAAACCAGGCAGACAAATGAAAATAGCCTGAATGTCCAATAATTAAGATTGTTCAGCATGTTCAAAGTGAATATGACGTTGGAATTGACCGAATTCGTCAAATGACAAGAATAATCAAAGTGATCAGAGTGATAAAACCAGCCAGACTAATCAAATTAGCCTGAATGCCCAATAATTCAGAATGTTCATCATGTTGAAACTGAACAGAACGTTGGAATTGACCGAATTCGTCAAATGGCAAGAATAATCAAAGTGATCAGAGTGATAAAACCAGCCAGACTAATCAAAATAGCCTGAATGCCCAATAATTCAGAATGTTCATCATGTTGAAACTGAATATGACGTTAGAATTGACCGAATTCGTCAAATGGCATGCATAATCAAAGTGATAAAACCAACCAGACAAATCAAAATAGTCTGAATGTCCAATAATTCAGATTGTTCAGCATGTTCAAAGTGAATATGACGTCGGAATTGACCGAATTCGTCAAATGGCAAGAATAATCAAGTGATCAGAGTGATAAAATCAGCCAGACAAATGAAAATAGCCTGAATGTCCAATAATTCAGATTGTTCAGCATGTTCAAAGTGAATATGACTTTGGAATTGACCGAATTCGTCAAATGACAAGAATAATCAAAGTGATCAGAGTGATAAAACCAGCCAGACAAATGAAAATAGCCTGAATGTCCAATAATTCAGAATGTTCATCATGTTGAAACTGACCGAATTCGTCAAATGGCAAGAGTATTCAAAGTGATCAGAGTGATAAAACCAGCCAGACTAATCAAAATAGCGTGAATGCCCAATAATTCAGAATGTTCATAATGTTGAAACTGAACAGAACGTTGGAATTGACCGAATTCGTCAAATGGCAAGAGTATTCAAAGTGATCAGAGTGATAAAACCAGGCAGACAAATGAAAATAGCCTGAATGTCCAATAATTAAGATTGTTCAGCATGTTCAAAGTGAATATGACGTTGGAATTGACCGAATTCGTCAAATGACAAGAATAATCAAAGTGATCAGAGTGATAAAACCAGCCAGACTAATCAAAATAGCCTGAATGCCCAATAATTCAGATTGTTCAGCATGTTCAAAGTGAATATGACGTTGGAATTGACCGAATTCGTCAAATGGCAAGAGTATTCAAAGTGATCAGAGTGATAAAACCAGCCAGACTAATCAAAATAGCATGAATGCCCAATAATTCAGAATGTTCATCATGTTGAAACTGAACAGAACGTTGGAATTGACCGAATTCGTCAAATGGCAAGAATAATCAAAGTGATCAGAGTGATAAAACAGAGTGGAATTGACCGAATTCGTCAAATGACAAGAATAATCAAAGTGATCAGAGTGATAAAACCAGCCAGACTAATCAAAATAGCCTGAATGCCCAATAATTCAGAATGTTCATCATGTTGAAACTGAATATGACGTTAGAATTGACCGAATTCGTCAAATGGCATGCATAATCAAAGTGATAAAACCAACCAGACAAATCAAAATAGTCTGAATGTCCAATAATTCAGATTGTTCAGCATGTTCAAAGTGAATATGACGTCGGAATTGACCGAATTCGTCAAATGGCAAGAATAATCAAGTGATCAGAGTGATAAAACCAGGCAGACAAATGAAAATAGCCTGAATGTCCAATAATTAAGATTGTTCAGCATGTTCAAAGTGAATATGACGTTGGAATTGACCGAATTCGTCAAATGACAAGAATAATCAAAGTGATCAGAGTGATAAAACCAGCCAGACTAATCAAAATAGCCTGAATGCCCAATAATTCAGAATGTTCATCATGTTGAAACTGAATAGAACGTTGGAATTGACCGAATTCGTCAAATGGCAAGAGTATTCAAAGTGATCAGAGTGATAAAACCAGCCAGACTCATCAAAATAGCCTGAATGCCCAATAATTCAGAATGTTCATCATGTTGAAAATATGACGTTGGAATTGACCGAATTCGTCAAATGGCAAGAATAATCAAAGTGATAAAACCAACCAGACAAATCAAAATAGTCTGAATGTCCAATAATTCAGATTGTTCAGCATGTTCAAAGTGAATATGACGTTGGAATTGACCGAATTCGTCAAATGGCAAGAATAATCAAAGTGATCAGAGTGATAAAACCAGCCAGACAAATGAAAATAGACTGAATGTCCAATAATTCAGATTGTTCAGCATGTTCAAAGTGAATATGACGTTGGAAATGACCGAATTCGTCAATTGGCAAGAATAATCAAAGTGATCAGAGTGATAAAACCAGCCAGACTAATCAAAATAGACTGAATGCCCAATAATTCAGAATGTTCATCATGTTGAAACTGAATAGAACGTTGGAATTGACCGAATTCGTCAAATGGCAAGAGTATTCAAAGTGATCAGAGTGATAAAACCAGCCAGACTAATCAAAATAGCCTGAATGCCCAATAATTCAGAATGTTCTTCATGTTGAAACTGAATAGAACGTTGGAATTGACCGAATTCGTCAAATGGCAAGAGTATTCAAAGTGATCAGAGTGATAAAACCAACCAGACTAATCAAAATAGCCTGAATGCCCAATAATTCAGAATGTTCATCATGTTGAAACTGAATAGAACGTTGGAATTGACCGAATTCGTCAAATGGCAAGAGTATTCAAAGTGATTAGAGTGATAAAACCAGCCAGACTAATCAAAATAGCCTGAATGCCCAATAATTCAGAATGTTCATCATGTTGAAACTGAATATGACGTTGGAATTGACCGAATTCGTCAAATGACAAGAATAATCAAAGTGATCAGAGTAATAAAACCAGGCAGACAAATGAAAATAGCCTGAATGTCCAATAATTAAGATTGTTCAGCATGTTCAAAGTGAATATGACGTTGGAATTGACCGAATTCGTCAAATGACAAGAATAATCTAAGTGATCAGAGTGATAAAACCAGCCAGACTAATCAAAATAGCCTGAATGCCCAATAATTCAGAATGTTCATCATGTTGAAACTGAATAGAACGTTGGAATTGACCGAATTCGTCAAATGGCAAGAGTATTCAAAGTGATCAGAGTGATAAAACCAGCCAGACTAATCAAAATAGCATGAATGCCCAATAATTCAGAATGTTCATCATGTTGAAACTGAACAGAACGTTGGAATTGACCGAATTCGTCAAATGGCAAGGATAATCAAAGTGATCAGAGTGATAAAACCAGCCAGACTAATCAAAATAGCCTGAATGCCCAATAATTCAGAATGTTCATCATGTTGAAAATATGACGTTGGAATTGACCGAATTCGTCAAATGGCAAGAATAATCAAAGTGATCATAGTGATAAAACCAGCCAGATAAATGAAAATAGCCTGAATGTCCAATAATTAAGATTGTTCAGCATGTTCAAAGTGAATATGACGTTGGAATTGACCGAATTCGTCAAATGACAAGAATAATAAAAGTGATCAGAGTGATAAAACCAGCCAGACAAATGAAAATAGCCTGAATGCCCAATAATTCAGAATGTTCA
Source organism: Hydrotaea cyrtoneurina (assembly GCA_958296145.1). NCBI lineage: Eukaryota > Metazoa > Arthropoda > Insecta > Diptera > Muscidae > Hydrotaea > Hydrotaea cyrtoneurina. The sequence continues at coordinate 81,346,505 of OY282513.1, forward strand.
TCATGTTGAAACTGAATAGAACGTTGGAATTGACCGAATTCGTCAAATGACAAGAATAATCAAAGTGATCAGAGGGATAAAACCAGCCAGTCTAATCAAAATAGCATGAATGCCCAATAATTCAGAATGTTCATCATGTTGAAACTGAACAGAACGTTGGAATTGACCGAATTCGTCAAATGGCAAGAATAATCAAAGTGATAAAACCAGCCAGACTAATCAAAATAGCCTGAATGCCCAATAATTCAGAATGTTCATCATGTTGAAACTGAATATGACGTTGGAATTGACCGAATTCGTCAAATGACAAGAATAATCAAAGTGATCAGAGTGATAAAACCAGGCAGACAAATGAAAATAGCCTGAATGTCCAATAATTAAGATTGTTCAGCATGTTCAAAGTGAATATGACGTTGGAATTGACCGAATTCGTCAAATGACAAGAATAATCAAAGTGATCAGAGTGATAAAACCAGCCAGACTAATCAAATTAGCCTGAATGCCCAATAATTCAGAATGTTCATCATGTTGAAACTGAACAGAACGTTGGAATTGACCGAATTCGTCAAATGGCAAGAATAATCAAAGTGATCAGAGTGATAAAACCAGCCAGACTAATCAAAATAGCCTGAATGCCCAATAATTCAGAATGTTCATCATGTTGAAACTGAATATGACGTTAGAATTGACCGAATTCGTCAAATGGCATGCATAATCAAAGTGATAAAACCAACCAGACAAATCAAAATAGTCTGAATGTCCAATAATTCAGATTGTTCAGCATGTTCAAAGTGAATATGACGTCGGAATTGACCGAATTCGTCAAATGGCAAGAATAATCAAGTGATCAGAGTGATAAAATCAGCCAGACAAATGAAAATAGCCTGAATGTCCAATAATTCAGATTGTTCAGCATGTTCAAAGTGAATATGACTTTGGAATTGACCGAATTCGTCAAATGACAAGAATAATCAAAGTGATCAGAGTGATAAAACCAGCCAGACAAATGAAAATAGCCTGAATGTCCAATAATTCAGAATGTTCATCATGTTGAAACTGACCGAATTCGTCAAATGGCAAGAGTATTCAAAGTGATCAGAGTGATAAAACCAGCCAGACTAATCAAAATAGCGTGAATGCCCAATAATTCAGAATGTTCATAATGTTGAAACTGAACAGAACGTTGGAATTGACCGAATTCGTCAAATGGCAAGAGTATTCAAAGTGATCAGAGTGATAAAACCAGGCAGACAAATGAAAATAGCCTGAATGTCCAATAATTAAGATTGTTCAGCATGTTCAAAGTGAATATGACGTTGGAATTGACCGAATTCGTCAAATGACAAGAATAATCAAAGTGATCAGAGTGATAAAACCAGCCAGACTAATCAAAATAGCCTGAATGCCCAATAATTCAGATTGTTCAGCATGTTCAAAGTGAATATGACGTTGGAATTGACCGAATTCGTCAAATGGCAAGAGTATTCAAAGTGATCAGAGTGATAAAACCAGCCAGACTAATCAAAATAGCATGAATGCCCAATAATTCAGAATGTTCATCATGCTGAAACTGAACAGAACGTTGGAATTGACCGAATTCGTCAAATGGCAAGAATAATCAAAGTGATCAGAGTGATAAAACAGAGTGGAATTGACCGAATTCGTCAAATGACAAGAATAATCAAAGTGATCAGAGTGATAAAACCAGCCAGACTAATCAAAATAGCCTGAATGCCCAATAATTCAGAATGTTCATCATGTTGAAACTGAATATGACGTTAGAATTGACCGAATTCGTCAAATGGCATGCATAATCAAAGTGATAAAACCAACCAGACAAATCAAAATAGTCTGAATGTCCAATAATTCAGATTGTTCAGCATGTTCAAAGTGAATATGACGTCGGAATTGACCGAATTCGTCAAATGGCAAGAATAATCAAGTGATCAGAGTGATAAAACCAGGCAGACAAATGAAAATAGCCTGAATGTCCAATAATTAAGATTGTTCAGCATGTTCAAAGTGAATATGACGTTGGAATTGACCGAATTCGTCAAATGACAAGAATAATCAAAGTGATCAGAGTGATAAAACCAGCCAGACTAATCAAAATAGCCTGAATGCCCAATAATTCAGAATGTTCATCATGTTGAAACTGAATAGAACGTTGGAATTGACCGAATTCGTCAAATGGCAAGAGTATTCAAAGTGATCAGAGTGATAAAACCAGCCAGACTCATCAAAATAGCCTGAATGCCCAATAATTCAGAATGTTCATCATGTTGAAAATATGACGTTGGAATTGACCGAATTCGTCAAATGGCAAGAATAATCAAAGTGATAAAACCAACCAGACAAATCAAAATAGTCTGAATGTCCAATAATTCAGATTGTTCAGCATGTTCAAAGTGAATATGACGTTGGAATTGACCGAATTCGTCAAATGGCAAGAATAATCAAAGTGATCAGAGTGATAAAACCAGCCAGACAAATGAAAATAGACTGAATGTCCAATAATTCAGATTGTTCAGCATGTTCAAAGTGAATATGACGTTGGAAATGACCGAATTCGTCAATTGGCAAGAATAATCAAAGTGATCAGAGTGATAAAACCAGCCAGACTAATCAAAATAGACTGAATGCCCAATAATTCAGAATGTTCATCATGTTGAAACTGAATAGAACGTTGGAATTGACCGAATTCGTCAAATGGCAAGAGTATTCAAAGTGATCAGAGTGATAAAACCAGCCAGACTAATCAAAATAGCCTGAATGCCCAATAATTCAGAATGTTCTTCATGTTGAAACTGAATAGAACGTTGGAATTGACCGAATTCGTCAAATGGCAAGAGTATTCAAAGTGATCAGAGTGATAAAACCAACCAGACTAATCAAAATAGCCTGAATGCCCAATAATTCAGAATGTTCATCATGTTGAAACTGAATAGAACGTTGGAATTGACCGAATTCGTCAAATGGCAAGAGTATTCAAAGTGATTAGAGTGATAAAACCAGCCAGACTAATCAAAATAGCCTGAATGCCCAATAATTCAGAATGTTCATCATGTTGAAACTGAATATGACGTTGGAATTGACCGAATTCGTCAAATGACAAGAATAATCAAAGTGATCAGAGTAATAAAACCAGGCAGACAAATGAAAATAGCCTGAATGTCCAATAATTAAGATTGTTCAGCATGTTCAAAGTGAATATGACGTTGGAATTGACCGAATTCGTCAAATGACAAGAATAATCTAAGTGATCAGAGTGATAAAACCAGCCAGACTAATCAAAATAGCCTGAATGCCCAATAATTCAGAATGTTCATCATGTTGAAACTGAATAGAACGTTGGAATTGACCGAATTCGTCAAATGGCAAGAGTATTCAAAGTGATCAGAGTGATAAAACCAGCCAGACTAATCAAAATAGCATGAATGCCCAATAATTCAGAATGTTCATCATGTTGAAACTGAACAGAACGTTGGAATTGACCGAATTCGTCAAATGGCAAGGATAATCAAAGTGATCAGAGTGATAAAACCAGCCAGACTAATCAAAATAGCCTGAATGCCCAATAATTCAGAATGTTCATCATGTTGAAAATATGACGTTGGAATTGACCGAATTCGTCAAATGGCAAGAATAATCAAAGTGATCATAGTGATAAAACCAGCCAGATAAATGAAAATAGCCTGAATGTCCACTAATTAAGATTGTTCAGCATGTTCAAAGTGAATATGCCGTTGGAATTGACCGAATTCGTCAATTGGCAAGAATAATCAAAGTGATCAGAGTGATAAAACCAGCCAGACTAATCAAAATAGCCTGAATGCCCAATAATTCAGAATGTTCATCATGTTGAAACTGAACAGAACGTTGGAATTGACCGAATTCGTCAAATGGCAAGAATAATCAAAGTGATCAGAGTGATAAAACCAGCCAGACTAATCAAAATAGCCTGAATGCCCAATAATTCAGAATGTTCATCATGTTGAAACTGAATAGAACGTTGGAATTGACCGAATTCGTCAAATGACAAGAATAATCAAAGTGATCAGAGGGATACAACCAGCCAGTCTAATCAAAATAGCATGAATGCCCAATAATTCAGAATGTTCATCATGTTGAAACTGAACAGAACGTTGGAATTGACCGAATTCGTCAAATGGCAAGAATAATCAAAGTGATAAAACCAGCCAGACTAATCAAAATAGCCTGAATGCCCAATAATTCAGAATGTTCATCATGTTGAAACTGAATATGACGTTGGAATTGACCGAATTCGTCAAATGACAAGAATAATCAAAGTGATCAGAGTGATAAAACCAGGCAGACAAATGAAAATAGCCTGAATGTCCAATAATTAAGATTGTTCAGCATGTTCAAAGTGAATATGACGTTGGAATTGACCGAATTCGTCAAATGACAAGAATAATCAAAGTGATCAGAGTGATAAAACCAGCCAGACTAATCAAAATAGCCTGAATGCCCAATAATTCAGAATGTTCATCATGTTGAAACTGAACAGAACGTTGGAATTGACCGAATTCGTCAAATGGCAAGAATAATCAAAGTGATCAGAGTGATAAAACCAGCCAGACTAATCAAAATAGCCTGAATGCCCAATAATTCAGAATGTTCATCATGTTGAAACTGAATATGACGTTAGAATTGACCGAATTCGTCAAATGGCATGCATAATCAAAGTGATAAAACCAACCAGACAAATCAAAATAGTCTGAATGTCCAATAATTCAGATTGTTCAGCATATTCAAAGTGAATATGACGTCGGAATTGACCGAATTCGTCAAATGGCAAGAGTATTCAAAGTGATCAGAGTGATAAAACCAGCCAGACTAATCAAAATAGCCTGAATGCCCAATAATTCAGAATGTTCATAATGTTGAAACTGAACAGAACGTTGGAATTGACCGAATTCGTCAAATGGCAAGAGTATTCAAAGTGATCAGAGTGATAAAACCAGGCAGACAAATGAAAATAGCCTGAATGTCCAATAATTAAGATTGTTCAGCATGTTCAAAGTGAATATGACGTTGGAATTGACCGAATTCGTCAAATGACAAGAATAATCAAAGTGATCACAGTGATAAAACCAGCCAGACTAATCAAAATAGCCTGAATACCCAATAATTCAGAATGTTCATCATGTTGAAACTGAATAGAACGTTGGAATTGACCGAATTCGTCAAATGGCAAGAGTATTCAAAGTGATCAGAGTGATAAAACCAGCCAGACTAATCAAAATAGCATGAATGCCCAATAATTCAGAATGTTCATCATGTTGAAACTGAACAGAACGTTGGAATTGACCGAATTCGTCAAATGGCAAGAATAATCAAAGTGATCAGAGTGATAAAACAGAGTGGAATTGACCGAATTCGTCAAATGACAAGAATAATCAAAGTGATCAGAGTGATAAAACCAGGCAGACAAATGAAAATAGCCTGAATGTCCAATAATTAAGATTGTTCAGCATGTTCAAAGTGAATATGACGTTCGAATTGACCGAATTCGTCAAATGACAAGAATAATCAAAGTGATCAGAGTGATAAAACCAGCCAGACTAATCAAAATAGCCTGAATGCCCAATAATTCAGAATGTTCATCATGTTGAAACTGAATAGAACGTTGGAATTGACCGAATTCGTCAAATGGCAAGAGTATTCAAAGTGATCAGAGTGATAAAACCAGCCAGACTCATCAAAATAGCCTGAATGCCCAATAATTCAGAATGTTCATCATGTTGAAAATATGACGTTGGAATTGACCGAATTCGTCAAATGGCAAGAATAATCAAAGTGATAAAACCAACCAGACAAATCAAAATAGTCTGAATGCCCAATAATTCAGATTGTTCAGCATGTTCAAAGTGAATATGACGTTGGAATTGACCGAATTCGTCAAATGGCAAGAATAATCAAAGTGATCAGAGTGATAAAACCAGCCAGACAAATGAAAATAGACTGAATGTCCAATAATTCAGATTGTTCAGCATGTTCAAAGTGAATATGACGTTGGAAATGACCGAATTCGTCAATTGGCAAGAATAATCAAAGTGATCAGAGTGATAAAACCAGCCAGACTAATCAAAATAGACTGAATGCCCAATAATTCAGAATGTTCATCATGTTGAAACTGAATAGAACGTTGGAATTGACCGAATTCGTCAAATGGCAAGAGTATTCAAAGTGATCAGAGTGATAAAACCAGCCAGACTAATCAAAATAGCCTGAATGCCCAATAATTCAGAATGTTCTTCATGTTGAAACTGAATAGAACGTTGGAATTGACCCAATTCGTCAAATGGCAAGAGTATTGAAAGTGATCAGAGTGATAAAACCAACCAGACTAATCAAAATAGCCTGAATGCCCAATAATTCAGAATGTTCATCATGTTGAAACTGAATAGAACGTTGGAATTGACCGAATTCGTCAAATGGCAAGAGTATTCAAAGTGATCAGAGTGATAAAACCAGCCAGACTAATCAAAATAGCCTGAATGCCCAATAATTCAGAATGTTCATCATGTTGAAACTGAATATGACGTTGGAATTGACCGAATTCGTCAAATGACAAGAATAATCAAAGTGATCAGAGTGATAAAACCAGGCAGACAAATGAAAATAGCCTGAATGTCCAATAATTAAGATTGTTCAGCATGTTCAAAGTGAATATGACGTTGGAATTGACCGAATTCGTCAAATGACAAGAATAATCAAAGTGATCAGAGTGATAAAACCAGCCAGACTAATCAAAATAGCCTGAATGCCCAATAATTCAGAATGTTCATCATGTTGAAACTGAATAGAACGTTGGAATTGACCGAATTCGTCAAATGGCAAGAGTATTCAAAGTGATCAGAGTGATAAAACCAGCCAGGCTAATCAAAATAGCCTGAATGCCCAATAATTCAGAATGTTCATCATGTTGAAACTGAATAGAACGTTGGAATTGACCGAATTCGTCAAATGGCAAGAGTATTCAAAGTGATTAGAGTGATAAAACCAGCCAGACTAATCAAAATAGCCTGAATGCCCAATAATTCAGAATGTTCATCATGTTGAAACTGAATAGAACGTTGGAATTGACCGAATTCGTCAAATGACAAGAATAATCAAAGTGATCAGAGGGATACAACCAGCCAGTCTAATCAAAATAGCATGAATGCCCAATAATTCAGAATGTTCATCATGTTGAAACTGAACAGAACGTTGGAATTGACCGAATTCGTCAAATGGCAAGAATAATCAAAGTGATAAAACCAGCCAGACTAATCAAAATAGCCTGAATGCCCAATAATTCAGAATGTTCATCATGTTGAAAATATGACGTTGGAATTGACCGAATTCGTCAAATGGCAAGAATAATCAAAGTGATCATAGTGATAAAACCAGCCAGATAAATGAAAATAGCCTGAATGTCCACTAATTAAGATTGTTCAGCATGTTCAAAGTGAATATGCCGTTGGAATTGACCGAATTCGTCAATTGGCAAGAATAATCAAAGTGATCAGAGTGATAAAACCAGCCAGACTAATCAAAATAGCCTGAATGCCCAATAATTCAGAATGTTCATCATGTTGAAACTGAACAGAACGTTGGAATTGACCGAATTCGTCAAATGGCAAGAATAATCAAAGTGATCAGAGTGATAAAACCAGCCAGACTAATCAAAATAGCCTGAATGCCCAATAATTCAGAATGTTCATCATGTTGAAACTGAATAGAACGTTGGAATTGACCGAATTCGTCAAATGACAAGAATAATCAAAGTGATCAGAGGGATACAACCAGCCAGTCTAATCAAAATAGCATGAATGCCCAATAATTCAGAATGTTCATCATGTTGAAACTGAACAGAACGTTGGAATTGACCGAATTCGTCAAATGGCAAGAATAATCAAAGTGATAAAACCAGCCAGACTAATCAAAATAGCCTGAATGCCCAATAATTCAGAATGTTCATCATGTTGAAACTGAATATGACGTTGGAATTGACCGAATTCGTCAAATGACAAGAATAATCAAAGTGATCAGAGTGATAAAACCAGGCAGACAAATGAAAATAGCCTGAATGTCCAATAATTAAGATTGTTCAGCATGTTCAAAGTGAATATGACGTTGGAATTGACCGAATTCGTCAAATGACAAGAATAATCAAAGTGATCAGAGTGATAAAACCAGCCAGACTAATCAAAATAGCCTGAATGCCCAATAATTCAGAATGTTCATCATGTTGAAACTGAACAGAACGTTGGAATTGACCGAATTCGTCAAATGGCAAGAATAATCAAAGTGATCAGAGTGATAAAACCAGCCAGACTAATCAAAATAGCCTGAATGCCCAATAATTCAGAATGTTCATCATGTTGAAACTGAATATGACGTTAGAATTGACCGAATTCGTCAAATGGCATGCATAATCAAAGTGATAAAACCAACCAGACAAATCAAAATAGTCTGAATGTCCAATAATTCAGATTGTTCAGCATATTCAAAGTGAATATGACGTCGGAATTGACCGAATTCGTCAAATGGCAAGAGTATTCAAAGTGATCAGAGTGATAAAACCAGCCAGACTAATCAAAATAGCCTGAATGCCCAATAATTCAGAATGTTCATAATGTTGAAACTGAACAGAACGTTGGTATTGACCGAATTCGTCAAATGGCAAGAGTATTCAAAGTGATCAGAGTGATAAAACCAGGCAGACAAATGAAAATAGCCTGAATGTCCAATAATTAAGATTGTTCAGCATGTTCAAAGTGAATATGACGTTGGAATTGACCGAATTCGTCAAATGACAAGAATAATCAAAGTGATCACAGTGATAAAACCAGCCAGACTAATCAAAATAGCCTGAATACCCAATAATTCAGAATGTTCATCATGTTGAAACTGAATAGAACGTTGGAATTGACCGAATTCGTCAAATGGCAAGAGTATTCAAAGTGATCAGAGTGATAAAACCAGCCAGACTAATCAAAATAGCATGAATGCTCAATAATTCAGAATGTTCATCATGTTGAAACTGAACAGAACGTTGGAATTGACCGAATTCGTCAAATGGCAAGAATAATCAAAGTGATCAGAGTGATAAAACAGAGTGGAATTGACCGAATTCGTCAAATGACAAGAATAATCAAAGTGATCAGAGTGATAAAACCAGGCAGACAAATGAAAATAGCCTGAATGTCCAATAATTAAGATTGTTCAGCATGTTCAAAGTGAATATGACGTTCGAATTGACCGAATTCGTCAAATGACAAGAATAATCAAAGTGATCAGAGTGATAAAACCAGCCAGACTAATCAAAATAGCCTGAATGCCCAATAATTCAGAATGTTCATCATGTTGAAACTGAATAGAACGTTGGAATTGACCGAATTCGTCAAATGGCAAGAGTATTCAAAGTGATCAGAGTGATAAAACCAGCCAGACTCATCAAAATAGCCTGAATGCCCAATAATTCAGAATGTTCATCATGTTGAAAATATGACGTTGGAATTGACCGAATTCGTCAAATGGCAAGAATAATCAAAGTGATAAAACCAACCAGACAAATCAAAATAGTCTGAATGCCCAATAATTCAGATTGTTCAGCATGTTCAAAGTGAATATGACGTTGGAATTGACCGAATTCGTCAAATGGCAAGAATAATCAAAGTGATCAGAGTGATAAAACCAGCCAGACAAATGAAAATAGACTGAATGTCCAATAATTCAGATTGTTCAGCATGTTCAAAGTGAATATGACGTTGGAAATGACCGAATTCGTCAATTGGCAAGAATAATCAAAGTGATCAGAGTGATAAAACCAGCCAGACTAATCAAAATAGACTGAATGCCCAATAATTCAGAATGTTCATCATGTTGAAACTGAATAGAACGTTGGAATTGACCGAATTCGTCAAATGGCAAGAGTATTCAAAGTGATCAGAGTGATAAAACCAGCCAGACTAATCAAAATAGCCTGAATGCCCAATAATTCAGAATGTTCTTCATGTTGAAACTGAATAGAACGTTGGAATTGACCCAATTCGTCAAATGGCAAGAGTATTGAAAGTGATCAGAGTGATAAAACCAACCAGACTAATCAAAATAGCCTGAATGCCCAATAATTCAGAATGTTCATCATGTTGAAACTGAATAGAACGTTGGAATTGACCGAATTCGTCAAATGGCAAGAGTATTCAAAGTGATCAGAGTGATAAAACCAGCCAGACTAATCAAAATAGCCTGAATGCCCAATAATTCAGAATGTTCATCATGTTGAAACTGAATATGACGTTGGAATTGACCGAATTCGTCAAATGACAAGAATAATCAAAGTGATCAGAGTGATAAAACCAGGCAGACAAATGAAAATAGCCTGAATGTCCAATAATTAAGATTGTTCAGCATGTTCAAAGTGAATATGACGTTGGAATTGACCGAATTCGTCAAATGACAAGAATAATCAAAGTGATCAGAGTGATAAAACCAGCCAGACTAATCAAAATAGCCTGAATGCCCAATAATTCAGAATGTTCATCATGTTGAAACTGAATAGAACGTTGGAATTGACCGAATTCGTCAAATGGCAAGAGTATTCAAAGTGATCAGAGTGATAAAACCAGCCAGGCTAATCAAAATAGCCTGAATGCCCAATAATTCAGAATGTTCATCATGTTGAAACTGAATAGAACGTTGGAATTGACCGAATTCGTCAAATGGCAAGAATAATCAAAGTGATCAGAGTGATAAAACCAGCCAGACTAATCAAAATAGCCTGAATGCCCAATAATTCAGAATGTTCAGCATGTTCAAAGTGAATATGACGTTGGAATTGACCGAATTCGTCAAATGGCAAGAGTATTCAAAGTGATAAAACCAGCCAGACTAATCAAAATAGCCTGAATGCCCAATAATTCAGAATGTTCATCATGTTGAAACTGAATATGACGTTGGAATTGACCGAATTCGTCAAATGACAAGAATAATCAAAGTGATCAGAGTGATAAAACCAGGCAGACAAATGAAAATAGCCTGAATGTCCAATAATTAAGATTGTTCAGCATGTTCAAAGTGAATATGACGTTGGAATTGACCGAATTCGTCAAATGACAAGAATAATCAAAGTGATCAGAGTGATAAAACCAGGCAGACAAATGAAAATAGCCTGAATGTCCAATAATTAAGATTGTTCAGCATGTTGAAACTGAATAGAACGTTGGAATTGACCGAATTCGTCAAATGGCAAGAGTATTCAAAGTGATCAGAGTGATAAAACCAGCCAGGCTAATCAAAATAGCCTGAATGCCCAATAATTCAGAATGTTCATCATGTTGAAACTGAATAGAACGTTGGAATTGACCGAATTCGTCAAATGGCAAGAATAATCAAAGTGATCAGAGTGATAAAACCAGCCAGACTAATCAAAATAGCCTGAATGCCCAATAATTCAGAATGTTCATCATGTTGAAACTGAATAGACCGTTGGAATTGACCGAATTCGTCAAATGGCAAGAGTATTCAAAGTGATAAAACCAGCCAGACTAATCAAAATAGCCTGAATGCCCAATAATTCAGAATGTTCATCATGTTGAAACTGAATATGACGTTGGAATTGACCGAATTCGTCAAATGACAAGAATAATCAAAGTGATCAGAGTGATAAAACCAGGCAGACAAATGAAAATAGCCTGAATGTCCAATAATTAAGATTGTTCAGCATGTTCAAAGTGAATATGACGTTGGAATTGACCGAATTCGTCAAATGACAAGAATAATCAAAGTGATCAGAGTGATAAAACCAGCCAGACTAATCAAAATAGCCTGAATGCCCAATAATTCAGAATGTTCATCATGTTGAAACTGAATAGAACGTTGGAATTGACCGAATTCGTCAAATGGCAAGAGTATTCAAAGTGATCAGAGTGATAAAACTAGCCAGACTAATCAAAATAGCATGAATGCCGAATAATTCAGAATGTTCATCATGTTGAAACTGAACAGAACGTTGGAATTGACCGAATTCGACAAATGGCAAGAATAATCAAAGTGATCAGAGTGATAAAACCAGGCAGACAAATGAAAATAGCCTGAATGTCCAATAATTAAGATTGTTCAGCATGTTCAAAGTGAATATGACGTTGGAATTGACCGAATTCGTCAAATGACAAGAATAATCAAAGTGATCAGAGTGATAAAACCAACCAGACTAATCAAAATAGCCTGAATGCCCAATAATTCAGAATGTTCTTCATGTTGAAACTGAATAGAACGTTGGAATTGACCGAATTCGTCAAATGGCAAGAGTATTCAAAGTGATCAGAGTGATAAAACCAACCAGACTAATCAAAATAGCCTGAATGCCCAATAATTCAGAATGTTCATCATGTTGAAACTGAATAGAACGTTGGAATTGACCGAATTCGTCAAATGGCAAGAGTATTCAAAGTGATCAGAGTGATAAAACCAGCCAGACTAATCAAAATAGCCTGAATGCCCAATAATTCAGAATGTTCATCATGTTGAAACTGAATATGACGTTGGAATTGGCCGAATTCGTCAAATGACAAGAATAATCAAAGTGATCAGAGTGATAAAACCAGGCAGACAAATGAAAATAGCCTGAATGTCCAATAATTAAGATTGTTCAGCATGTTCAAAGTGAATATGACGTTGGAATTGACCGAATTCGTCAAATGACAAGAATAATCAAAGTGATCAGAGTGATAAAACCAGCCAGACTAATCAAAATAGCCTGAATGCCCAATAATTCAGAATGTTCATCATGTTGAAACTGAATATGACGTTGGAATTGACCGAATTCGTCAAATGACAAGAATAATCAAAGTGATCAGAGTGATAAAACCAGCCAGACAAATGAAAATAGACTGAATGTCCAATAATTAAGATTGTTCAGCATGTTCAAAGTGAATATGACGTTGGAAATGACCGAATTCGTCAATTGGCAAGAATAATCAAAGTGATCAGAGTGATAAAACCAGCCAGACTAATCAAAATAGACTGAATACCCAATAATTCAGAATGTTCATCATGTTGAAACTGAATAGAACGTTGGAATTGACCGAATTCGTCAAATGGCAAGAGTATTCAAAGTGATCAGAGTGATAAAACCAGCCAGACTAATCAAAATAGCCTGAATGCCCAATAATTCAGAATGTTCTTCATGTTGAAACTGAATAGAACGTTGGAATTGACCGAATTCGTCAAATGGCAAGAGTATTCAAAGTGATCAGAGTGATAAAACCAACCAGACTAATCAAAATAGCCTGAATGCCCAATAATTCAGAATGTTCATCATGTTGAAACTGAATAGAACGTTGGAATTGACCGAATTCGTCAAATGGCAAGAGTATTCAAAGTGATCAGAGTGATAAAACCAGCCAGACTAATCAAAATAGCCTGAATGCCCAATAATTCAGAATATTCATCATGTTGAAACTGAATATGACGTTGGAATTGACCGAATTCGTCAAATGACAAGAATAATCAAAGTGATCAGAGTGATAAAACCAGGCAGACAAATGAAAATAGACTGAATGTCCAATAATTAAGATTGTTCAGCATGGTGAAACTGAATAGAACGTTGGAATTGACCGAATTCGTCAAATGGCAAGAGTATTCAAAGTGATCAGAGTGATAAAACCAGCCAGGCTAATCAAAACAGCCTGAATGCCCAATAATTCAGAATGTTCATCATGTTGAAACTGAATAGAATGTTGGAATTGACCGAATTCGTCAAATGGCAAGAATAATCAAAGTGATCAGAGTGATAAAACCAGCCAGACTAATCAAAATAGCCTGAATGCCCAATAATTCAGAATGTTCATCATGTTGAAACTGAATAGACCGTTGGAATTGACCGAATTCGTCAAATGGCAAGAGTATTCAAAGTGATCAGAGTGATAAAACCAACCAGACTAATCAAAATAGCCTGAATGCCCAATAATTCAGAATGTTCATAATGTTGAAACTGAATAGAACGTTGGAATTGACCGAATTCGTCAAATGGCAAGAGTATTCAAAGTGATCAGAGTGATAAAACCAGCCAGACTAATCAAAATAGCCTGAATGCCTAATAATTCAGAATGTTCATCATGTTGAAACTGAATATGACGTTGGAATTGACCGAATTCGTCAAATGACAAGAATAATCAAAGTGATCAGAGTGATAAAACCAGGGAGACAAATGAAAATAGCCTGAATGTCCAATAATTAAGATTGTTCAGCATGTTCAAAGTGAATATGACGTTGGAATTGACCGAATTCGTCAAATGACAAGAATAATCAAAGTGATCAGAGTGATAAAACCAGCCAGACTAATCAAAATAGCCTGAATGCCCAATAATTCAGAATGTTCATCATGTTGAAACTGAATAGAACGTTGGAATTGACCGAATTCGTCAAATGGCAAGAGTATTCAAAGTGATCAGAGTGATAAAACCAGCCAGACTAATCAAAATAGCATGAATGCCCAATAATTCAGAATGTTCATCATGTTGAAACTGAACAGAACGTTGGAATTGACCGAATTCGACAAATGGCAAGAATAATCAAAGTGATCAGAGTGATAAAACAGAGTGGAATTGACCGAATTCGTCAAATGACAAGAATAATCAAAGTGATCAGAGTGATAAAACCAGGCAGACAAATGAAAATTGCCTGAATGTCCAATAATTAAGATTGTTCAGCATGTTCAAAGTGAATATGACGTTGGAATTGACCGAATTCGTCAAATGACAAGAATAATCAAAGTGATCAGAGTGATAAAACCAGCCAGACTAATCAAAATAGCCTGAATGCCCAATAATTCAGAATGTTCATCATGTTGAAACTGAATAGAACGTTGGAATTGACCGAATTCGTCAAATGGCAAGAGTATTCAAAGTGATCAGAGTGATAAAACCAGCCAGACTAATCAAAATAGCATGAATGCCCAATAATTAAGATTGTTCAGCATGGTGAAACTGAATAGAACGTTGGAATTGACCGAATTCGTCAAATGGCAAGAGTATTCAAAGTGATCAGAGTGATAAAACCAGCCAGGCTAATCAAAACAGCCTGAATGCCCAATAATTCAGAATGTTCATCATGTTGAAACTGAATAGAATGTTGGAATTGACCGAATTCGTCAAATGGCAAGAATAATCAAAGTGATCAGAGTGATAAAACCAGCCAGACTAATCAAAATAGCCTGAATGCCCAATAATTCAGAATGTTCATCATGTTGAAACTGAATAGACCGTTGGAATTGACCGAATTCGTCAAATGGCAAGAGTATTCAAAGTGATCAGAGTGATAAAACCAACCAGACTAATCAAAATAGCCTGAATGCCCAATAATTCAGAATGTTCATAATGTTGAAACTGAATAGAACGTTGGAATTGACCGAATTCGTCAAATGGCAAGAGTATTCAAAGTGATCAGAGTGATAAAACCAGCCAGACTAATCAAAATAGCCTGAATGCCTAATAATTCAGAATGTTCATCATGTTGAAACTGAATATGACGTTGGAATTGACCGAATTCGTCAAATGACAAGAATAATCAAAGTGATCAGAGTGATAAAACCAGCCAGACTAATCAAAATAGCCTGAATGCCCAATAATTCAGAATGTTCATCATGTTGAAACTGAATAGAACGTTGGAATTGACCGAATTCGTCAAATGGCAAGAGTATTCAAAGTGATCAGAGTGATAAAACCAGCCAGACTAATCAAAATAGCATGAATGCCCAATAATTCAGAATGTTCATCATGTTGAAAATATGACGTTGGAATTGACCGAATTCGTCAAATGGCAAGAATAATCAAAGTGATAAAACCAGCCAGACTAATCAAAATAGTCTGAATGTCCAATAATTCAGAATGTTCATCATGTTGAAACTGAATATGACGTTGGAATTGACCGAATTCGTCAAATGGCAAGAATAATCAAAGTGATCAGAGTGATAAAACAGAGTGGAATTGACCGAATTCGTCAAATGGCAAGAGTATTCAAAGTGATCAGAGTGATAAAACCAGCCAGACTAATCAAAATAGCATGAATGCCCAATAATTCAGAATGTTCATCATGTTGAAACTGAACAGAACGTTGGAATTGACCGAATTCGACAAATGGCAAGAATAATCAAAGTGATCAGAGTGATAAAACAGAGTGGAATTGACCGAATTCGTCAAATGACAAGAATAATCAAAGTGATCAGAGTGATAAAACCAGGCAGACAAATGAAAATTGCCTGAATGTCCAATAATTAAGATTGTTCAGCATGTTCAAAGTGAATATGACGTTGGAATTGACCGAATTCGTCAAATGACAAGAATAATCAAAGTGATCAGAGTGATAAAACCAGCCAGACTAATCAAAATAGCCTGAATGCCCAATAATTCAGAATGTTCATCATGTTGAAACTGAATAGAACGTTGGAATTGACCGAATTCGTCAAATGGCAAGAGTATTCAAAGTGATCAGAGTGATAAAACCAGCCAGACTAATCAAAATAGCATGAATGCCCAATAATTCAGAATGTTCATCATGTTGAAAATATGACGTTGGAATTGACCGAATTCGTCAAATGGCAAGAATAATCAAAGTGATAAAACCAGCCAGACTAATCAAAATAGTCTGAATGTCCAATAATTCAGAATGTTCATCATGTTGAAACTGAATATGACGTTGGAATTGACCGAATTCGTCAAATGGCAAGAATAATCAAAGTGATCAGAGTGATAAAACAGAGTGGAATTGACCGAATTCGTCAAATGCAAGAATAATCAAAGTGATCGGAGTGATAAAACCAGGCAGACAAATGAAAATAGCCTGAATGTCCAATAATTAAGATTGTTCAGCATGTTCAAAGTGAATATGACGTTGGAATTGACCGAATTCGTCAAATGACAAGAATAATCAAAGTGATCAGAGTGATAAAACCAGCCAGACTAATCAAAATAGCCTGAATGCCCAATAATTCAGAATGTTCATCATGTTGAAACTGAATAGAACGTTGGAATTGACCGAATTCGTCAAATGGCAAGAGTATTCAAAGTGATCAGAGTGATAAAACCAGCCAGACTAATCAAAATAGCCTGAATGCCCAATAATTCAGAATGTTCATCATGTTGAAACTGAATATGACGTTGGAATTGACCGAATTCGTCAAATGACAAGAATAATCAAAGTGATCAGAGTGATAAAACCAGCCAGACAAATGAAAATAGACTGAATGTCCAATAATTAAGATTGTTCAGCATGTTCAAAGTGAATATGACGTTGGAATTGACCGAATTCGTCAAATGGCAAGAGTATTCAAAGTGATCAGAGTGATAAAACCAGCCAGGCTAATCAAAATAGCCTGAATGCCCAATAATTCAGAATGTTCATCATGTTGAAACTGAATAGAACGTTGGAATTGACCGAATTCGTCAAATGGCAAGAATAATCAAAGTGATCAGAGTGATAAAACCAGCCAGACTAATCAAAATAGCCTGAATGCCCAATAATTCAGAATGTTCATCATGTTGAAACTGAATAGACCGTTGGAATTGACCGAATTCGTCAAATGGCAAGAGTATTCAAAGTGATCAGAGTGATAAAACCAACCAGACTAATCAAAATAGCCTGAATGCCCAATAATTCAGAATGTTCATAATGTTGAAACTGAATAGAACGTTGGAATTGACCGAATTCGTCAAATGGCAAGAGTATTCAAAGTGATCAGAGTGATAAAACCAGCCAGACTAATCAAAATAGCCTGAATGCCCAATAATTCAGAATGTTCATCATGTTGAAACTGAATATGACGTTGGAATTGACCGAATTCGTCAAATGACAAGAATAATCAAAGTGATCAGAGTGATAAAACCAGGCAGACAAATGAAAATAGCCTGAATGTCCAATAATTAAGATTGTTCAGCATGTTGAAACTGAATAGAACGTTGGAATTTACCGAATTCGTCAAATGGCAAGAGTATTCAAAGTGATCAGAGTGATAAAACCAGCCAGACTAATCAAAATAGCATGAATGCCTAATAATTCAGAATGTTCGTCATGTTGAAACTGAACAGAACGTTGGAATTGACCGAATTCGACAAATGGCAAGAATAATCAAAGTGATCAGAGTGATAAAACAGAGTGGAATTGACCGAATTCGTCAAATGACAAGAATAATCAAAGTGATCAGAGTGATAAAACCAGGCAGACAAATGAAAATAGCCTGAATGTCCAATAATTAAGATTGTTCAGCATGTTCAAAGTGAATATGACGTTGGAATTGACCGAATTCGTCAAATGACAAGAATAATCAAAGTGATCAGAGTGATAAAACCAACCAGACTAATCAAAATAGCCTGAATGCCCAATAATTCAGAATGTTCTTCATGTTGAAACTGAATAGAACGTTGGAATTGACCGAATTCGTCAAATGGCAAGAGTATTCAAAGTGATCAGAGTGATAAAACCAACCAGACTAATCAAAATAGCCTGAATGCCCAATAATTCAGAATGTTCATCATGTTGAAACTGAATAGAACGTTGGAATTGACCGAATTCGTCAAATGGCAAGAGTATTCAAAGTGATCAGAGTGATAAAACCAGCCAGACTAATCAAAATAGCCTGAATGCCCAATAATTCAGAATGTTCATCATGTTGAAACTGAATATGACGTTGGAATTGGCCGAATTCGTCAAATGACAAGAATAATCAAAGTGATAAAACCAGGCAGACAAATGAAAATAGCCTGAATGTCCAATAATTAAGATTGTTCAGCATGTTCAAAGTGAATATGACGTTGGAATTGACCGAATTCGTCAAATGACAAGAATAATCAAAGTGATCAGAGTGATAAAACCAGCCAGACTAATCAAAATAGCCTGAATGCCCAATAATTCAGAATGTTCATCATGTTGAAACTGAATAGAACGTTGGAATTGACCGAATTCGTCAAATGGCAAGAGTATTCAAAGTGATCAGAGTGATAAAACCAGCCAGACTAATCAAAATAGCCTGAATGTCCAATAATTCAGAATGTTCATCATGTTGAAACTGAATATGACGTTGGAATTGACCGAATTCGTCAAATGACAAGAATAATCAAAGTGATCAGAGTGATAAAACCAGCCAGACAAATGAAAATAGACTGAATGTCCAATAATTAAGATTGTTCAGCATGTTCAAAGTGAATATGACGTTGGAAATGACCGAATTCGTCAATTGGCAAGAATAATCAAAGTGATCAGAGTGATAAAACCAGCCAGACTAATCAAAATAGACTGAATACCCAATAATTCAGAATGTTCATCATGTTGAAACTGAATAGAACGTTGGAATTGACCGAATTCGTCAAATGGCAAGAGTATTCAAAGTGATCAGAGTGATAAAACCAGCCAGACTAATCAAAATAGCCTGAATGCCCAATAATTCAGAATGTTCTTCATGTTGAAACTGAATAGAACGTTGGAATTGACCGAATTCGTCCAATGGCAAGAGTATTCAAAGTGATCAGAGTGATAAAACCAACCAGACTAATCAAAATAGCCTGAATGCCCAATAATTCAGAATGATCATCATGTTGAAACTGAATAGAACGTTGGAATTGACCGAATTCGTCAAATGGCAAGAGTATTCAAAGTGATCAGAGTGATAAAACCAGCCAGACTAATCAAAATAGCCTGAATGCCCAATAATTCAGAATGTTCATCATGTTGAAACTGAATATGACGTTGGAATTGACCGAATTCGTCAAATGACAAGAATAATCAAAGTGATCAGAGTGATAAAACCAGCCAGGCTAATCAAAATAGCCTGAATGCCCAATAATTCAGAATGTTCATCATGTTGAAACTGAATAGAATGTTGGAATTGACCGAATTCGTCAAATGGCAAGAATAATCAAAGTGATCAGAGTGATAAAACCAGCCAGACTAATCAAAATAGCCTGAATGCCCAATAATTCAGAATGTTCATCATGTTGAAACTGAATAGACCGTTGGAATTGACCGAATTCGTCAAATGGCAAGAGTATTCAAAGTGATCAGAGTGATAAAACCAACCAGACTAATCAAAATAGCCTGAATGCCCAATAATTCAGAATGTTCATAATGTTGAAACTGAATAGAACGTTGGAATTGACCGAATTCGTCAAATGGCAAGAGTATTCAAAGTGATCAGAGTGATAAAACCAGCCAGACTAATCAAAATAGCCTGAATGCCCAATAATTCAGAATGTTCATCATGTTGAAACTGAATATGACGTTGGAATTGACCGAATTCGTCAAATGACAAGAATAATCAAAGTGATCAGAGTGATAAAACCAGGCAGACAAATGAAAATAGCCTGAATGTCCAATAATTAAGATTGTTCAGCATGTTCAAAGTGAATATGACGTTGGAATTGACCGAATTCGTCAAATGACAAGAATAATCAAAGTGATCAGAGTGATAAAACCAGCCAGACTAATCAAAATAGCCTGAATGCCCAATAATTCAGAATGTTCATCATGTTGAAACTGAATAGAACGTTGGAATTGACCGAATTCGTCAAATGGCAAGAGTATTCAAAGTGATCAGAGTGATAAAACCAGCCAGACTAATCAAAATAGCATGAATGCCCAATAATTCAGAATGTTCATCATGTTGAAACTGAACAGAACGTTGGAATTGACCGAATTCGACAAATGGCAAGAATAATCAAAGTGATCAGAGTGATAAAACAGAGTGGAATTGACCGAATTCGTCAAATGACAAGAATAATCAAAGTGATAAGAGTGATAAAACCAGGCAGACAAATGAAAATAGCCTGAATGTCCAATAATTAAGATTGTTCAGCATGTTCAAAGTGAATATGATGTTGGAATTGACCGAATTCGTCAAATGACAAGAATAATCAAAGTGATCAGAGTGATAAAACCAGCCAGACTAATCAAAATAGCCTGAATGCCCAATAATTCAGAATGTTCATCATGTTGAAAATATGACGTTGGAATTGACCGAATTCGTCAAATGGCAAGAATAATCAAAGTGATAAAACCAGCCAGACTAATCAAAATAGTCTGAATGTCCAATAATTCAGAATGTTCATCATGTTGAAACTGAATATGACGTTGGAATTGACCGAATTCGTCAAATGGCAAGAATAATCAAAGTGATCAGAGTGATAAAACAGAGTGGAATTGACCGAATTCGTCAAATGCAAGAATAATCAAAGTGATCGGAGTGATAAAACCAGGCAGACAAATGAAAATAGCCTGAATGTCCAATAATTAAGATTGTTCAGCATGTTCAAAGTGAATATGACGTTGGAATTGACCGAATTCGTCAAATGACAAGAATAATCAAAGTGATCAGAGTGATAAAACCAGCCAGACTAATCAAAATAGCCTGAATGCCCAATAATTCAGAATGTTCATCATGTTGAAACTGAATAGAACGTTGGAATTGACCGAATTCGTCAAATGGCAAGAGTATTCAAAGTGATCAGAGTGATAAAACCAGCCAGACTAATCAAAATAGCCTGAATGCCCAATAATTCAGAATGTTCATCATGTTGAAACTGAATATGACGTTGGAATTGACCGAATTCGTCAAATGACAAGAATAATCAAAGTGATCAGAGTGATAAAACCAGCCAGACAAATGAAAATAGACTGAATGTCCAATAATTAAGATTGTTCAGCATGTTCAAAGTGAATATGACGTTGGAATTGACCGAATTCGTCAAATGGCAAGAGTATTCAAAGTGATCAGAGTGATAAAACCAGCCAGGCTAATCAAAATAGCCTGAATGCCCAATAATTCAGAATGTTCATCATGTTGAAACTGAATAGAACGTTGGAATTGACCGAATTCGTCAAATGGCAAGAATAATCAAAGTGATCAGAGTGATAAAACCAGCCAGACTAATCAAAATAGCCTGAATGCCCAATAATTCAGAATGTTCATCATGTTGAAACTGAATAGACCGTTGGAATTGACCGAATTCGTCAAATGGCAAGAGTATTCAAAGTGATCAGAGTGATAAAACCAACCAGACTAATCAAAATAGCCTGAATGCCCAATAATTCAGAATGTTCATAATGTTGAAACTGAATAGAACGTTGGAATTGACCGAATTCGTCAAATGGCAAGAGTATTCAAAGTGATCAGAGTGATAAAACCAGCCAGACTAATCAAAATAGCCTGAATGCCCAATAATTCAGAATGTTCATCATGTTGAAACTGAATATGACGTTGGAATTGACCGAATTCGTCAAATGACAAGAATAATCAAAGTGATCAGAGTGATAAAACCAGGCAGACAAATGAAAATAGCCTGAATGTCCAATAATTAAGATTGTTCAGCATGTTCAAAGTGAATATGACGATGGAATTGACCGAATTCGTCAAATGACAAGAATAATCAAAGTGATCAGAGTGATAAAACCAGGCAGACAAATGAAAATAGCCTGAATGTCCAATAATTCAGAATGTTCATCATGTTGAAACTGAATAGAATGTTGGAATTGACCGAATTCGTCAAATGGAAAGAGTATTCAAAGTGATCAGAGTGATAAAACCAGCCAGACTAATCAAAATAGCCTGAATGCCCAATAATTCAGAATGTTCATCATGTTGAAACTGAATATGACGTTGTAATTGAGCGAATTCGTCAAATGAGAAAAATAATCAAAGTGATAAAACCAGGCAGACAAATGAAAATAGCCTGAATGTCCAATAATTAAGATTGTTCATGTTGAAACTGAATAGAACGTTGGAATTGACCGAATTCGTCAAATGGCAAGAGTATTCAAAGTGATCAGAGTGATAAAACCAACCAGACTAATCAAAATAGCCTGAATGCCCAATAATTCAGAATGTTCATAATGTTGAAACTGAATAGAACGTTGGAATTGACCGAATTCGTCAAATGGCAAGAGTATTCAAAGTGATCAGAGTGATAAAACCAATCAGACTAATCAAAATAGCCTGAATGCCCAATAATTCAGAATGTTCATAATGTTGAAACTGAATAGAACGTTGGAATTGACCGAATTCGTCAAATGGCAAGAGTATTCAAAGTGATCAGAGTGATAAAACCAGCCAGACTAATCAAAATAGCCTGAATGCCCAATAATTCAGAATGTTCATCATGTTGAAACTGAATATGACGTTGGAATTGACCGAATTCGTCAAATGACAAGAATAATCAAAGTGATCAGAGTGATAAAACCAGCCAGACTAATCAAAATAGCATGAATGCCCAATAATTCAGAATGTTCATCATGTTGAAACTGAACAGAACGTTGGAATTGACCGAATTCGACAAATGGCAAGAATAATCAAAGTGATCAGAGTGATAAAACAGAGTGGAATTGACCGAATTCGTCAAATGACAAGAATAATCAAAGTGATCAGAGTGATAAAACCAGGCAGACAAATGAAAATAGCCTGAATGTCCAATAATTAAGATTGTTCAGCATGTTCAAAGTGAATATGACGTTGGAATTGACCGAATTCGTCAAATGACAAGAATAATCAAAGTGATCAGAGTGATAAAACCAGCCAGACTAATCAAAATAGCCTGAATGCCCAATAATTCAGAATGTTCATCATGTTGAAACTGAATAGAACGTTGGAATTGACCGAATTCGTCAAATGGCAAGAGTATTCAAAGTGATCAGAGTGATAAAACCAGCCAGACTAATCAAAATAGCCTGAATGCCCAATAATTCAGAATGTTCATCATGTTGAAACTGAATGAACGTTGGAATTGACCGAATTCGTCAAATGACAAGAATAATCAAAGTGATCAGAGTGATAAAACCAGCCAGGCTAATCAAAATAGCCTGAATGCCCAATAATTCAGAATGTTCATAATGTTGAAACTGAATAGAACGTTGGAATTGACCGAATTCGTCAAATGGCAAGAGTATTCAAAGTGATCAGAGTGATAAAACCAGCCAGACTAATCAAAATAGCCTGAATGCCCAATAATTCAGAATGTTCATCATGTTGAAACTGAATATGACGTTGGAATTGACCGAATTCGTCAAATGACAAGAATAATCAAAGTGATCAGAGTGATAAAACCAGCCAGACTAATCAAAATAGCATGAATGCCCAATAATTCAGAATGTTCATCATGTTGAAACTGAACAGAACGTTGGAATTGACCGAATTCGACAAATGGCAAGAATAATCAAAGTGATCAGAGTGATAAAACAGAGTGGAATTGACCGAATTCGTCAAATGACAAGAATAATCAAAGTGATCAGAGTGATAAAACCAGGCAGACAAATGAAAATAGCCTGAATGTCCAATAATTAAGATTGTTCAGCATGTTCAAAGTGAATATGACGTTGGAATTGACCGAATTCGTCAAATGACAAGAATAATCAAAGTGATCAGAGTGATAAAACCAGCCAGACTAATCAAAATAGCCTGAATGCCCAATAATTCAGAATGTTCATCATGTTGAAACTGAATAGAACGTTGGAATTGACCGAATTCGTCAAATGGCAAGAGTATTCAAAGTGATCAGAGTGATAAAACCAGCCAGACTAATCAAAATAGCCTGAATGCCCAATAATTCAGAATGTTCATCATGTTGAAACTGAATGAACGTTGGAATTGACCGAATTCGTCAAATGACAAGAATAATCAAAGTGATCAGAGTGATAAAACC
Organism: Hydrotaea cyrtoneurina; assembly: GCA_958296145.1. Taxonomy (NCBI): domain Eukaryota; kingdom Metazoa; phylum Arthropoda; class Insecta; order Diptera; family Muscidae; genus Hydrotaea; species Hydrotaea cyrtoneurina. The sequence goes on from OY282513.1 coordinate 81,371,197, forward strand.
AGCCAGACTAATCAAAATAGCCTGAATGCCCAATAATTCAGAATGTTCATCATGTTGAAAATATGACGTTGGAATTGACCGAATTCGTCAAATGGCAAGAATAATCAAAGTGATCAGAGTGATAAAACCAGCCAGACTAATCAAAATAGCCTGAATGCCCAATAATTCAGAATGTTCATCATGTTGAAACTGAATAGAACGTTGGAATTGACCGAATTCGTCAAATGGCAAGAGTATTCAAAGTGATCAGAGTGATAAAACCAGCCAGACTAATCAAAATAGCCTGAATGCCCAATAATTCAGAATGTTCATCATGTTGAAAATATGACGTTGGAATTGACCGAATTCGTCAAATGGCAAGAATAATCAAAGTGATAAAACCAACCAGACTAATCAAAATAGCCTGAATGCCCAATAATTCAGAATGTTCATAATGTTGAAACTGAATAGAACGTTGGAATTGACCGAATTCGTCAAATGGCAAGAGTATTCAAAGTGATCAGAGTGATAAAACCAGCCAGACTAATCAAAATAGCCTGAATGCCCAATAATTCAGAATGTTCATCATGTTGAAACTGAATATGACGTTGGAATTGACCGAATTCGTCAAATGACAAGAATAATCAAAGTGATCAGAGTGATAAAACGAGCCAGACTAATCAAAATAGCATGAATGCCCAATAATTCAGAATGTTCATCATGTTGAAACTGAACAGAACGTTGGAATTGACCGAATTCGACAAATGGCAAGAATAATCAAAGTGATCAGAGTGATAAAACAGAGTGGAATTGACCGAATTCGTCAAATGACAAGAATAATCAAAGTGATCAGAGTGATAAAACCAGGCAGACAAATGAAAATAGCCTGAATGTCCAATAATTAAGATTGTTCAGCATGTTCAAAGTGAATATGACGTTGGAATTGACCGAATTCGTCAAATGACAAGAATAATCAAAGTGATCAGAGTGATAAAACCAGCCAGACTAATCAAAATAGCCTGAATGCCCAATAATTCAGAATGTTCATCATGTTGAAACTGAATAGAACGTTGGAATTGACCGAATTCGTCAAATGGCAAGAGTATTCAAAGTGATCAGAGTGATAAAACCAGCCAGACTAATCAAAATAGCCTGAATGCCCAATAATTCAGAATGTTCATCATGTTGAAACTGAATGAACGTTGGAATTGACCGAATTCGTCAAATGACAAGAATAATCAAAGTGATCAGAGTGATAAAACCAGCCAGGCTAATCAAAATAGCCTGAATGCCCAATAATTCAGAATGTTCATCATGTTGAAACTGAATAGAACGTTGGAATTGACCGAATTCGTCAAATGGCAAGAATAATCAAAGTGATCAGAGTGATAAAACCAGCCAGACTAATCAAAATAGCCTGAATGCCCAATAATACAGAATGTTCATCATGTTGAAACTGAATAGACCGTTGGAATTGACCGAATTCGTCAAATGGCAAGAGTATTCAAAGTGATCAGAGTGATAAAACCAACCAGACTAATCAAAATAGCCTGAATGCCCAATAATTCAGAATGTTCATAATGTTGAAACTGAATAGAACGTTGGAATTGACCGAATTCGTCAAATGGCAAGAGTATTCAAAGTGATCAGAGTGATAAAACCAGCCAGACTAATCAAAATAGCCTGAATGCCCAATAATTCAGAATGTTCATCATGTTGAAACTGAATATGACGTTGGAATTGACCGAATTCGTCAAATGACAAGAATAATCAAAGTGATCAGAGTGATAAAACCAGGCAGACAAATGAAAATAGCCTGAATGTCCAATAATTAAGATTGTTCAGCATGTTCAAAGTGAACAGAACGTTGGAATTGACCGAATTCGACAAATGGCAAGAATAATCAAAGTGATCAGAGTGATAAAACCAACCAGACTAATCAAAATAGCCTGAATGTCCAATAATTAAGATTGTTCATGTTGAAACTGAATAGAACGTTGGAATTGACCGAATTCGTCAAATGGCAAGAGTATTCAAAGTGATCAGAGTGATAAAACCAACCAGACTAATCAAAATAGCCTGAATGCCCAATAATTCAGAATGTTCATAATGTTGAAACTGAATAGAACGTTGGAATTGACCGAATTCGTCAAATGGCAAGAGTATTCAAAGTGATCAGAGTGATAAAACCAACCAGACTAATCAAAATAGCCTGAATGCCCAATAATTCAGAATGTTCATAATGTTGAAACTGAATAGAACGTTGGAATTGACCGAATTCGTCAAATGGCAAGAGTATTCAAAGTGATCAGAGTGATAAAACCAGCCAGACTAATCAAAATAGCCTGAATGCCCAATAATTCAGAATGTTCATCATGTTGAAACTGAATATGACGTTGGAATTGACCGAATTCGTCAAATGACAAGAATAATCAAAGTGATCAGAGTGATAAAACCAGCCAGACTAATCAAAATAGCATGAATGCCCAATAATTCAGAATGTTCATCATGTTGAAACTGAACAGAACGTTGGAATTGACCGAATTCGACAAATGGCAAGAATAATCAAAGTGAACAGAGTGGTAAAACAGAGTGGAATTGACCGAATTCGTCAAATGACAAGAATAATCAAAGTGATCAGAGTGATAAAACCAGGCAGACAAATGAAAATAGCCTGAATGTCCAATAATTAAGATTGTTCAGCATGTTCAAAGTGAATATGACGTTGGAATTGACCGAATTCGTCAAATGACAAGAATAATCAAAGTGATCAGAGTGATAAAACCAGCCAGACTAATCAAAATAGCCTGAATGCCCAATAATTCAGAATGTTCATCATGTTGAAACTGAATAGAACATTGGAATTGACCGAATTCGTCAAATGGCAAGAGTATTCAAAGTGATCAGAGTGATAAAACCAGCCAGACTAATCAAAATAGCCTGAATGCCCAATAATTCAGAATGTTCATCATGTTGAAACTGAATGAACGTTGGAATTGACCGAATTCGTCAAATGACAAGAATAATCAAAGTGATCAGAGTGATAAAACCAGCCAGGCTAATCAAAATAGCCTGAATGCCCAATAATTCAGAATGTTCATAATGTTGAAACTGAATAGAACGTTGGAATTGACCGAATTCGTCAAATGGCAAGAGTATTCAAAGTGATCAGAGTGATAAAACCAGCCAGACTAATCAAAATAGCCTGAATGCCCAATAATTCAGAATGTTCATCATGTTGAAACTGAATATGACGTTGGAATTGACCGAATTCGTCAAATGACAAGAATAATCAAAGTGATCAGAGTGATAAAACCAGCCAGACTAATCAAAATAGCATGAATGCCCAATAATTCAGAATGTTCATCATGTTGAAACTGAACAGAACGTTGGAATTGACCGAATTCGACAAATGGCAAGAATAATCAAAGTGATCAGAGTGATAAAACAGAGTGGAATTGACCGAATTCGTCAAATGACAAGAATAATCAAAGTGATCAGAGTGATAAAACCAGGCAGACAAATGAAAATAGCCTGAATGTCCAATAATTAAGATTGTTCAGCATGTTCAAAGTGAATATGACGTTGGAATTGACCGAATTCGTCAAATGACAAGAATAATCAAAGTGATCAGAGTGATAAAACCAGCCAGACTAATCAAAATAGCCTGAATGCCCAATAATTCAGAATGTTCATCATGTTGAAACTGAATAGAACGTTGGAATTGACCGAATTCGTCAAATGGCAAGAGTATTCAAAGTGATCAGAGTGATAAAACCAGCCAGACTAATCAAAATAGCCTGAATGCCCAATAATTCAGAATGTTCATCATGTTGAAACTGAATGAACGTTGGAATTGACCGAATTCGTCAAATGACAAGAATAATCAAAGTGATCAGAGTGATAAAACCAGCCAGGCTAATCAAAATAGCCTGAATGCCCAATAATTCAGAATGTTCATCATGTTGAAACTGAATAGAACGTTGGAATTGACCGAATTCGTCAAATGGCAAGAATAATCAAAGTGATCAGAGTGATAAAACCAGCCAGACTAATCAAAATAGCATGAATGCCCAATAATTCAGAATGTTCATCATGTTGAAACTGAACAGAACGTTGGAATTGACCGAATTCGACAAATGGCAAGAATAATCAAAGTGATCAGAGTGATAAAACAGAGTGGAATTGACCGAATTCGTCAAATGACAAGAATAATCAAAGTGATAAGAGTGATAAAACCAGGCAGACAAATGAAAATAGCCTGAATGTCCAATAATTAAGATTGTTCAGCATGTTCAAAGTGAATATGACGTTGGAATTGACCGAATTCGTCAAATGACAAGAATAATCAAAGTGATCAGAGTGATAAAACCAGCCAGACTAATCAAAATAGCCTGAATGCCCAATAATTCAGAATGTTCATCATGTTGAAAATATGACGTTGGAATTGACCGAATTCGTCAAATGGCAAGAATAATCAAAGTGATCAGAGTGATAAAACCAGCCAGACTAATCAAAATAGCCTGAATGCCCAATAATTCAGAATGTTCATCATGTTGAAACTGAATAGAACGTTGGAATTGACCGAATTCGTCAAATGGCAAGAGTATTCAAAGTGATCAGAGTGATAAAACCAGCCAGACTAATCAAAATAGCCTGAATGCCCAATAATTCAGAATGTTCATCATGTTGAAAATATGACGTTGGAATTGACCGAATTCGTCAAATGGCAAGAATAATCAAAGTGATAAAACCAACCAGACTAATCAAAATAGCCTGAATGCCCAATAATTCAGAATGTTCATAATGTTGAAACTGAATAGAACGTTGGAATTGACCGAATTCGTCAAATGGCAAGAGTATTCAAAGTGATCAGAGTGATAAAACCAGCCAGACTAATCAAAATAGCCTGAATGCCCAATAATTCAGAATGTTCATCATGTTGAAACTGAATATGACGTTGGAATTGACCGAATTCGTCAAATGACAAGAATAATCAAAGTGATCAGAGTGATAAAACGAGCCAGACTAATCAAAATAGCATGAATGCCCAATAATTCAGAATGTTCATCATGTTGAAACTGAACAGAACGTTGGAATTGACCGAATTCGACAAATGGCAAGAATAATCAAAGTGATCAGAGTGATAAAACAGAGTGGAATTGACCGAATTCGTCAAATGACAAGAATAATCAAAGTGATCAGAGTGATAAAACCAGGCAGACAAATGAAAATAGCCTGAATGTCCAATAATTAAGATTGTTCAGCATGTTCAAAGTGAATATGACGTTGGAATTGACCGAATTCGTCAAATGACAAGAATAATCAAAGTGATCAGAGTGATAAAACCAGCCAGACTAATCAAAATAGCCTGAATGCCCAATAATTCAGAATGTTCATCATGTTGAAACTGAATAGAACGTTGGAATTGACCGAATTCGTCAAATGGCAAGAGTATTCAAAGTGATCAGAGTGATAAAACCAGCCAGACTAATCAAAATAGCCTGAATGCCCAATAATTCAGAATGTTCATCATGTTGAAACTGAATGAACGTTGGAATTGACCGAATTCGTCAAATGACAAGAATAATCAAAGTGATCAGAGTGATAAAACCAGCCAGGCTAATCAAAATAGCCTGAATGCCCAATAATTCAGAATGTTCATCATGTTGAAAATATGACGTTGGAATTGACCGAATTCGTCAAATGGCAAGAATAATCAAAGTGATCAGAGTGATAAAACCAGCCAGACTAATCAAAATAGCCTGAATGCCCAATAATTCAGAATGTTCATCATGTTGAAAATGAATAGACCGTTGGAATTGACCGAATTCGTCAAATGGCAAGAGTATTCAAAGTGATCAGAGTGATAAAACCAACCAGACTAATCAAAATAGCCTGAATGCCCAATAATTCAGAATGTTCATAATGTTGAAACTGAATAGAACGTTGGAATTGACCGAATTCGTCAAATGGCAAGAGTATTCAAAGTGATCAGAGTGATAAAACCAGCCAGACTAATCAAAATAGCCTGAATGCCCAATAATTCAGAATGTTCATCATGTTGAAACTGAATATGACGTTGGAATTGACCGAATTCGTCAAATGACAAGAATAATCAAAGTGATCAGAGTGATAAAACCAGGCAGACAAATGAAAATAGCCTGAATGTCCAATAATTAAGATTGTTCAGCATGTTCAAAGTGAATATGACGATGGAATTGACCGAATTCGTCAAATGACAAGAATAATCAAAGTGATCAGAGTGATAAAACCAGGCAGACAAATGAAAATAGCCTGAATGTCCAATAATTCAGAATGTTCATCATGTTGAAACTGAATAGAATGTTGGAATTGACCGAATTCGTCAAATGGCAAGAGTATTCAAAGTGATCAGAGTGATAAAACCAGCCAGACTAATCAAAATAGCCTGAATGCCCAATAATTCAGAATGTTCATCATGTTGAAACTGAATATGACGTTGTAATTGAGCGAATTCGTCAAATGAGAAAAATAATCAAAGTGATAAAACCAGGCAGACAAATGAAAATAGCCTGAATGTCCAATAATTAAGATTGTTCATGTTGAAACTGAATAGAACGTTGGAATTGACCGAATTCGTCAAATGGCAAGAGTATTCAAAGTGATCAGAGTGATAAAACCAACCAGACTAATCAAAATAGCCTGAATGCCCAATAATTCAGAATGTTCATAATGTTGAAACTGAATAGAACGTTGGAATTGACCGAATTCGTCAAATGGCAAGAGTATTCAAAGTGATCAGAGTGATAAAACCAACCAGACTAATCAAAATAGCCTGAATGCCCAATAATTCAGAATGTTCATAATGTTGAAACTGAATAGAACGTTGGAATTGACCGAATTCGTCAAATGGCAACAGTATTCAAAGTGATCAGAGTGATAAAACCAGCCAGACTAATCAAAATAGCCTGAATGCCCAATAATTCAGAATGTTCATCATGTTGAAACTGAATATGACGTTGGAATTGACCGAATTCGTCAAATGACAAGAATAATCAAAGTGATCAGAGTGATAAAACCAGCCAGACTAATCAAAATAGCATGAATGCCCAATAATTCAGAATGTTCATCATGTTGAAACTGAACAGAACGTTGGAATTGACCGAATTCGACAAATGGCAAGAATAATCAAAGTGATCAGAGTGATAAAACAGAGTGGAATTGACCGAATTCGTCAAATGACAAGAATAATCAAAGTGATCAGAGTGATAAAACGAGCCAGACTAATCAAAATAGCATGAATGCCCAATAATTCAGAATGTTCATCATGTTGAAACTGAACAGAACGTTGGAATTGACCGAATTCGACAAATGGCAAGAATAATCAAAGTGATCAGAGTGATAAAACAGAGTGGAATTGACCGAATTCGTCAAATGACAAGAATAATCAAAGTGATCAGAGTGATAAAACCAGGCAGACAAATGAAAATAGCCTGAATGTCCAATAATTAAGATTGTTCAGCATGTTCAAAGTGAATATGACGTTGGAATTGACCGAATTCGTCAAATGACAAGAATAATCAAAGTGATCAGAGTGATAAAACCAGCCAGACTAATCAAAATAGCCTGAATGCCCAATAATTCAGAATGTTCATCATGTTGAAACTAAATAGAACGTTGGAATTGACCGAATTCGTCAAATGGCAAGAGTATTCAAAGTGATCAGAGTGATAAAACCAGCCAGACTAATCAAAATAGCCTGAATGCCCAATAATTCAGAATGTTCATCATGTTGAAACTGAATGAACGTTGGAATTGACCGAATTCGTCAAATGACAAGAATAATCAAAGTGATCAGAGTGATAAAACCAGCCAGGCTAATCAAAATAGCCTGAATGCCCAATAATTCAGAATGTTCATCATGTTGAAACTGAATAGAACGTTGGAATTGACCGAATTCGTCAAATGGCAAGAATAATCAAAGTGATCAGAGTGATAAAACCAGCCAGACTAATCAAAATAGCCTGAATGCCCAATAATTCAGAATGTTCATCATGTTGAAAATGAATAGACCGTTGGAATTGACCGAATTCGTCAAATGGCAAGAGTATTCAAAGTGATCAGAGTGATAAAACCAACCAGACTAATCAAAATAGCCTGAATGCCCAATAATTCAGAATGTTCATAATGTTGAAACTGAATAGAACGTTGGAATTGACCGAATTCGTCAAATGGCAAGAGTATTCAAAGTGATCAGAGTGATAAAACCAGCCAGACTAATCAAAATAGCCTGAATGCCCAATAATTCAGAATGTTCATCATGTTGAAACTGAATATGACGTTGTAATTGAGCGAATTCGTCAAATGAGAAAAATAATCAAAGTGATAAAACCAGGCAGACAAATGAAAATAGCCTGAATGTCCAATAATTAAGATTGTTCATGTTGAAACTGAATAGAACGTTGGAATTGACCGAATTCGTCAAATGGCAAGAGTATTCAAAGTGATCAGAGTGATAAAACCAGCCAGACTAATCAAAATAGCCTGAATGCCCAATAATTCAGAATGTTCATCATGTTGAAACTGAATATGACGTTGTAATTGAGCGAATTCGTCAAATGAGAAAAATAATCAAAGTGATAAAACCAGGCAGACAAATGAAAATAGCCTGAATGTCCAATAATTCAGATTGTTCATGTTGAAACTGAATAGAACGTTGGAATTGACCGAATTCGTCAAATGGCAAGAGTATTCAAAGTGATCAGAGTGATAAAACCAACCAGACTAATCAAAATAGCCTGAATGCCCAATAATTCAGAATGTTCATCATGTTGAAACTGAATATGACGTTGTAATTGAGCGAATTCGTCAAATGAGAAAAATAATCAAAGTGATAAAACCAGGCAGACAAATGAAAATAGCCTGAATGTCCAATAATTAAGATTGTTCATGTTGAAACTGAATAGAACGTTGGAATTGACCGAATTCGTCAAATGGCAAGAGTATTCAAAGTGATCAGAGTGATAAAACCAACCAGACTAATCAAAATAGCCTGAATGCCCAATAATTCAGAATGTTCATAATGTTGAAACTGAATAGAACGTTGGAATTGACCGAATTCGTCAAATGGCAAGAGTATTCAAAGTGATCAGAGTGATAAAACCAACCAGACTAATCAAAATAGCCTGAATGCCCAATAATTCAGAATGTTCATAATGTTGAAACTGAATAGAACGTTGGAATTGACCGAATTCGTCAAATGGCAACAGTATTCAAAGTGATCAGAGTGATAAAACCAGCCAGACTAATCAAAATAGCCTGAATGCCCAATAATTCAGAATGTTCATCATGTTGAAACTGAATATGACGTTGGAATTGACCGAATTCGTCAAATGACAAGAATAATCAAAGTGATCAGAGTGATAAAACCAGCCAGACTAATCAAAATAGCATGAATGCCCAATAATTCAGAATGTTCATCATGTTGAAACTGAACAGAACGTTGGAATTGACCGAATTCGACAAATGGCAAGAATAATCAAAGTGATCAGAGTGATAAAACAGAGTGGAATTGACCGAATTCGTCAAATGACAAGAATAATCAAAGTGATCAGAGTGATAAAACCAGGCAGACAAATGAAAATAGCCTGAATGTCCAATAATTAAGATTGTTCAGCATGTTCAAAGTGAATATGACGTTGGAATTGACCGAATTCGTCAAATGACAAGAATAATCAAAGTGATCAGAGTGATAAAACCAGCCAGACTAATCAAAATAGCCTGAATGCCCAATAATTCAGAATGTTCATCATGTTGAAACTGAATAGAACGTTGGAATTGACCGAATTCGTCAAATGGCAAGAGTATTCAAAGTGATCAGAGTGATAAAACCAGCCAGACTAATCAAAATAGCCTGAATGCCCAATAATTCAGAATGTTCATCATGTTGAAAATATGACGTTGGAATTGACCGAATTCGTCAAATGGCAAGAATAATCAAAGTGATAAAACCAGCCAGACTAATCAAAATAGTCTGAATGTCCAATAATTCAGAATGTTCATCATGTTGAAACTGAATATGACGTTGGAATTGACCGAATTCGTCAAATGACAAGAATAATCAAAGTGATCAGAGTGATAAAACCAGCCAGACTAATCAAAATAGCCTGAATGCCCAATAATTCAGAATGTTCATCATGTTGAAACTGAATAGAACGTTGGAATTGACCGAATTCGTCAAATGGCAAGAGTATTCAAAGTGATCAGAGTGATAAAACCAGCCAGACTAATCAAAATAGCCTGAATAATTCAGAATGTTCATCATGTTGAAACTGAATATGACGTTGGAATTGACCGAATTCGTCAAATGACAAGAATAATCAAAGTGATCAGAGTGATAAAACCAGCCAGACAAATGAAAATAGACTGAATGTCCAATAATTAAGATTGTTCAGCATGTTCAAAGTGAATATGACGTTGGAAATGACCGAATTCGTCAATTGGCAAGAATAATCAAAGTGATCAGAGTGATAAAACCAGCCAGACTAATCAAAATAGACTGAATGCCCAATAATTCAGAATGTTCATCATGTTGAAACTGAATAGAACGTTGGAATTGACCGAATTCGTCAAATGGCAAGAGTATTCAAAGTGATCAGAGTGATAAAACCAGCCAGACTAATCATAATAGCCTGAATGCCCAATAATTCAGAATGTTCATCATGTTGAAACTGAATAGACCGTTGGAATTGACCGAATTCGTCAAATGGCAAGAGTATTCAAAGTGATCAGAGTGATAAAACCAGCCAGACTAATCATAATAGCCTGAATGCCCAATAATTCAGAATGTTCATCATGTTGAAACTGAATAGACCGTTGGAATTGACCGAATTCGTCAAATGACAAGAATAATCAAAGTGATCAGAGTGATAAAACCAGGCAGACAAATGAAAATAGCCTGAATGTCCAATAATTCAGAATGTTCATCATGTTGAAACTGAATATGACGTTGGAATTGACCGAATTCGTCAAATGACAAGAATAATCAAAGTGATCAGAGTGATAAAACCAGCCAGACTAATCAAAATAGCCTGAATGCCCAATAATTCAGAATGTTCATCATGTTGAAACTGAATAGAACGTTGGAATTGACCGAATTCGTCAAATGGCAAGAGTATTCAAAGTGATCAGAGTGATAAAACCAGCCAGACTAATCAAAATAGCCTGAATGCCCAATAATTCAGAATGTTCATCATGTTGAAACTGAATAGAACGTTGGAATTGACCGAATTCGTCAAATGGCAAGAATAATCAAAGTGATCAGAGTGATAAAACAGAGTGGAATTGACCGAATTCGTCAAATGACAAGAATAATCAAAGTGATCAGAGTGATAAAACCAGGCAGACAAATGAAAATAGCCTGAATGTCCAATAATTAAGATTGTTCAGCATGTTCAAAGTGAATATGACGTTGGAATTGACCGAATTCGTCAAATGACAAGAATAATCAAAGTGATCAGAGTGATAAAACCAGCCAGACTAATCAAAATAGCCTGAATGCCCAATAATTCAGAATGTTCATCATGTTGAAACTGAATAGAACGTTGGAATTGACCGAATTCGTCAAATGGCAAGAGTATTCAAAGTGATCAGAGTGATAAAACCAGCCAGACTAATCAAAATAGCCTGAATGCCCAATAATTCAGAATGTTCATCATGTTGAAAATATGACGTTGGAATTGACTGAATTCGTCAAATGGCAAGAATAATCAAAGTGATAAAACCAGCCAGACTAATCAAAATAGTCTGAATGTCCAATAATTCAGAATGTTCATCATGTTGAAACTGAATATGACGTTGGAATTGACCGAATTCGTCAAATGACAAGAATAATCAAAGTGATCAGAGTGATAAAACCAGGCAGACAAATGAAAATAGCCTGAATGTCCAATAATTAAGATTGTTCAGCATGTTCAAAGTGAATATGACGTTGGAATTGACCGAATTCGTCAAATGACAAGAATAATCAAAGTGATCAGAGTGATAAAACCAGCCAGACTAATCATAATAGCCTGAATGCCCAATAATTCAGAATGTTCATCATGTTGAAACTGAATAGACCGTTGGAATTGACCGAATTCGTCAAATGACAAGAATAATCAAAGTGATCAGAGTGATAAAACCAGGCAGACAAATGAAAATAGCCTGAATGTCCAATAATTCAGAATGTTCATCATGTTGAAACTGAATATGACGTTGGAATTGACCGAATTCGTCAAATGACAAGAATAATCAAAGTGATCAGAGTGATAAAACCAGCCAGACTAATCAAAATAGCCTGAATGCCCAATAATTCAGAATGTTCATCATGTTGAAACTGAATAGAACGTTGGAATTGACCGAATTCGTCAAATGGCAAGAGTATTCAAAGTGATCAGAGTGATAAAACCAGCCAGACTAATCAAAATAGCCTGAATGCCCAATAATTCAGAATGTTCATCATGTTGAAAATATGACGTTGGAATTGACCGAATTCGTCAAATGGCAAGAATAATCAAAGTGATCAGAGTGATAAAACAGAGTGGAATTGACCGAATTCGTCAAATGACAAGAATAATCAAAGTGATCAGAGTGATAAAACCAGGCAGACAAATGAAAATAGCCTGAATGTCCAATAATTAAGATTGTTCAGCATGTTCAAAGTGAATATGACGTTGGAATTGACCGAATTCGTCAAATGACAAGAATAATCAAAGTGATCAGAGTGATAAAACCAGCCAGACTAATCAAAATAGCCTGAATGCCCAATAATTCAGAATGTTCATCATGTTGAAACTGAATAGAACGTTGGAATTGACCGAATTCGTCAAATGGCAAGAGTATTCAAAGTGATCAGAATGATAAAACCAGCCAGACTAATCAAAATAGCCTGAATGCCCAATAATTCAGAATGTTCATCATGTTGAAAATATGACGTTGGAATTGACCGAATTCGTCAAATGGCAAGAATAATCAAAGTGATAAAACCAGCCAGACTAATCAAAATAGTCTGAATGTCCAATAATTCAGAATGTTCATCATGTTGAAACTGAATATGACGTTGGAATTGACCGAATTCGTCAAATGACAAGAATAATCAAAGTGATCAGAGTGATAAAACCAGGCAGACAAATGAAAATAGCCTGAATGTCCAATAATTCAGAATGTTCATCATGTTGAAACTGAATAGAATGTTGGAATTGACCGAATTCGTCAAATGGCAAGAGTATTCAAAGTGATCAGAGTGATAAAACCAGCCAGACTAATCGAAATAGCCTGAATGCCCAATAATTCAGAATGTTCATCATGTTGAAACTGAATATGACGTTGTAATTGAGCGAATTCGTCAAATGAGAAGAATAATCAAAGTGATAAAACCAGGCAGACAAATGAAAATAGCCTGAATGTCCAATAATTAAGATTGTTCATGTTGAAACTGAATAGAACGTTGGAATTGACCGAATTCGTCAAATGGCAAGAGTATTCAAAGTGATCAGAGTGATAAAACCAACCAGACTAATAAAAATAGCCTGAATGCCCAATAATTCAGAATGTTCATAATGTTGAAACTGAATAGAACGTTGGAATTGACCGAATTCGTCAAATGGCAAGAGTATTCAAAGTGATCAGAGTGATAAAACCAACCAGACTAATCAAAATAGCCTGAATGCCCAATAATTCAGAATGTTCATAATGTTGAAACTGAATAGAACGTTGGAATTGACCGAATTCGTCAAATGGCAAGAGTATTCAAAGTGATCAGAGTGATAAAACCAGCCAGACTAATCAAAATAGCCTGAATGCCCAATAATTCAGAATGTTCATCATGTTGAAACTGAATATGACGTTGGAATTGACCGAATTCGTCAAATGACAAGAATAATCAAAGTGATCAGAGTGATAAAACAGAGTGGAATTGACCGAATTCGTCAAATGACAAGAATAATCAAAGTGATAAAACCAGGCAGACAAATGAAAATAGCCTGAATGTCCAATAATTAAGATTGTTCAGCATGTTCAAAGTGAATATGACGTTGGAATTGACCGAATTCGTCAAATGACAAGAATAATCAAAGTGATCAGAGTGATAAAACCAGCCAGACTAATCAAAATAGCATGAATGCCCAATAATTCAGAATGTTCATCATGTTGAAACTGAACAGAACGTTGGAATTGACCGAATTCGTCAAATGGCAAGAATAATCAAAGTGATAAAACCAGCCAGACTAATCAAAATAGCCTGAATGCCCAATAATTCAGAATGTTCATCATGTTGAAACTGAATAGAACGTTGGAATTGACCGAATTCGTCAAATGGCAAGAGTATTCAAAGTGATCAGAGTGATAAAACCAGCCAGACTAATCAAAATAGCCTGAATGCCCAATAATTCAGAATGTTCATCATGTTGAAAATATGACGTTGGAATTGACCGAATTCGTCAAATGGCAAGAATAATCAAAGTGATAAAACCAGCCAGACTAATCAAAATAGTCTGAATGTCCAATAATTCAGAATGTTCATCATGTTGAAACTGAATATGACGTTGGAATTGACCGAATTCGTCAAATGACAAGAATAATCAAAGTGATCAGAGTGATAAAACCAGGCAGACAAATGAAAATAGCCTGAATGTCCAATAATTAAGATTGTTCAGCATGTTCAAAGTGAATATGACGTTGGAATTGACCGAATTCGTCAAATGACAAGAATAATCAAAGTGATCAGAGTGATAAAACCAGCCAGACTAATCAAAATAGCCTGAATGCCCAATAATTCAGAATGTTCATCATGTTGAAACTGAATAGAACGTTGGAATTGACCGAATTCGTCAAATGGCAAGAGTATTCAAAGTGATCAGAGTGATAAAACCAGCCAGACTAATCAAAATAGCCTGAATGCCCAATAATTCAGAATGTTCATCATGTTGAAACTGAATATGACGTTGGAATTGACCGAATTCGTCAAATGACAAGAATAATCAAAGTGATCAGAGTGATAAAACCAGCCAGACAAATGAAAATAGACTGAATGTCCAATAATTAAGATTGTTCAGCATGTTCAAAGTGAATATGACGTTGGAAATGACCGAATTCGTCAATTGGCAAGAATAATCAAAGTGATCAGAGTGATAAAACCAGCCAGACTAATCAAAATAGACTGAATGCCCAATAATTCAGAATGTTCATCATGTTGAAACTGAATAGAACGTTGGAATTGACCGAATTCGTCAAATGGCAAGAGTATTCAAAGTGATCAGAGTGATAAAACCAGCCAGACTAATCATAATAGCCTGAATGCCCAATAATTCAGAATGTTCATCATGTTGAAACTGAATAGACCGTTGGAATTGACCGAATTCGTCAAATGACAAGAATAATCAAAGTGATCAGAGTGATAAAACCAGGCAGACAAATGAAAATAGCCTGAATGTCCAATAATTCAGAATGTTCATCATGTTGAAACTGAATATGACGTTGGAATTGACCGAATTCGTCAAATGACAAGAATAATCAAAGTGATCAGAGTGATAAAACCAGCCAGACTAATCAAAATAGCCTGAATGCCCAATAATTCAGAATGTTCATCATGTTGAAACTGAATAGACCGTTGGAATTGACCGAATTCGTCAAATGGCAAGAGTATTCAAAGTGATCAGAGTGATAAAACCAGCCAGACTAATCAAAATAGCCTGAATGCCCAATAATTCAGAATGTTCATCATGTTGAAACTGAATATGACGTTGGAATTGACCGAATTCGTCAAATGACAAGAATAATCAAAGTGATCAGAGTGATAAAACCAGCCAGACTAATCAAAATAGCCTGAATGCCCAATAATTCAGAATGTTCATCATGTTGAAAATATGACGTTGGAATTGACCGAATTCGTCAAATGGCAAGAATAATCAAAGTGATCATAGTGATAAAACCAGCCAGATAAATGAAAATAGCCTGAATGTCCAATAATTCAGAATGTTCATCATGTTGAAACTGAATAGAACGTTGGAATTGACCGAATTCGTCAATTGGCAAGAATAATCAAAGTGATCAGAGTGATAAAACCAGCCAGACTAATCAAAATAGCCTGAATGCCCAATAATTCAGAATGTTCATCATGTTGAAACTGAACAGAACGTTGGAATTGACCGAATTCGTCAAATGGCAAGAATAATCAAAGTGATCAGGGTGATAAAACCAGCCAGACTAATCAAAATAGCCTGAATGCCCAATAATTCAGAATGTTCATCATGTTGAAACTGAATAGAACGTTGGAATTGACCGAATTCGTCAAATGACAAGAATAATCAAAGTGATCAGAGGGATAAAACCAGCCAGTCTAATCAAAATAGCATGAATGCCCAATAATTCAGAATGTTCATCATGTTGAAACTGAACAGAACGTTGGAATTGACCGAATTCGTCAAATGGCAAGAATAATCAAAGTGATCAGAGTGATAAAACCAGCCAGACTAATCAAAATAGCCTGAATGCCCAATAATTCAGAATGTTCATCATGTTGAAACTGAATAGAACGTTGGAATTGACCGAATTCGTCAAATGACAAGAATAATCAAAGTGATCGGAGTGATAAAACCAGGCAGACAAATGAAAATAGCCTGAATGTCCAATAATTAAGATTGTTCAGCATGTTCAAAGTGAATATGACGTTGGAATTGACCGAATTCGTCAATTGGCAAGAATAATCAAAGTGATCAGAGTGATAAAACCAGCCAGACTAATCAAAAAAGCCTGAATGCCCAATAATTCAGAATGTTCATCATGTTGAAACTGAACAGAACGTTGGAATTGACCGAATTCGTCAAATGGCAAGAATAATCAAAGTGATCAGAGTGATAAAACCAGCCAGACTAATCAAAATAGCCTGAATGCCCAATAATTCAGAATGTTCATCATGTTGAAACTGAATAGAACGTTGGAATTGACCGAATTCGTCAAATGACAAGAATAATCAAAGTGATCAGAGTGATCAGAGTGATAAAACCAGGCAGACAAATGAAAATAGCCTGAATGTCCAATAATTAAGATTGTTCAGCATGTTCAAAGTGAATATGACGTTGGAATTGACCGAATTCGTCAAATGACAAGAATAATCAAAGTGATCAGAGTGATAAAACCAGCCAGACTAATCAAAATAGCCTGAATGCCCAATAATTCAGAATGTTCATCATGTTGAAACTGAATAGAACGTTGGAATTGACCGAATTCGTCAAATGGCAAGAGTATTCAAAGTGATCAGAGTGATAAAACCAGCCAGACTAATCAAAATAGCCTGAATGCCCAATAATTCAGAATGTTCATCATGTTGAAACTGAATATGACGATGGAATTGACCGAATTCGTCAAATGACAAGAATAATCAAAGTGATCAGAGTGATAAAACCAGCCAGACAAATGAAAATAGACTGAATGTCCAATAATTAAGATTGTTCAGCATGTTCAAAGTGAATATGACGTTGGAAATGACCGAATTCGTCAATTGGCAAGAATAATCAAAGTGATCAGAGTGATAAAACCAGCCAGACTAATCAAAATAGACTGAATGCCCAATAATTCAGAATGTTCATCATGTTGAAACTGAATAGAACGTTGGAATTGACCGAATTCGTCAAATGGCAAGAGTATTCAAAGTGATCAGAGTGATAAAACCAGCCAGACTAATCATAATAGCCTGAATGCCCAATAATTCAGAATGTTCATCATGTTGAAACTGAATAGACCGTTGGAATTGACCGAATTCGTCAAATGGCAAGAGTATTCAAAGTGATCAGAGTGATAAAACCAGCCAGACTAATCAAAATAGCATGAATGCCCAATAATTCAGAATGTTCATCATGTTGAAACTGAACAGAACGTTGGAATTGACCGAATTCGTCAAATGGCAAGAATAATCAAAGTGATCAGAGTGATAAAACCAGCCAGACTAATCAAAATAGCCTGAATGCCCAATAATTCAGAATGTTCATCATGTTGAAAATATGACGTTGGAATTGACCGAATTCGTCAAATGGCAAGAATAATCAAAGTGATCATAGTGATAAAACCAGCCAGATAAATGAAAATAGCCTGAATGTCCACTAATTAAGATTGTTCAGCATGTTCAAAGTGAATATGACGTTGGAATTGACCGAATTCGTCAATTGGCAAGAATAATCAAAGTGATCAGAGTGATAAAACCAGCCAGACTAATCAAAATAGCCTGAATGCCCAATAATTCAGAATGTTCATCATGTTGAAACTGAACAGAACGTTGGAATTGACCGAATTCGTCAAATGGCAAAAATAATCAAAGTGATCAGAGTGATAAAACCAGCCAGACTAATCAAAATAGCCTGAATGCCCAATAATTCAGAATGTTCATCATGTTGAAACTGAATAGAACGTTGGAATTGACCGAATTCGTCAAATGACAAGAATAATCAAAGTGATCAGAGGGATAAAACCAGCCAGTCTAATCAAAATAGCATGAATGCCCAATAATTCAGAATGTTCATCATGTTGAAACTGAACAGAACGTTGGAATTGACCGAATTCGTCAAATGGCAAGAATAATCAAAGTGATAAAACCAGCCAGACTAATCAAAATAGCCTGAATGCCCAATAATTCAGAATGTTCATCATGTTGAAACTGAATATGACGTTGGAATTGACCGAATTCGTCAAATGACAAGAATAATCAAAGTGATCAGAGTGATAAAACCAGGCAGACAAATGAAAATAGCTTGAATGTCCAATAATTAAGATTGTTCAGCATGTTCAAAGTGAATATGACGTTGGAATTGACCGAATTCGTCAAATGACAAGAATAATCAAAGTGATCAGAGTGATAAAACCAGCCAGACTAATCAAAATAGCCTGAATGCCCAATAATTCAGAATGTTCATCATGTTGAAACTGAACAGAACGTTGGAATTGACCGAATTCGTCAAATGGCAAGAATAATCAAAGTGATCAGAGTGATAAAACCAGCCAGACTAATCAAAATAGCCTGAATGCCCAATAATTCAGAATGTTCATCATGTTGAAACTGAATATGACGTTAGAATTGACCGAATTCGTCAAATGGCATGCATAATCAAAGTGATAAAACCAACCAGACAAATCAAAATAGTCTGAATGTCCAATAATTCAGATTGTTCAGCATGTTCAAAGTGAATATGACGTCGGAATTGACCGAATTCGTCAAATGGCAAGAATAATCAAGTGATCAGAGTGATAAAATCAGCCAGACAAATGAAAATAGCCTGAATGTCCAATAATTCAGATTGTTCAGCATGTTCAAAGTGAATATGACGTTGGAATTGACCGAATTCGTCAAATGACAAGAATAATCAAAGTGATCAGAGTGATAAAACCAGCCAGACAAATGAAAATAGCCTGAATGTCCAATAATTCAGAATGTTCATCATGTTGAAACTGACCGAATTCGTCAAATGGCAAGAGTATTCAAAGTGATCAGAGTGATAAAACCAGCCAGACTAATCAAAATAGCCTGAATGCCCAATAATTCAGAATGTTCATAATGTTGAAACTGAACAGAACGTTGGAATTGACCGAATTCGTCAAATGGCAAGAGTATTCAAAGTGATCAGAGTGATAAAACCAGGCAGACAAATGAAAATAGCCTGAATGTCCAATAATTAAGATTGTTCAGCATGTTCAAAGTGAATATGACGTTGGAATTGACCGAATTCGTCAAATGACAAGAATAATCAAAGTGATCACAGTGATAAAACCAGCCAGACTAATCAAAATAGCCTGAATACCCAATAATTCAGAATGTTCATCATGTTGAAACTGAATAGAACGTTGGAATTGACCGAATTCGTCAAATGGCAAGAGTATTCAAAGTGATCAGAGTGATAAAACCAGCCAGACTAATCAAAATAGCATGAATGCCCAATAATTCAGAATGTTCATCATGTTGAAACTGAACAGAACGTTGGAATTGACCGAATTCGTCAAATGGCAAGAATAATCAAAGTGATCAGAGTGATAAAACAGAGTGGAATTGACCGAATTCGTCAAATGACAAGAATAATCAAAGTGATCAGAGTGATAAAACCAGCCAGACTAATCAAAATAGCCTGAATGCCCAATAATTCAGAATGTTCATCATGTTGAAACTGAATAGAACGTTGGAATTGACCGAATTCGTCAAATGGCAAGAGTATTCAAAGTGATCAGAGTGATAAAACCAGCCAGACTCATCAAAATAGCCTGAATGCCCAATAATTCAGAATGTTCATCATGTTGAAAATATGACGTTGGAATTGACCGAATTCGTCAAATGGCAAGAATAATCAAAGTGATAAAACCAGCCAGACTAATCAAAATAGCCTGAATGCCCAATAATTCAGAATGTTCATCATGTTGAAACTGAATATGACGTTGGAATTGACCGAATTCGTCAAATGACAAGAATAATCAAAGTGATCAGAGTGATAAAACCAGGCAGACAAATGAAAATAGCTTGAATGTCCAATAATTAAGATTGTTCAGCATGTTCAAAGTGAATATGACGTTGGAATTGACCGAATTCGTCAAATGACAAGAATAATCAAAGTGATCAGAGTGATAAAACCAGCCAGACTAATCAAAATAGCCTGAATGCCCAATAATTCAGAATGTTCATCATGTTGAAACTGAACAGAACGTTGGAATTGACCGAATTCGTCAAATGGCAAGAATAATCAAAGTGATCAGAGTGATAAAACCAGCCAGACTAATCAAAATAGCCTGAATGCCCAATAATTCAGAATGTTCATCATGTTGAAACTGAATATGACGTTAGAATTGACCGAATTCGTCAAATGGCATGCATAATCAAAGTGATAAAACCAACCAGACAAATCAAAATAGTCTGAATGTCCAATAATTCAGATTGTTCAGCATGTTCAAAGTGAATATGACGTCGGAATTGACCGAATTCGTCAAATGGCAAGAATAATCAAGTGATCAGAGTGATAAAATCAGCCAGACAAATGAAAATAGCCTGAATGTCCAATAATTCAGATTGTTCAGCATGTTCAAAGTGAATATGACGTTGGAATTGACCGAATTCGTCAAATGACAAGAATAATCAAAGTGATCAGAGTGATAAAACCAGCCAGACAAATGAAAATAGCCTGAATGTCCAATAATTCAGAATGTTCATCATGTTGAAACTGACCGAATTCGTCAAATGGCAAGAGTATTCAAAGTGATCAGAGTGATAAAACCAGCCAGACTAATCAAAATAGCCTGAATGCCCAATAATTCAGAATGTTCATAATGTTGAAACTGAACAGAACGTTGGAATTGACCGAATTCGTCAAATGGCAAGAGTATTCAAAGTGATCAGAGTGATAAAACCAGGCAGACAAATGAAAATAGCCTGAATGTCCAATAATTAAGATTGTTCAGCATGTTCAAAGTGAATATGACGTTGGAATTGACCGAATTCGTCAAATGACAAGAATAATCAAAGTGATCACAGTGATAAAACCAGCCAGACTAATCAAAATAGCCTGAATGCCCAATAATTCAGAATGTTCATCATGTTGAAACTGAATAGAACGTTGGAATTGACCGAATTCGTCAAATGGCAAGAGTATTCAAAGTGATCAGAGTGATAAAACCAGCCAGACTAATCAAAATAGCATGAATGCCCAATAATTCAGAATGTTCATCATGTTGAAACTGAACAGAACGTTGGAATTGACCGAATTCGTCAAATGGCAAGAATAATCAAAGTGATCAGAGTGATAAAACAGAGTGGAATTGACCGAATTCGTCAAATGACAAGAATAATCAAAGTGATCAGAGTGATAAAACCAGCCAGACTAATCAAAATAGCCTGAATGCCCAATAATTCAGAATGTTCATCATGTTGAAACTGAATAGAACGTTGGAATTGACCGAATTCGTCAAATGGCAAGAGTATTCAAAGTGATCAGAGTGATAAAACCAGCCAGACTCATCAAAATAGCCTGAATGCCCAATAATTCAGAATGTTCATCATGTTGAAAATATGACGTTGGAATTTACCGAATTCGTCAAATGGCAAGAATAATCAAAGTGATAAAACCAACCAGACAAATCAAAATAGTCCAATAATTCAGATTGTTCAGTATGTTCAAAGTGAATATGACGTTGGAATTGACCGAATTCGTCAAATGGAAAGAATAATCAAAGTGATCAGAGTGATAAAACCAGCCAGACAAATGAAAATAGACTGAATGTCCAATAATTCAGATTGTTCAGCATGTTCAAAGTGAATATGACGTTGGAAATGACCGAATTCGTCAATTGGCAAGAATAATCAAAGTGATCAGAGTGATAAAACCAGCCAGACTAATCAAAATAGACTGAATGCCCAATAATTCAGAATGTTCTTCATGTTGAAACTGAATAGAACGTTGGAATTGACCGAATTCGTCAAATGGCAAGAGTATTGAAAGTGATCAGAGTGATAAAACCAACCAGACTAATCAAAATAGCCTGAATGCCCAATAATTCAGAATGTTCATCATGTTGAAACTGAATAGAACGTTGGAATTGACCGAATTCGTCAAATGGCAAGAGTATTCAAAGTGATCAGAGTGATAAAACCAGCCAGACTAATCAAAATAGCCTGAATGCCCAATAATTCAGAATGTTCTTCATGTTGAAACTGAATAGAACGTTGGAATTGACCGAATTCGTCAAATGGCAATAGTATTGAAAGTGATCAGAGTGATAAAACCAACCAGACTAATCAAAATAGCCTGAATGCCCAATAATTCAGAATGTTCATCATGTTCAAAGTGAATATGACGTTGGAATTGACCGAATTCGTCAAATGACAAGAATAATCAAAGTGATCAGAGTGATAAAACCAGCCAGACTAATCAAAATAGCCTGAATGCCCAATAATTCAGAATGTTCATCATGTTGAAACTGAATAGAACGTTGGAATTGACCGAATTCGTCAAATGGCAAGAGTATTCAAAGTGATCAGAGTGATAAAACCAACCAGACTAATCAAAATAGCCTGAATGCCCAATAATTCAGAATGTTCATAATGTTGAAACTGAATAGAACGTTGGAATTGACCGAATTCGTCAAATGGCAAGAGTATTCAAAGTGATAAAACCAGCCAGACTAATCAAAATAGCCTGAATGCCCAATAATTCAGAATGTTCATCATGTTGAAACTGAATATGACGTTGGAATTGACCGAATTCGTCAAATGACAAGAATAATCAAAGTGATCAGAGTGATAAAACCAGGCAGACAAATGAAAATAGCCTGAATGTCCAATAATTAAGATTGTTCAGCATGTTCAAAGTGAATATGACGTTGGAATTGACCGAATTCGTCAAATGACAAGAATAATCAAAGTGATCAGAGTGATAAAACCAGCCAGACTAATCAAAATAGCCTGAATGCCCAATAATTCAGAATGTTCATCATGTTGAAACTGAATAGAACGTTGGAATTGACCGAATTCGTCAAATGGCAAGAGTATTCAAAGTGATCAGAGTGATAAAACCAGCCAGACTAATCAAAATAGCATGAATGCCGAATAATTCAGAATGTTCATCATGTTGAAACTTAACAGAACGTTGGAATTGACCGAATTCGACAAATGGCAAGAATAATCAAAGTGATCAGAGTGATAAAACAGAGTGGAATTGACCGAATTCGTCAAATGACAAGAATAATCAAAGTGATCAGAGTGATAAAACCAGGCAGACAAATGAAAATAGCCTGAATGTCCAATAATTAAGATTGTTCAGCATGTTCAAAGTGAATATGACGTTGGAATTGACCGAATTCGTCAAATGACAAGAATAATCAATGTGATCAGAGTGATAAAACCAACCAGACTAATCAAAATAGCCTGAATGCCCAATAATTCAGAATGTTCTTCATGTTGAAACTGAATAGAACGTTGGAATTGACCGAATTCGTCAAATGGCAAGAGTATTCAAAGTGATCAGAGTGATAAAACCAACCAGACTAATCAAAATAGCCTGAATGCCCAATAATTCAGAATGTTCATCATGTTGAAACTGAATAGAACGTTGGAATTGACCGAATTCGTCAAATGGCAAGAGTATTCAAAGTGATCAGAGTGATAAAACCAGCCAGACTAATCAAAATAGCCTGAATGCCCAATAATTCAGAATGTTCATCATGTTGAAACTGAATATGACGTTGGAATTGGCCGAATTCGTCAAATGACAAGAATAATCAAAGTGATCAGAGTGATAAAACCAGGCAGACAAATGAAAATAGCCTGAATGTCCAATAATTAAGATTGTTCAGCATGTTCAAAGTGAATATGACGTTGGAATTGACCGAATTCGTCAAATGACAAGAATAATCAAAGTGATCAGAGTGATAAAACCAGCCAGACTAATCAAAATAGCCTGAATGCCCAATAATTCAGAATGTTCATCATGTTGAAACTGAATAGAACGTTGGAATTGACCGAATTCGTCAAATGGCAAGAGTATTCAAAGTGATCAGAGTGATAAAACCAGCCAGACTAATCAAAATAGCCTGAATGTCCAATAATTCAGAATGTTCATCATGTTGAAACTGAATATGACGTTGGAATTGGCCGAATTCGTCAAATGACAAGAATAATCAAAGTGATCAGAGTGATAAAACCAGCCAGACTAATCAAAATAGACTGAATACCCAATAATTCAGAATGTTCATCATGTTGAAACTGAATAGAACGTTGGAATTGACCGAATTCGTCAAATGGCAAGAGTATTCAAAGTGATCAGAGTGATAAAACCAGCCAGACTAATCAAAATAGCCTGAATGCCCAATAATTCAGAATGTTCATCATGTTGAAACTGAATAGAACGTTGGAATTGACCGAATTCGTCAAATGGCAAGAGTATTCAAAGTGATCAGAGTGATAAAACCAGGCAGACTAATCAAAATAGCCTGAATGCCCAATAATTCAGAATGTTCTTCATGTTGAAACTGAATAGAACGTTGGAATTGACCGAATTCGTCAAATGGCAAGAGTATTCAAAGTGATCAGAGTGATAAAACCAGCCAGACTAATCAAAATAGCCTGAATGCCCAATAATTCAGAATGTTCTTCATGTTGAAACTGAATAGAACGTTGGAATTGACCGAATTCGTCAAATGGCAAGAGTATTCAAAGTGATCAGAGTGATAAAACCAACCAGACTAATCAAAATAGCCTGAATGCCCAATAATTCAGAATGTTCATCATGTTGAAACTGAATAGAACGTTGGAATTTACCGAATTCGTCAAATGGCAAGAGTATTCAAAGTGATCAGAGTGATAAAACCAGCCAGACTAATCAAAATAGCCTGAATGCCCAATAATTAAGATTGTTCAGCATGTTCAAAGTGAATATGACGTTGGAAATGACCGAATTCGTCAATTGGCAAGAATAATCAAAGTGATCAGAGTGATAAAACCAGCCAGACTAATCAAAATAGACTGAATACCCAATAATTCAGAATGTTCATCATGTTGAAACTGAATAGAACGTTGGAATTGACCGAATTCGTCAAATGGCAAGAGTATTCAAAGTGATCAGAGTGATAAAACCAGCCAGACTAATCAAAATAGCCTGAATGCCCAATAATTCAGAATGTTCTTCATGTTGAAACTGAATAGAACGTTGGAATTGACCGAATTCGTCAAATGGCAAGAGTATTCAAAGTGATCAGAGTGATAAAACCAACCAGACTAATCAAAATAGCCTGAATGCCCAATAATTCAGAATGTTCATCATGTTGAAACTGAATAGAACGTTGGAATTTACCGAATTCGTCAAATGGCAAGAGTATTCAAAGTGATCAGAGTGATAAAACCAGCCAGACTAATCAAAATAGCCTGAATGCCCAATAATTCAGAATGTTCATCATGTTGAAACTGAATATGACGTTGGAATTGACCGAATTCGTCAAATGACAAGAATAATCAAAGTGATCAGAGTGATAAAACCAGGCAGACAAATGAAAATAGACTGAATGTCCAATAATTAAGATTGTTCAGCATGTTGAAACTGAATAGAACGTTGGAATTGACCGAATTCGTCAAATGGCAAGAGTATTCAAAGTGATCAGAGTGATAAAACCAGCCAGGCTAATCAAAATAGCCTGAATGCCCAATAATTCAGAATGTTCATCATGTTGAAACTGAATAGAATGTTGGAATTGACCGAATTCGTCAAATGGCAAGAGTATTCAAACTGATCAGAGTGATAAAACCAACCAGACTAATCAAAATAGCCTGAATGCCCAATAATTCAGAATGTTCATAATGTTGAAACTGAATAGAACGTTGGAATTGACCGAATTCGTCAAATGGCAAGAGTATTCAAAGTGATCAGAGTGATAAAACCAGCCAGACTAATCAAAATAGCCTGAATGCCCAATAATTCAGAATGTTCATCATGTTGAAACTGAATATGACGTTGGCATTGACCGAATTCGTCAAATGACAAGAATAATCAAAGTGATCAGAGTGATAAAACCAGGGAGACAAATGAAAATAGCCTGAATGTCCAATAATTAAGATTGTTCAGCATGTTCAAAGTGAATATGACGTTGGAATTGACCGAATTCGTCAAATGACAAGAATAATCAAAGTGATCAGAGTGATAAAACCAGCCAGACTAATCAAAATAGCCTGAATGCCCAATAATTCAGAATGTTCATCATGTTGAAACTGAATAGAACGTTGGAATTGACCGAATTCGTCAAATGGCAAGAGTATTCAAAGTGATCAGAGTGATAAAACCAGCCAGACTAATCAAAATAGCATGAATGCCCAATAATTCAGAATGTTCATCATGTTGAAACTGAATATGACGTTGGAATTGACCGAATTCGACAAATGGCAAGAATAATCAAAGTGATCAGAGTGATAAAACAGAGTGGAATTGACCGAATTCGTCAAATGACAAGAATAATCAAAGTGATCAGAGTGACAAAACCAGGCAGACAAATGAAAATAGCCTGAATGTCCAATAATTAAGATTGTTCAGCATGTTCAAAGTGAATATGACGTTGGAATTGACCGAATTCGTCAAATGACAAGAATAATCAAAGTGATCAGAGTGATAAAACCAGCCAGACTAATCAAAATAGCCTGAATGCCCAATAATTCAGAATGTTCATCATGTTGAAACTGAATAGAACGTTGGAATTGACCGAATTCGTCAAATGGCAAGAGTATTCAAAGTGATCAGAGTGATAAAACCAGCCAGACTAATCAAAATAGCCTGAATGCCCAATAACTCAGAATGTTCATCATGTTGAAACTGAATAGAACGTTGGAATTGACCGAATTCGTCAAATGGCAAGAATAATCAAAGTGATAAAACCAGCCAGACTAATCAAAATAGACTGAATACCCAATAATTCAGAATGTTCATCATGTTGAAACTGAATAGAACGTTGGAATTGACCGAATTCGTCAAATGGCAAGAGTATTCAAAGTGATCAGAGTGATAAAACCAGCCAGACTAATCAAAATAGCCTGAATGCCCAATAATTCAGAATGTTCTTCATGTTGAAACTGAATAGAACGTTGGAATTGACCGAATTCGTCAAATGGCAAGAGTATTCAAAGTGATCAGAGTGATAAAACCAACCAGACTAATCAAAATAGCCTGAATGCCCAATAATTCAGAATGTTCATCATGTTGAAACTGAATAGAACGTTGGAATTGACCGAATTCGTCAAATGGCAAGAGTATTCAAAGTGATCAGAGTGATAAAACCAGCCAGACTAATCAAAATAGCCTGAATGCCCAATAATTCAGAATGTTCATCATGTTGAAACTGAATATGACGTTGGAATTGACCGAATTCGTCAAATGACAAGAATAATCAAAGTGATCAGAGTGATAAAACCAGGCAGACAAATGAAAATAGACTGAATGTCCAATAATTAAGATTGTTCAGCATGTTGAAACTGAATAGAACGTTGGAATTGACCGAATTCGTCAAATGGCTAGAGTATTCAAAGTGATCAGAGTGATAAAACCAGCCAGGCTAATCAAAATAGCCTGAATGCCCAATAATTCAGAATGTTCATCATGTTGAAACTGAATAGAACGTTGGAATTGACCGAATTCGTCAAATGGCAAGAGTATTCAAAGTGATCAGAGTGATAAAACCAGCCAGACTAATCAAAATAGCCTGAATGCCCAATAATTCAGAATGTTCATCATGTTGAAACTGAATATGACGTTGGCATTGACCGAATTCGTCAAATGACAAGAATAATCAAAGTGATCAGAGTGATAAAACCAGGGAGACAAATGAAAATAGCCTGAATGTCCAATAATTAAGATTGTTCAGCATGTTGAAACTGAATAGAACGTTGGAATTGACCGAATTCGTCAAATGGCAAGAGTATTCAAAGTGATCAGAGTGATAAAACCAGCCAGACTAATCAAAATAGCATGAATGCCCAATAATTCAGAATGTTCATCATGTTGAAACTGAATATGACGTTGGAATTGACCGAATTCGACAAATGGCAAGAATAATCAAAGTGATCAGAGTGATAAAACAGAGTGGAATTGACCGAATTCGTCAAATGACAAGAATAATCAAAGTGATCAGAGTGACAAAACCAGGCAGACAAATGAAAATAGCCTGAATGTCCAATAATTAAGATTGTTCAGCATGTTCAAAGTGAATATGACGTTGGAATTGACCGAATTCGTCAAATGACAAGAATAATCAAAGTGATCAGAGTGATAAAACCAGCCAGACTAATCAAAATAGCCTGAATGCCCAATAATTCAGAATGTTCATCATGTTGAAACTGAATAGAACGTTGGAATTGACCGAATTCGTCAAATGGCAAGAGTATTCAAAGTGATCAGAGTGATAAAACCAGCCAGACTAATCAAAATAGCCTGAATGCCCAATAATTCAGAATGTTCATCATGTTGAAAATATGACGTTGGAATTGACCGAATTCGTCAAATGGCAAGAATAATCAAAGTGATAAAACCAGCCAGACTAATCAAAATAGTCTGAATGTCCAATAATTCAGAATGTTCATCATGTTGAAACTGAATATGACGTTGGAATTGACCGAATTCGTCAAATGGCAAGAATAATCAAAGTGATCAGAGTGATAAAACAGAGTGGAATTGACCGAATTCGTCAAATGCAAGAATAATCAAAGTGATCGGAGTGATAAAACCAGGCAGACAAATGAAAATAGCCTGAATGTCCAATAATTAAGATTGTTCAGCATGTTCAAAGTGAATATGACGTTGGAATTGACCGAATTCGTCAAATGACAAGAATAATCAAAGTGATCAGAGTGATAAAACCAGCCAGACTAATCAAAATAGCCTGAATGCCCAATAATTCAGAATGTTCATCATGTTGAAACTGAATAGAACGTTGGAATTGACCGAATTCGTCAAATGGCAAGAGTATTCAAAGTGATCAGAGTGATAAAACCAGCCAGACTAATCAAAATAGCCTGAATGCCCAATAATTCAGAATGTTCATCATGTTGAAACTGAATATGAAGTTGGAATTGACCGAATTCGTCAAATGACAAGAATAATCAAAGTGATCAGAGTGATAAAACCAGCCAGACAAATGAAAATAGACTGAATGTCCAATAATTAAGATTGTTCAGCATGTTCAAAGTGAATATGACGTTGGAATTGACCGAATTCGTCAAATGGCAAGAGTATTCAAAGTGATCAGAGTGATAAAACCAGCCAGGCTAATCAAAATAGCCTGAATGCCCAATAATTCAGAATGTTCATCATGTTGAAACTGAATAGAACGTTGGAATTGACCGAATTCGTCAAATGGCAAGAATAATCAAAGTGATCAGAGTGATAAAACCAGCCAGACTAATCAAAATAGCCTGAATGCCCAATAATTCAGAATGTTCATCATGTTGAAACTGAATAGACCGTTGGAATTGACCGAATTCGTCAAATGGCAAGAGTATTCAAAGTGATCAGAGTGATAAAACCAACCAGACTAATCAAAATAGCCTGAATGCCCAATAATTCAGAATGTTCATAATGTTGAAACTGAATAGAACGTTGGAATTGACCGAATTCGTCAAATGGCAAGAGTATTCAAAGTGATCAGAGTGATAAAACCAGCCAGACTAATCAAAATAGCCTGAACGCCCAATAATTCAGAATGTTCATCATGTTGAAACTGAATATGACGTTGGAATTGACCGAATTCGTCAAATGACAAGAATAATCAAAGTGATCAGAGTGATAAAACCAGGCAGACAAATGAAAATAGCCTGAATGTCCAATAATTAAGATTGTTCAGCATGTTGAAACTGAATAGAACGTTGGAATTGACCGAATTTGTCAAATGGCAAGAGTATTCAAAGTGATCAGAGTGATAAAACCAGCCAGACTAATCAAAATAGCATGAATGCCTAATAATTCAGAATGTTCATCATGCTGAAACTGAACAGAACGTTGGAATTGACCGAATTCGACAAATGGCAAGAATAATCAAAGTGATCAGAGTGATAAAACAGAGTGGAATTGACCGAATTCGTCAAATGACAAGAATAATCAAAGTGATCAGAGTGATAAAACCAGGCAGACAAATGAAAATAGCCTGAATGTCCAATAATTAAGATTGTTCAGCATGTTCAAAGTGAATATGACGTTGGAATTGACCGAATTCGTCAATTGGCAAGAATAATCAATGTGATCAGAGTGATAAAACCAGCCAGACTAATCAAAATAGCCTGAATGCCCAATAATTCAGAATGTTCATCATGTTGAAACTGCGTAGAACGTTGGAATTGACCGAATTCGTCAAATGGCAAGAGTATTCAAAGTGATCAGAGTGATAAAACCAGCCAGACTAATCAAAATAGCCTGAATGTCCAATAATTCAGAATGTTCATCATGTTGAAACTGAATATGACGTTGGAATTGACCGAATTCGTCAAATGACAAGAATAATCAAAGTGATCAGAGTGATAAAACCAGCCAGACAAATGAAAATAGACTGAATGTCCAATAATTAAGATTGTTCAGCATGTTCAAAGTGAATATGACGTTGGAAATGACCGAATTCGTCAATTGGCAAGAATAATCAAAGTGATCAGAGTGATAAAACCAGCCAGACTAATCAAAATAGACTGAATACCCAATAATTCAGAATGTTCATCATGTTGAAACTGAATAGAACGTTGGAATTGACCGAATTCGTCAAATGGCAAGAGTATTCAAAGTGATCAGAGTGATAAAACCAGCCAGACTAATCAAAATAGCCTGAATGCCCAATAATTCAGAATGTTCTTCATGTTGAAACTGAATAGAACGTTGGAATTGACCGAATTCGTCAAATGGCAAGAGTATTCAAAGTGATCAGAGTGATAAAACCAACCAGACTAATCAAAATAGCCTGAATGCCCAATAATTCAGAATGTTCATCATGTTGAAACTGAATAGAACGTTGGAATTGACCGAATTCGTCAAATGGCAAGAGTATTCAAAGTGATCAGAGTGATAAAACCAACCAGACTAATCAAAATAGCCTGAATGCCCAATAATTCAGAATGTTCATCATGTTGAAACTGAATATGACGTTGGAATTGACCGAATTCGTCAAATGACAAGAATAATCAAAGTGATCAGAGTGATAAAACCAGGCAGACAAATGAAAATAGCCTGAATGTCCAATAATTAAGATTGTTCAGCATGTTGAAACTGAATAGAACGTTGGAATTGACCGAATTCGTCAAATGGCAAGAGTATTCAAAGTGATCAGAGTGATAAAACCAGCCAGACTAATCAAAATAGCATGAATGCCTAATAATTCAGAATGTTCATCATGTTGAAACTGAACAGAACGTTGGAATTGACCGAATTCGACAAATGGCAAGAATAATCAAAGTGATCAGAGTGATAAAACAGAGTGGAATTGACCGAATTCGTCAAATGACAAGAATAATCAAAGTGATCAGAGTGATAAAACCAGGCAGACAAATGAAAATAGCCTGAATGTCCAATAATTAAGATTGTTCAGCATGTTCAAAGTGAATATGACGTTGGAATTGACCGAATTCGTCAAATGACAAGAATAATCAAAGTGATCAGAGTGATAAAACCAACCAGACTAATCAAAATAGCCTGAATGCCCAATAATTCAGAATGTTCTTCATGTTGAAACTGAATAGAACGTTGGAATTGACCGAATTCGTCAAATGGCAAGAGTATTCAAAGTGATCAGAGTGATAAAACCAACCAGACTAATCAAAATAGCCTGAGTGCCCAATAATTCAGAATGTTCATCATGTTGAAACTGAATAGAACGTTGGAATTGACCGAATTCGTCAAATGGCAAGAGTATTCAAAGTGATCAGAGTGATAAAACCAGCCAGACTAATCAAAATAGCCTGAATGAACAATAATTCAGAATGTTCATCATGTTGAAACTGAATGTGACGTTGGAATTGGCAGAATTCGTCAAATGACAAGAATAATCAAAGTGATCAGAGTGATAAAACCAGGCAGACCAATGAAAATAGCCTGAATGTCCAATAATTAAGATTGTTCAGCATGTTCAAAGTGAATATGACGTTGGAATTGACCGAATTCGTCAAATGACAAGAATAATCAAAGTGATCAGAGTGATAAAACCAGCCAGACTAATCAAAATAGCCTGAATGCCCAATAATTCAGAATGTTCATCATGTTGAAACTGAATAGAACGTTGGAATTGACCGAATTCGTCAAATGGCAAGAGTATTCAAAGTGATCAGAGTGATAAAACCAGCCAGACTAATCAAAATAGCCTGAATGTCCAATAATTCAGAATGTTCATCATGTTGAAACTGAATATGACGTTGGAATTGACCGAATTCGTCAAATGACAAGAATAATCAAAGTGATCAGAGTGATAAAACCAGCCAGACAAATGAAAATAGACTGAATGTCCAATAATTAAGATTGTTCAGCATGTTCAAAGTGAATATGATGTTGGAAATGACCGAATTCGTCAATTGGCAAGAATAATCAAAGTGATCAGAGTGATAAAACCAGCCAGACTAATCAAAATAGACTGAATACCCAATAATTCAGAATGTTCATCATGTTGAAACTGAATAGAACGTTGGAATTGACCGAATTCGTCAAATGGCAAGAGTATTCAAAGTGATCAGAGTGATAAAACCAGCCAGACTAATCAAAATAGCCTGAATGCCCAATAATTCAGAATGTTCTTCATGTTGAAACTGAATAGAACGTTGGAATTGACCGAATTCGTCAAATGGCAAGAGTATTCAAAGTGATCAGAGTGATAAAACCAACCAGACTAATCAAAATAGCCTGAATGCCCAATAATTCAGAATGTTCATCATGTTGAAACTGAATAGAACGTTGGAATTGACCGAATTCGTCAAATGGCAAGAGTATTCAAAGTGATCAGAGTGATAAAACCAGCCAGACTAATCAAAATAGCCTGAATGTCCAATAATTAAGATTGTTCAGCATGTTGAAACTGAATAGAACGTTGGAATTGACCGAATTCGTCAAATGGCAAGAGTATTCAAAGTGATCAGAGTGATAAAACCAGCCAGGCTAATCAAAATAGCCTGAATGCCCAATAATTCAGAATGTTCATCATGTTGAAACTGAATAGAATGTTGGAATTGACCGAATTCGTCAAATGGCAAGAATAATCAAAGTGATCAGAGTGATAAAACCAGCCAGACTAATCAAAATAGCCTGAATGCCCAATAATTCAGAATGTTCATCATGTTGAAACTGAATAGACCGTTGGAATTGACCGAATTCGTCAAATGGCAAGAGTATTCAAAGTGATCAGAGTGATAAAACCAACCAGACGAATCAAAATAGCCTGAATGCCCAATAATTCAGAATGTTCATAATGTTGAAACTGAATAGAACGTTGGAATTGACCGAATTCGTCAAATGGCAAGAGTATTCAAAGTGATCAGAGTGATAAAACCAGCCAGACTAATCAAAATAGCCTGAATGCCCAATAATTCAGAATGTTCATCATGTTGAAACTGAATATGACGTTGGAATTGACCGAATTCGTCAAATGACAAGAATAATCAAAGTGATCAGAGTGATAAAACCAGGGAGACAAATGAAAATAGCCTGAATGTCCAATAATTAAGATTGTTCAGCATGTTCAAAGTGAATATGACGTTGGAATTGACCGAATTCGTCAAATGACAAGAATAATCAAAGTGATCAGAGTGATAAAACCAGCCAGACTAATCAAAATAGCCTGAATGCCCAATAATTCAGAATGTTCATCATGTTGAAACTGAATAGAACGTTGGAATTGACCGAATTCGTCAAATGGCAAGAGTATTCAAAGTAATCAGAGTGATAAAACCAGCCAGACTAATCAAAATAGCATGAATGCCCAATAATTCAGAATGTTCATCATGTTGAAACTGAACAGAACGTTGGAATTGACCGAATTCGA
This sequence comes from Hydrotaea cyrtoneurina, assembly GCA_958296145.1. Taxonomy (NCBI): domain Eukaryota; kingdom Metazoa; phylum Arthropoda; class Insecta; order Diptera; family Muscidae; genus Hydrotaea; species Hydrotaea cyrtoneurina. The sequence goes on from OY282513.1 coordinate 81,405,685, forward strand.
CAAATGGCAAGAATAATCAAAGTGATCAGAGTGATAAAACAGAGTGGAATTGACCGAATTCGTCAAATGACTAGAATAATCAAAGTGATAAAACCAGGCAGACAAATGAAAATAGCCTGAATGTCCAATAATTAAGATTGTTCAGCATGTTCAAAGTGAATATGACGTTGGAATTGACCGAATTCGTCAAATGACAAGAATAATCAAAGTGATCAGAGTGATAAAACCAGCCAGACTAATCAAAATAGCCTGAATGCCCAATAATTCAGAATGTTCATCATGTTGAAACTGAATAGAACGTTGGAATTGACCGAATTCGTCAAATGGCAAGAGTATTCAAAGTGATCAGAGTGATAAAACCAGCCAGACTAATCAAAATAGCCTGAATGCCCAATAATTCAGAATGTTCATCATGTTGAAAATATGACGTTGGAATTGACCGAATTCGTCAAATGGCAAGAAAAATCAAAGTGATAAAACCAGCCAGACTAATCAAAATAGTCTGAATGTCCAATAATTCAGAATGTTCATCATGTTGAAACTGAATATGACGTTGGAATTGACCGAATTCGTCAAATGGCAAGAATAATCAAAGTGATCAGAGTGATAAAACAGAGTGGAATTGACCGAATTCGTCAAATGCAAGAATAATCAAAGTGATCGGAGTGATAAAACCAGGCAGACAAATGAAAATAGCCTGAATGTCCAATAATTAAGATTGTTCAGCATGTTCAAAGTGAATATGACGTTGGAATTGACCGAATTCGTCAAATGACAAGAATAATCAAAGTGATCAGAGTGATAAAACCAGCCAGACTAATCAAAATAGCCTGAATGCCCAATAATTCAGAATGTTCATCATGTTGAAACTGAATAGAACGTTGGAATTGACCGAATTCGTCAAATGGCAAGAGTATTCAAAGTGATCAGAGTGATAAAACCAGCCAGGCTAATCAAAATAGCCTGAATGCCCAATAATTCAGAATGTTCATCATGTTGAAACTGAATAGAACGTTGGAATTGACCGAATTCGTCAAATGGCAAGAATAATCAAAGTGATCAGAGTGATAAAACCAGCCAGACTAATCAAAATAGCCTGAATGCCCAATAATTCAGAATGTTCATCATGTTGAAACTGAATAGACCGTTGGAATTGACCGAATTCGTCAAATGGCAAGAGTATTCAAAGTGATCAGAGTGATAAAACCAACCAGACTAATCAAAATAGCCTGAATGCCCAATAATTCAGAATGTTCATAATGTTGAAACTGAATAGAACGTTGGAATTGACCGAATTCGTCAAATGGCAAGAGTATTCAAAGTGATCAGAGTGATAAAACCAGCCAGACTAATCAAAATAGCCTGAATGCCCAATAATTCAGAATGTTCATCATGTTGAAACTGAATATGACGTTGGAATTGACCGAATTCATCAAATGACAAGAATAATCAAAGTGATCAGAGTGATAAAACCAGGCAGACAAATGAAAATAGCCTGAATGTCCAATAATTAAGATTGTTCAGCATGTTCAAAGTGAATATGACGATGGAATTGACCGAATTCGTCAAATGACAAGAGTGATAAAACCAGCCAGACTAATAAAAATAGCCTGAATGCCCAATAATTCAGAATGTTTATCATGTTGAAACTGAATATGACGTTGTAATTGAGCGAATTCGTCAAATGAGAAAAATAATCAAAGTGATAAAACCAGGCAGACAAATGAAAATAGCCTGAATGTCCAATAATTAAGATTGTTCATGTTGAAACTGAATAGAACGTTGGAATTGACCGAATTCGTCAAATGGCAAGAGTATTCAAAGTGATCAGAGTGATAAAACCAACAAGACTAATCAAAATAGCCTGAATGCCCAATAATTCAGAATGTTCATAATGTTGAAACTGAATAGAACGTTGGAATTGACCGAATTCGTCAAATGGCAAGAGTATTCAAAGTGATCAGAGTGATAAAACCAACCAGACTAATCAAAATAGCCTGAATGCCCAATAATTCAGAATGTTCATAATGTTGAAACTGAATAGAACGTTGGAATTGACCGAATTCGTCAAATGGCAAGAGTATTCAAAGTGATCAGAGTGATAAAACCAGCCAGACTAATCAAAATAGCCTGAATGCCCAATAATTCAGAATGTTCATCATGTTGAAACTGAATATGACGTTGGAATTGACCGAATTCGTCAAATGACAAGAATAATCAAAGTGATCAGAGTGATAAAACCAGCCAGACTAATCAAAATAGCATGAATGCCCAATAATTCAGAATGTTCATCATGTTGAAACTGAACAGAACGTTGGAATTGACCGAATTCGACAAATGGCAAGAATAATCAAAGTGATCAGAGTGATAAAACAGAGTGGAATTGACCGAATTCGTCAAATGACAAGAATAATCAAAGTGATCAGAGTGATAAAACCAGGCAGACAAATGAAAATAGCCTGAATGTCCAATAATTAAGATTGTTCAGCATGTTCAAAGTGAATATGACGTTGGAATTGACCGAATTCGTCAAATGACAAGAATAATCAAAGTGATCAGAGTGATAAAACCAGCCAGACTAATCAAAATAGCCTGAATGCCCAATAATTCAGAATGTTCATCATGTTGAAACTGAATAGAACGTTGGAATTGACCGAATTCGTCAAATGGCAAGAGTATTCAAAGTGATCAGAGTGATAAAACCAGCCAGACTAATCAAAATAGCCTGAATGCCCAATAATTCAGAATGTTCATCATGTTGAAAATATGACGTTGGAATTGACCGAATTCGTCAAATGGCAAGAATAATCAAAGTGATAAAACCAGCCAGACTAATCAAAATAGTCTGAATGTCCAATAATTCAGAATGTTCATCATGTTGAAACTGAATATGACGTTGGAATTGACCGAATTCGTCAAATGACAAGAATAATCAAAGTGATCAGAGTGATAAAACCAGCCAGACTAATCAAAATAGCCTGAATGCCCAATAATTCAGAATGTTCATCATGTTGAAACTGAATAGAACGTTGGAATTGACCGAATTCGTCAAATGGCAAGAGTATTCAAAGTGATCAGAGTGATAAAACCAGCCAGACTAATCAAAATAGCCTGAATGCCCAATAATTCAGAATGTTCATCATGTTGAAACTGAATATGACGTTGGAATTGACCGAATTCGTCAAATGACAAGAATAATCAAAGTGATCAGAGTGATAAAACCAGCCAGACAAATGAAAATAGACTGAATGTCCAATAATTAAGATTGTTCAGCATGTTCAAAGTGAATATGACGTTGGAAATGACCGAATTCGTCAATTGGCAAGAATAATCAAAGTGATCAGAGTGATAAAACCAGCCAGACTAATCAAAATAGACTGAATGCCCAATAATTCAGAATGTTCATCATGTTGAAACTGAATAGAACGTTGGAATTGACCGAATTCGTCAAATGGCAAGAGTATTCAAAGTGATCAGAGTGATAAAACCAGCCAGACTAATCATAATAGCCTGAATGCCCAATAATTCAGAATGTTCATCATGTTGAAACTGAATAGACCGTTGGAATTGACCGAATTCGTCAAATGGCAAGAGTATTCAAAGTGATCAGAGTGATAAAACCAGCCAGACTAATCATAATAGCCTGAATGCCCAATAATTCAGAATGTTCATCATGTTGAAACTGAATAGACCGTTGGAATTGACCGAATTCGTCAAATGACAAGAATAATCAAAGTGATCAGAGTGATAAAACCAGGCAGACAAATGAAAATAGCCTGAATGTCCAATAATTCAGAATGTTCATCATGTTGAAACTGAATATGACGTTGGAATTGACCGAATTCGTCAAATGACAAGAATAATCAAAGTGATCAGAGTGATAAAACCAGCCAGACTAATCAAAATAGCCTGAATGCCCAATAATTCAGAATGTTCATCATGTTGAAACTGAATAGAACGTTGGAATTGACCGAATTCGTCAAATGGCAAGAGTATTCAAAGTGATCAGAGTGATAAAACCAGCCAGACTAATCAAAATAGCCTGAATGCCCAATAATTCAGAATGTTCATCATGTTGAAAATATGACGTTGGAATTGACCGAATTCGTCAAATGGCAAGAATAATCAAAGTGATCAGAGTGATAAAACAGAGTGGAATTGACCGAATTCGTCAAATGACAAGAATAATCAAAGTGATCAGAGTGACAAAACCAGGCAGACAAATGAAAATAGCCTGAATGTCCAATAATTAAGATTGTTCAGCATGTTCAAAGTGAATATGACGTTGGAATTGACCGAATTCGTCAAATGACAAGAATAATCAAAGTGATCAGAGTGATAAAACCAGCCAGACTAATCAAAATAGCCTGAATGCCCAATAATTCAGAATGTTCATCATGTTGAAACTGAATAGAACGTTGGAATTGACCGAATTCGTCAAATGGCAAGAGTATTCAAAGTGATCAGAGTGATAAAACCAGCCAGACTAATCAAAATAGCCTGAATGCCCAATAATTCAGAATGTTCATCATGTTGAAAATATGACGTTGGAATTGACCGAATTCGTCAAATGGCAAGAATAATCAAAGTGATAAAACCAGCCAGACTAATCAAAATAGTCTGAATGTCCAATAATTCAGAATGTTCATCATGTTGAAACTGAATATGACGTTGGAATTGACCGAATTCGTCAAATGACAAGAATAATCAAAGTGATCAGAGTGATAAAACCAGGCAGACAAATGAAAATAGCCTGAATGTCCAATAATTAAGATTGTTCAGCATGTTCAAAGTGAATATGACGTTGGAATTGACCGAATTCGTCAAATGACAAGAATAATCAAAGTGATCAGAGTGATAAAACCAGCCAGACTAATCATAATGGCCTGAATGCCCAATAATTCAGAATGTTCATCATGTTGAAACTGAATAGACCGTTGGAATTGACCGAATTCGTCAAATGACAAGAATAATCAAAGTGATCAGAGTGATAAAACCAGGCAGACAAATGAAAATAGCCTGAATGTCCAATAATTCAGAATGTTCATCATGTTGAAACTGAATATGACGTTGGAATTTACCGAATTCGTCAAATGACAAGAATAATCAAAGTGATCAGAGTGATAAAACCAGCCAGACTAATCAAAATAGCCTGAATGCCCAATAATTCAGAATGTTCATCATGTTGAAACTGAATAGAACGTTGGAATTGACCGAATTCGTCAAATGGCAAGAGTATTCAAAGTGATCAAAGTGATAAAACCAGCCAGACTAATCAAAATAGCCTGAATGCCCAATAATTCAGAATGTTCATCATGTTGAAAATATGACGTTGGAATTGACCGAATTCGTCAAATGGCAAGAATAATCAAAGTGATCAGAGTGATAAAACAGAGTGGAATTGACCGAATTCGTCAAATGACAAGAATAATCAAAGTGATCAGAGTGATAAAACCAGGCAGACAAATGAAAATAGCCTGAATGTCCAATAATTAAGATTGTTCAGCATGTTCAAAGTGAATATGACGTTGGAATTGACCGAATTCGTCAAATGACAAGAATAATCAAAGTGATCAGAGTGATAAAACCAGCCAGACTAATCAAAATAGCCTGAATGCCCAATAATTCAGAATGTTCATCATGTTGAAACTGAATAGAACGTTGGAATTGACCGAATTCGTCAAATGGCAAGAGTATTCAAAGTGATCAGAGTGATAAAACCAGCCAGACTAATCAAAATAGCCTGAATGCCCAATAATTCAGAATGTTCATCATGTTGAAAATATGACGTTGGAATTGACCGAATTCGTCAAATGGCAAGAATAATCAAAGTGATAAAACCAGCCAGACTAATCAAAATAGTCTGAATGTCCAATAATTCAGAATGTTCATCATGTTGAAACTGAATATGACGTTGGAATTGACCGAATTCGTCAAATGACAAGAATAATCAAAGTGATCAGAGTGATAAAACCAGGCAGACAAATGAAAATAGCCTGAATGTCCAATAATTCAGAATGTTCATCATGTTGAAACTGAATAGAATGTTGGAATTGACCGAATTCGTCAAATGGCAAGAGTATTCAAAGTGATCAGAGTGATAAAACCAGCCAGACTAATCAAAATAGCCTGAATGCCCAATAATTCAGAATGTTCATCATGTTGAAACTGAATATGACGTTGTAATTGAGCGAATTCGTCAAATGAGAAGAATAATCAAAGTGATAAAACCAGGCAGACAAATGAAAATAGCCTGAATGTCCAATAATTAAGATTGTTCATGTTGAAACTGAATAGAACGTTGGAATTGACCGAATTCGTCAAATGGCAAGAGTATTCAAAGTGATCAGAGTGATATAACCAACCAGACTAATAAAAATAGCCTGAATGCCCAATAATTCAGAATGTTCATAATGTTGAAACTGAATAGAACGTTGGAATTGACCGAATTCGTCAAATGACAAGAATAATCAAAGTGATCAGAGTGATAAAACCAGCCAGACTAATCAAAATAGCATGAATGCCCAATAATTCAGAATGTTCATCATGTTGAAACTGAACAGAACGTTGGAATTGACCAAATTCGACAAATGGCAAGAATAATCAAAGTGATCAGAGTGACAAAACAGAGTGGAATTGACCGAATTCGTCAAATGACAAGAATAATCAAAGTGATCAGAGTGATAAAACCAGCCAGACAAATGAAAATAGACTGAATGTCCAATAATTAAGATTGTTCAGCATGTTCAAAGTGAATATGACGTTGGAAATGACCGAATTCGTCAATTGGCAAGAATAATCAAAGTGATCAGAGTGATAAAACCAGCCAGACTAATCAAAATAGACTGAATGCCCAATAATTCAGAATGTTCATCATGTTGAAACTGAATAGAACGTTGGAATTGACCGAATTCGTCAAATGGCAAGAGTATTCAAAGTGATCAGAGTGATAAAACCAGCCAGACTAATCATAATAGCCTGAATGCCCAATAATTCAGAATGTTCATCATGTTGAAACTGAATAGACCGTTGGAATTGACCGAATTCGTCAAATGGCAAGAGTATTCAAAGTGATCAGAGTGATAAAACCAGCCAGACTAATCATAATAGCCTGAATGCCCAATAATTCAGAATGTTCATCATGTTGAAACTGAATAGACCGTTGGAATTGACCGAATTCGTCAAATGACAAGAATAATCAAAGTGATCAGAGTGATAAAACCAGGCAGACAAATGAAAATAGCCTGAATGTCCAATAATTCAGAATGTTCATCATGTTGAAACTGAATATGACGTTGGAATTGACCGAATTCGTCAAATGACAAGAATAATCAAAGTGATCAGAGTGATAAAACCAGCCAGACTAATCAAAATAGCCTGAATGCCCAATAATTAAGATTGTTCAGCATGTTGAAACTGAATAGAACGTTGGAATTGACCGAATTCGTCAAATGGCAAGAGTATTCAAAGTGATCAGAGTGATAAAACCAGCCAGACTAATCAAAATAGCCTGAATGCCCAATAATTCAGAATGTTCATCATGTTGAAAATATGACGTTGGAATTGACCGAATTCGTCAAATGGCAAGAATAATCAAAGTGATCAGAGTGATAAAACAGAGTGGAATTGACCGAATTCGTCAAATGACAAGAATAATCAAAGTGATCAGAGTGATAAAACCAGGCAGACAAATGAAAATAGCCTGAATGTCCAATAATTAAGATTGTTCAGCATGTTCAAAGTGAATATGACGTTGGAATTGACCGAATTCGTCAAATGACAAGAATAATCAAAGTGATCAGAGTGATAAAACCAGCCAGACTAATCAAAATAGCCTGAATGCCCAATAATTCAGAATGTTCATCATGTTGAAACTGAATAGAACGTTGGAATTGACCGAATTCGTCAAATGGCAAGAGTATTCAGAGTGATAAAACCAGCCAGACTAATCAAAATAGCCTGAATGCCCAATAATTCAGAATGTTCATCATGTTGAAAATATGACGTTGGAATTGACCGAATTCGTCAAATGGCAAGAATAATCAAAGTGATAAAACCAGCCAGACTAATCAAAATAGTCTGAATGTCCAATAATTCAGAATGTTCATCATGTTGAAACTGAATATGACGTTGGAATTGACCGAATTCGTCAAATGACAAGAATAATCAAAGTGATCAGAGTGATAAAACCAGGCAGACAAATGAAAATAGCCTGAATGTCCAATAATTAAGATTGTTCAGCATGTTCAAAGTGAATATGACGTTGGAATTGACCGAATTCGTCAAATGACAAGAATAATCAAAGTGATCAGAGTGATAAAACCAGCCAGACTAATCATAATAGCCTGAATGCCCAATAATTCAGAATGTTCATCATGTTGAAACTGAATAGACCGTTGGAATTGACCGAATTCGTCAAATGACAAGAATAATCAAAGTGATCAGAGTGATAAAACCAGGCAGACAAATGAAAATAGCCTGAATGTCCAATAATTCAGAATGTTCATCATGTTGAAACTGAATATGACGTTGGAATTGACCGAATTCGTCAAATGACAAGAATAATCAAAGTGATCAGAGTGATAAAACCAGCCAGACTAATCAAAATAGTCTGAATGCCCAATAATTCAGAATGTTCATCATGTTGAAACTGAATAGAACGTTGGAATTGACCGAATTCGTCAAATGGCAAGAGTATTCAAAGTGATCAGAGTGATAAAACCAGCCAGACTAATCAAAATAGCCTGAATGCCCAATAATTCAGAATGTTCATCATGTTGAAACTGAATAGACCGTTGGAATTGACCGAATTCGTCAAATGACAAGAATAATCAAAGTGATCAGAGTGATAAAACCAGGCAGACAAATGAAAATAGCCTGAATGTCCAATAATTAAGATTGTTCAGCATGTTCAAAGTGAATATGACGTTGGAATTGACCGAATTCGTCAAATGACAAGAATAATCAAAGTGATCAGAGTGATAAAACCAGCCAGACTAATCAAAATAGCCTGAATGCCCAATAATTCAGAATGTTCATCATGTTGAAACTGAATAGACCGTTGGAATTGACCGAATTCGTCAAATGACAAGAATAATCAAAGTGATCAGAGTGATAAAACCAGGCAGACAAATGAAAATAGCCTGAATGTCCAATAATTAAGATTGTTCAGCATGTTCAAAGTGAATATGACGTTGGAATTGACCGAATTCGTCAAATGACAAGAATAATCAAAGTGATCAGAGTGATAAAACCAGCCAGACTAATCAAAATAGCCTGAATGCCCAATAATTCAGAATGTTCATCATGTTGAAACTGAATAGAACGTTGGAATTGACCGAATTCGTCAAATGGCAAGAGTATTCAAAGTGATCAGAGTGATAAAACCAGCCAGACTAATCAAAATAGCCTGAATGCCCAATAATTCAGAATGTTCATCATGTTGAAACTGAATATGACGTTGGAATTGACCGAATTCGTCAAATGACAAGAATAATCAAAGTGATCAGAGTGATAAAACCAGCCAGACAAATGAAAATAGACTGAATGTCCAATAATTAAGATTGTTCAGCATGTTCAAAGTGAATATGACGTTGGAAATGACCGAATTCGTCAATTGGCAAGAATAATCAAAGTGATCAGAGTGATAAAACCAGCCAGACTAATCAAAATAGACTGAATGCCCAATAATTCAGAATGTTCATCATGTTGAAACTGAATAGAACGTTGGAATTGACCGAATTCGTCAAATGGCAAGAGTATTCAAAGTGATCAGAGTGATAAAACCAGCCAGACTAATCATAATAGCCTGAATGCCCAATAATTCAGAATGTTCATCATGTTGAAACTGAATAGACCGTTGGAATTGACCGAATTCGTCAAATGGCAAGAGTATTCAAAGTGATCAGAGTGATAAAACCAGCCAGACTAATCATAATAGCCTGAATGCCCAATAATTCAGAATGTTCATCATGTTGAAACTGAATAGACCGTTGGAATTGACCGAATTCGTCAAATGACAAGAATAATCAAAGTGATCAGAGTGATAAAACCAGGCAGACAAATGAAAATAGCCTGAATGTCCAATAATTCAGAATGTTCATCATGTTGAAACTGAATATGACGTTGGAATTGACCGAATTCGTCAAATGACAAGAATAATCAAAGTGATCAGAGTGATAAAACCAGCCAGACTAATCAAAATAGCCTGAATGCCCAATAATTCAGAATGTTCATCATGTTGAAACTGAATAGAACGTTGGAATTGACCGAATTCGTCAAATGGCAAGAGTATTCAAAGTGATCAGAGTGATAAAACAAGCCAGACTAATCAAAATAGCCTGAATGCCCAATAATTCAGAATGTTCATCATGTTGAAAATATGACGTTGGAATTGACCGAATTCGTCAAATGGCAAGAATAATCAAAGTGATCAGAGTGATAAAACAGAGTGGAATTGACCGAATTCGTCAAATGACAAGAATAATCAAAGTGATCAGAGTGATAAAACCAGGCAGACAAATGAAAATAGCCTGAATGTCCTATAATTAAGATTGTTCAGCATGTTCAAAGTGAATATGACGTTGGAATTGACCGAATTCGTCAAATGACAAGAATAATCAAAGTGATCAGAGTGATAAAACCAGCCAGACTAACCAAAATAGCCTGAATGCCCAATAATTCAGAATGTTCATCATGTTGAAACTGAATAGAACGTTGGAATTGACCGAATTCGTCAAATGGCAAGAGTATTCAAAGTGATCAGAGTGATAAAACCAGCCAGACTAATCAAAATAGCCTGAATGCCCAATAATTCAGAATGTTCATCATGTTGAAAATATGACGTTGGAATTGACCGAATTCGACAAATGGCAAGAATAATCAAAGTGATAAAACCAGCCAGACTAATCAAAATAGTCTGAATGTCCAATAATTCAGAATGTTCATCATGTTGAAACTGAATATGACGTTGGAATTGACCGAATTCGTCAAATGACAAGAATAATCAAAGTGATCAGAGTGATAAAACCAGGCAGACAAATGAAAATAGCCTGAATGTCCAATAATTAAGATTGTTCAGCATGTTCAAAGTGAATATGACGTTGGAATTGACCGAATTCGTCAAATGACAAGAATAATCAAAGTGATCAGAGTGATAAAACCAGCCAGACTAATCATAATAGCCTGAATGCCCAATAATTCAGAATGTTAATCATGTTGAAACTGAATAGACCGTTGGAATTGACCGAATTCGTCAAATGACAAGAATAATCAAAGTGATCAGAGTGATAAAACCAGGCAGACAAATGAAAATAGCCTGAATGTCCAATAATTCAGAATGTTCATCATGTTGAAACTGAATATGACGTTGGAATTGACCGAATTCGTCAAATGACAAGAATAATCAAAGTGATCAGAGTGATAAAACCAGCCAGACTAATCAAAATAGCCTGAATGCCCAATAATTCAGAATGTTCATCATGTTGAAACTGAATAGAACGTTGGAATTGACCGAATTCGTCAAATGGCAAGAGTATTCAAAGTGATCAGAGTGATAAAACCAGCCAGACTAATCAAAATAGCCTGAATGCCCAATAATTCAGAATGTTCATCATGTTGAAACTGAATAGACCGTTGGAATTGACCGAATTCGTCAAATGACAAGAATAATCAAAGTGATCAGAGTGATAAAACCAGGCAGACAAATGAAAATAGCCTGAATGTCCAATAATTAAGATTGTTCAGCATGTTCAAAGTGAATATGACGTTGGAATTGACCGAATTCGTCAAATGACAAGAATAATCAAAGTGATCAGAGTGATAAAACCAGCCAGACTAATCAAAATAGCCTGAATGCCCAATAATTCAGAATGTTCATCATGTTGAAACTGAATAGACCGTTGGAATTGACCGAATTCGTCAAATGACAAGAATAATCAAAGTGATCAGAGTGATAAAACCAGGCAGACAAATGAAAATAGCCTGAATGTCCAATAATTAAGATTGTTCAGCATGTTCAAAGTGAATATGACGTTGGAATTGACCGAATTCGTCAAATGACAAGAATAATCAAAGTGATCAGAGTGATAAAACCAGCCAGACTAAACAAAATAGCCTGAATGCCCAATAATTCAGAATGTTCATCATGTTGAAACTGAATAGAACGTTGGAATTGACCGAATTCGTCAAATGGCAAGAGTATTCAAAGTGATCAGAGTGATAAAACCAGCCAGACTAATCAAAATAGCCTGAATGCCCAATTATTCAGAATGTTCATCATGTTGAAAATATGACGTTGGAATTGACCGAATTCGTCAAATGGCAAGAATAATCAAAGTGATCAGAGTGATAAAACAGAGTGGAATTGACCGAATTCGTCAAATGACAAGAATAATCAAAGTGATCAGAGTGATAAAACCAGGCAGACAAATGAAAATAGCCTGAATGTCCAATAATTAAGATTGTTCAGCATGTTCAAAGTGAATATGACGTTGGAATTGACCGAATTCGTCAAATGACAAGAATAATCAAAGTGATCAGAGTGATAAAACCAGCCAGACTAATCAAAATAGCCTGAATGCCCAATAATTCAGAATGTTCATCATGTTGAAACTGAATAGAACGTTGGAATTGACCGAATTCGTCAAATGGCAAGAGTATTCAAAGTGATCAGAGTGATAAAACCAGCCAGACTAATCAAAATAGCCTGAATGCCCAATAATTCAGAATGTTCATCATGTTGAAACTGGATATGACGTTGGAATTGACCGAATTCGTCAAATGACAAGAATAATCAAAGTGATCAGAGTGATAAAACCAGCCAAACTAATCAAAATAGACTGAATGCCCAATAATTCAGAATGTTCATCATGTTGAAACTGAACAGAACGTTGGAATTGACCGAATTCGTCAAATGGCAAGAGTATTCAAAGTGATTCAGAGTGATAAAACCAGCCAGACTAATCAAAATAGCCTGAATGCCCAATAATTCAGAATGTTCTTCATGTTGAAACTGAATAGAACGTTGGAATTGACCGAATTCGTCAAATGGCAAGAGTATTCAAAGTGATCAGAGTGATAAAACCAACCAGACTAATCAAAATAGCCTGATTAAGATTGTTCAGCATGTTCAAAGTGAATATGACGTTGGAATTGACCGAATTCGTCAAATGACAAGAATAATCAAAGTGATCAGAGTGATAAAACCAGCCAGACTAATCAAAATAGCCTGAATGCCCAATAATTCAGAATGTTCATCATGTTGAAACTGAATAGAACGTTGGAATTGACCGAATTCGTCAAATGGCAAGAGTATTCAAAGTGATCAGAGTGATAAAACCAGCCATACTAATCAAAATAGCCTGAATGCCCAATAATTCAGAATGTTCATCATGTTGAAACTGAATAGAACGTTGGAATTGACCGAATTCGTCAAATGGCAAGAGTATTCAAACAAAGTATCCAGACAAATGAAAATAGACTGAATGTCCAATAATTAAGATTGTTCAGCATGTTCAAAGTAAATATGACGTTGGAAATGACCGAATTCGTCAATTGGCAAGAATAATCAAAGTGATCAGAGTGATAAAACCAGCCAGACTAATCAAAATAGACTGAATGCCCAATAATTCAGAATGTTCATCATGTTGAAACTGAATAGAACGTTGGAATTGACCGAATTCGTCAAATGGCAAGAGTATTCAAAGTGATCAGAGTGATAAAACCAGCCAGACTAATCAAAATAGCATGAATGCCCAATAATTCAGAATGTTCATCATGTTGAAACTGAATAGAACGTTGGAATTGACCGAATTCGTCAAATGGCAAGAGTATTCAAAGTGATCAGAGTGATAAAACCAGCCAGACTAATCAAAATAGCCTGAATGCCCAATAATTCAGAATGTTCATCATGTTGAAACTGAATATGACGTTGGAATTGACCGAATTCGTCAAATGACAAGAATAATCAAAGTGATCAGAGTGATAAAACCAGCCAGACTAATCAAAATAGCCTGAATGTCCAATAATTAAGATTGTTCAGCATGTTCAAAGTGAATATGACGTTGGAATTGACCGAATTCGTCAAATGACAAGAATAATCAAAGTGATCAGAGTGATAAAACCAGCCAGACTAATCAAAATAGCCTGAATGCCCAATAATTCAGAATGTTCATCATGTTGAAACTGAATAGAACGTTGGAATTGACCGAATTCGTCAAATGGCAAGAGTATTCAAAGTGATCAGAGTGATAAAACCAGCCAGGCTAATCAAAATAGCCTGAATGCCCAATAATTCAGAATGTTCATCATGTTGAAACTGAATAGAACGTTGGAATTGACCGAATTCGTCAAATGGCAAGAATAATCAAAGTGATCAGAGTGATAAAACCAGCCAGACTAATCAAAATAGCCTGAATGCCCAATAATTCAGAATGTTCATCATGTTGAAACTGAATAGACCGTTGGAATTGACCGAATTCGTCAAATGGCAAGAGTATTCAAAGTGATCAGAGTGATAAAACCAACCAGACTAATCAAAATAGCCTGAATGCCCAATAATTCAGAATGTTCATAATGTTGAAACTGAATAGAACGTTGGAATTGACCGAATTCGTCAAATGGCAAGAGTATTCAAAGTGATCAGAGTGATAAAACCAGCCAGACTAATCAAAATAGCCTGAATGCCCAATAATTCAGAATGTTCATCATGTTGAAACTGAATATGACGTTGGAATTGACCGAATTCGTCAAATGACAAGAATAATCAAAGTGATCAGAGTGATAAAACCAGGCAGACAAATGAAAATAGCCTGAATGTCCAATAATTAAGATTGTTCAGCATGTTCAAAGTGAATATGACGTTGGAATTGACCGAATTCGTCAAATGGCAAGAGTATTCAAAGTGATCAGAGTGATAAAACCAGCCAGACTAATCAAAATAGCCTGAATGCCCAATAATTCAGAATGTTCATCATGTTGAAACTGAATATGACGTTGGAATTGACCGAATTCGTCAAATGACAAGAATAATCAAAGTGATCAGAGTGATAAAACCAGGCAGACAAATGAAAATAGCCTGAATGTCCAATAATTAAGATTGTTCAGCATGTTCAAAGTGAATATGACGTTGGAATTGACCGAATTCGTCAAATGACAAGAATAATCAAAGTGATAAAACCAGCCAGACTAATCAAAATAGCCTGAATGCCCAATAATTCAGAATGTTCATCATGTTGAAACTGAATAGAACGTTGGAATTGACCGAATTCGTCAAATGGCAAGAATAATCAAAGTGATCAGAGTGATAAAACCAGCCAGACTAATCAAAATAGCCTGAATGCCCAATAATTCAGAATGTTCATCATGTTGAAACTGAATAGACCGTTGGAATTGACCGAATTCGTCAAATGGCAAGAGTATTCAAAGTGATCAGAGTGATAAAACCAACCAGACTAATCAAAATAGCCTGAATGCCCAATAATTCAGAATGTTCATAATGTTGAAACTGAATAGAACGTTGGAATTGACCGAATTCGTCAAATGGCAAGAGTATTCAAAGTGATCAGAGTGATAAAACCAGCCAGACTAATCAAAATAGCCTGAATGCCCAATAATTCAGAATGTTCATCATGTTGAAACTGAATATGACGTTGGAATTGACCGAATTCGTCAAATGACAAAAATAATCAAAGTGATCAGAGTGATAAAACCAGGCAGACAAATGAAAATAGCCTGAATGTCCAATAATTAAGATTGTTCAGCATGTTCAAAGTGAATATGACGTTGGAATTGACCGAATTCGTCAAATGACAAGAATAATCAAAGTGATCAGAGTGATAAAACCAGGCAGACAAATGAAAATAGCCTGAATGTCCAATAATTAAGATTGTTCAGCATGTTCAAAGTGAATATGACGTTGGAATTGACCGAATTCATCAAATGACAAGAATAATCAAAGTGATAAAACCAGCCAGACTAATCAAAATAGCCTGAATGCCCAATAATTCAGAATGTTCATCATGTTGAAACTGAATAGAACGTTGGAATTGACCGAATTCGTCAAATGGCAAGAGTATTCAAAGTGATCAGAGTGATAAAACCAGCCAGACTAATCATAATAGCCTGAATGCCCAATAATTCAGAATGTTCATCATGTTGAAAATATGACGTTGGAATTGACCGAATTCGTCAAATGACAAGAATAATCAAAGTGATCAGAGTGATAAAACCAGCCAGACTAATCAAAATAGCCTGAATGCCCAATAATTCAGAATGTTCATCATGTTGAAACTGAATAGAACGTTGGAATTGACCGAATTCGTCAAATGGCAAGAGTATTCAAAGTGATCAGAGTGATAAAACCAGCCAGACTAATCAAAATAGCATGAATGCCCAATAATTCAGAATGTTCATCATGTTGAAACTGAACAGAACGTTGGAATTGACCGAATTCGTCAAATGGCAAGAATAATCAAAGTGATAAAACCAGCTAGACTAATCAAAATAGCCTGAATGCCCAATAATTCAGAATGTTCATCATGTTGAAACTGAACAGAACGTTGGAATTGACCCAATTCGTCAAATGGCAAGAGTATTCAAAGTGATCAGAGTGATTCATTTTTTATTTATTTATTAATAACAATACAAAGTAAATTTATATTATAATTTTGGGTCCAAGGGTAAACCGGGTGACAAAGACCATTTGGCTTGATTTTTGCAGCGACAGACCAAAGCCTCTGGTGGGAATCGAACCCACAACCCCCACGCTGATAGGCAAGCACGCTACCAACTCGCCTACCGGGGCGCTTTCAGAGTGATAAAACCAGCCAGACTAATCAAAATAGCATGAATGGCCAATAATTCAGAATGTTCTTCAGTTGAAACTGAACAGAACGTTGGAATTGACCGAATTCGTCAAATGGCAAGAATAATCAAAGTGATCAGAGTGATAAAATCAGCCAGACAAATGAAAATAGCCTGAATGTCCAATAATTAAGATTGTTCAGCATGTTCAAAGTGAATATGACGTTGGAATTGACCGAATTCGTCAAATGACAACAATAATCAAAGTGATCAGAGTGATAAAACCAGCCAGACAAATCAAAATAGCCTGAATGCCCAATAATTCAGAATGTTCATCATGTTGAAACTGAATAGAACGTTGGAATTGACCGAATTCGTCAAATGGCAAGAGTATTCAAAGTGATCAGAGTGATAAAACCAGCCAGACTAATCAAAATAGCATGAATGCCCAATAATTCAGAATGTTCATCATGTTGAAACTGAACAGAACGTTGGAATTGACCGAATTCGTCAAATGGCAAGAATAATCAAAGTGATAAAACCAGCTAGACTAATCAAAATAGCCTGAATGCCCAATAATTCAGAATGTTCATCATGTTGAAACTGAACAGAACGTTGGAATTGACCCAATTCGTCAAATGGCAAGAGTATTCAAAGTGATCAGAGTGATAAAACCAGCCAGACTAATCAAAATAGCCTGAATGCCCAATAATTCAGAATGTTCATCATGTTGAAAATGTGACGTTGGAATTGACCGAATTCGTCAAATGGCAAGAATAATCAAAGTGATAAAACCAACCAGACAAATCAAAATAGTCTGAATGTCCAATAATTCAGATTGTTCAGCATGTTCAAAGTGAATATGACGTTGGAATTGACCGAATTCGTCAAATGGCAAGAATAATCAAAGTGATCAGAGTGATAAAACCAGCCAGACAAATGAAAATATACTGAATGTCCCATAATTAAGATTGTTCAGCATGTTCAAAGTGAATATGACGTTGGAAATGACCGAATTCGTCAATTGGCAAGAATAATCAAAGTGATCAGAGTGATAAAACCAGCCAGACTAATCAAAATAGACTGAATGCCCAATAATTCAGAATGTTCATCATGTTGAAACTGAATAGAACGTTGGAATTGACCGAATTCGTCAAATGGCAAGAGAATTCAAAGTGATCAGAGTGATAAAACCAGCCAGACTAATCAAAATAGCCTGAATGCCCAATAATTCAGAATGTTCTTCATGTTGAAACTGAATAGAACGTTGGAATTGACCGAATTCGTCAAATGGCAAGAGTATTCAAAGTGATCAGAGTGATAAAACCAACCAGACTAATCAAAATAGCCTGAATGCCCAATAATTCAGAATGTTCATCATGTTGAAACTGAATAGAACGTTGGAATTGACCGAATTCGTCAAATGGCAAGAGTATTCAAAGTGATCAGAGTGATAAAACCAGCCAGACTAATCAAAATAGCCTGAATGCCCAATAATTCAGAATGTTCATCATGTTGAAACTGAATATGACGTTGGAATTGACCGAATTCGTCAAATGACAAGAATAATCAAAGTGATCAGAATGATAAAACCAGGCAGACAAATGAAAATGGCCTGAATGTCCAATAATTAAGATTGTTCAGCATGTTGAATATGCCGTTGGAATTGACCGAATTCGTCAAATGACAAGAATAATCAAAGTGATCAGAGTGATAAAACCAGCCAGACTAATCAAAATAGCCTGAATGCCCAATAATTCAGAATGTTCATCATGTTGAAACTGAATATGACGTTGGAATTGACCGAATTCGTCAAATGACAAGAATAATCAAAGTGATCAGAGTGATAAAACCAGGCAGACAAATGAAAATAGCCTGAATGTCCAATAATTAAGATTGTTCAGCATGTTCAAAGTGAATATGACGTTGGAATTGACCGAATTCGTCAAATGACAAGAATAATCAAAGTGATCAGAGTGATAAAACCAGCCAGACTAATCAAAATAGCCTGAATGCCCAATAATTCAGAATGTTCATCATGTTGAATATGCCGTTGGAATTGACCGAATTCGTCAAATGACAAGAATAATCAAAGTGATCAGAGTGATAAAACCAGCCAGACTAATCAAAATAGCCTGAATGCCCAATAATTCAGAATGTTCATCATGTTGAAACTGAATAGAACGTTGGAATTGACCGAATTCGTCAAATGACAAGAATAATCAAAGTGATCAGAGTGATAAAACCAGGCAGACAAATGAAAATAGCCTGAATGTCCAATAATTAAGATTGTTCAGCATTTTCAAAGTGAATATGACGTTGGAATTGACCGAATTCGTCAAATGACAAGAATAATCAAAGTGATCAGAGTGATAAAACCAGCCAGACTAATCAAAATAGCCTGAATGCCCAATAATTCAGAATGTTCATCATGTTGAAACTGAATAGAACGTTGGAATTGACCGAATTCGTCAAATGGCAAGAGTATTCAAAGTGATCAGAGTGATAAAACCAGCCAGACTAATCAAAATAGCATGAATGCCCAATAATTCAGAATGTTCATCATGTTGAAACTGAACAGAACGTTGGAATTGACCGAATTCGTCAAATGGCAAGAATAATCAAAGTGATAAAACCAGCTAGACTAATCAAAATAGCCTGAATGCCCAATAATTCAGAATGTTCATCATGTTGAAACTGAACAGAACGTTGGAATTGACCCAATTCGTCAAATGGCAAGAGTATTCAAAGTGATCAGAGTGATTCATTTTTTATTTATTTATTAATAACAATACAAAGTAAATTTATATTATAATTTTGGGTCCAAGGGTAAACCGGGTGACAAAGACCATTTGGCTTGATTTTTGCAGCGACAGACCAAAGCCTCTGGTGGGAATCGAACCCACAACCCCCACGCTGATAGGCAAGCACGCTACCAACTCGCCTACCGGGGCGCTTTCAGAGTGATAAAACCAGCCAGACTAATCAAAATAGCATGAATGCCCAATAATTCAGAATGTTCATCAGTTGAAACTGAACAGAACGTTGGAATTGACCGAATTCGTCAAATGGCAAGAATAATCAAAGTGATCAGAGTGATAAAATCAGCCAGACAAATGAAAATAGCCTGAATGTCCAATAATTAAGATTGTTCAGCATGTTCAAAGTGAATATGACGTTGGAATTGACCGAATTCGTCAAATGACAAGAATAATCAAAGTGATCAGAGTGATAAAACCAGCCAGACAAATCAAAATAGCCTGAATGCCCAATAATTCAGAATGTTCATCATGTTGAAACTGAATAGAACGTTGGAATTGACCGAATTCGTCAAATGGCAAGAGTATTCAAAGTGATCAGAGTGATAAAACCAGCCAGACTAATCAAAATAGCATGAATGCCCAATAATTCAGAATGTTCATCATGTTGAAACTGAACAGAACGTTGGAATTGACCGAATTCGTCAAATGGCAAGAATAATCAAAGTGATAAAACCAGCTAGACTAATCAAAATAGCCTGAATGCCCAATAATTCAGAATGTTCATCATGTTGAAACTGAACAGAACGTTGGAATTGACCCAATTCGTCAAATGGCAAGAGTATTCAAAGTGATCAGAGTGATAAAACCAGCCAGACTAATCAAAATAGCCTGAATGCCCAATAATTCAGAATGTTCATCATGTTGAAAATGTGACGTTGGAATTGACCGAATTCGTCAAATGGCAAGAATAATCAAAGTGATAAAACCAACCAGACAAATCAAAATAGTCTGAATGTCCAATAATTCAGATTGTTCAGCATGTTCAAAGTGAATATGACGTTGGAATTGACCGAATTCGTCAAATGGCAAGAATAATCAAAGTGATCAGAGTGATAAAACCAGCCAGACAAATGAAAATAGACTGAATGTCCCATAATTAAGATTGTTCAGCATGTTCAAAGTGAATATGACGTTGGAAATGACCCAATTCGTCAATTGGCAAGAATAATCAAAGTGATCAGAGTGATAAAACCAGCCAGACTAATCAAAATAGACTGAATGCCCAATAATTCAGAATGTTCATCATGTTGAAACTGAATAGAACGTTGGAATTGACCGAATTCGTCAAATGGCAAGAGAATTCAAAGTGATCAGAGTGATAAAACCAGCCAGACTAATCAAAATAGCCTGAATGCCCAATAATTCAGAATGTTCTTCATGTTGAAACTGAATAGAACGTTGGAGTTGACCGAATTCGTCAAATGGCAAGAGTATTCAAAGTGATCAGAGTGATAAAACCAACCAGACTAATCAAAATAGCCTGAATGCCCAATAATTCAGAATGTTCATCATGTTGAAACTGAATAGAACGTTGGAATTGACCGAATTCGTCAAATGGCAAGAGTATTCAAAGTGATCAGAGTGATAAAACCAGCCAGACTAATCAAAATAGCCTGAATGCCCAATAATTCAGAATGTTCATCATGTTGAAACTGAATATGACGTTGGAATTGACCGAATTCGTCAAATGACAAGAATAATCAAAGTGATCAGAATGATAAAACCAGGCAGACAAATGAAAATGGCCTGAATGTCCAATAATTAAGATTGTTCAGCATGTTGAATATGCCGTTGGAATTGACCGAATTCGTCAAATGACAAGAATAATCAAAGTGATCAGAGTGATAAAACCAGCCAGACTAATCAAAATAGCCTGAATGCCCAATAATTCAGAATGTTCATCATGTTGAAACTGAATATGACGTTGGAATTGACCGAATTCGTCAAATGACAAGAATAATCAAAGTGATCAGAGTGATAAAACCAGGCAGACAAATGAAAATAGCCTGAATGTCCAATAATTAAGATTGTTCAGCATGTTCAAAGTGAATATGACGTTGGAATTGACCGAATTCGTCAAATGACAAGAATAATCAAAGTGATCAGAGTGATAAAACCAGCCAGACTAATCAAAATAGCCTGAATGCCCAATAATTCAGAATGTTCATCATGTTGAAACTGAATAGAACGTTGGAATTGACCGAATTCGTCAAATGGCAAGAGTATTCAAAGTGATCAGAGTGATAAAACCAGCCAGACTAATCAAAATAGCATGAATGCCCAATAATTCAGAATGTTCATCATGTTGAAACTGAACAGAACGTTGGAATTGACCGAATTCGTCAAATGGCAAGAATAATCAAAGTGATAAAACCAGCTAGACTAATCAAAATAGCCTGAATGCCCAATAATTCAGAATGTTCATCATGTTGAAACTGAACAGAACGTTGGAATTGACCCAATTCGTCAAATGGCAAGAGTATTCAAAGTGATCAGAGTGATTCATTTTTTATTTATTTATTAATAACAATACAAAGTAAATTTATATTATAATTTTGGGTCCAAGGGTAAACCGGGTGACAAAGACCATTTGGCTTGATTTTTGCAGCGACAGACCAAAGCCTCTGGTGGGAATCGAACCCACAACTCCCACGCTGATAGGCAAGCACGCTACCAACTCGCCTACCGGGGCGCTTTCAGAGTGATAAAACCAGCCAGACTAATCAAAATAGCATGAATGCCCAATAATTCAGAATGTTCATCAGTTGAAACTGAACAGAACGTTGGAATTGACCGAATTCGTCAAATGGAAAGAATAATCAAAGTGATCAGAGTGATAAAATCAGCCAGACAAATGAAAATAGCCTGAATGTCCAATAATTAAGATTGTTCAGCATGTTCAAAGTGAATATGACGTTGGAATTGACCGAATTCGTCAAATGACAAGAATAATCAAAGTGATCAGAGTGATAAAACCAGCCAGACAAATGAAAATAGCCTGAATGTCCAATAATTAAGAATGTTCAGCATGTTCAAAGTGAATATGACCTTGGAATTGACCGAATTCGTCAAATGACAAGAATAATCAAAGTGATCAGAGTGATAAAACCAGCCAGACTAATCAAAATAGCCTGAATGCCCAATAATTCAGAATGTTCATCATGTTGAAACTGAATAGAACGTTGGAATTGACCGAATTCGTCAAATGGCAAGAGTATTCAAAGTGATCAGAGTGATAAAACCAGCCAGACTAATCAAAATAGCATGAATGCCCAATAATTCAGAATGTTCATCATGTTGAAACTGAATATGACGTTGGAATTGACCGAATTCGTCAAATGGCAAGAATAATCAAAGTGATCAGAGTGATAAAACCAGCCAGACAAATTAAAATAGCGTGAATGTCCAATAATTCAGATTGTTCAGCATGTTCAAAATGAATATGACGTTGAAATTGACCGAATTCGTCAAATGGCATGCATAATCAAAGTGATCAGAGTGATAAAACCAACCAGACAAATCAAAATAGACTGAATGCCCAATAATTCAGAATGTTCATCATGTTGAAACTGAATAGAACGTTGGAATTGACCGAATTCGTCAAATGGCAAGAGAATTCAAAGTGATCAGAGTGATAAAACCAGCCAGACTAATCAAAATAGCCTGAATGCCCAATAATTCAGAATGTTCTTCATGTTGAAACTGAATAGAACGTTGGAATTGACCGAATTCGTCAAATGGCAAGAGTATTCAAAGTGATCAGAGTGATAAAACCAACCAGACTAATCAAAATAGCCTGAATGCCCAATAATTCAGAATGTTCATCATGTTGAAACTGAATAGAACGTTGGAATTGACCGAATTCGTCAAATGGCAAGAGTATTCAAAGTGATCAGAGTGATAAAACCAGCCAGACTAATCAAAATAGCCTGAATGCCCAATAATTCAGAATGTTCATCATGTTGAAACTGAATATGACGTTGGAATTGACCGAATTCGTCAAATGACAAGAATAATCAAAGTGATAAAACCAGGCAGACAAATGAAAATAGCCTGAATGTCCAATAATTAAGATTGTTCAGCATGTTCAAAGTGAATATGACGTTGGAATTGACCGAATTCGTCAAATGACAAGAATAATCAAAGTGATCAGAGTGATAAAACCAGCCAGACTAATCAAAATAGCCTGAATGCCCAATAATTCAGAATGTTCATCATGTTGAAACTGAATAGAACGTTGGAATTGACCGAATTCGTCAAATGGCAAGAGTATTCAAAGTGATCAGAGTGATAAAACCAGCCAGACTAATCAAAATAGCCTGAATGCCCAATAATTCTGAATGTTCATCATGTTGAAACTGAATATGACGTTGGAATTGACCGAATTCGTCAAATGACAAGAATAATCAAAGTGATCAGAGTGATAAAACCAGGCAGACAAATGAAAATAGCCTGAATGTCCAATAATTAAGATTGTTCAGCATGTTCAAAGTGAATATGACGTTGGAATTGACCGAATTCGTCAAATGACAAGAATAATCAAAGTGATCAGAGTGATAAAACCAGCCAGACTAATCAAAATAGCCTGAATGCCCAATAATTCAGAATGTTCATCATGTTGAAACTGAATATGACGTTGGAATTGACCGAATTCGTCAAATGACAAGAATAATCAAAGTGATCAGAGTGATAAAACCAGGCAGACAAATGAAAATAGCCTGAATGTCCAATAATTAAGATTGTTCAGCATGTTCAAAGTGAATATGACGTTGGAATTGACCGAATTCGTCAAATGACAAGAATAATCAAAGTGATCACAGTGATAAAACCAGCCAGACTAATCAAAATAGCCTGAATGCCCAATAATTCAGAATGTTCATCATGTTGAAACTGAATAGAACGTTGGAATTGACCGAATTCGTCAAATGGCAAGAGTATTCAAAGTGATCAGAGTGATAAAACCAGCCAGACTAATCAAAATAGCATGAATGCCCAATAATTCAGAATGTTCATCATGTTGAAACTGAAGAGAACGTTGGAATTGACCGAATTCGTCAAATGGCAAGAGTATTCAAAGTGATCAGAGTGATAAAACCAACCAGACTAATCAAAATAGCCTGAATGCCCAATAATTCAGAATGTTCATCATGTTGAAACTGAATAGAACGTTGGAATTGACCGAATTCGTCAAATGGCAAGAGTATTCAAAGTGATCAGAGTGATAAAACCAGCCAGACTAATCAAAATAGCCTGAATGCCCAATAATTCAGAATGTTCATCATGTTGAAACTGAATATGACGTTGGAATTGACCGAATTCGTCAAATGACAGGAATAATCAAAGTGATCAGAGTGATAAAACCAGGAAGACAAATGAAAATAGCCTGAATGTCCAATAATTAAGATTGTTCAGCATGTTCAAAGTGAATATGACGTTGGAATTGACCGAATTCGTCAAATGACAAGAATAATCAAAGTGATCAGAGTGATAAAACCAGCCAGACTAATCAAAATAGCCTGAATGCCCAATAATTCAGAATGTTCATCATGTTGAAACTGAATAGAACGTTGGAATTGACCGAATTCGTCAAATGACAAGAATAATCAAAGTGATCAGAGTGATAAAACCAGCCAGACTAATCAAAATAGCCTGAATGCCCAATAATTCAGAATGTTCATCATGTTGAAACTGAATATGACGTTGGAATTGACCGAATTCGTCAAATGACAAGAATAATCAAAGTGATCAGAGTGATAAAACCAGGCAGACAAATGAAAATAGCCTGAATGTCCAATAATTAAGATTGTTCAGCATGTTCAAAGTGAATATGACGTTGGAATTGACCGAATTCGTCAAATGACAAGAATAATCAAAGTGATCAGAGTGATAAAACCAGCCAGACTAATCAAAATAGCCTGAATGCCCAATAATTCAGAATGTTCATCATGTTGAAACTGAATATGACGTTGGAATTGACCGAATTCGTCAAATGACAAGAATAATCAAAGTGATCAGAGTGATAAAACCAGGCAGACAAATGAAAATAGCCTGAATGTCCAATAATTAAGATTGTTCAGCATGTTGAAACTGAATAGAACGTTGGAATTGACCGAATTCGTCAAATGGCAAGAGTATTCAAAGTGATCAGAGTGATAAAACCAGCCAGACTAATCAAAATAGCATGAATGCCCAATAATTCAGAATGTTCATCATGTTGAAACTGAAGAGAACGTTGGAATTGACCCAATTCGTCAAATGGCAAGAGTATTCAAAGTGATCAGAGTGATTCATTTTTTATTTATTTATTAATAACAATACAAAGTAAATTTATATTATAATTTTGGGTCCAAGGGTAAACCGGGTGACAAAGACCATTTGGCTTGATTTTTGCAGCGACAGACCAAAGCCTCTGGTGGGAATCGAACCCACAACCCCCACGCTGATAGGCAAGCACGCTACCAACTCGCCTACCGGGGCGCTTTCAGAGTGATAAAACCAGCCAGACTAATCAAAATAGCATGAATGCCCAATAATTCAGAATGTTCATCATGTTGAAACTGAACAGAACGTTGGAATTGACCGAATTCGTCAAATGTCAAGAATAATCAAAGTGATCAGAGTGATAAAATCAGCCAGACAAATGAAAATAGCCTGAATGTCCAATAATTAAGAATGTTCAGCATGTTCAAAGTGAATATGACGTTGGAATTGACCGAATTCGTCAAATGACAAGAATAATCAAAGTGATCAGAGTGATAAAACCAGCCAGACTAATCAAAATAGCATGAATGCCCAATAATTCAGAATGTTCATCATGTTGAAACTGAACAGATCGTTGGAATTGACCGAATTCGTCAAATGGCAAGAATAATCAAAGTGATCAGAGTGATAAAACCAGCCAGACAAATTAAAATAGCGTGAATGTCCCATAATTCAGATTGTTCAGCATGTTCAAAATGAATATGACGTTGAAATTGACCGAATTCGTCAAATGGCATGCATAATCAAAGTGATCAGAGTGATAAAACCAACCAGACAAATCAAAATAGTCTGAATGTCCAATAATTCAGATTGTTCAGCATGTTCAAAGTGAATATGACGTTGGAATTGACCGAATTCGTCAAATGGCAAGAATAATCAAAGTGATGAGAGTGATAAAACCAGCCAGACAAATGAAAATAGCCTGAATGTCCAATAATTCAGATTGTTCAGCATGTTCAAAGTGAATATGACGTTGAAATTGACCGAATTCGTCAAATGGCATGCATAATCAAAGTGATCAGAGTGATAAAACCAACCAGACAATTCAAAATAGTCTGAATGTCCAATAATTCAGATTGTTCAGCATGTTCAAAGTGAATATGACGTTGGAATTGACCGAATTCGTCAAATGGCAAGAATAATCAAAGTGATCAGAGTGATAAAACCTGCCAGACAAATGAAAATAGCCTGAATGTCCAATAATTAAGATTGTACAGCATGTTCAAAGTGAATATGACGTTGGAATTGACCGAATTCGTCAAATGGCAAGAGTATTCAAAGTGATCAGAGTGATAAAACCAGCCAGACTAATCAAAATAGCCTGAATGCCCAATAATTCAGAATGTTCATCATGTTGAAACTGAATATGACGTTGGAATTGACCGAATTCGTCAAATGACAAGAATAATCAAAGTGATCAGAGTGATAAAACCAGCCAGACAAATGAAAATAGCCTGAATAATTAAGATTGTTCAGCATGTTCAAAGTGAATATGACGTTGGAATTGACCGAATTCGTCAAATGACAAGAATAATCAAAGTGATCAGAGTGATAAAACCAGCCAGACTAATCAAAATAGCCTGAATGCCCAATAATTCAGAATGTTCATCATGTTGAAACTGGATAGAACGTTGGAATTGACCGAATTCGTCAAATGGCAAGAGTATTCAAAGTGATCAGAGTGATAAAACCAGCCAGACTAATCAAAATATCATGAATGCCCAATAATTCAGAATGTTCATCATGTTGAAACTGAACAGAACGTTGGAATTGACCCAATTCGTCAAATGGCAAGAGTATTCAAAGTGATCAGAGTGATTCATTTTTTATTTATTTATTAATAACAATACAAAGTAAATTTATATTATAATTTTGGGTCCAAGGGTAAACCGGGTGACAAAGACCATTTGGCTTGATTTTTGCAGCGACAGACCAAAGCCTCTGGTGGGAATCGAACCCACAACCCCCACGCTGATAGGCAAGCACGCTACCAACTCGCCTACCGGGGCGCTTTCAGAGTGATAAAACCAGCCAGACTAATCAAAATAGCATGAATGCCCAATAATTCAGAATGTTCATCATGTTGAAACTGAACAGAACGTTGGAATTGACCGAATTCGTCAAATGTCAAGAATAATCAAAGTGATCAGAGTGATAAAATCAGCCAGACAAATGAAAATAGCCTGAATGTCCAATAATTAAGAATGTTCAGCATGTTCAAAGTGAATATGACCTTGGAATTGACCGAATTCGTCAAATGACAAGAATAATCAAAGTGATCAGAGTGATAAAACCAGCCAGACTAATCAAAATAGCCTGAATGCCCAATAATTCAGAATGTTCATCATGTTGAAACTGAATAGAACGTTGGAATTGACCGAATTCGTCAAATGGCAAGAGTATTCGAAGTGATCAGAGTGATAAAACCAGCCAGACTAATCAAAATAGCATGAATGCCCAATAATTCAGAATGTTCATCATGTTGAAACTGAACAGAACGTTGGAATTGACCGAATTCGTCAAATGGCAAGAATAATCAAAGTGATCAGAGTGATAAAACCAGCCAGACAAATTAAAATAGCGTGAATGTCCCATAATTCAGATTGTTCAGCATGTTCAAAATGAATATGACGTTGAAATTGACCGAATTCGTCAAATGGCATGCATAATCAAAGTGATCAGAGTGATAAAACCAACCAGACAAATCAAAATAGTCTGAATGTCCAATAATTCAGATTGTTCAGCATGTTCAAAGTGAATATGACGTTGGAATTGACCGAATTCGTCAAATGGCAAGAATAATCAAAGTGATCAGAGTGATAAAACCAGCCAGACAAATGAAAATAGCCTGAATGTCCAATAATTCAGATTGTTCAGCATGTTCAAAGTGAATATGACGTTGAAATTTACCGAATTCGTCAAATGGCATGCATAATCAAAGTGATCAGAGTGATAAAACCAACCAGACAATTCAAAATAGTCTGAATGTCCAATAATTCAGATTGTTCAGCATGTTCAAAGTGAATATGACGTTGGAATTGACCGAATTCGTCAAATGGCAAGAATAATCAAAGTGATCAGAGTGATAAAACCTGCCAGACAAATGAAAATAGCCTGAATGTCCAATAATTAAGATTGTTCAGCATGTTCAAAGTGAATATGACGTTGGAATTGACCGAATTCGTCAAATGGCAAGAGTATTCAAAGTGATCAGAGTGATAAAACCAGCCAGACTAATCAAAATAGCCTGAATGCCCAATAATTCAGAATGTTCATCATGTTGAAACTGAATATGACGTTGGAATTGACCGAATTCGTCAAATGACAAGAATAATCAAAGTGATCAGAGTGATAAAACCAGCCAGACAAATGAAAATAGCCTGAATGCCCAATAATTCAGAATGTTCATCATGTTGAAACTGAATAGAACGTTGGAATTGACCGAATTCGTCAAATGGCAAGAATAATCAAAGTGATCAGAGTGATAAAACCAGCCAGACTAATCAAAATAGCCTGAATGCCCAATAATTCAGAATGTTCATCATGTTGAAACTGAATATGACGTTGGAATTGACCGAATTCGTCAAATGACAAGAATAATCAAAGTGATCAGAGTGATAAAACCAGCCAGACAAATGAAAATAGCCTGAATGTCCAATAATTAAGATTGTTCAGCATGTTCAAAGTGAATATGACGTTGGAATTGACCGAATTCGTCAAATGACAAGAGTATTCAAAGTGATCAGAGTGATAAAACAAGCCAGACTAATCAAAATAGCCTGAATGCCCAATAATTCAGAATGTCATCATGTTGAAACTGAATATGACGTTGGAATTGACCGAATTCGTCAAATGGCAATAATAATCAAAGTGATCAGAGTGATAAAACCAGCCAGACAAATAAAAATAGCCTGAATAATTAAGATTGTTCAGCATGTTCAAAGTGAATATGACGTTGGAATTGACCGAATTCGTCAATTGGCAAGAATAATCAAAGTGATCAGAGTGATAAAACCAGCCAGACTAATCAAAATAGCCTGAATGCCCATTAATTCAGAATGTTCATCATGTTGAAACTGAATAGAACGTTGGAATTGACCGAATTCGTCAAATGGCAAGAGTATTCAAAGTGATCAGAGTGATAAAACCAGCCAGACTAATCAAAATAGCCTGAATGCCCAATAATTCAGAATGTTCATCATGTTGAAGCTGAATAGAACGTTGGAATTGACCGAATTCGTCAAATGGCAAGAGTATTCAAAGTGATCAGAGTGATAAAACCAACCAGACTAATCAAAATAGCCTGAATGCCCAATAATTCAGAATGTTCATCATGTTGAAACTGAATAGAACGTTGAAATTGACCGAATTCGTCAAATGGCAAGAGTATTCAAAGTAATCAGAGTGATAAAACCAGCCAGACTAATCAAAATAGCCTGAATGCCCAATAATTCAGAATGTTCATCATGTTGAAACTGAATAGAACGTTGGAATTGACCCAATTCGTCAAATGGCAAGAGTATTCAAAGTGATCAGAGTGATAAAACCAGCCAGACAAATAAAAATAGCCTGAATAATTAAGATTGTTCAGCATGTTCAAAGTGAATATGACGTTGGAATTGACCGAATTCGTCAATTGGCAAGAATAATCAAAGTGATCAGAGTGATAAAACCAGCCAGACTAATCAAAATAGCCTGAATGCCCAATAGTTCAGAATGTTCATCATGTTGAAACTGAATAGAACGTTGGAATTGACCGAATTCGTCAAATGGCAAGAGTATTCAAAGTGATCAGAGTGATAAAACCAGCCAGACTAATCAAAATAGCCTGAATGCCCAATAATTCAGAATGTTCATCATGTTGAAGCTGAATAGAACGTTGGAATTGACCGAATTCGTCAAATGGCAAGAGTATTCAAAGTGATCAGAGTGATAAAACCAACCAGACTAATCAAAATAGCCTGAATGCCCAATAATTCAGAATGTTCATCATGTTGAAACTGAATAGAACGTTGGAATTGACCGAATTCGTCAAATGGCAAGAGTATTCAAAGTGATCAGAGTGATAAAACCAGCCAGACTAATCAAAATAGCCTGAATGCCCAATAATTCAGAATGTTCAGCATGTTCAAAGTGAATATGACGTTGGAATTGACCGAATTCGTCAAATGACAAGAATAATCAAAGTGATCAGAGTGATAAAACCAGCCAGACTAATCAAAATAGCCTGAATGCCCAATAATTCAGAATGTTCATCATGTTGAAACTGAAAAGAACGTCAGAATTGACCGAATTCGTCAAATGGCATGCATAATCAAAGTGATCAGAGTGATAAAACCAACCAGGCAAATCAAAATAGTCTGAATGTCCAATAATTCAGATTGTTCAGCATGTTCAAAGTGAATATGACGTTGGAATTGACCGAATTCGTCAAATGGCAAGAATAATCAAAGTGATCAGAGACAAATGAAAATAGCCTGTATGTCCAATAATTAAGATTGTTCAGCATGTTCAAAGTGAATATGACGTTGGAATTGACCGAATTAGTCAATTGGCAAGAATAATCAAAGTGATCAGAGTGATAAAACCAGCCAGACTAATCAAAATAGCCTGAATGCCCAATAATTCAGAATGTTCATCATGTTGAAACTGAATAGAACGTTGGAATTGACCGAATTCGTCAAATGGCAAGAGTATTCAAAGTGATCAGAGTGATAAAACCAGCCAGACTAATCAAAATAGCCTGAATGCCCAATAATTCAGAATGTTCATCATGTTGAAACTGAATATGACGTTGGAATTGACCGAATTCGTCAAATGACAAGAATAATCAAAGTGATCAGAGTGATAAAACCAGGCAGACAAATGAAAATAGCCTGAATGTCCAATAATTAAGATTGTTCAGCATGTTCAAAGTGAATATGACGTTGGAATTGACCGAATTCGTCAAATGACAAGAATAATCAAAGTGATCAGAGTGATAAAACCAGCCAGACTAATCAAAATAGCCTGAATGCCCAATAATTCAGAATGTTCATCATGTTGAAACTGAATAGAACGTTGGAATTGACCGAATTCGTCAAATGGCAAGAGTATTCAAAGTGATCAGAGTGATAAAACCAGCCAGACTAATCAAAATAGCATGAATGCCCAATAATTCAGAATGTTCATCATGTTGAAACTGAACAGAACGTTGGAATTGACCGAATTCGTCAAATGGCAAGAATAATCAAAGTGATCAGAGTGATAAAACCAGCCAGACTAATCAAAATAGCCTGAATGCCCAATAATTCAGAATGTTCATCATGTTGAAACTGAATATGACGTTGGAATTGACCGAATTCGTCAAATGACAAGAATAATCAAAATGATCAGAGTGATAAAACCAGGCAGACAAATGAAAATAGCCTGAATGTCCAATAATTAAGATTGTTCAGCATGTTCAAAGTGAATATGACGTTGGAATTGACCGAATTCGTCAAATGACAAGAATAATCAAAGTGATCAGAGTGATAAAACCAGCCAGACTAATCAAAATAGCCTGAATGCCCAATAATTCAGAATGTTCATCATGTTGAAACTGAACAGAACGTTGGAATTGACCGAATTCGTCAAATGGCAAGAATAATCAAAGTGATCAGAGTGATAAAACCAGCCAGACTAATCAAAATAGCCTGAATGCCCAATAATTCAGAATGTTCATCATGTTGAAACTGAATGTGACGTTAGAATTGACCGAATTCGTCAAATGGCATGCATAATCAAAGTGATAAAACCAACCAGACAAATCAAAATAGTCTGAATGTCCAATAATTCAGATTGTTCAGCATGTTCAAAGTGAATATGACGTTGGAATTGACCGAATTCGTCAAATGACAAGAATAATCAAAGTGATAAAACCAGCCAGACAAATGAAAATAGCCTGAATGTCCAATAATTAAGATTGTTCAGCATGTTCAAAGAGAATATGACGTTGGAATTGACCGAATTCGTCAAATGACAAGAATAATCAAAGTGATCAGAGTGATAAAACCAGCCAGACTAATCAAAATAGCCTGAATGCCCAATAATTCAGAATGTTCATCATGTTGAAACTGAATAGAACGGTGGAATTGACCGAATTCGTCAAATGGCAAGAGTATTCAAAGTGATCAGAGTGATAAAACCAGCCAGACTAATCAAAATAGCATGAATGCCCAATAATTCAGAATGTTCATATGAATATGACGTTGGAATTGACCGAATTCGTCAAATGACAAGAATAATCAAAGTGATCAGAGTGATAAAACCAGCCAGACTAATCGAAATAGCCTGAATGCCCAATAATTCAGAATGTTCATCATGTTGAAACTGAATAGAACGTTGGAATTGACCGAATTCGTCAAATGGCAAGAATATTCAAAGTGATCAGAGTGATAAAACCAGCCAGACTAATCAAAATAGCATGAATGCCCAATAATTCAGAATGTTCATCATGTTGAAACTGAACAGAACGTTGGAATTGACCGAATTCGTCAAATGGCAAGAATAATCAAAGTGATCAGACTGATAAAACCAGCCAGACTAATCAAAATAGCCTGAATGCCCAATAATTCAGAATGTTCATCATGTTGAAACTGAGTATGACGTTGGAATTGACCGAATTCGTCAAATGACAAGAATAATCTAAGTGATCAGAGTGATAAAACCAGGCAGACAAATGAAAATAGCCTGAATGTCCAATAATTAAGATTGTTCAGCATGTTCAAAGTGAATATGACGTTGGAATTGACCGAATTCGTCAAATGACAAGAATAATCAAAGTGATCAGAGTGATAAAACCAGCCAGACTAATCAAAATAGCCTGAATGCCCAATAATTCAGAATGTTCATCATGTTGAAACTGAATAGAACGTTGGAATTGACCGAATTCGTCAAATGGCAAGAGTATTCAAAGTGATCAGAGTGATAAAACCAGCCAGACTAATCAAAATAGCATGAATGCCCAATAATTCAGAATGTTCATCATGTTGAAACTGAACAGAACGTTGGAATTGACCGAATTCGTCAAATGGCAAGAATAATCAAAGTGATCAGAGTGATAAAACCAGCTAGACTAATCAAAATAGCCTGAATGCCCAATAATTCAGAATGTTCATCATGTTGAAACTGAATATGACGTTAGAATTGACCGAATTCGTCAAATGGCATGCATAATCAAAGTGATAAAACCAACCAGTCAAATCAAGATAGTCTGAATGTCCAATACTTCAGATTGTTCAGCATGCTCAAAGTGAATATGACGTCGGAATTGACCGAATTCGTCAAATGGCAAGAATAATCAAAGTGATCAGAGTGATAAAATCAGCCAGACAAATGAAAATAGCCTGAATGTCCAATAATTCAGATTGTTCAGCATGTTCAAAGTGAATATGACGTTGGAATTGACCGAATTCGTCAAATGACAAGAATAATCAAAGTGATCAGAGTGATAAAACCAGCCAGACAAATGAAAATAGCCTGAATGTCCAATAACTAAGATTGTTCAGCATGTTCAAAGTGAATATGACGTTGGAATTGACCGAATTCGTCAAATGACAAGAATAATCAAAGTGATCAGAGTGATAAAACCAGCCAGACTAATCAAAATAGCCTGAATGCCCAATAATTCAGAATGTTCATCATGTTGAAACTGAATAGAACGTTGGAATTGACCGAATTCGTCAAATGGCAAGAGTATTCAAAGTGATCAGAGTGATAAAACCAGCCAGACTAATCAAAATAGCATGAATGCCCAATAATTTAGAATGTTCATCATGTTGAAACTGAACAGAACGTTGGAATTGACCGAATTCGTCAAATGGCAAGAATAATCAAAGTGATCAGAGTGATAAAACCAGCCAGACTAATCAAAATAGCCTGAATGCCCAATAATTCAGAATGTTCATCATGTTGAAACTGAATAGAACGTTGGAATTGACCGAATTCGTCAAATGGCAAGAGTATTCAAAGTGATCAGAGTGATAAAACCAGCCAGACTAATCAAAATAGCATGAATGCCCAATAATTCAGAATGTTCATCATGTTGAAACTGAACAGAACGTTGGAATTGACCGAATTCGTCAAATGGCAAGAGTATTCAAGTGATCAGAGTGATAAAACCAGCCAGACTAATCAAAATAGCCTGAATGCCTAATAATTCAGAATGTTCATCATGTTGAAACTGAATATGACGTTGGAATTGACCGAATTCGTCAAATGGAATGTATAATCAAAGTGATCAGAGTGATAAAACCAACCAGGCAAATCAAAATAGTCTGAATGTCCAATAATTCAGATTGTTCAGCATGTACAAAGTGAATATGACGTTGGAATTGACCGAATTCGTCAAATGGCAAGAATAATCAAATTGATCAGAGTGATAAAACCAGCCAGACAAATGAAAATAGCCTGAATGTCCAATAATTAAGATTGTTCAACATGTTCAAAGTGAATATGACGTTGGAATTGACCGAATTCGTCAATTGGCAAGAATAATCAAAGTGATCAGAGTGATCAAACCAGCCAGACTAATCAAAATAGCCTGAATGCCCAATAATTCAGAATGTTCATCATGTTCAAAGTGAATATGACGTTGGAATTGACCGAATTCGTCAAATGACAAGAATAATCAAAGTGATCAGAGTGATAAAACCAGCCAGACTAATCAAAATAGCCTGAATGCCCAATAATTCAGAATGTTCATCATGTTGAAACTGAATAGAACTGAATAGAATGCCCAATAATTCAGAATGTTCATCATGTTGAAACTGAATAGAACGTTGGAATTGACCGAATTCGTCAAATGGCAAGAGTATTCAAAGTGATCAGAGTGATAAAACCAGCCAGACTAATCAAAATAGCATGAATGCCCAATAATTCAGAATGTTCATCATGTTGAAACTGAACAGAACGTTGGAATTGAACGCATTCGTCAAATGGCAAGAATAATCAAAGTGATCAGAGTGATAAAACCAGCCAGACTAATCAAAATAGCCTGAATGCCCAATAATTCAGAATGTTCATCATGTTGAAACTGAATAGAACGTTGGAATTGACCGAATTCGTCAAATGACAAGAATAATCAAAGTGATCAGAGTGATAAAACCAGCCAGACAAATGAAAATAGCCTGAATGTCCAATAATTCAGATTGTTCAGCATGTTCAAAGTGAATATGACGTTGGAATTGACCGAATTCGTCAAATGGCAAGAATAATCAAAGTGATCAGAGTGATAAAACCAGCCAGACAAATGAAAATAGCCTGAATGCCCAATAATTCAGAATGTTCATATTGTTGAAACTGAACAGAACGTTGGAATTGACCGAATTCCTCAAATGGCAAGAGTATTCAAAGTGATCAGAGTGATAAAACCAGCCAGGCTAATCAAAATAGCCTGAATGCCCAATAATTCAGAATGTTCATCATGTTGAAACTGAACAGAACGTTGGAATTGACCGAATTCGTCAAATGGCAAGAGTATACAAAGTGATCAGAGTGATAAAACCAGCCAGACTAATCAAAATAGCCTGAATGCCCAATAATTCAGAATGTTCATCATGTTGAAACTGAATAGAACGTTGGAATTGACCGAATTCTTCAAATGACAAGAATAATCAAAGTGATAAAACCAGCCAGACAAATGAAAATAGCCTGAATGTCCAATAATTAAGATTGTTCAGCATGTTCAAAGTGAATATGACGTTGGAATTGACCGAATTCGTCAAATGACAAGAATAATCAAAGTGATCAGAGTGATAAAACCAGCCAGACTAATCAAAATAGCCTGAATGTTCATCATGTTGAAACTGAATAGAACGGTGGAATTGACCGAATTCGTCAAATGGCAAGAGTATTCAAAGTGATCAGAGTGATAAAACCAGCCAGACTAATCAAAATAGCATGAATGCCCAATAATTCAGAATGTTCATCATGTTGAAACTGAACAGAACGTTGGAATTGAACGAATTCGTCAAATGGCAAGAATAATCAAAGTGATCAGAGTGATAAAACCAGCCAGACTAATCAAAATAGCCTGAATGCCCAATAATTCAGAATGTTCATCATGTTGAAACTGAATAGAACGTTGGAATTGACCGAATTCGTCAAATGACAAGAATAATCAAAGTGATCAGAGTGATAAAACCAGCCAGACTAATCAAAATAGCCTGAATGCCCAATAATTCAGAATGTTCATCATGTTGAAACTGAATATGACGTTAGAATTGACCGAATTCGTCAAATGGCATGCATAATCAAAGTGATAAAACCAACCAGTCAAATCAAGATAGTCTGAATGTCCAATACTTCAGATTGTTCAGCATGCTCAAAGTGAATATGACGTCGGAATTGACCGAATTCGTCAAATGGCAAGAATAATCAAAGTGATCAGAGTGATAAAATCAGCCAGACAAATGAAAATAGCCTGAATGTCCAATAATTCAGATTGTTCAGCATGTTCAAAGTGAATATGACGTTGGAATTGACCGAATTCGTCAAATGACAAGAATAATCAAAGTGATCAGAGTGATAAAACCAGCCAGACAAATGAAAATAGCCTGAATGTCCAATAACTAAGATTGTTCAGCATGTTCAAAGTGAATATGACGTTGGAATTGACCGAATTCGTCAAATGACAAGAATAATCAAAGTGATCAGAGTGATAAAACCAGCCAGACTAATCAAAATAGCCTGAATGCCCAATAATTCAGAATGTTCATCATGTTGAAACTGAATAGAACGTTGGAATTGACCGAATTCGTCAAATGGCAAGAGTATTCAAAGTGACCAGAGTGATAAAACCAGCCAGACTAATCAAAATAGCATGAATGCCCAATAATTCAGAATGTTCATATGAATATGACGTTGGAGTTGACCGAATTCGTCAAATGACAAGAGTATTCAAAGTGATCAGAGTGATAAAACCAGCCAGACTAATCAAAATAGCATGAATGCCCAATAATTCAGAATGTTCATCAGTTGAAACTGAACAGAACGTTGGAATTGTCTGGCTGGTTGGAATTGAACGAATTCGTCAAATGGCAAGAATAATCAAAGTGATCAGAGTGATAAAACCAGCCAGACTAATCAAAATAGCCTGAATGCCCAATAATTCAGAATGTTCATCATGTTGAAACTGAATAGAACGTTGGAATTGACCGAATTCGTCAAATGACAAGAATAATCAAAGTGATCAGAGTGATAAAACCAGCCAGACTAATCAAAATAGCCTGAATGCCCAATAATTCAGAATGTTCATCATGTTGAAACTGAATATGACGTTAGAATTGACCGAATTCGTCAAATGGCATGCATAATCAAAGTGATAAAACCAACCAGTCAAATCAAGATAGTCTGAATGTCCAATACTTCAGATTGTTCAGCATGCTCAAAGTGAATATGACGTCGGAATTGACCGAATTCGTCAAATGGCAAGAATAATCAAAGTGATCAGAGTGATAAAATCAGCCAGACAAATGAAAATAGCCTGAATGTCCAATAATTCAGATTGTTCAGCATGTTCAAAGTGAATATGACGTTGGAATTGACCGAATTCGTCAAATGACAAGAATAATCAAAGTGATCAGAGTGATAAAACCAGCCAGACAAATGAAAATAGCCTGAATGTCCAATAACTAAGATTGTTCAGCATGTTCAAAGTGAATATGACGTTGGAATTGACCGAATTCGTCAAATGACAAGAATAATCAAAGTGATCAGAGTGATAAAACCAGCCAGACTAATCAAAATAGCCTGAATGCCCAATAATTCAGAATGTTCATCATGTTGAAACTGAATAGAACGTTGGAATTGACCGAATTCGTCAAATGGCAAGAGTATTCAAAGTGATCAGAGTGATAAAACCAGCCAGACTAATCAAAATAGCATGAATGCCCAATAATTCAGAATGTTCATATGAATATGACGTTGGAGTTGACCGAATTCGTCAAATGACAAGAGTATTCAAAGTGATCAGAGTGATAAAACCAGCCAGACTAATCAAAATAGCATGAATGCCCAATAATTCAGAATGTTCATCATGTTGAAACTGAACAGAACGTTGGAATTGACCGAATTCGTCAAATGGCAAGAGTATTCAAGTGATCAGAGTGATAAAACCAGCCAGACTAAACAAAATAGCCTGAATGCCTAATAATTCAGAATGTTCATCATGTTGAAACTGAATATGACGTTGGAATTGACCGAATTCGTCAAATGGCATGTATAATCAAAGTGATCAGAGTGATAAAACCAGCCAGGCAAATGAAACTAGCCTGAATGTCCAATAATTCAGATTGTTCAGCATGTTCAAAGTGAATATGACGTCAGAATTGACCGAATTCGTCAAATGCCATGCATAATCAAAGTGATCAGAGTGATAAAACCAACCAGGCAAATCAAAATAGTCTGAATGTCCAATAATTCAGATTGTTCATCATGTACAAAGTGAATATGACGTTGGAATTGACCGAATTCGTCAAATGGCAAGAATAATCAAAGTGATCAGAGTGATAAAACCAGCCAGACAAATGAAAATAGCCTGAATGTCCAATAATTAAGATTGTTCAACATGTTCAAAGTGAATATGACGTTGGAATTGACCGAATTCGTCAATTGGCAAGAATAATCAAAGTGATCAGAGTGATAAAACCAGCCAGACTAATCAAAATAGCCTGAATGCCCAATAATTCAGAATGTTCATCATGTTGAAACTGAATATGACGTTGGAATTGACCGAATTCGTCAAATGACAAGAATAGTCAAAGTGATCAGAGTGATAAAACCAGGCAGACAAATGAAAATAGCCTGAATGTCCAATAATTAAGATTGTTCAGCTTGTTCAAAGTGAATATGACGTTGGAATTGACCGATTTCGTCAAATGACAAGAATAATCAAAGTGATCAGAGTGATAAAACAGCCAGACTAATCAAAATAGCCTGAATGCCCAATAATTCAGAATGTTCATCATGTTGAAACTGAATAGAACTGAATAGAATGCCCAATAATTCAGAATGTTCATCATGTTGAAACTGAATAGAACGTTGGAATTGACCGAATTCGTCAAATGGCAAGAGTATTCAAAGTGATCAGAGTGATAAAACCAGCCAGACTAATCAAAATAGCATGAATGCCCAATAATTCAGAATGTTCATCATGTTGAAACTGAATAGAACGTTGGAATTGACCGAATTCGTCAAATGGCAAGAGTATTCAAAGTGATCAGAGTGATAAAACCAGCCAGACTAATCAAAATAGCATGAATGCCCAATAATTCAGAATGTTCATCATGTTGAAACTGAACAGAACGTTGGAATTGAACGAATTCGTCAAATGGCAAGAATAATCAAAGTGATCAGAGTGATAAAACCAACCAGACTAATCAAAATAGCCTGAATGCCCAATAATTCAGAATGTTCATCATGTTGAAACTGAATAGAACGTTGGAATTGACCGAATTCGTCAAATGACAAGAATAATCAAAGTGATCAGAGTGATAAAACCAGCCAGACAAATGAAAATAGCCTGAATGTCCAATAATTCAGATTGTTCAGCATGTTCAAAGTGAATATGACGTTGGAATTGACCGAATTCGTCAAATGGCAAGAATAATCAAAGTGATCAGAGTGATAAAACCAGCCAGACAAATGAAAATAGCCTGAATGCCCAATAATTCAGAATGTTCATAATGTTGAAACTGAACAGAACGTTGGAATTGACCGAATTCCTCAAATGGCAAGAGTATTCAAAGTGATCAGAGTGATAAAACCAGCCAGGCTAATCAAAATAGCCTGAATGCCCAATAATTCAGAATGTTCATCATGTTGAAACTGAACAGAACGTTGGAATTGACCGAATTCGTCAAATGGCAAGAGTATACAAAGTGATCAGAGTGATAAAACCAGCCAGACTAATCAAAATAGCCTGAATGCCCAATAATTCAGAATGTTCATCATGTTGAAACTGAATAGAACGTTGGAATTGACCGAATTCGTCAAATGACAAGAATAATCAAAGTGATAAAACCAGCCAGACAAATGAAAATAGCCTGAATGTCCAATAATTAAGATTGTTCAGCATGTTCAAAGTGAATATGACGTTGGAATTGACCGAATTCGTCAAATGACAAGAATAATCAAAGTGATCAGAGTGATAAAACCAGCCAGACTAATCAAAATAGCCTGAATGCCCAATAATTCAGAATGTTCATCATGTTGAAACTGAATAGAACGGTGGAATTGACCGAATTCGTCAAATGGCAAGAGTATTCAAAGTGATCAGAGTGATAAAACCAGCCAGACTAATCAAAATAGCATGAATGCCCAATAATTCAGAATGTTCATCATGTTGAAACTGAACAGAACGTTGGAATTGAACGAATTCGTCAAATGGCAAGAATAATCAAAGTGATCAGAGTGATAAAACCAGCCAGACTAATCAAAATAGCCTGAATGCCCAATAATTCAGAATGTTCATCATGTTGAAACTGAATAGAACGTTGGAATTGACCGAATTCGTCAAATGACAAGAATAATCAAAGTGATCAGAGTGATAAAACCAGCCAGACTAATCAAAATAGCCTGAATGCCCAATAATTCAGAATGTTCATCATGTTGAAACTGAATATGACGTTAGAATTGACCGAATTCGTCAAATGGCATGCATAATCAAAGTGATAAAACCAACCAGTCAAATCAAGATAGTCTGAATGTCCAATACTTCAGATTGTTCAGCATGCTCAAAGTGAATATGACGTCGGAATTGACCGAATTCGTCAAATGGCAAGAATAATCAAAGTGATCAGAGTGATAAAATCAGCCAGACAAATGAATATAGCCTGAATGTCCAATAATTCAGATTGTTCAGCATGTTCAAAGTGAATATGACGTTGGAATTGACCGAATTCGTCAAATGACAAGAATAATCAAAGTGATCAGAGTGATAAAACCAGCCAGACAAATGAAAATAGCCTGAATGTCCAATAACTAAGATTGTTCAGCATGTTCAAAGTGAATATGACGTTGTAATTGACCGAATTCGTCAAATGACAAGAATAATCAAAGTGATCAGAGTGATAAAACCAGCCAGACTAATCAAAATAGCCTGAATGCCCAATAATTCAGAATGTTCATCATGTTGAAACTGAATAGAACGTTGGAATTGACCGAATTCGTCAAATGGCAAGAGTATTCAAAGTGATCAGAGTGATAAAACCAGCCAGACTAATCAAAATAGCATGAATGCCCAATAATTCAGAATGTTCATCATGTTGAAACTGAACAGAACGTTGGAATTGACCGAATTCGTCAAATGGCAAGAATAATCAAAGTGATCAGAGTGATAAAACCAGCCAGACTAATCAAAATAGCCTGAATGCCCAATAATTCAGAATGTTCATCATGTTGAAACTGAATAGAACGTTGGAATTGACCGAATTCGTCAAATGGCAAGAGTATTCAAAGTGATCAGAGTGATAAAACCAGCCAGACTAATCAAAATAGCATGAATGCCCAATAATTCAGAATGTTCATCATGTTGAAACTGAACAGAACGTTGGAATTGACCGAATTCGTCAAATGGCAAGAGTATTCAAGTGATCAGAGTGATAAAACCAGCCAGACTAATCAAAATAGCCTGAATGCCTAATAATTCAGAATGTTCATCATGTTGAAACTGAATATGACGTTGGAATTGACCGAATTCGTCAAATGGCATGTATAATCAAAGTGATCAGAGTGATAAAACCAGCCAGGCAAATGAAACTAGCCTGAATGTCCAATAATTCAGATTGTTCAGCATGTTCAAAGTGAATATGACGTTGGAATTGACCGAATTCGTCAAATGCCATGCATAATCAAAGTGATCAGAGTGTTAAAACCAACCAGGCAAATCAAAATAGTCTGAATGTCCAATAATTCAGATTGTTCAGCATGTTCAAAGTGAATATGACGTTGGAATTGACTGAATTAGTCAAATGGCAAGAATAATCAAAGTGATCAGAGTGATAAAACCAGCCAGACAAATGAAAATAGCCTGAATGTCCAATAATTAAGATTGTTCAACATGTTCAAAGTGAATATGACGTTGGAATTGACCGAATTCGTCAATTGGCAAGAATAATCAAAGTGATCAGAGTGATAAAACCAGCCAGACTAATCAAAATAGCCTGAATGCCCAATAATTCAGAATGTTCATCATGTTGAAACTGAATATGACGTTGGAATTGACCGAATTCGTCAAATGACAAGAATAATCAAAGTGATCAGAGTGATAAAACCAGGCAGACAAATGAAAATAGCCTGAATGTCCAATAATTAAGATTGTTCAGCATGTTCAAAGTGAATATGACGTTGGAATTGACCGAATTCGTCAAATGACAAGAATAATCAAAGTGATCAGAGTGATAAAACCAGCCAGACTAATCAAAATAGCCTGAATGCCCAATAATTCAGAATGTTCATCATGTTGAAACTGAATAGAACTGAATAGAATGCCCAATAATTCAGAATGTTCATCATGTTGAAACTGAATAGAACGTTGGAATTGACCGAATTCGTCAAATGGCAAGAGTATTCAAAGTGATCAGAGTGATAAAACCAGCCAGACTAATCAAAATAGCATGAATGCCCAATAATTCAGAATGTTCATCATGTTGAAACTGAACAGAACGTTGGAATTGAACGAATTCGTCAAATGGCAAGAATAATCAAAGTGATCAGAGTGATAAAACCAGCCAGACTAATCAAAATAGCCTGAATGCCCAATAATTAAGATTGTTCAGCATGTTCAAAGTGAATATGACGTTGGAATTCGTCAAATGGCATGCATAATCAAAGTGATCAGAGTGATAAAACCAACCAGACAAATCAAAATAGTCTGAATGTCCAATAATTCAGATTGTTCAGCATGTTCAAAGTGAATATGACGTTGGAATTCGTCAAATGGCATGCATAATCAAAGTGATCAGAGTGATAAAACCAACCAGACAAATGAAAATAGCCTGAATGTCCAATAATTAAGATTGTTCATCATGTTGAAACTGAATATGACGTTGGAATTGACCGAATTCGTCAAATGACAAGAATAATCAAAGTGATCAGAGTGATAAAACCAGGCAGACAAATGAAAATAGCCTGAATGTCCAATAATTAAGATTGTTCAGCATGTTCAAAGTGAATATGACGTTGGAATTGACCGAATTCGTCAAATGACAAGAATAATCAAAGTGATCAGAGTGATAAAACCAGCCAGACTAATCAAAATAGCCTGAATGCCCAATAATTCAGAATGTTCATCATGTTGAAACTGAATAGAACTGAATAGAATGCCCAATAATTCAGAATGTTCATCATGTTGAAACTGAACAGAACGTTGGAATTGAACGAATTCGTCAAATGGCAAGAATAATCAAAGTGATCAGAGTGATAAAACCAGCCAGACTAATCAAAATAGCCTGAATGCCCAATAATTCAGAATGTTCATCATGTTGAAACTGAATAGAACGTTGGAATTGACCGAATTCGTCAAATGACAAGAATAATCAAAGTGATCAGAGTGATAAAACCAGCCAGACTAATCAAAAT
Source organism: Hydrotaea cyrtoneurina (assembly GCA_958296145.1). Taxonomy (NCBI): domain Eukaryota; kingdom Metazoa; phylum Arthropoda; class Insecta; order Diptera; family Muscidae; genus Hydrotaea; species Hydrotaea cyrtoneurina. The sequence goes on from OY282513.1 coordinate 81,450,171, forward strand.
AGCCTGAATGCCCAATAATTCAGAATGTTCATCATGTTGAAACTGAATATGACGTTAGAATTGACCGAATTCGTCAAATGGCATGCATAATCAAAGTGATAAAACCAACCAGTCAAATCAAGATAGTCTGAATGTCCAATACTTCAGATTGTTCAGCATGCTCAAAGTGAATATGACGTCGGAATTGACCGAATTCGTCAAATGGCAAGAATAATCAAAGTGATCAGAGTGATAAAATCAGCCAGACAAATGAATATAGCCTGAATGTCCAATAATTCAGATTGTTCAGCATGTTCAAAGTGAATATGACGTTGGAATTGACCGAATTCGTCAAATGACAAGAATAATCAAAGTGATCAGAGTGATAAAACCAGCCAGACAAATGAAAATAGCCTGAATGTCCAATAACTAAGATTGTTCAGCATGTTCAAAGTGAATATGACGTTGTAATTGACCGAATTCGTCAAATGACAAGAATAATCAAAGTGATCAGAGTGATAAAACCAGCCAGACTAATCAAAATAGCCTGAATGCCCAATAATTCAGAATGTTCATCATGTTGAAACTGAATAGAACGTTGGAATTGACCGAATTCGTCAAATGGCAAGAGTATTCAAAGTGATCAGAGTGATAAAACCAGCCAGACTAATCAAAATAGCATGAATGCCCAATAATTCAGAATGTTCATCATGTTGAAACTGAACAGAACGTTGGAATTGACCGAATTCGTCAAATGGCAAGAATAATCAAAGTGATCAGAGTGATAAAACCAGCCAGACTAATCAAAATAGCCTGAATGCCCAATAATTCAGAATGTTCATCATGTTGAAACTGAATAGAACGTTGGAATTGACCGAATTCGTCAAATGGCAAGAGTATTCAAAGTGATCAGAGTGATAAAACCAGCCAGACTAATCAAAATAGCATGAATGCCCAATAATTCAGAATGTTCATCATGTTGAAACTGAACAGAACGTTGGAATTGACCGAATTCGTCAAATGGCAAGAGTATTCAAGTGATCAGAGTGATAAAACCAGCCAGACTAATCAAAATAGCCTGAATGCCTAATAATTCAGAATGTTCATCATGTTGAAACTGAATATGACGTTGGAATTGACCGAATTCGTCAAATGGCATGTATAATCAAAGTGATCAGAGTGATAAAACCAGCCAGGCAAATGAAACTAGCCTGAATGTCCAATAATTCAGATTGTTCAGCATGTTCAAAGTGAATATGACGTTGGAATTGACCGAATTCGTCAAATGCCATGCATAATCAAAGTGATCAGAGTGTTAAAACCAACCAGGCAAATCAAAATAGTCTGAATGTCCAATAATTCAGATTGTTCAGCATGTTCAAAGTGAATATGACGTTGGAATTGACTGAATTAGTCAAATGGCAAGAATAATCAAAGTGATCAGAGTGATAAAACCAGCCAGACAAATGAAAATAGCCTGAATGTCCAATAATTAAGATTGTTCAACATGTTCAAAGTGAATATGACGTTGGAATTGACCGAATTCGTCAATTGGCAAGAATAATCAAAGTGATCAGAGTGATAAAACCAGCCAGACTAATCAAAATAGCCTGAATGCCCAATAATTCAGAATGTTCATCATGTTGAAACTGAATATGACGTTGGAATTGACCGAATTCGTCAAATGACAAGAATAATCAAAGTGATCAGAGTGATAAAACCAGGCAGACAAATGAAAATAGCCTGAATGTCCAATAATTAAGATTGTTCAGCATGTTCAAAGTGAATATGACGTTGGAATTGACCGAATTCGTCAAATGACAAGAATAATCAAAGTGATCAGAGTGATAAAACCAGCCAGACTAATCAAAATAGCCTGAATGCCCAATAATTCAGAATGTTCATCATGTTGAAACTGAATAGAACTGAATAGAATGCCCAATAATTCAGAATGTTCATCATGTTGAAACTGAATAGAACGTTGGAATTGACCGAATTCGTCAAATGGCAAGAGTATTCAAAGTGATCAGAGTGATAAAACCAGCCAGACTAATCAAAATAGCATGAATGCCCAATAATTCAGAATGTTCATCATGTTGAAACTGAACAGAACGTTGGAATTGAACGAATTCGTCAAATGGCAAGAATAATCAAAGTGATCAGAGTGATAAAACCAGCCAGACTAATCAAAATAGCCTGAATGCCCAATAATTAAGATTGTTCAGCATGTTCAAAGTGAATATGACGTTGGAATTCGTCAAATGGCATGCATAATCAAAGTGATCAGAGTGATAAAACCAACCAGACAAATCAAAATAGTCTGAATGTCCAATAATTCAGATTGTTCAGCATGTTCAAAGTGAATATGACGTTGGAATTCGTCAAATGGCATGCATAATCAAAGTGATCAGAGTGATAAAACCAACCAGACAAATCAAAATAGTCTGAATGTCCAATAATTCAGATTGTTCAGCATGTTCAAAGTGAATATGACGTTGAAATTGACCGAATTCGTCAAATGGCATGCATAATCAAAGTGATCAGAGTGATAAAACCAACCAGACAAATCAAAATAGTCTGAATGTCCAATAATTCAGATTGTTCAGAATGTTCAAAGTGAATTTGACGTTGGAATTGACCGAATTCGTCAAATGGCAAGAATAATCAAAGTGATCAGAGTGATAAAACCAGCCAGACAAATGAAAATAGCCTGAATGTCCAATAATTAAGATTGTTCAGCATGTTCAAAGTGAATATGACGTTGGAATTCGTCAAATGGCATGCATAATCAAAGTGATCAGAGTGATAAAACCAACCAGACAAATCAAAATAGTCTGAATGTCCAATAATTCAGATTGTTCAGCATGTTCAAAGTGAATATGACGTTGAAATTGACCGAATTCGTCAAATGGCATGCATAATCAAAGTGATCAGAGTGATAAAACCAACCAGACAAATCAAAATAGTCTGAATGTCCAATAATTCAGATTGTTCAGCATGTTCAAAGTGAATATGACGTTGTAATTGAGCGAATTCGTCAAATGAGAAGAATAATCAAAGTGATAAAACCAGGCAGACAAATGAAAATAGCCTGAATGTCCAATAATTAATATTGTTCATGTTGAAACTGAATAGAACGTTGGAATTGACCGAATTCGTCAAATGGCAAGAGTATTCAAAGTGATCAGAGTGATAAAACCAGCCAGACTAATCAAAATAGCATGAATGCCCAATAATTCAGAATGTTCATCATGTTGAAACTGAACAGAACGTTGGAATTGACCGAATTCGTCAAATGGCAAGAATAATCAAAGTGATCAGAGTGATAAAACCAGCCAGACTAATCTAAATAGCCTGAATGCCCAATAATTCAGAATGTTCATCATGTTGAAACTGAATAGAACGTTGGAATTGACCGAATTCGTCAAATGGCAAGAGTATTCAAAGTGATCAGAGTGATAAAACCAGCCAGACTAATCAAAATAGCATGAATGCCCAATAATTCAGAATGTTCATCATGTTGAAACTGAACAGAACGTTGGAATTGACCGAATTCGTCAAATGGCAAGAGTATTCAAAGTGATCAGAGTGATAAAACCAGCCAGACTAATCAAAATAGCCTGAATGCCCAATAATTCAGAATGTTCATCATGTTGAAACTGAATATGACGTTGGAATTGACCGAATTCGTCAAATGGCATGAATAATCAAAGTGATCAGAGTGATAAAACCAGCCAGGCAAATGAAACTAGCCTGAATGTCCAATAATTCAGATTGTTCAGCATGTTCAAAGTGAATATGACGTCAGAATTGACCGAATTCGTCAAATGCCATGCATAATCAAAGTGATCAGAGTGATAAAACCAACCAGGCAAATCAAAATAGTCTGAATGTCCAATAATTCAGATTGTTCAGCATGTACAAAGTGAATATGACGTTGGAATTGACCGAATTCGTCAAATGGCAAGAATAATCAAAGTGATCAGAGTGATAAAACCAGCCAGACAAATGAAAATAGCCTGAATGTCCAATAATTAAGATTGTTCAACATGTTCAAAGTGAATATGACGTTGGAATTGACCGACTTCGTCAATTGGCAAGAATAATCAAAGTGATCAGAGTGATAAAACCAGCCAGACTAATCAAAATAGCCTGAATGCCCAATAATTCAAAATGTTCATCATGTTGAAACTGAATAGAACGTTGGAATTGACCGAATTCGTCAAATGGCATGCATAATCAAAGTGATCAGAGTGATAAAACCAACCAGACAAATCAAAATAGTCTGAATGTCCAATAATTCAGATTGTTCAGAATGTTCAAAGTGAATTTGACGTTGGAATTGACCGAATTCGTCAAATGGCAAGAATAATCAAAGTGATCAGAGTGATAAAACCAGCCAGACAAATCAAAATAGTCTGAATGTCCAATAATTCAGATTGTTCAGCATGTTCAAAGTGAATATGACGTTGAAATTGACCGAATTCGTCAAATGGCATGCATAATCAAAGTGATCAGAGTGATAAAACCAACCAGACAAATCAAAATAGTCTGAATGTCCAATAATTCAGATTGTTCAGAATGTTCAAAGTGAATTTGACGTTGGAATTGACCGAATTCGTCAAATGGCAAGAATAATCAAAGTGATCAGAGTGATAAAACCAGCCAGACAAATGAAAATAGCCTGAATGTCCAATAATTAAGATTGTTCAGCATGTTCAAAGTGAATATGACGTTGGAATTCGTCAAATGGCATGCATAATCAAAGTGATCAGAGTGATAAAACCAACCAGACAAATCAAAATAGTCTGAATGTCCAATAATTCAGATTGTTCAGCATGTTCAAAGTGAATATGACGTTGAAATTGACCGAATTCGTCAAATGGCATGCATAATCAAAGTGATCAGAGTGATAAAACCAACCAGACAAATCAAAATAGTCTGAATGTCCAATAATTCAGATTGTTCAGCATGTTCAAAGTGAATATGACGTTGTAATTGAGCGAATTCGTCAAATGAGAAGAATAATCAAAGTGATAAAACCAGGCAGACAAATGAAAATAGCCTGAATGTCCAATAATTAATATTGTTCATGTTGAAACTGAATAGAACGTTGGAATTGACCGAATTCGTCAAATGGCAAGAGTATTCAAAGTGATCAGAGTGATAAAACCAGCCAGACTAATCAAAATAGCATGAATGCCCAATAATTCAGAATGTTCATCATGTTGAAACTGAACAGAACGTTGGAATTGACCGAATTCGTCAAATGGCAAGAATAATCAAAGTGATCAGAGTGATAAAACCAGCCAGACTAATCTAAATAGCCTGAATGCCCAATAATTCAGAATGTTCATCATGTTGAAACTGAATAGAACGTTGGAATTGACCGAATTCGTCAAATGGCAAGAGTATTCAAAGTGATCAGAGTGATAAAACCAGCCAGACTAATCAAAATAGCATGAATGCCCAATAATTCAGAATGTTCATCATGTTGAAACTGAACAGAACGTTGGAATTGACCGAATTCGTCAAATGGCAAGAGTATTCAAAGTGATCAGAGTGATAAAACCAGCCAGACTAATCAAAATAGCCTGAATGCCCAATAATTCAGAATGTTCATCATGTTGAAACTGAATATGACGTTGGAATTGACCGAATTCGTCAAATGGCATGAATAATCAAAGTGATCAGAGTGATAAAACCAGCCAGGCAAATGAAACTAGCCTGAATGTCCAATAATTCAGATTGTTCAGCATGTTCAAAGTGAATATGACGTCAGAATTGACCGAATTCGTCAAATGCCATGCATAATCAAAGTGATCAGAGTGATAAAACCAACCAGGCAAATCAAAATAGTCTGAATGTCCAATAATTCAGATTGTTCAGCATGTACAAAGTGAATATGACGTTGGAATTGACCGAATTCGTCAAATGGCAAGAATAATCAAAGTGATCAGAGTGATAAAACCAGCCAGACAAATGAAAATAGCCTGAATGTCCAATAATTAAGATTGTTCAACATGTTCAAAGTGAATATGACGTTGGAATTGACCGACTTCGTCAATTGGCAAGAATAATCAAAGTGATCAGAGTGATAAAACCAGCCAGACTAATCAAAATAGCCTGAATGCCCAATAATTCAAAATGTTCATCATGTTGAAACTGAATAGAACGTTGGAATTGACCGAATTCGTCAAATGGCAAGAGTATTCAAAGTGATCAGAGTGATAAAACCAGCCAGACTAATCAAAATAGCCTGAATGCCCAATAATTCAGAATGTTCATCATGTTGAAACTGAATATGACGTTGGAATTGACCGAATTCGTCAAATGACAAGAATAATCAAAGTGATCAGAGTGATAAAACCAGGCAGACAAATGAAAATAGCCTGAATGTCCAATAATTAAGATTGTTCAGCATGTTCAAAGTGAATATGACGTTGGAATTGACCGAATTCGTCAAATGACAAGAATAATCAAAGTGATCAGAGTGATAAAACCAGCCAGACTAATCAAAATAGCCTGAATGCCCAATAATTCAGAATGTTCATCATGTTGAAACTGAATAGAACTGAATAGAATGCCCAATAATTCAGAATGTTCATCATGTTGAAACTGAATAGAACGTTGGAATTGACCGAATTCGTCAAATGGCAAGAGTATTCAAAGTGATCAGAGTGATAAAACCAGCCAGACTAATCAAAATAGCATGAATGCCCAATAATTCAGAATGTTCATCATGTTGAAACTGAATAGAACGTTGGAATTGACCGAATTCGTCAAATGACAAGAATAATCAAAGTGATCAGAGTGATAAAACCAGCCAGACAAATGAAAATAGCCTGAATGTCCAATAATTCAGATTGTTCAGCATGTTCAAAGTGAATATGACGTTGGAATTGACCGAATTCGTCAAATGGCAAGAATAATCAAAGTGATCAGAGTGATAAAACCAGCCAGACAAATGAAAATAGCCTGAATGCCCAATAATTCAGAATGTTCATAATGTTGAAACTGAACAGAACGTTGGAATTGACCGAATTCCTCAAATGGCAAGAGTATTCAAAGTGATCAGAGTGATAAAACCAGCCAGGCTAATCAAAATAGCCTGAATGCCCAATAATTCAGAATGTTCATCATGTTGAAACTGAACAGAACGTTGGAATTGACCGAATTCGTCAAATGGCAAGAGTATTCAAAGTGATCAGAGTGATAAAACCAGCCAGACTAATCAAAATAGCCTGAATGCCCAATAATTCAGAATGTTCATCATGTTGAAACTGAATATGATGTTGGAATTGACCGAATTCGTCAAATGGCATGAATAATCAAAGTGATCAGAGTGATAAAACCAGCCAGGCAAATGAAACTAGCCTGAATGTCCAATAATTCAGATTGTTCAGCATGTTCAAAGTGAATATGACGTCAGAATTGACCGAATTCGTCAAATGCCATGCATAATCAAAGTGATCACAGTGATAAAACCAGCCAGACTAATCAAAATAGCATGAATGCCCAATAATTCAGAATGTTCATCATGTTGAAACTGAACAGAACGTTGGAATTGACCGAATTCGTCAAATGGCAAGAATAATCAAAGTGATCAGAGTGATAAAACCAGCCAGACTAATCAAAATAGCCTGAATGCCCAATAATTCAGAATGTTCATCATGTTGAAACTGAATAGAACGTTGGAATTGACCGAATTCGTCAAATGGCAAGAGTATTCAAAGTGATCAGAGTGATAAAACCAGCCAGACTAATCAAAATAGCATGAATGCCCAATAATTCAGAATGTTCATCATGTTGAAACTGAACAGAACGTTGGAATTGACCGAATTCGTCAAATGGCATGAATAATCAAAGTGATCAGAGTGATAAAACCAGCCAGGCAAATGAAACTAGCCTGAATGTCCAATAATTCAGATTGTTCAGCATGTTCAAAGTGAATATGACGTCAGAATTGACCGAATTCGTCAAATGGCATGAATAATCAAAGTGATCAGAGTGATAAAACCAGCCAGACTAATCAAAATAGCCTGAATGCCCAATAATTCAGAATGTTCATCATGTTGAAACTGAATATGACGTTGGAATTGACCGAATTCGTCAAATGGCATGAATAATCAAAGTGATCAGAGTGATAAAACCAGCCAGGCAAATGAAACTAGCCTGAATGTCCAATAATTCAGATTGTTCAGCATGTTCAAAGTGAATATGACGTCAGAATTGACCGAATTCGTCAAATGCCATGCATAATCAAAGTGATCAGAGTGATAAAACCAACCAGGCAAATCAAAATAGTCTGAATGTCCAATAATTCAGATTGTTCAGCATGTACAAAGTGAATATGACGTTGGAATTGACCGAATTCGTCAAATGGCAAGAATAATCAAAGTGATCAGAGTGATAAAACCAGCCAGACAAATGAAAATAGCCTGAATGTCCAATAATTAAGATTGTTCAACATGTTCAAAGTGAATATGACGTTGGAATTGACCGAATTCGTCAATTGGCAAGAATAATCAAAGTGATCAGAGTGATAAAACCAGCCAGACTAATCAAAATAGCCTGAATGCCCAATAATTCAGAATGTTCATCATGTTGAAACTGAATAGAACGTTGGAATTGACCGAATTCGTCAAATGGCAAGAGTATTCAAAGTGATCAGAGTGATAAAACCAGCCAGACTAATCAAAATAGCCTGAATGCCCAATAATTCAGAATGTTCATCATGTTGAAACTGAATATGACGTTGGAATTGACCGAATTCGTCAAATGACAAGAATAATCAAAGTGATCAGAGTGATAAAACCAGGCAGACAAATGAAAATAGCCTGAATGTCCAATAATTAAGATTGTTCAGCATGTTCAAAGTGAATATGACGTTGGAATTGACCGAATTCGTCAAATGACAAGAATAATCAAAGTGATCAGAGTGATAAAACCAGCCAGACTAATCAAAATAGCCTGAATGCCCAATAATTCAGAATGTTCATCATGTTGAAACTGAATAGAACTGAATAGAATGCCCAATAATTCAGAATGTTCATCATGTTGAAACTGAATAGAACGTTGGAATTGACCGAATTCGTCAAATGGCAAGAGTATTCAAAGTGATCAGAGTGATAAAACCAGCCAGACTAATCAAAATAGCATGAATGCCCAATAATTCAGAATGTTCATCATGTTGAAACTGAATAGAACGTTGGAATTGACCGAATTCGTCAAATGACAAGAATAATCAAAGTGATCAGAGTAATAAAACCAGCCAGACAAATGAAAATAGCCTGAATGTCCAATAATTCAGATTGTTCAGCATGTTCAAAGTGAATATGACGTTGGAATTGACCGAATTCGTCAAATGGCAAGAATAATCAAAGTGATCAGAGTGATAAAACCAGCCAGACAAATGAAAATAGCCTGAATGCCCAATAATTCAGAATGTTCATAATGTTGAAACTGAACAGAACGTTGGAATTGACCGAATTCCTCAAATGGCAAGAGTATTCAAAGTGATCAGAGTGATAAAACCAGCCAGGCTAATGAAAATAGCCTGAATGCCCAATAATTCAGAATGTTCATCATGTTGAAACTGAACAGAACGTTGGAATTGACCGAATTCGTCAAATGGCAAGAGTATTCAAAGTGATCAGAGTGATAAAACCAGCCAGACTATTCAAAATAGCCTGAATGCCCAATAATTCAGATTGTTCAGCATGTACAAAGTGAATATGACGTTGGAATTGACCGAATTCGTCAAATGGCAAGAATAATCAAAGTGATCAGAGTGATAAAACCAGCCAGACAAATGAAAATAGCCTGAATGTCCAATAATTAAGATTGTTCAACATGTTCAAAGTGAATATGACGTTGGAATTGACCGAATTCGTCAATTGGCAAGAATAATCAAAGTGATCAGAGTGATAAAACCAGCCAGACTAATCAAAATAGCCTGAATGCCCAATAATTCAGAATGTTCATCATGTTGAAACTGAATAGAACGTTGGAATTGACCGAATTCGTCAAATGGCAAGAGTATTCAAAGTGATCAGAGTGATAAAACCAGCCAGACTAATCAAAATAGCCTGAATGCCCAATAATTCAGAATGTTCATCATGTTGAAACTGAATATGACGTTGGAATTGACCGAATTCGTCAAATGACAAGAATAATCAAAGTGATCAGAGTGATAAAACCAGGCAGACAAATGAAAATAGCCTGAATGTCCAATAATTAAGATTGTTCAGCATGTTCAAAGTGAATATGACGTTGGAATTGACCGAATTCGTCAAATGACAAGAATAATCAAAGTGATCAGAGTGATAAAACCAGCCAGACTAATCAAAATAGCCTGAATGCCCAATAATTCAGAATGTTCATCATGTTGAAACTGAATAGAACTGAATAGAATGCCCAATAATTCAGAATGTTCATCATGTTGAAACTGAATAGAACGTTGGAATTGACCGAATTCGTCAAATGGCAAGAGTATTCAAAGTGATCAGAGTGATAAAACCAGCCAGACTAATCAAAATAGCATGAATGCCCAATAATTCAGAATGTTCATCATGTTGAAACTGAATAGAACGTTGGAATTGACCGAATTCGTCAAATGACAAGAATAATCAAAGTGATCAGAGTAATAAAACCAGCCAGACAAATGAAAATAGCCTGAATGTCCAATAATTCAGATTGTTCAGCATGTTCAAAGTGAATATGACGTTGGAATTGACCGAATTCGTCAAATGGCAAGAATAATCAAAGTGATCAGAGTGATAAAACCAGCCAGACAAATGAAAATAGCCTGAATGCCCAATAATTCAGAATGTTCATAATGTTGAAACTGAACAGAACGTTGGAATTGACCGAATTCCTCAAATGGCAAGAGTATTCAAAGTGATCAGAGTGATAAAACCAGCCAGGCTAATGAAAATAGCCTGAATGCCCAATAATTCAGAATGTTCATCATGTTGAAACTGAACAGAACGTTGGAATTGACCGAATTCGTCAAATGGCAAGAGTATTCAAAGTGATCAGAGTGATAAAACCAGCCAGACTATTCAAAATAGCCTGAATGCCCAATAATTCAGAATGTTCATCATGTTGAAACTGAATATGACGTTGGAATTGACCGAATTCGTCAAATGGCATGAATAATCAAAGTGATCAGAGTGATAAAACCAGCCAGGCAAATGAAACTAGCCTGAATGTCCAATAATTCAGATTGTTCAGAATGTTCAAAGTGAATATGACGTCAGAATTGACCGAATTCGTCAAATGCCATGCATAATCAATGTGATCAGAGAGATAAAACCAACCAGGCAAATCAAAATAGTCTGAATGTCCAATAATTCAGATTGTTCAGCATGTACAAAGTGAATATGACGTTGGAATTGACCGAATTCGTCAAATGGCAAGAATAATCAAAGTGATCAGAGTGATAAAACCAGCCAGACAAATGAAAATAGCCTGAATGTCCAATAATTAAGATTGTTCAACATGTTCAAAGTGAATATGACGTTGGAATTGACCGAATTCGTCAATTGGCAAGAATAATCAAAGTGATCAGAGTGATAAAACCAGCCAGACTAATCAAAATAGCCTGAATGCCCAATAATTCAGAATGTTCATCATGTTGAAACTGAATAGAACGTTGGAATTGACCGAATTCGTCAAATGGCAAGAGTATTCAAAGTGATCAGAGTGATAAAACCAGCCAGACTAATCAAAATAGCCTGAATGCCCAATAATTCAGAATGTTCATCATGTTGAAACTGAATATGACGTTGGAATTGATCGAATTCGTCAAATGACAAGAATAATCAAAGTGATCAGAGTGATAAAACCAGGCAGACAAATGAAAATAGCCTGAATGTCCAATAATTAAGATTGTTCAGCATGTTCAAAGTGAATATGACGTTGGAATTGACCGAATTCGTCAAATGACAAGAATAATCAAAGTGATCAGAGTGATAAAACCAGCCAGACTAATCAAAATAGCATGAATGCCCAATAATTCAGAATGTTCATCATGTTGAAACTGAATAGAACTGAATAGAATGCCCAATAATTCAGAATGTTCATCATGTTGAAACTGAATAGAACGTTGGAATTGACCGAATTCGTCAAATGGCAAGAGTATTCAAAGTGATCAGAGTGATAAAACCAGCCAGACTAATCAAAATAGCATGAATGCCCAATAATTCAGAATGTTCATCATGTTGAAACTGAATAGAACGTTGGAATTGACCGAATTCGTCAAATGACAAGAATAATCAAAGTGATCAGAGTGATAAAACTAGCCAGACAAATGAAAATAGCCTGAATGTCCAATAATTCAGATTGTTCAGCATGTTCAAAGTGAATATGACGTTGGAATTGACCGAATTCGTCAAATGGCAAGAATAATCAAAGTGATCAGAGTGATAAAACCAGCCAGACAAATGAAAATAGCCTGAATGCCCAATAATTCAGAATGTTCATAATGTTGAAACTGAACAGAACGTTGGAATTGACCGAATTCCTCAAATGGCAAGAGTATTCAAAGTGATCAGAGTGATAAAACCAGCCAGGCTAATCAAAATAGCCTGAATGCCCAATAATTCAGAATGTTCATCATGTTGAAACTGAATAGAACGTTGGAATTGACCGAATTCGTCAAATGACAAGAATAATCAAAGTGATCAGAGTGATAAAACCAGCCAGACAAATGAAAATAGCCTGAATGTCCAATAATTCAGATTGTTCAGCATGTTCAAAGTGAATATGACGTTGAAATTGACCGAATTCGTCAAATGGCATGCATAATCAAAGTGATCAGAGTGATAAAACCAACCAGACAAATCAAAATAGTCTGAATGTCCAATAATTCAGATTGTTCAGCATGTTCAAAGTGAATATGACGTTGGAATTGACCGAATTCGTCAAATGGCATGAATAATCAAAGTGATCAGAGTGATAAAACCAGCCAGACAAATGAAAATAGCCTGAATGTCCAATAATTAAGATTGTTCAGCATGTTCAAAGTGAATATGACGTTGGAATTGACCGAATTCGTCAATTGGCAAGAATAATCAAAGTGATCAGAGTGATAATACCAGCCAGACTAATCAAAATAGCCTGAATGCCCAATAATTCAGAATGTTCATCATGTTGAAACTGAATAGAACTGAATAGAATGCCCAATAATTCAGAATGTTCATCATGTTGAAACTGAATACAACGTTGGAATTGACCGAATTCGTCAAATGGCAAGAGTATTCAAAGTGATCAGAGTGATAAAACCAGCCAGACTAATCAAAATAGCATGAATGCCCAATAATTCAGAATGTTCATCATGTTGAAACTGAACAGAACGTTGGAATTGACCGAATTCGTCAAATGGCAAGAGTATTCAAAGTGATCAGAGTGATAAAACCAGCCAGGCTAATCAAAATAGCCTGAATGCCCAATAATTCAGAATGTTCATCATGTTGAAACTGAACAGAACGTTGGAATTGACCGAATTCGTCAAATGGCAAGAGTATTCAAGTGATCAGAGTGATAAAACCAGCCAGACTAATCAAAATAGCCTGAATGCCTAATAATTCAGAATGTTCATCATGTTGAAACTGAATATGACGTTGGAATTGACCGAATTCGTCAAATGGCATGTATAATCAAAGTGATAAAACCTGCCAGACAAATGAAAATAGCCTGAATGCCCAATAATTCAGAATGTTCATCATGTTGAAACTGAACAGAACGTTGGAATTGACCGAATTCGTCAAATGGCATGAATAATCAAAGTGATCAGAGTGATAAAACCAGCCAGGCAAATGAAAATAGCCTGAATGTCTAATAATTAAGATGGTTCAGCATGTTCAAAGTGAATATGACGTTGGAATTGACCGAATTCGTCAATTGGCAAGAATAATCAAAGTGATAATACCAGCCAGACTAATCAAAATAGCCTGAATGCCCAATAATTCAGAATGTTCATCATGTTGAAACTGAATAGAACGTTGGAATTGACCGAATTCGTCAAATGGCAAGAGTATTCAAAGTGATCAGAGTGATAAAACCAGCCAGACTAATCAAAATAGCCTGAATGCCCAATAATTCAGAATGTTCATCATGTTGAAACTGAATATGACGTTGTAATTGAGCGAATTCGTCAAATGAGAAGAATAATCAAAGTGATAAAACCAGGCAGACAAATGAAAATAGCCTGAATGTCCAATAATTAAGATTGTTCAGCATGTTCAAGTGAATATGACGTTGGAATTGACCGAATTCGTCAAATGAAAGAATAATCAAAGTGATCAGAGTGATATAACCAGCCAGACTAATCAAAATAGCCTGAATGCCCAATAATTCAGAATGTTCATCATGTTGAAACTGAATAGAAAGTTGGAATTGACCGAATTCGTCAAATGGCAAGAGTATTCAAAGTGATCAGAGTGATAAAACCAGCCAGACTAATCAAAATAGCATGAATGCCCAATAATTCAGAATGTTCATCATGTTGAAACTGAACAGAACGTTGGAATTGACCGAATTCGTCAAATGGCATGAATAATCAAAGTGATCAGAGTGATAAAACCAGCCAGGCAAATGAAAATAGCCTGAATGTCCAATAATTAAGATTGTTCAGCATGTTCAAAGTGAATATGACGTTGGAATTGACCGAATTCGTCAATTGGCAAGAATAATCAAAGTGATCAGAGTGATAAAACCAGCCAGACTAATCAAAATAGCCTGAATGCCCAATAATTCAGAATGTTCATCATGTTGAAACTGAATAGAACTGAATAGAATGCCCAATAATTCAGAATGTTCATCATGTTGAAACTGAATACAACGTTGGAATTGACCGAATTCATCAAATGGCAAGAGTATTCAAAGCGATCAGAGTAATAAAACCAGCCAGACTAATCAAAATAGCATGAATGCCCAATAATTCAGAATGTTCATCATGTTGAAACTGAACAGAACGTTGGAATTGACCGAATTCGTCAAATGGCAAGAGTATTCAAAGTGATCAGAGTGATAAAACCAGCCAGGCTAATCAAAATAGCCTGAATGCCCAATAATTCAGAATGTTCATCATGTTGAAACTGAACAGAACGTTGGAATTGACCGAATTCGTCAAATGGCAAGAGTATACAAAGTGATCAGAGTGATAAAACCAGCCAGACTAATCAAAATAGCCTGAATGCCCAATAATTCAGAATGTTCATCATGTTGAAACTGAATAGAACGTTGGAATTGACCGAATTCGTCAAATGACAAGAATAATCAAAGTGATCAGAGTGATAAAACCTGCCAGACAAATGAAAATAGCCTGAATGCCCAATAATTCAGAATGTTCATCATGTTGAAACTGAACAGAACGTTGGAATTGACCGAATTCGTCAAATGGCATGAATAATCAAAGTGATCAGAGTGATAAAACCAGCCAGGCAAATGAAAATAGCCTGAATGTCCAATAATTCAGATTGTTCAGCATGTTCAAAGTGAATATGACGTTAGAATTGACCGAATTCGTCAAATGGCATGCATAATCAAAGTGATCAGAGTGATAAAACCAGCCAGACAAATGAAAATAGCCTGAATGTCCAATAATTAAGATTATTCAGCATGTTCAAAGTGAATATGACGTTGGAATTGACCGAATTCGTCAAATGGCAATGATCAGAGTGATAAAACCAGCCAGACTAATCAAAATAGCATGAATGCCCAATAATTCAGAATGTTCATCATGTTGAAACTGAATAGAACGTTGGAATTGACCGAATTCGTCAAATGACAAGAATAATCAAAGTGATCAGAGTGATAAAACTAGCCAGACAAATGAAAATAGCCTGAATGTCCAATAATTCAGATTGTTCAGCATGTTCAAAGTGAATATGACGTTGGAATTGACCGAATTCGTCAAATGGCAAGAATAATCAAAGTGATCAGAGTGATAAAACCAGCCAGACAAATGAAAATAGCCTGAATGCCCAATAATTCAGAATGTTCATAATGTTGAAACTGAACAGAACGTTGGAATTGACCGAATTCCTCAAATGGCAAGAGTATTCAAAGTGATCAGAGTGATAAAACCAGCCAGGCTAATCAAAATAGCCTGAATGCCCAATAATTCAGAATGTTCATCATGTTGAAACTGAATAGAACGTTGGAATTGACCGAATTCGTCAAATGACAAGAATAATCAAAGTGATCAGAGTGATAAAACCAGCCAGACAAATGAAAATAGCCTGAATGTCCAATAATTCAGATTGTTCAGCATGTTCAAAGTGAATATGACGTTGAAATTGACCGAATTCGTCAAATGGCATGCATAATCAAAGTGATCAGAGTGATAAAACCAACCAGACAAATCAAAATAGTCTGAATGTCCAATAATTCAGATTGTTCAGCATGTTCAAAGTGAATATGACGTTGGAATTGACCGAATTCGTCAAATGGCATGAATAATCAAAGTGATCAGAGTGATAAAACCAGCCAGACAAATGAAAATAGCCTGAATGTCCAATAATTAAGATTGTTCAGCATGTTCAAAGTGAATATGACGTTGGAATTGACCGAATTCGTCAATTGGCAAGAATAATCAAAGTGATCAGAGTGATAATACCAGCCAGACTAATCAAAATAGCCTGAATGCCCAATAATTCAGAATGTTCATCATGTTGAAACTGAATAGAACTGAATAGAATGCCCAATAATTCAGAATGTTCATCATGTTGAAACTGAATACAACGTTGGAATTGACCGAATTCGTCAAATGGCAAGAGTATTCAAAGTGATCAGAGTGATAAAACCAGCCAGACTAATCAAAATAGCATGAATGCCCAATAATTCAGAATGTTCATCATGTTGAAACTGAACAGAACGTTGGAATTGACCGAATTCGTCAAATGGCAAGAGTATTCAAAGTGATCAGAGTGATAAAACCAGCCAGGCTAATCAAAATAGCCTGAATATAATAATTCAGAATGTTCATCATGTTGAAACTGAACAGAACGTTGGAATTGACCGAATTCGTCAAATGGCAAGAGTATTCAAGTGATCAGAGTGATAAAACCAGCCAGAATAATCAAAATAGCCTGAATGCCTAATAATTCAGAATGTTTATCATGTTGAAACTGAATATGACGTTGGAATTGACCGAATTCGTCAAATGGCATGTATAATTAAAGTGATAAAACCTGCCAGACAAATGAAAATATCCTGAATGCCCAATAATTCAGAATGTTCATCATGTTGAAACTGAACAGACCGTTGGAATTGACCGAATTCGTCAAATGGCATGAATAATCAAAGTGATCAGAGTGATAAAACCAGCCAGGCAAATGAAAATAGCCTGAATGTCCAATAATTAAGATTGCTCAGCATGTTCAAAGTGAATATGACGTTGGAATTGACCGAATTCGTCAATTGGCAAGAATAATCAAAGTGATCAGAGTGATAATACCAGCCAGACTAATCAAAATAGCCTGAATGCCCAATAATTCAGAATGTTCATCATGTTGAAACTGAATAGAACGTTGGAATTGACCGAATTCGTCAAATGGCAAGAGTATTCAAAGTGATCAGAGTGATAAAACCAGCCAGACTAATCAAAATAGCCTGAATGCCCAATAATTCAGAATGTTCATCATGTTGAAACTGAATATGACGTTGTAATTGAGCGAATTCGTCAAATGAGAAGAATAATCAAAGTGATAAAACCAGGCAGACAAATGAAAATAGCCTGAATGTCCAATAATTAAGATTGTTCAGCATGTTCAAAGTGAATATGACGTTGGAATTGACCGAATTCGTCAAATGAAAAAATAATCAAAGTGATCAGAGTGATATAACCAGCCAGACTAATCAAAATAGCCTGAATGCCCAATAATTCAGAATGTTCATCATGTTGAAACTGAATAGAAAGTTGGAATTGACCGAATTCGTCAAATGGCAAGAGTATTCAAAGTGATCAGAGTGATAAAACCAGCCAGACTAATCAAAATAGCATGAATGCCCAATAATTCAGAATGTTCATCATGTTGAAACTGAACAGAACGTTGGAATTGACCGAATTCGTCAAATGGCATGAATAATCAAAGTGATCAGAGTGATAAAACCAGCCAGGCAAATGAAAATAGCCTGAATGTCCAATAATTAAGATTGTTCAGCATGTTCAAAGTGAATATGACGTTGGAATTGACCGAATTCGTCAATTGGCAAGAATAATCAAAGTGATCAGAGTGATAAAACCAGCCAGACTAATCAAAATAGCCTGAATGCCCAATAATTCAGAATGTTCATCATGTTGAAACTGAATAGAACTGAATAGAATGCCCAATAATTCAGAATGTTCATCATGATGAAACTGAATACAACGTTGGAATTGACCGAATTCATCAAATGGCAAGAGTATTCAAAGTGATCAGAGTAATAAAACCAGCCAGACTAATCAAAATAGCATGAATGCCCAATAATTCAGAATGTTCATCATGTTGAAACTGAACAGAACGTTGTAATTGACCGAATTCGTCAAATGGCAAGAGTATTCAAAGTGATCAGAGTGATAAAACCAGCCAGGCTAATCAAAATAGCCTGAATGCCCAATAATTCAGAATGTTCATCATGTTGAAACTGAACAGAACGTTGGAATTGACCGAATTCGTCAAATGGCAAGAGTATACAAAGTGATCAGAGTGATAAAACCAGCCAGACTAATCAAAATAGCCTGAATGCCCAATAATTCAGAATGTTCATCATGTTGAAACTGAATAGAACGTTGGAATTGACCGAATTCGTCAAATGACAAGAATAATCAAAGTGATCAGAGTGATAAAACCTGCCAGACAAATGAAAATAGCCTGAATGCCCAATAATTCAGAATGTTCATCATGTTGAAACTGAACAGAACGTTGGAATTGACCGAATTCGTCAAATGGCATGAATAATCAAAGTGATCAGAGTGATAAAACCAGCCAGGCAAATGAAAATAGCCTGAATGTCCAATAATTCAGATTGTTCAGCATGTTCAAAGTGAATATGACGTTAGAATTGACCGAATTCGTCAAATGGCATGCATAATCAAAGTGATCAGAGTGATAAAACCAGCCAGACAAATGAAAATAGCCTGAATGTCCAATAATTAAGATTGTTCAGCATGTTCAAAGTGAATATGACGTTGGAATTGACCGAATTCGTCAAATGGCAAGAATAATCAAAGTGATAAAACCAGCCAGACAAATGAAAATAGCCTGAATGTCCAATAATTAAGATTGTTCAGCATGTTCAAAGTGAATATGACGTTGGAATTGACCGAATTCGTCAATTGGCAAGAATAATCAAAGTGATCAGAGTGATAAAACCAGCCAGACTAATCAAAATAGCCTGAATGCCCAATAATTCAGAATGTTAATCATGTTGAAACTGAATAGAACTTTGGAATTGACCGAATTCGTCAAATGGCAAGAGTATTCAAAGTGATCAGAGTGATAAAACCAGCCAGACTAATCAAAATAGCATGAATGCCCAATAATTCAGAATGTTCATCATGTTGAAACTGAACAGAACGTTGGAATTGACCGAATTCGTCAAATGGCAAGAATAATCAAAGTGATCAGAGTGATAAAACCAGCCAGACTAATCAAAATAGCATGAATGCCCAATAATTCAGAATGTTCATCATGTTGAAACTGAATAGAACGTTGGAATTGACCGAATTCGTCAAATGGCAAGAGTATTCAAAGTGATAAAACCAGCCAGACTAATCAAAATAGCATGAATGCCCAATAATTCAGAATGTTCATCATGTTGAAACTGAACAGAACGTTGGAATTGACCGAATTCGTCAAATGGCAAGAATAATCAAAGTGATCAGAGTGATAAAACCAGCCAGACTAATCAAAATAGCCTGAATGCCCAATAATTCAGAATGTTCATCATGTTGAATCTGAATATGACGTTAGAATTGACCGAATTCGTCAAATGGCACGCATAATCAAAGTGATAAAACCAACCAGACAAATCAAAATAGGCTGAATGTCCAATAATTCAGATTGTTCAGCATGTTCAAAGTGAATATGACGTCGGAAATGACCGAATTCGTCAAATGGCAAGAGTATTCAAAGTGATCAGAGTGATAAAACCAGCCAGACTAATCAAAATAGCATGAATGCCCAATAATTCAGAATGTTCATCATGTTGAAACTGAACAGAACGTTGGAATTGACCGAATTCGTCAAATGGCAAGAGTATTCAAAGTGATCAGAGTGATAAAACCAGCCAGGCTAATCAAAATAGCCTGAATGCCCAATAATTCAGAATGTTCATCATGTTGAAACTGAATAGAACGTTGGAATTGACCGAATTCGTCAAATGGCAAGAGTATTCAAAGTGATCAGAGTGATAAAACCAGCCAGACTAATCAAAATAGCATGAATGCCCAATAATTCAGAATGTTCATCATGTTGAAACTGAACAGAACGTTGGAATTGACCGAATTCGTCAAATGGCAAGAGTATTCAAAGTGATCAGAGTGATAAAACCAGCCAGGCTAATCAAAATAGCCTGAATGCCCAATAATTCAGAATGTTCATCATGTTGAAACTGAACAGAACGTTGGAATTGACCGAATTCGTCAAATGGCAAGAGTATTCAAAGTGATCAGAGTGATAAAACCAACCAGACTAATCAAAATAGCCTGAATGCCCAATAATTCAGAATGTTCATCATGTTGAAACTGAACAGAACGTTGGAATTGACCGAATTCGTCAAATGGCAAGAGTATACAAAGTGATCAGAGTGATAAAACCAGCCAGACTAATCAAAATAGCCTGAATGCCCAATAATTCAGAATGTTCATCATGTTGAAACTGAATAGAACGTTGGAATTGACCGAATTCGTCAAATGGCAAGAGTATTCAAAGTGATCAGAGTGATAAAACCAGCCAGACTAATCAAAATAGCATGAATGCCCAATAATTCAGAATGTTCATCATGTTGAAACTGAACAGAACGTTGGAATTGACCGAATTCGTCAAATGACAAGAATAATCAAAGTGATCAGAGTGATAAAACCAGCCAGACAAATGAAAATAGCCTGAATGTCCAATAATTCAGATTGTTCAGCATGTTCAAAGTGACGTTGAAATTGACCGAATTCGTCAAATGGCATGCATAATCAAAGTGATCAGAGTGATAAAACCAACCACACAAATCAAAATAGTCTGAATGTCCAATAATTCAGATTGTTCAGCATGTTCAAAGTGAATATGACGTTGGAATTGACCGAATTCGTCAAATGGCAAGAATAATCAAAGTGATCAGAGTGATAAAACCAGCCAGACAAATGAAAATAGCCTGAATGTCCAATAATTAAGATTGTTCAGCATGTTCAAAGTGAATATGGCGTTGGAATTGACCGAATTCGTCAATTGGCAAGAATAATCAAAGTGATCAGAGTGATAATACCAGCCAGACTAATCATAATAGCCTGAATGCCCAATAATTCAGAATGTTCATCATGTTGAAACTGAATAGAACGTTGGAATTGACCGAATTCGTCAAATGGCAAGAATAATCAAAAAAAAAATAAAAAAAAATAGCCAGGCTAATCAAAATAGCCTGAATGCCCAATAATTCAGAATGTTCATCATGTTGAAACTGAACAGAACGTCGGAATTGACCGAATTCGTCAAATGGCAAGAGTATACAAAGTGATCAGAGTGATAAAACCAGCCAGACTAATCAAAATAGCCTGAATGCCCAATAATTCAGAATGTTCATCATGTTGAAACTGAATAGAACGTTGGAATTGACCGAATTCGTCAAATGACAAGAATAATCAAAGTGATCAGAGTGATAAAACCAGCCAGACAAATGAAAATAGCCTGAATGTCCAATAATTCAGATTGTTCAGCATGTTCAAAGTGAATATGACGTTGAAATTGACCGAATTCGTCAAATGGCATGCATAATCAAAGTGATCAGAGTGATAAAACCAACCAGACAAATCAAAATAGTCTGAATGTCCAATAATTCAGATTGTTCAGCATGTTCAAAGTGAATATGACGTTGGAATTGACCGAATTCGTCAAATGGCAAGAGTATTCAAAGTGATCAGAGTGATAAAACCAGCCAGACTAATCAAAATAGCCTGAATGCCCAATAATTCAGAATGTTCATAATGTTGAAACTGAACAGAACGTTTGAATTGACTGAATTCGTCAAATGGCAAGAGTATTCGAAGTGATCAGAGTGATAAAACCAGCCAGACTAATCAAAATAGCCTGAATGCCCAATAATTCAGAATGTTCATCATGTTGAAACTGAATAGAACTTTGGAATTGACCGAATTCGTCAAATGGCAAGAGTATTCAAAGTGATCAGAGTGATAAAACCAACCAGACTAATCAAAATAGCCTGAATGCCCAATAATTCAGAATGTTCATCATGTTGAAACTGAATAGAACGTTGGAATTGACCGAATTCGTCAAATGGCAAGAGTATTCAAAGTGATCAGAGTGATAAAACCAGCCAGACTAATCAAAATAGCCTGAATGCCCAATAATTCAGAATGTTCATCATGTTGAAACTGAATATGACGTTGGAATTGACCGAATTCGTCAAATGACAAGAATAATCAAAGTGATCAGAGTGATAAAACCAGGCAGACAAATGAAAATAGCCTGAATGCCCAATAATTCAGAATGTTCATCATGTTGAAACTGAATAGAACGTTGGAATTGACCGAATTCGTCAAATGGCAAGAGTATTCGAAGTGATCAGAGTGATAAAACCAGCCAGACTAATCAAAATAGCCTGAATGCCCAATAATTCAGAATGTTCATCATGTTGAAACGTTGGAATTGACCGAATTCATCGAATGGCAAGAATAATCAAAGTGATCAGAGTGATAAAACCAGCCAGACTAATCAAAATAGCCTGAATGCCCAATAATTCAGAATGTTCATCATGTTGAAACTGAACAGAACGTTGGAATTGACCGAATTCGTCAAATGGCAAGAGTATACAAAGTGATCAGAGTGATAAAACCAGCCAGACTAATCAAAATAGCATGAATGCCCAATAATTCAGAAAGTTCATCATGTTGAAACTGAACAGAACGTTGGAATTGACCGAATTCATCGAATGGCAAGAATAATCAAAGTGATCAGAGTGATAAAACCAGCCAGACTAATCAAAATAGCCTGAATGCCCAATAATTCAGAATGTTCATCATGTTGAAACTGAACACAACGTTGGAATTGACCGAATTCGTCAAATGGCAAGAGTATACAAAGTGATCAGAGTGATAAAACCAGCCATACTAATCAAAATAGCCTGAATGCCCAATAATTCAGAATGTTCATCATGTTGAAACTGAATAGAACGTTGGAATTGACCGAATTCGTCAAATGACAAGAATAATCAAAGTGATCAGAGTGATAAAACCAGCCAGACAAATGAAAATAGCCTGAATGTCCAATAATTCAGATTGTTCAGCATGTTCAAAGTGACGTTGAAATTGACCGAATTCGTCAAATGGCATGCATAATCAAAGTGATCAGAGTGATAAAACCAACCACACAAATCAAAATAGTCTGAATGTCCAATAATTCAGATTGTTCAGCATGTTCAAAGTGAATATGACGTTGGAATTGACCGAATTCGTCAAATGGCAAGAATAATCAAAGTGATCAGAGTGATAAAACCAGCCAGACAAATGAAAATAGCCTGAATGTCCAATAATTAAGATTGTTCAGCATGTTCAAAGTGAATATGGCGTTGGAATTGACCGAATTCGTCAATTGGCAAGAATAATCAAAGTGATCAGAGTGATAATACCAGCCAGACTAATCAAAATAGCCTGAATGCCCAATAATTCAGAATGTTCATCATGTTGAAACTGAATAGAACGTTGGAATTGACCGAATTCGTCAAATGGCAAGAATAATCAAAGTGATCAGAGTGATAAAACCAGCCAGACTAATCAAAATAGCCTGAATGCCCAATTATTCAGAATGTTCAGCATGTTCAAAGTGAATATGACGTTGGAATTGACCGAATTCGTCAAATGGCAAGAATAATCAAAGTGATCAGAGTGATAAAACCAGCCAGACAAATGAAAATAGCCTGAATGTCCAATAATTAAGATTGTTCAGCATGTTCAAAGTGAATATGGCGTTGGAATTGACCGAATTCGTCAATTGGCAAGAATAATCAAAGTGATCAGAGTGATAATACCAGCCAGACTAATCAAAATAGCCTGAATGCCCAATAATTCAGAATGTTCATCATGTTGAAACTGAATAGAACGTTGGAATTGACCGAATTCGTCAAATGGCAAGAATAATCAAAAAAAAAATAAAAAAAAATAGCCAGGCTAATCAAAATAGCCTGAATGCCCAATAATTCAGAATGTTCATCATGTTGAAACTGAACAGAACGTCGGAATTGACCGAATTCGTCAAATGGCAAGAGTATACAAAGTGATCAGAGTGATAAAACCAGCCAGACTAATCAAAATAGCCTGAATGCCCAATAATTCAGAATGTTCATCATGTTGAAACTGAATAGAACGTTGGAATTGACCGAATTCGTCAAATGACAAGAATAATCAAAGTGATCAGAGTGATAAAACCAGCCTGACAAATGAAAATAGCCTGAATGTCTAATAATTCAGATTGTTCAGCATGTTCAAAGTGAATATGACGTTGAAATTGACCGAATTCGTCAAATGGCATGCATAATCAAAGTGATCAGAGTGATAAAACCAACCAGACAAATCAAAATAGTCTGAATGTCCAATAATTCAGATTGTTCAGCATGTTCAAAGTGAATATGACGTTGGAATTGACCGAATTCGTCAAATGGCAAGAGTATTCAAAGTGATCAGAGTGATAAAACCAGCCAGACTAATCAAAATAGCCTGAATGCCCAATAATTCAGAATGTTCATAATGTTGAAACTGAACAGAACGTTTGAATTGACTGAATTCGTCAAATGGCAAGAGTATTCAAAGTGATCAGAGTGATAAAACCAGCCAGACTAATCAAAATAGCCTGAATGCCCAATAATTCAGAATGTTCATCATGTTGAAACTGAATAGAACTTTGGAATTGACCGAATTCGTCAAATGGCAAGAGTATTCAAAGTGATCAGAGTGATAAAACCAACCAGACTAATCAAAATAGCCTGAATGCCCAATAATTCAGAATGTTCATCATGTTGAAACTGAATAGAACGTTGGAATTGACCGAATTCGTCAAATGGCAAGAGTATTCAAAGTGATCAGAGTGATAAAACCAGCCAGACTAATCAAAATAGCCTGAATGCCCAATAATTCAGAATGTTCATCATGTTGAAACTGAATATGACGTTGGAATTGACCGAATTCGTCAAATGACAAGAATAATCAAAGTGATCAGAGTGATAAAACCAGGCAGACAAATGAAAATAGCCTGAATGTCCAATAATTAAGATTGTTCAGCATGTTCAAAGTGAATATGACGTTGGAATTGACCGAATTCGTCAAATGACAAGAATAATCAAAGTGATCAGAGTGATAAAACCATCCAGACTAATCAAAATAGCCTGAATGCCCAATAATTCAGAATGTTCATTATGTTGAAACTGAACACAACGTTGGAATTGACCGAATTCGTCAAATGACAAGAATAATCAAAGTGATCAGAGTGATAAAACCAGCCAGACTAATCAAAATAGCATGAATGCCCAATAATTCAGAATGTTCATCATGTTGAAACTGAATAGAACGTTGGAATTGACCGAATTCGTCAAATGACAAGAATAATCAAAGTGATCAGAGTGATAAAACCAGCCAGACTAATCAAAATAGCATGAATGTCCAATAATTAAGATTGTTCAGCATGTTCAAAGTGAATATGGCGTTGGAATTGACCGAATTCGTCAATTGGCAAGAATAATCAAAGTGATCAGAGTGATAATACCAGCCAGACTAATCAAAATAGCCTGAATGCCCAATAATTCAGAATGTTCATCATGTTGAAACTGAATAGAACGTTGGAATTGACCGAATTCGTCAAATGGCAAGAATAATCAAAAAAAAAATAAAAAAAAATAGCCAGGCTAATCAAAATAGCCTGAATGCCCAATAATTCAGAATGTTCATCATGTTGAAACTGAACACAACGTTGGAATTGACCGAATTCGTCAAATGGCAAGAGTATACAAAGTGATCAGAGTGATAAAACCAGCCATACTAATCAAAATAGCCTGAATGCCCAATAATTCAGAATGTTCATCATGTTGAAACTGAATAGAACGTTGGAATTGACCGAATTCGTCAAATTACAAGAATAATCAAAGTGATCAGAGTGATAAAACCAGCCAGACAAATGAAAATAGCCTGAATGTCCAATAATTCAGATTGTTCAGCATGTTCAAAGTGACGTTGAAATTGACCGAATTCGTCAAATGGCATGCATAATCAAAGTGATCAGAGTGATAAAACCAACCACACAAATCAAAATAGTCTGAATGTCCAATAATTCAGATTGTTCAGCATGTTCAAAGTGAATATGACGTTGGAATTGACCGAATTCGTCAAATGGCAAGAATAATCAAAGTGATCAGAGTGATAAAAC
Organism: Hydrotaea cyrtoneurina; assembly: GCA_958296145.1. NCBI lineage: Eukaryota > Metazoa > Arthropoda > Insecta > Diptera > Muscidae > Hydrotaea > Hydrotaea cyrtoneurina. The sequence continues at coordinate 81,476,777 of OY282513.1, forward strand.
CAGCCAGACAAATGAAAATAGCCTGAATGTCCAATAATTAAGATTGTTCAGCATGTTCAAAGTGAATATGGCGTTGGAATTGACCGAATTCGTCAATTGGCAAGAATAATCAAAGTGATCAGAGTGATAATACCAGCCAGACTAATCAAAATAGCCTGAATGCCCAATAATTCAGAATGTTCATCATGTTGAAACTGAATAGAACGTTGGAATTGACCGAATTCGTCAAATGGCAAGAATAATAAAAAAAAAAATAAAAAAAAATAGCCAGGCTAATCAAAATAGCCTGAATGCCCAATAATTCAGAATGTTCATCATGTTGAAACTGAACAGAACGTCGGAATTGACCGAATTCGTCAAATGGCAAGAGTATACAAAGTGATCAGAGTGATAAAACCAGCCAGACTAATCAAAATAGCCTGAATGCCCAATAATTCAGAATGTTCATCATGTTGAAACTGAATAGAACGTTGGAATTGACCGAATTCGTCAAATGACAAGAATAATCAAAGTGATCAGAGTGATAAAACCAGCCAGACAAATGAAAATAGCCTGAATGTCCAATAATTCAGATTGTTCAGCATGTTCAAAGTGACGTTGAAATTGACCGAATTCGTCAAATGGCATGCATAATCAAAGTGATCAGAGTGATAAAACCAACCACACAAATCAAAATAGTCTGAATGTCCAATAATTCAGATTGTTCAGCATGTTCAAAGTGAATATGACGTTGGAATTGACCGAATTCGTCAAATGGCAAGAATAATCAAAGTGATCAGAGTGATAAAACCAGCCAGACAAATGAAAATAGCCTGAATGTCCAATAATTAAGATTGTTCAGCATGTTCAAAGTGAATATGGCGTTGGAATTGACCGAATTCGTCAATTGGCAAGAATAATCAAAGTGATCAGAGTGATAATACCAGCCAGACTAATCAAAATAGCCTGAATGCCCAATAATTCAGAATGTTCATCATGTTGAAACTGAATAGAACGTTGGAATTGACCGAATTCGTCAAATGGCAAGAATAATCAAAAAAAAAATAAAAAAAAATAGCCAGGCTAATCAAAATAGCCTGAATGCCCAATAATTCAGAATGTTCATCATGTTGAAACTGAACAGAACGTCGGAATTGACCGAATTCGTCAAATGGCAAGAGTATACAAAGTGATCAGAGTGATAAAACCAGCCAGACTAATCAAAATAGCCTGAATGCCCAATAATTCAGAATGTTCATCATGTTGAAACTGAATAGAACGTTGGAATTGACCGAATTCGTCAAATGACAAGAATAATCAAAGTGATCAGAGTGATAAAACCAGCCAGACAAATGAAAATAGCCTGAATGTCCAATAATTCAGATTGTTCAGCATGTTCAAAGTGAATATGACGTTGAAATTGACCGAATTCGTCAAATGGCATGCATAATCAAAGTGATCAGAGTGATAAAACCAACCAGACAAATCAAAATAGTCTGAATGTCCAATAATTCAGATTGTTCAGCATGTTCAAAGTGAATATGACGTTGGAATTGACCGAATTCGTCAAATGGCAAGAGTATTCAAAGTGATCAGAGTGATAAAACCAGCCAGACTAATCAAAATAGCCTGAATGCCCAATAATTCAGAATGTTCATAATGTTGAAACTGAACAGAACGTTTGAATTGACTGAATTCGTCAAATGGCAAGAGTATTCAAAGTGATCAGAGTGATAAAACCAGCCAGACTAATCAAAATAGCCTGAATGCCCAATAATTCAGAATGTTCATCATGTTGAAACTGAATAGAACTTTGGAATTGACCGAATTCGTCAAATGGCAAGAGTATTCAAAGTGATCAGAGTGATAAAACCAACCAGACTAATCAAAATAGCCTGAATGCCCAATAATTCAGAATGTTCATCATGTTGAAACTGAATAGAACGTTGGAATTGACCGAATTCGTCAAATGGCAAGAGTATTCAAAGTGATCAGAGTGATAAAACCAGCCAGACTAATCAAAATAGCCTGAATGCCCAATAATTCAGAATGTTCATCATGTTGAAACTGAATATGACGTTGGAATTGACCGAATTCGTCAAATGACAAGAATAATCAAAGTGATCAGAGTGATAAAACCAGGCAGACAAATGAAAATAGCCTGAATGTCCAATAATTAAGATTGTTCAGCATGTTCAAAGTGAATATGACGTTGGAATTGACCGAATTCGTCAAATGACAAGAATAATCAAAGTGATCAGAGTGATAAAACCATCCAGACTTATCAAAATAGCCTGAATGCCCAATAATTCAGAATGTTCATTATGTTGAAACTGAATAGAACGTTGGAATTGACCGAATTCGTCAAATGGCAAGAGTATTCAAAGTGATCAGAGTGATAAAACCAGCCAGACTAATCAAAATAGCATGAATGCCCAATAATTCAGAATGTTCATCATGTTGAAACTGAACAGAACGTTGGAATTGACCGAATTCGTCAAATGGCATGAATAATCAAAGTGATCAGAGTGATAAAACCAGCAGGCAAATGAAAATAGCCTGAATGTCCAATAATTCAGATTGATCAGCATGTTCAAAGTGAATATGACCTTAGAATTGACCGAATTCGTCAAATGGCATGCATAATCAAAGTGATCAGAGTGATAAAATCAACCAGGCAAATGAAAATAGCCTGAATGTCCAATAATTCAGATTGATCAGCATGTTCAAAGTGAATATGACGTTAGAATTGACCGAATTCGTCAAATGGCATGCATAATCAAAGTGATCAGAGTGATAAAATCAACCAGGCAAATCAAAATGCCTGAATGTCCAATAATTAAGATTGTTCAGCATGTTCAAAGTGAATATGACGTTGGAATTGACCGAATTCGTCAAATGACAAGAATAATCAAAGTGATCAGAGTGATAAAACCAGCCAGACTAATCAAAATAGCATGAATGCCCAATAATTCAGAATGTTCATCATGTTGAAACTGAATAGAACGTTGGAATTGACCGAATTCGTCAAATGACAAGAATAATCAAAGTGATCAGAGTGATAAAACCAGCCAGAATAATCAAAATAGCATGAATGCCCAATAATTCAGAATGTTCATCATGTTGAAACTGAATAGAACGTTGGAATTGACCGAATTCGTCAAATGGCAAGAGTATTCAAAGTGATCAGAGTGATAAAACCAGCCAGACTAATCAAAATAGCATGAATGCCCAATAATTCAGAAAGTTCATCATGTTGAAACTGAACAGAACGTTGGAATTGACCGAATTCATCGAATGGCAAGAATAATCAAAGTGATCAGAGTGATAAAACCAGCCAGACTAATCAAAATAGCCTGAATGCCCAATAATTCAGAATGTTCATCATGTTGAAACTGAACAGAACGTTGGAATTGACCGAATTCGTCAAATGGCAAGAGTATTCAAAGTGATCAGAGTGATAAAACCAGCCAGACTAATCAAAATAGCCTGAATGCCCAATAATTCAGAATGTTCATCATGTTGAAACTGAATAGAACGTTGGAATTGACCGAATTCATCAAATGACAAGAATAATCAAAGTGATCAGAGTGATAAAACCAACCAGACAAATCAAAATAGTCTGAATGTCCAATAATTCAGATTGTTCAGCATGTTCAAAGTGAATATGACGTTGGAATTGACCGAATTCGCCAAATGGCAAGAGTATACAAAGTGATCAGAGTGATAAAACCAGCCAGACTAATCAAAATAGCCTGAATGCCCAATAATTCAGAATGTTCATCATGTTGAAACTGAATAGAACGTTGGAATTGACCGAATTCGTCAAATGGCAAGAGTATTCAAAGTGATCAGAGTGATAAAACAAGCCAGACTAATCAAAATAGCCTGAATGCCCAATAATTCAGAATGTTCATCATGTTGAAACTGAATAGAACGTTGGATTTGATCGAATTCGTCAAATGGCAAGAATAATCAAAGTGATCAGAGTGATAAAACCAGGCAGACAAATGAAAATAGAATGAAAGTGATCAGAGTGATAAAACCAACCAGACTAATCAAAATAGCCTGAATGCCCAATAACTCAGAATGTTCATCATGTTGAAACTGAATAGAACGTTGGATTTGACCGAATTCGTCAAATGGCGAGAGTATTCAAAGTGATCAGAGTGATAAAACCAACCAGACTAATCAAAATAGCCTGAATGCCCAATAATTCAGAATGTTCATCATGTTGAAACTGAACAGAACGTTGGAATTGACCGAATTCGTCAAATGGCAAGAGTATTCAAAGTGATCAGAGTGATAAAACCAACCAGACTAATCAAAATAGCCTGAATGCCCAATAATTCAGAATGTTCATCATGTTGAAACTGAATAGAACGTTGGATTTGACCGAATTCGTCAAATGGCAAGAGTATTCAAAGTGATCAGAGTGATAAAACAAGCCAGACTAATCAAAATAGCCTGAATGCCCAATAATTCAGAAAGTTCATCATGTTGAAACTGAATATGACGTTGGAATTGACCGAATTCGTCAAATGGCAAGAATAATCAAAGTGATCAGAGTGATAAAACCAGGCAGACAAATGAAAATAGCCTGAATGTCCAATAATTAAGATTGTTCAGCATGTTCAAAGTGAATATGACGTTGTAATTGACCGAATTCGTCAAATGACAAGAATAATCAAAGTGATCAGAGTGATAAAACTAATCAAAATAGCCTGAATACCCAATAATTCAGAATGTTCATCATGTTGAAACTAAATAGAACGTTGGAATTGACCGAATTCGTCAAATGGCAAGAGTATTCAAAGTTATCAGAGTGATAAAACCAGCCAGACTAATCAAAATAGCATGAATGCCCAATAATTCAGAATGTTCATCATGTTGAAACTGAACAGAACGTTGGAATTGACCGAATTCGTCAAATGGCAAGAATAATCAAAGTGATCAGAGTGATAAAACCAGGCAGACAAATGAAAATAGCCTGAATGCCCAATAATTCAGAAAGTTCATCATGTTGAAACTGAATATGACGTTGGAATTGACCGAATTCGTCAAATGACAAGAATAATCAAAGTGATCAGAGTGATAAAACCAGGCAGACAAATGAAAATAGCCTGAATGTCCAATAATTAAGATTGTTCAGCATGTTCAAAGTGAATATGACGTTGTAATTGACCGAATTCGTCAAATGACAAGAATAATCAAAGTGATCAGAGTGATAAAACTAATCAAAATAGCCTGAATACCCAATAATTCAGAATGTTCATCATGTTGAAACTGAATAGAACGTTGGAATTGACCGAATTCGTCAAATGGCAAGAGTATTCAAAGTTATCAGAGTGATAAAACCAGCCAGACTAATCAAAATAGCATGAATGCCCAATAATTCAGAATGTTCATCATGTTGAAACTGAACAGAACGTTGGAATTGACCGAATTCGTCAAATGGCAAGAATAATCAAAGTGATCAGAGTGATAAAACCAGCCAGACAAATGAAAATAGCCTGAATGTCCAATAATTAAGATTGTTCAGCATGTTCAAAGTGAATATGACGTTGGAATTGACCGAATTCGTCAATTGGCAAGAATAATCAATGTGATCAGAGTGATAAAACCAGCCAGACTAATCAAAATAGCCTGAATGCCCAATAATTCAGAATGTTCATCATATTGAAACTGAATAGAACGTTGGAATTGACCGAATTCGTCAAATGGCAAGAGTATTCAAAGTGATCAGAGTGATAAAACCAGCCAGACTAATCAAAATAGCCTGAATGCCCAATAATTCAGAATGTTCATCATGTTGAAACTGAATATGACGTTGGAATTGACCGAATTCGTCAAATGGCAAGAATAATCAAAGTGATCAGAGTGATAAAACCAGTCAGACAAATGAAAATAGCCTGAATGTCCAATAATTAAGATTGTTCAGCATGTTCAAAGTGAATATGACGTTGTAATTGACCGAATTCGTCAAATGACAAGAATAATCAAAGTGATCAGAGTGATAAAACCAGCCAGACTAATCAAAATAGCCTGAATACCCAATAATTCAGAATGTTCATCATGTTGAAACTGAATAGAACGTTGGAATTGACCGAATTCGTCAAATGGCAAGAGTATTCAAAGTTATCAGAGTGATAAAACCAGCCAGACTAATCAAAATAGCATGAATGCCCAATAATTCAGAATGTTCATCATGTTGAAACTGAACAGAACGTTGGAATTGACCGAATTCGTCAAATGGCAAGAATAATCAAAGTGATCAGAGTGATAAAACCAGCCAGACTAATCAAAATAGCCTGAATGCCCAATAATTCAGAATGTTCATCATGTTGAAACTGAATATGACGTTAGAATTGACCGAATTCGTCAAATGGCATGCATAATCAAAGTGATAAAACCAACCAGACAAATCAAAATAGTCTGATTGTCCAATAATTCAGATTGTTCAGCATGTTCAAAGTGAATTTGACGTCGGAATTGACCGAATTCGTCAAATGGCAAGAATAATCAAAGTGATCAGAGTGATAAAATCAGCCAGACAAATGAAAATAGCCAGAATGTTTAATAATTCAGATTGTTCAGCATGTTCAAAGTGAATATGACGTTGGAATTGACCGAATTCGTCAAATGACAAGAATAATCAAAGTGATCAGAGTGATAAAACCAGCCAGACAAATGAAAATTGCCTGAATGTCCAATAATTCAGATTGTTCAGCATGTTCAAAGCGAATATGACGTTGAAATTGACCGAATTCGTCAAATGACAAGAATAATCAAAGTGATCAGAGTGATAAAACCAGCCAGACAAATGAAAATATCCTGAATGTCCAATAATTCAGATTGTTCAGCATGTTCAAAGTGAATATGACGGTGAAATTGACTGAATTCGTCAAATGGCATGCATAATCAAAGTGATAAAACCAAGCAGACAAATCAAAATAGTCTGAATGTCCAATAATGCATGTTCAAAGTGAAAATGACGTTGGAATTGACCGAATTCGTCAAATGGCAAGAATAATCAAAGTGATCAGAGTGATAAAACCAGCCAGACAAATGAAAATAGCCTGAATGCCCAATAATTCAGAATGTTCATCATGTTGAAACTGAATAGAACGTTGGAATTGACCGAATTCGTCAAATGGCAAGAGTATTCAAAGTGATCAGAGTGATAGAACCAGCCAGACTAATCAAAATAGCTTGAATGCCCAATAATTCAGAATGTTCATCATGTTGAAACTGAATAGAACGTTGGAATTGACCGAATTCGTCAAATGGCAAGAATAATCAAAGTGATCAGAGTGATAAAACCAGCCAGACTAATCAAAATAGCCTGAATGCCCAATAATTCAGAATGTTCATCATGTTGAAACTGAATATGACGTTGGAATTGACCGAATTCGTCAAATGACAAGAATAATCAAAGTGATCAGAGTGATAAAACCAGCCAGACTAATCAAAATAGCCTGAATGCCCAATAATTAAGATTGTTCACCATGTTCAAAGTGAATATGACGTTAGAATTGACCGAATTCGTCAATTGGCAAGAATAACCAAAGTGATCAGAGTGATAAAACCAGCCAGACTAATCAAAATAGCCTGAATGCCCAATAATTCAGAATGTTCATCATGTTGAAACTGAATATGACGTTGGAATTGACCGAATTCGTCAAATGGCATGAATAATCAAAGTGATCAGAGTGATAAAACCAGCCAGGCAAATGAAAATAGCCTGAATGTCCAATAATTCAGATTGTTCTGCATGTTCAAAGTGAATATGACGTTGGAATTGACCGAATTCGTCAATTGGCAAGAATAATCAAAGTGATCAGAGTGATAAAACCAGCCAGACTAATCAAAATAGCCTGAATGCCCAATAAAACCAGCCAGACAAATGAAAATAGCCTGAATGTCCAATAAATCAGATTGTTCAGCATGTTCAAAGTGAATATGACGTTGAAATTGACCGAATTCGTCAAATGGCAAGAGTATTCAAAGTGATCAGAGTGATAAAACCAGCCAGACTAATCAAAATAGCCTGAATGCCCAATAATTCAGTATGTTCATCATGTTGAAACTGAATATGACGTTGGAATTGACCGAATTCGTCAAATGACAAGAATAATCAAAGTGATCAGAGTGTTAAAACCAGCCAGACTAATCAAAATAGCCTGAATGCCCAATAATTAAGATTGTTCAGCATGTTCAAAGTGAATATGACGTTGGAATTGACCGAATTGGTCAATTGGCAAGAATAATCAAAGTGATCAGAGTGATAAAACCAGCCAGACTAATCAAAATAGCCTGAATGCCCAATAATTCAGAATGTTCATCATGTTGATACTGAATAGAACGTTGGAATTGACCGAAATCGTCAAATGGCATAAGTATTCAAAGTGATCAGAGTGATAAAACCAACCAGACTAATCAAAATAGCCTGAATGCCCAATAAAACCAGCCAGACAAATGAAAATAGCCTGAATGTCCAATAATTCAGAATGTTCATCATGTTGAAACTGAATAGAACGTTGGAATTGACCGAATTCGTCAAATGGCAAGAGTATTCAAAGTGATCAGAGTGATAAAACCAGCCAGACTAATCAAAATAGCCTGACTGCTCACTTTGAACAGTGAATATGACGTTGAAATTGACCGAGTGATAAAACCAGCCAGACAAATGAAAATAGCCTGAATGCCCAATAATTCAGAATGTTCATCATGTTGAAACTGAATAGAACGTTGGAATTGACCGAATTCGTCAAATGGCAAGAGTATTCAAAGTGATCAGAGTGATAAAACCAGCCAGACTAATCAAAATAGCCTGAATGCCCAATAATTCAGAATGTTCATCATGTTGAAACTGAATAGAACGTTGGAATTGACCGAATTCGTCAAATGGCAAGAGTATTCAAAGTGATCAGAGTGATAAAACCAGCCAGACTAATCAAAATAGCCTGAATGCCCAATAATTCAGAATGTTCATCATGTTGAAACTGAATATTACGTTGGAATTGACCGAATTCGTCAAATGACAAGAATAATCAAAGTGATCAGAGTGATAAAACCAGCCAGACTAATCAAAATAGCCTGAATGCCCAATAATTCAGAATGTTCATCATGTTGAAACTGAATATGACGTTGGAATTGACCGAAGTCGTCAAATGGCAAGAGTATTCAAAGTGATCAGAGTGATAAAACCAGCCAGACTAGTCAAAATAGCCTGAATGCCCAATAATTCAGAATGTTCATCATGTTGAAACTGAATATGACGTTGGAATTGACCGAATTCGTCAAATGGCATGAATAATCAAAGTGATAAAACCAGCCAGACTAATCAAAATAGCCTGAATACCCAATAAAACCAGCCAGGCAAATGAAAATAGCCTGAATGGCCAATAATTCAGATTGTTCAGCATGTTCAAAGTGAATATGACGTTGGAATTGACCGAATTCGTCAATTTTCAAGAATAATCAAAGTGATAAGAGTGATAAAACCAGCCAGACTAATCAAAATAGCCTGAATGCCCAATAAAACCAGCCAGACAAATGAAAATAGCCTGAATGTCCAATAAATCAGATTGTTCAGCATGTTCAAAGTGAATATGACGTTGAAATTGACCGAATTCGTCAAATGACAAGAATAATCAAAGTGATCAGAGTGATAAAACCAGCCAGAATAATCAAAATAGCCTGAATGCCCAATAATTCAGAATGTTCATCATGTTGAAACTGAATAGAACGTTGGAATTGACCGAATTCGTCAAATGGCAAGAGTATTCAAAGTGATCAGAGTGATAAAACCAGCCAGACTAGTCAAAATAGCCTGAATGCCCAATAATTCAGAATGTTCATCATGTTGAAACTGAATATGACGTTGGAATTGACCGAATTCGTCAAATGACAAGAATAATCAAAGTGATCAGAGTGATAAAACCAGCCAGACTAATCAAAATAGCCTGAATGCCCAATAATTCAGAATGTTCATCATGTTGAAACTGAATATGACGTTGGAATTGACCGAATTCGTCAAATGACAAGAATAATCAAAGTGATCAGAGTGATAAAACCAGCCAGACTAATCAAAATAGCCTGAATGCCCAATAATTAAGATTGTTCAGCATGTTCAAAGTGAATATGACGTTGGAATTGACCGAATTCGTCAATTGGCAAGAATAATCAAAGTGATCAGAGTGATAAAACCAGCCAGACTAATCAAAATAGCCTGAATGCCCAATAAAACCAGCCAGACTAATCAAAATAGCTTGAATGCCCAATAATTCAGAATGTTCATCATGTTGAAACTGAATAGAACGTTGGAATTGACCGAATTCGTCAAATGGCAAGAGTATTCAAAGTGATCAGAGTGATAAAACCAGCCAGACTAGTCAAAATAGCCTGAATGCCCAATAATTCAGAATGTTCATCATGTTGAAACTGAATAGAACGTTGGAATTGACCGAATTCGTCAAATGGCAAGAGTATTCAAAGTGATCAGAGTGATAAAACCAGCCAGACTAGTCAAAATAGCCTGAATGCCCAATAATTCAGAATGTTCATCATGTTGAAACTGAATATGACGTTGGAATTGACCGAATTCGTCAAATGACAAGAATAATCAAAGTGATCAGAGTGATAAAACCAGCCAGACAAATGAAAATAGCCTCAATGTCCAATAATTCAGATTGTTCAGCATGTTCAAAGTGAATATGACGTTGGAATTGACCGAATTCGTCAAATGACAAGAATAATCAAAGTGATCAGAGTGATAAAACCAGCCAGGCAAATGAAAATAGCCTGAATGTCCAATAATTCAGATTGTTCTGCATGTTCAAAGTGAATATGACGTTGGAATTGACCGAATTCGTCAATTGGCAAGAATAATCAAAGTGATCAGAGTGATAAAACCAGCCAGACTAATCAAAATAGCCTGAATGCCCAAAAAAACCAGCCAGACTAATCAAAATAGCTTGAATGCCCAATAATTCAGAATGTTCATCATGTTGAAACTGAATAGAACGTTGGAATTGACCGAATTCGTCAAATGGCAAGAATAATCAAAGTGATCAGAGTGATAAAACCAGCCAGACTAATCAAAATAGCCTGAATGCCCAATAATTCAGAATGTTCATCATGTTGAAACTGAATATGACGTTGGAATTGACCGAATTCGTCAAATGGCAAGAATAATCAAAGTGATCAGAGTGATAAAACCAGCCAGACTAATCAAAATAGCCTGAATGCCCAATAATTCAGAATGTTCATCATGTTGAAACTGAATATGACGTTAGAATTGACCGAATTCGTCAAATGGCATGCATAATCAAAGTGATAAAACCAACCAGACAAATCAAAATAGTCTGATTGTCCAATAATTCAGATTGTTCAGCATGTTCAAAGTGAATTTGACGTCGGAATTGACCGAATTCGTCAAATGGCAAGAATAATCAAAGTGATCAGAGTGATAAAATCAGCCAGACAAATGAAAATAGCCAGAATGTTTAATAATTCAGATTGTTCAGCATGTTCAAAGTGAATATGACGTTGGAATTGACCGAATTCGTCAAATGACAAGAATAATCAAAGTGATCAGAGTGATAAAACCAGCCAGACAAATGAAAATAGCCTGAATGTCCAATAATTAAGATTGTTCAGCATGTTCAAAGTGAATATGACGTTGGAATTGACCGAATTCGTCAAATGACAAGAATAATCAAAGTGATCAGAGTGATAAAACCAGCCAGACTAATGAAAATAGCCTGAATGTCCAATAATTCAGATTGTTCAGCATGTTTAAACTGAATATTACGTTAGAATTGACCGAATTCGTCAAATGGCATGCATAATCAAAGTGATCAGAGTGATAAAACCAACCAGGCAAATCAAAATAGTCTGAATGTCCAATAATTCAGATTGTTCAGCATGTTCAAAGTGAATATGACGTTGGAATTGACCGAATTCGTCAAATGGCAAGAATAATCAAAGTGATCAGAGTGATAAAACCAGCCAGACTAATCAAAATAGCCTGAATGCCCAATAATTCAGAATGTTCATCATGTTGAAACTGAATAGAACGTTGGAATTGACCGAATTCGTCAAATGGCAAGAGTATTCAAAGTTATCAGAGTGATAAAACCAGCCAGACTAATCAAAATAGCATGAATGCCCAATAATTAAGATTGTTCAGCATGTTCAAAGTGAATATGACGTTGGAATTGACCGAATTCGTCAAATGGCAAGAAAAATCAAAGTGATCAGAGTGATAAAAACAGCCAGACTAATCAAAATAGCCTGAATGCCCAATAATTCAGAATGTTCATCAGGTTGAAACTGAATATGACGTTAGAATTGACCGAATTCGTCAAATGGCATGCATAATCAAAGTGATAAAACCAACCAGACAAATCAAAATAGTCTGAATGTCCAATAATTCAGATTGTTCAGCATGTTCAAAGTGAATATGACGTCGGAATTGACCGAATTCGTCAAATGGCAAGAATAATCAAAGTGATCAGAGTGATAAAATCAGCCAGACAAATGAAAATAACCTGAATGTCCAATAATTCAGATTGTTCAGCATGTTTAAAGTGAATATGACGTTGGAATTGACCGAATTCGTCAAATGACAAGAATAATCAAAGTGATCAGAGTGATAAAACCAGCCAGACTAATCAAAATAGCCTGAATGCCCAATAATTCAGAATGTTCATAATGTTGAAACTGAACAGAACGTTGGAATTGACCGAATTCGTCAAATGGCAAGAGTATTCAAAGTGATCAGAGTGATAAAACCAGCCAGGCTAATCAAAATAGCCTGAATGCCCAATAATTCAGAATGTTCATCATGTTGAAACTGAACAGAACGTTGGAATTGACCGAATTCGTCAAATGGCAAGAGTATACAAAGTGATCAGAGTGATAAAACCAGCCAGACTAATCAAAATAGCCTGAATGCCCAATAATTCAGAATGTTCATCATGTTGAAACTGAATGAACGTTGGAATTGACCGAATTCGTCAAATGACAAGAATAATCAAAGTGATCAGAGTGATAAAACCAGCCAGACTAATCAAAATAGCCTGAATGCCCAATAATGGCAAGAATAATCAAAGTGATCAGAGTGATAAAACCAACAAGACTAATCAAAATAGCCTGAATGCCCAATAAAACCAGCCAGACAAATGAAAATTGCCTGAATGTCCAATAATTCAGATTGTTCAGCATGTTCAAAGCGAATATGACGTTGAAATTGACCGAATTCGTCAAATGACAAGAATAATCAAAGTGATCAGAGTGATAAAACCAGCCAGACAAATGAAAATATCCTGAATGTCCAATAATTCAGATTGTTCAGCATGTTCAAAGTGAATATGACGGTGAAATTGACTGAATTCGTCAAATGGCATGCATAATCAAAGTGATAAAACCAAGCAGACAAATCAAAATAGTCTGAATGTCCAATAATGCATGTTCAAAGTGAAAATGACGTTGGAATTGACCGAATTCGTCAAATGGCAAGAATAATCAAAGTGATCAGAGTGATAAAACCAGCCAGACAAATGAAAATAGCCTGAATGCCCAATAATTCAGAATGTTCATCATGTTGAAACTGAATAGAACGTTGGAATTGACCGAATTCGTCAAATGGCAAGAGTATTCAAAGTGATCAGAGTGATAAAACCAGCCAGACTAATCAAAACAGCTTGAATGCCCAATAATTCAGAATGTTCATCATGTTGAAACTGAATAGAACGTTGGAATTGACCGAATTCGTCAAATGGCAAGAATAATCAAAGTGATCAGAGTGATAAAACCAGCCAGACTAATCAAAATAGCCTGAATGCCCAATAATTCAGAATGTTCATCATGTTGAAACTGAATATGACGTTGGAATTGACCGAATTCGTCAAATGACAAGAATAATCAAAGTGATCAGAGTGATAAAACCAGCCAGACTAATCAAAATAGCCTGAATGCCCAATAATTAAGATTGTTCACCATGTTCAAAGTGAATATGACGTTAGAATTGACCGAATTCGTCAATTGGCAAGAATAACCAAAGTGATCAGAGTGATAAAACCAGCCAGACTAATCAAAATAGCCTGAATGCCCAATAATTCAGAATGTTCATCATGTTGAAACTGAATATGACGTTGGAATTGACCGAATTCGTCAAATGGCATGAATAATCAAAGTGATCAGAGTGATAAAACCAGCCAGGCAAATGAAAATAGCCTGAATGTCCAATAATTCAGATTGTTCTGCATGTTCAAAGTGAATATGACGTTGGAATTGACCGAATTCGTCAATTGGCAAGAATAATCAAAGTGATCAGAGTGATAAAACCAGCCAGACTAATCAAAATAGCCTGAATGCCCAATAAAACCAGCCAGACAAATGAAAATAGCCTGAATGTCCAATAAATCAGATTGTTCAGCATGTTCAAAGTGAATATGACGTTGAAATTGACCGAATTCGTCAAATGGCAAGAGTATTCAAAGTGATCAGAGTGATAAAACCAGCCAGACTAATCAAAATAGCCTGAATGCCCAATAATTCAGTATGTTCATCATGTTGAAACTGAATATGACGTTGGAATTGACCGAATTCGTCAAATGACAAGAATAATCAAAGTGATCAGAGTGTTAAAACCAGCCAGACTAATCAAAATAGCCTGAATGCCCAATAATTAAGATTGTTCAGCATGTTCAAAGTGAATATGACGTTGGAATTGACCGAATTGGTCAATTGGCAAGAATAATCAAAGTGATCAGAGTGATAAAACCAGCCAGACTAATCAAAATAGCCTGAATGCCCAATAATTCAGAATGTTCATCATGTTGATACTGAATAGAACGTTGGAATTGACCGAAATCGTCAAATGGCATAAGTATTCAAAGTGATCAGAGTGATAAAACCAACCAGACTAATCAAAATAGCCTGAATGCCCAATAAAACCAGCCAGACAAATGAAAATAGCCTGAATGTCCAATAATTCAGAATGTTCATCATGTTGAAACTGAATAGAACGTTGGAATTGACCGAATTCGTCAAATGGCAAGAGTATTCAAAGTGATCAGAGTGATAAAACCAGCCAGACTAATCAAAATAGCCTGAATGCTCACTTTGAACAGTGAATATGACGTTGAAATTGACCGAGTGATAAAACCAGCCAGACAAATGAAAATAGCCTGAATGCCCAATAATTCAGAATGTTCATCATGTTGAAACTGAATAGAACGTTGGAATTGACCGAATTCGTCAAATGGCAAGAGTATTCAAAGTGATCAGAGTGATAAAACCAGCCAGACTAATCAAAATAGCCTGAATGCCCAATAATTCAGAATGTTCATCATGTTGAAACTGAATAGAACGTTGGAATTGACCGAATTCGTCAAATGGCAAGAGTATTCAAAGTGATCAGAGTGATAAAACCAGCCAGACTAATCAAAATAGCCTGAATGCCCAATAATTCAGAATGTTCATCATGTTGAAACTGAATATTACGTTGGAATTGACCGAATTCGTCAAATGACAAGAATAATCAAAGTGATCAGAGTGATAAAACCAGCCAGACTAATCAAAATAGCCTGAATGCCCAATAATTCAGAATGTTCATCATGTTGAAACTGAATATGACGTTGGAATTGACCGAAGTCGTCAAATGGCAAGAGTATTCAAAGTGATCAGAGTGATAAAACCAGCCAGACTAGTCAAAATAGCCTGAATGCCCAATAATTCAGAATGTTCATCATGTTGAAACTGAATATGACGTTGGAATTGACCGAATTCGTCAAATGGCATGAATAATCAAAGTGATAAAACCAGCCAGACTAATCAAAATAGCCTGAATACCCAATAAAACCAGCCAGGCAAATGAAAATAGCCTGAATGGCCAATAATTCAGATTGTTCAGCATGTTCAAAGTGAATATGACGTTGGAATTGACCGAATTCGTCAATTTTCAAGAATAATCAAAGTGATAAGAGTGATAAAACCAGCCAGACTAATCAAAATAGCCTGAATGCCCAATAAAACCAGCCAGACAAATGAAAATAGCCTGAATGTCCAATAAATCAGATTGTTCAGCATGTTCAAAGTGAATATGACGTTGAAATTGACCGAATTCGTCAAATGACAAGAATAATCAAAGTGATCAGAGTGATAAAACCAGCCAGAATAATCAAAATAGCCTGAATGCCCAATAATTCAGAATGTTCATCATGTTGAAACTGAATAGAACGTTGGAATTGACCGAATTCGTCAAATGGCAAGAGTATTCAAAGTGATCAGAGTGATAAAACCAGCCAGACTAGTCAAAATAGCCTGAATGCCCAATAATTCAGAATGTTCATCATGTTGAAACTGAATATGACGTTGGAATTGACCGAATTCGTCAAATGACAAGAATAATCAAAGTGATCAGAGTGATAAAACCAGCCAGACTAATCAAAATAGCCTGAATGCCCAATAATTCAGAATGTTCATCATGTTGAAACTGAATATGACGTTGGAATTGACCGAATTCGTCAAATGACAAGAATAATCAAAGTGATCAGAGTGATAAAACCAGCCAGACTAATCAAAATAGCCTGAATGCCCAATAATTAAGATTGTTCAGCATGTTCAAAGTGAATATGACGTTGGAATTGACCGAATTCGTCAATTGGCAAGAATAATCAAAGTGATCAGAGTGATAAAACCAGCCAGACTAATCAAAATAGCCTGAATGCCCAATAATTCAGAATGTTCATCATGTTGAAACTGAATAGAACGTTGGAATTGACCGAATTCGTCCAATGGCATAAGTATTCAAAGTGATCAGAGTGATAAAACCAACCAGACTAATCAAAATAGCCTGAATGACCAATAAAACCAGCCAGACAAATGAAAATAGCCTGAATGTCCAATAATTCAGATTGTTCAGCATGTTCGAAGTGAATATGACGTTGAAATTGACCGAATTCGTCAAATGGCATGCATAATCAAAGTGATCAGAGTGATAAAACCAAGCAGACAAATCAAAATAGTCTGAATGTCCAATAATTCAGATTGTTCAGCATGTTCAAAGTGAATATGACGTTGGAATTGACCGAATTCGTCAAATGGCAAGAATAATCAAAGTGATCAGAGTGATAAAACCAGCCAGACAAATGAAAATAGCCTGAATGCCCAATAATTCAGAATGTTCATCATGTTGAAACTGAATAGAACGTTGGAATTGACCGAATTCGTCAAATAGCAAGAGTATTCAAAGTGATCAGAGTGATAAAACCAGCCAGACTAATCAAAATAGCCTGAATGCCCAATAATTCAGAATGTTCATCATGTTGAAACTGAATATGACGTTGGAATTGACCGAATCGTCAAATGACAAGAATAATCAAAGTGATCAGAAGGATAAAACCAGCCAGACTAATCAAAATAGCCTGAATGCCAATAATTCAGAATGTTCATCATGTTGAAACTGAATATGACGTTGGAATTGACCGAATTCGTCAAATGACAAGAATAATCAAAGTGATCAGAGTGATAAAACCAGCCAGACTAATCAAAATAGCCTGAATGCTTAATAATTAAGATTGTTCAGCATGTTCAAAGTGAATATGACTTTGGAATTGACCGAATTCGTCAATTGGCAAGAATAATCAAAGTGATCAGAGTGATAAAACCAGCCAGACTAATCAAAATAGCCTGAATGCCCAATAATTCAGAATGTTCATCATGTTGAAACTGAATAGAACGTTGGAATTGACCGAATTCGTCAAATGGCATAACTATTCAAAGTGATCAGAGTGATAAAACCAACCAGACTAATCAAAATAGCCTGAATACCCAATAAAACCAGCCAGACAAATGAAAATAGCCTGAATGTCCAATAATTCAGATTGTTCAGCATGTTCAAAGTGAATATGACGTTGAAATTGACCGAATTCGTCAAATGGCATGCATAATCAAAGTGATCAGAGTAATAAAACCAAGCAGACAAATCAAAATAGTCTGAATGTCCAATAATTCAGATTGTTCAGCATGTTCAAAGAGAATATGACGTTGGAATTGACCGAATTCGTCAAATGGCAAGAATAATAAAAGTGATTAGAGTGATAAAACCTGTCAGACAAATGAATAAAGCCTGAATGCCCAATAATTCAGAATGTTCATCATGTTGAAACTGAATAGAACATTGGAATTGACCGAATTCGTCAAATGGCAAGAGTATTCAAAGTGATCAGAGTGATAAAACCAGCCAGACTAATCAAAATAGCCTGAATGCCCAATAATTCAGAATGTTCATCATGTTGAAACTGAATATGACGTTGGAATTGACCGAATTCGTCAAATGACAAGAATAATCAAAGTGATCAGAGTGATAAAACCAGCCAGACTAATCAAAATAGCCTGAATGCCCAATAATTCAGAATGTTCATCATGTTGAAACTGAATATGACGTTGGAATTGACCGAATTCGTCAAATGACAAGAATAATCAAAGTGATCAGAGTGATGAAACCAGCCAGACTAATCAAAATAGCCTGAATGCCCAATAATTAAGATTGTTCAGCATGTTCAAAGTGAATATGACGTTGGAATTGACCGAATTCGTCAATTGGCAAGAATAATCAAAGTGATCAGAGTGATAAAACCAGCCAGACTAATCAAAATAGCCTGAATGCCCAATAATTCAGAATGTTCATCATGTTGAAACTGAATATGACGTTGGAATTGACCGAATTCGTCAAATGACAAGAATAATCAAAGTGATCAGAGTGATAAAACCAGCCAGACTAATCAAAATAGCCTGAATGCCCAATAATTCAGAATGTTCATCATGTTGAAACTGAATATGACGTAGGAATTGACCGAATTCGTCAAATGACAAGAATAATCAAAGTGATCAGAGTGATAAAACCATCCAGACTAATCAAAATAGCCTGAATGTCCAATAAATCACATTGTTCAGCATGTTCAAAGTGAATATGACGTTGGAATTGACCGAATTCGTCAATTGGCAAGAATAATCAATGTGATCAGAGTGATAAAACCAGCCAGACTAATCAAAATAGCCTGAATGCCCAATAATTCAGAATGTTCATCATGTTGAAACTGAATATGACGTTGGAATTGACCGAATTCGTCAAATGGCATGAATAATCAAAGTGATCAGAGTGATAAAACCAGCCAGGCAAATGAAAATAGCCTGAATGTCCAATAATTCAGATTGTTCAGCATGTTCAAAGTGAATATGACGTTGGAATTGACCGAATTCGTCAATTGGCAAGAATAATCAAAGTGATCAGAGTGATAAAACCAGCCAGACTAATCAAAATAGCCTGAATGCCCAATAAAACCAGCCAGACAAGCAAAATAGCCTGAATGTCCAATAAATCACATTGTTCAGCATGTTCAAAGTGAATATGACGTTGAAATTGACCGAATTCGTCAAATGGCAAGAGTATTCAAAGTGATCAGAGTGATAAAACCAGCCAGACTAATCAAAATAGCCTGAATGCCCAATAATTCAGAATGTTCATCATGTTGAAACTGAATATGACGTTGGAATTGACCGAATTCGTCAAATGACAAGAATAATCAAAGTGATCAGAGTGATAAAACCAGCCAGACAAATCAAAATAGCCTGAATGCCCAATAATTCAGAATGTTCATCATGTTGAAACTGAATATGACGTTGGAATTGACCGAATTCGTCAAATGACAAGAATAATCAAAGTGATCAGAGTGATAAAACCAGCCAGACTAGTCAAAATAGCCTGAATGCCCAATAATTAAGATTGTTCAGCATGTTCAAAGTGAATATGACGTTGGAATTGACCGAATTCGTCAATTGGCAAGAATAATCAAAGTGATCAGAGTGATAAAACCAGCCAGGCTAATCAAAATAGCCTGAATGCCCAATAATTCAGAATGTTCATCATGTTGTAACTGAACAGAACGTTGGAATTGACCGAATTCGTCAAATGACAAGAATAATCAAAGTGATCAGAGTGATAAAACCAGCCAAACTAATCAAAATAGCCTGAATGCCCAATAATTCAGAATGTTCATAATGTTGAAACTGAACAGAACGTTGGAATTGACCGAATTCGTCAAATGGCAAGAATATTCAAAGTGATCAGAGTGATAAAACCAGCCAGGCTAATCAAAATAGCCTGAATGCCCAATAATTCAGAATGTTCATCATGTTGTAACTGAACAGAACGTTGGAATTGACCGAATTCGTCAAATGACAAGAATAATCAAAGTGATCAGAGTGATAAAACCAGCCAAACTAATCAAAATAGCCTGAATGCCCAATAATTCAGAATATTCATCATGTTGAAACTGAATATGACGTTGGAATTGACCGAATTCGTCAAAAGACAAGAATAATCAAAGTGATCAGAGTGATGAAACCAGCCAGACTAATCAAAATAGCCTGAATGCCCAATAATTAAGATTGTTCAGCATGTTCAAAGTGAATATGACGTTGGAATTGACCGAATTCGTCAATTGGCAAGAATAATCAAAGTGATCAGAGTGATAAAACCAGCCAGACTAATCAAAATAGCCTGAATGCCCAATAATTCAGAATGTTCATCATGTTGAAACTGAATATGACGTTGGAATTGACCGAATTCGTCAAATGACAAGAATAATCAAAGTGATCAGAGTGATAAAACCAGCCAGACTAATCAAAATAGCATGAATGCCCAATAATTCAGAATGTTCATCATGTTGAAACTGAATATGACGTTGGAATTGACCGAATTCGTCAAATGACAAGAATAATCAAAGTGATCAGAGTGATAAAACCATCCAGACTAATCAAAATAGCCTGAATGCCCAATAATTAAGATTGTTCAGCATGTTCAAAGTGAATATGACGTTGGAATTGACCGAATTCGTCAATTGGCAAGAATAATCAATGTGATCAGAGTGATAAAACCAGCCAGACTAATCAAAATAGCCTGAATGCCCAATAAAACCAGCCAGACAAGCAAAATAGCCTGAATGTCCAATAAATCAGATTGTTCAGCATGTTCAAAGTGAATATGACGTTGAAATTGACCGAATTCGTCAAATGGCAAGAGTATTCAAAGTGATCAGAGTGATAAAACCAGCCAGACTAATCAAAATAGCCTGAATGCCCAATAATTCAGAATGTTCATCATGTTGAAACTGAATATGACGTTGGAATTGACCGAATTCGTCAAATGACAAGAATAATCAAAGTGATCAGAGTGATAAAACCAGCCAGACAAATCAAAATAGCCTGAATGCCCAATAATTCAGAATGTTCATCATGTTGAAACTGAATATGACGTTGGAATTGACCGAATTCGTCAAATGACAAGAATAATCAAAGTGATCAGAGTGATAAAACCAGCCAGACTAGTCAAAATAGCCTGAATGCCCAATAATTAAGATTGTTCAGCATGTTCAAAGTGAATATGACGTTGGAATTGACCGAATTCGTCAATTGGCAAGAATAATCAAAGTGATCAGAGTGTAAAACCAGCCAGGCAAATGAAAATAGCCTGAATGTCCAATAATTCAGATTGTTCAAAGTGAATATGACGTTGGAATTGACCGAATTCGTCAATTGGCAAGAATAATCAAAGTGATCAGAGTGATAAAACCAGCCAGACTAATCAAAATAGCCTGAATGCCCAATAATTCAGAATGTTCATAATGTTGAAACTGAACAGAACGTTGGAATTGACCGAATTCGTCAAATGGCAAGAGTATTCAAAGTGATCAGAGTGATAAAACCAGCCAGGCTAATCAAAATAGCCTGAATGCCCAATAATTCAGAATGTTCATCATGTTGAAACTGAACAGAACGTTGGAATTGACCGAATTCGTCAAATGGCAAGAGTATACAAAGTGATCAGAGTGATAAAACCAGCCAGACTAATCAAAATAGCCTGAATGCCCAATAATTCAGAATGTTCATCATGTTGAAACTGAATAGAACGTTGGAATTGACCGAATTCGTCAAATGGCAAGAATAATCAAAGTGATCAGAGTGATAAAACCAGCCAGACAAATCAAAATAGTCTGAATGTCCAATAATTCAGATTGTTCAGCTTGTTCAAAGTGAATATGACGTTGGAATTGACCGAATTCGTCAAATGGCAAGAGTATTCAAAGTGATCAGAGTGATAAAACCAGCCAGACTAAACAAAATAGCCTGAATGCCCAATAATTCAGAATGTTCATCATGTTGAAACTGAATAGAACGTTGGAATTGACCGAATTTGTCAAATGGCAAGAGTATTCAAAGTGATCAGAGTGATAAAACCAGCCAGACAAATCAAAATAGTCTGAATGTCCAATAATTCAGATTGTTCAGCATGTTCAAAGTGAATATGACGTTGGAATTGACCGAATTCGTCAATTGGCAAGAATAATCAAAGTGATCAGAGTGATAAAACCAGCCAGACTAATCAAAATAGCCTGAATGCCCAATAATTCAGAATGTTCATAATGTTGAAACTGAACAGAACGTTGGAATTGACCGAATTCGTCAAATGGCAAGAGTATTCAAAGTGATCAGAGTGATAAAACCAGCCAGGCTAATCAAAATAGCCTGAATGCCCAATAATTCAGAATGTTCATCATGTTGAAACTGAACAGAACGTTGGAATTGACCGAATTCGTCAAATGGCAAGAGTATACAAAGTGATCAGAGTGATAAAACCAGCCAGACTAATCAAAATAGCCTGAATGCCCAATAATTCAGAATGTTCATCATGTTGAAACTGAATAGAACGTTGGAATTGACCGAATTCGTCAAATGGCAAGAATAATCAAAGTGATCAGAGTGATAAAACCAGCCAGACAAATCAAAATAGTCTGAATGTCCAATAATTCAGATTGTTCAGCATGTTCAAAGTGAATATGACGTTGGAATTGACCGAATTCGTCAAATGGCAAGAGTATTCAAAGTGATCAGAGTGATAAAACCAGCCAGACTAATCAAAATAGCCTGAATGCCCAATAATTCAGAATGTTCATCATGTTGAAACTGAATAGAACGTTGGAATTGACCGAATTCGTCAAATGGCAAGAGTATTCAAAGTGATCAGAGTGATAAAACCAGCCAGACTAATCAAAATAGCCTGAATGCCCAATAATTCAGAATGTTCATCATGTTGAAACTGAATATGACGTTGGAATTGACCGAATTCGTCAAATGACAAGAATAATCAAAGTGATCAGAGTGATAAAACCAGCCAGACTAATCAAAATAGCCTGAATGCCCAATAATTCAGAATGTTCATCATGTTGAAACTGAATATAACGTTGGAATTGACCGAATTCGTCAAATGACAAGAATAATCAAAGTGATCAGAGTGATAAAACCAGCCAGACTAATCAAAATAGCCTGAATGCCCAATAATTAAGATTGTTCAGCATTTCAAAGTGAATATGACGTTGGAATTGACCGAATTCGTCAATTGGCAAGAATAATCAAAGTGATCAGAGTGATAAAACCAGCCAGACTAATAAAAAAATAGCCTGAATGCCCAATAATTCAGATTGTTCAGCATGTTCAAAGTGAATATGACGTTGGAATTGACCGAATTCGTCAATTGGCAAGAATAATCAAAGTGATCAGAGTGATAAAACCAGCCAGACTAATCAAAATAGCCTGAATGCCCAATAAAACCAGCCAGACAAATGAAAATAGCCTGAATGTCCAATAAATCAGATTGTTCAGCATGTTCAAAGTGTATATGACTTTGAAATTGACCGAATTCGTCAAATGGCAAGAGTATTCAAAGTGATAAAACCAGCCAGACTAATCAAAATAGCCTGAATGCCCAATAATTCAGAATGTTCATCATGTTGAAACTGAATATGACGTTGGAATTGACCGAATTCGTCAAATGACAAGAATAATCAAAGTGATCAGAGTGATAAAACCAGCCAGACTAATCAAAATAGCCTGAATGCCCAATAATTCAGAATGTTCATCATGTTGAAACTGAATATGACGTTGGAATTGACCGAATTCGTCAAATGACAAGAATAATCAAAGTGATCAGAGTGATAAAACCAGCCAGACTAATCAAAATAGCCTGAATGCCCAATAATTCAGATTGTTCAGCATGTTCAAAGTGAATATGACGTTGGAATTGACCGAATTCGTCAATTGGCAAGAATAATCAAAGTGATCAGAGTGATAAAACCAGCCAGACTAATCAAAATAGCCTGAATGCCCAATAATTCAGAATGTTCATCATGTTGAAACTGAATAGAACGTTGGAATTGACCGAATTCGTCAAATGACATAAGTATTCAAAGTGATCAGAGTGATAAAACCAACCAGACTAATCAAAATAGCCTGAATGCCCAATAAAACCAGCCAGACAAATGAAAATAGCCTGAATGTCCAATAATTCAGATTGTTCAGCATGTTCAAAGTGAATATGACGTTGAAATTGACCGAATTCGTCAAATGGCGTGCATAATCAAAGTGATCAGAGTGATAAAACCAAGCAGACAAATCAAAATAGTCTGAATGTCCAATAATTCTGATTGTTCAGCATGTTCAAAGTGAATATGACGTTGAAATTGACCGAATTCGTCAAATGGCGTGCATAATCAAAGTGATCAGAGTGATAAAACCAAGCAGACAAATCAAAATAGTCTGAATGTCCAATAATTCTGATTGTTCAGCATGTTCAAAGTGAATATGACGTTGGAATTGACCGAATTCGTCAAATGGCAAGAATAATCAAAGTGATCAGAGTGATAAAACCAGCCAGACAAATGAAAATAGCCTGAATGCCCAATAATTCAGAATGTTCATCATGTTGAAACTGAATAGAACGTTGGAATTGACCGAATTCGTCAAATGGCAAGAGTATTCAAAGTGATCAGAGTGATAAAACCAGCCAGACTAATCAAAATAGCCTGAATGCTCAATAATTCAGAATGTTCATCATGTTGAAACTGAATATGACGTTGGAATTGACCGAATTCGTCAAATTACAAGAATAATCAAAGTGATCAGAGTGATAAAACCAGCCAGACTAATCAAAATAGCCTGAATGCCCAATAATTAAGATTGTTCAGCATGTTCAAAGTGAATATGACGTTGGAATTGACCGAATTCGTCAATTGGCAAGAATAATCAAAGTGATCAGAGTGATAAAACCAGCCAGACTAATCAAAGTAGCCTGAATGCCCAATAATTCAGAATGTTCATCATGTTGAAACTGAATATGACGTTGGAATTGACCGAATTCGTCAAATGGCAAGAATAATCAAAGTGATCAGAGTGATAACACTAGCCAGACTAATCAAAATAGCCTGAATGCCCAATAATTCAGAATGTTCATAATGTTGAAACTGAACAGAACGTTGGAATTGACCGAATTCGTCAAATGGCAAGAGTATTCAAAGTGATCAGAGTGATAAAACCAGCCAGGCTAATCAAAATAGCCTGAATGCCCAATAATTCAGAATGTTCATCATGTTGAAACTGAACAGAACGTTGGAATTGACCGAATTCGTCAAATGGCAAGAGTATACAAAGTGATCAGAGTGATAAAACCAGCCAGACTAATCAAAATAGCCTGAATGCCCAATAATTCAGAATGTTCATCATGTTGAAACTGAATAGAACGTTGGAATTGACCGAATTCGTCAAATGACAAGAATAATCAAAGTGATCAGAGTGATAAAACCAGCCAGAATAATCAAAGTGATCAGAGTGATAAAACCAGCCAGACAAATGAAAATAGCCTGAATGACCAATAATTCAGAATGTTCATCATGTTGAAACTGAATAGAACGTTGGAATTGACCGAATTCGTCAAATGGCAAGAGTATTCAAAGTGATCAGAGTGATAAAACCAGCCAGACTAATCAAAATAGCCTGAATGCCCAATAATTCAGAATGTTCATCATGTTGAAACTGAATAGAACGTTGGAATTGAACGAATTCGTCAAATGGCAAGAGTATTCAAAGTGATCAGAGTGATAAAACCAGCCAGACTAATCAAAATAGCCTGAATGCCCAATAATTCAGAATGTTCATCATGTTGAAACTGAACAGAACGTTGGAATTGACCGAATTCGTCAAATGGCAAGAGTATACAAAGTGATCAGAGTGATAAAACCAGCCAGACTAATCAAAATAGCCTGAATGCCCAATAATTCAGAATGTTCATCATGTTGAAACTGAATAGAACGTTGGAATTGACCGAATTCGTCAAATGACAAGAATAATCAAAGTGATCAGAGTGATAAAACCAGCCAGACAAATGAAAATAGCCTGAATGTCCAATAATTCAGATTGTTGAGCGTTCAAAGTGAATATGACGTTGAAATTGACCGAATTCGTCAAATGGCATGCATAATCAAAGTGATAAAACCAAGCAGACAAATCAAAATAGTCTGAATGTCCAATAATTCAGATTGTTCATCATGTTCCAACTGAATAGAACGTTGGAATTGACGGAATTCGTCAAATGGCAAGAGTATTCAAAGTGATCAGAGTGATAAAACCAGCCAGACTAATCAAAATAGCCTGAATGCCCAATAATTCAGAATGTTCATCATGTTGAAACTGAATATGACGTTGGAATTGACCGAATTCGTCAAATGACAAGAATAATCAAAGTGATCAGAGTGATAAAACCAGCCAGACTAATCAAAATAGCCTGAATGCCCAATAATTAAGATTGTTCAGCATGTTCAAAGTGAATATGACGTTGGAATTGACCGAATTCGTCAATTGGCAAGAATAATCAAAGTGATCAGAGTGATAAAACCAGCCAGACTAATCAAAATAGCCTGAATGCCCAATAATTCAGAATGTTCATCATGTTGAAACTGAATATGACGTTGGTTGACCGAATTCGTCAAATGGCATGAATAATCAAAGTGATCAGAGTGATAAAACCAGCCAGGCAAATGAAAATAGCCTGAATGTCCAATAATTCAGATTGTTCAGCATGTTCAAAGTGAATATGACGTTGGAATTGACCGAATTCGTCAATTGGCAAGAATAATCAAAGTGATCAGAGTGATAAAACCAGCCAGACTAATCAAAATAGCCTGAATGCCCAATAAAACCAGCCAGACAAATGAAAATAGCCTGAATGTCCAATAAATCAGATTGTTCAGCATGTTCAAAGTGAATATGACGTTGAAATTGACCGAATTCGTCAAATGGCAAGAGTATTCAAAGTGATCAGAGTGATAAAACCAGCCAGACTAATCAAAATAGCCTGAATGCCCAATAATTAAGATTGTTCAGCATGTTCAAAGTGAATATGACGTTGGAATTGACCGAATTCGTCAATTGGCAAGAATAATCAAAGTGATCAGAGTGATAAAACCAGCCAGACTAATCAAAATAGCCTGAATGCCCAATAATTAAGATTGTTCAGCATGTTCAAAGTGAATATGACGTTGGAATTGACCGAATTCGTCAAATGGCATGAATAATCAAAGTGATCAGAGTGATAAAACCAGCCAGGCAAATGAAAATAGCCTGAATGTCCAATAAATCAGATTGTTCAGCATGTTCAAAGTGAATATGACGTTGAAATTGACCGAATTCGTCAAATGGCATAAGTATTCAAAGTGATCAGAGTGATAAAACCAACCAGACTAATCAAAATAGCCTGAATGCCCAATAAAACCAGCCAGACAAATGAAAATAGCCTGAATGTCCAATAATTCAGATTGTTCAGCATGTTCAAAGTGAATATTACGTTGAAATTGACCGAATTCGTCAAATGGCATGCATAATCAAAGTGATCAGAGTGATAAAACCAAGCAGACAAATCAAAATAGTCTGAATGTCCAATAATTCAGATTGTTCAGCATGTTCAAAGTGAATATGACGTTGGAATTGACCGAATTCGTCAAATGGCAAGAATAATCAAAGTGATAAAACCAGCCAGACAAATGAAAATAGCCTGAATGCCCAATAATACAGAATGTTCATCATGTTGAAACTGAATAGAACGTTGGAATTGACCGAATTCGTCAAATGGCAATAGTATTCAAAGTGATCAGAGTGATAAAACCAGCCAGACTAATCAAAATAGCCTGAATGCCCAATAATTCAGAATGTTCATCATGTTGAAACTGAATATGACGTTGGAATTGACCGAATTCGTCAAATGACAAGAATAATCAAAGTGATCAGAGTGATAAAACCAGCCAGACTAATCAAAATAGCCTGAATGCCCAATAATTCAGAATGTTCATCATGTTGAAACTGAATATGACGTTGGAATTGACCGAATTCGTCAAATGAAAAGAATAATCAAAGTGATCAGAGTGATAAAAGCAGCCAGACTAATCAAAATAGCCTGAATGCCCAATAATTCAGAATGTTCATCATGTTGAAACTGAATATGACGTTGGAATTGACCGAATTCGTCAAATGACAAGAATAATCAAAGTGATCAGAGTGATAAAACCAGCCAGACTAATCAAAATAGCCTGAATGCCCAATAATTCAGAATGTTCATCATGTTGAAACTGAATATGACGTTGGAATTGACCGAATTCGTCAAATGAAAAGAATAATCAAAGTGATCAGAGTGATAAAAGCAGCCAGACTAATCAAAATAGCCTGAATGCCCAATAATTCAGAATGTTCATCATGTTGAAACTGAATAGAACGTTGGAATTGACCGAATTCGTCAAATGGCAAGAGTATACAAAGTGATCAGAGTGATAAAACCAGCCAGACTAATCAAAATAGCCTGAATGCCCAATAATTCAGAATGTTCATCATGTTGAAACTGAATAGAACGTTGGAATTGACCGAATTCGTCAAATGACAAGAATAATCAAAGTGATCAGAGTGATAAAACCAGCCAGACAAATGAAAATAGCCTGAATGTCCAATAATTCAGATTGTTCAGCGTTCAAAGTGAATATGACGTTGAAATTGACCGAACTCGTCAAATGGCATGCATAATCAAAGTGATAAAACCAAGCAGACAAATCAAAATAGTCTGAATGTCCAATAATTCAGATTGTTCAGCATGTTCAAAGTGAATATGACGTTGGAATTGACCGAATTCGTCAAATGGCAAGAATAATCAAAGTGATCAGAGTGATAAAACCAGCCAGACAAATGAAAATAGCCTGAATGCCCAATAATTCAGAATGTTCATCATGTTGAAACTGAATAGAACGTTGGAATTGACCGAATTCGTCAAATGGCAAGAGTATTCAAAGTGATCAGAGTGATAAAACCAGCCAGACTAATCAAAATAGCCTGAATGCCCAATAATTCAGAATGTTCATCATGTTGAAACTGAATATGACGTTGGAATTGATCGAATTCGTCAAATGACAAGAATAATCAAAGTGATCAGAGTGATAAAACCAGCCAGACTAATCAAAATAGCCTGAATGCCCAATAATTAAGATTGTTCAGCATGTTCAAAGTGAATATGACGTTGGAATTGACCGAATTCGTCAATTGGCAAGAATAATCAAAGTGATCAGAGTGATAAAACCAGCCAGACTAATCAAAATAGCCTGAATGCCCAATAATTCAGAATGTTCATCATGTTGAAACTGAATATGACGTTGGTTGACCGAATTCGTCAAATGGCATGAATAATCAAAGTGATCAGAGTGATAAAACCAGCCAGGCAAATGAAAATAGCCTGAATGTCCAATAATTCAGATTGTTCAGCATGTTCAAAGTGAATATGACGTTGGAATTGACCGAATTCGTCAATTGGCAAGAATAATCAAAGTGATCAGAGTCATAAAACCAGCCAGACTAATCAAAATAGCCTGAATGCCCAATAAAACCAGCCAGACAAATGAAAATAGCCTGAATGTCCAATAAATCAGATTGTTCAGCATGTTCAAAGTGAATATGACGTTGAAATTGACCGAATTCGTCAAATGGCAAGAGTATTCAAAGTGATCAGAGTGATAAAACCAGCCAGACTAATCAAAATAGCCTGAATGCCCAATAATTAAGATTGTTCAGCATGTTCAAAGTGAATATGACGTTGGAATTGACCGAATTCGTCAATTGGCAAGAATAATCAAAGTGATCAGAGTGATAAAACCAGCCAGACTAATCAAAATAGCCTGAATGCCCAATAATTCAGAATGTTCATCATGTTGAAACTGTATAGAACGTTGGAATTGACCGAATTCGTCAAATGGCATAAGTATTCAAAGTGATCAGAGTGATAAAACCAACCAGACTAATCAAAATAGCCTGAATGCCCAATAAAACCAGCCAGACAAATGAAAATAGCCTGAATGTCCAATAATTCAGATTGTTCAGCATGTTCAAAGTGAATATTACGTTGAAATTGACCGAATTCGTCAAATGGCATGCATAATCAAAGTGATCAGAGTGATAAAACCAAGCAGACAAATCAAAATACTCTGAATGTCCAATAATTCAGATTGTTCAGCATGTTCAAAGAGAATATGACGTTGGAATTGACCGAATTCGTCAAATGGCAAGAATAATCAAAGTGATAAAACCAGCCAGACAAATGAAAATAGCCTGAATGCCCAATAATACAGAATGTTCATCATGTTGAAACTGAATAGAACGTTGGAATTGACCGAATTCGTCAAATGGCAAGAGTATTCAAAGTGATCAGAGTGATAAAACCAGCCAGACTAATCAAAATAGCCTGAATGCCCAATAATTCAGAATGTTCATCATGTTGAAACTGAATATGACGTTGGAATTGACCGAATTCGTCAAATGACAAGAATAATCAAAGTGACCAGCCAGACTAATCAAAATAGCCTGAATGCCCAATAATTCAGAATGTTCATCATGTTGAAACTGAATATGACGTTGGAATTGACCGAATTCGTCAAATGACAAGAATAATCAAAGTGATAAAACCAGCCAGACTAATCAAAATAGCCTGAATGCCCAATAATTAAGATTGTTCAGCATGTTCAAAGTGAATATGACGTTGGAATTGACCGAATTCGTCAAATGGCAAGAATAATCAAAGTGATCAGAGTTATAAAACCAGCCAGACTAATCAAAATAGCCTGAATGCCCAATAATTCAGAATGTTCATCATGTTGAAACTGTATAGAACGTTGGAATTGACCGAATTCGTCAAATGGCATAAGTATTCAAAGTGATCAGAGTGATAAAACCAACCAGACTAATCAAAATAGCCTGAATGCCCAATAAAACCAGCCAGACAAATGAATATAGCCTGAATGTCCAATAATTCAGATTGTTCAGCATGTTCAAAGTGAATATTACGTTGAAATTGACCGAATTCGTCAAATGGCATGCATAATCAAAGTGATCAGAGTGATAAAACCAAGCAGACAAATCAAAATAGTCTGAATGTCCAATAATTCAGATTGTTCAGCATGTTCAAAGAGAATATGACGTTGGAATTGACCGAATTCGTCAAATGGCAAGAATAATCAAAGTGATAAAACCAGCCAGACAAATGAAAATAGCCTGAATGCCCAATAATACAGAATGTTCATCATGTTGAAACTGAATAGAACGTTGGAATTGACCGAATTCGTCAAATGGCAAGAGTATTCAAAGTGATCAGAGTGATAAAACCAGCCAGACTAATCAAAATAGCCTGAATGCCCAATAATTCAGAATGTTCATCATGTTGAAACTGAATATGACGTTGGAATTGACCGAATTCGTCAAATGACAAGAATAATCAAAGTGACCAGCCAGACTAATCAAAATAGCCTGAATGCCCAATAATTCAGAATGTTCATCATGTTGAAACTGAATATGACGTTGGAATTGACCGAATTCGTCAAATGACAAGAATAATCAAAGTGATCAGAGTGATAAAACCAGCCAGACTAATCAAAATAGCCTGAATGCCCAATAATTCAGAATGTTCATAATGTTGAAACTGAACAGAACGTTGGAATTGACCGAATTCGTCAAATGGCAAGAGTATTCAAAGTGATCAGAGTGATAAAACCAGCCAGGCTAATCAAAATAGCCTGAATGCCCAATAATTCAGAATGTTCAACATGTTGAAACTGAACAGAACGTTGGAATTGACCGAATTCGTCAAATGGCAAGAGTATACAAAGTGATAAAACCAGCCAGACAAATGAAAATAGCCTGAATGCCCAATAATTCAGAATGTTCATCATGTTGAAACTGAATAGAACGTTGGAATTGACCGAATTCGTCAAATGGCAAGAGTATTCAAAGTGATGAGAGTGATAAAACCAGCCAGACTAATCAAAATAGCCTGAATGCCCAATAATTCAGAATGTTCATAATGTTGAAACTGAACAGAACGTTGGAATTGACCGAATTCGTCAAATGACAAGAATAATCAAAGTGATCAGAGTGATAAAACCAGCCAGACTAATCAAAATAGCCTGAATGCCCAATAATTCAGAATGTTCATCATTGTTCAGATTTCTGTAAATCCTCACATGGTGTTTTTTCCTTTTCTGCTGAAGGTATAAAATTGTGTTGGATTCGGTAATTGAATGTATTCAAAACAATGTGTAAAACTGTACTGTAGTTTGTATGTATTCAAATAATGTATACAATTGTAATTTGAATATATTCAATGCATGTGCGTATGTTGTAGCTTGGGTTTTTAAGATAAGCAGGCAGTACAACATGCGTGTGTGGTATAGAGCGGCGGGCTATTTTTAGAATAAGGGACGAGCATGATAACGAGTGGAATTTTCCACAAGATGTTATGCGTGCGTGGGTTGACAAAACAACCCCACGCATGCGTCTATCGCGTTCTCGTTCATTCTTTAGGATTAGTTTAGTTTAAGAAAATGTATGCTAGTTTTAGGAAATATTAACAAAATAAAATCAGTGTCTTACAAACATTCATACGTGCGTGTCGTTTTCAACTTTCGTCCGTACATTTTGGTCGTTCGAACCAGAGATATTTGATAATTCGAACTTTTGAACATTAATCCTACGAAACTTTGCACGTGTCAAAGAGGATAATGAAAGGTCGAACAAATAAAATACAGCCCACATCCAAGGAGGTACCGGAACTGATGGATATACACAAATCCACCGAGGCCTTGTATGAAGGGGCTAAAGGAATGATAGCAGAATACAGGATTGACGCTATCGAAGAGAAGCTGTCGTTGGAAGCAGAGCCAAACAGAATTGGCGAAGACGGAAAGGAAAATACAGTCCACAATAGCGACATACAACCTTCTCAACCACAAAGTATAATGGTTGAAAGGTTTGGAAGAGAAGTTCGGGAATTGGCGACAATTATGAGTACGACAAGAGATACCATACTGAGTCTCAGTTCCGAACGGCTGCAGGTACAACAACAATTGGTAGAGGACCAATTTCAAGAAGTTGTCCAGGCATACAGGAGGATTTTCGCTGAAAATCTCGAAAATCTCGACGACGACGATATTTATGACGCGTACACGAAAATATGGAGGCAGTACCGTGAAGTGCGATATGAAATCGCGGGTCAAACAGAAAACTTCAAGAGGGATAAGGAGTTTTCTAAAGCAACCATAAGTGCACGCCTGGCATATAACCGGTATGCTGAAACGCAAAAGGCCCAGCTGTGGCCCAGACGAGCTCCTGCTAATGAGAAGGATGACCGGTTTAAAGCTAAAAACATAAGGGTGAGCTGTGGGCCAGACGAGTTCCCGAGTTAAAGAAGAAAACTGAAAGCGATGATGAAGTCAACAAAGAGCAGTGGGTTACCCGAAGATCCACACACTGTAATGATGACCAACGCTGGGTATCGAGGTTACCGCTTAAGAAGAAAGCTGGTCAAGAGACTGGTGTTGATCCGAAGGAAGATCTCGCGCATGTTCCGATTGATGTCATCGAACAGAATTTTCAAGCGAGTGGCTTGAAAATCCATTGTGCTGGCGAAGATCCAAAAATTGAAGACAATTTTCAATTGGAAAAAACAAAGGCGGCTTCTGCTCAAGCGCAGAAGTCTGGTCCATATGAAAGGTTGGAGCCGATCACCACAATGGTGAAGGCTGTGGGTTCCCCGGGAGCTCCACACTTCGGTGGATTGCAGGTGGCTGCGGTTAAGTCAGCGTTTGGAGATGGCGCGGTATTAAAGAACCTATCATCGGCCCAACCTGATAACAATTTAATGGTGAATATGTCTACATGGAATAATTATTGTTTGGCAGATCCATTATTCTATAGAGCGGATAGAGTCGACCTCATTGGAGCTGGCTTATATCACGGAATTGAAAAGGACGTGGCTAAGGCGATTAGAGAGGCCTCAACAAGTTCCGCGGACGTGCTGTCCTCCGAAAATATATCGTGGCACTTTATTCCCCCGGGAGCTCCACACTTCGGTGGATTGTGGGAGGCTGCGGTAAAGTCAGTGAAGTACCATCTGAGGCGTGTTATCGGCGAGAACAAGCTGACCTTTGAAGAGATGGCGACGTTGCTGGCACAAGTAGAGGCGGTATTGAACTCTCGACCATTATGTGAAATGGGGAATAATGCCGATGAGATAAATGTCTTAACACCTGGACATTTTCTGACTGGAAGGCCGTTGCTGGAACTTCCCGATGGACATAAAGAATCTGATGGGATGGGTTCGCTTAACAGATGGAAGCTTATCCAAAAAATGAAGACTGATTTCTGGAATCAGTGGAAGAATAATAATCTGGTCACTTTGCAGCAAAGAAGAAAATGGAAGAAAGAAATGCCAAATTTGAGAGAAGAATCAGTGACTGGACATGAAGCTACGTTTGGATTACTGTCATCTGGTGTGCTGTTGTTACCTGATGGGTGTAAAGAAGCTGATGTAATGCAGTGGAGGCACGTGTGGATTAATCCTTATGGTTCCGCATCAAGGGAACTACATAAGTGGAATGGTCCTGAATGGCTGAAGGATGTCAACAAATGACATAAGGCTCCCGCAAAGACATTGAATGCTGTCACTTAACATTAAGGATTATTGTCTCATAATTATAGAATAATATATTAAATTTTTCATAAACTATTCATATGTAAAACAAATAATTGTAGTTCGCCGGCCGCAGAATGTTCAGATTTCTGTAAATCCTCACACGGTGTTTTTTCCTTTTCTGCTGAAGGTATAAAATTGTGTTGGATTCGGTAATTGAATGTATTCAAAACAATGTGTAAAACTGTACTGTAGTTTGTATGTATTCAAATAATGTATACAATTGTAATTTGAATATATTCAATGCATGTGCGTATGTTGTAGCTTGGGTTTTTAAGATAAGCAGGCAGTACAACATGCGTGTGTGGTATAGAGCGGCGGGCTATTTTTAGAATAAGGGACGAGCATGATAACGAG
This sequence comes from Hydrotaea cyrtoneurina, assembly GCA_958296145.1. NCBI lineage: Eukaryota > Metazoa > Arthropoda > Insecta > Diptera > Muscidae > Hydrotaea > Hydrotaea cyrtoneurina. The sequence goes on from OY282513.1 coordinate 81,512,061, forward strand.
TGGAATTTTCCACAAGATGTTATGCGTGCGTGGGTTGACAAAACAACCCCACGCATGCGTCTATCGCGTTCTCGTTCATTCTTTAGGATTAGTTTAGTTTAAGAAAATGTATGCTAGTTTTAGGAAATATTAACAAAATAAAATCAGTGTCTTACAAACATTCAGCCGTGCAAGTGTATTTTTAATTAGTGCATTGTACAATCATGTTGAAACTGAATATGACGTTGGAATTGACCGAATTCGTCAAATGGCAAGAATAATCAAAGTGATCAGAGTGATAAAACCAGCCAGACTAATCAAAATAGCCTGAATGCCCAATAATTCAGAATGTTCATCATGTTGAAACTGAATATGACGTTGGAATTGACCGAATTCGTCAAATGGCAAGAATAATCAAAGTGATAAAACCAGCCAGACAAATGAAAATAGCCTGAATGCCCAATAATTCAGAATGTTCATCATGTTGAAACTGAATAGAACGTTGGAATTGACCGAATTCGTCAAATGGCAAGAGTATTCAAAGTGATCAGAGTGATAAAACCAGCCAGACTAATCAAAATAGCCTGAATGCCCAATAAATCAGAATGTTCATCATGTTGAAACTGAATAGAACGTTGGAATTGACCGAATTCGTCAAATGACAAGAATAATCAAAGTGATCAGAGTGATAAAACCAGCCAGACAAATGAAAATAGCCTGAATGTCCAATAATTCAGATTGTTCAGCATGTTCAAAGTGAATATGACGTTGAAATTGAACGAATTCGTCAAATGGCATGCATAATCAAAGTGATAAAACCAAGCAGACAAATCAAAATAGTCTGAATGTCCAAAAATTCAGATTGTTCAGCATGTTCAAAGTGAATATGACGTTGGAATTGACCGAATTCGTAAAATGGCAAGAATAATCAAAGTGATCAGAGTGATAAAACCAGCCAGACAAATGAAAATAGCCTGAATGCCCAATAATTCAGAATGTTCATCATGTTGAAACTGAATAGAACGTTGGAATTGACCGAATTCGTCAAATGGCAAGAGTATTCAAAGTGATCAGAGTGATAAAAACAGCCAGACTAATCAAAATAGCCTGAATGCCCAATAATTCAGAATGTTCATCATGTTGAAACTGAATATGACGTTGGAATTGACCGAATTCGTCAAATGACAAGAATAATCAAAGTATCAGAGTGATAAAACCAGCCAGACTAATCAAAATAGCCTGAGTGCCCAATAATTAAGATTGTTCAGCATGTTCAAAGTGAATACGACGTTGGAATTGACCGAATTCGTCAATTGGCAAGAATAATCAAAGTGATCAGAGTGATAAAACCAGCCAGACTAATCAAAATAGCCTGAATGCCCAATAATTCAGAATGTTCATAATGTTGAAACTGAATATGACGTTGGAATTGACCGAATTCGTCAAATGGCAAGAATAATCAAAGTGATCAGAGTGATAAAACCAGCCAGACTAATCAAAATAGCCTGAATGCCCAATAATTCAGAATGTTCATAATGTTGAAACTGAACAGAACGTTGGAATTGACCGAATTCGTCAAATGGCAAGAGTATTCAAAGTGATCAGAGTGATAAAACCAGCCAGGCTAATCAAAATAGCCTGAATGTCCAATAATTCAGATTGTTCAGCATGTTCAAAGTGAATATGACGTTGGAATTGACCGAATTCGTCAAATGGCAAGAGTATACAAAGTGATCAGAGTGATAAAACCAGCCAGACTAATCAAAATAGCCTGAATGCCCAATAAATCAGAATGTTCATCATGTTGAAACTGAATAGAACGTTGGATTTGACCGAATTCGTCAAATGACAAGAATAATCAAAGTGATCAGAGTGATAAAACCAGCCAGACAAATGAAAATATCCTGAATGTCCAATAATTCAGATTGTTCAGCATGTTCAAAGTGAATATGACGTTGGAATTGACCGAATTCGTCAATTGGCAAGAATAATCAAAGTGATCAGAGTGATAAAACCAGCCAGACTAATCAAAATAGCCTGAATGCCCAATAAAACCAGCTAGACAAATGAAAATAGCCTGAATGTCCAATAAATCAGATTGTTCAGCATGTTCAAAGTGAATATGACGTTGAAATTGACCGAATTCGTCAAATGGCAAGAGTATTCAAAGTGATCAGAGTGATAAAACCAGCCAGCCTAATCAAAATAGCCTGAATGCCCAATAATTCAGAATGTGTATAATGTTGAAACTGAACAGAACGTTGGAATTGACCGAATTCGTCAAATGACAAGAATAATCAAAGTGATCAGAGTGATAAAACCAGCCAGACTAATCAAAATAGCCTGAATGCCCAATAATTCAGAATGTTCATCATGTTGAAACTGAATATGACGTTGGAATTGACCGAATTCGTCAAATGGCAAGAATAATCAAAGTGATAAAACCAGCCAGACAAATGAAAATAGCCTGAATGCCCAATAATTCAGATTGTTCAGCATGTTGAAACTGAATAGAACGTTGGAATTGACCGAATTCGTCAAATGGCAAGAGTATTCAAAGTGATCAGAGTGATAAAACCAGCCAGACTAATCAAAATAGCCTGAATGCCCAATAAATCAGAATGTTCATCATGTTGAAACTGAATAGAACGTTGGAATTGACCGAATTCGTCAATTGACAAGAATAATCAAAGTGATCAGAGTGATAAAACCAGCCAGACAAATGAAAATAGCCAGAATGTCCAATAATTCAGATTGTTCAGCATGTTCAAAGTGAATATGACGTTGAAATTGAACGAATTCGTCAAATGGCATGCATAATCAAAGTGATAAAACCAAGCAGACAAATCAAAATAGTCTGAATGTCCAATAATTCAGATTGTTCAGCATGTTCAAAGTGAATATGACGTTGGAATTGACCGAATTCGTAAAATGGCAAGAATAATCAAAGTGATCAGAGTGATAAAACCAGCCAGACAAATGAAAATAGCCTGAATGCCCAATAATTCAGAATGTTCATCATGTTGAAACTGAATAGAACGTTGGAATTGACCGAATTCGTCAAATGGCAAGAGCATTCAAAGTGATCAGAGTGATAAAAACAGCCAGACTAATCAAAATAGCCTGAATGCCCAATAATTCAGAATGTTCATCATGTTGAAACTGAATATGACGTTGGAATTGACCGAATTCGTCAAATGACAAGAATAATCAAAGTATCAGAGTGATAAAACCAGCCAGACTAATCAAAATAGCCTGAGTGCCCAATAATTAAGATTGTTCAGCATGTTCAAAGTGAATACGACGTTGGAATTGACCGAATTCGTCAATTGGCAAGAATAATCAAAGTGATCAGAGTGATAAAACCAGCCAGACTAATCAAAATAGCCTGAATGCCCAATAATTCAGAATGTTCATAATGTTGAAACTGAATATGACGTTGGAATTGACCGAATTCGTCAAATGGCAAGAATAATCAAAGTGATCAGAGTGATAAAACCAGCCAGACTAATCAAAATAGCCTGAATGCCCAATAATTCAGAATGTTCATAATGTTGAAACTGAACAGAACGTTGGAATTGACCGAATTCGTCAAATGGCAAGAGTATTCAAAGTGATCAGAGTGATAAAACCAGCCAGGCTAATCAAAATAGCCTGAATGTCCAATAATTCAGATTGTTCAGCATGTTCAAAGTGAATATGACGTTGGAATTGACCGAATTCGTCAAATGGCAAGAGTATACAAAGTGATCAGAGTGATAAAACCAGCCAGACTAATCAAAATAGCCTGAATGCACAATAAATCAGAATGTTCATCATGTTGAAACTGAATAGAACGTTGGAATTGACCGAATTCGTCAAATGACAAGAATAATCAAAGTGATCAGAGTGATAAAACCAGCCAGACAAATGAAAATATCCTGAATGTCCAATAATTCAGATTGTTCAGCATGTTCAAAGTGAATATGATGTTGGAATTGACCGAATTCGTCAATTGGCAAGAATAATCAAAGTGATCAGAGTGATAAAACCAGCCAGACTAATCAAAATAGCCTGAATGCCCAATAAAACCAGCTAGACAAATGAAAATAGCCTGAATGTCCAATAAATCAGATTGTTCAGCATGTTCAAAGTGAATATGACGTTGAAATTGACCGAATTCGTCAAATGGCAAGAGTATTCAAAGTGATCAGAGTGATAAAACCAGCCAGACTAATCAAAATAGCCTGAATGCCCAATAATTCAGAATGTTCATCATGTTGAAACTGAATATGACGTTGGAATTGACCGAATTCGTCAATTGGCAAGAATAATCAAAGTGATCAGAGTGATAAAACCAGCCAGACTAATCAAAATAGCCTGAATGCCCAATAATTCAGAATGTTCATCATGTTGAAACTGAATATGACTTTGGAATTGACCGAATTCGTCAAATGGCATGAATAATCAAAGTGATCAGAGTGATAAAACCATTGTTCAGCATGTTCAAAGTGAATATGACGTTGGAATTGACCGAATTCGTCAATTGGCAAGAATAATCAAAGTGATCAGAGTGATAAAACCAGCCAGACTAATCAAAATAGCCTGAATGCCCAATAATTCAGAATGTTCATCATGTTGAAACTGAATATGACGTTGGAATTGACCGAATTCGTCAAATGGCATGAATAATCAAAGTGATCAGAGTGATAAAACCATTGTTCAGCATGTTCAAAGTGAATATGACGTTGGAATTGACCGAATTCGTCAATTGGCAAGAGTATTCAAAGTGATCAGAGTGATAAAACCAGCCAGACTAATCAAAATAGCCTATATAATTCAGATTGTTCAGCATGTTGAAACTGAATAGAACGTTGGAATTGACCGAATTCGTCAAATGGCAAGAATAATCAAAGTGATCAGAGTGATAAAACCAGCCAGACTAATCAAAATAGCCTGAATGCCCAATAATTCAGAATGTTCATCATGTTGAAACTGAATATGACGTTGGAATTGACCGAATTCGTCAAATGACATGTATAATCAAAGTGATCAGAGTGATAAAACCAGCCAGGCAAATGAAAATAGCCTGAATGTCCAATAATTCAGATTGTTCAGCATGTTGAAACTGAATAGAACGTTGGAATTGGCCGAATTCGTCAAATGGCAAGAATAATCAAAGTGATCAGAGTGATAAAACAAGCCAGACTAATCAAAATAGCCTGAATGCCCATTAATTCAGAATGTTCATCATGTTGAAACTGAATATGACGTTGGAATTGACCGAATTCGTCAAATGACAAGAATAATCAAAGTGATCAGAGTGATAAAACCAGCCAGACTAATCAAAATAGCCTGAATGCCCAATAATTCAGAATGTTCATCATGTTGAAACTGAATATGACGTTAGAATTGACCGAATTCGTCAAATGGCAAGAATAATAAATGTGATAAAACCAGCCAGACAAATGAAAATAGCTTGAATGCCCAATAATTCAGAATGTTCATCATGTTGAAACTGAATAGAACGTTGGAATTGACCGAATTCGTCAAATGGCTAGAGTATTCAAAGTGATCAGAGTGATAAAACCAGCCAGACTAATCAAAATAGCCTGAATGCCCAATAAATCAGAATGTTCATCATGTTGAAACTGAATAGAACGTTGGAATTGACCGAATTCGTCAAATGACAAGAATAATCAAAGTGATCAGAGTGATAAAACCAGCCAGGCAAATGAAAATAGCCTGAATGTCCAATAATTCAGATTGTTCAGCATGTTGAAACTGAATAGAACGTTGGAATTGGCCGAATTCGTCAAATGGCAAGAATAATCAAAGTGATCAGAGTGATAAAACCAGCCAGACTAATCAAAATAGCCTGAATGCCCAATAATTCAGAATGTTCATCATGTTGAAACTGAATATGACGTTGGAATTGACCGAATTCGACAAATGACAAGAATAATCAAAGTGATCAGAGTGATAAAACCAGCCAGACTAATCAAAATAGCCTGAATGCCCAATAATTCAGAATGTTCATCATGTTGAAACTGAATATGACGTTAGAATTGACCGAATTCGTCAAATGGCAAGAATAATAAATGTGATAAAACCAGCCAGACAAATGAAAATAGCCTGAATGCCCAATAATTCAGAATGTTCATCATGTTGAAACTGAAGAGAACGTTGGAATTGACCGAATTCGTCAAATGGCAAGAGTATTCAAAGTGATCAGAGTGATAAAACCAGCCAGACTAATCAAAATAGCCTGAATGCCAATAATTCAGAATGTTCATCATGTTGAAACTGAATATGACGTTGGAATTGACCGAATTCGTCAAATGACAAGAATAATCAAAGTATCAGAGTGATAAAACCAGCCAGACTAATCAAAATAGCCTGAGTGCCCAATAATTAAGATTGTTCAGCATGTTCAAAGTGAATATGACGTTGGAATTGACCGAATTCGTCAATTGGCAAGAATAATCAAAGTGATCAGAGTGATAAAACCAGCCAGACTAATCAAAATAGCCTGAATGCCCAATAAATCAGAATGTTCATCAGTTGAAACTGAATAGAACGTTGGAATTGACCGAATTCGTCAAATGACAAGAATAATCAAAGTGATCAGAGTGATAAAACCAGCCAGACTAATCAAAATAGCCTGAATGCCCAATAATTCAGAATGTTCATAATGTTGAAACTGAACAGAACGTTGGAATTGACCGAATTCGTCAAATGGCAAGAGTATTCAAAGTGACCAGAGTGATAAAACCAGCCAGGCTAATCAAAATAGCCTGAATGTCCAATAATTCAGATTGTTCAGCATGTTCAAAGTGAATATGACGTTGGAATTGACCGAATTCGTCAAATGGCAAGAGTATACAAAGTGATCAGAGTGATAAAACCAGCCAGACTAATCAAAATAGCCTGAATGCCCAATAAATCAGAATGTTCATCAGTTGAAACTGAATAGAACGTTGGAATTGACCGAATTCGTCAAATGACAAGAATAATCAAAGTGATCAGAGTGATAAAACCAGCCAGACAAATGAAAATAGCCTGAATGTCCAATAATTCAGATTGTTCAGCATGTTCAAAGTGAATATGACGTTGGAATTGACCGAATTCGTCAATTGGCAAGAATAATCAAAGTGATCAGAGTGATAAAACCAGCCAGACTAATCAAAATAGCCTGAATGCCCAATAAAACCAGCCAGACAAATGAAAATAGCCTGAATGTCCAATAAATCAGATTGTTCAGCATGTTCAAAGTGAATATGACGTTGAAATTGACCGAATTCGTCAAATGGCAAGAGTATTCAAAGTGATCAGAGTGATAAAACCAGCCAGACTAATCAAAATAGCCTGAATGCCCAATAATTCAGAATGTTCATCATGTTGAAACTGAATATGACGTTGGAATTGACCGAATTCGTCAATTGGCAAGAATAATCAAAGTGATCAGAGTGATAAAACCAGCCAGACTAATCAAAATAGCCTGAATGCCCAATAATTCAGAATGTTCATCATGTTGAAACTGAATATGACGTTGGAATTGACCGAATTCGTCAAATGGCATGAATAATCAAAGTGATCAGAGTGATAAAACCATTGTTCAGCATGTTCAAAGTGAATATGACGTTGGAATTGACCGAATTCGTCAATTGGCAAGAATAATCAAAGTGATCAGAGTGATAAAACCAGCCAGACTAATCAAAATAGCCTGAATGCCCAATAATTCAGAATGTTCATCATGTTCAAAGTGAATATGACGTTGGAATTGACCGAATTCGTCAAATGGCATGAATAATCAAAGTGATCAGAGTGATAAAACCATTGTTCAGCATGTTCAAAGTGAATATGACGTTGGAATTGACCGAATTCGTCAATTGGCAAGAGTATTCAAAGTGATCAGAGTGATAAAACCAGCCAGACTAATCAAAATAGCCTGAATGCCCAATAATTCAGATTGTTCAGCATGTTGAAACTGAATAGAACGTTGGAATTGACCGAATTCGTCAAATGGCAAGAATAATCAAAGTGATCAGAGTGATAAAACCAGCCAGACTAATCAAAATAGCCTGAATGCCCAATAATTCAGAATGTTCATCATGTTGAAACTGAATATGACGTTGGAATTGACCGAATTCGTCAAATGGCATGTATAATCAAAGTGATCAGAGTGATAAAACCAGCCAGGCAAATGAAAATAGCCTGAATGTCCAATAATTCAGATTGTTCAGCATGTTCAAAGTGAATATGACGTTGAAATTGACCGAATTCGTCAAATGGCATGCATAATCAAAGTGATCAGAGTGATAAAACCAAGCAGACAAATCAAAATAGTCTGAATGTCCAATAATTCAGAATGTTCATCATGTTGAAACTGAATATGACGTTGGTTGACCGAATTCGTCAAATGGCATGAATAATCAAAGTGATCAGAGTGATAAAACCAGCCAGGCAAATGAAAATAGCCTGAATGTCCAATAATTCAGATTGTTCAGCATGTTCAAAGTGAATATGACGTTGGAATTGACCGAATTCGTCAATTGGCAAGAATAATCAAAGTGATCAGAGTGATAAAACCAGCCAGACTAATCAAAATAGCCTGAATGCCCAATAAAACCAGCCAGACAAATGAAAATAGCCTGAATGTCCAATAAATCAGATTGTTCAGCATGTTCAAAGTGAATATGACGTTGGAATTGACCGAATTCGTCAAATGGCATGTATAATCAAAGTGATCAGAGTGATAAAACCAGCCAGGCAAATGAAAATAGCCTGAATGTCCAATAATTAAGATTGTTCAGCATGTTCAAAGTGAATATGACGTTGGAATTGACCGAATTCGTCAATTGGCAAGAATAATCAAAGTGATCAGAGTGATAAAACCAGCCAGACTAATCAAAATAGCCTGAATGCCCAATAATTCAGAATGTTCATCATGTTGAAACTGAATATGACGTTGGCTGACCGAATTCGTCAAATGGCATGAATAATCAAAGTGATCAGAGTGATAAAACCAGCCAGGCAAATGAAAATAGCCTGAATGTCCAATAATTCAGATTGTTCAGCATGTTCAAAGTGAATATGACGTTGGAATTGACCGAATTCGTCAATTGGCAAGAATAATCAAAGTGATCAGAGTGATAAAACCAGCCAGACTAATCAAAATAGCCTGAATGCCCAATAAAACCAGCCAGACAAATGAAAATAGCCTGAATGTCCAATAAATCAGATTGTTCAGCATGTTCAAAGTGAATATGACGTTGAAATTGACCGAATTCGTCAAATGGCAAGAGTATTCAAAGTGATCAGAGTGATAAAACCAGCCAGACTAATCAAAATAGCCTGAATGCCCAATAATTAAGATTGTTCAGCATGTTCAAAGTGAATATGACGTTGGAATTGACCGAATTCGTCAATTGGCAAGAATAATCAAAGTGATCAGAGTGATAAAACCAGCCAGACTAATCAAAATAGCCTGAATGCCCAATAATTCAGAATGTTCATCATGTTGAAACTGAATAGAACGTTGGAATTGACCGAATTCGTCAAATGGCATAAGTATTCAAAGTGATCAGAGTGATAAAACCAACCAGACTAATCAAAATAGCCTGAATGCCCAATAAAACCAGCCAGACAAATGAAAATAGCCTGAATGTCCAATAATTCAGATTGTTCAGCATGTTCAAAGTGAATATTACGTTGAAATTGACCGAATTCGTCAAATGGCATGCATAATCAAAGTGATCAGAGTGATAAAACCAAGCAGACAAATCAAAATAGTCTGAATGTCCAATAATTCAGATTGTTCAGCATTTAAAAGTGAATATGACGTTGGAATTGACCGAATTCGTCAAATGGCAAGAATAATCAAAGTGATAAAACCAGCCAGACAAATAAAAATAGCCTGAATGCCCAATAATACAGAATGTTCATCATGTTGAAACTGAATAGAACGTTGGAATTGACCGAATTCGTCAAATGGCAATAGTATTCAAAGTGATCAGAGTGATAAAACCAGCCAGACTAATCAAAATAGCCTGAATGCCCAATAATTCAGAATGTTCATCATGTTGAAACTGAATATGACGTTGGAATTGACCGAATTCGTCAAATGACAAGAATAATCAAAGTGATCAGAGTGATAAAACCAGCCAGACTAATCAAAATAGCCTGAATGCCCAATAATTCAGAATGTTCATCATGTTGAAACTGAATATGACGTTGGAATTGACCGAATTCGTCAAATGAAAAGAATAATCAAAGTGATCAGAGTGATAAAAGCAGCCAGACTAATCAAAATAGCCTGAATGCCCAATAATTCAGAATGTTCATCATGTTGAAACTGAATAGAACGTTGGAATTGAACGAATTCGTCAAATGGCAAGAGTATTCAAAGTGATCAGAGTGATAAAACCAGCCAGACTAATCAAAATAGCCTGAATGCCCAATAATTCAGAATGTTCATCATGTTGAAACTGAACAGAACGTTGGAATTGACCGAATTCGTCAAATGGCAAGAGTATACAAAGTGATCAGAGTGATAAAACCAGCCAGACTAATCAAAATAGCCTGAATGCCCAATAATTCAGAATGTTCATCATGTTGAAACTGAATAGAACGTTGGAATTGACCGAATTCGTCAAATGACAAGAATAATCAAAGTGATCAGAGTGATAAAACCAGCCAGACAAATGAAAATAGCCTGAATGTCCAATAATTCAGATTGTTCAGCGTTCAAAGTGAATATGACGTTGAAATTGACCGAACTCGTCAAATGGCATGCATAATCAAAGTGATAAAACCAAGCAGACAAATCAAAATAGTCTGAATGTCCAATAATTCAGATTGTTCAGCATGTTCAAAGTGAATATGACGTTGGAATTGACCGAATTCGTCAAATGGCAAGAATAATCAAAGTGATCAGAGTGATAAAACCAGCCAGACAAATGAAAATAGCCTGAATGCCCAATAATTCAGAATGTTCATCATGTTGAAACTGAATAGAACGTTGGAATTGACCGAATTCGTCAAATGGCAAGAGTATTCAAAGTGATCAGAGTGATAAAACCAGCCAGACTAATCAAAATAGCCTGAATGCCCAATAATTCAGAATGTTCATCATGTTGAAACTGAATATGACGTTGGAATTGATCGAATTCGTCAAATGACAAGAATAATCAAAGTGATCAGAGTGATAAAACCAGCCAGACTAATCAAAATAGCCTGAATGCCCAATAATTAAGATTGTTCAGCATGTTTAAAGTGAATATGACGTTGGAATTGACCGAATTCGTCAATTGGCAAGAATAATCAAAGTGATCAGAGTGATAAAACCAGCCAGACTAATCAAAATAGCCTGAATGCCCAATAATTCAGAATGTTCATCATGTTGAAACTGAATATGACGTTGGTTGACCGAATTCGTCAAATGGCATGAATAATCAAAGTGATCAGAGTGATAAAACCAGCCAGGCAAATGAAAATAGCCTGAATGTCCAATAATTCAGATTGTTCAGCATGTTCAAAGTGAATATGACGTTGGAATTGACCGAATTCGTCAATTGGCAAGAATAATCAAAGTGATCAGAGTCATAAAACCAGCCAGACTAATCAAAATAGCCTGAATGCCCAATAAAACCAGCCAGACAAATGAAAATAGCCTGAATGTCCAATAAATCAGATTGTTCAGCATGTTCAAAGTGAATATGACGTTGAAATTGACCGAATTCGTCAAATGGCAAGAGTATTCAAAGTGATCAGAGTGATAAAACCAGCCAGACTAATCAAAATAGCCTGAATGCCCAATAATTAAGATTGTTCAGCATGTTCAAAGTGAATATGACGTTGGAATTGACCGAATTCGTCAATTGGCAAGAATAATCAAAGTGATCAGAGTGATAAAACCAGCCAGACTAATCAAAATAGCCTGAATGCCGAATAATTCAGAATGTTCATCATGTTGAAACTGTATAGAACGTTGGAATTGACCGAATTCGTCAAATGGCATAAGTATTCAAAGTGATCAGAGTGATAAAACCAACCAGACTAATCAAAATAGCCTGAATGCCCAATAAAACCAGCCAGACAAATGAAAATAGCCTGAATGTCCAATAATTCAGATTGTTCAGCATGTTCAAAGTGAATATTACGTTGAAATTGACCGAATTCGTCAAATGGCATGCATAATCAAAGTGATCAGAGTGATAAAACCAAGCAGACAAATCAAAATACTCTGAATGTCCAATAATTCAGATTGTTCAGCATGTTCAAAGAGAATATGACGTTGGAATTGACCGAATTCGTCAAATGGCAAGAATAATCAAAGTGATAAAACCAGCCAGACAAATGAAAATAGCCTGAATGCCCAATAATACAGAATGTTCATCATGTTGAAACTGAATAGAACGTTGGAATTGACCGAATTCGTCAAATGGCAAGAGTATTCAAAGTGATCAGAGTGATAAAACCAGCCAGACTAATCAAAATAGCCTGAATGCCCAATAATTCAGAATGTTCATCATGTTGAAACTGAATATGACGTTGGAATTGACCGAATTCGTCAAATGACAAGAATAATCAAAGTGACCAGCCAGACTAATCAAAATAGCCTGAATGCCCAATAATTCAGAATGTTCATCATGTTGAAACTGAATATGACGTTGGAATTGACCGAATTCGTCAAATGACAAGAATAATCAAAGTGATAAAACCAGCCAGACTAATCAAAATAGCCTGAATGCCCAATAATTCAGAATGTTCATAATGTTGAAACTGAACAGAACGTTGGAATTGACCGAATTCGTCAAATGGCAAGAGTATTCAAAGTGATCAGAGTGATAAAACCAGCCAGGCTAATCAAAATAGCCTGAATGCCCAATAATTCAGAATGTTCAACATGTTGAAACTGAACAGAACGTTGGAATTGACCGAATTCGTCAAATGGCAAGAGTATACAAAGTGATAAAACCAGCCAGACTAATCAAAATAGCCTGAATGCCCAATAATTAAGATTGTTCAGCATGTTCAAAGTGAATATGACGTTGGAATTGACCGAATTCGTCAAATGGCAAGAATAATCAAAGTGATCAGAGTGATAAAACCAGCCAGACTAATCAAAATAGCCTGAATGCCCAATAATTCAGAATGTTCATCATGTTGAAACTGTATAGAACGTTGGAATTGACCGAATTCGTCAAATGGCATAAGTATTCAAAGTGATCAGAGTGATAAAACCAACCAGACTAATCAAAATAGCCTGAATGCCCAATAAAACCAGCCAGACAAATGAATATAGCCTGAATGTCCAATAATTCAGATTGTTCAGCATGTTCAAAGTGAATATTACGTTGAAATTGACCGAATTCGTCAAATGGCATGCATAATCAAAGTGATCAGAGTGATAAAACCAAGCAGACAAATCAAAATAGTCTGAATGTCCAATAATTCAGATTGTTCAGCATGTTCAAAGAGAATATGACGTTGGAATTGACCGAATTCGTCAAATGGCAAGAATAATCAAAGTGATAAAACCAGCCAGACAAATGAAAATAGCCTGAATGCCCAATAATACAGAATGTTCATCATGTTGAAACTGAATAGAACGTTGGAATTGACCGAATTCGTCAAATGGCAAGAGTATTCAAAGTGATCAGAGTGATAAAACCAGCCAGACTAATCAAGATAGCCTGAATGCCCAATAATTCAGAATGTTCATCATGTTGAAACTGAATATGACGTTGGAATTGACCGAATTCGTCAAATGACAAGAATAATCAAAGTGACCAGCCAGACTAATCAAAATAGCCTGAATGCCCAATAATTCAGAATGTTCATCATGTTGAAACTGAATATGACGTTGGAATTGACCGAATTCGTCAAATGACAAGAATAATCAAAGTGATCAGAGTGATAAAACCAGCCAGACTAATCAAAATAGCCTGAATGCCCAATAATTCAGAATGTTCATAATGTTGAAACTGAACAGAACGTTGGAATTGACCGAATTCGTCAAATGGCAAGAGTATTCAAAGTGATCAGAGTGATAAAACCAGCCAGGCTAATCAAAATAGCCTGAATGCCCAATAATTCAGAATGTTCAACATGTTGAAACTGAACAGAACGTTGGAATTGACCGAATTCGTCAAATGGCAAGAGTATACAAAGTGATAAAACCAGCCAGACAAATGAAAATAGCCTGAATGCCCAATAATTCAGAATGTTCATCATGTTGAAACTGAATAGAACGTTGGAATTGACCGAATTCGTCAAATGGCAAGAGTATTCAAAGTGATGAGAGTGATAAAACCAGCCAGACTAATCAAAATAGCCTGAATGCCCAATAATTCAGAATGTTCATAATGTTGAAACTGAACAGAACGTTGGAATTGACCGAATTCGTCAAATGACAAGAATAATCAAAGTGATCAGAGTGATAAAACCAGCCAGACTAATCAAAATAGCCTGAATGCCCAATAATTCAGAATGTTCATCATTGTTCAGATTTCTGTAAATCCTCACATGGTGTTTTTTCCTTTTCTGCTGAAGGTATAAAATTGTGTTGGATTCGGTAATTGAATGTATTCAAAACAATGTGTAAAACTGTACTGTAGTTTGTATGTATTCAAATAATGTATACAATTCTAATTTGAATATATTCAATGCATGTGCGTATGTTGTAGCTTGGGTTTTTAAGATAAGCAGGCAGTACAACATGCGTGTGTGGTATAGAGCGGCGGGCTATTTTTAGAATAAGGGACGAGCATGATAACGAGTGGAATTTTCCACAAGATGTTATGCGTGCGTGGGTTGACAAAACAACCCCACGCATGCGTCTATCGCGTTCTCGTTCATTCTTTAGGATTAGTTTAGTTTAAGAAAATGTATGCTAGTTTTAGGAAATATTAACAAAATAAAATCAGTGTCTTACAAACATTCATACGTGCGTGTCGTTTTCAACTTTCGTCCGTACATTTTGGTCGTTCGAACCAGAGATATTTGATAATTCGAACTTTTCAACATTAATCCTACGAAACTTTGCACGTGTCAAAGAGGATAATGAAAGGTCGAACAAATAAAATACAGCCCACATCCAAGGAGGTACCGGAACTGATGGATATACACAAATCCACCGAGGCCTTGTATGAAGGGGCTAAAGGAATGATAGCAGAATACAGGATTGACGCTATCGAAGAGAAGCTGTCGTTGGAAGCAGAGCCAAACAGAATTGGCGAAGACGGAAAGGAAAATACAGTCCACAATAGCGACATACAACCTTCTCAACCACAAAGTATAATGGTTGAAAGGTTTGGAAGAGAAGTTCGGGAATTGGCGACAATTATGAGTACGACAAGAGATACCATACTGAGTCTCAGTTCCGAACGGCTGCAGGTACAACAACAATTGGTAGAGGACCAATTTCAAGAAGTTGTCCAGGCATACAGGAAATCTCGAAAATCTCGACGACGACGATATTTATGACGCGTACACGAAAATATGGAGGCAGTACCGTGAAGTGCGATATGAAATCGCGGGTCAAACAGAAAACTTCAAGAGGGATAAGGAGTTTTCTAAAGCAACCATAAGTGCACGCCTGGCATATAACCGGTATGCTGAAACGCAAAAGGCCCAGCTGTGGCCCAGACGAGCTCCTGCTAATGAGAAGGATGACCGGTTTAAAGCTAAAAACATAAGGGTGAGCTGTGGGCCAGACGAGTTCCCGAGTTAAAGAAGAAAACTGAAAGCGATGATGAAGTCAACAAAGAGCAGTGGGTTACCCGAAGATCCACACACTGTAATGATGACCAACGCTGGGTATCGAGGTTACCGCTTAAGAAGAAAGCTGGTCAAGAGACTGGTGTTGATCCGAAGGAAGATCTCGCGCATGTTCCGATTGATGTCATCGAACAGAATTTTCAAGCGAGTGGCTTGAAAATCCATTGTGCTGGCGAAGATCCAAAAATTGAAGACAATTTTCAATTGGAAAAAACGAAGGCGGCTTCTGCTCAAGCGCAGAAGTCTGGTCCATATGAAAGGTTGGAGCCGATCACCACAATGGTGAAGGCTGTGGGTTCCCCGGGAG
This sequence comes from Hydrotaea cyrtoneurina, assembly GCA_958296145.1. Lineage (NCBI taxonomy): Eukaryota > Metazoa > Arthropoda > Insecta > Diptera > Muscidae > Hydrotaea > Hydrotaea cyrtoneurina. The sequence continues at coordinate 81,528,112 of OY282513.1, forward strand.
CTCCACACTTCGGTGGATTGCAGGTGGCTGCGGTTAAGTCAGCGTTTGGAGATGGCGCGGTATTAAAGAACCTATCATCGGCCCAACCTGATAACAATTTAATGGTGAATATGTCTACATGGAATAATTATTGTTTGGCAGATCCATTATTCTATAGAGCGGATAGAGTCGACCTCATTGGAGCTGGCTTATATCACGGAATTGAAAAGGACGTGGCTAAGGCGATTAGAGAGGCCTCAACAAGTTCCGCGGACGTGCTGTCCTCCGAAAATATATCGTGGCACTTTATTCCCCCGGGAGCTCCACACTTCGGTGGATTGTGGGAGGCTGCGGTAAAGTCAGTGAAGTACCATCTGAGGCGTGTTATCGGCGAGAACAAGCTGACCTTTGAAGAGATGGCGACGTTGCTGGCACAAGTAGAGGCGGTATTGAACTCTCGACCATTATGTGAAATGGGGAATAATGCCGATGAGATAAATGTCTTAACACCTGGACATTTTCTGACTGGAAGGCCGTTGCTGGAACTTCCCGATGGACATAAAGAATCTGATGGGATGGGTTCGCTTAACAGATGGAAGCTTATCCAAAAAATGAAGACTGATTTCTGGAATCAGTGGAAGAATAATAATCTGGTCACTTTGCAGCAAAGAAGAAAATGGAAGAAAGAAATGCCAAATTTGAGAGAAGAATCAGTGACTGGACATGAAGCTACGTTTGGATTACTGTCATCTGGTGTGCTGTTGTTACCTGATGGGTGTAAAGAAGCTGATGTAATGCAGTGGAGGCACGTGTGGATTAATCCTTATGGTTCCGCATCAAGGGAACTACATAAGTGGAATGGTCCTGAATGGCTGAAGGATGTCAACAAATGACATAAGGCTCCCGCAAAGACATTGAATGCTGTCACTTAACATTAAGGATTATTGTCTCATAATTATAGAATAATATATTAAATTTTTCATAAACTATTCATATGTAAAACAAATAATTGTAGTTCGCCGGCCGCAGAATGTTCAGATTTCTGTAAATCCTCACACGGTGTTTTTTCCTTTTCTGCTGAAGGTATAAAATTGTGTTGGATTCGGTAATTGAATGTATTCAAAACAATGTGTAAAACTGTACTGTAGTTTGTATGTATTCAAATAATGTATACAATTGTAATTTGAATATATTCAATGCATGTGCGTATGTTGTAGCTTGGGTTTTTAAGATAAGCAGGCAGTACAACATGCGTGTGTGGTATAGAGCGGCGGGCTATTTTTAGAATAAGGGACGAGCATGATAACGAGTGGAATTTTCCACAAGATGTTATGCGTGCGTGGGTTGACAAAACAACCCCACGCATGCGTCTATAGCGTTCTCGTTCATTCTTTAGGATTAGTTTAGTTTAAGAAAATGTATGCTAGTTTTAGGAAATATTAAACAAAATAAAATCAGTGTCTTACAAACATTCAGCCGTGCAAGTGTATTTTTAATTAGTGCATTGTACAATCATGTTGAAACTGAATATGACGTTGGAATTGACCGAATTCGTCAAATGGCAAGAATAATCAAAGTGATCAGAGTGATAAAACCAGCCAGACTAATCAAAATAGCCTGAATGCCCAATAATTCAGAATGTTCATAATGTTGAAACTGAACAGAACGTTGGAATTGACCGAATTCGTCAAATGGCAAGAATAATCAAAGTGATCAGAGTGATAAAACCAGCCAGACTAATCAAAATAGCCTGAATGCCCAATAATTCAGAATGTTCATCATGTTGAAACTGAATATGACGTTGGAATTGACCGAATTCGTCAAATGGCAAGAATAATCAAAGTGATAAAACCAGCCAGACAAATGAAAATAGCCTGAATGCCCAATAATTCAGAATGTTCATCATGTTGAAACTGAATAGAACGTTGGAATTGACCGAATTCGTCAAATGGCAAGAGTATTCAAAGTGATCAGAGTGATAAAACCAGCCAGACTAATCAAAATAGCCTGAATGCCCAATAAATCAGAATGTTCATCATGTTGAAACTGAATAGAACGTTGGAATTGACCGAATTCGTCAAATGACAAGAATAATCAAAGTGATCAGAGTGATAAAACCAGCCAGACAAATGAAAATAGCCTGAATGTCCAATAATTCAGATTGTTCAGCATGTTCAAAGTGAATATGACGTTGAAATTGAACGAATTCGTCAAATGGCATGCATAATCAAAGTGATAAAACCAAGCAGACAAATCAAAATAGTCTGAATGTCCAAAAATTCAGATTGTTCAGCATGTTCAAAGTGAATATGACGTTGGAATTGACCGAATTCGTAAAATGGCAAGAATAATCAAAGTGATCAGAGTGATAAAACCAGCCAGACAAATGAAAATAGCCTGAATGCCCAATAATTCAGAATGTTCATCATGTTGAAACTGAATAGAACGTTGGAATTGACCGAATTCGTCAAATGGCAAGAGTATTCAAAGTGATCAGAGTGATAAAAACAGCCAGACTAATCAAAATAGCCTGAATGCCCAATAATTCAGAATGTTCATCATGTTGAAACTGAATATGACGTTGGAATTGACCGAATTCGTCAAATGACAAGAATAATCAAAGTATCAGAGTGATAAAACCAGCCAGACTAATCAAAATAGCCTGAGTGCCCAATAATTAAGATTGTTCAGCATGTTCAAAGTGAATACGACGTTGGAATTGACCGAATTCGTCAATTGGCAAGAATAATCAAAGTGATCAGAGTGATAAAACCAGCCAGACTAATCAAAATAGCCTGAATGCCCAATAATTCAGAATGTTCATAATGTTGAAACTGAATATGACGTTGGAATTGACCGAATTCGTCAAATGGCAAGAATAATCAAAGTGATCAGAGTGATAAAACCAGCCAGACTAATCAAAATAGCCTGAATGCCCAATAATTCAGAATGTTCATAATGTTGAAACTGAACAGAACGTTGGAATTGACCGAATTCGTCAAATGGCAAGAGTATTCAAAGTGATCAGAGTGATAAAACCAGCCAGGCTAATCAAAATAGCCTGAATGTCCAATAATTCAGATTGTTCAGCATGTTCAAAGTGAATATGACGTTGGAATTGACCGAATTCGTCAAATGGCAAGAGTATACAAAGTGATCAGAGTGATAAAACCAGCCAGACTAATCAAAATAGCCTGAATGCCCAATAAATCAGAATGTTCATCATGTTGAAACTGAATAGAACGTTGGATTTGACCGAATTCGTCAAATGACAAGAATAATCAAAGTGATCAGAGTGATAAAACCAGCCAGACAAATGAAAATATCCTGAATGTCCAATAATTCAGATTGTTCAGCATGTTCAAAGTGAATATGACGTTGGAATTGTCCGAATTCGTCAATTGGCAAGAATAATCAAAGTGATCAGAGTGATAAAACCAGCCAGACTAATCAAAATAGCCTGAATGCCCAATAAAACCAGCTAGACAAATGAAAATAGCCTGAATGTCCAATAAATCAGATTGTTCAGCATGTTCAAAGTGAATATGACGTTGAAATTGACCGAATTCGTCAAATGGCAAGAGTATTCAAAGTGATCAGAGTGATAAAACCAGCCAGACTAATCAAAATAGCCTGAATGCCCAATAATTCAGAATGTGTATAATGTTGAAACTGAACAGAACGTTGGAATTGACCGAATTCGTCAAATGACAAGAATAATCAAAGTGATCAGAGTGATAAAACCAGCCAGACTAATCAAAATAGCCTGAATGCCCAATAATTCAGAATGTTCATCATGTTGAAACTGAATATGACGTTGGAATTGACCGAATTCGTCAAATGGCAAGAATAATCAAAGTGATAAAACCAGCCAGACAAATGAAAATAGCCTGAATGCCCAATAATTCAGATTGTTCAGCATGTTGAAACTGAATAGAACGTTGGAATTGACCGAATTCGTCAAATGGCAAGAGTATTCAAAGTGATCAGAGTGATAAAACCAGCCAGACTAATCAAAATAGCCTGAATGCCCAATAAATCAGAATGTTCATCATGTTGAAACTGAATAGAACGTTGGAATTGACCGAATTCGTCAATTGACAAGAATAATCAAAGTGATCAGAGTGATAAAACCAGCCAGACAAATGAAAATAGCCTGAATGTCCAATAATTCAGATTGTTCAGCATGTTCAAAGTGAATATGACGTTGAAATTGAACGAATTCGTCAAATGGCATGCATAATCAAAGTGATAAAACCAAGCAGACAAATCAAAATAGTCTGAATGTCCAATAATTCAGATTGTTCAGCATGTTCAAAGTGAATATGACGTTGGAATTGACCGAATTCGTAAAATGGCAAGAATAATCAAAGTGATCAGAGTGATAAAACCAGCCAGACAAATGAAAATAGCCTGAATGCCCAATAATTCAGAATGTTCATCATGTTGAAACTGAATAGAACGTTGGAATTGACCGAATTCGTCAAATGGCAAGAGCATTCAAAGTGATCAGAGTGATAAAAACAGCCAGACTAATCAAAATAGCCTGAATGCCCAATAATTCAGAATGTTCATCATGTTGAAACTGAATATGACGTTGGAATTGACCGAATTCGTCAAATGACAAGAATAATCAAAGTATCAGAGTGATAAAACCAGCCAGACTAATCAAAATAGCCTGAGTGCCCAATAATTAAGATTGTTCAGCATGTTCAAAGTGAATACGACGTTGGAATTGACCGAATTCGTCAATTGGCAAGAATAATCAAAGTGATCAGAGTGATAAAACCAGCCAGACTAATCAAAATAGCCTGAATGCCCAATAATTCAGAATGTTCATAATGTTGAAACTGAATATGACGTTGGAATTGACCGAATTCGTCAAATGGCAAGAATAATCAAAGTGATCAGAGTGATAAAACCAGCCAGACTAATCAAAATAGCCTGAATGCCCAATAATTCAGAATGTTCATAATGTTGAAACTGAACAGAACGTTGGAATTGACCGAATTCGTCAAATGGCAAGAGTATTCAAAGTGATCAGAGTGATAAAACCAGCCAGGCTAATCAAAATAGCCTGAATGTCCAATAATTCAGATTGTTCAGCATGTTCAAAGTGAATATGACGTTGGAATTGACCGAATTCGTCAAATGGCAAGAGTATACAAAGTGATCAGAGTGATAAAACCAGCCAGACTAATCAAAATAGCCTGAATGCACAATAAATCAGAATGTTCATCATGTTGAAACTGAATAGAACGTTGGAATTGACCGAATTCGTCAAATGACAAGAATAATCAAAGTGATCAGAGTGATAAAACCAGCCAGACAAATGAAAATATCCTGAATGTCCAATAATTCAGATTGTTCAGCATGTTCAAAGTGAATATGACGTTGGAATTGACCGAATTCGTCAATTGGCAAGAATAATCAAAGTGATCAGAGTGATAAAACCAGCCAGACTAATCAAAATAGCCTGAATGCCCAATAAAACCAGCTAGACAAATGAAAATAGCCTGAATGTCCAATAAATCAGATTGTTCAGCATGTTCAAAGTGAATATGACGTTGAAATTGACCGAATTCGTCAAATGGCAAGAGTATTCAAAGTGATCAGAGTGATAAAACCAGCCAGACTAATCAAAATAGCCTGAATGCCCAATAATTCAGAATGTTCATCATGTTGAAACTGAATATGACGTTGGAATTGACCGAATTCGTCAATTGGCAAGAATAATCAAAGTGATCAGAGTGATAAAACCAGCCAGACTAATCAAAATAGCCTGAATGCCCAATAATTCAGAATGTTCATCATGTTGAAACTGAATATGACTTTGGAATTGACCGAATTCGTCAAATGGCATGAATAATCAAAGTGATCAGAGTGATAAAACCATTGTTCAGCATGTTCAAAGTGAATATGACGTTGGAATTGACCGAATTCGTCAATTGGCAAGAATAATCAAAGTGATCAGAGTGATAAAACCAGCCAGACTAATCAAAATAGCCTGAATGCCCAATAATTCAGAATGTTCATCATGTTGAAACTGAATATGACGTTGGAATTGACCGAATTCGTCAAATGGCATGAATAATCAAAGTGATCAGAGTGATAAAACCATTGTTCAGCATGTTCAAAGTGAATATGACGTTGAAATTGACCGAATTCGTCAATTGGCAAGAGTATTCAAAGTGATCAGAGTGATAAAACCAGCCAGACTAATCAAAATAGCCTATATAATTCAGATTGTTCAGCATGTTGAAACTGAATAGAACGTTGGAATTGACCGAATTCGTCAAATGGCAAGAATAATCAAAGTGATCAGAGTGATAAAACCAGCCAGACTAATCAAAATAGCCTGAATGCCCAATAATTCAGAATGTTCATCATGTTGAAACTGAATATGACGTTGGAATTGACCGAATTCGTCAAATGACATGTATAATCAAAGTGATCAGAGTGATAAAACCAGCCAGGCAAATGAAAATAGCCTGAATGTCCAATAATTCAGATTGTTCAGCATGTTGAAACTGAATAGAACGTTGGAATTGACCGAATTCGTCAAATGGCAAGAATAATCAAAGTGATCAGAGTGATAAATCCAGCCAGACTAATCAAAATAGCCTGAATGCCCAATAATTCAGAATGTTCATCATGTTGAAACTGAATATGACGTTGGAATTGACCGAATTCGTCAAATGACAAGAATAATCAAAGTGATCAGAGTGATAAAACCAGCCAGACTAATCAAAATAGCCTGAATGCCCAATAATTCAGAATGTTCATCATGTTGAAACTGAATATGACGTTGGAATTGACCGAATTCGTCAAATGGCAAGAATAATAAATGTGATAAAACCAGCCAGACAAATGAAAATAGCTTGAATGCCCAATAATTCAGAATGTTCATCATGTTGAAACTGAATAGAACGTTGGAATTGACCGAATTCGTCAAATGGCAAGAGTATTCAAAGTGATCAGAGTGATAAAACCAGCCAGACAAATCAAAATAGCCTGAATGCCCAATAAATCAGAATGTTCATCATGTTGAAACTGAATAGAACGTTGGAATTGACCGAATTCGTCAAATGACAAGAATAATCAAAGTGATCAGAGTGATAAAACCAGCCAGACAAATGAAAATAGCCTGAATGTCCAATAATTCAGATTGTTCAGCATGTTCAAAGTGAATATGATGTTGAAATTGAACGAATTCGTCAAATGGCATGCATAATCAAAGTGATAAAACCAAGCAGACAAATCAAAATAGTCTGAATGTCCAATAATTCAGATTGTTCAGCATGTTCAAAGTGAATATGACGTTGGAATTGACCGAATTCGTCAAATGCCTAGAATAATCAAAGTGATCAGAGTGATAAAACCAGCCAGACAAATGAAAATAGCCTGAATGCCCAATAATTCAGAATGTTCATCATGTTGAAACTGAAGAGAACGTTGGAATTGACCGAATTCGTCAAATGGCAAGAGTATTCAAAGTGATCAGAGTGATAAAACCAGCCAGACTAATCAAAATAGCCTGAATGCCAATAATTCAGAATGTTCATCATGTTGAAACTGAATATGACGTTGGAATTGACCGAATTCGTCAAATGACAAGAATAATCAAAGTATCAGAGTGATAAAACCAGCCAGACTAATCAAAATAGCCTGAGTGCCCAATAATTAAGATTGTTCAGCATGTTCAAAGTGAATATGACGTTGGAATTGACCGAATTCGTCAATTGGCAAGAATAATCAAAGTGATCAGAGTGATAAAACCAGCCAGACTAATCAAAATAGCCTGAATGCCCAATAATTCAGAATGTTCATCATGTTGAAACTGAATATGACGTTGGAATTGACCGAATTCGTCAAATGGCAAGAATAATCAAAGTGATCAGAGTGATAAAACCAGCCAGACTAATCAAAATAGCCTGAATGCCCAATAATTCAGAATGTTCATAATGTTGAAACTGAACAGAACGTTGGAATTGACCGAATTCGTCAAATGGCAAGAGTATTCAAAGTGACCAGAGTGATAAAACCAGCCAGGCTAATCAAAATAGCCTGAATGTCCAATAATTCAGATTGTTCAGCATGTTCAAAGTGAATATGACGTTGGAATTGACCGAATTCGTCAAATGGCAAGAGTATACAAAGTGATCAGAGTGATAAAACCAGCCAGACTAATCAAAATAGCCTGAATGCCCAATAAATCAGAATGTTCATCATGTTGAAACTGAACAGAACGTTGGAATTGACCGAATTCGTCAAATGGCAAGAGTATACAAAGTGATCAGAGTGATAAAACCAGCCAGACTAATCAAAATAGCCTGAATGCCCAATAATTCAGAATGTTCATCATGTTGAAACTGAATATGACGTTGGAATTGACCGAATTCGTCAAATGGCATGAATAATCAAAGTGATCAGAGTGATAAAACCATTGTTCAGCATGTTCAAAGTGAATATGACGTTGAAATTGACCGAATTCGTCAATTGGCAAGAGTATTCAAAGTGATCAGAGTGATAAAACCAGCCAGACTAATCAAAATAGCCTATATAATTCAGATTGTTCAGCATGTTGAAACTGAATAGAACGTTGGAATTGACCGAATTCGTCAAATGGCAAGAATAATCAAAGTGATCAGAGTGATAAAACCAGCCAGACTAATCAAAATAGCCTGAATGCCCAATAATTCAGAATGTTCATCATGTTGAAACTGAATATGACGTTGGAATTGACCGAATTCGTCAAATGACATGTATAATCAAAGTGATCAGAGTGATAAAACCAGCCAGGCAAATGAAAATAGCCTGAATGTCCAATAATTCAGATTGTTCAGCATGTTGAAACTGAATAGAACGTTGGAATTGACCGAATTCGTCAAATGGCAAGAATAATCAAAGTGATCAGAGTGATAAATCCAGCCAGACTAATCAAAATAGCCTGAATGCCCAATAATTCAGAATGTTCATCATGTTGAAACTGAATATGACGTTGGAATTGACCGAATTCGTCAAATGACAAGAATAATCAAAGTGATCAGAGTGATAAAACCAGCCAGACTAATCAAAATAGCCTGAATGCCCAATAATTCAGAATGTTCATCATGTTGAAACTGAATATGACGTTGGAATTGACCGAATTCGTCAAATGGCAAGAATAATAAATGTGATAAAACCAGCCAGACAAATGAAAATAGCTTGAATGCCCAATAATTCAGAATGTTCATCATGTTGAAACTGAATAGAACGTTGGAATTGACCGAATTCGTCAAATGGCAAGAGTATTCAAAGTGATCAGAGTGATAAAACCAGCCAGACAAATCAAAATAGCCTGAATGCCCAATAAATCAGAATGTTCATCATGTTGAAACTGAATAGAACGTTGGAATTGACCGAATTCGTCAAATGACAAGAATAATCAAAGTGATCAGAGTGATAAAACCAGCCAGACAAATGAAAATAGCCTGAATGTCCAATAATTCAGATTGTTCAGCATGTTCAAAGTGAATATGATGTTGAAATTGAACGAATTCGTCAAATGGCATGCATAATCAAAGTGATAAAACCAAGCAGACAAATCAAAATAGTCTGAATGTCCAATAATTCAGATTGTTCAGCATGTTCAAAGTGAATATGACGTTGGAATTGACCGAATTCGTCAAATGCCTAGAATAATCAAAGTGATCAGAGTGATAAAACCAGCCAGACAAATGAAAATAGCCTGAATGCCCAATAATTCAGAATGTTCATCATGTTGAAACTGAAGAGAACGTTGGAATTGACCGAATTCGTCAAATGGCAAGAGTATTCAAAGTGATCAGAGTGATAAAACCAGCCAGACTAATCAAAATAGCCTGAATGCCAATAATTCAGAATGTTCATCATGTTGAAACTGAATATGACGTTGGAATTGACCGAATTCGTCAAATGACAAGAATAATCAAAGTATCAGAGTGATAAAACCAGCCAGACTAATCAAAATAGCCTGAGTGCCCAATAATTAAGATTGTTCAGCATGTTCAAAGTGAATATGACGTTGGAATTGACCGAATTCGTCAATTGGCAAGAATAATCAAAGTGATCAGAGTGATAAAACCAGCCAGACTAATCAAAATAGCCTGAATGCCCAATAATTCAGAATGTTCATCATGTTGAAACTGAATATGACGTTGGAATTGACCGAATTCGTCAAATGGCAAGAATAATCAAAGTGATCAGAGTGATAAAACCAGCCAGACTAATCAAAATAGCCTGAATGCCCAATAATTCAGAATGTTCATAATGTTGAAACTGAACAGAACGTTGGAATTGACCGAATTCGTCAAATGGCAAGAGTATTCAAAGTGACCAGAGTGATAAAACCAGCCAGGCTAATCAAAAAAGCCTGAATGTCCAATAATTCAGATTGTTCAGCATGTTCAAAGTGAATATGACGTTGGAATTGACCGAATTCGTCAAATGGCAAGAGTATACAAAGTGATCAGAGTGATAAAACCAGCCAGACTAATCAAAATAGCCTGAATGCCCAATAAATCAGAATGTTCATCAGTTGAAACTGAATAGAACGTTGGAATTGACCGAATTCGTCAAATGACAAGAATAATCAAAGTGATCAGAGTGATAAAACCAGCCAGACAAATGAAAATAGCCTGAATGTCCAATAATTCAGATTGTTCAGCATGTTCAAAGTGAATATGACGTTGGAATTGACCGAATTCGTCAATTGGCAAGAATAATCAAAGTGATCAGAGTGATAAAACCAGCCAGACTAATCAAAATAGCCTGAATGCCCAATAAAACCAGCCAGACAAATGAAAATAGCCTGAATGTCCAATAAATCAGATTGTTCAGCATGTTCAAAGTGAATATGACGTTGAAATTGACCGAATTCGTCAAATGGCAAGAGTATTCAAAGTGATCAGAGTGATAAAACCAGCCAGACTAATCAAAATAGCCTGAATGCCCAATAATTCAGAATGTTCATCATGTTGAAACTGAATATGACGTTGGAATTGACCGAATTCGTCAAATGGCAAGAGTATTCAAAGTGATCAGAGTGATAAAACCAGCCAGACTAATCAAAATAGCCTGAATGCCCAATAATTCAGAATGTTCAGCATGTTCAAAGTGAATATGACGTTGGAATTGACCGAATTCGTCAAATGGCAAGAGTATTCAAAGTGATCAGAGTGATAAAACCAGCCAGACTAATCAAAATAGCCTGAATGCCCAATAATTCAGAATGTTCAGCATGTTCAAAGTGAATATGACGTTGAAATTGACCGAATTCGTCAAATGGCATGCATAATCAAAGTGATCAGAGTGATAAAACCAAGCAGACAAATCAAAATAGTCTGAATGTCCAATAATTCAGAATGTTCATCATGTTGAAACTGAATATGACGTTGGAATTGACCGAATTCGTCAAATGGCAAGAGTATTCAAAGTGATCAGAGTGATAAAACCAGCCAGACTAATCAAAATAGCCTGAATGCCCAATAATTCAGAATGTTCATCATGTTGAAACTGAATATGACGTTGGAATTGACCGAATTCGTCAATTGGCAAGAATAATCAAAGTGATCAGAGTGATAAAACCAGCCAGGCAAATGAAAATAGCCTGAATGTCCAATAATTCAGATTGTTCAGCATGTTGAAACTGAATAGAACGTTGGAATTGACCGAATTCGTCAAATGGCAAGAATAATCAAAGTGATCAGAGTGATAAAACCAGCCAGACTAATGAAAATAGCCTGAATGTCCAATAATTCAGATTGTTCAGCATGTTCAAAGTGAATATGACGTTGAAATTGACCGAATTCGTCAAATGGCATGCATAATCAAAGTGATCAGAGTGATAAAACCAAGCAGACAAATCAAAATAGTCTGAATGTCCAATAATTCAGAATGTTCATCATGTTGAAACTGAATATGACGTTGGAATTGACCGAATTCGTCAAATGGCATGTATAATCAAAGTGATCAGAGTGATAAAACCAGCCAGGCAAATGAAAATAGCCTGAATGTCCAATAATGCAGATTGTTCAGCATGTTGAAACTGAATAGAACGTTGGAATTGACCGAATTCGTCAAATGGCAAGAATAATCAAAGTGATCAGAGTGATAAAACCAGCCAGACTAATCAAAATAGCCTGAATGCCCAATAATTCAGAATGTTCATCATGTTGAAACTGAATATGACGTTGGAATTGACCGAATTCGTCAAATGGCATGTATAATCAAAGTGATCAGAGTGATAAAACCAGCCAGGCAAATGAAAATAGCCTGAATGTCCAATAATTCAGATTGTTCAGCATGTTCAAAGTGAATATGACGTTGAAATTGACCGAATTCGTCAAATGGCATGCATAATCAAAGTGATCAGAGTGATAAAACCAAGCAGACAAATCAAAATAGTCTGAATGTCCAATAATTCAGATTGTTCAGCATGTTCAAAGTGAATATGACGTTGGAATTGACCGAATTCGTCAAATGGCAAGAATAATCAAAGTGATCAGAGTGACAAAACCAGCCAGACAAATGAAAATAGCCTGAATGCCCAATAATTCCGAATGTTCATCATGTTGAAACTGAATAGAACGTTGGAATTGACCGAATTCGTCAAATGGCAAGAATAATCAAAGTGATCAGAGTGATAAAACCAGCCAGACTAATCAAAATAGCCTGAATGCCCAATAATTCAGAATGTTCATCATGTTGAAACTGAATATGACGTTGGAATTGACCGAATTCGTCAAATGACAAGAATAATCAAAGTGATCAGAGTGATAAAACCAGCCAGACTAATCAAAATAGCCTGAATGCCCAATAATTCAGAATGTTCATCATGTTGAAACTGAATATGACGTTGGAATTGACCGAATTCGTCAATTGGCATGAATAATCAAAGTGATCAGAGGGTAAAACCAGCCAGACTAATCAAAATAGTCTGAATGCCCAATAATTAAGAATGTTCATAATGTTGAAACTGAACAGAACGTTGGAATTGACTGAATTCGTCAAATGGCAAGAGTATTCAAAGTGATCAGAGTGATAAAACCAGCCAGGCTAATCAAAATAGCCTGAATGCCCAATAATTCAGAATGTTCATCATGTTGAAACTGAACAGAACGTTAGAATTGACCGAATTCGTCAAATGGCAAGAGTATACAAAGTGATCAGAGTCATAAAACCAGCCAGACTAATCAAAATAGCCTGAATGCCCAATAATTCAGAATGTTCATCATGTTGAAACTGAATATGACGTTGGAATTGACCGAATTCGTCAAATGACAAGAATAATCAAAGTGATAAGAGTGATAAAACCAGCCAGACTAATGAAAATAGCCTGAATGCCCAATAATTCAGAATGTTCAGCATGTTCAAAGTGAATATGACGTTGGAATTGACCGAATTCGTCAATTGGCAAGAATAATCAAAGTGATCAGAGTGATAAAACCAGCCAGGCAAATGAAAATAGCCTGAATGTCCAATAATTCACATTGTTCAGCATGTTCAAAGTGAATATGACGTTGGAATTGACCGAATTCGTCAATTGGCAAGAATAATCAAAGTGATCAGAGTGATAAAACCAGCCAGACTAATCAAAATAGCCTGAATGCCCAATAATTCAGAATGTTCATCATGTTGAAACTGAATATGACGTTGGAATTGACCGAATTCGTCAAATGACAAGAATAATCAAAGTGATCAGAGTGATAAAACCAGCCAGGCAAATGAAAATAGCCTGAATGTCCAATAATTCACATTGTTCAGCATGTTCAAAGTGAATATGACGTTGGAATTGACCGAATTCGTCAATTGGCAAGAATAATCAAAGTGATCAGAGTGATAAAACCAGCCAGACGAATCAAAATAGCCTGAATGCCCAATAATTCAGAATGTTCATCATGTTGAAACTGAATATGACGTTGGAATTGACCGAATTCGTCAAATGACAAGAATAATCAAAGTGATAAGAGTGATAAAACCAGCCAGACTAATCAAAATAGCCTGAATGCCCAATAATTAAGATTGTTCAGCATGTTCAAAGTGAATATGACGTTGGAATTGACCGAATTCGTCAATTGGCAAGAATAATCAAAGTGATCAGAGTGATAAATCCAGCCAGACTAATCAAAATAGCCTGAATGCCCAATAATTCAGAATGTTCATCATGTTGAAACTGAATAGAACGTTGGAATTGACCGAATTCGTCAAATGGCATAAGTATTCAAAGTGATCAGAGTGATAAAACCAACCAGACTAATCAAAATAGCCTGAATGCCCAATAAAACCAGCCAGACAAATGAAAATAGCCTGAATGTCCAATAATTCAGATTGTTCAGCATGTTCAAAGTGAATATGACGTTGAAATTGACCGAATTCGTCAAATGGCATGCATAATCAAAGTGATCAGAGTGATAAAACCAGCCAGACTAATCAAAATAGCCTGAATGCCCAATAATTAAGATTGTTCAGCATGTTCAAAGTGAATATGACGTTGGAATTGAGCGAATTCGTCAATTGGCAAGAATAATCAAAGTGATCAGAGTGATAAAACCAGCCAGACTAATCAAAATAGCCTGAATGCCCAATAATTCAGAATGTTCATCATGTTGAAACTGAATATGACGTTGGAATTGACCGAATTCGTCAAATGACAAGAATAATCAAAGTGATCAGAGTGATAAAACCAGCCAGGCAAATGAAAATAGCCTGAATGTCCAATAATTCACATTGTTCAGCATGTTCAAAGTGAATATGACGTTGGAATTGACCGAATTCGTCAATTGGCAAGAATAATCAAAGTGATCAGAGTGATAAAACCAGCCAGACTAATCAAAATAGCCTGAATGCCCAATAATTCAGAATGTTCATCATGTTGAAACTGAATATGACGTTGGAATTGACCGAATTCGTCAAATGACAAGAATAATCAAAGTGATCAGAGTGATAAAACCAGCCAGGCAAATGAAAATAGCCTGAATGTCCAATAATTCACATTGTTCAGCATGTTCAAAGTGAATATGACGTTGGAATTGACCGAATTCGTCAATTGGCAAGAATAATCAAAGTGATCAGAGTGATAAAACCAGCCAGACTAATCAAAATAGCCTGAATGCCCAATAATTCAGAATGTTCATCATGTTGAAACTGATGAACATTCCAACGTCATATTCACTTTGAACATGCTGAACAATCTGAATTATTGGACATTCAGACTATTTTGATTTGTCTGGTTGGTTTTATCACTCTGATCAATTTGATTACGCATGCCATTTGGCGAATTCGGTCAATTCTAACATCATGTTCACTTTGAACATGCTGAACAATCTGAATTATTGGACATTCAGGCTATTTTGATTTGTCTGGCTGGTTTTATCACTCTGATCACTGTGATTATTCTTGTCATTTGACGAATTCGGTCAATTCCAACGTCATATTCACTTTGAACATGCTGAACAATCTTAATTATTGGACATTCAGGCTATTTTCATTTGTCTGGCTGGTTTTATCAATCTGATCACTTTGATTATTCATGCCATTTGACGAATTCGGTCAATTCCAACGTCATATTCACTTTGAACATGCTGAACAATCTGAATTATTGGACATTCAGGCTATTTTGATTTGTCTGGTTGGTTTTATCACTCTGATCACTTTGATTATTCATGCCATTTGACGAATTCAGTCAATTCCAACGTCATATTCACTTTGAACATGCTGAACAATCTGAATTATTGGACATTCAGGCTATTTTCATTTGTCTGGCTGGTTTTATCACTCTGATCACTTTGATTATTCATGCCATTTGACGAATTCGGTCAATTCCAACGTCATATTCACTTTGAACATGCTGAACAATCTGAATTATTGGACATTCAGGCTATTTTCATTTGTCTGGCTGGTTTTATCACTCTGATCACTTTGATTACGCATGCCATTTGACGAATTCGGTCAATTCTAACGTCATATGCACTTTGAACATGCTGAACAATCTGAATTATTGGACAGTCAGGCTATTTTCATTTGTCTGGCTGGTTGTATCACTCTGATCACTTTGATTATGCATGCCATTTGACGAATTCGGTCAATTCCAACGTCATATTCACTTTGAACATGCTGAACAATCTGAAATATTGGACATTCAGGCTATTTTCATTTGTCTGGCTGGTTTTATCACTCTGATCACTTTGATTACGCATGCCATTTGACGAATTCGGTCAATTCTAACATCATGTTCACTTTGAACATGCTGAACAATCTGAATTATTGGACATTCAGACTATTTTGATTTGTCTGGTTGGTTTTATCACTCTGAGCACTTTGATTACGCATGCCATTTGACGAATTCGGTCAATTCTAACGTCATATTCACTTTGAACATGCTGAACAATCTGAATTATTGGACATTCAGGCTATTTTCATTTGTCTGGCTGGTTTTATCACTCTGATCACTTTGATTATTCTTGCCAATTGACGAATTCGGTCAATTCCAACGTAATATTCACTTTGAACATGCTGAACAATCTGAATTATTGGACATTCAGGCTATTTTCATTTGTCTGGCTGGTTTTATCACTCTGATCACTTTGATTATTCTTGCCAATTGACGAATTCGGTCAATTCCAACGTTATATTCACTTTGAACATGCTGAACAATCTGAATTATTGGACATTCAGACTATTTTGATTTGTCTGGTTGGTTTTATCACTCTGATCACTTTGATTACGCATGCCATTTGACGAATTCGGTCAATTCTAACGTCATATTCACTTTGAACATGCTGAACAATCTGAATTATTGGACAGTCAGGCTATTTTCATTTGTCTGGCTGGTTTTATCACTCTGATCACTTTGATTATGCATGCCATTTGACGAATTCGGTCAATTCCAACGTCATATTCACTTTGAACATGCTGAACAATCTGAATTATTGGACATTCAGGCTATTTTCATATTCATTCAGACTATTTTGATTTGTCTGGTTGGTTTTATCACTCTGATCACTTTGATTATTCTTGTCATTTGACGAATTCGGTCAATTCCAACGTCATATTCACTTTGAACATGCTGAACAATCTTAATTATTGGACATTCAGGCTATTTTCATTTGTCTGGCTGGTTTTATCAATCTGATCACTTTGATTATTCATGCCATTTGACGAATTCGGTCAATTCCAACGTCATATTCACTTTGAACATGCTGAACAATCTGAATTATTGGACATTCAGGCTATTTTGATTTGTCTGGTTGGTTTTATCACTCTGATCACTTTGATTATTCATGCCATTTGACGAATTCAGTCAATTCCAACGTCATATTCACTTTGAACATGCTGAACAATCTGAATTATTGGACATTCAGGCTATTTTCATTTGTCTGGCTGGTTTTATCACTCTGATCACTTTGATTATTCATGCCATTTGACGAATTCGGTCAATTCTAACGTCATATGCATTTTGAACATGCTGAACAATCTGAATTATTGGACAGTCAGGCTATTTTCATTTGTCTGGCTGGTTGTATCACTCTGATCACTTTGATTATGCATGCCATTTGACGAATTCGGTCAAGTCCAACGTCATATTCACTTTGAACATGCTGAACAATCTGAAATATTGGACATTCAGGCTATTTTCATTTGTCTGGCTGGTTTTATCACTCTGATCACTTTGATTACGCATGCCATTTGACGAATTCGGTCAATTCTAACATCATGTTCACTTTGAACATGCTGAACAATCTGAATTATTGGACATTCAGACTATTTTGATTTGTCTGGTTGGTTTTATCACTCTGAGCACTTTGATTACGCATGCCATTTGACGAATTCGGTCAATTCTAACGTCATATTCACTTTGAACATGCTGAACAATCTGAGTTATTGGACATTCAGGCTATTTTCATTTGTCTGGCTGGTTTTATCACTCTGATCACTTTGATTACGCATGCCATTTGACGAATTCGGTCAATTCTAACATCATGTTCACTTTGAACATGCTGAACAATCTGAATTATTGGACATTCAGGCTATTTTCATTTGTCTGGCTGGTTTTATCACTCTGATCACTTTGATTATTCTTGTCATTTGACGAATTCGGTCAATTCCAACGTCATATTCACTTTGAACATGCTGAACAATCTGAATTATTGGACATTCAGGCTATTTTCATTTGTCTGGCTGGTTTTATCACTCTGTTCACTTTGATTATTCTTGTCATTTGACGAATTCGGTCAATTCCAACGTCATATTCACTGTGAACATGCTGAACAATCTGAATTATTGGACATTCAGGCTATTTTGATTTGTCTGGTTGGTTTTATCACTCTGATCACTTTGATTACGCATGCCATTTGACGAATTCGGTCAATTCTAACGTCATATTCACTTTGAACATGCTGAACAATCTGAATTATTGGACAGTCAGGCTATTTTCATTTGTCTGGCTGGTTTTATCACTCTGATCACTTATATTATGCATGCCATTTGACGAATTCGGTCAATTCCAACGTCATATTCACTTTAAACATGCTGAACAATCTGAATTATTGGACATTCAGGCTATTTTCATTTGTCTGGCTGGTTTTATCACTCTGATCACTTTGATTATTCTTGTCATTTGACGAATTCGGTCAATTCCAACGTCATATTCACTTTGAACAATCTGAATTATTGGACATTCAGGCTATTGTCATTTGTCTGGCTGGTTTTATCACTCTGTTCACTTTGATTATTCTTGTCATTTGACGAATTCGGTCAATTCCAACGTCATATTCACTTTGAACATGCTGAACAATCTGAATTATTGGACATTCAGGCTATTTTGATTTGTCTGGTTGGTTTTATCACTCTGATGACTGTGATTATTCTTGCCATTTGATGAATTCGGTCAATTCCAACGTTGTATTGACTTTTAACATGCTGAACAATCTGAATTATTGGACATGCAGGCTATTTTAATTTTTCTGGCTGGTTTTATCACTCTGATCACTTTGATTATTCTTGCCAATTGACGAATTCGGTCAATTCCAACGTCATATTCACTTTGAACATGCTGAACAATCTGAATTATTGGACATTCAGACTATTTTGATTTGTCTGGTTGGTTTTATCACTCTGAGCACTTTGATTATTCTTGTCATTTGACGAATTCGGTCAATTCCAACGTCATATTCACTTTGAACATGCTGAACAATCTGAATTATTGGACATTCAGTCTATTTTCATTTGTCTGGCTGGTTTTATCACTCTGATCACTTTGATTATGCATGCCATTTGACGAATTCGGTCAATTCCAACGTCATATTCACTTTGAACATGCTGAACAATCTGAATTATTGGACATTCAGGCTATTTTCATTTGTCTGGCTGGTTTTATGAATCTGATCACTTTGATTATTCATGCCATTTGACGAATTCGGTCAATTCCAACGTCATATTCACTTTGAACATGCTGAACAATCTGAATTATTGGACATTCAGGCTATTTTCATTTGTCTGGCTGGTTTTATCACTCTGATCACTTTGATTATTCATGCCATTTGACGAATTCGGTCAATTCCAACGTCATATTCACTTTGAACATGCTGAACAATCTGAATTATTGGACATTCAGGCTATTTTCATTTGTCTGGCTGGTTTTATCACTCTGATCACTTTGATTATGCATGCCATTTGACGAATTCGGTCAATTCCAACGTCATATTCACTTTGAACATGCTGAACAATCTGAATTATTGGACATTCAGGCTATTTTCATTTTTCTGGCTGGTTTTATCAATCTGATCACTTTGATTATTCATGCCATTTGACGAATTCGGTCAATTCCAACGTCATATTCACTTTGAACATGCTGAACAATCTGAATTATTGGACATTCAGGCTATTTTCATTTGTCTGGCTGGTTTTATCACTCTGATCACTTTGATTATTCATGCCATTTGACGAATTCGGTCAATTCCAACGTCATATTCACTTTGAACATGCTGAACAATCTGAATTATTGGACTTTCAGGCTATTTTCATTTGTCTGGCTGGTTTTATCACTCTGATCACTTTGATTATTCATGCCATTTGACGAATTCGGTCAATTCCAACGTCATATTTACTTTGAACATGCTGAACAATCTGAATTATTGGACATTCAGACTATTTTAATTTGTCTGGTTGGTTTTATCACTCTGATCACTTTGATTACGCATGCCATTTGACGAATTCGGTCAATTCTAAAGTCATATTCACTTTGAACATGCTGAACAATCTGAATTATTGGACAGTCAGGCTATTTTCATTTGTCTGGCTGGTTTTATCACTCTGATCACTTTGATTATTCTTGTCATTTGACGAATTCGGTCAATTCCAACGTCATATTCACTTTGAACATGTTGAACAATCTGAATTATTGGACATTCAGATTATTTTGATTTGTCTGGTTGGTTTTATCACTCTGATCACTTTGATTACGCATGCCATTTGACGAATTCGGTCAATTCTAACATCATGTTCACTTTGAACATGCTGAACAATCTGAATTATTGGACATTCAGGCTATTTTCATTTGTCTGGCTGGTTTTATCACTCTGATCACTTTGATTATTCTTGTCATTTGACGAATTCGGTCAATTCCAACGTCATATTCACTTTGAACATGCTGATCAATCTTAATTATTGGACATTCAGGCTATTTTCATTTGTCTGGCTGGTTTTATCACTCTGATTACTTTGATTATTCGTGCCAATTGACGAATTCGGTCAATTCCAACGTCATATTCACTTTGAACATGCTGAACAATCTGAATTATTGGACATTCAGACTATTTTGATTTGTCTGGTTGGTTTTATCACTCTGAGCACTTTGATTACGCATGCCATTTGACGAATTCGGTCAATTCTAATGTCATATTCACTTTGAACATGCTGAACAATCTGAATTATTGGACATTCAGGCTATTTTCATTTGTCTGGCTGGTTTTATCACTCTGATCACATTGATTATTCATGCCATTTTACGAATTCGGTCTATTCCAACGTCATATTCACTTTGAACATGCTGAACAATCTGAATTATTGGACATTCAGACTATTTTGATTTGTCTGGTTGGTTTATCACTCTGATCACTTTTATTACGCATGCCATTTGACAAATTCGGTCAATTCTAACGTCATATTCACTTAGAACATGCTGAACAATCTGAATTATTGGACATTCAGGCTATTTTCATTTGTCTAGCTGGTTTTATCACTCTGATCACTTTGATTATTCATGCCATTTGAAGAATTCGGTCTATTCCAACGTCATATTCACTTTGAACATGCTGAACAATCTGAATTATTGGACATTCAGGCTATTTTCGTTTGTCTGGCTGGTTTTATGACCCTGATCACTTTGATTATTCTTGTCATTTGACGAATTCGGTCAATTCCAACGTCATATTCACTTTGAACATGCTGAACAATCTGAATTATTGGACATTCAGGCTATTTTCATTTGTCTGGCTGGTTTTATCGCTCTGATCACTTTGATTATGCATGCCATTTGACGAATTCGGTCAATTCCAACGTCATATTCACTTTGAACAATCTGAATTATTGGACATTCAGGCTATTTTCATTTGTCTAGCTGGTTTTATCACTCTGATCACTTTGATTATTCATGCCATTTGACGAATTCGGTCTATTCCAACGTCATATTCACTTTGAACATGCTGAACAATCTGAATTATTGGACATTCAGGCTATTTTCATTTGTCTGGCTGGTTTTATCAGCCTGATTACTTTGATTATTCTTGTCATTTGACGAATTCGGTCAATTCCAACGTCATATTCACTTTGAACATGCTGAACAATCTGAATTATTGGACATTCAGGCTATTTTCATTTGTCTGGCTGGTTTTATCACTCTGATCACTTTGATTATGCATGCCATTTGACGAATTCGGTCAATTCCAACGTCATATTCACTTTGAACGTGCTGAACAATCTGAAATTTTGGACATTCAGGCTATTTTCATTTGTCTGGCTGGTTTTATCACTCTGATCACTTTGATTATTCTTGTCATTTGACGAATTCGGTCAATTCCAACGTCATATTCACTTTGAACATGCTGAACAATCTGAATTATTGGACATTCAGGCTATTTTCATTTGTCTGGCTGGTTTTATCAATCTTATCACTTTGATTACTCATGCCATTTGACGAATTCGGTCAATTCCAACGTCATATTCACTTTGAACATGCTGAACAATCTGAATTATTGGACATTCAGGCTATTTTCATTTGTCTGGCTGGTTTTATCACTCAGATCACTTTGATTATTCATGCCATTTGACGAATTCGGTCAATTCCAACGTCATATTTGAACATGCTGAACAATCTGAATAATTGGACATTCAGGCTATTTTCATTTGTCTGGCTGGTTTTATCACTCTGATCACTTTGATTATTCATGGCATTTGACGAATTCGGTCTATTCCAACGTCATATTCACTTTGAACATGCTGAACAATCTGAATTATTGGACAGTCAGGCCATTTTCATTTGTCTGGCTAGTTTTATCACTCTGATCACTTTGATTATTCATGCCATTTGACGAATTCGGTCTATTCCAACGTCATATTCACTTTGAACATGCTGAACAATCTGAATTATTGGACATTCAGGCTATTTTCATTTGTCTCGCTGGTTTTATCACCCTGATCACTTTGATTATTCTTGTCATTTGACGAATTCGGTCAATTCCAACGTCATATTCACTTTGAACATGCTGAACAATCTGAATTATTATCACTAGTTTTAGTTTTATCACTCTGATCACTTTGATTATTCATGCCATTTGACGAATTCGGTCTATTCCAACGTCATATTCACTTTGAACATGCTGAACAATCTGAATTATTGGACATTCAGGCTATTTTCATTTGTCTCGCTGGTTTTATCACCCTGATCACTTTGATTATTCTTGTCATTTGACGAATTCGGTCAATTCCAACGTCATATTCACTTTGAACATGCTGAACAATCTGAATTATTGGACATTCAGGCTATTTTCATTTGCCTGGCTGGTTTTATCACTCTGATCACTTTGATTATTCTTGTCATTTGACGAATTCGGTCAATTCCAACGTCATATTCACTTTGAACATGCTGAACAATCTGAATTATTGGACATTCAGGCTATTTTCATTTGTCTGGCTGGTTTTATCACCCTGATCACTTTGATTATTCTTGTCATTTGACGAATTCGGTCAATTCCAACGTCATATTCACTTTGAACATGCTGAACAATCTGAATTATTGGACATTCAGGCTATTTTCATTTGTCTGGCTGGTTTTATCACTCTGATCACTTTGATTATTCTTGCCATTTGACGAATTCGGTCAATTCCAACGTCATATTCACTTTGAACATGCTGAACAATCTGAATTATTGGACATTCAGGCTATTTTCATTTGTCTGGCTGGTTTTATCACTCTGATCACTTTGATTATTCTTGCCAATTGACGAATTCGGTCAATTCCAATGCCATATTCACTTTGAACATGCTGAACAATCTGAATTATTGGACATTCAGACTATTTTGACTTGTCTGGTTGGTTTTATCACTCTGATCACTTTTATTACGCATGCCATTTGACGAATTCGGTCAATTCTAACGTCATATTCACTTTGAACATGCTGAACAATCTGAATTATTGGGCACATTCAGGCACCCTGATCACTTTGATTATTCTTGTCATTTGACGAATTCGGTCAATTCCAACGTCATATTCACTTTGAACATGCTGAACAATCTGAATTATTGGACATTCAGGCTATTTTCATTTGTCTGGCTGGTTTTATCACCCTGATCACTTTGATTATTCTTGTCATTTGACGAATTCGGTCAATTCCAACGTCATATTCACTTTGAACATGCTGAACAATCTTAATTATTGGACATTCAGGCTATTTTCATTTGTCTGGCTGGTTTTATCACCCTGATCACTTTGATTATTCTTGTCATTTGACGAATTCGGTCAATTCCAACGTCATATTCACTTTGAAAATGCTGAACAATCTGAATTATTGGACATTCAGGCTATTTTCATTTGTCTGGCTGGTTTTACCACTCTGATCACTTTGATTATTCATGCCATTTGACGAATTCGGTCTATTCCAACGTCATATTCACTTTGAACATGCTGAACAATCTGAATTATTGGACATTCAGGCTATTTTCATTTGTCTGGCTGGTTTTATCACCCTGATCACTTTGATTATTCTTGTCATTTGACGAATTCGGTCAATTCCAACGTCATATTCACTTTGAACATGCTGAACAATCTGAATTATTGGACATTCAGGCTATTTTCATTTGTCTGGCTGGTTTTATCACCCTGATCACTTTGATTATTCTTGTCATTTGACGAATTCGGTCAATTCCAACGTCATATTCACTTTGAACATGCTGAACAATCTTAATTATTGGACATTCAGGCTATTTTCATTTGTCTGGCTGGTTTTATCACCCTGATCACTTTGATTATTCTTGTCATTTGACGAATTCGGTCAATTCCAACGTCATATTCACTTTGAAAATGCTGAACAATCTGAATTATTGGACATTCAGGCTATTTTCATTTGTCTGGCTGGTTTTATCACCCTGATCACTTTGATTATTCTTGTCATTTGACGAATTCGGTCAATTCCAACGTCATATTCACTTTGAACATGCTGAACAATCTGAATTATTGGACATTCAGGCTATTTTGATTTGTCTGGTTGGTTTTATCACTCTGATCACTTTGATTATTCTTGCCATTTGACGAATTCGGTCAATTCCAACGTTGTATTGACTTTTATCATGCTGAACAATCTGAATTATTGGACATGCAGGCTATTTTAATTTGTCTGGCTGGTTTTATCACTCTGATCACTTTGATTATTCTTGCCAATTGACGAATTCGGTCAATTCCAACGCCATATTCACTTTGAACATGCTCAACAATCTGAATTATTGGACATTCAGACTATTTTGATTTGTCTGGTTGGTTTTATCACTGTGAGCACTTTGATTACGCATGCCATTTGACGAATTCGGTCAATTCCAACGTCATATTCACTTTGAACATGCTGAGCAATTTGTCTGGTTGGTTTTATCACTCTGATCACTTCGATTATTCTTGCCATTTGACGAATTCGGTCAATTCCAACGTCATATTCACTTTGAACATGCTGAACAATCTGAATTATTGGACATTCAGGCTATTTTCATTTGTCTGGCTGGTTTTATCACTCTGATCACTTTGATTATGCATGCCATTTGACGAATTCGGTCAATTCTAACGTCATATTCACTTTGAACATGCTGAACAATCTGAATTATTGGACATTCAGGCTATTTTCATTTGTCTGGCTGGTTTTATCACTCTGATCACTTTGATTATTCATGCCATTTGACGAATTCGGTCAATTCCAACGTCTGAATTATTGGACATTCAGGCTATTTTCATTTGTCTGGCTGGTTTTATCACTCTGATCACTTTGATTATTCTTGTCATTTGACGAATTCGGTCAATTCCAACGTCATATTCACTTTGAACATGCTGAACAATCTGAATTATTGGACATTCAGGCTATTTTGATTTGTCTGGTTGGTTTTATCACGCTGATCACATTGATTATTCTTGCCATTTGACGAATTCGGTCAATTCCAACGTTGTATTGACTTTTAACATGCTGAACAATCTGAATTATTGGACATGCAGGCTATTTTAATTTGTCTGGCTGGTTTTATCAATCTGATCACTTTGATTATTCTTGCCAATTGACGAATTCGGTCAATTCCAACGTCATATTCACTTTGAACATGCTCAACAATCTGAATTATTGGACATTCAGACTATTTTGATTTGTCTGGTTGGTTTTATCACTCTGATCACTTTTATTACGCATGCCATTTGACGAATTCGGTCAATTCTAACGTCATATTCACTTTGAACATGCTGAACAATCTGAATTATTGGACATTCAGGCTATTTTCATTTGTCTGGCTGGTTTTATCACTATGATCACTTTGATTATTCATGCCATTTGACGAATTCTGTCTATTCCAACGTCATACTCACTTTGAACATGCTGAACAATCTGAATTATTGGACATTCAGGCTATTTTCATTTGTCTGGCTGGTTTTATCACCCTGATCACTTTGATTATTCTTGTCATTTGACGAATTCGGTCAATTCCAACGTCATATTCACTTTGAACATGCTGAACAATCTGAATTATTGGACATTCAGGCTATTTTCATTTGTCTGGCTGGTTTTATCACTCTGATCACTTTGATTATTCATGCCATTTGACGAATTCGGTCTATTCCAACGTCATATTCACTTTGAACATGCTGAACAATCTGAATTATTGGACATTCAGACTATTTTGATTTGTCTGGTTGGTTTTATCACTCTGATCACTTTTATTACGCATGCCATTTGACGAATTCGGTCAATTCTAACGTCATATTCACTTTGAACATGCTGAACAATCTGAATTATTGGACATTCAGGCTATTTTCATTTGTCTGGCTGGTTTTATCACTCTGATCACTTTGATTATTCATGCCATTTGACGAATTCGGTCTATTCCAACGTCATATTCACTTTGAACGTGCTGAACAATCTGAATTATTGGACATTCAGGCTATTTTCATTTGTCTGGCTGGTTTTATCACCCTGATCACTTTGATTATTCTTGTCATTTGACGAATTCGGTCAATTCCAACGTCATATTCACTTTGAACATGCTGAACAATCTGAATTATTGGACATTCAGGCTATTTTCATTTGTCTGGCTGGTTTTATCACTCTGATCACTTTGATTATTCTTGTCATTTGACGAATTCGGTCAATTCCAACGTCATATTCACTTTGAACATGCTGAACAATCTGAATTATTGGACATTCAGGCTATTTTGATTTGTCTGGTTGGTTTTATCACTCTGATCACATTGATTATTCTTGCCATTTGACGAATTCGGTCAATTCTAACGTCATATTCACTTTGAACATGCTGAACAATCTGAATTATTGGACATTCAGGCTATTTTCATTTGTCTGGCTGGTTTTATCACTCTGATCACTTTGATTATTCATGCCATTTGACGAATTCGGTCTATTCCAACGTCATATTCACTTTGAACATGCTGAACAATCTGAATTATTGGACATTCAGACTATTTTGATTTGTCTGGTTGGTTTTATCACTCTGATCACTTTTATTACGCATGCCATTTGACGAATTCGGTCAATTCTAACGTCATATTCACTTTGAACATGCTGAACAATCTGAATTATTGGACATTCAGGCTATTTTCATTTGTCTGGCTGGTTTTATCACTACGATCACTTTGATTATTCATGCCATTTGACGAATTCTGTCTATTCCAATGTCATACTCACTTTGAACATGCTGAACAATCTGAATTATTGGACATTCAGGCTATTTTCATTTGTCTGGCTGGTTTTATCACCCTGATCACTTTGATTATTCTTGTCATTTGACGAATTCGGTCAATTCCAACGTCATATTCACTTTGAACATGCTGAACAATCTGAATTATTGGACATTCAGGCTATTTTCATTTGTCTGGCTGGTTTTATCACTCTGATCACTTTGATTATTCTTGTCATTTGACGAATTCGGTCAATTCCAACGTCATATTCACTTTGAACATGCTGAACAATCTGAATTATTGGACATTCAGGCTACTTTGATTTGTCTGGTTGGTTTTATCACTCTGATCACTTTGATTATTCTTGCCATTTGACGAATTCGGTCAATTCCAACGTTGTATTGACTTTTAACATGCTGAACAATCTGAATTATTGGATATTCAGACTATTTTCATTTGTCTGGCTGATTTTATCACTCTGATCACTTTGATTATTCTTGTCATTTGACGAATTCGGTCAATTCCAACGTCATATTCACTTTGAACATGCTGAACAATCTGAATTATTGGACATTCAGGCTATTTTCATTTGTCTGGCTGCTTTTATCACTCTGATCACTTTGATTATTCTTGTCATTTGACGAATTCGGTCAATTCCAACGTTCTATTCAGTTTCAACATGATGAACATTCTGAATTATTGGGCATTCAGGCTATTTTGATTAGTCTGGCTGGTTTTATCACTCTGATCACTTGGAATAATCTTGCCATTTGACGAATTCGGTCAATTCCAACGTTCTGTTCAGTTTCAACATGATGAACATTCTGAATTATTGGGCATTCAGGCTATTTTGATTAGTCTGGCTGGTTTTATCACTCTGATCACTTTGAATACTCTTACCATTTGACGAATTCGGTCAATTCCAACGTTCTGTTCAGTTTCAACATGATGAACATTCTGAATTATTGGGCATTCATGCTATTTTGATTAGTCTGGCTGGTTTTATTACTCTGATCACTTTGAATACTCTTGCCATTTGACGAATTCGGTCAATTCCAACGTTCTATTCAGTTTCAAAATGATGAACATTCTGAATTAGTGGGCATTCAGGCTATTTTGATTAGTCTGGCTGGTTTTATCACTCTGATCACTTTGATTATTCTTGTCATTTGACGAATTCGGTCAATTCCAACGTCATATTCACTTTGAACATGCTGAACAATCTTAATTATTGGACATTCAGGCTATTTTGATTAGTCTGGCTGGTTTTATCACTCTGATCACTTTGATTATTCTTGCCATTTGACGAATTCGGTCAATACCAACGTCATATTCACTTTGAACATGCTGAACAATCTGAATTATTGGACATTCAGACTATTTTGATTTGTCTGGTTGGTTTTATCACTTTGATTATTAATGCCATTTGACGAATTCGGTCAATTCTAACGTCATATTCAGTTTCAACATGATGAACATTCTGAATTAGTGGGCATTCAGGCTATTTTGATTAGTCTGGCTGTTTTATCACTCTGATCACTTTGATTATTCTTGCCATTTGACGAATTCGGTCAATTCCAACGTTCTGTTCAGTTTCAACATGATGAACATTCTGAATTATTGGGCATTCATGCAATTTTGATTAGTCTGGCTGGTTTTATCACTCTGATCACTTTGATTATTCTTGCCAATTGACGAATTCGGTCAATTCCAACGTCATATTCACTTTGAACATGCTGAACAATCTGAATTATTGGACATTCAGGCTATTTTCATTTGTCTGGCTGGTTTTATCACTCTGATCACTTTGATTATTCTTGTCAATTGACGAATTCGGTCAATTCCAACGTTCTGTTCAGTTTCAACATGATGAACATTCTGAATTATTGGGCATTCAGGCTATTTTAATTAGTCTGGCTGGTTTTATCACTCTGATCACTTTGAATACTCTTACCATTTGACGAATTCGGTCAATTCCAACGTTCTGTTCAGTTTCAACATGATGAACATTCTGAATTATTGGGCATTCATGCTATTTTGATTAGTCTGGCTGGTTTTATTACTCTGATCACTTTGAATACTCTTGCCATTTGACGAATTCGGTCAATTCCAACGTTCTATTCAGTTTCAAAATGATGAACATTCTGAATTAGTGGGCATTCAGGCTATTTTGATTAGTCTGGCTGGTTTTATCACTCTGATCACTTTGATTATTCTTGTCATTTGACGAATTCGGTCAATTCCAACGTCATATTCACTTTGAACATGCTGAACAATCTTAATTATTGGACATTCAGGCTATTTTGATTAGTCTGGCTGGTTTTATCACTCTGATCACTTTGATTATTCTTGCCATTTGACGAATTCGGTCAATACCAACGTCATATTCACTTTGAACATGCTGAACAATCTGAATTATTGGACATTCAGACTATTTTGATTTGTCTGGTTGGTTTTATCACTTTGATTATTAATGCCATTTGACGAATTCGGTCAATTCTAACGTCATATTCAGTTTCAACATGATGAACATTCTGAATTAGTGGGCATTCAGGCTATTTTGATTAGTCTGGCTGTTTTATCACTCTGATCACTTTGATTATTCTTGCCATTTGACGAATTCGGTCAATTCCAACGTTCTGTTCAGTTTCAACATGATGAACATTCTGAATTATTGGGCATTCATGCAATTTTGATTAGTCTGGCTGGTTTTATCACTCTGATCACTTTGATTATTCTTGCCAATTGACGAATTCGGTCAATTCCAACGTCATATTCACTTTGAACATGCTGAACAATCTGAATTATTGGACATTCAGACTATTTTGATTTGCCTGGTTGGTTTTATCACTCTGAGCACTTTGATTACGCATGCCATTTGACGAATTCGGTCAATTCTAACGTCATATTCACTTTGAACATGCTGAACAATCTGAATTATTGGACATTCAGGCTATTTTCATTTGTCTGGCTGGTTTTATCACTCTGATCACTTTGATTATTCATGCCATTTCACGAATTCTGTCTATTCCAACGTCATATTCACTTTGAACATGCTGAACAATCTGAATTATTGGACATTCAGGCTATTTTCATTTGTCTGGCTGGTTTTATCACCCTGATCACTTTGATTATTCTTGTCATTTGACGAATTCGGTCAATTCCAACGTCATATTCACTTTGAACATGCTGAACAATCTGAATTATTGGACATTCAGGCTATTTTCATTTGTCTGGCTGGTTTTATCACTCTGATCACTTTGATTATTCTTGTCATTTGACGAATTCGGTCAATTCCAACGTCATATTCACTTTGAACATGCTGAACAATCTGAATTATGAATTCAGGCTACTTTGATTTGTCTGGTTGGTTTTATCACTCTGATCACTTTGATTATTCTTGCCATTTGACGAATTCGGTCAATTCCAACGTTGTAGTGACTTTTAACATGCTGAACAATCTGAATTATTGGACATTCAGGCTATTTTCATTTGTCTGGCTGATTTTATCACTCTGATCACTTTGATTATTCTTGTCATTTGACGAATTCGGTCAATTCCAACGTCATATTTACTTTGAACATGCTGAACAATCTTAATTATTGGACATTCAGGCAATTTTGATTAGTCTGGATAGTTTTATCACTCTGATCACTTTGATTATTCTTGCCATTTGACGAATTCGGTCAATTCCAACATTCTGAATTATTGGGAATTCATGCAATTTTGATTAGTCTGGCTGGTTTTATCACTCTGATCACTTTGATTATTCTTGCCAATTGACGAATTCGGTCAATTCCAACGTCATATTCACTTTGAACATGCTGAACAATCTGAATTATTGGACATTCAGACTATTTTGATTTGTCTGGTTGGTTTTATCACTCTGAGCACTTTGATTACGCATGCCATTTGACGAATTCGGTCAATTCCAACGTCATATTCACTTTGAACATGCTGAACAATCTGAATTATTGGACATTCAGGCTATTTTCATTTGTCTGGCTGGTTTTATCACCCTGATCACTTTGATTATTCTTGTCATTTGACGAATTCGGTCAATTCCAACGTCATATTCACTTTGAACATGCTGAACAATCTGAATTATTGGACATTCAGGCTATTTTCATTTGTCTGGCTGGTTTTATCACTCTGATCACTTTGATTATTCTTGTCATTTGACGAATTCGGTCAATTCCAACGTCATATTCACTTTGAACATGCTGAACAATCTGAATTATGAATTCATGCTATTTTGATTAGTCTGGCTGGTTTTATTACTCTGATCACTTTGAATACTCTTGCCATTTGACGAATTCGGTCAATTCCAACGTTCTATTCAGTTTCAAAATGATGAACATTCTGAATTAGTGGGCATTCAGGCTATTTTCATTTGTCTGGCTGGTTTTATCACTCTGATCACTTTGATTATTCTTGTCATTTGACGAATTCGGTCAATTCCAACGTCATATTCACTTTGAACATGCTGAACAATCTTAATTATTGGACATTCAGGCAATTTTGATTAGTCTGGCTAGTTTTATCACTCTGATCTCTTTGATTATTCTTGCCATTTGACGAATTCGGTCAATTCCAACGTTCTGTTCAGTTTCAACATGATGAACATTCTGAATTATTGGGCATTCATGCAATTTTGATTAGTCTGGCTGGTTTTATCACTCTGATCACTTTGATTATTCTTGCCAATTGACGAATTCGGTCAATTCCAACGTCATATTCACTTTGAACATGCTGAACAATCTGAATTATTGGACATTCAGGCAATTTTGATTAGTCTGGCTAGTTTTATCACTCTGATCACTTTGATTATTCTTGCCAATTGACGAATTCGGTCAATTCCAACGTCATATTCACTTTGAACATGCTGAACAATCTGAATTATTGGACATTCAGACTATTTTGATTTGTCTGGTTGGTTTTATCACTCTGAGCACTTTGATTACGCATGCCATTTGACGAATTCGGTCAATTCTAACGTCATATTCACTTTGAACATGCTGAACAATCTGAATTATTGGACATTCAGGCTATTTTCATTTGTCTGGCTGGTTTTATCACTCTGATCACTTTGATTATTCATGCCATTTCACGAATTCTGTCTATTCCAACGTCATATTCACTTTGAACATGCTGAACAATCTGAATTATTGGACATTCAGGCTATTTTCATTTGTCTGGCTGGTTTTATCACCCTGATCACTTTGATTATTCTTGTCATTTGACGAATTCGGTCAATTCCAACGTCATATTCACTTTGAACATGCTGAACAATCTGAATTATTGGACATTCAGGCTATTTTCATTTGTCTGGCTGGTTTTATCACTCTGATCACTTTGATTATTCTTGTCATTTGACGAATTCGGTCAATTCCAACGTCATATTCACTTTGAACATGCTGAACAATCTGAATTATGAATTCAGGCTACTTTGATTTGTCTGGTTGGTTTTATCACTCTGATCACTTTGATTATTCTTGCCATTTGACGAATTCGGTCAATTCCAACGTTGTATTGACTTTTAACATGCTGAACAATCTGAATTATTGGACATTCAGGCTATTTTCATTTGTCTGGCTGATTTTATCACTCTGATCACTTTGATTATTCTTGTCATTTGACGAATTCGGTCAATTCCAACGTCATATTCACTTTGAACATGCTGAACAATCTGAATTATTGGACATTCAGGCTATTTTCATTTGTCTGGCTGGTTTTATCACTCTGATCACTTTGGTTATTCTTGTCATTTGACGAATTCGGTCAATTCCAACGTTCTATTCAGTTTCAACATGATGAACATTCTGAATTATTGGGCATTCATGCTATTTTGATTAGTCTGGCTGGTTTTATTACTCTGATCACTTTGAATACTCTTGCCATTTGACGAATTCGGTCAATTCCAACGTTCTATTCAGTTTCAAAATGATGAACATTCTGAATTAGTGGGCATTCAGGCTATTTTGATTAGTCTGGCTGGTTTTATCACTCTGATCACTTTGATTATTCTTGTCATTTGACGAATTTGGTCAATTCCAACGTCATATTCACTTTGAACATGCTGAACAATCTTAATTATTGGACATTCAGGCAATTTTGATTAGTCTGGCTAGTTTTATCACTCTGATCACTTTGATTATTCTTGCCAATTGACGAATTCGGTCAATTCCAACGTCATATTCACTTTGAACATGCTGAACAATCTGAATTATTGGACATTCAGACTATTTTGATTTGTCTGGTTGGTTTTATCACTCTGAGCACTTTGATTACGCATGCCATTTGACGAATTCGGTCAATTCTAACGTCATATTCACTTTGAACATGCTGAACAATCTGAATTATTGGACATTCAGGCTATTTTCATTTGTCTGGCTGGTTTTATCACTCTGATCACTTTGATTATTCATGCCATTTCACGAATTCTGTCTATTCCAACGTCATATTCACTTTGAACATGCTGAACAATCTGAATTATTGGACATTCAGGCTATTTTCATTTGTCTGGCTGGTTTTATCACCCTGATCACTTTGATTATTCTTGTCATTTGACGAATTCGGTCAATTCCAACGTCATATTCACTTTGAACATGCTGAACAATCTGAATTATTGGACATTCAGGCTATTTTCATTTGTCTGGCTGGTTTTATCACTCTGATCACTTTGATTATTCTTGTCATTTGACGAATTCGGTCAATTCCAACGTCATATTCACTTTGAACATGCTGAACAATCTGAATTATGAATTCAGGCTACTTTGATTTGTCTGGTTGGTTTTATCACTCTGATCACTTTGATTATTCTTGCCATTTGACGAATTCGGTCAATTCCAACGTTGTATTGACTTTTAACATGCTGAACAATCTGAATTATTGGACATTCAGGCTATTTTCATTTGTCTGGCTGATTTTATCACTCTGATCACTTTGATTATTCTTGTCATTTGACGAATTCGGTCAATTCCAACGTCATATTCACTTTGAACATGCTGAACAATCTGAATTATTGGACATTCAGGCTATTTTCATTTGTCTGGCTGGTTTTATCACTCTGATCACTTTGGTTATTCTTGTCATTTGACGAATTCGGTCAATTCCAACGTTCTATTCAGTTTCAACATGATGAACATTCTGAATTATTGGGCATTCATGCTATTTTGATTAGTCTGGCTGGTTTTATTACTCTGATCACTTTGAATACTCTTGCCATTTGACGAATTCGGTCAATTCCAACGTTCTATTCAGTTTCAAAATGATGAACATTCTGAATTAGTGGGCATTCAGGCTATTTTGATTAATCTGGCTGGTTTTATCACTCTGATCACTTTGATTATTCTTGTCATTTGACGAATTCGGTCAATTCCAACGTCATATTCACTTTGAACATGCTGAACAATCTTAATTATTGGACATTCAGGCAATTTTCATTAGTCTGGCTAGTTTTATCACTCTGATCACTTTGATTATTCTTGCCATTTGACGAATTCGGTCAATTCCAACGTTCTGTTCAGTTTCAACATGCTGAACAATCTGAATTATTGGACATTCAGGCTATTTTCATTTGTCTGGCTGGTTTTATCACTCTGATCACTTTGATTATTCTTGTCATTTGACGAATTCGGTCAATTCCAACGTCATATTCACTTTGAACATGCTGAACAATCTGAATTATGAATTCAGGCTACTTTGATTTGTCTGGTTGGTTTTATCACTCTGATCACTTTGATTATTCTTGCCATTTGACGAATTCGGTCAATTCCAACGTTGTATTGACTTTTAACATGCTGAACAATCTGAATTATTGGACATTCAGGCTATTTTCATTTGTCTGGCTGATTTTATCACTCTGATCACTTTGATTATTCTTGTCATTTGACGAATTCGGTCAATTCCAACGTCATATTCACTTTGAACATGCTGAACAATCTGAATTATTGGACATTCAGGCTATTTTCATTTGTCTGGCTGGTTTTATCACTCTGATCACTTTGGTTATTCTTGTCATTTGACGAATTCGGTCAATTCCAACGTTCTATTCAGTTTCAACATGATGAACATTCTGAATTATTGGGCATTCATGCTATTTTGATTAGTCTGGCTGGTTTTATTACTCTGATCACTTTGAATACTCTTGCCATTTGACGAATTCGGTCAATTCCAACGTTCTATTCAGTTTCAAAATGATGAACATTCTGAATTAGTGGGCATTCAGGCTATTTTGATTAATCTGGCTGGTTTTATCACTCTGATCACTTTGATTATTCTTGTCATTTGACGAATTCGGTCAATTCCAACGTCATATTCACTTTGAACATGCTGAACAATCTTAATTATTGGACATTCAGGCAATTTTCATTAGTCTGGCTAGTTTTATCACTCTGATCACTTTGATTATTCTTGCCATTTGACGAATTCGGTCAATTCCAACGTTCTGTTCAGTTTCAACATGATGAACATTCTGAATTATTGGGCATTCATGCAATTTTGATTAGTCTGGCTGGTTTTATCACTCTGATCACTTTGATTATTCTTGCCAATTGACGAATTCGGTCAATTCCAACGTCATATTCACTTTGAACATGCTGAACAATCTGAATTATTGGACATTCAGACTATTTTGATTTGTCTGGTTGGTTTTATCACTCTGAGCACTTTGATTACGCATGCCATTTGACGAATTCGGTCAATTCTAACGTCATATTCACTTTGAACATGCTGAACAATCTGAATTATTGGACATTCAGGCTATTTTCATTTGTCTGGCTGGTTTTATCACTCTGATCACTTTGATTATTCATGCCATTTCACGAATTCTGTCTATTCCAACGTCATATTCACTTTGAACATGCTGAACAATCTGAATTATTGGACATTCAGGCTATTTTCATTTGTCTGGCTGGTTTTATCACCCTGATCACTTTGATTATTCTTGTCATTTGACGAATTCGGTCAATTCCAACGTCATATTCACTTTGAACATGCTGAACAATCTGAATTATTGGACATTCAGGCTATTTTCAATTGTCTGGCTGGTTTTATCACTCTGATCACTTTGATTATTCTTGACATTTGACGAATTCGGTCAATTCCAACGTCATATTCACTTTGAACATGCTGAACAATCTGAATTATGAATTCAGGCTACTTTGATTTGTCTGGTTGGTTTTATCACTCTGATCACTTTAATTATTCTTGCCATTTGACGAATTCGGTCAATTCCAACGTTGTATTGACTTTTAACATGCTGAACAATCTGAATTATTGGACATTCAGGCTATTTTCATTTGTCTGGCTGATTTTATCACTCTGATCACTTTGATTATTCTTGTCATTTGACGAATTCGGTCAATTCCAACGTCATATTCACTTTGAACATGCTGAACAATCTGAATTATTGGACATTCAGGCTATTTTCATTTGTCTGGCTGGTTTTATCACTCTGATCACTTTGGTTATTCTTGTCATTTGACGAATTCGGTCAATTCCAACGTTCTATTCAGTTTCAACATGATGAACATTCTGAATTATTGGGCATTCATGCTATTTTGATTAGTCTGGCTGGTTTTATTACTCTGATCACTTTGAATACTCTTGCCATTTGACGAATTCGGTCAATTCCAACGTTCTATTCAGTTTCAAAATGATGAACATTCTGAATTAGTGGGCATTCAGGCTATTTTGATTAGTCTGGCTGGTTTTATCACTCTGATCACTTTGATTATTCTTGTCATTTGACGAATTCGGTCAATTCCAACGTCATATTCACTTTGAACATGCTGAACAATCTTAATTATTGGACATTCAGGCAATTTTGATTAGTCTGGCTAGTTTTATCACTCTGATCACTTTGATTATTCTTGCCATTTGACGAATTCGGTCAATTCCAACGTTCTGTTCAGTTTCAACATGATGAACATTCTGAATTATTGGGCATTCATGCAATTTTGATTAGTCTGGCTGGTTTTATCACTCTGATCACTTTGAATACTCTTGCCATTTGACGAATTCGGTCAATTCCAACGTTCTATTCAGTTTCAACATGATGAACATTCTGAATTATTGGGCATTCAGGCTATTTTGATTAGTCTGGCTGGTTTTATCACTCTGATCACTTTGATTATTCATGCCATTTGACGAATTCGGTCTATTCCAACGTCATATTCACTTTGAACATGCTGAACAATCTGAATTATTGGACATTCAGGCTATTTTCATTTGTCTGGCTGGTTTTATCACCCTGATCACTTTGATTATTCTTGTCATTTGACGAATTCGGTCAATTCCAACGTCATATTCACTTTAAACATGCTGAACAATCTGAATTATTGGACATTCAGGCTATTTTCATTTGTCTGGCTGGTTTTATCACCCTGATCACTTTGATTATTCTTATCATTTGACGAATTCGGTCAATTCCAACGTCATATTCACTTTGAACATGCTGAACAATCTTAATTATTGGACATTCAGGCTATTTTCATTTGTCTGGCTGGTTTTATCACCCTGATCACTTTGATTATTCTTGTCATTTGACGAATTCGGTCAATTCCAACGTCATATTCACTTTGAAAATGCTGAACAATCTGAATTATTGGACATTCAGGCTATTTCATTTGTCTGGCTGGTTTTACCACTCTGATCACTTTGATTATTCTTGTCATTTGACGAATTCGGTCAATTCCAACGTCATATTCACTTTGAACATGCTGAACAATCTGAATTATTGGACATTCAGGCTATTTTGATTTGTCTGGTTGGTTTTATCACTCTGATCACTTTGATTATTCTTGCCATTTGACGAATTCGGTCAATTCCAACGTTGTATTGACTTTTATCATGCTGAACAATCTGAATTATTGGGCATGCAGGCTATTTTAATTTGTCTGGCTGGTTTTATCACTCTGATCACTTTGATTATTCTTGCCAATTGACGAATTCGGTCAATTCCAACGTCATATTCACTTTGAACATGCTCAACAATCTGAATTATTGGACATTCAGACTATTTTGATTTGTCTGGTTGGTTTTATCACTCTGATCACTTTTATTACGCATGCCATTTGACGAATTCGGTCAATTCTAACGTCATATTCACTTTGAACATGCTGAACAATCTGAATTATTGGGCATTCAGGCTATTTTGATTAGTCTGGCTGGTTTTATCACTCTGATCACTTTGAATACTCTTGCCATTTGACGAATTCGGTCAATTCCAACGTTCTATTCAGTTTCAACATGATGATTATTCTGAATTATTGGGCATTCAGCCTATTTTGATTAGTCGGGCTGGTTTTATCACTCTGATCACTTTGATTATTCTTGTCATTTGACGAATTCGGTCAATTCCAACGTCATATTCACTTTGATCATGCTGAACAATCTTAATTATTGGACATTCAGGCTATTTTCATTTGTCTGCCTGGTTTTTCACTCTGATCACTTTGATTATTCTTGTCATTTGACGAATTCGGTCAATTCCAATGTTCTATTCAGTTTCAACATGATGAACATTCTTAATTATTGGACATTCAGGCTATTTTGATTCGTGTGGCTGGTTTTCTCAATCTGAGCACTTTGATTATTCTTGCCAATTGACGAATTCGGTCAATTCCAACGTCATATTCACTTTGAACATGCTGAACAATCTTAATTATTGGACATTCAGGCTATTTTCATTTGTCTGGCTGGTTTTATCACTCTGATCACTTTGATTATGCATGCCAGTTGACGAATTCGGTCAATTCTAACGTCATATTCAGTTTCAACAGGATGAACATTCTGAATTAGTGGGCATTCAGGCTATTTTGATTAGTCTGGCTGGTTGTATCACTCTGATCACTTTGATTATTCTTGCCATTTGACGAATTCGGTCAATTCCAACGTTCTGTTCAGTTTCAACATGATGAACATTCTGAATTATTGGGCATTCATGCAATTTTGATTAGTCTGGCTGGTTTTATCACGCTGATCACTTTGAATACTCTTGCCATTTGACGAATTCGGTCAATTCCAACGTTCTATTCAGTTTCAACATGATGAACATTCTGAATTATTGGGCATTCAGGCTATTTTGATTAGTCTGGCTGGTTTTATCACTCTGATCACTTTGATTATTCTTGTCATTTGACGAATTCGGTCAATTCCAACGTCATATTCACTTTGAACATGCTGAACAATCTGAATTATTGGACATTCAGGCTATTTTCATTTGTCTGGCTGGTTTTATCACTCTGATCACTTTGATTATTCATGCCATTTGACGAATTCGGTCTATTCCAACGTCATATTCACTTTGAACATGCTGAACAATCTGAATTATTGGACATTCAGACTATTTTGATTTGTCTGGTTGGTTTTATCACTCTGATCACTTTTATTACACATGCCATTTGACGAATTCGGTCAATTCTAACGTCATATTCACTTTGAACATGCTGAACAATCTGAATTATTGGGCATTCAGGCTATTTTGATTAGTCTGGCTGGTTTTATCACTCTGATCACTTTGAATACTCTTGCCATTTGACGAATTCGGTCAATTCCAACGTTCTATTCAGTTTCAACATGATGATTATTCTGAATTATTGGGCATTCAGCCTATTTTGATTAGTCTGGCTGGTTTTATCACTCTGATCACTTTCATTATTCTTGTCATTTGACGAATTCGGTCAATTCCAACGTCATATTCACTTTGATCATGCTGAACAATCTTAATTATTGGACATTCAGGCTATTTTCATTTGTCTGCCTGGTTTTATCACTCTGATCACTTTGATTATTCTTGTCATTTGACGAATTCGGTCAATTCCAATGTCATATTCAGTTTCAACATGATGAACATTCTTAATTATTGGACATTCAGGCTATTTTCATTTGTCTGCCTGGTTTTATCACTCTGATCACTTTGATTATTCTTGTCATTTGACGAATTCGGTCAATTCCAACGTCATATTCACTTTGAACATGCTGAACAATCTTAATTATTGGACATTCAGGCTATTTTGATTAGTCTGGCTGGTTTTATCACTCTGATCACTTTGATTATGCATGCCAGTTGACGAATTCGGTCAATTCTAACGTCATATTCAGTTTCAACAGGATGAACATTCTGAATTAGTGGGCATTCAGGCTATTTTGATTAGTCTGGCTGGTTGTATCACTCTGATCACTTTGATTATTCTTGCCATTTGACGAATTCGGTCAATTCCAACGTCATATTCACTTTGAACATGCTGAACAATCTTAATTATTGGACATTCAGTCTATTTTCATTTGTCTGGCTGGTTTTATCACTCTGATCACTTTGATTATTCTTGTCATTTGACGAATTCGGTCAATTCCAGCGTCATATTCACTTTGAACATGCTGAACAATCTGAATTATTGGACATTCAGGCTATTTTCATTTGTCTGGCTGGTTTTATCACTCTGATCACTTTGATTATTCTTGCCATTTGACGAATTCGGTCAATTCCAACGTCATATTCACTTTGAACATGCTGAACAATCTGAATTATTTGACATTCAGACTACTTTGATTTGTCTGGTTGGTTTTATCACACTGATCACTTTGATTATTCTTGCCATTTGACGAATTCGGTCAATTCCAACGTCATATTCACTTTGATCATGCTGAACAATCTTAATTATTGGACATTCAGGCTATTTTCATTTGTCTGCCTGGTTTTTCACTCTGATCACTTTGATTATTCTTGTCATTTGACGAATTCGGTCAATTCCAATGTTCTATTCAGTTTCAACATGATGAACATTCTTAATTATTGGACATTCAGGCTATTTTGATTCGTGTGGCTGGTTTTCTCAATCTGAGCACTTTGATTATTCTTGCCAATTGACGAATTCGGTCAATTCCAACGTCATATTCACTTTGAACATGCTGAACAATCTTAATTATTGGACATTCAGGCTATTTTCATTTGTCTGGCTGGTTTTATCACTCTGATCACTTTGATTATGCATGCCAGTTGACGAATTCGGTCAATTCTAACGTCATATTCAGTTTCAACAGGATGAACATTCTGAATTAGTGGGCATTCAGGCTATTTTGATTAGTCTGGCTGGTTGTATCACTCTGATCACTTTGATTATTCTTGCCATTTGACGAATTCGGTCAATTCCAACGTTCTGTTCAGTTTCAACATGATGAACATTCTGAATTATTGGGCATTCATGCAATTTTGATTAGTCTGGCTGGTTTTATCACGCTGATCACTTTGAATACTCTTGCCATTTGACGAATTCGGTCAATTCCAACGTTCTATTCAGTTTCAACATGATGAACATTCTGAATTATTGGGCATTCAGGCTATTTTGATTAGTCTGGCTGGTTTTATCACTCTGATCACTTTGATTATTCTTGTCATTTGACGAATTCGGTCAATTCCAACGTCATATTCACTTTGAACATGCTGAACAATCTGAATTATTGGACATTCAGGCTATTTTCATTTGTCTGGCTGGTTTTATCACTCTGATCACTTTGATTATTCATGCCATTTGACGAATTCGGTCTATTCCAACGTCATATTCACTTTGAACATGCTGAACAATCTGAATTATTGGACATTCAGACTATTTTGATTTGTCTGGTTGGTTTTATCACTCTGATCACTTTTATTACACATGCCATTTGACGAATTCGGTCAATTCTAACGTCATATTCACTTTGAACATGCTGAACAATCTGAATTATTGGGCATTCAGGCTATTTTGATTAGTCTGGCTGGTTTTATCACTCTGATCACTTTGAATACTCTTGCCATTTGACGAATTCGGTCAATTCCAACGTTCTATTCAGTTTCAACATGATGATTATTCTGAATTATTGGGCATTCAGCCTATTTTGATTAGTCTGGCTGGTTTTATCACTCTGATCACTTTCATTATTCTTGTCATTTGACGAATTCGGTCAATTCCAACGTCATATTCACTTTGATCATGCTGAACAATCTTAATTATTGGACATTCAGGCTATTTTCATTTGTCTGCCTGGTTTTATCACTCTGATCACTTTGATTATTCTTGTCATTTGACGAATTCGGTCAATTCCAATGTCATATTCAGTTTCAACATGATGAACATTCTTAATTATTGGACATTCAGGCTATTTTCATTTGTCTGCCTGGTTTTATCACTCTGATCACTTTGATTATTCTTGTCATTTGACGAATTCGGTCAATTCCAACGTCATATTCACTTTGAACATGCTGAACAATCTTAATTATTGGACATTCAGGCTATTTTGATTAGTCTGGCTGGTTTTATCACTCTGATCACTTTGATTATTCTTGCCATTTGACGAATTCGGTCAATTCCAACGTCATATTCACTTTGAACATGCTGAACAATCTTAATTATTGGACATTCAGTCTATTTTCATTTGTCTGGCTGGTTTTATCACTCTGATCACTTTGATTATTCTTGTCATTTGACGAATTCGGTCAATTCCAGCGTCATATTCACTTTGAACATGCTGAACAATCTGAATTATTGGACATTCAGGCTATTTTCATTTGTCTGGCTGGTTTTATCACTCTGATCACTTTGATTATTCTTGCCATTTGACGAATTCGGTCAATTCCAACGTCATATTCACTTTGAACATGCTGAACAATCTGAATTATTTGACATTCAGACTACTTTGATTTGTCTGGTTGGTTTTATCACACTGATCACTTTGATTATTCTTGCCATTTGACGAATTCGGTCAATTCCAACGTTATATTCACTTTGAACATGCTGAACAATCTGAATTATTGGACATTCAGACTATTTTGATTTGTCTGGTTGGTTTTATCACTCTGATCACTTTGATTACGCATGCCATTTGACGAATTCGGTCAATTCTAACGTTGTATTGACTTTTAACATGCTGAACAATCTGAATTATTGGACATTCAGGCTATTTTCATTTGTCTGGCTTGTTTTATCACTCTGATCACTTTGATTATTCTTGTCATTTGACGAATTCGGTCAATTCCAACGTCATATTCACTTTGAACATGCTGAACAATCTGAATTATTGGACATTCAGGCTATTTTCATTTGTCTGGCTGGTTTTATCACTCTGATCACTTTGATTATTCATGCCATGTGACGAATTCGGTCAATTCCAACGTCATATTCACTTTGAACCTGCTGAACAATCTGAATTATTGGACATTCAGACTACTTTGATTTGTCTGGTTGGTTTTATCACACTGATCACTTTGATTATTCTTGCCATTTGACGAATTCGGTCAATTCCAACGTTGTATTGACTTTTAACATGCTGAACAATCTGAATTATTGGACATTCAGGCTATTTTCATTTGTCTGGCTGGTTTTATCACTCTGATCACTTTGATTATTCTTGTCATTTGACGAATTCGGTCAATTCCAACGTCATATTCACTTTGAACATGCTGAACAATCTGAATTATTGGACATTCAGGCTATTTTCATTTGTCTGGCTGGTTTTATCACTCCGATCACTTTGATTATTCATGCCATGTGACGAATTCGGTCAATTCCAACGTCATATTCACTTTGAACATGCTGAACAATCGGAATTATTGGACATTCAGACTACTTTGATTTGTCTGGTTGGTTTTATCACACTGATCACTTTGATTATTCTTGCCATTTGACGAATTCGGTCAATTCCAACGTTGTATTGACTTTTAACATGCTGAACAATCTGAATTATTGGACATTCAGGCTATTTTCATTTGTCTGGCTGGTTTTATCACTCTGATCATTTTGATTATTCATGCCATTTGACGAATTCGGTCAATTCCAACGTCATATTCACTTTGAACATGCTGAACAATCTGAATTATTGGACATTCAGGCTATTTTCATTTGTCTGGCTGGTTTTATCACTCTGATCACTTTGATTATTCATGCCATGTGACGAATTCGGTCAATTCCAACGTCATATTCACTTTGAACATGCTGAACAATCTGAATTATTGGACATTCAGGCTATTTTCATTTGTCTGGCTGGTTTTATCACTCTGATCACTTTGATTATTCTTGTC
This sequence comes from Hydrotaea cyrtoneurina, assembly GCA_958296145.1. Lineage (NCBI taxonomy): Eukaryota > Metazoa > Arthropoda > Insecta > Diptera > Muscidae > Hydrotaea > Hydrotaea cyrtoneurina. The sequence continues at coordinate 81,572,598 of OY282513.1, forward strand.
ATTTGACGAATTCGGTCAATTCGAACGTCATATTCACTTTGAACATGCTGAACAATCTTAATTATTGGACATTCAGGCTATTTTCATTTGTCTGGCTGGTTTTATCACTCTGATCACTTTGATTACGCATGCCATTTGACGAATTCTGTCAATTCTAACGTCATATTCACTTTGAACATGCTGAACAATCTGGATTATTGGACATTCAGGCTATTTTCATTTGTCTGGCTGGTTTTATCACTCTGATCACTATGATTATTCTTGTCATTTGACGAATTCGGTCAATTCGAACGTCATATTCACTTTGAACATGCTGAACAATCTTAATTATTGGACATTCAGGTTATTTTCATTTGTCTGGCTGGTTTTATCACTCTGATCACTTTGATTATTCTTGTCATTTGACGAATTCGGTTAATTCCAACGTCATATACACTTTGAACATGCTGAACAATATGAATTATTGGACATTCAGACTATTTTGATTTGTCTGGTTGGTTTTATCACTCTGATCACTTTGATTATGCATGGCATTTGACGAATTCGGTCAATTCTAACGTCATATTCACTTTGAACATGCTGAACAATCTAAATTATTGGACATTCAGGCTATTTTCATTTGTCTGGCTGGTTTTATCACTTTGATTATTCTTGTCATTTGACGAATTCGGTCAATTCGAACGTCATATTCACTTTGAACATGCTGAACAATCTTAATTATTGGACATTCAGGCTATTTTTTAATTGGTCTGGCTGGTTTTATCACTTTGATTATTCTTGTCATTTGACGAATTCGGTCAATTCCAACATCATATTCACTTTGAACATGCTGAACAATCTGAATTATTGGACATTCAGGCTATTTTCATTTGTCTGGCTGGTTTTATCACTCTGACCACTTTGATTAATCATGCCATTTGACGAATTCTGTCAATTCCAACGTCATATTCACTTTGAACATGCTGAACAATCTGAATTATTGGACATTCAGACTATTTTGATTTGTCTGGTTGGTTTTATCACTCTGATCACTTTGATTACGCATGCCATTTGACGAATTCGGTCAATTCTAACGTCATATTCACTTTGAACATGCTGAACAATCTGAATTATTGGACATTCAGGCTATGTTCATTTGTCTGGCTAATTTTATCACTTTGATTATTCATGAATTATTGGACATGCAGGCTATTTTAATTTGTCTGGCTGGTTTTATCACTTTGATTATTCATGCCATTTGACGAATTCGGTCAATTCCAACGTCATATTCACTTTGAACATGCTGAACAATCTGAATTATTGGACATGCAGGCTATTTTAATTTGTCTGGCTGGTTTTATCACTCTGATCACTTTGATTATTCTTGTCATTTGACGAATTCGGTCAATTCCAACGTCATATTCACTTTGAACATGCTGAACAATATGAATTATTGGACATTCAGGCTATTTTCATTTGTCTGGCTGGTTTTATCACTCTGATCACTTTGATTATTCTTGCCAATTGACGAATTCGGTCAATTCCAACGTCATATTCACTTTGAACATGCTGAACAATCTGAATTATTGGACATTCAGACTATTTTGATTTGTCTGGTTGGTTTTATCACTCTGATCACTTTGATTACGCATGCCATTTGACGAATTCGGTCAATTCTAACGTCATATTCACTTTGAACATGCTGAACAATCTGAATTATTGGACATTCAGGCTATGTTCATTTGTCTGGCTGGTTTTATCACTTTGATTATTCATGAATTATTGGACATGCAGGCTATTTTAATTTGTCTGGCTGGTTTTATCACTCTGATCACTTTGATTATTCATGCCATTTGACGAATTCGGTCAATTCCAACGTCATATTCACTTTGAACATGCTGAACAATCTGAATTATTGGACATCCAGGCTATTTTAATTTGTCTGGCTGGTTTTATCACTCTGATCACTTTGATTATTCATGCCATTTGACGAATTCGGTCAATTCCAACGTCATATTCACTTTGAACATGCTGAACAATCTTAATTATTGGACATTCAGTCTATTTTGATTAGTCTGGCTGGTTTTATCACTCTGATCACTTTGAATACTCTTGCCATTTGACGAATTCGGTCAATTCCAATGTTCTGTTCAGTTTCAACATGATGAACATTCTGAATTATTGGGCATTCATGCTATTTTGATTAGTCTGGCTGGTTTTATCACTCTGATCACTTTGAATACTCTTGCCATTTGACGAATTCGGTCAATTCCAACGTTCTATTCAGTTTCAACATGATGAACATTGTGAATTATTGGGCATTCATGCTATTTTGATTAGTGTGGCTGGTTTTATCACTCTGATCACTTTGAATACTCTTGCCATTTGACGAATTCGGTCAATTCCAACGTTCTATTCAGTTTCAACATGATGAACATTCTGAATTATTGGGCATTCAGGCTATTTTGATTAGTCTGGCTGGTTTTATCACTCTGATCACTTTGATTATTCTTGCCATTTGACGAATTCGGTCAATTCCAACGTTCTATTCAGTTTCAACATGATGAACATTCTGAATTATTGGGCATTCAGGCTATTTTCATTTGTCTGGCTGGTTTTATCACTCTGATCACTTTGATTATTCTTGTCATTTGACGAATTCGGTCAATTCCAACGTCATATTCACTTTGAACATGCTGAACAATCTGAATTATTGGACATTCAGACTATTTTGATTTGTCTGGTTGGTTTTATCACTCTGATCACTTTGATTATGCATGCCATTTGACGAATTCGGTCAATTCCAACGTCATATTCACTTTGAACATGCTGAACAATCTGAATTATTGGACATTCAGGCTATTTTCATTTGTCTGGCTGATTTTATCACTCTGATCACTTTGATTATTCTTGCCATTTGACGAATTCGGTCAATTCCAACGTCATATTCACTTTGAACATGCTGAACAATCTGAATTATTGGACATTCAGACTACTTTGATTTGTCTGGTTGGTTTTATCACACTGATCACTTTGATTATTCTTGCCATTTGACGAATTCGGTCAATTCCAACGTTGTATTGACTTTTAACATGCTGAACAATCTGAATTATTGGACATTCAGGCTATTTTCATTTGTCTGGCTGGTTTTATCACTCTGATCACTTTGATTATTCTTGTCATTTGACGAATTCGGTCAATTCCAACGTCATATTCACTTTGAACATGCTGAACAATCTGAATTATTGGACATTCAGGCTATTTTCATTTGTCTGGCTGGTTTTATCACTCTGATCATTTTGATTATTCATACCATTTGACGAATTCGGTCAATTCCAACGTCACATTCACTTTGAACATGCTGAACAATCTGAATTATTGGACATTCAGGCTATTTTCATTTGTCTGGCTGGTTTTATCACTCTGATCACTTTGATTATTCATGCCATTTGACGAATTCAGTCAATTCCAACGTCATATTCACTTTGAACATGCTGAACAATCTGAATTATTGGACATTCAGGCTATTTTAATTTCTCTGGCTGGTTTTATCACTCTGATCACTTTGATTATTCTTGTCATTTGACGAATTCGATCAATTCGAACGTCATATTCACTTTGAACATGCTGAACAATCTTAATTATTGGACATTCAGGATATTTTCATTTGTCTGGCTGGTTTTATCACTCTGATCACTTTGATTACGCATGCCATTTGACGAATTCGGTCAATTCTAACATCATATTCACTTTGAACATGCTGAACAATCTGAATTATTGGACATTCAGGCTATTTTCATTTGTCTGGCTGGTTTTATCACTCTGATCACTTTGATTATTCTTGTCATTTGACGAATTCGGTCAATTCGAACGTCATATTCACTTTGAACATGCTGAACAATCTTAATTATTGGACATTCAGGCTATTTTCATTTGTCTGGCTGGTTTTATCACTCTGATCACTTTGATTATTCTTGTCATTTGACGAATTCGGTCAATTCGAACGTCATATTCACTTTGAACATGCGAACAATCTTAATTATTGGACATTCAGGTTATTTTCATTTGTCTGGCTGGTTTTATCACTCTGATCACTCTGATCACTTTGATTATTCTTGTCATTTGACGAATTCGGTTAATTCCAACGTCATATACACTTTGAACATGCTGAACAATCTGAATTATTGGACATTCAGGCTATTTTCATTTGTCTGGCTGGTTTTATCACTCTGATCACTTTGATTATTCTTGCCATTTGACGAATTCGGTCAATTCCAACGTCATATTCACTTTGAACATGCTGAACAATATGAATTATTGGACATTCAGACTATTTTGATTTGTCTGGTTGGTTTTATCACTCTGATCACTTTGATTATGCATGGCATTTGACGAATTCGGTCAATTCTAACGTCATATTCACTTTGAACATGCTGAACAATCTAAATTATTGGACATTCAGGCTATTTTCATTTGTCTGGCTGGTTTTATCACTTTGATTATTCTTGTCATTTGACGAATTCGGTCAATTCAAACGTCATATTCACTTTGAACATTCTGAACAATCTTAATTATTGGACATTCAAGCTATTTTCATTTGTCTGGCTGGTTTTATCACTCTGATCACTTTGATTATTCTTGTCATTTGACGAATTCGGTCAATTCCAACATCATATTCACTTTGAACATGCGAACAATCTTAATTATTGGACATTCAGGTTATTTTCATTTGTCTGGCTGGTTTTATCACTCTGATCACTCTGATCACTTTGATTATTCTTGTCATTTGACGAATTCGGTTAATTCCAACGTCATATACACTTTGAACATGCTGAACAATCTGAATTATTGGACATTCAGGCTATTTTCATTTGTCTGGCTGGTTTTATCACTCTGATCACTTTGATTATTCTTGCCATTTGACGAATTCGGTCAATTCCAACGTCATATTCACTTTGAACATGCTGAACAATCTGAATTATTGGACATTCAGGCTATTTTCATTTGTCTGGCTGGTTTTATCACTCTGAGCACTTTGATTATTCTTGCCATTTGACGAATTCGGTCAATTCCAACGTCATATTCACTTTGAACATGCTGAACAATCTGAATTATTGGACATTCAGGCTATTTTCATTTGTCTGGCTGGTTTTATCACTCTGATCACTTTGATTATTCTTGCCAATTGACGAATTCGGTCAATTTCAACGTCATATTCACTTTGAACATGCTGAACAATCTGAATTATTGGACATTCAGACTATTTTGATTTGTCTGGTTGGTTTTATCACTCTGATCACTTTGATTACGCAAGCCTTTTGACGAATTCGGTCAATTCTAACGTCATATTCACTTTGAACATGCTGAACAATCTGAATTATTGGACATTCAGGCTATGTTCATTTGTCTGGCTGGTTTTATCACTCTGATCACTTTGATTATTCATGAATTATTGGACATGCAGGCTATTTTAATTTGTCTGGCTGGTTTTATCACTCTGATCACTTTGATTATTCATGCCATTTGACGAATTCGGTCAATTCCAACGTCATATTCACTTTGAACATGCTGAACAATCTTAATTATTGGGCATTCATGCTATTTTGATTAGTGTGGCTGGTTTTATCACTCTGATCACTTTGAATACTCTTGCCATTTGACGAATTCGGTCAATTCCAATGTTCTGTTCAGTTTCAACATGATGAACATTCTGAATTATTGGGCATTCATGCTATTTTGATTAGTCTGGCTGGTTTTATCACTCTGATCACTTTGAATACTCTTGCCATTTGACGAATTCGGTCAATTCCAACGTTCTATTCAGTTTCAACATGATGAACATTCTGAATTATTGGGCATTCATGCTATTTTGATTAGTGTGGCTGGTTTTATCACTCTGATCACTTTGAATACTCTTGCCATTTGACGAATTCGGTCAATTCCAACGTTCTATTCAGTTTCAACATGATGAACATTCTGAATTATTGGGCATTCAGGCTATTTTGATTAGTCTGGCTGGTTTTATCACTCTGATCACTTTGATTATTCTTGCCATTTGACGAATTCGGTCAATTCCAACGTTCTATTCAGTTTCAACATGATGAACATTCTGAATTATTGGGCATTCAGGCTATTTTCATTTGTCTGGCTGGTTTTATCACTCTGATCACTTTGATTATTCTTGTCATTTGACGAATTCGGTCAATTCCAACGTCATATTCACTTTGAACATGCTGAACAATCTGAATTATTGGACATTCAGACTATTTTGATTTGTCTGGTTGGTTTTATCACTCTGATCACTTTGATTATGCATGCCATTTGACGAATTCGGTCAATTCCAACGTCATATTCACTTTGAACATGCTGAACAATCTGAATTATTGGACATTCAGGCTATTTTCATTTGTCTGGCTGATTTTATCACTCTGATCACTTTGATTATTCTTGCCATTTGACGAATTCGGTCAATTCCAACGTCATATTCACTTTGAACACGCTGCACAATCTGAATTATTGGACATTCAGACTACTTTGATTTGTCTGGTTGGTTTTATCACACTGATCACTTTGATTATTCTTGCCATTTGACGAATTCGGTCAATTCCAACGTTGTATTGACTTTGAACATGCTGAACAATCTGAATTATTGGACATTCAGACTATTTTGATTTGTCTGGTTGGTTTTATCACTCTGATCACTTTGATTATGCATGCCATTTGACGAATTCGGTCAATTCCAACGTCATATTCACTTTGAACATGCTGAACAATCTGAATTATTGGACATTCAGGCTATTTTCATTTGTCTGGCTGGTTTTATCACTCTGATCACTTTGATTATTCATGCCATTTGACGAATTCGGTCAATTCCAACGTCATATTCACTTTGAACATGCTGAACAATCTGAATTATTGGACATTCAGGCTATTTTCATTTGTCTGGCTGGTTTTATCACTCTGATCACTTTGATTATTCTTGTCATTTGACGAATTCGATCAATTCGAACGTCATATTCACTTTGAACATGCTGAACAATCTTAATTATTGGACATTCAGGATATTTTCATTTGTCTGGCTGGTTTTATCACTCTGATCACTTTGATTACGCATGCCATTTGACGAATTCGGTCAATTCTAACGTCATATTCACTTTGAACATGCTGAACAATCTGAATTATTCGACATTCAGGCTATTTTCATTTGTCTGGCTGGTTTTATCACTCTGATCACTTTGATTATTCTTGTCATTTGACGAATTCGGTCAATTCGAACGTCATATTCACTTTGAACATGCTGAACAATCTTAATTATTGGACATTCAGGCTATTTTCATTTGTCTGGCTGGTTTTATCACTCTGATCACTTTGATTATTCTTGTCATTTGACGAATTCGGTCAATTCGAACGTCATATTCACTTTGAACATGCGAACAATCTTAATTATTGGACATTCAGGTTATTTTCATTTGTCTGGCTGGTTTTATCACTCTGATCACTTTGATTATTCTTGTCATTTGACGAATTCGGTTAATTCCAACGTCATATACACTTTGAACATGCTGAACAATCTGAATTATTGGACATTCAGGCTATTTTCATTTGTCTGGCTGGTTTTATCACTCTGATCACTTTGATTATTCTTGCCATTTGACGAATTCGGTCAATTCCAACGTCATATTCTCTTTGAACATGCTGAACAATATGAATTATTGGACATTCAGACTATTTTGATTTGTCTGGTTGGTTTTATCACTCTGATCACTTTGATTATGCATGGCATTTGACGAATTCGGTCAATTCTAACGTCATATTCACTTTGAACATGCTGAACAATCTAAATTATTGGATTATCAGGCTATTTTCATTTGTCTGGCTGGTTTTATCACTTTGATTATTCTTGTCATTTGACGAATTCGGTCAATTCAAACGTCATATTCACTTTGAACATGCTGAACAATCTTAATTATTGGACATTCAAGCTATTTTCATTTGTCTGGCTGGTTTTATCACTCTGATCACTTTGATTAATCATATCAGGCTATTTTCATTTGTCTGGCTGGTTTTATCACTTTGATTATTCTTGTCATTTGACGAATTCGGTCAATTCAAACGTCATATTCACTTTGAACATGCTGAACAATCTTAATTATTGGACATTCAAGCTATTTTCATTTGTCTGGCTGGTTTTATCACTCTGATCACTTTGATTAATCATGCCATTTGACGAATTCGGTCAATTCCAACGTCATATTCACTTTGAACATGCTGAACAATCTGAATTATTGGACATTCAGGCTATTTTCATTTGTCTGGCTGGTTTTATCACTCTGATCACTTTGATTATTCATGCCATTTGACGAATTCGGTCAATTCCAACGTCATATTCACTTTGAACATGCTGAACAATCTGAATTATTGGACATTCAGGCTATTTTCATTTGTCTGGCTGGTTTTATCACTCTGATCACTTTGATTATTCTTGTCATTTGACGAATTCGATCAATTCGAACGTCATATTCACTTTGAACATGCTGAACAATCTTAATTATTGGACATTCAGGATATTTTCATTTGTCTGGCTGGTTTTATCACTCTGATCACTTTGATTACGCATGCCATTTGACGAATTCGGTCAATTCTAACGTCATATTCACTTTGAACATGCTGAACAATCTGAATTATTCGACATTCAGGCTATTTTCATTTGTCTGGCTGGTTTTATCACTCTGATCACTTTGATTATTCATGAATTATTGGACATGCAGGCTATTTTAATTTGTCTGGCTGGTTTTATCACTCTGATCACTTTGATTATTCATGCCATTTGACGAATTCGGTCAATTCCAACGTCATATTCACTTTGAACATGCTGAACAATCTGAATTATTGGACATGCAGGCTATTTTAATTTGTCTGGCTGGTTTTATCACTCTGATCACTTTGATTATTCATGCCATTTGACGAATTCGGTCAATTCCAACGTCATATTCACTTTGAACATACTGAACAATCTTAATTATTGGACATTCAGTCTATTTTGATTAGTCTGGCTGGTTTTATCACTCTGATCACTTTGAATACTCTTGCCATTTGACGAATTCGGTCAATTCCAATGTTCTGTTCAGTTTCAACATGATGAACATTCTGAATTATTGGGCATTCATGCTATTTTGATTAGTCTGGCTGGTTTTATCACTCTGATCACTTTGAATACTCTTGCCATTTGACGAATTCGGTCAATTCCAACGTTCTATTCAGTTTCAACATGATGAACATTCTGAATTATTGGGCATTCAGGCTATTTTGATTAGTCTGGCTGGTTTTATCACTCTGATCACTTTGATTATGCATGGCATTTGACGAATTCGGTCAATTCTAACGTCATATTCACTTTGAACATGCTGAACAATCTAAATTATTGGAATTCGGTCAATTCCAACGTCATATTCACTTTGAACATGCTGAACAATCTGAATTATTGGACATTCAGGCTATTTTCATTTGTCTGGCTGGTTTTATCACTCTGATCACTTTGATTATTCTTGCCAATTGACGAATTCGGTCAATTCCAACGTCATATTCACTTTGAACATGCTGAACAATCTGAATTATTGGACATTCAGACTATTTTGATTTGTCTGGTTGGTTTTATCACTCTGATCACTTTGATTACGCAAGACATTTGACGAATTCGGTCAATTCTAACGTCATATTCACTTTGAACATGCTGAACAATCTGAATTATTGGACATTCAGGCTATGTTCATTTGTCTGGCTGGTTTTATCACTCTGATCACTTTGATTATTCATGAATTATTGGACATGCAGGCTATTTTAATTTGTCTGGCTGGTTTTATCACTCTGATCACTTTGATTATTCATGCCATTTGACGAATTCGGTCAATTCCAACGTCATATTCTCTTTGAACATGCTGAACAATCTGAATTATTGGACATGCAGGCTATTTTAATTTGTCTGGCTGGTTTTATCACTCTGATCACTTTGATTATTCATGCCATTTGACGAATTCGGTCAATTCCAACGTCATATTCACTTTGAACATACTGAACAATCTTAATTATTGGACATTCAGTCTATTTTGATTAGTCTGGCTGGTTTTATCACTCTGATCACTTTGAATACTCTTGCCATTTGACGAATTCGGTCAATTCCAATGTTCTGTTCAGTTTCAATATGATGAACATTCTGAATTATTGGGCATTCATGCTATTTTGATTAGTCTGGCTGGTTTTATCACTCTGATCACTTTGAATACTCTTGCCATTTGACGAATTCGGTCAATTCCAACGTTCTATTCAGTTTCAACATGATGAACATTCTGAATTATTGGGCATTCAGGCTATTTTGATTAGTCTGGCTGGTTTTATCACTCTGATCACTTTGATTATGCATGGCATTTGACGAATTCGGTCAATTCTAACGTCATATTCACTTTGAACATGCTGAACAATCTAAATTATTGGAATTCGGTCAATTCCAACGTCATATTCACTTTGAACATGCTGAACAATCTGAATTATTGGACATTCAGGCTATTTTCATTTGTCTGGCTGGTTTTATCACTCTGATCACTTTGATTATTCTTGCCAATTGACGAATTCGGTCAATTCCAACGTCATATTCACTCTGATCACTTTGATTATGCATGGCATTTGACGAATTCGGTCAATTCTAACGTCATATTCACTTTGAACATGCTGAACAATCTAAATTATTGGACATTCAGGCTATTTTCATTTGTCTGGCTGGTTTTATCACTTTGATTATTCTTGTCATTTGACGAATTCGGTCAATTCAAACGTCATATTCACTTTGAACATGCTGAACAATCTTAATTATTGGACATTCAAGCTATTTTCATTTGTCTGGCTGGTTTTATCACTCTGATCACTTTGATTAATCATGCCATTTGACGAATTCGGTCAATTCCAACGTCATATTCACTTTGAACATGCTGAACAATCTGAATTATTGGACATTCAGGCTATTTTCATTAATCTGGCTGGTTTTATCACTCTGATCACTTTGATTATTCTTGCCATTTGACGAATTCGGTCAATTCCAACGTCATATTCACTTTGAACATGCTGAACAATCTGAATTATTGGACATTCAGGCTATTTTCATTTGTCTGGCTGGTTTTATCACTCTGATCACTTTGATTATTCTTGCCAATTGACGAATTCGGTCAATTCCAACGTCATATTCACTTTGAACATGCTGAACAATCTGAATTATTGGACATTCAGACTATTTTGATTTGTCTGGTTGGTTTTATCACTCTGATCACTTTTATTATTCATGCCATTTGACGAATTCGGTCAATTCCAACGTCATATTCACTTTGAACATGCTGAACAATCTGAATTATTGGACATGCAGGCTATTTTAATTTGTCTGGCTGGTTTTATCACTCTGATCACTTTGATTATTCATGCCATTTGACGAATTCGGTCAATTCCAACGTCATATTCACTTTGAACATACTGAACAATCTTAATTATTGGACATTCAGTCTATTTTGATTAGTCTGGCTGGTTTTATCACTCTGATCACTTTGAATACTCTTGCCATTTGACGAATTCGGTCAATTCCAATGTTCTGTTCAGTTTCAACATGATGAACATTCTGAATTATTGGGCATTCATGCTATTTTGATTAGTCTGGCTGGTTTTATCACTCTGATCACTTTGAATACTCTTGCCATTTGACGAATTCGGTCAATTCCAACGTTCTATTCAGTTTCAACATGATGAACATTCTGAATTATTGGGCATTCAGGCTATTTTGATTAGTCTGGCTGGATTTATCACTCTGATCACTTTGATTATGCATGGCATTTGACGAATTCGGTCAATTCTAACGTCATATTCACTTTGAACATGCTGAACAATCTAAATTATTGGAATTCGGTCAATTCCAACGTCATATTCACTTTGAACATGCTGAACAATCTGAATTATTGGACATTCAGGCTATTTTCATTTGTCTGGCTGGTTTTATCACTCTGATCACTTTGATTATTCTTGCCAATTGACGAATTCGGTCAATTCCAACGTCATATTCACTTTGAACATGCTGAACAATCTGAATTATTGGACATTCAGACTATTTTGATTTGTCTGGTTGGTTTTATCACTCTGATCACTTTGATTACGCAAGACATTTGACGAATTCGGTCAATTCTAACGTCATATTCACTTTGAACATGCTGAACAATCTGAATTATTGGACATTCAGGCTATGTTCATTTGTCTGGCTGGTTTTATCACTCTGATCACTTTGATTATTCATGAATTATTGGACATGCAGGCTATTTTAATTTGTCTGGCTGGTTTTATCACTCTGATCACTTTGATTATTCATGCCATTTGACGAATTCGGTCAATTCCAACGTCATATTCTCTTTGAACATGCTGAACAATCTGAATTATTGGACATGCAGGCTATTTTAATTTGTCTGGCTGGTTTTATCACTCTGATCACTTTGATTATTCATGCCATTTGACGAATTCGGTCAATTCCAACGTCATATTCACTTTGAACATACTGAACAATCTTAATTATTGGACATTCAGTCTATTTTGATTAGTCTGGCTGGTTTTATCACTCTGATCACTTTGAATACTCTTGCCATTTGACGAATTCGGTCAATTCCAATGTTCTGTTCAGTTTCAATATGATGAACATTCTGAATTATTGGGCATTCATGCTATTTTGATTAGTCTGGCTGGTTTTATCACTCTGATCACTTTGAATACTCTTGCCATTTGACGAATTCGGTCAATTCCAACGTTCTATTCAGTTTCAACATGATGAACATTCTGAATTATTGGGCATTCAGGCTATTTTGATTAGTCTGGCTGGTTTTATCACTCTGATCACTTTGATTATGCATGGCATTTGACGAATTCGGTCAATTCTAACGTCATATTCACTTTGAACATGCTGAACAATCTAAATTATTGGAATTCGGTCAATTCCAACGTCATATTCACTTTGAACATGCTGAACAATCTGAATTATTGGACATTCAGGCTATTTTCATTTGTCTGGCTGGTTTTATCACTCTGATCACTTTGATTATTCTTGCCAATTGACGAATTCGGTCAATTCCAACGTCATATTCACTTTGAACATGCTGAACAATCTGAATTATTGGACATTCAGACTATTTTGATTTGTCTGGTTGGTTTTATCACTCTGATCACTTTGATTACGCAAGCCATTTGACGAATTCGGTCAATTCTAACGTCATATTCACTTTGAACATGCTGAACAATCTGAATTATTGGACATTCAGGCTATGTTCATTTGTCTGGCTGGTTTTATCACTCTGATCACTTTGATTATTCATGAATTACTGGACATGCAGGCTATTTTAATTTGTCTGGCTGGTTTTATCACTCTGATCACTTTGATTATTCATGCCATTTGACGAATTCGGTCAATTCCAACGTCATATTCACTTTGAACATGCTGAACAATCTGAATTATTGGACATGCAGGCTATTTTAATTTGTCTGGCTGGTTTTATCACTCTGATCACTTTGATTATTCATGCCATTTGACGAATTCGGTCAATTCCAACGTCATATTCACTTTGAACATACTGAACAATCTTAATTATTGGACATTCAGTCTATTTTGATTAGTCTGGCTGGTTTTATCACTCTGATCACTTTGAATACTCTTGCCATTTGACGAATTCGGTCAATTCCAATGTTCTGTTCAGTTTCAATATGATGAACATTCTGAATTATTGGGCATTCATGCTATTTTGATTAGTCTGGCTGGTTTTATCACTCTGATCACTTTGAATACTCTTGCCATTTGACGAATTCGGTCAATTCCAACGTTCTATTCAGTTTCAACATGATGAACATTCTGAATTATTGGGCATTCAGGCTATTTTGATTAGTCTGGCTGGTTTTATCACTCTGATCACTTTGATTATGCATGGCATTTGACGAATTCGGTCAATTCTAACGTCATATTCACTTTGAACATGCTGAACAATCTAAATTATTGGACATTCAGGCTATTTTCATTTGTCTGGCTGGTTTTATCACTCTGATCACTTTGATTATTCTTGCCATTTGACGAATTCGGTCAATTCCAACGTCATATTCACTTTGAACATGCTGAACAATATGAATTATTGGACATTCAGACTATTTTGATTTGTCTGGTTGGTTTTATCACTCTGATCACTTTGATTATGCATGGCATTTGACGAATTCGGTCAATTCTAACGTCATATTCACTGTGAACATGCTGAACAATCTAAATTATTGGACATTCAGGCTATTTTCATTTGTCTGGCTGGTTTTATCACTTTGATTATTCTTGTCATTTGACGAATTCGGTCAATTCAAACGTCATATTCACTTTGAACATGCTGAACAATCTTAATTATTGGACATTCAGGTTATTTTCATTTGTCTGGCTGGTTTTATCACTCTGATCACTTTGATTATTCTTGTCATTTGACGAATTCGGTTAATTCCAACGTCATATACACTTTGAACATGCTGAACAATCTGAATTATTGGACATTCAGGCTATTTTCATTTGTCTGGCTGCTTTTATCACTCTGATCACTTTGATTATTCTTGCCATTTGACGAATTCGGTCAATTCCAACGTCATATTCACTTTGAACATGCTGAACAATATGAATTATTGGACATTCAGACTATTTTGATATGTCTGGTTGGTTTTATCACTCTGATCACTTTGATTATGCATGGCATTTGACGAATTCGGTCAATTCTAACGTCATATTCACTTTGAACATGCTGAACAATCTAAATTATTGGACATTCAGGCTATTTTCATTTGTCTGGCTGGTTTTATCACTTTGATTATCCTTGTCATTTGACGAATTCGGTCAATTTAAACGTCATATTCACTTTGAACGTGCTGAACAATCTTAATTATTGGACATTCAGGCTATTTTCATTTGTCTGGCTGGTTTTATCACTCTGATCACTTTGATTATTCTTGTCATTTGACGAATTCGGTCAATTCCAACATCATATTCACTTTGAACATGCTGAACAATCTGAATTATTGGACATTCAGGCTATTTTCATTTGTCTGGCTGGTTTTATCACTCTGATCACTTTGATTAATCATGCCATTTGACGAATTCGGTCAATTCCAACGTCATATTCACTCTGAACATGCTGAACAATCTGAATTATTGGACATTCAGGCTATTTTCATTTGTCTGGCTGGTTTTATCACTCTGATCACTTTGATTATTCTTGTCATTTGACGAATTCGGTCAATTCCAACGTCATATTCACTTTGAACATGCTGAACAATCTGAATTATTGGACATTCAGGCTATTTTCATTTGTCTGGCTGGTTTTATCACTCTGATCACTTTTATTTTATTTATTTATTTATTTATTAATTACAATACAAAGTCAATTTATATTCTAATTTTGGGTCCAAGGGTAAACCGGGTGACAAAGACCATTTGGCTTGATTTTTGCAGCGACAGACCAAAGCCTCTGGTGGGAATCGAACCCACAACCCCCACGCTGATAGGCAAGCACGCTACCAACTCGCCTACCGGGGCGCTTAAGATGATCACTTTTATTATTCTTGCCAATTGACGAATTCGGTCAATTCCAACGTCATATTCACTTTGAACATGCTGAACAATCTGAATTATTGGACATTCAGACTATTTTGATTTGTCTGGTTGGTTTTATCACTCTGATCACTTTGATTACGCATGCCATTTGACGAATTCGGTCAATTCTAACGTCATATTCACTTTGAACATGCTGAACAATCTGAATTATTGGACATTCAGGCTATGTTCATTTGTCTGGCTGGTTTTATCACTCTGATCACTTTGATTATTCATGAATTATTGGGCATGCAGGCTATTTTAATTTGTCTGGCTGGTTTTATCACTCTGATCACTTTGAATACTCTTGCCATTTGACGAATTCGGTCAATTCCAATGTTCTGTTCAGTTTCAACATGATGAACATTCTGAATTATTGGGCATTCATGCTATTTTGATTAGTCTGGCTGGTTTTATCACTCTGATCTCTTTGAATACTCTTGCCATTTGACGAATTCGGTCAATTCCAACGTTCTATTCAGTTTCAACATGATGAACATTCTGAATTATTGGGCATTCAGGCTATTTTGATTAGTCTGGCTGGTTTTATCACTCTGATCACTTTGATTATTCTTGCCATTTGACGAATTCGGTCAATTCCAACGTTCTATTCAGTTTCAACATGATGAACATTCTGAATCATTGGGCATTCATGCTATTTTGATTAGTCTGGCTGGTTTTATCACTCTGATCACTTTGAATACTCTTGCCATTTGACGAATTCGGTCAATTCCAACGTTCTATTCAGTTTCAACATGATGAACATTCTGAATTATTGGGCATTCATGCTATTTTGATTAGTCTGGCTGGTTTTATCACTCTGATCACTTTGAATACTCTTGCCATTTGACGAATTCGGTCAATTCCAACGTTCTATTCAGTTTCAACATGATGAACATTCTGAATTATTGGGCATTCAGGCTATTTTGATTAGTCTGGCTGGTTTTATCACTCTGATCACTTTGATTATTCTTGCCATTTGACGAATTCGGTCAATTCCAATGTTCTGTTCAGTTTCAACATGATGAACATTCTGAATTATTGGGCATTCATGCTATTTTGATTAGTCTGGCTGGTTTTATCACTCTGATCACTTTGAATACTCTTGCCATTTGACGAATTCGGTCAATTCCAACGTTCTATTCAGTTTCAACATGATGAACATTCTGAATTATTGGGCATTCAGGCTATTTTGATTAGTCTGGCTGGTTTTATCACTCTGATCATTTTGATTATTCTTGCCATTTGACGAATTCGGTCAATTCCAACGTTCTATTCAGTTTCAACATGATGAACATTCTGAATCATTGGGCATTCATGCTATTTTGATTAGTCTGGCTGGTTTTATCACTCTGATCACTTTGAATACTCTTGCCATTTGACGAATTCGGTCAATTCCAACGTTCTATTCAGTTTCAACATGATGAACATTCTGAATTATTGGGCATTCAGGCTATTTTGATTAGTCTGGCTGGTTTTATCACTCTGATCACTTTGATTATTCTTGCCATTTGACGAATTCGGTCAATTCCAACGTTCTATTCAGTTTCAACATGATGAACATTCTGAATCATTGGGCATTCATGCTATTTTGATTAGTCTGGCTGGTTTTATCACTCTGATCACTTTGAATACTCTTGCCATTTGACGAATTCGGTCAATTCCAACGTTCTATTCAGTTTCAACATGAAGAACATTCTGAATTATTGGGCATTCAGACTACTTTGATTTGTCTGGTTGGTTTTATCACTCTGATCACTCTGATTATGCATGTCATTTGACGAATTCGGTCAATTCCAACGTCATATTCACTTTGAACATGCTGAACAATCTGAATTATTGGACATTCAGGCTATTTTCATTTGTCTGGCTGGTTTTATCACTCTGATCAGTTTGATTATTCTTGTCATTTGACGAATTCGGTCAATTCCAACGTCATATTCACTTTGAACATGCTGAACAATCTGAATTATTGGACATTCAGACTATTTTGATTTGTCTGGTTGCTTTTATCACTCTGATCACTTTGATTACGCATGCCATTTGACGAATTCGGTCAATTCTAACGTCATATTCACTTTGAACATGCTGAACAATCTGAATTATTGGACATTCAGGCTATTTTCATTTGTCTGGCTGGTTTTATCACTCTGATCACTTTGATTATTCTTGCCAATTGACGAATTCGGTCAATTCCAACGTCATATTCACTTTGAACATGCTGAACAATCTGAATTATTGGACATTCAGGATATTTTGATTAGTCTGGCTGGTTTTATCACTCTGATCACTTTGATTATTCTTGCCAATTGACGAATTCGGTCAATTCCAACGTCATCTTCACTTTGAACATGCTGCACAATCTGAATTATTGGACATTCAGACTATTTTGATTTGTCTGGTTGGTTTTATCACTCTGATCACTTTGATTACGCATGCCATTTGACGAATCCGGTCAATTCCAACGTCATATTCACTTTGAACATGCTGAACAATCTGAATTATTGGACATTCAGACTATGTTGATTTGTCTGGTTGGTTTTATCACTCTGATCACTTTCATTACGCATGCCATTTGACGAATTCGGTCAATTCTAACGTCATATTCACATTGAACATGCTGAACAATCTGAATTATTGGACATTCAGGCTATTTTCATTTGTCTGGCTGGTTTTATCACTCTGATCACTTTGATTATGCATGCCATTTGACGAATTCGGTCAATTCCAACGTCATATGCACTTTGAACATGCTGAACAATCTGAATTATTGGACATTCAGGCTATTTTCATTTGTCTGGCTGGTTTTATCACTCTGATCACTTTGATTATTCTTGTCATTTGACGAATTCGGTCAATTCTAACGTCATATTCACTTTGAACATGCTGATCAATCTGAATTATTGGACATTCAGACTATTTTGATTTGTCTGGTTGGTTTTATCACTCTGATCACTTTGATTACGCATGCCATTTGACGAATTCGGTCAATTCTAACGTCATATGCACTTTGAACATGCTGAACAATCTGAATTATTGGACATTCAGGCTATTTTCATTTGTCTGGCTGGTTTTATCACTCTGATCACTTTGATTATTCTTGTCATTTGACGAATTCGGTCAATTCTAACGTCATATTCACTTTGAACATGCTGATCAATCTGAATTATTGGACATTCAGACTATTTTGATTTGTCTGGTTGGTTTTATCACTCTGATCACTTTGATTACGCATGCCATTTGACGAATCCGGTCAATTCCAACGTCATATTCACTTTGAACATGCTGAACAATCTGAATTATTGGACATTCAGACTACTTTGATTTGTCTGGTTGGTTTTATCACACTGATCACTTTGATTATTCTTGCCATTTGACGAATTCGGTCAATTCCAACGTTGTATTCACTTTGAACATGCTGAACAATCTGAATTATGGGACATTCAGACTATTTTCATTTGTCTGGCTGTTTTTATCACTCTGATCACTTTGATTACGCATGCCATTTGACGAATTCGGTCAATCCTAACGTCATATTCACTTTGAACATGCTGAACAATCTGAATTATTGGACATTCAGATTATGTTGATTTGTCTGGTTGGTTTTATCACTCTGATCACTTTGATTATGCATGTCATTTGACGAATTCGGTCAATTCCAACGTCATATTCACTTTGAACATGCTGAACAATCTGAATTATTGGACATTCAGGCTATTTTCATTTGTCTGGCTGGTTTTATCACTCTGATCACTTTGATTATTCTTGTCATTTGACGAATTCGGTCAATTCCAACGTCATATTCACTTTGAACATGCTGAACAATCTGAATTATTGGACATTCAGACTATTTTGATTTGTCTGGTTGGTTTTATCACTCTGATCACTTTGATTACGCATGCCATTTGACGAATTCGGTCAATTCTAACGTCATATTCACTTTGAACATGCTGAACAATCTGAATTATTGGACATTCAGGCTATTTTGATTAGTCTGGCTGGTTTTATCACTCTGATCACTTTGATTATTCTTGCCAATTGACGAATTCGGTCAATTCCAACGTCATATTCACTTTGAACATGCTGAACAATCTGAATTATTGGACATTCAGGCTATTTTGATTAGTCTGGCTGGTTTTATCACTATGATCACTTTGATTATTCTTGCCAATTGACGAATTCGGTCAATTCCAACGTCATCTTCACTTTGAACATGCTGAACAATCTGAATTATTGGACATTCAGACTATTTTGATTTGTCTGGTTGGTTTTATCACTCTGATCACTTTGATTACGCATGCCATTTGACGAATCCGGTCAATTCCAACGTCATATTCTCTTTGAACATGCTGAACAATCTGAATTATTGGACATTCAGACTATTTTGATTTGTCTGGTTGGTTTTATCACTCTGATCACTTTGATTACGCATGCCATTTGACGAATTCGGTCAATTCTAACGTCATATTCACTTTGAACATGCTGAACAATCTGAATTATTGGACATTCAGGCTATTTTGATTAGTCTGGCTGGTTTTATCACTCTGATCACTTTGATTATTCTTACCAATTGACGAATTCGGTCAATTCCAACGTCATATTCACTTTGAACATGCTGAACAATCTGAATTATTGGACATTCAGGCTATTTTGATTAGTCTGGCTGGTTTTATCACTCTGATCACTTTGATTATTCTTGCCAATTGACGAATTCGGTCAATTCCAACGTCATATTCACTTTGAACATGCTGAACAATCTGAATTATTGGACATTCCGACTATTTTGATTTGTCTGGTTGGTTTTATCACTCTGATCACTTTGATTACGCATGCCATTTGACGAATCCGGTCAATTCCAACGTCATATTCACTTTGAACATGCTGAACAATCTGAATTATTGGACATTCAGACTACTTTGATTTGTCTGGTTGGTTTTATCACACTGATCACTTTGATTATTCTTGCCATTTGACGAATTCGGTCAATTCCAACGTTGTATTCACTTTGAACATGCTGAACAATCTGAATTATTGGACATTCAGACTATTTTCATTTGTCTGGCTGTTTTTATCACTCCGATCACTTTGATTACGCATGCCATTTGACGAATTCGGTCAATTCCAACGTCATATTCACTTTGAACATGCTGAACAATCTGAATTATTGGACATTCAGACTATTTTGATTTGTCTGGTTGGTTTTATCACTCTGATCACTTTGATTATGCATGTCATTTGACGAATTCGGTCAATTCCAACGTCATATTCACTTTGAACATGCTGAACAATCTGAATTATTGGACATTCAGGCTATTTTCATTTGTCTGGCTGGTTTTATCACTCTGATCACTTTGGTTATTCTTGTCATTTGACGAATTCGGTCAATTCCAACGTCATATTCACTTTGAACATGCTGAACAATCTGAATTATTGGACATTCAGGCTATTTTCATTTGTCTGGCTGGTTTTATCACTCTGATCACTTTGGTTATTCTTGTCATTTGACGAATTCGGTCAATTCCAACGTCATATTCACTTTGAACATGCTGAACAATCTGAATTATTGTACATTCAGACTATTTTGATTTGTCTGGTTGGTTTTATCACTCTGATCACTTTGATTACGCATGCCATTTGACGAATTCGGTCAATTCTAACGTCATATTCACTTTGAACATGCTGAACAATCTGAATTATTGGACATTCAGGCTATTTTCATTTGTCTGGCTGGTTTTATCACTCTGATCACTTTGATTATTCTTGCCAATTGACGAATTCGGTCAATTCCAACGTCATATTCACTTTGAACATGCTGAACAATCTGAATTATTGGACATTCAGACTATTTTGATTTGTCTGGTTGGTTTTATCACTCTGATCACTTTGATTATGCATGTCATTTGACGAATTCGGTCAATTCCAACGTCATATTCACTTTGAACATGCTGAACAATCTGAATTATTGGACATTCAGACTATTTTGATTTGTCTGGTTGGTTTTATCACTCTGATCACTTTGATTACGCATGCCATTTGACGAATTCGGTCAATTCTAACGTCATATTCACTTTGAACATGCTGAACAATCTGAATTATTGGACATTCAGGCTATTTTCATTTGTCTGGCTGGTTTTATCACTCTGATCACTTTGATTATTCTTGCCAATTGACGAATTCGGTCAATTCCAACGTCATATTCACTTTGAACATGCTGAACAATCTGAATTATTGGACATTCAGACTATTTTGATTTGTCTGGTTGGTTTTATCACTCTGATCACTTTGATTATGCATGTCATTTGACGAATTCGGTCAATTCCAACGTCATATTCACTTTGAACATGCTGAACAATCTGAATTATTGGACATTCAGGCTATTTTAATTTGTCTGGCTGATTTTATCACTCTGATCACTTTGATTATTCTTGTTATTTGACGAATTCGGTCAATTTCAACGTCATATTCACATTGAACATGCTGAACAATCTGAATTATTGGACATTCAGACTATTTTGATTTGTCTGGTTGGTTTTATCACTCTGATCACTTTGATTACGCATGCCATTTGACGAATTCGGTCAATTCCAACGTCATATTCACTTTGAACATGCTGAACAATCTGAATTATTGGACATTCAGGCTATTTTCATTTGTCTGGCTGGTTTTATCACTCTGATCACTTTGATTATTCTTGTCATTTGACGAATTCGGTCAATTCCAACGTCATATTCACTTTGAACATGCTGAACAATCTGAATTATTGGACATTCAGACTATTTTGATTTGACTGGTTGGTTTTATCACTCTGATCACTTTGATTACGCATGCCATTTGACGAATTCGGTAAATTCCAACGTCATATTCACTTTGAACATGCTGAACAATCTGAATTATTGGACATTCAGGCTATTTTCATTTGTCTGGCTGGTTTTATCACTCTGATCACTTTGATTATTCTTGCCAATTGACGAATTCGGTCAATTTCAACGTCATATTCACTTTGAACATGCTGAACAATCTGAATTATTGGACATTCAGGCTATTTTGATTAGTCTGGCTATTTTTATCACTCTGATCACTTTGATTACGCATGCCATTTGACGAATTCGGTCAATCCTAACGTCATATTCACTTTGAACATGCTGAACAATATGAATTATTGGACATTCAGACTATGTTGATTTGTCTGGTGGGTTTTATCACTCTGATCACTTTGATTATGCATGTCATTTGACGAATTCGGTCAATTCCAACGTCATATTCACTTTGAACATGCTGAACAATCTGAATTATTGGACATTCAGGCTATTTTCATTTGTCTGGCTGTTTTTATCACTCTGATCACTTTGATTACGCATGCCATTTGACGAATTCGGTCAATCCTAACGTCATATTCACTTTGAACATGCTGAACAATCTGAATTATTGGACATTCAGACTATTTTCATTTGTCTGGCTGTTTTTATCACTCTGATCACTTTGATTACGCATGCCATTTGACGAATTCGGTCAATCCTAACGTCATATTCACTTTGAACATGCTGAACAATCTGAATTATTGGACATTCAGACTATGTTGATTTGTCTGGTGGGTTTTATCACTCTGATCACTTTGATTATGCATGTCATTTGACGAATTCGGTCAATTCCAACGTCATATTAACTTTGAACATGCTGAACAATCTGAATTATTGGACATTCAGGCTATTTTCATTTGTCTGGCTGGTTTTATCACTCTGATCACTTTGATTATTCTTGTCATTTGACGAATTCGGTCAATCCTAACGTCATATTCACTTTGAACATGCTGAACAATCTGAATTATTGGACATTCAGACTATGTTGATTTGTCTGGTGGGTTTTATCAGTCTGATCACTTTGATTATGCATGTCATTTGACGAATTCGGTCAATTCCAACGTCATATTCACTTTGAACATGCTGAACAATCTGAATTATTGGACATTCAGGCTATTTTCATTTGTCTGGCTGGTTTTATCACTCTGATCACTTTGATTATTCTTGTCATTTGACGAATTCGGTCAATTCCAACGTCATATTCACTTTGAACATGCTGAACAATCTGAATTATTGGACATTCAGGCTATTTTCATTTGTCTGGCTGGTTTTATCACTCTGATCACTTTGATTACACATGCCATTTGACGAATTCGGTCAATCCTAACGTCATATTCACTTTGAACATGCTGAACAATCTGAATTATTGGACATTCAGGCTATTTTCATTTGTCTGGCTGGTTTTATCACTTTGATTATTCTTGCCAATTGACGAATTCGGTCAATTTCAACGTCATATTCACTTTGAACATGCTGAACAATCTGAATTATTGGACATTCAGACTATGTTGATTTGTCTGGTGGGTTTTATCACTCTGATCACTTTGATTACGCATGCTATTTGACGAATTCGGTCAATCCTAACGTAATATTCACTTTGAACATGCTGAACAATCTGAATTATTGGACATTCAGACTATTTTCATTTGTCTGGCTGTTTTTATCACTCTGATCACTTTGATTACGCATGCCATTTGACGAATTCGGTCAATCCTAACGTCATATTCACTTTGAACATGCTGAACAATCTGAATTATTGGACATTCAGACTATGTTGATTTGTCTGGTGGGTTTTATCACTCTGATCACTTTGATTATGCATGTCATTTGACGAATTCGGTCAATTCCAACATCATATTAACTTTGAACATGCTGAACAATCTGAATTATTGGACATTCAGGCTATTTTCATTTGTCTGGCTGGTTTTATCACTCTGATCACTTTGATTATTCTTGTCATTTGACGAATTCGGTCAATCCTAACGTCATATTCACTTTGAACATGCTGAACAATCTGAATTATTGGACATTCAGACTATGTTGATTTGTCTGGTGGGTTTTATCACTCTGATCACTTTGATTATGCATGTCATTTGACGAATTCGGTCAATTCCAACGTCATATTCACTTTGAACATGCTGAACAATCTGAATTATTGGACATTCAGGCTATTTTCATTTGTCTGGCTGGTTTTATCACTCTGATCACTTTGATTATTCTTGTCATTTGACGAATTCGGTCAATTCCAACGTCATATTCACTTTGAACATGCTGAACAATCTGAATTATTGGACATTCAGACTATTTTGATTTGACTGGTTGGTTTTCTCACTCTGATCACTTTGATTACGCATGCCATTTGACGAATTCGGTCAATTCCAACGTCATATTCACTTTGAACATGCTGAACAATCTGAATTATTGGACATTCAAGCTATTTTCATTTGTCTGGCTGGTTTTATCACTTTGATTATTCTTGCCAATTGACGAATTCGGTCAATTTCAACATCATATTCACTTTGAACATGCTGAACAATCTGAATTATTGGACATTCAGGCTATTTTGATTAGTCTGGCTGGTTTTATCACTCTGATCACTTTGATTACGCATGCCATTTGACGAATCCGGTCAATTCCAACGTCATATTCACTTTGAACATGCTGAACAATCTGAATTATTGGACATTCAGACTACTTTGATTTGTCTGGTTGGTTTTATCACACTGATCACTTTGATTATTCTTGCCATTTGACGAATTCGGTCAATTCCAACGTTGTATTCACTTTGAACATGCTGAACAATCTGAATTATTGGACATTCAGGCTATTTTCATTTGTCTGGCTGGTTTTATCACTCTGGTCACTTTGATTATTCTTGCCAATTGACGAATTCGGTCAATTCCAACGTCATCTTCACTTTGAACATGCTGAACAATCTGAATTATTGGACATTCAGACTACTTTGATTTGTCTGGTTGATTTTATCACACTGATCACTTTGATTATTCTTGCCATTTGACGAATTCGGTCAATTCCAACGTTGTATTGACTTTTAACATGCTGAACAATCTGAATTATTGGAC
Source organism: Hydrotaea cyrtoneurina (assembly GCA_958296145.1). NCBI lineage: Eukaryota > Metazoa > Arthropoda > Insecta > Diptera > Muscidae > Hydrotaea > Hydrotaea cyrtoneurina. The sequence goes on from OY282513.1 coordinate 81,598,190, forward strand.
ATTCAGACTATTTTGATTTGTCTGGTTGGTTTTATCACTCTGATCACTTTGATTACGCATTCCAATTGACGAATCCGGTCAATTCCAACGTCATATTCACTTTGAACATGCTGAACAATCTGAATTATTGGACATTCAGACTACTTTGATTTGTCTGGTTGATTTTATCACACTGATCACTTTGATTATTCTTGCCATTTGACGAATTCGGTCAATTCCAACGTTGTATTGACTTTTAACATGCTGAACAATCTGAATTATTGGACATTCAGACTATTTTGATTTGTCTGGTTGGTTTTATCACTCTGATCACTTTGATTACGCATTCCAATTGACGAATCCGGTCAATTCCAACGTCATATTCACTTTGAACATGCCGAACAATCTGAATTATTGGACATTCAGACTACTTTGATTTGTCTGGTTGGTTTTATCACACTGATCACTTTGATTATTCTTGCCATTTGACGAATTCGGTCAATTCCAACGTTGTATTGACTTTTAACATGCTGAACAATTTGAATTATTGGACATTCAGGCTATTTTCATTTGTCTGGCTGGTTTTATCACTCTGAGCACTTTGATTATTCTTGTCATTTGACGAATTCGGTCAATTCCAACGTCATATTCACTTTGAACATGCTGAACAATCTGAATTATTGGACATTCAGGCTATTTTCATTTGTCTGGCTGGTTTTATCACTCTGATCACTTTGATTACGCATGCCATTTGACGAATTCGGTCAATTCCAACGTCATATTCACTTTGAACATGCTGAACAATCTGAATTATTGGACATTCAGGATATTTTCATTTGTCTGGCTGGTTTTATCACTCTGATCACTTTGATTACGCATGCCATTTGACGAATTCGGTCAATTCTAACTTCATATTCAATTTGAACATGCTGAACAATCTGAATTATTGGACATTCAGACTGTTTTGATTTGTCTGATTGGTTTTATCGCTCTGATCACTTTGATTACGCATGCCATTTGACGAATTCGGTCAATTCCAACGTTGTATTGACTTTTAACATGCTGAACAATTTCAATTATTGGACATTCAGGCTATTTTCATTTGTCTGGCTGGTTTTATCACTCTGAGCACTTTGATTATTCTTGTCATTTGACGAATTCGGTCAATTCCAACGTCATATTCACTTTTAACATGCTGAACAATTTGAATTATTGGACATTCAGGCTATTTTCATTTGTCTGGCTGGTTTTATCACTCTGAGCACTTTGATTATTCTTGTCATTTGACGAATTCGGTCAATTCCAACGTCATATTCACTTTGAACATGCTGAACAATCTGAATTATTGGACATTCAGGCTATTTTCATTTGTCTGGCTGGTTTTATCACTCTGATCACTTTGACTACGCATGCCATTTGACGAATTCGGTCAATTCCAACGTCATATTCACTTTGAACATGCTGAACAATCTGAATTATTGGACATTCAGGCTATTTTCATTTGTCTGGCTGGTTTTATCACTCTGAGCACTTTGATTATTCTTGTCATTTGACGAATTCGGTCAATTCCAACGTCATATTCACTTTGAACATGCTGAACAATCTGAATTATTGGACATTCAGGCTATTTTCATTTGTCTGGCTGGTTTTATCACTCTGATCATTTTGATTATTCATGCCATTTGACGAATTCGGTCAATTCCAACGTTCTATTCAGTTTCAACATGATGAACATTCTGAATTATTGGGCATTCAGGCTATTTTGATTAGTCTGGCTGGTTTTATCACTCTGATCACTTTGATTACTCTTGCCAATTGACGAATTCGGTCAATTCCAACGTCATATTCACTTTGAACATGCTGAACAATCTGAATTATTGGACATTCAGACTGTTTTGATTTGTCTGATTGGTTTTATCGCTCTGATCACTTTGATTACGCATGCCATTTGAGGAATTCGGTCAATTCTAACATCATATTCACTTTGAACATGCTGAACAATCTGAATTATTGGACATTCAGGCTATTTTCATTTGTCTGGCTGGTTTTATCACTCTGATCACTTTGATTACGCATGCCATTTGACGAATTCGGTCAATTCCAACGTCATATTCACTTTGAACATGCTGAACAATCTGAATTATTGGACATTCAGGATATTTTCATTTGTCTGGCTGGTTTTATCACTCTGATCACTTTGATTACGCATGCCATTTGACGAATTCGGTCAATTCTAACTTCATATTCAATTTGAACATGATGAACAATCTGAATTATTGGACATTCAGGCTATTTTCATTTGTCTGGCTGGTTTTATCACTCTGATCACTTTGATTATTCTTGCCAATTGACGAAATCGGTCAATTCCAACGTCATATTCACTTTGAACATGCTGAACAATCTGAATTATTGGACATTCAGACTATTTTGATTTGACTGGTTGGTTTTCTCACTCTGATCACTTTGATTACGCATGCCATTTGACGAATTCGGTCAATTCCAACGTCATATTCACTTTGAACATGCTGAACAATCTGAATTATTGGACATTCAGGCTATTTTCATTTGTCTGGCTGGTTTTATCACTTTGATTATTCTTGCCAATTGACGAATTCGGTCAATTTCAACGTCATATTCACTTTGAACATGCTGAACAATCTGAATTATTGGACATTCAGGCTATTTTGATTAGTCTGGCTGGTTTTATCACTCTGATCACTTTGATTATTCTTGCCAATTGACGAATTCGGTCAATTCCAACGTCATCTTCACTTTGAACATGCTGAACAATCTGAATTATTGGACATTCAGACTATTTTGATTTGACTGGTTGGTTTTCTCACTCTGATCACTTTGATTACGCATGCCATTTGACGAATTCGGTCAATTCCAACGTCATATTCACTTTGAACATGCTGAACAATCTGAATTATTGGACATTCAGGCTATTTTCATTTGTCTGGCTGGTTTTATCACTTTGATTATTCTTGCCAATTGACGAATTCGGTCAATTTCAACGTCATATTCACTTTGAACATGCTGAACAATCTGAATTATTGGACATTCAGGCTATTTTGATTAGTCTGGTTGGTTTTATCACTCTGATCACTTTGATTACGCATGCCATTTGACGAATCCGGTCAATTCCAACGTCATATTCACTTTGAACATGCTGAACAATTTGAATTATTGGACATTCAGACTACTTTGATTTGTCTGGTTGGTTTTATCACACTGATCACTTTGATTATTCTTGCCATTTGACGAATTCGGTCAATTCCAACGTTGTATTGACCTTTAACATGCTGAACAATCTGAATTATTGGACATTCAGGCTATTTTCATTTGTCTGGCTGGTTTTATCACTCTGATCATTTTGATTATTCATGCCATTTGACGAATTCGGTCAATTCCAACGTTCTATTCAGTTTCAACATGATGAACATTCTGAATTATGGGGCATTCAGGCTATTTTGATTAGTCTGGCTGGTTTTATCACTCTGATCACTTTGATTACTCTTGCCAATTGACGAATTCGGTCAATTCCAACGTCATATTCACTTTGAACATGCTGAACAATCTGAATTATTGGACATTCAGACTGTTTTGATTTGTCTGATTGGTTTTATCGCTCTGATCACTTTGATTACGCATGCCATTTGAGGAATTCGGTCAATTCTAACATCATATTCACTTTGAACATGCTGAACAATCTGAATTATTGGACATTCAGGCTATTTTCATTTGTCTGGCTGGAATTATCACTCTGATCACTTTGATTATTCATGCCATTTGACGAATTCGGTCAATTCCAACGTCATATTCACTTTGAACATGCTGAACAATCTGAATTATTGGACATTCAGGATATTTTCATTTGTCTGGCTGGTTTTATCACTCTGATCACTTTGATTATTCTTGTCATTTGACGAATTCGGTCAATTCCAACGTCATATTCACTTTGAACATGCTGAACAATCTGAATTATTGGACATTCAGACTATTTTGATTTGTCTGGTTGGTTTTATCACTCTGATCACTTTGATTACGCATGCCATTTGACGAATTCGGTCAATTCTAACTTCATATTCAATTTGAACATGATGAACAATCTGAATTATTGGACATTCAGGCTATTTTCATTTGTCTGGCTGGTTTTATCACTCTGATCACTTTGATTATTCTTGCCAATTGACGAATTCGGTCAATTCCAACGTCATATTCACTTTGAACATGCTGAACAATCTGAATTATTGGACATTCAGACTACTTTGATTTGTCTGGTTGATTTTATCACACTGATCACTTTGATTATTCTTGCCATTTGACGAATTCGGTCAATTCCAACGTTGTATTGACTTTTAACATGCTGAACAATCTGAATTATTGGACATTCAGACTATTTTGATTTGTCTGGTTGGTTTTATCACTCTGATCACTTTGATTACGCATGCCAATTGACGAATCCGGTCAATTCCAACGTTGTATTGACTTTTAACATGCTGAACAATTTGAATTATTGGACATTCAGGCTATTTTCATTTGTCTGGCTGGTTTTATCACTCTGATCACTTTGATTATTCTTGTCATTTGACGAATTCGGTCAATTCCAACGTCATATTCACTTTGAACATGGTGAACAATCTGAATTATTGGACATTCAGGCTATTTTCATTTGTCTGGCTGGTTTTATCACTCTGATCATTTTGATTATTCATGCCATTTGACGAATTCGGTCAATTCCAACGTTCTATTCAGTTTCAACATGATGAACATTCTGAATTATTGGACATTCAGACTGTTTTGATTTGTCTGATTGGTTTTATCGCTCTGATCACTTTGATTACGCATGCCATTTGAGGAATTCGGTCAATTCTAACATCATATTCACTTTGAACATGCTGAACAATCTGAATTATTGGACATTCAGGCTATTTTCATTTGTCTGGCTGGAATTATCACTCTGATCACTTTGATTATTCATGCCATTTGACGAATTCGGTCAATTCCAACGTCATATTCACTTTGAACATGCTGAACAATCTGAATTATTGGACATTCAGGATATTTTCATTTGTCTGGCTGGTTTTATCACTCTGATCACTTTGATTATTCTTGTCATTTGACGAATTCGGTCAATTCCAACGTCATATTCACTTTGAACATGCTGAACAATCTGAATTATTGGACATTCAGACTATTTTGATTTGTCTGGTTGGTTTTATCACTCTGATCACTTTGATTACGCATGCCATTTGACGAATTCGGTCAATTCTAACTTCATATTCAATTTGAACATGATGAACAATCTGAATTATTGGACATTCAGGCTATTTTCATTTGTCTGGCTGGTTTTATCACTCTGATCACTTTGATTATTCTTGCCAATTGACGAATTCGGTCAATTCCAACGTTCTATTCAGTTTCAACATGATGAACAATCTGAATTATGGTGCATTCAGGCTATTTTGATTAGTCTGGCTGGTTTTATCACTCTGATCACTTTGATTACTCTTGCCAATTGACGAATTCGGTCAATTCCAACGTCATATTCACTTTGAACATGCTGAACAATCTGAATTATTGGACATTCAGACTGTTTTGATTTGTCTGATTGGTTTTATCGCTCTGATCACTTTGATTACGCATGCCATTTGAGGAATTCGGTCAATTCTAACATCATATTCACTTTGAACATGCTGAACAATCTGAATTATTGGACATTCAGGCTATTTTCATTTGTCTGGCTGGAATTATCACTCTGATCACTTTGATTATTCATGCCATTTGACGAATTCGGTCAATTCCAACGTCATATTCACTTTGAACATGCTGAACAATCTGAATTATTGGACATTCAGGATATTTTCATTTGTCTGGCTGGTTTTATCACTCTGATCACTTTGATTATTCTTGTCATTTGACGAATTCGGTCAATTCCAACGTCATATTCACTTTGAACATGCTGAACAATCTGAATTATTGGACATTCAGACTATTTTGATTTGTCTGGTTGGTTTTATCACTCTGATCACTTTGATTATTCTTGCCAATTGACGAATTCGGTCAATTCCAACGTCATATTCACTTTGAACATGCTGAACAATCTGAATTATTGGACATTCAGACTACTTTGATTTGTCTGGTTGATTTTATCACACTGATCACTTTGATTATTCTTGCCAATTGACGAATTCGGTCAATTCCAACGTCATATTCACTTTGAACATGCTGAACAATCTGAATTACTGGACATTCAGACTACTTTGATTTGTCTGGTTGATTTTATCACACTGATCACTTTGATTATTCTTGCCATTTGACGAATTCGGTCAATTCCAACGTTGTATTGACTTTTAACATGCTGAACAATCTGAATTATTGGACATTCAGACTATTTTGATTTGTCTGGTTGGTTTTATCACTCTGATCACTTTGATTACGCATGCCAATTGACGAATCCGGTCAATTCCAACGTTGTATTGACTTTTAACATGCTGAACAATTTGAATTATTGGACATTCAGGCTATTTTCATTTGTCTGGCTGGTTTTATCACTCTGATCACTTTGATTATTCTTGTCATTTGACGAATTCGGTCAATTCCAACGTCATATTCACTTTGAACATGGTGAACAATCTGAATTATTGGACATTCAGGCTATTTTCATTTGTCTGGCTGGTTTTATCACTCTGGTCATTTTGATTATTCATGCCATTTGACGAATTCGGTCAATTCCAACGTTCTATTCAGTTTCAACATGATGAACATTCTGAATTATGGGGCATTCAGGCTATTTTGATTACTCTGGCTGGTTTTATCACTCTGATCACTTTGATTACTCTTGCCAATTGACGAATTCGGTCAATTCCAACGTCATATTCACTTTGAACATGCTGAACAATCTGAATTATTGGACATTCAGACTGTTTTGATTTGTCTGATTGGTTTTATCGCTCTGATCACTTTGATTACGCATGCCATTTGAGGAATTCGGTCAATTCTAACATCATATTCACTTTGAACATGCTGAACAATCTGAATTATTGGACATTCAGGCTATTTTCATTTGTCTGGCTGGAATTATCACTCTGATCACTTTGATTATTCATGCCATTTGACGAATTCGGTCAATTCCAACGTCATATTCACTTTGAACATGCTGAACAATCTGAATTATTGGACATTCAGGATATTTTCATTTGTCTGGCTGGTTTTATCACTCTGATCACTTTGATTATTCTTGTCATTTGACGAATTCGGTCAATTCCAACGTCATATTCACTTTGAACATGCTGAACAATCTGAATTATTGGACATTCAGACTATTTTGATTTGTCTGGTTGGTTTTATCACTCTGATCACTTTGATTACGCATGCCATTTGACGAATTCGGTCAATTCTAACTTCATATTCAATTTGAACATGATGAACAATCTGAATTATTGGACATTCAGGCTATTTTCATTTGTCTGGCTGGTTTTATCACTCTGATCACTTTGATTATTCTTGCCAATTGACGAATTCGGTCAATTCCAACGTCATATTCACTTTGAACATGCTGAACAATCTGAATTATTGGACATTCAGACTATGTTGATTTGTCTGGTTGGTTTTATCACTCTGATCACTTGGATTACGCATGCCATTTGACGAATTCGGTCAATTCTAACGTCATATTCACTTTGAACATGCTGAACAATCTGAATTATTGGACATTCAGGCTATTTTCATTTGTCTGGCTGGTTTTATCACTCTGATCACTTTGATTATGCATGCCATTTGACGAATTCGGTCACATCCAACGTCATATTCACTTTGAACGTGCTGAACAATCTGAATTATTGGACATTCAGACTATTTTGATTTGTCTGGTTGGTTTTATCACTCTGATCACTTTGATTACGCATGGCATTTGATTATTCTTGCCATTTGACGAATTCGGTCAATTCCAACGTCATATTCACTTTGAACATGCTGAACAATCTGAATTATTGGACATTCAGACTATATTGATTTGTCTGGTTGGTTTTATCACTCTGATCACTTTGATTGTTCTTGTCATTTGACGAATTCGGTCAATTCGAACGTCATATTCACTTTGAACATGCTGAACAATCTTAATTATTGTTATTAATTATTGTTATCTAAAATATTCAGGCTATTTTGATTTGTCTGTCTGGTTTTATCACTCTGATCACTTTGATTATTCTTGTCATTTGACGAATTCGGTCAATTCCAACGTCATATTCACTTTGAACAATCTGAATTATTGGACATTCAGGCTATTTTCATTTGTCTGGCTGGTTTTATCACTCTGATCACTTTGATTATTCTTGTCATTTGACGAATTCGGTCAATTACAACGTCATATTCACTTTGAACATGCTGAACAATCTGAATTATTGGACATTCAGGCTATTTTGATTAGTCTGGCTGGTTTTATCACTCTGATCACTTTGAATACTCTTGCCATTTGACGAATTCGGTCAATTCCAACGTCATATTCACTTTGAACATGCTGAACAATCTGAATTATTGGACATTCAGGCTATTTTCATTTGTCTGGCTGGTTTTATCACTCTGTTCACTTTGATTATTCTTGTCATTTGACGAATTCGGTCAATTCCAACGTCATATTCACTTTGAACATGCTGAACAATCTGAATTATTGGACATTCAGGCTATTTTCATTTGTCTGGCTGGTTTTATCACTCTGATCACTTTGATTATTCTTGCCATTTGACGAATTCGGTCTATTCCAACGTCATATTCACTTTGAACATGCTGAACAATCTGAATTATTGGACATTCAGACTATTTTGATTTGTCTGGTTGGTTTTATCACTCTGATCACTTTGATTATGCATGCCATTTGACGAATTCGGTCAATTCTAACGTCATATTCACTTTGAACATGCTGAATAATCTGAATTATTGGACATTCAGGCTATTTTCATTTGTCTGGCTGAATTATTGGACATTCAGACTATTTTGATTTGTCTGGTTGGTTTTATCACTCTGAACACTTTGATTACGCATGCCATTTGACGAATTCGGTCAATTCTAACTTCATATTCACTTTGAACATGCTGAACAATCTGAATTATTGGACATTCAGGCTATTTTCATTTGTCTGGCTGGTTTTATCACTCTGATCACTTTGATTATTCTTGCCAATTGACGAATTCGGTCAATTCCAACGTCATATTCACTTTGAACATGCTGAACAATCTGAATTATTGGACATTCAGACTATGTTGATTTGTCTGGTTGGTTTTATCACTCTGATCACTTTGATTACGCATGCCATTTGACGAATTCGGTCAATTCTAACGTCATATTCACTTTGAACATGCTGAACAATCTGAATTATTGGACATTCAGGCTATTTTCATTTGTCTGGCTGGTTTTTATCACTCTGATCACTTTGATTATGCATGCCATTTGACGAATTCGGTCAATTCCAACGTCATATTCACTTTGAACATGCTGAACAATCTGAATTATTGGACATTCAGGATATTTTGATTTGTCTGGTTGGTTTTATCACTCTGATCACTTTGATTACGCATGGCATTTGATTATTCTTGTCATTTGACGAATTCGGTCAATTCCAACGTCATATTCACTTTGAACATGCTGAACAATCTGAATTATTGGACATTCAGACTATATTGATTTGTCTGGTTGGTTTTATCACTCTGATCACTTTGATTATTCTTGTCATTTGACGAATTCGGTCAATTCGAACGTCATATTCACTATGAACATGCTGAACAATCTTAATTATTGTTATCTAAAATATTCAGGCTATTTTGATTTGTCTGTCTGGTTTTATCACTCTGATCACTTTGATTATTCTTGTCATTTGACGAATTCGGTCAATTCCAACGTCATATTCACTTTGAACAATCTGAATTATTGGACATTCAGGCTATTTTCATTTGTCTGGCTGGTTTTATCACTCTGATCACTTTGATTATTCTTGCCATTTGACGAATTCGGTCAATTCCAACGTCATATTCACTTTGAACATGCTGAACAATCTGAATTATTGGACATTCAGACTATTTTGATTTGTCTGGTTGGTTTTATCACTCTGATCACTTTGATTATACATGCCATTTGACGAATTCGGTCAATTCTAACGTCATATTCACTTTGAACATGCTGAACAATCTAAATTATTGGACATTCAGGATATTTTCATTTGTCTGGCTGGTTTTATCACTCTGATCACTTTGATTATTCTTGTCATTTGACGAATTCGGTCAATTACAACGTCATATTCACTTTGAACATGCTGAACAATCTGAATTATTGGACATTCAGGCTATTTTGATTAGTCTGGCTGGTTTTATCACTCTGATCACTTTGAATACTCTTGCCATTTGACGAATTCGGTCAATTCCAACGTTCTGTTCAGTTTCAACATGCTGAACATTCTGAATTATTGGGCATTCAGGCTATTTTGATTAGTCTGGCTGGTTTTATCACTCTGATCACTTTGAATACTCTTGCCATTTGACGAATTCGGTCAATTCCAACGCCATATTCACTTTGAACATGCTGAACAATCTGAATTATTGGACATTCAGGATATTTTCATTTGTCTGGCTGGTTTTATCACTCTGATCACTTTGATTATTCTTGCCATTTGACGAATTCGGTCAATTCCAACGTCATATTCACTTTGAACATGCTGAACAATCTGAATTATTGGACATTCAGGTTATTTTCATTTGTCTGGCTGGTTTTATCACTCTGATCACTTTGATTATTCTTGTCATTTGACGAATTCCGTCAATTCCAACGTCATATTCACTTTGAACATGCTGAACAATCTGAATTATTGGACATTCAGGCTATTTTCATTTGTCTGGCTGGTTTTATCACTCTGATCACTTTGATTATTCTTGCCATTTGACGAATTCGGTCAATTCCAACGTCATATTCACTTTGAACATGCTGAACAATCTGAATTATTGGACATTCAGACTATTTTGATTTGTCTGGTTGGTTTTATCACTCTGATCACTTTGATTATGCATGCCATTTGACGAATTCGGTCAATTCTAACGTCATATTCACTTTGAACATGCTGAACAATCTGAATTATTGGACATTCAGGCTATTTTCATTTGTCTGGCTGGTTTTATCACTCTGATCACTTTGATTATTCTTTCCAATTGACGAATTCGGTCAATTCCAACGTCATATTCACTTTGAACATGCTGAACAATCTGAATTATTGGACATTCAGACTATATTGATTTGTCTGGTTGGTTTTATCACTTTGATTACGCATGCCATTTGACGAATTCGGTCAATTCTAACGTCATATTCACTTTGAACATGCTGAACATTCTGAATTATTGGGCATTCAGGCTATTTTGATGAGTCTGGCTGGTTTTATCACTCTGATCACTTTGAATACTCTTGCCATTTGACGAATTCGGTCAATTCTAACGTTCTGTTCAGTTTCAACATGCGGAACATTCTGAATTATTGGGCATTCAGGCTATTTTGATTAGTCTGGCTGGTTTTATCACTCTGATCACTTTGAATACTCTTGCCATTTGACGAATTCGGTCAATTCCAACGTTCTGTTCAGTTTCAACATGCTGAACAATCTGAATTATTGGACATTCAGGCTATTTTCATTTGTCTGGCTGGTTTTATCACTCTGATCACTTTGATTATTCTTGTCATTTGACGAATTCGGTCAATTCCAACGTCATATTCACTTTGAACATGCTGAACAATCTGAATTATTGGACATTCAGACTATTTTGATTTGTCTGGTTGGTTTATCACACTGATCACTTTGATTACGCATGCCATTTGACGAATTCGGTCAATTCTAACGTCATATTCACTTTGAACATGCTGAACAATCTGAATTACTGGACATTCAGGCTATTTTAATTTGTCTGGCTGGTTTTATCACTCTGATCACTTTGATTATGCATGCCATTTGACGAATTCGGTCAATTCCAACGTCATATTCACTTTGAACATGCTGAACAATCTGAATTATTGGACATTCAGGCTATTTTCATTTGTCTGGCTGGTTTTATCACTCTGATCACTTTGATTATTCTTGTCATTTGACGAATTCGGTCAATTCCAACGTCATATTCACTTTGAACATGCTGAACAATCTGAATTATTGGACATTCAGACTATTTTGATTTGTCTGGTTGGTTTTATCACTCTGATCACTTTGATTACGCATGCCATTTGACGAATTCGGTCAATTCTAACATCATATTCACTTTGAACATGCTGAACAATCTGAATTATTGGACATTCAGGCTATTTTCATTTGTCTGGCTGGTTTTATAAGTCTTTTCAGTATGATTACTCTTGCCATTTGACGAATGCGGTCATTTCCAACGTTGTATTGACTTTTAACATGATGAACAATCTGAATTACGGGACATTCAGACTAATTTGATTTGTCTGGCTGATTTTATCACTCTGATCACTTTGATTATTTTTGTCATTTGACGAATTCGGTCAATTCCAACGCCATATTCACTTTGAACATGCTGAACAATCTGAATTATTGGACATTCAGGCTATTTTCATTTGTCTGGCTGGTTTTATTACTCTGATCACTTTGATTATTCTTGTCATTTGACGAATTCGGTCAATTACAACGTCATATTCACTTTGAACATGCTGAACAATCTGAATTATTGGACATTCAGGCTATTTTCATTTGTCTGGCTGGTTTTATCACTCTGATCACTTTGATTATTCTTGTCATTTGACGAATTCGGTCAATTCCAACGTCATATTCACTTTGAACATGCTGAACAATCTGAATTATTGGACATTCAGGCTATTTTCATTTGTCTGGCTGGTTTTATCACTCTGATCACTTTGATTATTCTTGCCATTTGACAAATTCGGTCAATTCCAACGTCATATTCACTTTGGAACATGCTGAACAATCTGAATTATTGGACATTCAGGCTATTTTCATTTGTCTGGCTGGTTTTATCACTCTGATCACTTTGATTATTCATGCCATTTGACGAATTCGGTCAATTCCAACGTCATATTCACTTTGAACATGCTGAACAATCTGAATTATTAGATATTCAGGCTATTTTCATTTGTCTGGCTGGTTTTATCACTCTGATCACTTTGATTATTCTTGTCATTTGACGAATTCGGTCAATTCCAACGTCATATTCACTTTGAACATGCTGAACAATCTGAATTATTGGACATTCAGGCTATTTTCATTTGTCTGGCTGGTTTTATCACTCTGATCACTTTGATTATTCTTGTCATTTGACGAATTCGGTCAATTCCAACGTTGTATTGTCTTTTAACATGTTGAACAATCTGAATTATTGGACATGCAGGCTATTTTCATTTGTCTGGCTGGTTTTATAACTCTTTTCAGTTTGATTACTCTTGCCATTTGACGAATTCGGTCATTTCCAACGTTGTATTCACTTTGGAACATGCTGAACAATCTGAATTATTGGACATTCAGGCTATTTTCATTTGTCTGGCTGGTTTTATCACTCTGATCACTTTGATTATTCATGCCATTTGACGAATTCGGTCAATTCCAACGTCATATTCACTTTGAACATGCTGAACAATCTGAATTATTAGATATTCAGGCTATTTTCATTTGTCTGGCTGGTTTTATCACTCTGATCACTTTGATTATTCTTGTCATTTGACGAATTCGGTCAATTCCAACGTCATATTCACTTTGAACATGCTGAACAATCTGAATTATTGGACATTCAGGCTATTTTCATTTGTCTGGCTGGTTTTATCACTCTGATCACTTTGATTATTCTTGTCATTTGACGAATTCGGTCAATTCCAACGTTGTATTGTCTTTTAACATGTTGAACAATCTGAATTATTGGACATGCAGGCTATTTTCATTTGTCTGGCTGGTTTTATAACTCTTTTCAGTTTGATTACTCTTGCCATTTGACGAATTCGGTCATTTCCAACGTTGTATTGACTTTTAACATGATGAACAATCTGAATTACGGGACATTCAGACTAATTTGATTTGTCTGGCTGATTTTATCACTCTGATCACTTTGATTATTCTTGCCATTTGACGAATTCGGTCAATTCCAACGTCATATTCACTTTGAACATGCTGAACAATCTGAATTATTGGACATTCAGGCTATTTTCATTTGTCTGGCTGGTTTTATCACTCTGATCACTTTGATTATTCTTGTCATTTGACGAATTCGGTCAATTCCAACGTTGTATTGTCTTTTAACATGTTGAACAATCTGAATTATTGGACATGCAGGCTATTTTCATTTGTCTGGCTGGTTTTATAACTCTTTTCAGTTTGATTACTCTTGCCATTCGACGAATTCGGTCATTTCCAACGTTGTATTGACTTTTAACATGATGAACAATCTGAATTACGGGACATTCAGACTAATTTGATTTGTCTGGCTGATTTTATCACTCTGATCACTTTGATTATTCTTGTCATTTGACGAATTCGGTCAATTCCAACGTCATATTCACTTTGAACATGCTGAACAATCTGAATTATTGGACATTCAGGCTATTTTCATTTGTCTGGCTGGTTTTATCACTCTGATCACTTTGATTATTCTTGTCATTTGACGAATTCGGTCAATTCCAACGTCATATTCACTTTGAACATGCTGAACAATCTGAATTATTGGACATTCAGACTATTTTGATTTGTCTGGTTGGTTTTATCACTCTGATCACTTTGATTACGCATGCCATTTGACGAATTCGGTCAATTCCAACGTTGTATTGACTTTTAACATGCTGAACAATCTGAATTATTGGACATTCAGGCTATTTTCATTTGTCTGGCTGGTTTTATCACTCTGATCACTTTGATTATTCTTTCCAATTGACGAATTCGGTCAATTCCAACGTCATATTCACTTTGAACATGCTGAACAATCTGAATTATTGGACATTCAGACTATATTGATTTGTCTGGTTGGTTTTATCACTCTGATCACTTTGATTATTGTTGTCATTTGACGAATTCGGTCAATTCGAACGTCATATTCACTTTGAACATGCTGAACAATCTTAATTATTGTTATTAATTATTGTTATCTAAAATATTCAGGCTATTTTGATTTGTCTGTCTGGTTTAATCACTCTGATCACTTTGATTATTCTTGTGATTTGACGAATTCGGTCAATTCCAACGTCATATTCACTTTGAACAATCTGAATTATTGGACATTCAGGCTATTTTCATTTGTCTGGCTGGTTTTATCACTCTGATCACTTTGATTATACTTGCCATTTGACGAATTCGGTCAATTCCAACGTCATATTCACTTTGAACATGCTGAACAATCTGAATTATTGGACATTCAGGCTATTTTCATTTGTCTGGCTGGTTTTATCACTCTGATCACTTTGATTATTCTTGTCATTTGACGAATTCGGTCAATTCCAACGTCATATTCACTTTGAACATGCTGAACAATCTGAATTATTGGACATTCAGGCTATTTTCATTTGTCTGGCTGGTTTTATAACTCTGATCACTTTGATTATTCTTGCCATTTGACGAATTCGGTCAATTCCAACGTCATATTCACTTTGAACATGCTGAACAATCTGAATTATTGGACATTCAGGCTATTTTCATTTGTCTGGCTGGTTTTATCACTCTGATCACTTTGATTATTCATGCCATTTGACGAATTCGGTCAATTCCAACATCATATTCATTTTGAACATGCTGAACAATCTGAATTATTGGACACTCAGGCTATTTTCATTTGTCTGGCTGGTTTTATCACTCTGATCACTTTGATTATTCTTGTCATTTGACGAATTCGGTCAATTCCAAAGTGATATTCACTTTGAACATGCTGAACAATCTGAATTATTGGACATTCAGGCTATTTTCATTTGCCTGGCTGGTTTTATAACTCTGATCACTTTGATTATTCTTGTCATTTGACGAATTCGGTCAATTCCAACGTCATATTCACTTTGAACATGCTGAACAATCTGAATTATTGGACATTCAGGCTATTTTCATTTGTCTGGCTGGTTTTATCACTCTGATCACATTGATTATTCTTGTCATTTGACGAATTCGGTCAATTCCAACGTCATATTCACTTTGAACATGCTGAACAATCTGAATTATTGGACATTCAGGCTGTTTTCATTTGTCTGTCTGTTTTTATCAGTCTGATCACTTTGATAATTCTTGCCAATTGACGAATTCGGTCAATTCCAACGTCATATTCACTTTGAACATGCTGAACAATCTGAATTATTGGACATTCAGGCTATTTTCATTTGTCTGGCTGGTTTTATCACTCTGATCACTTTGATTATTCTTGTCATTTGACGAATTCGGTCAATTCCAACGTCATATTCACTTTGAACATGCTGAACAATCTGAATTATTGGACATTCAGGCTTTTTTCATTTGTCTGGCTGGTTTTATCACTCTGATCACTTTGTTTATTCTTGTCATTTGACGAATTCGGTCAATTCCAACGTCATATTCACTTTGAACATGCTGAACAATCTGAATTATTGGACATTCGGGATACTTTGATTTGTCTGGTTGGTTTTATCACTCTGATCACTTTGATTATTCTTGCCATTTGACGAATTCGGTCAATTCCAACGTTGTATTGACTTTTAACATGCTGAACAATCTGATTTATTGGACATGCAGGCTATTTTAATTTGTCTGGCTGGTTTTATCACTCTGATCACTTTAATTATTCATGCCATTTGACGAATTCGGTCAATTCCAACGTCATATTCACTTTGAACATGCTGAACAATCTGAATTATTGGACATTCAGGCTATTTTCATTTGTCTGGCTGGTTTTATCACTCTGATCACTTTGATTATTCTTGTCATTTGACGAATTCGGTCAATTCCAACGTCATATTCACTTTGAACATGCTGAACAATCTGAATTATTGGACATTCAGACTATTTTGATTTCTCTGGCTGGTTTTATCACTCTGATCACTTTGATTATTCTTGTCATTTGACGAATTCGGTCAATTCCAACGTCATATTCACTTTGAACATGCTGAACAATCTGAATTATTGGACATTCAGACTATTTTGATTTGTCTGGTTGGTTTTATTACTCTGATCACTTTGATTACGCATGACATTTGACGAATTCGGTCAATTCTAACGTCATATTCACTTTGAACATGCTGAACAATCTGAATTATTGGACATTCAGGCTATTTTCATTTGTCTGGCTGGTTTTATCACTCTGATCACTTTGATTATTCATGCCATTTGACGAATTCGGTCAATTCCAACGTCATATTCACTTTGAACATGCAGAACAATCTGAATTATTGGACATTCAGACTATTTTGATTTGTCTGGTTGGTTTTATCACTCTGATCACTTTGATTCTGCATGCCATTTGACGAATTCGGTCAATTCCAACGTCATATTCACTTTGAACATGCTGAACAATCTGAATTATTGGACATTCAGGCTATTTTCATTTGTCTGGCTGGTTTTATCACTCTGATCACTTTGATTATTCTTGTCATTTGACGAATTCGGTCAATTCCAACGTCATATTCACTTTGAACATGCTGAACAATCTGCATTATTGGACATTCGGGATACTTTGATTTGTCTGGTTGGTTTTATCACTCTGATCACTTTGATTATTCTTGCCATTTGACGAATTCGGTCAATTCCAATGTTGTATTGACTTTTAACATGCTGAACAATCTGAATTATTGGACATGCAGGCTATTTTAATTTTGAAAATAGCCTGAATGTCCAATAATTCAGATTGTTCAGCATGTTCAAAGTGAATATGACGTTAGAATTGACCGAATTCGTCAAATGGCATGCGTAATCAAAGTGATCAGAGTGATAAAACCAACCAGACAAATCAAAATAGTCTGAATGTCCAATAATTCAGATTGTTCAGCATGTTCAAAGTGATCAGACTGATAAAAACAGCCAGACAAATGAAAATAGCCTGAATGTCCAATAATTCAGATTGTTCAGCATGTTCAAAGTGAATATGACGTTGGAATTGACCGAATTCGTCAAATGACAAGAATAATCAATGTGATCAGAGTGATAAAACCAGCCAGGCAAATGAAAATAGCCTGAATGTCCAATAATTCAGATTGTTCAGCATGTTCAAAGTGAATATGACGTTGGAATTGACCGAATTCGTCAAATGACAAGAATAATCAAAGTGATCAGAGTTATAAAACCAGCCAGGCAAATGAAAATAGCCTGAATGTCCAATAATTCAGATTGTTCAGCATGTTCAAAGTGAATATCACGTTGGAATTGACCGAATTCGTCAAATGACAAGAATAATCAAAGTGATCAGTGTGATAAAACCAGCCAGACAAATGAAAATAGCCTGAATGTCCAATAATTCAGATTGTTCAGCATGTTCAAAGTGAATATGACGTTGGAATTGCCATTTGACGAATTTGGTCAATTCCAACGTCATATTCAGTTTGAACATGCTGAACAATCTGAATTATTGGACATTCAGGCTATTTGCATTTGTCTGGCTGGTTTTATCACTCTGATCACTTTGATTATTCTTGTCATTTGACGAATTCGGTCAATTCCAACGTCATATTCACTTTGAACATGCTGAACAATCTGAATTATTGGACATTCAGGCTATTTTCATTTGTCTGGCTGATTTTATCACTCTGATCACTTTGTTTATTCTTGTCATTTGACGAATTCGGTCAATTCCAACGTCATATTCACTTTGAACATGCTGAACAATCTGAATTATTGGACATTCAGGCTATTTTCATTTGTCTGGCTGGTTTTATCACTCTGATCACTTTGATTATTCTTGTCATTTGACGAATTCGGTCAATTCCAACGTCATATTCACTTTGAACATGCTGAACAATCTGAATTATTGGACATTCAGGCTATTTTCATTTGTCTGGCTGGTTTTATAACTCTGATCACTTTGATTATTCTTGCCATTTGACGAATTCGGTCAATTCCAACGTCATATTCGCTTTGAACATGCTGAACAATCTGAATTATTGGACATTCAGACTATTTTGATTTGTCTGGTTGGTTTTATCACTCTGATCACTTTGATTATGCATTCCATTTGACGAATTCGGTCAATTCCAACGTCATATTCACTTTGAACATGCTGAACAATCTGAATTATTGGACATTCAGGCTATTTTCATTTGTCTGGCTGGTTTTATTACTCTGATCACTTTGATTATTCTTGTCATTTGACGAATTCGGTCAATTCCAACGTTCTGTTCAGTTTCAACATGATGAACATTCTGAATTATTGGGCATTCAGGCTATTTTGATTAGTCTGGCTGGTTTTATCACTCTGATCACTTTGAATAGTCTTGCCATTTGACAAATTCGGTCAATTCCAACGTTCTGTTCAGTTTCAACATGATGAACATTCTGAATTATTGGGCAGTCATGCTATTTTGATTAGTCTGGCTGGTTTTATCACTCTAATCACTTTGAATACTCTTGCCATTTGACGAATTCGGTCAATTCCAACGTTCTATTCAGTTTCAACATGATGAACATTCTGAATTATTGTGCATTCAGGCTATTTTGATTAGTCTGGCTGGTTTTATCACTCTGATCACTTTGAATACTCTTGCCATTTGACGAATTCGGTCAATTCCAACGTTCTGTTCAGTTTCAACATGATGAACATTCTGAATTATTGGGCATTCAGGCTATTTTCATTTGTCTGGCTGATTTTATCACTATGATCACATTGATTATTCTTGTCATTCGACGAATTCGGTCAATTCCAAAGTCATATTCACTTTGAACATGCTGAACAATCTGAATTATTGGGCATTCAGGCTATTTTGATTAGTCTGGCTGGTTTTATCACTCTGATCACTTTGATTATTCTTGTCATTTGACGAATTCGGTCAATTCCAACGTCATATTCACTTTGAACATGCTGAACAATCTAAATTATTGGACATTCAGGCTATTTTCATTTGTCTGGCTGGTTTTATCACTCTGATCACTTTGATTATTCTTGCCAATTGACGAATTCGGTCAATTCCAACGTCATATTCACTTTGAACATGCTGAACAATCTGAATTATTGGACATTCAGGCTATTTGCATTTGTCTGGCTGGTTTTATCACTCTGATCACTTTGATTATTCTTGTCATTTGACGAATTCGGTCAATTCCAACGTCATATTCACTTTGAACATGCTGAACAATCTGAATTATTGGACATTCAGGCTATTTTCATTTGTCTGGCTGATTTTATCACTCTGATCACTTTGTTTATTCTTGTCATTTGACGAATTCGGTCAATTCCAACGTCATATTCACTTTGAACATGCTGAACAATCTGAATTATTGGACATTCAGGCTATTTTCATTTGTCTGGCTGGTTTTATCACTCTGATCACTTTGATTATTCTTGTCATTTGACGAATTCGGTCAATTCCAACGTCATATTCACTTTGAACATGCTGAACAATCTGAATTATTGGACATTCAGGCTATTTTCATTTGTCTGGCTGGTTTTATAACTCTGATCACTTTGATTATTCTTGCCATTTGACGAATTCGGTCAATTCCAACGTCATATTCGCTTTGAACATGCTGAACAATCTGAATTATTGGACATTCAGACTATTTTGATTTGTCTGGTTGGTTTTATCACTCTGATCACTTTGATTATGCATTCCATTTGACGAATTCGGTCAATTCCAACGTCATATTCACTTTGAACATGCTGAACAATCTGAATTATTGGACATTCAGGCTATTTTCATTTGTCTGGCTGGTTTTATTACTCTGATCACTTTGATTATTCTTGTCATTTGACGAATTCGGTCAATTCCAACGTTCTGTTCAGTTTCAACATGATGAACATTCTGAATTATTGGGCATTCAGGCTATTTTGATTAGTCTGGCTGGTTTTATCACTCTGATCACTTTGAATAGTCTTGCCATTTGACAAATTCGGTCAATTCCAACGTTCTGTTCAGTTTCAACATGATGAACATTCTGAATTATTGGGCAGTCATGCTATTTTGATTAGTCTGGCTGGTTTTATCACTCTAATCACTTTGAATACTCTTGCCATTTGACGAATTCGGTCAATTCCAACGTTCTATTCAGTTTCAACATGATGAACATTCTGAATTATTGTGCATTCAGGCTATTTTGATTAGTCTGGCTGGTTTTATCACTCTGATCACTTTGAATACTCTTGCCATTTGACGAATTCGGTCAATTCCAACGTTCTGTTCAGTTTCAACATGATGAACATTCTGAATTATTGGGCATTCAGGCTATTTTCATTTGTCTGGCTGATTTTATCACTATGATCACATTGATTATTCTTGTCATTCGACGAATTCGGTCAATTCCAAAGTCATATTCACTTTGAACATGCTGAACAATCTGAATTATTGGGCATTCAGGCTATTTTGATTAGTCTGGCTGGTTTTATCACTCTGATCACTTTGATTATTCTTGTCATTTGACGAATTCGGTCAATTCCAACGTCATATTCACTTTGAACATGCTGAACAATCTAAATTATTGGACATTCAGGCTATTTTCATTTGTCTGGCTGGTTTTATCACTCTGATCACTTTGATTATTCTTGCCAATTGACGAATTCGGTCAATTCCAACGTCATATTCACTTTGAACATGCTGAACAATCTGAATTATTGGACATTCAGGCTATTTTCATTTGTCTGGCTGGTTTTATCACTCTGATCACTTTGATTATTCTTGCCAATTGACGAATTCGGTCAATTCCAACGTCATATTCACTTTGAACATGCTGAACAATCTGAATTATTGGACATTCAGACTATTTTGATTTGTCTGGTTGGTTTTATCACTCTGATCACTTTGATTCTGCATGCCATTTGACGAATTCGGTCAATTCCAACGTCATATTCACTTTGAACATGCTGAACAATCTGAATTATTGGACATTCAGGCTATTTTCATTTGTCTGGCTGGTTTTATCACTCTGATCACTTTGATTATTCTTGCCAATTGACGAATTCGGTCAATTCCAACGTCATATTCACTTTGAACATGCTGAACAATCTGAATTATTGGACATTCATACTATTTTGATTTGTCTGGTTGGTTTTAAAACTCTGATCACTTTGATTACGCATGCCATTTGACGAATTCGGTCAATTCTAACGTCATATTCACTTTGAACATGCTGAACAATCTGAATTATTGGACATTCAGGCTATTTTCATTTGTCTGGCTGGTTTCATCACTCTGATCACTTTGATTATTCATGCCATTTGACGAATTCGGTCAATTGCAACGTCATATTCACTTTGAACATGCTGAACAATCTGAATTATTGGACATTCAGGCTATTTTCATTTGTCTGGCTGGTTTTATCACTCTGATCACTTTGATTATTCTTGTCATTTGACGAATTCGGTCAATTCCAACGTCATATTCACTTTGAACATGCTGAACAATCTGAATTATTGGACATTCAGGCTATTTTCATTTGTCTGGCTGTTTTTATCAGTCTGATCACTTTGATTATTCTTGCCAATTGACGAATTCGGTCAATTCCAACGTCATATTCACTTTGAACATGCTGAACAATCTTAATTATTGGACATTCAGGCTATTTTCATTTGTCTGGCTGCTTTATCACTCTGATCAGTTTGATTATTCTTGTCATTTGACGAATTCGGTCAATTCCAACGTCATATTCACTTTGAACATGCTGAACAATCTGAATTATTGGACATTCAGGCTATTTTCATTTGTCTGGCTGGTTTTATCACTCTGATCACTTTGATTATTCATGCCAATTGACGAATTCGGTCAATTCCAACGTCATATTCACTTTGCACATGCTGAACAATCTGAATTATTGGACATTCAGACTATTTTGATTTGTCTGGTTGGTTTTATCACTCTGATCACTTTGATTACGCATGCCATTTGACGTATTCGGTCAATTCTAACGTCATATTCACTTTGAACATGCTGAACAATCTGAATTATTGGACATTCAGGTTTTTTTCATTTGTCTGGCTGGTTTTATCACTCTGATCACTTTGATTATTAATGCCATTTGACCAATTCGGTCAATTCCAACGTCATATTCACTTTGAACATGCTGAACAATCTGAATTATTGGACATTCAGGCTATTTTCATTTGTCTGGCTGGTTTTATCACATGCTGAACAATCTGAATTATTGGACATTCAGGTTTTTTTCATTTGTCTGGCTGGTTTTATCACTCTGATCACTTTGATTATTCATGCCATTTGACGAATTCGGTCAATTCCAACGTCATATTCACTTTGAACATGCTGAACAATCTGAATTATTGGACATTCAGGCTATTTTCATTTGTCTGGCTGGTTTTATCACTCTGATCACTTTGATTATTGTTGCCATTTGACGAATTCGGTCAATTCCAACTTCATATTCACTTTGAACATGCTGAACAATCTGAATTATTGGACATTCAGACTACTTTGATTTGTCTGGTTGGTTTTATCACTCTGATCACTTTGATTATTCTTGCCATTTGGCGAATTCGGTCAATTCCAACGTTGTATTGACTTTTAACATGCTGAACAATCTGAATTATTGGACATTCAGGCTATTTTCATTTGTCTGGCTGGTTTTATCACTCTGATCACTTTGATTATTCTTGTCATTTGACGAATTCGGTCAATTCCAACGTCATATTCACTTTGAACATGCTGAACAATCTGAATTATTGGACATTCAGGCTATTTTCATTTGTCTGGCTGGTTTTATAACTCTGATCACTTTGATTATTCTTGCCATTTGACGAATTCGGTCAATTCCAACGTCATATTCACTTTGAACATGCTGAACAATCTGAATTATTGGACATTCAGGCTATTTTCGTTTGTCTGGCTGGTTTTATCACTCTGATCACATTGATTATTCTTGCCATTTGGCGAATTCGGTCAATTTCAACGTTGTATTGACTTTTAACATGCTGAACAATCTGAATTATTGGACATTCAGGCTATTTTCATTTGTCTGGCTGATTTTATCACTCTGATCACTTTCATTATTCTTGTCATTTGACGAATTCGGTCAATTCCAACGTCATATTCACTTTGAACATGCTGAACAATCTGAATTATTGGACATTCAGGCTATTTTCATTTGTCTAGCTGGTTTTATCACTCTGATCACTTTGATTATTCTTGTCATTTGACGAATTCGGTCAATTCCAACGTCATATTCACTTTGAACATGCTGAACAATCTGAATTATTGGACATTCAGGCTATTTTCGTTTGTCTGGCTGGTTTTATCACTCTGATCACATTGATTATTCTTGCCATTTGGCGAATTCGGTCAATTTCAACGTCATATTCACTTTGAACATGCTGAACAATCTGAATTATTGGACATTCAGGCTATTTTCGTTTGTCTGGCTGGTTTTATCACTCTGATCACATTGATTATTCTTGCCATTTGGCGAATTCGGTCAATTTCAACGTCATATTCACTTTGAACATGCTGAACAATCTGAATTATTGGACATTCAGGCTATTTTCATTTGTCTGGCTAGTTTTATCACTCTGATCACTTTGATTATTCTTGTCATTCGACGAGTTCGGTCAATTCCAACGTCATATTCACTTTGAACATGCTGAACAATCTGAATTATTGGACATTCAGGCTATTTTCATTTGACTGGCTGGTTTTATCACTCTGATCACTTTGATTATTCATGCCATTCGACGAATTCGGTCAATTCCAACGTCATATTCACTTTGAACATGCTGAACAATCTGATTTATTGGACATTCAGGCTATTTTCATTTGTCTGGCTGATTTTATCACTCTGATCACTTTCATTATTCTTGTCATTTGACGAATTCGGTCAATTCCAACGTCATATTCACTTTGAACATGCTGAACAATCTGAATTATTGGACATTCAGGCTATTTTCATTTGTCTAGCTGGTTTTATCACTCTGATCACTTTGATTATTCTTGTCATTTGACGAATTCGGTCAATTCCAACGTCATATTCACTTTGAACATGCTGAACAATCTGAATTATTGGACATTCAGTCTATTTTCATTTGTCTGGCTGGTTTTATCATTCTGATCACTTTGATTATTCTTGCCATTTGACGAATTCGGTCAATTCAAACGTCATATTCACTTTGAACATGCTGAACAATCTGAATTATTGGACATTCAGGCTATTTTCATTTGTCTGGCTGGTTTTATCACTCTGATCACTTTGATTATTCATGCCATTTGACGAATTCGGTCAATTCCAACGTCATATTCACTTTGAACATGCTGAACAATCTGAATTATTGGACATTCAGACTACTTTGATTTGTCTGGTTGGTTTTATCACTCTGATCACTTTGATTATTCTTGCCATTTGACGAATTCGGTCAATTCCAACGTTGTATTGACTTTTAACATGCTGAACAATCTGAATTATTGGACATTCAGGCTATTTTCATTTGTCTGGCTGGTTTTATCACTCTGATCAGTTTGATTATTCTTGTCATTTGACGAAGTCGGTCAATTCCAACGTCATATTCACTTTGAACATGCTGAACAATCTGAATTATTGGACATTCAGGCTATTTTCATTTGTCTGGCTAGTTTTATCACTCTGATCACTTTGATTATTCTTGTCATTTGACGAGTTCGGTCAATTCCAACGTCATATTCACTTTGAACATGCTGAACAATCTGAATTATTGGACATTCAGGCTATTTTCATTTGACTGGCTGGTTTTACCACTCTGATCACTTTGATTATTCATGCCATTCGACGAATTCGGTCAATTCCAACGTCATATTCACTTTGAACATGCTGAACAATCTGATTTATTGGACATTCAGGCTATTTTCATTTGTCTGGCTGATTTTATCACTCTGATCACTTTCATTATTCTTGTCATTTGACGAATTCGGTCAATTCCAACGTCATATTCACTTTGAACATGCTGAACAATCTGAATTATTGGACATTCAGGCTATTTTCATTTGTCTAGCTGGTTTTATCACTCTGATCACTTTGATTATTCTTGTCATTTGACGAATTCGGTGAATTCCAACGTCATATTCACTTTGAACATGCTGAACAATCTGAATTATTGGACATTCAGTCTATTTTCATTTGTCTGGCTGGTTTTATCATTCTGATCACTTTGATTATTCTTGCCATTTGACGAATTCGGTCAATTCAAACGTCATATTCACTTTGAACATGCTGAACAATCTGAATTATTGGACATTCAGGCTATTTTGATTTGTCTGGCTGGTTTTATCACTCTGATCACTTTGATTATTCATGCCATTTGACGAATTCGGTCAATTCCAACGTCATATTCACTTTGAACATGCTGAACAATCTGAATTATTGGACATTCAGACTACTTTGATTTGTCTGGTTGGTTTTATCACTCTGATCACTTTGATTATTCTTGCCATTTGACGAATTCGGTCAATTCCAACGTTGTATTGACTTTTAACATGCTGAACAATCTGAATTATTGGACATTCAGGCTATTTTCATTTGTCTGGCTGGTTTTATCACTCTGATCAGTTTGATTATTCTTGTCATTTGACGAAGTCGGTCAATTCCAACGTCATATTCACTTTGAACATGCTGAACAATCTGAATTATTGGACATTCAGGCTATTTTCATTTGTCTGGCAGGTTTTATCACTCTGATCACTTTGATTATTCATGCCATTTGACGAATTCGGTCAATTCCAACGTCATATTCACTTTGAACATGCTGAACAATCTGAATTATTGGACATTCAGACTACTTTGATTTGTCTGGTTGGTTTTATCACTCTGATCACTTTGATTATTCTTGCCATTTGACGAATTCGGTCAATTCCAACGTCATATTCACTTTGAACATGCTGAACAATCTGAATTATTGGACATTCAGGCTATTTTCATTTGTCTGGCTGCTTTATCACTCTGATCACTTTGATTATTCTTGTCATTTGACGAATTCGGTCAATTCCAACGTCATATTCACTTTGAACATGCTGAACAATCTTAATTATTGGACATTCAGGCTATTTTCATTTGTCTGGCTGCTTTATCACTCTGATCACTTTGATTATTCTTGTCATTTGACGAATTCGGTCAATTCCAACGTCATATTCACTTTGAACATGCTGAACAATCTGAATTATTGGACATTCAGGTTTTTTTCATTTGTCTGGCTGGTTTTATCACTCTGATCACTTTGATTATTAATGCCATTTGACCAATTCGGTCAATTCCAACGTCATATTCACTTTGCACATGCTGAACAATCTGAATTATTGGACATTCAGGCTATTTTCATTTGTCTGGCTGGTTTTATCACTCTGATCACTTTGATTATTCTTGTCATTTGACGAATTCGGTCAATTCCAACGTCATATTCACTTTGAACATGCTGAACAATCTGAATTATTGGACATTCAGGCTATTTTCATTTGTCTGGCTGGTTTTATCATTCTGATCACTTTGATTATTCTTGCCATTTGACGAATTCGGTCAATTCCAACGTCATATTCACTTTGAACATGCTTAACAATCTGAATTATTGGACATTCAGGCTATTTTCATTTGTCTGGCTGGTTTTATCACTCTGATCACTTTGATTATGCATGCCATTTGACGAATTCGGTCAATTCCAACGTCATATTCGCTTTGAACATGCTGAACAATCTGAATTATTGGACATTCAGGTTTTTTTCATTTGTCTGGCTGGTTTTATCACTCTGATCACTTCGATTATTCATGCCATTTGACGAATTCGGTCAATTCCAACGTCATATTCACTTTGAACATGCTGAACAATCTGAATTATTGGACATTCAGGCTATTTTCATTTGTCTGGCTGGTTTTATCACTCTGATCACTTTGATTATTGTTGCTATTTGACGAATTCGGTCAATTCCAACTTCATATTCACTTTGAACATGCTGAACAATCTGAATTATTGGACATTCAGACTACTTTGATTTGTCTGGTTGGTTTTTTCACTCTGATCACATTGATTATTCTTGCCATTTGGCGAATTCGGTCAATTCCAATGTTGTATTGACTTTTAACATGCTGAACAATCTGAATTATTGGACATTCAGGCTATTTTCATTTGTCTGGCTGGTTTTATCACTCTGATCACTTTGATTATTCTTGTCATTTGACGAATTCGGTCAATTCCAACGTCATATTCACTCTGAACATGCTGAACAATCTGAATTATTGGACATTCAGGCTATTTTCATTTGTCTGGCTGGTTTTATCACTCTGATCACTTTGATTACACATGCCATTTGACGAATTCGGTCAATTCCAACGTCATATTCACTTTGAACATGCTGAACAATCTTAATTATTGGACATTCAGGCTATTTTCATTTGTCTGGCTAGTTTTATCACTCTGATCACTTTGATTATTCTTGTCATTTGACGAGTTCGGTCAATTCCAACGTCATATTCACTTTGAACATGCTGAACAATCTGAATTATTGGACATTCAGGCTATTTTCATTTGTCTGGCTGGTTTTATCACTCTAATCACTTTGATTATTCATGCCATTTGACGAATTCGGTCAATTCCAACGTCATATTCACTTTGAACATGCTGAACAATCTGATTTATTGGACATTCAGGCTATTTTCATTTGTCTGGCTGATTTTATCACTCTGATCACTTTGATTATTCTTGTCATTTGACGAATTCGGTCAATTCCAACGTCATATTCACTTTGAACATGCTGAACAATCTGAATTATTGGACATTCAGGCTATTTTCATTTGTCTGGCTCGTTTTATCACTCTGATCACTTTTTTTATTCTTGTCATTTGACGAATTCGGTCAATTCCAACGTCATATTCACTTTGAACATGCTGAACAATCTGAATTATTGGACATTCAGGCTATTTTCATTTGTCTGGCTGGTTTTATCATTCTGATCACTTTGATTATTCTTGCCATTTGACGAATTCGGTCAATTCCAACGTCATATTCACTTTGAACATGCTGAACAATCTGAATTATTGGACATTCAGACTATTTTGATTTGTCTGGTTGGTTTTATCACTCTGATCACTTTGATTATGCATGCCATTTGACGAATTCGGTCAATTCTAACGTCATATTCACTTTGAACATGCTGAACAATCTGAATTATTGGACATTCAGGCTATTTTCATTTGTCTGGCTGGTTTTATCACTCTGATCACTTTGATTATTCATGCCATTTGACGGATTCGGTCAATTCCAACGTCATATTCACTTTGAACATGCTGAACAATCTGAATTATTGGACATTCAGACTACTTTGATTTGTCTGGTTGGTTTTATCACTCTGATCACTTTGATTATTCTTGCCATTTGACGAATTCGGTCAATTCCAACGTTGTATTGACTTTTAACATGCTGAACAATCTGAATTATTGGACATTCAGGCTATTTTCATTTGTCTGGCTGGTTTTATCACTCTGATCAGTTTGATTATTCTTGTCATTTGACGAAGTCGGTCAATTCCAACGTCATATTCACTTTGAACATGCTGAACAATCTGAATTATTGGACATTCAGGCTATTTTCATTTGTCTGGCTGGTTTTATCACTCTGATCACTTTGATTATTCATGCCATTTGACGAATTCGGTCAATTCCAACGTCATATTCACTTTGAACATGCTGAACAATCTGAATTATTGGACATTCAGGCTATTTTCATTTGTCTGGCTGCTTTATCACTCTGATCACTTTGATTATTATTGTCATTTGACGAATTCGGTCAATTCCAACGTCATATTCACTTTGAACATGCTGAACAATCTGAATTATTGGACATTCAGGCTATTTTCATTTGTCTGGCTGGTTTTATCACTCTGATCACTTTGATTATTCTTGCCAATTGACGAATTCGGTCAATTCCAACGTCATATTCACTTTGCACATGCTGAACAAACTGAATTATTGGACATTCAGACTATTTTGATTTGTCTGGTTGGTTTTATCACTCTGATCACTTTGATTACGCATGCCATTTGACGTATTCGGTCAATTCTAACGTCATATTCACTTTGAACATGCTGAACAATCTGAATTATTGGACATTCAGGTTTTTTTCATTTGTCTGGCTGGTTTTATCACTCTGATCACTTTGATTATTCATGCCATTTGACCAATTCGGTCAATTCCAACGTCATATTCACTTTGAAAATGCTGAACAATCTGAATTATTGGACATTCAGGCTATTTTCATTTGTCTGGCTGGTTTTATCACTCTGATCACTTTGATTATTCTTGTCATTTGACGAATTCGGTCAATTCCAACGTCATATTCACTTTGAACATGCTGAACAATCTGAATTATTGGACATTCAGGCTATTTTCATTTGTATGGCTGGTTTTATCATTCTGATCACTTTGATTATTCTTGCCATTTGACGAATTCGGTCAATTCCAACGTCATATTCACTTTGAACATGCTTAACAATCTGAATTATTGGACATTCAGGCTATTTTCATTTGTCTGGCTGGTTTTATCACTCTGATCACTTTGATTATGCATGCCATTTGACGAATTCGGTCAATTCCAACGTCATATTCGCTTTGAACATGCTGAACAATCTGAATTATTGGACATTCAGGTTTTTTTCATTTGTCTGGCTGGTTTTATCACTCTGATCACTTTGATTATTCATGCCATTTGACGAATTCGGTCAATTCCAACGTCATATTCACTTTGAACATGCTGAACAATCTGAATTATTGGACATTCAGGCTATTTTCATTTCACTTTGATTATTCTTGTCATTTGACGAATTCGGTCAATTCCAACGTCATATTCACTTTGAACATGCTGAACAATCTGAATTATTGGACATTCAGGCTATTTTCATTTGTATGGCTGGTTTTATCATTCTGATCACTTTGATTATTCTTGCCATTTGACGAATTCGGTCAATTCCAACGTCATATTCACTTTGAACATGCTTAACAATCTGAATTATTGGACATTCAGGCTATTTTCATTTGTCTGGCTGGTTTTATCACTCTGATCACTTTGATTATGCATGCCATTTGACGAATTCGGTCAATTCCAACGTCATATTCGCTTTGAACATGCTGAACAATCTGAATTATTGGACATTCAGGTTTTTTTCATTTGTCTGGCTGGTTTTATCACTCTGATCACTTTGATTATTCATGCCATTTGACGAATTCGGTCAATTCCAACGTCATATTCACTTTGAACATGCTGAACAATCTGAATTATTGGACATTCAGGCTATTTTCATTTGTCTGGCTGGTTTTATCACTCTGATCACTTTGATTATTGTTGCTATTTGACGAATTCGGTCAATTCCAACTTCATATTCACTTTGAACATGCTGAACAATCTGAATTATTGGACATTCAGACTACTTTGATTTGTCTGGTTGGTTTTATCACTCTGATCACATTGATTATTCTTGCCATTTGGCGAATTCGGTCAATTCCAACGTTGTATTGACTTTTAAAATGCTGAACAATCTGAATTATTGGACATTCAGGCTATTTTCATTTGTCTGGCTGGTTTTATCACTCTGATCACTTTGATTATTCTTGTCATTTGACGAATTCGGTCAATTCCAACGTCATATTCACTTTGAACATGCTGAACAATCTGAATTATTGGACATTCAGGCTATTTTCATTTCACTTTGATTATTCTTGTCATTTGACGAATTCGGTCAATTCCAACGTCATATTCACTTTGAACATGCTGAACATTCTGAATTATTGGACATTCAGGCTATTTTCATTTGTCTGGCTGGTTTTATCACTCTGATCACTTTGATTATTAATGCCATTTGACCAATTCGGTCAATTCCAACGTCATATTCACTTTGCACATGCTGAACAATCTGAATTATTGGACATTCAGGCTATTTTCATTTGTCTGGCTGGTTTTATCACTCTGATCACTTTGATTATTCTTGTCATTTGACGAATTCGGTCAATTCCAACGTCATATTCACTTTGAACATGCTGAACAATCTGAATTATTGGACATTCAGGCTATTTTCATTTGTCTGGCTGGTTTTATCATTCTGATCACTTTGATTATTCTTGCCATTTGACGAATTCGGTCAATTCCAACGTCATATTCACTTTGAACATGCTTAACAATCTGAATTATTGGACATTCAGGCTATTTTCATTTGTCTGGCTGGTTTTATCACTCTGATCACTTTGATTATGCATGCCATTTGACGAATTCGGTCAATTCCAACGTCATATTCGCTTTGAACATGCTGAACAATCTGAATTATTGGACATTCAGGTTTTTTTCATTTGTCTGGCTGGTTTTATCACTCTGATCACTTCGATTATTCATGCCATTTGACGAATTCGGTCAATTCCAACGTCATATTCACTTTGAACATGCTGAACAATCTGAATTATTGGACATTCAGGCTATTTTCATTTGTCTGGCTGGTTTTATCACTCTGATCACTTTGATTATTGTTGCTATTTGACGAATTCGGTCAATTCCAACTTCATATTCACTTTGAACATGCTGAACAATCTGAATTATTGGACATTCAGACTACTTTGATTTGTCTGGTTGGTTTTATCACTCTGATCACATTGATTATTCTTGCCATTTGGCGAATTCGGTCAATTCCAATGTTGTATTGACTTTTAACATGCTGAACAATCTGAATTATTGGACATTCAGGCTATTTTCATTTGTCTGGCTGGTTTTATCACTCTGATCACTTTGATTATTCTTGTCATTTGACGAATTCGGTCAATTCCAACGTCATATTCACTCTGAACATGCTGAACAATCTGAATTATTGGACATTCAGGCTATTTTCATTTGTCTGGCTGGTTTTATCACTCTGATCACTTTGATTACACATGCCATTTGACGAATTCGGTCAATTCCAACGTCATATTCACTTTGAACATGCTGAACAATCTTAATTATTGGACATTCAGGCTATTTTCATTTGTCTGGCTAGTTTTATCACTCTGATCACTTTGATTATTCTTGTCATTTGACGAGTTCGGTCAATTCCAACGTCATATTCACTTTGAACATGCTGAACAATCTGAATTATTGGACATTCAGGCTATTTTCATTTGTCTGGCTGGTTTTATCACTCTAATCACTTTGATTATTCATGCCATTTGACGAATTCGGTCAATTCCAACGTCATATTCACTTTGAACATGCTGAACAATCTGATTTATTGGACATTCAGGCTATTTTCATTTGTCTGGCTGATTTTATCACTCTGATCACTTTGATTATTCTTGTCATTTGACGAATTCGGTCAATTCCAACGTCATATTCACTTTGAACATGCTGAACAATCTGAATTATTGGACATTCAGGCTATTTTCATTTGTCTGGCTCGTTTTATCACTCTGATCACTTTTTTTATTCTTGTCATTTGACGAATTCCGTCAATTCCAACGTCATATTCACTTTGAACATGCTGAACAATCTGAATTATTGGACATTCAGGCTATTTTCATTTGTCTGGCTGGTTTTATCATTCTGATCACTTTGATTATTCTTGCCATTTGACGAATTCGGTCAATTCCAACGTCATATTCACTTTGAACATGCTGAACAATCTGAATTATTGGACATTCAGACTATTTTGATTTGTCTGGTTGGTTTTATCACTCTGATCACTTTGATTATGCATGCCATTTGACGAATTCGGTCAATTCTAACGTCATATTCACTTTGAACATGCTGAACAATCTGAATTATTGGACATTCAGGCTATTTTCATTTGTCTGGCTGGTTTTATCACTCTGATCACTTTGATTATTCATGCCATTTGACGGATTCGGTCAATTCCAACGTCATATTCACTTTGAACATGCTGAACAATCTGAATTATTGGACATTCAGACTACTTTGATTTGTCTGGTTGGTTTTATCACTCTGATCACTTTGATTATTCTTGCCATTTGACGAATTCGGTCAATTCCAACGTTGTATTGACTTTTAACATGCTGAACAATCTGAATTATTGGACATTCAGGCTATTTTCATTTGTCTGGCTGGTTTTATCACTCTGATCAGTTTGATTATTCTTGTCATTTGACGAAGTCGGTCAATTCCAACGTCATATTCACTTTGAACATGCTGAACAATCTGAATTATTGGACATTCAGGCTATTTTCATTTGTCTGGCTGGTTTTATCACTCTGATCACTTTGATTATTCATGCCATTTGACGAATTCGGTCAATTCCAACGTCATATTCACTTTGAACATGCTGAACAATCTGAATTATTGGACATTCAGGCTATTTTCATTTGTCTGGCTGCTTTATCACTCTGATCACTTTGATTATTATTGTCATTTGACGAATTCGGTCAATTCCAACGTCATATTCACTTTGAACATGCTGAACAATCTGAATTATTGGACATTCAGGCTATTTTCATTTGTCTGGCTGGTTTTATCACTCTGATCACTTTGATTATTCTTGCCAATTGACGAATTCGGTCAATTCCAACGTCATATTCACTTTGCACATGCTGAACAAACTGAATTATTGGACATTCAGACTATTTTGATTTGTCTGGTTGGTTTTATCACTCTGATCACTTTGATTACGCATGCCATTTGACGTATTCGGTCAATTCTAACGTCATATTCACTTTGAACATGCTGAACAATCTGAATTATTGGACATTCAGGTTTTTTTCATTTGTCTGGCTGGTTTTATCACTCTGATCACTTTGATTATTCATGCCATTTGACCAATTCGGTCAATTCCAACGTCATATTCACTTTGAACATGCTGAACAATCTGAATTATTGGACATTCAGGCTATTTTCATTTGTCTGGCTGGTTTTATCACTCTGATCACTTTGATTATTCTTGTCATTTGACGAATTCGGTCAATTCCAACGTCATATTCACTTTGAACATGCTGAACAATCTGAATTATTGGACATTCAGGCTATTTTCATTTGTATGGCTGGTTTTATCATTCTGATCACTTTGATTATTCTTGCCATTTGACGAATTCGGTCAATTCCAACGTCATATTCACTTTGAACATGCTTAACAATCTGAATTATTGGACATTCAGGCTATTTTCATTTGTCTGGCTGGTTTTATCACTCTGATCACTTTGATTATGCATGCCATTTGACGAATTCGGTCAATTCCAACGTCATATTCGCTTTGAACATGCTGAACAATCTGAATTATTGGACATTCAGGTTTTTTTCATTTGTCTGGCTGGTTTTATCACTCTGATCACTTTGATTATTCATGCCATTTGACGAATTCGGTCAATTCCAACGTCATATTCACTTTGAACATGCTGAACAATCTGAATTATTGGACATTCAGGCTATTTTCATTTCACTTTGATTATTCTTGTCATTTGACGAATTCGGTCAATTCCAACGTCATATTCACTTTGAACATGCTGAACAATCTGAATTATTGGACATTCAGGCTATTTTCATTTGTATGGCTGGTTTTATCATTCTGATCACTTTGATTATTCTTGCCATTTGACGAATTCGGTCAATTCCAACGTCATATTCACTTTGAACATGCTTAACAATCTGAATTATTGGACATTCAGGCTATTTTCATTTGTCTGGCTGGTTTTATCACTCTGATCACTTTGATTATGCATGCCATTTGACGAATTCGGTCAATTCCAACGTCATATTCGCTTTGAACATGCTGAACAATCTGAATTATTGGACATTCAGGTTTTTTTCATTTGTCTGGCTGGTTTTATCACTCTGATCACTTTGATTATTCATGCCATTTGACGAATTCGGTCAATTCCAACGTCATATTCACTTTGAACATGCTGAACAATCTGAATTATTGGACATTCACGCTATTTTCATTTGTCTGGCTGGTTTTATCACTCTGATCACTTTGATTATTGTTGCTATTTGACGAATTCGGTCAATTCCAACTTCATATTCACTTTGAACATGCTGAACATGCTGAACAATCTGAATTATTGGACATTCAGACTACTTTGATTTGTCTGGTTGGTTTTATCACTCTGATCACATTGATTATTCTTGCCATTTGGCGAATTCGGTCAATTCCAACGTTGTATTGACTTTTAAAATGCTGAACAATCTGAATTATTGGACATTCAGGCTATTTTCATTTGTCTGGCTGGTTTTATCACTCTGATCACTTTGATTATTCTTGTCATTTGACGAAGTCGGTCAATTCCAACGTCATATTCACTTTGAACATGCTGAACAATCTGAATTATTGGACATTCAGGCTATTTTCATTTGTCTGGCTGGTTTTATCACTCTGATCACTTTGATTATTCTTGTCATTTGACGAAGTCGGTCAATTCCAACGTCATATTCACTTTGAACATGCTGAACAATCTGAATTATTGGACATTCAGGCTATTTTCATTTGTCTGGCTGGTTTTATCACTCTGATCACTTTGATTATTCATGCCATTTGACGAATTCGGTCAATTCCAACGTCATATTCACTTTGAACATGCTGAACAATCTGAATTATTGGACATTCAGACTACTTTGATTTGTCTGGTTCTTTTTATCACTCTGATCACATTGATTATTATTGCCATTTGGCGAATTCGGTCAATTCCAACGTTGTATTGACTTTTAACATGCTGAACAATCTGAATTATTGGACATTCAGGCTATTTTCATTTGTCTGGCTGGTTTTATCACTCTGATCACTTTGATTATTCTTGTCATTTGACGAATTCGGTCAATTCCAACGTCATATTCACTTTGAACATGCTGAACAATCTGAATTATTGGACATTCAGGCTATTTTCATTTGTCTGGCTGGTTTTATCACTCTGATCACTTTGATTATTGTTGCCATTTGACGAATTCGGTCAATTCCAACTTCATATTCACTTTGAACATGCTGAACAATCTGAATTATTGGACATTCAGACTACTTTGATTTGTCTGGTTGGTTTTATCACTCTGATCACATTGATTATTCTTGCCATTTGGCGAATTCGGTCAATTCCAACGTTGTATTGACTTTTAACATGCTGAACAATCTGAATTATTGGACATTCAGGCTATTTTCATTTGTCTGGCTGGTTTTATCACTCTGATCACTTTGATTATTCTTGTCATTTGACGAATTCGGTCAATTCCAACGTCATATTCACTTTGAACATGCTGAACAATCTGAATTATTGGACATTCAGGCTATTTTCATTTGTCTGGCTGGTTTTATCACTCTGATCACTTTGATTACACATGACATTTGACGAATTCGGTCAATTCCAACGTCATATTCACTTTGAACATGCTGAACAATCTGAATTATTGGACATTCAGGCTATTTTCATTTGACTGGATGGTTTTATCACTCTGATCACTTTGATTATTCATGCCATTCGACGAATTCGGTCAATTCCAACGTCATATTCACTTTGAACATGCTGAACAATCTGATTTATTGGACATTCAAGCTATTTTCATTTGTCTGGCTGATTTTATCACTCTGATCACTTTCATTATTCTTGTCATTTGACGAATTCGGTCAATTCCAACGTCATATTCACTTTGAACATGCTGAACAATCTGAATTATTGGACATTCAGGCTATTTTCATTTGTCTGGCTGGTTTTATCACACTAATCACTTTGATTATTCTTGTCATTTGACGAATTCGGTCAATTCCAACGTCATATTCACTTTGAACATGATGAACAATCTGAATTATTGGACATTCAGGCTATTTTCATTTGTCTGGCTGGTTTTATCACACTAATCACTTTGATTATTCTTGTCATTTGACGAATTCGGTCAATTCCAACGTCATATTCAGTTTCAACATGATGAACATTCTGAATTATTGGGCATTCAGGCTATTTTGATTTGTCTGGCGGGTTTTATCACTCTGATCACTTTGATTATTCTTGCCAATTGACGAATTCGGTCAATTCCAACGTCATATTCACTTTGAACATGCTGAACAATCTGACTTATTGGACATTCAGGTTATTTTCATTTGTCGGGCTGGTATTATCACTCTGATCACTTTGATTATGCATGCCATTTGACGAATTCGGTCAATTCCAACGTCATATTCGCTTTGAACATGCTGAACAATCTGAATTATTGGACATTCAGGTTTTTTTCATTTGTCTGGCTGGTTTTATCACTCTGATCACTTTGATTATTCATGCCATTTGACGAATTCGGTCAATTCCAACGTCATATTCACTTTGAACATGCTGAACAATCTGAATTATTGGACATTCAGGCTATTTTCATTTGTCTGGCTGGTTTTATCACTCTGATCACTTTGATTATTGTTGCCATTTGACGAATTCGGTCAATTCCAACTTCATATTCACTTTGAACATGCTGAACAATCTGAATTATTGGACATTCAGACTACTTTGATTTGTCTGGTTGGTTTTATCACTCTGATCACATTGATTATTCTTGCCATTTGGCGAATTCGGTCAATTCCAACGTTGTATTGACTTTTAACATGCTGAACAATCTGAATTATTGGACATTCAGGCTATTTTCATTTGTCTGGCTGGTTTTATCACTCTGATCACTTTGATTATTCTTGTCATTTGACGAATTCGGTCAATTCCAACGTTGTATTGACTTTTAAAATGCTGAACAATCTGAATTATTGGACATTCAGGTTTTTTTCATTTGTCTGGCTGGTTTTATCACTCTGATCACTTTGATTATTCATGCCATTTGACGAATTCGGTCAATTCCAACGCCATATTCACTTTGAACATGCTGAACAATCTGAATTATTGGACATTCAGGCTATTTTCATTTGTCTGGCTGGTTTTATCACTCTGATCAGTTTGATTATTCTTGTCATTTGACGAAGTCGGTCAATTCCAACGTCATATTCACTTTGAACATGCTGAACAATCTGAATTATTGGACATTCAGGCTATTTTCATTTGTCTGGCTGGTTTTATCACTCTGATCACTTTGATTATTCATGCCATTTGACGAATTCGGTCAATTCCAACGTCATATTCACTTTGAACATGCTGAACAATCTGAATTATTGGACATTCAGACTACTTTGATTTGTCTGGTTGGTTTTATCACTCTGATCACATTGATTATTATTGCCATTTGGCGAATTCGGTCAATTCCAACGTTGTATTGACTTTTAACATGCTGAACAATCTGAATTATTGGACATTCAGGCTATTTTCATTTGACTGGATGGTTTTATCACTCTGATCACTTTGATTATTCATGCCATTCGACGAATTCGGTCAATTCCAACGTCATATTCACTTTGAACATGCTGAACAATCTGATTTATTGGACATTCAGGCTATTTTCATTTGTCTGGCTGATTTTATCACTCTGATCACTTTCATTATTCTTGTCATTTGACGAATTCGGTCAATTCCAACGTCATATTCACTTTGAACATGCTGAACAATCTGAATTATTGGACATTCAGGCTATTTTCATTTGTCTGGCTGGTTTTATCACTCTGATCACTTTGATTATTCTTGTCATTTGACGAATTCGGTCAATTCCAACGTCATATTCACTTTGAACATGCTGAACAATCTGAATTATTGGACATTCAGGCTATTTTCATTTGTCTGGCTGGTTTTATCACTCTGATCACTTTGATTACACATGACATTTGACGAATTCGGTCAATTCCAACGTCATATTCACTTTGAACATGCTGAACAATCTGAATTATTGGACATTCAGGCTATTTTCATTTGTCTGGCTAGTTTTATCACTCTGATCACTTTGATTATTCTTGTCATTTGACGAGTTCGGTCAATTCCAACGTCATATTCACTTTGAACATGCTGAACAATCTGAATTATTGGACATTCAGGCTATTTTCATTTGACTGGATGGTTTTATCACTCTGATCACTTTGATTATTCATGCCATTCGACGAATTCGGTCAATTCCAACGTCATATTCACTTTGAACATGCTGAACAATCTGATTTATTGGACATTCAGGCTATTTTCATTTGTCTGGCTGATTTTATCACTCTGATCACTTTCATTATTCTTGTCATTTGACGAATTCGGTCAATTCCAACGTCATATTCACTTTGAACATGCTGAACAATCTGAATTATTTTACATTCAGGCTATTTTCATTTGTCTGGCTGGTTTTATCACACTAATCACTTTGATTATTCTTGTCATTTGACGAATTCGGTCAATTCCAACGTCATATTCACTTTGAACATGATGAACAATCTGAATTATTGGACATTCAGGCTATTTTCATTTGTCTGGCTGGTTTTATCACACTAATCACTTTGATTATTCTTGTCATTTGACGAATTCGGTCAATTCCAACGTCATATTCAGTTTCAACATGATGAACATTCTGAATTATTGGGCATTCAGGCTATTTTGATTTGTCTGGCGGGTTTTATCACTCTGATCACTTTGATTATTCTTGCCAATTGACGAATTCGGTCAATTCCAACGTCATATTCACTTTGAACATGCTGAACAATCTGACTTATTGGACATTCAGGTTATTTTCATTTGTCTGGCTGGTTTTATCACTCTGATCACTTTGATTATGCATGCCATTTGACGAATTCGGTCAATTCCAACGTCATATTCGCTTTGAACATGCTGAACAATCTGAATTATTGGACATTCAGGTTTTTTTCATTTGTCTGGCTGGTTTTATCACTCTGATCACTTTGATTATTCATGCCATTTGACGAATTCGGTCAATTCCAACGTCATATTCACTTTGAACATGCTGAACAATCTGAATTATTGGACATTCAGGCTATTTTCATTTGTCTGGCTGGTTTTATCACTCTGATCACTTTGATTATTGTTGCCATTTGACGAATTCGGTCAATTCCAACTTCATATTCACTTTGAACATGCTGAACAATCTGAATTATTGGACATTCAGACTACTTTGATTTGTCTGGTTGGTTTTATCACTCTGATCACATTGATTATTCTTGCCATTTCGCGAATTCGGTCAATTCCAACGTTGTATTGACTTTTAACATGCTGAACAATCTGAATTATTGGACATTCAGGCTATTTTCATTTGTCTGGCTGGTTTTATCACTCTGATCACTTTGATTATTCTTGTCATTTGACGAATTCGGTCAATTCCAACGTTGTATTGACTTTTAAAATGCTGAACAATCTGAATTATTGGACATTCAGGTTTTTTTCATTTGTCTGGCTGGTTTTATCACTCTGATCACTTTGATTATTCATGCCATTTGACGAATTCGGTCAATTCCAACGCCATATTCACTTTGAACATGCTGAACAATCTGAATTATTGGACATTCAGGCTATTTTCATTTGTCTGGCTGGTTTTATCACTCTGATCAGTTTGATTATTCTTGTCATTTGACGAAGTCGGTCAATTCCAACGTCATATTCACTTTGAACATGCTGAACAATCTGAATTATTGGACATTCAGGCTATTTTCATTTGTCTGGCTGGTTTTATCACTCTGATCACTTTGATTATTCATGCCATTTGACGAATTCGGTCAATTCCAACGTCATATTCACTTTGAACATGCTGAACAATCTGAATTATTGGACATTCAGACTACTTTGATTTGTCTGGTTGGTTTTATCACTCTGATCACATTGATTATTATTGCCATTTGGCGAATTCGGTCAATTCCAACGTTGTATTGACTTTTAACATGCTGAACAATCTGAATTATTGGACATTCAGGCTATTTTCATTTGTCTGGCTGGTTTTATCACTCTGATCACTTTGATTATTCTTGTCATTTGACGAATTCGGTCAATTCCAACGTCATATTCACTTTGAACATGCTGAACAATCTGAATTATTGGACATTCAGGCTATTTTCATTTGTCTGGCTGGTTTTATCACTCTGATCACTTTGATTATTGTTGCCATTTGACGAATTCGGTCAATTCCAACTTCATATTCACTTTGAACATGCTGAACAATCTGAATTATTGGACATTCAGACTACTTTGATTTGTCTGGTTGGTTTTATCACTCTGATCACATTGATTATTCTTGCCATTTGGCGAATTCGATCAATTCCAACGTTGTATTGACTTTTAACATGCTGAACAATCTGAATTATTGGACATTCAGGCTATTTTCATTTGTCTGGCTGGTTTTATCACTCTGATCACTTTGATTATTCTTGTCATTTGACGAATTCGGTCAATTCCAACGTCATATTCACTTTGAACATGCTGAACAATCTGAATTATTGGACATTCAGGCTATTTTCATTTGTCTGGCTGGTTTTATCACTCTGATCACTTTGATTACACATGACATTTGACGAATTCGGTCAATTCCAACGTCATATTCACTTTGAACATGCTGAACAATCTGAATTATTGGACATTCAGGCTATTTTCATTTGTCTGGCTAGTTTTATCACTCTGATCACTTTGATTATTCTTGTCATTTGACGAGTTCGGTCAATTCCAACGTCATATTCACTTTGAACATGCTGAACAATCTGAATTATTGGACATTCAGGCTATTTTCATTTGACTGGATGGTTTTATCACTCTGATCACTTTGATTATTCATGCCATTCGACGAATTCGGTCAATTCCAACGTCATATTCACTTTGAACATGCTGAACAATCTGATTTATTGGACATTCAGGCAATTTTCATTTGTCTGGCTGATTTTATCACTCTGATCACTTTCATTATTCTTGTCATTTGACGAATTCGGTCAATTCCAACGTCATATTCACTTTGAACATGCTGAACAATCTGAATTATTGGACATTCAGGCTATTTTCATTTGTCTGGCTGGTTTTATCACACTAATCACTTTGATTATTCTTGTCATTTGACGAATTCGGTCAATTCCAACGTCATATTCACTTTGAACATGATGAACAATCTGAATTATTGGACATTCAGGCTATTTTCATTTGTCTGGCTGGTTTTATCACACTAATCACTTTGATTATTCTTGTCATTTGACGAATTCGGTCAATTCCAACGTCATATTCAGTTTCAACATGATGAACATTCTGAATTATTGGGCATTCAGGCTAATTTGATTTGTCTGGCGGGTTTTATCACTCTGATCACTTTGATTATTCTTGCCAATTGACGAATTCGGTCAATTCCAACGTCATATTCACTTTGAACATGCTGAACAATCTGACTTATTGGACATTCAGGTTATTTTCATTTGTCTGGCTGGTTTTATCACTCTGATCACTTTGATTATGCATGCCATTTGACGAATTCGGTCAATTCCAACGTCATATTCACTTTGAACATGCTGAACAATCTGAATTATTGGACATTCAGGCTATTTTCATTTGTCTGGCTGGTTTTATCACTCTGATCACTTTGATTATTGTTGCCATTTGACGAATTCGGTCAATTCCAACTTCATATTCACTTTGAACATGCTGAACAATCTGAATTATTGGACATTCAGACTACTTTGATTTGTCTGGTTGGTTTTATCACTCTGATCACATTGATTATTCTTGCCATTTGGCGAATTCGGTCAATTCCAACGTTGTATTGACTTTTAACATGCTGAACAATCTGAATTATTGGACATTCAGGCTATTTTCATTTGTCTGGCTGGTTTTATCACTCTGATCACTTTGATTATTCTTGTCATTTGACGAATTCGGTCAATTCCAACGTCATATTCACTTTGAACATGCTGAACAATCTGAATTATTGGACATTCAGGCTATTTTCATTTGTCTGGCTGGTTTTATCACTCTGATCACTTTGATTACACATGACATTTGACGAATTCGGTCAATTCCAACGTCATATTCACTTTGAACATGCTGAACAATCTGAATTATTGGACATTCAGGCTATTTTCATTTGTCTGGCTAGTTTTATCACTCTGATCACTTTGATTATTCTTGTCATTTGACGAGTTCGGTCAATTCCAACGTCATATTCACTTTGAACATGCTGAACAATCTGAATTATTGGACATTCAGGCTATTTTCATTTGACTGGCTGGTTTTATCACTCTGATCACTTTGATTATTCATGCCATTCGACGAATTCGGTCAATTCCAACGTCATATTCACTTTGACCATGCTGAACAATCTGATTTATTGGACATTCAGGCTATTTTCATTTGTCTGGCTGATTTTATCACTCTGATCACTTTCATTATTCTTGTCATTTGACGAATTCGGTCAATTCCAACGTCATATTCACTTTGAACATGCTGAACAATCTGAATTATTGGACATTCAGGCTATTTTCATTTGTCTGGCTGGTTTTATCACTCTGATCACTTTGATTATTCTTGTCATTTGACGAATTCGGTCAATTCCAAAGTCATATTCACTTTGAACATGCTGAACAATCTGAATTATTGGACATTCAGGCTATTTTCATTTGTCTGGCTGGTTATATCATTCTGATCACTTTGATTATTCTTGCCATTTGACGAATTCGGTCAATTCAAACGTCATATTCACTTTGAACATGCTGAACAATCTGAATTATTGGACATTCAGACTACTTTGATTTGTCTGGTTGGTTTTATCACTCTGATCACTTTGATTATTCTTGCCATTTGACGAATTCGGTCAATTCCAACGTCATATTCACTTTGAACATGCTGAACAATCTTAATTATTGGACATTCAGGCTATTTTCATTTGTCTGGCTGCTTTATCACTCTGATCACTTTGATTATTCTTGTCATTTGACGAATTCGGTCAATTCCAACGTCATATTCACTTTGAACATGCTGAACAATCTGAATTATTGGGCATTCA
The DNA here is from genome assembly GCA_958296145.1 of Hydrotaea cyrtoneurina. Lineage (NCBI taxonomy): Eukaryota > Metazoa > Arthropoda > Insecta > Diptera > Muscidae > Hydrotaea > Hydrotaea cyrtoneurina. The sequence goes on from OY282513.1 coordinate 81,643,054, forward strand.
GGCTATTTTCATTTGTCTGGCTGGTTTTATCACTCTGATCACTTTGATTTTTCATGCCAATTGACGAATTCGGTCAATTCCAACGTCATATTCACTTTGCACATGCTGAACAATCTGAATTATTGGACATTCAGACTATTTTGATTTGTCTGGTTGGTTTTATCACTCTGATCACTTTGATTACGCATGCCATTTGACGTATTCGGTCAATTCTAACGTCATATTCACTTTGAACATGCTGAACAATCTGAATTATTGGACATTCAGGTTTTTTCATTTGTCTGGCTGGTTTTATCACTCTGATCACTTTGATTATTCATGCCATTTGACCAATTCGGTCAATTCCAACGTCATATTCACTTTGAACATGCTGAACAATCTGAATTATTGGACATTCAGGCTATTTTCATTTGTCTGGCTGGTTTTATCACTCTGATCACTTTGATTATTGTTGCCATTTGACGAATTCGGTCAATTCCAACTTCATATTCACTTTGAACATGCTGAACAATCTGAATTATTGGACATTCAGACTACTTTGATTTGTCTGGTTGGTTTTATCACTCTGATCACATTGATTATTCTTGCCATTTGGCGAATTCGGTCAATTCCAACGTTGTATTGACTTTTAACATGCTGAACAATCTGAATTATTGGACATTCAGGCTATTTTCATTTGTCTGGCTGGTTTTATCACTCTGATCACTTTGATTATTCTTGTCATTTGACGAATTCGGTCAATTCCAACGTCATATTCACTTTGAACATGCTGAACAATCTGAATTATTGGACATTCAGGCTATTTTCATTTGTCTGGCTGGTTTTATCACTCTGATCACTTTGATTACACATGACATTTGACGAATTCGGTCAATTCCAACGTCATATTCACTTTGAACATGCTGAACAATCTGAATTATTGGACATTCAGGCTATTTTCATTTGTCTGGCTAGTTTTATCACTCTGATCACTTTGATTATTCTTGTCATTTGACGAGTTCGGTCAATTCCAACGTCATATTCACTTTGAACATGCTGAACAATCTGAATTATTGGACATTCAGGCTATTTTCATTTGACTGGCTGGTTTTATCACTCTGATCACTTTGATTATTCATGCCATTCGACGAATTCGGTCAATTCCAACGTCATATTCACTTTGAACATGCTTAACAATCTGAATTATTGGACATTCAGGCTATTTTTATTTGTCTGGCTGGTTTTATCACTCTGATCACTTTGATTATTCTTGTCATTTGACGAATTCGGTCAATTCCAACGTCATATTCACTTTGAACATGCTGAACAATCTGAATTATTGGACATTCAGGCTATTTTCATTTGTCTGGCTGGTTTTATCATTCTGATCACTTTGATTATTCTTGCCATTTGACGAATTCGGTCAATTCAAACGTCATATTCACTTTGAACATGCTGAACAATCTGAATTATTGGACATTCAGACTACTTTGATTTGTCTGGTTGGTTTTATCACTCTGATCGCTTTGATTATTCTTGCCATTTGACGAATTCGGTCAATTCCAACGTCATATTCACTTTGAACATGCTTAACAATCTGAATTATTGGACATTCAGGCTATTTTCATTTGTCTGGCTGGTTTTATCACTCTGATCACTTTGATTACACATGACATTTGACGAGTTCGGTCAATTCCAACGTCATATTCACTTTGAACATGCTGAACAATCTGAATTATTGGACATTCAGACTATTTTGATTTGTCTGGTTGGTTTTATCACTCTGATCACTTTGATTACGCATGCCATTTGACGTATTCGGTCAATTCCAACGTCATATTCACTTTGAACATGCTGAACAATCTGAATTATTGGACATTCAGGCTATTTTCATTTGTCTGGCTGGTTTTATCACTCTGATCACTTTGATTATTCTTGTCATTTGACGAATTCGGTCAATTCCAACGTCATATTCACTTTGAACATGCTGAACAATCTGAATTATTGGACATTCAGGCTATTTTCATTTGTCTGGCTGGTTTTATCATTCTGATCACTTTGATTATTCTTGCCATTTGACGAATTCGGTCAATTCCAACGTCATATTCACTTTGAACATGCTTAACAATCTGAATTATTGGACATTCAGGCTATTTTCATTTGTCTGGCTGGTTTTATCACTCTGATCACTTTGATTATGCATGCCATTTGACGAATTCGGTCAATTCCAACGTCATATTCGCTTTGAACATGCTGAACAATCTTAATTATTGGACATTCAGGCTATTTTCATTTGTCTGGCTATTTTTATCACTCTGATCACTTTGATTATTCTTGTCATTTGACGAGTTCGGTCAATTCCAACGTCATATTCACTTTGAACATGCTGAACAATCTGAATTATTGGACATTCAGGGTATTTTCATTTGTCTGGCTGGTTTTATCACTCTGATCACTTTGATTATTCATGCCATTTGACGAATTCGGTCAATTCCAACGTCATATTCACTTTGAACATGCTGAACAATCTGATTTATTGGACATTCAGGCTATTTTCATTTGTCTGGCTGATTTTATCACTCTGATCACTTTGATTATTCTTGTCATTTGACGACTTCGGTCAATTCCAACGTCATATTCACTTTGAACATGCTGAACAATCTGAATTATTGGACATTCAGGCTATTTTCATTTGTCTGGCTGGTTTTATCACTCTGATCACTTTGATTATTCTTGTCATTTGACGAATTCGGTCAATTCCAACGTCATATTCACTTTGAACATGCTGAACAATCTGAATTATTGGACATTCAGGCTATTTTCATTTGTCTGGCTGGTTTTATCATTCTGATCACTTTGATTATGCATGCCATTTGACGAATTCGGTCAATTCCAACGTCATATTCACTTTGAACATGCTGAACAATCTGAATTATTGGACATTCAGACTATTTTGATTTGTCTGGTTGGTTTTATCACTCTGATCACTTTGATTATGCATGCCATTTGACGAATTCGGTCAATTCTAACGTCATATTCACTTTGAACATGCTGAACAATCTGAATTATTGGACATTCAGGCTATTTTCATTTGTCTGGCTGGTTTTATCACTCTGATCACTTTGATTATTCATGCCATTTGACGAATTCGGTCAATTCCAACGTCATACTCACTTTGAACATGCTGAACAATCTGAATTATTGGACATTCAGACTACTTTGATTTGTCTGGTTGGTTTTATCACTCTGATCACTTTGATTATTCTTGCCATTTGACGAATTCGGTCAATTCCAACGTTGTATTGACTTTTAACATGCTGAACAATCTGAATTATTGGACATTCAGGCTATTTTCATTTGTCTGGCTGGTTTTATCACTCTGATCAGTTTGATTATTCTTGTCATTTGACGAAGTCGGTCAATTCCAACGTCATATTCACTTTGAACATGCTGAACAATCTGAATTATTGGACATTCAGGCTATTTTCATTTGTCTGGCTGGTTTTATCACTCTGATCACTTTGATTATTCATGCCATTTGACGAATTCGGTCAATTTCAACGTCATATTCACTTTGAACATGCTGAACAATCTGAATTATTGGACATTCAGGCTATTTTCATTTGTCTGGCTGCTTTATCACTCTGATCACTTTGATTATTCTTGTCATTTGACGAATTCGGTCAATTCCAACGTCATATTCACTTTGAACATGCTGAACAATCTGAATTATTGGACATTCAGGCTATTTTCATTTGTCTGGCTGGTTTTATCACTCTGATCACTTTGATTATTCTTGCCAATTGACGAATTCGGTCAATTCCAACGTCATATTCACTTTGCACATGCTGAACAATCTGAATTATTGGACATTCAGACTATTTTGATTTGTCTGGTTGGTTTTATCACTCTGATCACTTTGATTACGCATGCCATTTGACGTATTCGGTCAATTCTAACGTCATATTCACTTTGAACATGCTGAACAATCTGAATTATTGGACATTCAGGTTTTTTTCATTTGTCTGGCTGGTTTTATCACTCTGATCACTTTGATTATTCATGCCATTTGACCAATTCGGTCAATTCCAACGTCATATTCACTTTGAACATGCTGAACAATCTGAATTATTGGACATTCAGGCTATTTTCATTTGTCTGGCTGGTTTTATCACTCTGATCACTTTGATTATTCTTGTCATTTGACGAATTCGGTCAATTCCAACGTCATATTCACTTTGAACATGCTGAACAATCTGAATTATTGGACATGCAGGCTATTTTCATTTGTCTGGCTGGTTTTATCATTCTGATCACTTTGATTATTCTTGCCATTTGACGAATTCGGTCAATTCCAACGTCATATTCACTTTGAACATGCTTAACAATCTGAATTATTGGACATTCAGGCTATTTTCATTTGTCTGGCTGGTTTTATCACTCTGATCACTTTGATTATTCTTGTCATTTGACGAATTCGGTCAATTCCAACGTCATATTCACTTTGAACATGCTGAACAATCTGAATTATTGGACATTCAGGCTATTTTCATTTGTCTGGCTGGTTTTATCACTCTGATCACTTTGATTACACATGCCATTTGACGAATTCGGTCAATTCCAACGTCATATTCACTTTGAACATGCTGAACAATCTTAATTATTGGACATTCAGGCTATTTTCATTTGTCTGGCTGATTTTATCACTCTGATCACTTTGATTATTCTTGTCATTTGACGAATTCGGTCAATTCCAACGTCATATTCACTTTTAACATGCTGAACAATGTGAATTATTGGACATTCAGGCTATTTTCATTTGTCTGGCTGGTTTTATCACTCTGATCACTTTGATTATTCATGCCATTCGACGAATTCGGTCAATTCCAACGTCATATTCACTTTGAACATTTGACGAATTCGGTCAATTCCAACGTCATATTCACTTTGAACATGCTGAACAATCTGAATTATTGGACATTCAGACTATTTTGATTTGTCTGGTTGGTTTTATCACTCTGATCACTTTGATTATGCATGCCATTTGACGAATTCGGTCAATTCTAACGTCATATTCACTTTGAACATGCTGAACAATCTGAATTATTGGACATTCAGGCTATTTTCATTTGTCTGGCTGGTTTTATCACTCTGATCACTTTGATTATTCATGCCATTTGACGAATTCGGTCAATTCCAACGTCATATTCACTTTGAACATGCTGAACAATCTGAATTATTGGACATTCAGACTACTTTGATTTGTCTGGTTGGTTTTATCACTCTGATCACTTTGATTATTCTTGCCATTTGACGAATTCGGTCAATTCCAACGTTGTATTGACTTTTAACATGCTGAACAATCTGCATTATTGGACATTCAGGCTATTTTCATTTGTCTGGCTGGTTTTATCACTCTGATCAGTTTGATTATTCTTGTCATTTGACGAAGTCGGTCAATTCCAACGTCATATTCACTTTGAACATGCTGAACAATCTGAATTTTTGGACATTCAGGCTATTTTCATTTGTCTGGCTGGTTTTATCACTCTGATCACTTTGATTATTCATGCCATTTGACGAATTCGGTCAATTCCAACGTCATATTCACTTTGAACATGCTGAACAATCTGAATTATTGGACATTCAGGCTATTTTCATTTGTCTGGCTGCTTTATCACTCTGATCACTTTGATTATTCTTGTCATTTGACGAATTCGGTCAATTCCAACGTCATATTCACTTTGAACATGCTGAACAATCTGAATTATTGGACATTCAGGCTATTTTCATTTGACTGGCTGGTTTTATCACTCTGATCACTTTGATTATTCTTGCCAATTGACGAATTCGGTCAATTCCAACGTCATATTCACTTTGCACATGCTGAACAATCTGAATTATTGGACATTCAGACTATTTTGATTTGTCTGGTTGGTTTTATCACTCTGATCACTTTGATTACGCATGCCATTTGACGTATTCGGTCAATTCTAACGTCATATTCACTTTGAACATGCTGAACAATCTGAATTATTGGACATTCAGGCTATTTTCATTTGTCTGGCTGGTTTTATCACTCTGATCACTTTGATTATGCATGCCATTTGACGAATTCGGTCAATTCCAACGTCATATTCGCTTTGAACATGCTGAACAATCTGAATTATTGGACATTCAGGTTTTTTTCATTTGTCTGGCTGGTTTTATCACTCTGATCACTTTGATTATTCATGCCATTTGACCAATTCGGTCAATTCCAACGTCATATTCACTTTGAACATGCTGAACAATCTGAATTATTGGACATTCAGGCTATTTTCATTTGTCTGGCTGGTTTTATCACTCTGATCACTTTGATTATTGTTGCCATTTGACGAATTCGGTCAATTCCAACTTCATATTCACTTTGAACATGCTGAACAATCAGAATTATTGGACATTCAGACTACTTTGATTTGTCTGGTTGGTTTTATCACTCTGATCACTTTGATTATTCTTGCCATTTGGCGAATTCGGTCAATTCCAACGTTGTATTGACTTTTAACATGCTGAACAATCTGAATTATTGGACATTCAGACTATTTTCATTTGTCTGGCTGGTTTTATCACTCTGATCACTTTGATTATTCTTGTCATTTGACGAATTCGGTCAATTCCAACGTCATATTCACTTTGAACATGCTGAACAATCTGAATTATTGGACATTCAGGCTATTTTCATTTGTCTAGCTGGTTTTATGACTCTGATCACTTTGATTATTCATGCCATTTGACGAATTCGGTCAATTCCAACGTCATATTCACTTTGAACATGCTGAACAATCTGAATTATTGGACATTCAGACTATTTTGATTTGTCTGGTTGGTTTTATCACTCTGATCACTTTGATTATGCATGCCATTTGACGAATTCGGTCAATTCTAACGTCATATTCACTTTGAACATGCTGAACAATCTGAATTATATGACATTCATGCTATTTTCATTTGTCTGGCTGGTTTTATCACTCTGATCACTTTGATTATTCATGTCATTTGACGAATTCGGTCAATTCCAACGTCATATTCACTTTGAACATGCTGAACAATCTGAATTATTGGACATTCAGGCTATTTTCATTTGTCTGGCTGGTTTTATCACTCTGATCACTTTGATTATTCTTGTCATTTGACGAATTCGGTCAATTCCATCGTCATATTTACTTTGAACATGCTGAACAATCTGAATTATTGGACATTCAGGATATTTTCATTTGTCTGGCTGGTTTTATCACTCTGATCACTTTGATTATTTTTGCCAATTGACGAATTCGGTCAATTCCAACGTCATATTCACTTTAAACATGCTGAACAATCTGAATTATTGGACATTCAGATTATTTTGATTTGTCTCGTTGGTTTTATCACTCTGATCACTTTGATTACGCATGCCATTTGACGAATTCGGTCAATTCTAACGTCATATTCACTTTGAACATGCTGAACAATCTGAATTATTGGACATTCAGGCTATTTTCATTTGTCTGGCTGGTTTTATCACTCTGATCACTTTGATTATGCATGCCATTTGACGAATTCGGTCAATTCCAACTTCATATTCACTTTGAACATGCTGAACAATCTGAATTATTGGACATTCAGGCTATTTTCATTTATCTGGCTGGTTTTATCACTCTGATCACTTTGATTATTCTTGTCATTTGACGAATTCGGTCAATTCCAACGTCATATTCACTTTGAACATGCTGAACAATCTTAATTATTGGACATTCAGGCTAATTTCATTTGTCTGTCTGGTTTTATCACTCTGATCACTTTGATTATTCTTGTCATTTGACGAATTCGGTCAATTCCAACGTCATATTCACTTTGAACATGCTGAACAATCTTAATTATTGGACATTCAGGCTACTTTGATTTGTCTGGTTGGTTTTATCACTCTGATCACTTTGATTATTCTTGCCATTTGACGAATTCGGTCCATTCCAACGTTGTATTGACTTTTAACATGCTGAACAATCTGAATTATTGGACATGCAGGCTATTTTAATTTGTCTGGCTGGTTTTATCACTCTGATCACTTTGATTATTCATGCCATTTGACGAATTCGGTCAATTCCAACGTCATATTCACTTTGAACATGCTGAACATTCTGAATTATTGGACATTCAGGCTATTTTCATTTGTCTGGCTGATTTTATCACTCTGATCACTTTGATTATTCTTGCCATTTGACGAATTCGGTCAATTCCAACGTCATATTCACTTTGAACATGCTGAACAATCTGAATTATTGGACATTCAGACTATTTTGATTTGTCTGGTTGGTTTTATCACTCTGATCACTTTGATTATGCATGCCATTTGACGAATTCGGTCAATTCCAACGTCATATTCACTTTGAACATGCTGAACAATCTTAATTATTGGACATTCAGGCTATTTTCATTTGTCTGTCTGGTTTTATCACTCTGATCACTTTGATTATTCTTGTCATTTGACGAATTCGGTCAATTCCAACGTCATATTCACTTTGAACATGCTGAACAATATGAATTATTGGACTTTCAGGCTATATTCATTTGTCTGGCTGGTTTTATCACTCTGATCACTTTGATTATTCTTGTCATTTGACGAAATCGGTCAATACTAACGTCATATTCACTTTGAACATGCTGAACAATCTGAATTATTGGACATTCATGCTATTTTCATTTGTCTGGCTGGTTTTATCACTCTGATCACTTTGATTATTCAAGTCATTTGACGAATTCGGTCAATTCTAACGTCATATTCACTTTGAACATGCTGAACAATCTGAATTATTGGACATTCATGCTATTTTCATTTGTCTGGCTGGTTTTATCACTCTGATCACTTTGATTATTTTTGCCAATTGACGAATTCGGTCAATTCCAACGTCATATTCACTTTGAACATGCCGAACAATCTGAATTATTGAACATTCAGGCTATTTTCATTTGTCTGTCTGGTTTTATCACTCTGATCACTTTGATTATTCTTGTCATTTGACGAATTCGGTCAATTCCAACGTCATATTCACTTTGAACATGCTGAACAATCTGAATTATTGAACATTCAGGCTATTTTCATTTGTCTGGCTGGTTTTATCACTCTGATCACTTTGATTATTCATGTCATTTGACGAATTCGGTCAATTCTAACGTCATATTCACTTTGAACATGCTGAACAATCTGAATTATTGGACATTCAGGCTATTTTCATTTGTCTGGCTGGTTTTATCATTCTGATCACTTTGATTATTCATGCCATTTGACGAATTCGGTCAATTCCAACGTCATATTCACTTTGAACATGCTGAACAATCTGAATTATTGGACATTCAGGCTATTTTCATTTGTCTGGCTGGTTTTATCACTCTGATCACTTTGAATATTCTTGTCATTTGACGAATTCGGTCAATTCCAACGTCATATTCACTTTGAACATGCTGAACAATCTGAATTATTGGACATTCCGGATATTTTCATTTGTCTGGCTGGTTTTATCACTCTGATCACTTTGATTATTCATGTCATTTGACGAATTCGGTCAATTCTAACGTCATATTCACTTTGAACATGCTGAACAATCTGAATTATTGGACATTCAGGCTATTTTCATTTGTCTGGCTGGTTTTATCACTCTGATCACTTTGAATATTCTTGTCATTTGACGAATTCGGTCAATTCCAACGTCATATTCACTTTGAACATGCTGAACAATCGGAATTATTGGACATTCCGGATATTTTCATTTGTCTGGCTGGTTTTATCACTCTGATCACTTTGAATATTCTTGTCATTTGACGAATTCGGTCAATTCCAACGTCATATTCACTTTGAACATGCTGAACAATCTGAATTATTGGACATTCAGGCTATTTTCATTTGTCTGGCTGGTTTTATCACTCTGATCACTTTGATTATTCATGTCATTTGACGAATTCGGTCAATTCTAACGTCATATTCACTTTGAACATGCTGAACAATCTGAATTATTGGACATTCATGCTATTTTCATTTGTCTGTCTGGTTTTATCACTCTGATCACTTTGATTATTCTTGTCATTTGACGAATTCGGTCAATTCCAACGTCATATTCACTTTTAACATGCTGAACAATCTGAATTATTGGACATGCAGGCTATTTTAATTTGTCTGGCTGGTTTTATCACTCTGATCACTTTGATTATTCATGCCATTTGACGAATTCGGTCAATTCCAACGTCATATTCACTTTGAACATGCTGAACATTCTGAATTATTGGACATTCAGGCTATTTTCATTTGTCTGGCTGATTTTATCACTCTGATCACTTTGATTATTCTTGCCATTTGACGAATTCGGTCAATTCCAACGTCATATTCACTTTGAACATGCTGAACAATCTGAATTATTGGACATTCAGACTATTTTGATTTGTCTGGTTGGTTTTATCACTCTGATCACTTTGATTATGCATGCCATTTGACGAATTCGGTCAATTCCAACGTCATATTCACTTTGAACATGCTGAACAATCTTAATTATTGGACATTCAGGCTATTTTCATTTGTCTGTCTGGTTTTATCACTCTGATCACTTTGATTATTCTTGTCATTTGACGAATTCGGTCAATTCCAACGTCATATTCACTTTGAACATGCTGAACAATATGAATTATTGGACTTTCAGGCTATATTCATTTGTCTGGCTGGTTTTATCACTCTGATCACTTTGATTATTCTTGTCATTTGACGAAATCGGTCAATACTAACGTCATATTCACTTTGAACATGCTGAACAATCTGAATTATTGGACATTCATGCTATTTTCATTTGTCTGGCTGGTTTTATCACTCTGATCACTTTGATTATTCAAGTCATTTGACGAATTCGGTCAATTCTAACGTCATATTCACTTTGAACATGCTGAACAATCTGAATTATTGGACATTCATGCTATTTTCATTTGTCTGGCTGGTTTTATCACTCTGATCACTTTGATTATTTTTGCCAATTGACGAATTCGGTCAATTCCAACGTCATATTCACTTTGAACATGCCGAACAATCTGAATTATTGAACATTCAGGCTATTTTCATTTGTCTGTCTGGTTTTATCACTCTGATCACTTTGATTATTCTTGTCATTTGACGAATTCGGTCAATTCCAACGTCATATTCACTTTGAACATGCTGAACAATCTGAATTATTGAACATTCAGGCTATTTTCATTTGTCTGGCTGGTTTTATCACTCTGATCACTTTGATTATTCATGTCATTTGACGAATTCGGTCAATTCTAACGTCATATTCACTTTGAACATGCTGAACAATCTGAATTATTGGACATTCATGCTATTTTCATTTGTCTGGCTGGTTTTATCACTCTGATCACTTTGATTATTTTTGCCAATTGACGAATTCGGTCAATTCCAACGTCATATTCACTTTGAACATGCTGAACAATCTGAATTATTGGACATTCAGGCTATTTTCATTTGTCTGGCTGGTTTTATCACTCTGATCACTTTGAATATTCTTGTCATTTGACGAATTCGGTCAATTCCAACGTCATATTCACTTTGAACATGCTGAACAATCTGAATTATTGGACATTCCGGATATTTTCATTTGTCTGGCTGGTTTTATCACTCTGATCACTTTGATTATTCATGTCATTTGACGAATTCGGTCAATTCTAACGTCATATTCACTTTGAACATGCTGAACAATCTGAATTATTGGACATTCAGGCTATTTTCATTTGTCTGGCTGGTTTTATCACTCTGATCACTTTGAATATTCTTGTCATTTGACGAATTCGGTCAATTCCAACGTCATATTCACTTTGAACATGCTGAACAATCGGAATTATTGGACATTCCGGATATTTTCATTTGTCTGGCTGGTTTTATCACTCTGATCACTTTGAATATTCTTGTCATTTGACGAATTCGGTCAATTCCAACGTCATATTCACTTTGAACATGCTGAACAATCTGAATTATTGGACATTCAGGCTATTTTCATTTGTCTGGCTGGTTTTATCACTCTGATCACTTTGATTATTCATGTCATTTGACGAATTCGGTCAATTCTAACGTCATATTCACTTTGAACATGCTGAACAATCTGAATTATTGGACATTCATGCTATTTTCATTTGTCTGTCTGGTTTTATCACTCTGATCACTTTGATTATTCTTGTCATTTGACGAATTCGGTCAATTCCAACGTCATATTCACTTTGAACATGCTGAACAATCTGAATTATTGAACATTCAGGCTATTTTCATTTGTCTGGCTGGTTTTATCACTCTGATCACTTTGATTATTCATGTCATTTGACGAATTCGGTCAATTCTAACGTCATATTCACTTTGAACATGCTGAACAATCTGAATTATTGGACATTCCGGATATTTTCATTTGTCTGGCTGGTTTTATCACTCTGATCACTTTGATTATTTTTGCCAATTGACGAATTCGGTCAATTCCAACGTCATATTCACTTTGAACATGCTGAACAATCTGAATTATTGGACATTCAGGCTATTTTCATTTGTCTGGCTGGTTTTATCACTCTGATCACTTTGAATATTCTTGTCATTTGACGAATTCGGTCAATTCCAACGTCATATTCACTTTGAACATGCTGAACAATCTGAATTATTGGACATTCCGGATATTTTCATTTGTCTGGCTGGTTTTATCACTCTGATCACTTTGATTATTCATGTCATTTGACGAATTCGGTCAATTCCAACGTCATATTCACTTTGAACATGCTGAACAATCTGAATTATTGGACATTCAGGCTATTTTCATTTGTCTGGCTGGTTTTATCACTCTGATCACTTTGAATATTCTTGTCATTTGACGAATTCGGTCAATTCCAACGTCATATTCACTTTGAACATGCTGAACAATCTGAATTATTGGACATTCCGGATATTTTCATTTGTCTGGCTGGTTTTATCACTCTGATCACTTTGATTATTCATGTCATTTGACGAATTCGGTCAATTCTAACGTCATATTCACTTTGAACATGCTGAACAATCTGAATTATTGGACATTCAGGCTATTTTCATTTGTCTGGCTGGTTTTATCACTCTGATCACTTTGAATATTCTTGTCATTTGACGAATTCGGTCAATTCCAAAGTCATATTCACTTTGAACATGCTGAACAATCGGAATTATTGGACATTCCGGATATTTTCATTTGTCTGGCTGGTTTTATCACTCTGATCACTTTGAATATTCTTGTCATTTGACGAATTCGGTCAATTCCAACGTCATATTCACTTTGAACATGCTGAACAATCTGAATTATTGGACATTCAGGCTATTTTCATTTGTCTGGCTGGTTTTATCACTCTGATCACTTTGATTATTCATGTCATTTGACGAATTCGGTCAATTCTAACGTCATATTCACTTTGAACATGCTGAACAATCTGAATTATTGGACATTCATGCTATTTTCATTTGTCTGTCTGGTTTTATCACTCTGATCACTTTGATTATTCTTGTCATTTGACGAATTCGGTCAATTCCAACGTCATATTCACTTTTAACATGCTGAACAATCTGAATTATTGGACATGCAGGCTATTTTAATTTGTCTGGCTGGTTTTATCACTCTGATCACTTTGATTATTCATGCCATTTGACGAATTCGGTCAATTCCAACGTCATATTCACTTTGAACATGCTGAACATTCTGAATTATTGGACATTCAGGCTATTTTCATTTGTCTGGCTGATTTTATCACTCTGATCACTTTGATTATTCTTGCCATTTGACGAATTCGGTCAATTCCAACGTCATATTCACTTTGAACATGCTGAACAATCTGAATTATTGGACATTCAGACTATTTTGATTTGTCTGGTTGGTTTTATCACTCTGATCACTTTGATTATGCATGCCATTTGACGAATTCGGTCAATTCCAACGTCATATTCACTTTGAACATGCTGAACAATCTTAATTATTGGACATTCAGGCTATTTTCATTTGTCTGTCTGGTTTTATCACTCTGATCACTTTGATTATTCTTGTCATTTGACGAATTCGGTCAATTCCAACGTCATATTCACTTTGAACATGCTGAACAATATGAATTATTGGACTTTCAGGCTATATTCATTTGTCTGGCTGGTTTTATCACTCTGATCACTTTGATTATTCTTGTCATTTGACGAAATCGGTCAATACTAACGTCATATTCACTTTGAACATGCTGAACAATCTGAATTATTGGACATTCATGCTATTTTCATTTGTCTGGCTGGTTTTATCACTCTGATCACTTTGATTATTCAAGTCATTTGACGAATTCGGTCAATTCTAACGTCATATTCACTTTGAACATGCTGAACAATCTGAATTATTGGACATTCATGCTATTTTCATTTGTCTGGCTGGTTTTATCACTCTGATCACTTTGATTATTTTTGCCAATTGACGAATTCGGTCAATTCCAACGTCATATTCACTTTGAACATGCCGAACAATCTGAATTATTGAACATTCAGGCTATTTTCATTTGTCTGTCTGGTTTTATCACTCTGATCACTTTGATTATTCTTGTCATTTGACGAATTCGGTCAATTCCAACGTCATATTCACTTTGAACATGCTGAACAATCTGAATTATTGAACATTCAGGCTATTTTCATTTGTCTGGCTGGTTTTATCACTCTGATCACTTTGATTATTCATGTCATTTGACGAATTCGGTCAATTCTAACGTCATATTCACTTTGAACATGCTGAACAATCTGAATTATTGGACATTCATGCTATTTTCATTTGTCTGGCTGGTTTTATCACTCTGATCACTTTGATTATTTTTGCCAATTGACGAATTCGGTCAATTCCAACGTCATATTCACTTTGAACATGCTGAACAATCTGAATTATTGGACATTCAGGCTATTTTCATTTGTCTGGCTGGTTTTATCACTCTGATCACTTTGAATATTCTTGTCATTTGACGAATTCGGTCAATTCCAACGTCATATTCACTTTGAACATGCTGAACAATCTGAATTATTGGACATTCCGGATATTTTCATTTGTCTGGCTGGTTTTATCACTCTGATCACTTTGATTATTCATGTCATTTGACGAATTCGGTCAATTCTAACGTCATATTCACTTTGAACATGCTGAACAATCTGAATTATTGGACATTCAGGCTATTTTCATTTGTCTGGCTGGTTTTATCACTCTGATCACTTTGAATATTCTTGTCATTTGACGAATTCGGTCAATTCCAACGTCATATTCACTTTGAACATGCTGAACAATCGGAATTATTGGACATTCCGGATATTTTCATTTGTCTGGCTGGTTTTATCACTCTGATCACTTTGAATATTCTTGTCATTTGACGAATTCGGTCAATTCCAACGTCATATTCACTTTGAACATGCTGAACAATCTGAATTATTGGACATTCAGGCTATTTTCATTTGTCTGGCTGGTTTTATCACTCTGATCACTTTGATTATTCATGTCATTTGACGAATTCGGTCAATTCTAACGTCATATTCACTTTGAACATGCTGAACAATCTGAATTATTGGACATTCATGCTATTTTCATTTGTCTGTCTGGTTTTATCACTCTGATCACTTTGATTATTCTTGTCATTTGACGAATTCGGTCAATTCCAACGTCATATTCACTTTGAACATGCTGAACAATCTGAATTATTGAACATTCAGGCTATTTTCATTTGTCTGGCTGGTTTTATCACTCTGATCACTTTGATTATTCATGTCATTTGACGAATTCGGTCAATTCTAACGTCATATTCACTTTGAACATGCTGAACAATCTGAATTATTGGACATTCCGGATATTTTCATTTGTCTGGCTGGTTTTATCACTCTGATCACTTTGATTATTTTTGCCAATTGACGAATTCGGTCAATTCCAACGTCATATTCACTTTGAACATGCCGAACAATCTGAATTATTGAACATTCAGGCTATTTTCATTTGTCTGGCTGGTTTTATCACTCTGATCACTTTGATTATTTTTGCCAATTGACGAATTCGGTCAATTCCAACGTCATATTCACTTTGAACATGCTGAACAATCTGAATTATTGGACATTCAGGCTATTTTCATTTGTCTGGCTGGTTTTATCACTCTGATCACTTTGAATATTCTTGTCATTTGACGAATTCGGTCAATTCCAACGTCATATTCACTTTGAACATGCTGAACAATCTGAATTATTGAACATTCAGGCTATTTTCATTTGTCTGGCTGGTTTTATCACTCTGATCACTTTGATTATTCTTGTCATTTGACGAATTCGGTCAATTCCAACGTCATATTCACTTTGAACATGCTGAACAATCCGAATTATTGAACATTCAGGCTATTTTCATTTGTCTGGCTGGTTTTATCACTCTGATCACTTTGATTATTCTTGTCATTTGACGAATTCGGTCAATTCCAACGTCATATTCACTTTGAACAATCTGAATTATTGGACATTCAGGCTATTTTCATTTGTCTGGCTGGTTTTATCATTCTGATCACTTTGATTATTCATGCCATTTGACGAATTCGGTCAATTCCAACGTCATATTCACTTTGAACATGCTGAACAATCTGAATTATTGGACATTCAGGCTATTTTCATTTGTCTGGCTGGTTTTATCACTCTGATCACTTTGAATATTCTTGTCATTTGACGAATTCGGTCAATTCCAACGTCATATTCACTTTGAACATGCTGAACAATCTGAATTATTGGACATTCCGGATATTTTCATTTGTCTGGCTGGTTTTATCACTCTGATCACTTTGATTATTTTTGCCAATTGACGAATTCGGTCAATTCCAACGTCATATTCACTTTGAACATGCTGAACAATTTGAATTATTGGACATTCTGTCTATTTTCATTTGTCTGGCTGGTTTTATCACTCTGATCAATTTGATTATGCATGCCATTTGACGAATTCGGTCAATTCCAACGTCATATTCACTTTGAACATGCTGAACAATCTGAATTATTGAACATTCAGGCTATTTTCATTTGTCTGGCTGGTTTTATCACTCTGATCACTTTGATTATTCTTGTCATTTGACGAATTCGGTCAATTCCAACGTCATATTCACTTTGAACATGCTGAACAATATGAATTATTAGACTTTCAGGCTATTTTCATTTGTCTGGCTGGTTTTATCATTCTGATCACTTTGATTATTCTTGCCATTTGACGAATTCGGTCAATTCCAACGTCATATTCACTTTGAACATGCTGAACAATCTGAATTATTGGACATTCATGCTATTTTCATTTGTCTGGCTGGTTTTATCACTCTGATCACTTTGATTATTCATGTCATTTGACGAATTCGGTCAATTCCAACGTCATATTCACTTTGAACATGCTGAACAATCTGAATTATTGGACATTCATGCTATTTTCATTTGTCTGGCTGATTTTATCACTCTGATCACTTTGATTATTCTTGTCATTTGACGAATTCGGTCAATTCCAACGTCATATTCACTTTGAACATGCTGAACAATCTGAATTATTGGACATTCATGCTATTTTCATTTGTCTGGCTGGTTTTATCACTCTGATCACTTTGATTATTCATGTCATTTGACGAATTCGGTCAATTCCAACGTCATATTCACTTTGAACATGCTGAACAATCTGAATTATTGGACATTCATGCTATTTTCATTTGTCTGGCTGATTTTATCACTCTGATCACTTTGATTATTCTTGTCATTTGACGAATTCGGTCAATTCCAACGTCATATTCACTTTGAACATGCTGAACAATCTGAATTATTGGACATTCATGCTATTTTCATTTGTCTGGCTGGTTTTATCACTCTGATCACTTTGATTATTCATGTCATTTGACGAATTCGGTCAATTCCAACGTCATATTCACTTTGAACATGCTGAACAATCTGAATTATTGGACATTCAGGCTATTTTCATTTGTCTGGCTGGTTTTATCACTCTGATCACTTTGATTATTTTTGCCAATTGACGAATTCGGTCAATTCCAACGTCATATTCACTTTGAACATGCTGAACAATCTGAATTATTGGACATTCAGATTATTTTGATTTGTCTCGTTGGTTTTATCACTCTGATCACTTTGATTACGCATGCCATTTGACGAATTCGGTCAATTCTAACGTCATATTCACTTTGAACATGCTGATCAATCTGAATTATTGGACATTCAGGCTATTTTCATTTGTCTGGCTGGTTTTATCACTCTGATCACTTTGATTATGCATGTCATTTGACGAATTCGGTCAATTCCAACGTCATATTCACTTTGAACATGCTGAACAATCTGAATTATTGGACATTCAGGCTATTTTCATTTGTCTGGCTGGTTTTATCACTCTGATCACTTTGATTATTCTTGTCATTTGACGAATTCGGTGAATTCCAACGTCATATTCACTTTGAACATGCTGAACAATCTTAATTATTGGACATTCAGGCTATTTTCATTTGTCTGTCTGGTTTTATCACTCTGATCACTTTGATTATTCTTGTCATTTGACGAATTCGGTCAATTCCAACGTCATATTCACTTTGAACATGCTGAACAATATGAATTATTGGACATTCAGGCTACTTTGATTTGTCTGGTTGGTTTTATCACTCTGATCACTTTGATAATTTTTACCATTTGACGAATTCGGTCAATTCCAACGTTGTATTGACTTTTAACATGCTGAACAATCTGAATTATTGGACATGCAGGCTATTTTAATTTGTCTGGCTGGTTTTATCAGTCTGATCACTTTGATTATTCATGCCATTTGACGAATTCGGCCCATTCCAACGTCATATTCACTTTGAACATGCTGAACAATCTGAATTATTGGACATTCAGGCTATTTTCATTTGTCTGGCTGGTTTTATCACTCTGATCACTTTGATTATGCATGCCATTTGACGAATTCGGTCAATTCTAACGTCATATTCACTTTGAACATGCTGAACAATCCGAATTATTGGACATTCAGGCTATTTTCATTTGTCTGGCTAGTTTTATCACTCTGATCACTTTGATTATTCATGCCATTTGACGAATTCGGTCAATTCCAACGTCATATTCACTTTGAACGTGCTGAACAATCTGAATTATTGGACATTCAGGCTATTTTCATTTGTCTGGCTGGTTTTATCACTCTGATCACTTTGATTATTCTTGTCATTTGACGAATTCGGTCAATTCCAACGTCATATTCACTTTGAACATGCTGAACAATCTGAATTATTGGACATTCAGGCAATTTTCATATGTCTGGCTGGTTTTATCACTCTGATCACTTTGATTATTCATGTCATTTGACGAATTCGGTCAATTCCAACGTCATATTCACTTTGAACATGCTGAACAATCTGAATTATTGGACATTCAGGCTATTTTCATTTGTCTGGCTGGTTTTATCACTCTGATCACTTTGATTATTCTTGTCATTTGACGAATTCCGTCAATTCCAACGTCATATTCACTTTGAACATGCTGAACAATCTGAATTATTGGACATTCAGGCTATTTTCATTTGTCTGGCTGGTTTTATCACTCTGATCACTTTGATTATTTTTGCCAATTGACGAATTCGGTCAATTCCAACGTCATATTCACTTTGAACATGCTGAACAATCTGAATTATTGGACATTCAGATTATTTTGATTTGTCTCGTTGGTTTTATCACTCTGATCACTTTGATTACGCATGCCATTTGACGAATTCGGTCAATTCTAACGTCATATTCACTTTGAACATGCTGAACAATCTGAATTATTGGACATTCAGGCAATTTTCATATGTCTGGCTGGTTTTATCACTCTGATCACTTTGATTATTCATGCCATTTGACGAATTCGGTCAATTCCAACGTCATATTCACTTTGACCATGCTGAACAATCTGAATTATTGGACATTCAGGCTATTTTCATTTGTCTGGCTGGTTTTATCACTCTGATCACTTTGATTATTCTTGTCATTTGACGAATTCGGTCAATTCCAACGTCATATTCACTTTGAACATGCTGAACAATCTGAATTATTGGACATTGAGGCTATTTTCATTTGTCTGGCTGGTTTTATCACTCTGATCACTTTGATTATTCTTGCCAATTGACGAATTCGGTCAATTCCAACGTCATATTCACTTTGAACATGCTGAACAATCTGAATTATTGGACATTCAGGCTATTTTCATTTGTCTGGCTGATTTTATCACTCTGATCACTTTGATTATTCTTGTCATTTGACGAATTCGGTCAATTCCAACGTCATATTCACTTTGAACATGCTGAAGAATCTGAATTATTGGACATTCAGGCTATTTTCATTTGTCTGGCTGGTTTTATCACTCTGATCACTTTGATTATTCTTGTCATTTGACGAATTCGGTCAATTCCAACGTCATATTCACTTTGAACATGCTGAACAATCTGAATTATTGAACATTGAGGCTGTTTTCATTTGTCTGGCTGGTTTTATCACTCTGATCACTTTGACTATTCTTGCCAATTGACGAATTCGGTCAATTCCAACGTCATATTCACTTTGAACATGCTGAACAATCTGAATTATTGGACATTCAGGCAATTTTGATATGTCTGGCTGGTTTTATCACTCTGATCACTTTGATTATTCATGCCATTTGACGAATTCGGTCAATTCCAACGTCATATTCACTTTGAACATGCTGAACAATCTGAATTATTGGACATTCAGGCTATTTTCATTTGTCTGGCTGGTTTTATCACTCTGATCACTTTGATTATTCTTGTCATTTGACGAATTCGGTCAATTCCAACGTCATATTCACTTTGAACATGCTGAACAATCTGAATTATTGGACATTCAGGCTATTTTCATTTGTCTGGCTGGTTTTATCACTCTGATCACTTTGATTATTCTTGCCAATTGACGAATTCGGTCAATTCCAACGTCATATTCACTTTGAACATGCTGAACAATCTGAATTATTGGACATTCAGTCTATTTTCATTTGTCTGGCTGATTTTATCACTCTGATCACTTTGATTATTCTTGTCATTTGACGAATTCGGTCAATTCCAACGTCATATTCACTTTGAACATGCTGAATAATCTGAATTATTGGGCATTCAGGCTATTTTCATTTGTCTGGCTGATTTTATCACTCTGATCACTTTGATTATTCTTGTCATTTGACGAATTCGGTCAATTCCAACGTCATATTCACTTTGAACATGCTGAACAATCTGAATTATTGGACATTCAGGCTATTTTCATTTGTCAGGCTGGTTTTATCACTCTGATCACTTTGATTATTCTTGCCATATTCACTTTGAACATGCTGAACAATCTGATTTATTGTTCAGGCTATTTTCATTTGTCTGGCTGGTTTTATCACTCTGATCACTTTGATTATTCATGCCATTTGACGAATTCGGTCAATTCCAACGTCATATTCACTTTGAACATGCTGAATAATCTGAATTATTGGACATTCAGGCTATTTTCATTTGTCTGTCTGGTTTTATCACTCTGATCACTTTGATTATTCTTGTCATTTGACGAATTCGGTCAATTCCAACGTCATATTCACTTTGAACATGCTGAACAATATGAATTATTGGACATTCAGGCTACTTTGATTTGTCTGGTTGGTTTTATCACTCTGATCACTTTGATTATTCTTGCCATTTGACGAATTCGGTCAATTCCAACGTTGTATTGGCTTTTAACATGCTGAACAATCTGAATTATTGGACATGCAGGCTATTTTAATTTGTCTGGCTGGTTTTATCACTCTGATCACTTTGATTATTCATGCCATTTGACGAATTCGGTCAATTCCAACGTCATATTCACTTTGAACATGCTGAACAATCTGAATTATTGGACATTCAGGCTATTTTCATTTGTCAGGCTGGTTTTATCACTCTGATCACTTTGATTATTCTTGCCATATTCACTTTGAACATGCTGAACAATCTGATTTATTGTTCAGGCTATTTTCATTTGTCTGGCTGGTTTTATCACTCTGATCACTTTGATTATTCTTGCCATTTGACGAATTCGGTCAATTCCAACGTCATATTCACTTTGAACATGCTGAATAATCTGAATTATTGGACATTCAGGCTATTTTCATTTGTCTGGCTGGTTTTATCACTCTGATCACTTTGATTATTCTTGCCATATTCACTTTGAACATGCTGAACAATCTGAATTATTGTTCAGGCTATTTTCATTTGTCTGGCTGGTTTTATCACTTTGATTATTCTTGCCATTTGACGAATTCGGTCAATTCCAACGTCATATTCACTTTGAACATGCTGAACAATCTTAATTATTGGACATTCAGACTATTTTGATTTGTCTGGTTGGTTTTATCACTCTGATCACTTTGATTATGCATGCCATTTGACGAATTCAGACAATTCTAACGTCATATTCACTTTGAACATGCTGAACAATCTGAATTATTGGACATTCAGGCTATTTTCATTTGTCTGGCTGGTTTTATCACTCTGATCACTTTGATTATTCATGCCATTTGACAAATTCGGTCAATTCCAACGTCATATTCACTTTGAACATGCTGAACAATCTGAATTATTGGACATTCAGATTATTTTGATTTGTCTCGTTGGTTTTATCACTCTGATCACTTTGATTACGCATGCCATTTGACGAATTCGGTCAATTCTAACGTCATATTTACTTTGAACATGCTGAACAATCTGAATTATTGGACATTCAGGCTATTTTAATTTGTCTGGCTGGTTTTATCACTCTGATCACTTTGATTATTCTTGCCATTTGACGAATTCGGTCAATTCCAACGTCATATTCACTTTGAACATGCTGAACAATCTGAATTATTGGACATTCAGACTATTTTGATTTGTCTGGTTGGTTTTATCACTCTGATCACTTTGATTATGCATGCCATTTGACGAATTCAGTCAATTCTAACGTCATATTCACTTTGAACATGCTGAACAATCTGAATTATTGGACATTCAGGCTATTTTCATTTGTCTGGCTGGTTTTATCACTCTGATCACTTTGATTATTCTTGCCATTTGACGAATTCGGTCAATTCCAACGTCATATTCACTTTGAACATGCTGAACAATCTGAATTATTGGACATTCAGACTATTTTGATTTGTCTGGTTGGTTTTATCACTCTGATCACTTTGATTATGCATGCCATTTGACGAATTCAGTCAATTCTAAGGTCATATTCACTTTGAACATGCTGAACAATCTGAATTATTGGACATTCAGGCTATTTTCATTTGTCTGGCTGGTTTTATCACTCTGATCACTTTGATTATTCATGCCATTTGACAAATTCGGTCAATTCCAACGTCATATTCACTTTGAACATGCTGAACAATCTGAATTATTGGACATTCAGATTATTTTGATTTGTCTCGTTGGTTTTATCACTCTGATCACTTTGATTACGCATGCCATTTGACGAATTCGGTCAATTCTAACGTCATATTTACTTTGAACATGCTGAACAATCTGATTTATTGTTCAGGCTATTTTCATTTGTCTGGCTGGTTTTATCACTCTGATCACTTTGATTATTCTTGCCATTTGACGAATTCGGTCAATTCCAACGTCATATTCACTTTGAACATGCTGAATAATCTGAATTATTGGACATTCAGGCTATTTTCATTTGTCTGGCTGGTTTTATCACTCTGATCACTTTGATTATTCTTGCCATATTCACTTTGAACATGCTGAACAATCTGAATTATTGTTCAGGCTATTTTCATTTGTCTGGCTGGTTTTATCACTCTGATCACTTTGATTATTCTTGCCATTTGACGAATTCGGTCAATTCCAACGTCATATTCACTTTGAACATGCTGAACAATCTTAATTATTGGACATTCAGACTATTTTGATTTGTCTGGTTGGTTTTATCACTCTGATCACTTTGATTATGCATGCCATTTGACGAATTCAGTCAATTCTAACGTCATATTCACTTTGAACATGCTGAACAATCTGAATTATTGGACATTCAGGCTATTTTCATTTGTCTGGCTGGTTTTATCACTCTGATCACTTTGATTATTCATGCCATTTGACAAATTCGGTCAATTCCAACGTCATATTCACTTTGAACATGCTGAACAATCTGAATTATTGGACATTCAGATTATTTTGATTTGTCTCGTTGGTTTTATCACTCTGATCACTTTGATTACGCATGCCATTTGACGAATTCGGTCAATTCTAACGTCATATTTACTTTGAACATGCTGAACAATCTGAATTATTGGACATTCAGGCTATTTTAATTTGTCTGGCTGGTTTTATCACTCTGATCACTTTGATTATTCTTGCCATTTGACGAATTCGGTCAATTCCAACGTCATATTCACTTTGAACATGCTGAACAATCTGAATTATTGGACATTCAGACTATTTTGATTTGTCTGGTTGGTTTTATCACTCTGATCACTTTGATTATGCATGCCATTTGACGAATTGAGTCAATTCTAACGTCATATTCACTTTGAACATGCTGAACAATCTGAATTATTGGACATTCAGGCTATTTTCATTTGTCTGGCTGGTTTTATCACTCTGATCACTTTGATTATTCTTGCCATTTGACGAATTCGGTCAATTCCAACGTCATATTCACTTTGAACATGCTGAACAATCTGAATTATTGGACATTCAGACTATTTTGATTTGTCTGGTTGGTTTTATCACTCTGATCACTTTGATTATGCATGCCATTTGACGAATTCAGTCAATTCTAAGGTCATATTCACTTTGAACATGCTGAACAATCTGAATTATTGGACATTCAGGCTATTTTCATTTGTCTGGCTGGTTTTATCACTCTGATCACTTTGATTATTCATGCCATTTGACAAATTCGGTCAATTCCAACGTCATATTCACTTCGAACATGCTGAACAATCTGAATTATCGGACATTCAGACTATTTTGATTTGTCTGGTTGGTTTTATCACTTTGATTATGCATGCCATTTGACGAATTCAGTCAATTCTAACGTCATATTCACTTTGAACATGCTGAACAATCTGAATTATTGGACATTCAGGCTATTTTCATTTATCTGGCTGGTTTTATCACTCTGATCACTTTGATTATTCTTGCCATTTGACGAATTCGGTCAATTCCAACGTCATATTCACTTTGAACATGCTGAACAATCTTAATTATTGGACATTCAGACTATTTTGATTTGTCTGGTTGGTTTTATCACTCTGATCACTTTGATTATTCTTGCCATTTGACGAATTCGGTCAATTCCAACGTCATATTCACTTTGAACATGCTGAATAATCTGAATTATTGGACATTCAGGCTATTTTCATTTGTCTGGCTGGTTTTATCACTCTGATCACTTTGATTATTCTTGCCATATTCACTTTGAACATGCTGAACAATCTGAATTATTGATCAGGCTATTTTGATTTGTCTGGCTGGTTTTATCACTCTGATCACTTTGATTATTCTTGCCATTTGACGAATTCGGTCAATTCCAACGTCATATTCACTTTGAACATGCTGAACAATCTGAATTATTGGACATTCAGGCTATTTTCATTTGTCAGGCTGGTTTTATCACTCTGATCACTTTGATTATTCTTGCCATATTCACTTTGAACATGCTGAACAATCTGATTTATTGTTCAGGCTATTTTCATTTGTCTGGCTGGTTTTATCACTCTGATCACTTTGATTATTCTTGCCATTTGACGAATTCGGTCAATTCCAACGTCATATTCACTTTGAACACGCTGAATAATCTGAATTATTGTTCAGGCTATTTTGATTTGTCTGGCTGGTTTTATCACTCTGATCACTTTGATTATTCTTGCCATTTGACGAATTCGGTCAATTCCAACGTCATATTCACTTTGAACATGCTGAACAATCTGAATTATTGGACATTCAGGCTATTTTCATTTGTCAGGCTGGTTTTATCACTCTGATCACTTTGATTATTCTTGCCATATTCACTTTGAACATGCTGAACAATCTGATTTATTGTTCAGGCTATTTTCATTTGTCTGGCTGGTTTTATCACTCTGATCACTTTGATTATTCTTGCCATTTGACGAATTCGGTCAATTCCAACGTCATATTCACTTTGAACATGCTGAATAATCTGAATTATTGTTCAGGCTATTTTCATTTGTCTGGCTGGTTCTATCACTCTGATCACTTTGATTATTCTTGCCATTTGACGAATTCGGTCAATTCCAACGTCATATTCACTTTGAACATGCTGAACAATCTTAATTATTGGACATTCAGACTATTTTGATTTGTCTGGTTGGTTTTATCACTCTGATCACTTTGATTATGCATGCCATTTGACGAATTCAGTCAATTCTAACGTCATATTCACTTTGAACATGCTGAACAATCTGAATTATTGGACATTCAGGCTATTTTCATTTGTCTGGCTGGTTTTATCACTCTGATCACTTTGATTATTCATGCCATTTGACAAATTCGGTCAATTCAAACGTCATATTCACTTTGAACATGCTGAACAATCTGAATTATTGGACATTCAGATTATTTTGATTTGTCTCGTTGGTTTTATCACTCTGATCACTTTGATTACGCATGCCATTTGACGAATTCGGTCAATTCTAACGTCATATTTACTTTGAACATGCTGAACAATCTGAATTATTGGACATTCAGGCTATTTTAATTTGTCTGGCTGGTTTTATCACTCTGATCACTTTGATTATTCTTGCCATTTGACGAATTCGGTCAATTCCAACGTCATATTCACTTTGAACATGCTGAACAATCTGAATTATTGGACATTCAGACTATTTTGATTTGTCTGGTTGGTTTTATCACTCTGATCACTTTGATTATGCATGCCATTTGACGAATTGAGTCAATTCTAACGTCATATTCACTTTGAACATGCTGAACAATCTGAATTATTGGACATTCAGGCTATTTTCATTTGTCTGGCTGGTTTTATCACTCTGATCACTTTGATTATTCTTGCCATTTGACGAATTCGGTCAATTCCAACGTCATATTCACTTTGAACATGCTGAACAATCTGAATTATTGGACATTCAGACTATTTTGATTTGTCTGGTTGGTTTTATCACTCTGATCACTTTGATTATGCATGCCATTTGACGAATTCAGTCAATTCTAAGGTCATATTCACTTTGAACATGCTGAACAATCTGAATTATTGGACATTCAGGCTATTTTCATTTGTCTGGCTGGTTTTATCACTCTGATCACTTTGATTATTCATGCCATTTGACAAATTCGGTCAATTCCAACGTCATATTCACTTTGAACATGCTGAACAATCTGAATTATCGGACATTCAGACTATTTTGATTTGTCTGGTTGGTTTTATCACTCTGATCACTTTGATTATGCATGCCATTTGACGAATTCAGTCAATTCTAACGTCATATTCACTTTGAACATGCTGAACAATCTGAATTATTGGACATTCAGGCTATTTTCATTTGTCTGGCTGGTTTTATCACTCTGATCACTTTGATTATTCTTGCCATTTGACGAATTCGGTCAATTCCAACGTCATATTCACTTTGAACATGCTGAACAATCTTAATTATTGGACATTCAGACTATTTTGATTTGTCTGGTTGGTTTTATCACTCTGATCACTTTGATTATTCTTGCCATTTGACGAATTCGGTCAATTCCAACGTCATATTCACTTTGAACATGCTGAATAATCTGAATTATTGGACATTCAGGCTATTTTCATTTGTCTGGCTGGTTTTATCACTCTGATCACTTTGATTATTCTTGCCATATTCACTTTGAACATGCTGAACAATCTGAATTATTGTTCAGGCTATTTTCATTTGTCTGGCTGGTTTTATCACTCTGATCACTTTGATTATTCTTGCCATTTGACGAATTCGGTCAATTCCAACGTCATTATTATTGGACATTCAGACTGTTTTGATTTGTCTGGTTGGTTTTATCACTCTGATCACTTTGATTATGCATGCCATTTGACGAATTCTGTCAATTCTAACGTCATATTCACTTTGAACATGCTGAACAATCTGAATTATTGGACATTCAGGCTATTTTCATTTGTCTGGCTGGTTTTATCACTCTGATTACTTTGATTATTCATGCCATTTGACAAATTCGGTCAATTCCAACGTCATATTCACTTTGAACATGCTGAACAATCTGAATTATTGGACATTCAGATTATTTTGATTTGTCTCGTTGGTTTTATCACTCTGATCACTTTGATTACGCATGCCATTTGACGAATTCGGTCAATTCTAACGTCATATTTACTTTGAACATGCTGAACAATCTGAATTATTGGACATTCAGGCTATTTTCATTTGTCTGGCTGGTTTTATCACTCTGATCACTTTGATTATGCATGCCATTTGACGAATTCGGTCAATTCCAACGACATATTCACTTTGAACATGCTGAACAATCTGAATTATTGTTCAGGCTATTTTCATTTGTCTGGTTGGTTTTATCACTCTGATCACTTTGATTATTCTTGCCATTTGACGAATTCGGTCAATTCCAACGTCATATTCACTTTGAACATGCTGAATAATCTGAATTATTGGACATTCAGGCTATTTTCATTTGTCTGGCTGGTTTTATCACTCTGATCACTTTGATTATTCTTGCCATTTGACGAATTCGGTCAATTCCAACGTCATATTCACTTTGAACATGCTGAACAATCTTAATTATTGGACATTCAGACTATTTTGATTTGTCTGGTTGGTTTTATCACTCTGATCACTTTGATTATGCATGCCATTTGACGAATTCAGTCAATTCTAACGTCATATTCACTTTGAACATGCTGAACAATCTGAATTATTGGACATTCAGATTATTTTGATTTGTCTCGTTGGTTTTATCACTCTGATCACTTTGATTACGCATGCCATTTGACGAATTCGGTCAATTCTAACGTCATATTTACTTTGAACATGCTGAACAATCTGAATTATTGGACATTCAGGCTATTTTCATTTGTCTGGCTGGTTTTATCACTCTGATCACTTTGATTATGCATGCCATTTGACGAATTCGGTCAATTCCAACGTCATATTCACTTTGATCATGCTGAATAATCTGAATTATTGGACATTCAGGCTATTTTCATTTGTCTGGCTGGTTTTATCACTCTGATCACTTTGATTATTCTTGCCATATTCACTTTGAACATGCTGAACAATCTGAATTATTGTTCAGGCTATTTTCATTTGTCTGGCTGGTTTTATCACTCTGATCACTTTGATTATTCTTGCCATTTGACGAATTCGGTCAATTCCAACGTCATATTCACTTTGAACATGCTGAACAATCTTAATTATTGGACATTCAGACTATTTTGATTTGTCTGGTTGGTTTTATCACTCTGATCACTTTGATTATGCATGCCATTTGACGAATTCAGTCAATTCTAACGTCATATTCACTTTGAACATGCTGAACAATCTGAATTATTGGACATTCAGGCTATTTTCATTTGTCTGGCTGGTTTTATCACTCTGATCACTTTGATTATTCATGCCATTTGACAAATTCGGTCAATTCCAACGTCATATTCACTTTGAACATGCTGAACAATCTGAATTATTGGACATTCAGATTATTTTGATTTGTCTCGTTGGTTTTATCACTCTGATCACTTTGATTACGCATGCCATTTGACGAATTCGGTCAATTCTAACGTCATATTTACTTTGAACATGCTGAACAATCTGAATTATTGGACATTCAGGCTATTTTAATTTGTCTGGCTGGTTTTATCACTCTGATCACTTTGATTATTCTTGCCATTTGACGAATTCGGTCAATTCCAACGTCATATTCACTTTGAACATGCTGAACAATCTGAATTATTGGACATTCAGACTATTTTGATTTGTCTGGTTGGTTTTATCACTCTGATCACTTTGATTATGCATGCCATTTGACGAATTCAGTCAATTCTAACGTCATATTCACTTTGAACATGCTGAACAATCTGAATTATTGGACATTCAGGCTATTTTCATTTGTCTGGCTGGTTTTATCACTCTGATCACTTTGATTACACATGACATTTGACGAATTCGGTCAATTCCAACGTCATATTCACTTTGAACATGCTGAACAATCTGAATTATTGGACATTCAGACTATTTTGATTTGTCTGGTTGGTTTTATCACTCTGATCACTTTGATTATGCATGCCATTTGACGAATTCAGTCAATTCTAAGGTCATATTCACTTTGAACATGCTGAACAATCTGAATTATTGGACATTCAGGCTATTTTCATTTGTCTGGCTGGTTTTATCACTCTGATCACTTTGATTATTCATGCCATTTGACGAATTCAGTCAATTCTAACGTCATATTCACTTTGAACATGCTGAACAATCTGAATTATTGGACATTCAGGCTATTTTCATTTGTCTGGCTGGTTTTATCACTCTGATCACTTTGATTATTCTTGCCATTTGACGAATTCGGTCAATTCCAACGTCATATTCACTTCGAACATGCTGAACAATCTGAATTATCGGACATTCAGACTATTTTGATTTGTCTGGTTGGTTTTATCACTCTGATCACTTTGATTATGCATGCCATTTGACGAATTCTGTCAATTCTAACGTCATATTCACTTTGAACATGCTGAACAATCTGAATTATTGGACATTCAGGCTATTTTCATTTATCTGGCTGGTTTTATCACTCTGATCACTTTGATTATTCTTGCCATTTGACGAATTCGGTCAATTCCAACGTCATATTCACTTTGAACATGCTGAACAATCTTAATTATTGGACATTCAGACTATTTTGATTTGTCTGGTTGGTTTTATCACTCTGATCACTTTGATTATTCTTGCCATTTGACGAATTCGGTTAATTCCAACGTCATATACACTTTGAACATGCTGAACAATCTGAATTATTGGACATTCAGGCTATTTTCATTTGTCAGGCTGGTTTTATCACTCTGATCACTTTGATTATTCTTGCCATATTCACTTTGAACATGCTGAACAATCTGAATTATTGTTCAGGCTATTTTGATTTGTCTGGCTGGTTTTATCACTCTGATCACTTTGATTATGCATGCCATTTGACGAATTCTGTCAATTCTAACGTCATATTCACTTTGAACATGCTGAACAATCTGAATTATTGGACATTCAGGCTATTTTCATTTATCTGGCTGGTTTTATCACTCTGATCACTTTGATTATTCTTGCCATTTGACGAATTCGGTCAATTCCAACGTCATATTCACTTTGAACATGCTGAACAATCTTAATTATTGGACATTCAGACTATTTTGATTTGTCTGGTTGGTTTTATCACTCTGATCACTTTGATTATTCTTGCCATTTGACGAATTCGGTCAATTCCAACGTCATATTCACTTTGAACATGCTGAATAATCTGAATTATTGGACATTCAGGCTATTTTCATTTGTCTGGCTGGTTTTATCACTCTGATCACTTTGATTATTCTTGCCATATTCACTTTGAACATGCTGAACAATCTGAATTATTGTTCAGGCTATTTTGATTTGTCTGGCTGGTTTTATCACTCTGATCACTTTGATTATTCTTGCCATTTGACGAATTCGGTCAATTCCAACGTCATATTCACTTTGAACATGCTGAACAATCTGAATTATTGGACATTCAGGCTATTTTCATTTGTCAGGCTGGTTTTATCACTCTGATCACTTTGATTATTCTTGCCATATTCACTTTGAACATGCTGAACAATCTGATTTATTGTTCAGGCTATTTTCATTTGTCTGGCTGGTTTTATCACTCTGATCACTTTGATTATTCTTGCCATTTGACGAATTCGGTCAATTCCAACGTCATATTCACTTTGAACATGCTGAATAATCTGAATTATTGGACATTCAGGCTATTTTCATTTGTCTGGCTGGTTTTATCACTCTGATCACTTTGATTATTCTTGCCATATTCACTTTGAACATGCTGAACAATCTGAATTATTGTTCAGGCTATTTTGATTTGTCTGGCTGGTTTTATCACTCTGATCACTTTGATTATTCTTGCCATTTGACGAATTCGGTCAATTCCAACGTCATATTCACTTTGAACATGCTGAACAATCTGAATTATTGGACATTCAGGCTATTTTCATTTGTCAGGCTGGTTTTATCACTCTGATCACTTTGATTATTCTTGCCATATTCACTTTGAACATGCTGAACAATCTGATTTATTGTTCAGGCTATTTTCATTTGTCTGGCTGGTTTTATCACTCTGATCACTTTGATTATTCTTGCCATTTGACGAATTCGGTCAATTCCAACGTCATATTCACTTTGAACATGCTGAACAATCTTAATTATTGGACATTCAGACTATTTTGATTTGTCTGGTTGGTTTTATCACTCTGATCACTTTGATTATGCATGCCATTTGACGAATTCAGTCAATTCTAACGTCATATTCACTTTGAACATGCTGAACAATCTGAATTATTGGACATTCAGGCTATTTTCATTTGTCTGGCTGGTTTTATCACTCTGATCACTTTGATTATTCATGCCATTTGACAAATTCGGTCAATTCAAACGTCATATTCACTTTGAACATGCTGAACAATCTGAATTATTGGACATTCAGATTATTTTGATTTGTCTCGTTGGTTTTATCACTCTGATCACTTTGATTACGCATGCCATTTGACGAATTCGGTCAATTCTAACGTCATATTTACTTTGAACATGCTGAACAATCTGAATTATTGGACATTCAGGCTATTTTAATTTGTCTGGCTGGTTTTATCACTCTGATCACTTTGATTATTCTTGCCATATTCACTTTGAACATGCTGAACAATCTGATTTATTGTTCAGGCTATTTTCATTTGTCTGGCTGGTTTTATCACTCTGATCACTTTGATTATTCTTGCCATTTGACGAATTCGGTCAATTCTAACGTCATATTCACTTTGAACATGCTGAACAATCTGAATTATTGGACATTCAGGCTATTTTCATTTGTCTGGCTGGTTTTATCACTCTGATCACTTTGATTATTCATGCCATTTGACAAATTCGGTCAATTCAAACGTCATATTCACTTTGAACATGCTGAACAATCTGAATTATTGGACATTCAGATTATTTTGATTTGTCTCGTTGGTTTTATCACTCTGATCACTTTGATTACGCATGCCATTTGACGAATTCGGTCAATTCTAACGTCATATTTACTTTGAACATGCTGAACAATCTGAATTATTGGACATTCAGGCTATTTTCATTTGTCTGGTTGGTTTTATCACTCTGATCACTTTGATTATGCATGCCATTTGACGAATTCAGTCAATTCTAACGTCATATTCACTTTGAACATGCTGAACAATCTGAATTATTGGACATTCAGATTATTTTGATTTGTCTGGCTGGTTTTATCACTCTGATCACTTTGATTATTCTTGCCATTTGACGAATTCGGTCAATTCCAACGTCATATTCACTTTGAACATGCTGAACAATCTGAATTATTGGACATTCAGACTATTTTGATTTGTCTGGTTGGTTTTATCACTCTGATCACTTTGATTATGCATGCCATTTGACGAATTCAGTCAATTCTAACGTCATATTCACTTTGAACATGCTGAACAATCTGAATTATTGGACATTCAGGCTATTTTCATTTGTCTGGCTGGTTTTATCACTCTGATCACTTTGATTACACATGACATTTGACGAATTCGGTCAATTCCAACGTCATATTCACTTTGAACATGCTGAACAATCTGAATTATTGGACATTCAGACTATTTTGATTTGTCTGGTTGGTTTTATCACTCTGATCACTTTGATTATGCATGCCATTTGACGAATTCAGTCAATTCTAAGGTCATATTCACTTTGAACATGCTGAACAATCTGAATTATTGGACATTCAGGCTATTTTCATTTGTCTGGCTGGTTTTATCACTCTGATCACTTTGATTATTCATGCCATTTGACGAATTCAGTCAATTCTAACGTCATATTCACTTTGAACATGCTGAACAATCTGAATTATTGGACATTCAGGCTATTTTCATTTGTCTGGCTGGTTTTATCACTCTGATCACTTTGATTATTCTTGCCATTTGACGAATTCGGTCAATTCCAACGTCATATTCACTTCGAACATGCTGAACAATCTGAATTATCGGACATTCAGACTATTTTGATTTGTCTGGTTGGTTTTATCACTCTGATCACTTTGATTATGCATGCCATTTGACGAATTCTGTCAATTCTAACGTCATATTCACTTTGAACATGCTGAACAATCTGAATTATTGGACATTCAGGCTATTTTCATTTATCTGGCTGGTTTTATCACTCTGATCACTTTGATTATTCTTGCCATTTGACGAATTCGGTCAATTCCAACGTCATATTCACTTTGAACATGCTGAACAATCTTAATTATTGGACATTCAGACTATTTTGATTTGTCTGGTTGGTTTTATCACTCTGATCACTTTGATTATTCTTGCCATTTGACGAATTCGGTTAATTCCAACGTCATATACACTTTGAACATGCTGAACAATCTGAATTATTGGACATTCAGGCTATTTTCATTTGTCAGGCTGGTTTTATCACTCTGATCACTTTGATTATTCTTGCCATATTCACTTTGAACATGCTGAACAATCTGAATTATTGTTCAGGCTATTTTGATTTGTCTGGCTGGTTTTATCACTCTGATCACTTTGATTATGCATGCCATTTGACGAATTCTGTCAATTCTAACGTCATATTCACTTTGAACATGCTGAACAATCTGAATTATTGGACATTCAGGCTATTTTCATTTATCTGGCTGGTTTTATCACTCTGATCACTTTGATTATTCTTGCCATTTTACGAATTCGGTCAATTCCAACGTCATATTCACTTTGAACATGCTGAACAATCTTAATTATTGGACATTCAGACTATTTTGATTTGTCTGGTTGGTTTTATCACTCTGATCACTTTGATTATTCTTGCCATTTGACGAATTCGGTCAATTCCAACGTCATATTCACTTTGAACATGCTGAATAATCTGAATTATTGGACATTCAGGCTATTTTCATTTGTCTGGCTGGTTTTATCACTCTGATCACTTTGATTATTCTTGCCATATTCACTTTGAACATGCTGAACAATCTGAATTATTGTTCAGGCTATTTTGATTTGTCTGGCTGGTTTTATCACTCTGATCACTTTGATTATTCTTGCCATTTGACGAATTCGGTCAATTCCAACGTCATATTCACTTTGAACATGCTGAACAATCTGAATTATTGGACATTCAGGCTATTTTCATTTGTCAGGCTGGTTTTATCACTCTGATCACTTTGATTATTCTTGCCATATTCACTTTGAACATGCTGAACAATCTGATTTATTGTTCAGGCTATTTTCATTTGTCTGGCTGGTTTTATCACTCTGATCACTTTGATTATTCTTGCCATTTGACGAATTCGGTCAATTCCAACGTCATATTCACTTTGAACATGCTGAATAATCTGAATTATTGGACATTCAGGCTATTTTCATTTGTCTGGCTGGTTTTATCACTCTGATCACTTTGATTATTCTTGCCATATTCACTTTGAACATGCTGAACAATCTGAATTATTGTTCAGGCTATTTTGATTTGTCTGGCTGGTTTTATCACTCTGATCACTTTGATTATTCTTGCCATTTGACGAATTCGGTCAATTCCAACGTCATATTCACTTTGAACATGCTGAACAATCTGAATTATTGGACATTCAGGCTATTTTCATTTGTCAGGCTGGTTTTATCACTCTGATCACTTTGATTATTCTTGCCATATTCACTTTGAACATGCTGAACAATCTGATTTATTGTTCAGGCTATTTTCATTTGTCTGGCTGGTTTTATCACTCTGATCACTTTGATTATTCTTGCCATTTGACGAATTCGGTCAATTCCAACGTCATATTCACTTTGAACATGCTGAACAATCTTAATTATTGGACATTCAGACTATTTTGATTTGTCTGGTTGGTTTTATCACTCTGATCACTTTGATTATGCATGCCATTTGACGAATTCAGTCAATTCTAACGTCATATTCACTTTGAACATGCTGAACAATCTGAATTATTGGACATTCAGGCTATTTTCATTTGTCTGGCTGGTTTTATCACTCTGATCACTTTGATTATTCATGCCATTTGACAAATTCGGTCAATTCAAACGTCATATTCACTTTGAACATGCTGAACAATCTGAATTATTGGACATTCAGATTATTTTGATTTGTCTCGTTGGTTTTATCACTCTGATCACTTTGATTACGCATGCCATTTGACGAATTCGGTCAATTCTAACGTCATATTTACTTTGAACATGCTGAACAATCTGAATTATTGGACATTCAGGCTATTTTAATTTGTCTGGCTGGTTTTATCACTCTGATCACTTTGATTATTCTTGCCATATTCACTTTGAACATGCTGAACAATCTGATTTATTGTTCAGGCTATTTTCATTTGTCTGGCTGGTTTTATCACTCTGATCACTTTGATTATTCTTGCCATTTGACGAATTCGGTCAATTCTAACGTCATATTCACTTTGAACATGCTGAACAATCTGAATTATTGGACATTCAGGCTATTTTCATTTGTCTGGCTGGTTTTATCACTCTGATCACTTTGATTATTCATGCCATTTGACAAATTCGGTCAATTCAAACGTCATATTCACTTTGAACATGCTGAACAATCTGAATTATTGGACATTCAGATTATTTTGATTTGTCTCGTTGGTTTTATCACTCTGATCACTTTGATTACGCATGCCATTTGACGAATTCGGTCAATTCTAACGTCATATTTACTTTGAACATGCTGAACAATCTGAATTATTGGACATTCAGGCTATTTTCATTTGTCAGGCTGGTTTTATCACTCTGATCACTTTGATTATTCTTGCCATATTCACTTTGAACATGCTGAACAATCTGATTTATTGTTCAGGCTATTTTCATTTGTCTGGCTGGTTTTATCACTCTGATCACTTTGATTATTCTTGCCATTTGACGAATTCGGTCAATTCCAACGTCATATTCACTTTGAACATGCTGAACAATCTTAATTATTGGACATTCAGACTATTTTGATTTGTCTGGTTGGTTTTATCACTCTGATCACTTTGATTATGCATGCCATTTGACGAATTCAGTCAATTCTAACGTCATATTCACTTTGAACATGCTGAACAATCTGAATTATTGGACATTCAGGCTATTTTCATTTGTCTGGCTGGTTTTATCACTCTGATCACTTTGATTATTCATGCCATTTGACAAATTCGGTCAATTCAAACGTCATATTCACTTTGAACATGCTGAACAATCTGAATTATTGGACATTCAGATTATTTTGATTTGTCTCGTTGGTTTTATCACTCTGATCACTTTGATTACGCATGCCATTTGACGAATTCGGTCAATTCTAACGTCATATTTACTTTGAACATGCTGAACAATCTGAATTATTGGACATTCAGGCTATTTTCATTTGTCAGGCTGGTTTTATCACTCTGATCACTTTGATTATTCTTGCCATATTCACTTTGAACATGCTGAACAATCTGATTTATTGTTCAGGCTATTTTCATTTGTCTGGCTGGTTTTATCACTCTGATCACTTTGATTATTCTTGCCATTTGACGAATTCGGTCAATTCCAACGTCATATTCACTTTGAACATGCTGAATAATCTGAATTATTGGACATTCAGGCTATTTTCATTTGTCTGGCTGGTTTTATCACTCTGATCACTTTGATTATTCTTGCCATATTCACTTTGAACATGCTGAACAATCTGAATTATTGTTCAGGCTATTTTGATTTGTCTGGCTGGTTTTATCACTCTGATCACTTTGATTATTCTTGCCATTTGACGAATTCGGTCAATTCCAACGTCATATTCACTTTGAACATGCTGAACAATCTGAATTATTGGACATTCAGGCTATTTTCATTTGTCAGGCTGGTTTTATCACTCTGATCACTTTGATTATTCTTGCCATATTCACTTTGAACATGCTGAACAATCTGATTTATTGTTCAGGCTATTTTCATTTGTCTGGCTGGTTTTATCACTCTGATCACTTTGATTATTCTTGCCATTTGACGAATTCGGTCAATTCCAACGTCATATTCACTTTGAACATGCTGAACAATCTTAATTATTGGACATTCAGACTATTTTGATTTGTCTGGTTGGTTTTATCACTCTGATCACTTTGATTATGCATGCCATTTGACGAATTCAGTCAATTCTAACGTCATATTCACTTTGAACATGCTGAACAATCTGAATTATTGGACATTCAGGCTATTTTCATTTGTCTGGCTGGTTTTATCACTCTGATCACTTTGATTATTCATGCCATTTGACAAATTCGGTCAATTCAAACGTCATATTCACTTTGAACATGCTGAACAATCTGAATTATTGGACATTCAGATTATTTTGATTTGTCTCGTTGGTTTTATCACTCTGATCACTTTGATTACGCATGCCATTTGACGAATTCGGTCAATTCTAACGTCATATTTACTTTGAACATGCTGAACAATCTGAATTATTGGACATTCAGGCTATTTTAATTTGTCTGGCTGGTTTTATCACTCTGATCACTTTGATTATTCTTGCCATTTGACGAATTCGGTCAATTCCAACGTCATATTCACTTTGAACATGCTGAACAATCTGAATTATTGGACATTCAGACTATTTTGATTTGTCTGGTTGGTTTTATCACTCTGATCACTTTGATTATGCATGCCATTTGACGAATTCAGTCAATTCTAACGTCATATTCACTTTGAACATGCTGAACAATCTGAATTATTGGACATTCAGGCTATTTTCATTTGTCTGGCTGGTTTTATCACTCTGATCACTTTGATTATTCTTGCCATTTGACGAATTCGGTCAATTCCAACGTCATATTCACTTTGAACATGCTGAACAATCTGAATTATTGGACATTCAGACTATTTTGATTTGTCTGGTTGGTTTTATCACTCTGATCACTTTGATTATGCATGCCATTTGACGAATTCAGTCAATTCTAAGGTCATATTCACTTTGAACATGCTGAACAATCTGAATTATTGGACATTCAGGCTATTTTCATTTGTCTGGCTGGTTTTATCACTCTGATCACTTTGATTATTCATGCCATTTGACAAATTCGGTCAATTCCAACGTCATATTCACTTTGAACATGCTGAACAATCTGAATTATCGGACATTCAGACTATTTTGATTTGTCTGGTTGGTTTTATCACTCTGATCACTTTGATTATGCATGCCATTTGACGAATTCAGTCAATTCTAACGTCATATTCACTTTGAACATGCTGAACAATCTGAATTATTGGACATTCAGGCTATTTTCATTTGTCTGGCTGGTTTTATCACTCTGATCACTTTGATTATTCTTGCCATTTGACGAATTCGGTCAATTCCAACGTCATATTCACTTTGAACATGCTGAACAATCTTAATTATTGGACATTCAGACTATTTTGATTTGTCTGGTTGGTTTTATCACTCTGATCACTTTGATTATTCTTGCCATTTGACGAATTCGGTCAATTCCAACGTCATATTCACTTTGAACATGCTGAATAATCTGAATTATTGGACATTCAGGCTATTTTCATTTGTCTGGCTGGTTTTATCACTCTGATCACTTTGATTATTCTTGCCATTTGACGAATTCGGTCAATTCCAATTCACTTTGAACATGCTGAACAATCTGAATTATTGTTCAGGCTATTTTCATTTGTCTGGTTGGTTTTATCACTCTGATCACTTTGATTATTCTTGCCATTTGACGAATTCGGTCAATTCCAACGTCATATTCACTTTGAACATGCTGAATAATCTGAATTATTGGACATTCAGGCTATTTTCATTTGTCTGGCTGGTTTTATCACTCTGATCACTTTGATTATTCTTGCCATATTCACTTTGAACATGCTGAACAATCTGAATTATTGTTCAGGCTATTTTCATTTGTCTGGCTGGTTTTATCACTCTGATCACTTTGATTATTCTTGCCATTTGACGAATTCGGTCAATTCCAACGTCATATTCACTTTGAACATGCTGAACAATCTTAATTATTGGACATTCAGACTATTTTGATTTGTCTGGTTGGTTTTATCACTCTGATCACTTTGATTATGCATGCCATTTGACGAATTCAGTCAATTCTAACGTCATATTCACTTTGAACATGCTGAACAATCTGAATTATTGGACATTCAGATTATTTTGATTTGTCTCGTTGGTTTTATCACTCTGATCACTTTGATTATGCATGCCATTTGACGAATTCAGTCAATTCTAACGTCATATTCACTTTGAACATGCTGAACAATCTGAATTATTGGACATTCAGGCTATTTTCATTTGTCTGGCTGGTTTTATCACTCTGATCACTTTGATTATTCTTGCCATTTGACGAATTCGGTCAATTCCAACGTCATATTCACTTTGAACATGCTGAACAATCTTAATTATTGGACATTCAGACTATTTTGATTTGTCTGGTTGGTTTTATCACTCTGATCACTTTGATTATTCTTGCCATTTGACGAATTCGGTCAATTCCAACGTCATATTCACTTTGAACATGCTGAATAATCTGAATTATTGGACATTCAGGCTATTTTCATTTGTCTGGCTGGTTTTATCACTCTGATCACTTTGATTATTCTTGCCATATTCACTTTGAACATGCTGAACAATCTGAATTATTGTTCAGGCTATTTTCATTTGTCTGGCTGGTTTTATCACTCTGATCACTTTGATTATTCTTGCCATTTGACGAATTCGGTCAATTCCAACGTCATTATTATTGGACATTCAGACTATTTTGATTTGTCTGGTTGGTTTTATCACTCTGATCACTTTGATTATGCATGCCATTTGACGAATTCAGTCAATTCTAACGTCATATTCACTTTGAACATGCTGAACAATCTGAATTATTGGACATTCAGGCTATTTTCATTTGTCTGGCTGGTTTTATCACTCTGATTACTTTGATTATTCATGCCATTTGACAAATTCGGTCAATTCCAACGTCATATTCACTTTGAACATGCTGAACAATCTGAATTATTGGACATTCAGATTATTTTGATTTGTCTCGTTGGTTTTATCACTCTGATTACGCATGCCATTTGACGAATTCGGTCAATTCTAACGTCATATTTACTTTGAACATGCTGAACAATCTGAATTATTGGACATTCAGGCTATTTTCATTTGTCTGGCTGGTTTTATCACTCTGATCACTTTGATTATGCATGCCATTTGACGAATTCGGTCAATTCCAATTCACTTTGAACATGCTGAACAATCTGAATTATTGTTCAGGCTATTTTCATTTGTCTGGTTGGTTTTATCACTCTGATCACTTTGATTATTCTTGCCATTTGACGAATTCGGTCAATTCCAACGTCATATTCACTTTGAACATGCTGAATAATCTGAATTATTGGACATTCAGGCTATTTTCATTTGTCTGGCTGGTTTTATCACTCTGATCACTTTGATTATTCTTGCCATATTCACTTTGAACATGCTGAACAATCTGAATTATTGTTCAGGCTATTTTCATTTGTCTGGCTGGTTTTATCACTCTGATCACTTTGATTATTCTTGCCATTTGACGAATTCGGTCAATTCCAACGTCATATTCACTTTGAACATGCTGAACAATCTTAATTATTGGACATTCAGACTATTTTGATTTGTCTGGTTGGTTTTATCACTCTGATCACTTTGATTATGCATGCCATTTGACGAATTCAGTCAATTCTAACGTCATATTCACTTTGAACATGCTGAACAATCTGAATTATTGGACATTCAGATTATTTTGATTTGTCTCGTTGGTTTTATCACTCTGATCACTTTGATTACGCATGCCATTTGACGAATTCGGTCAATTCTAACGTCATATTTACTTTGAACATGCTGAACAATCTGAATTATTGGACATTCAGGCTATTTTCATTTGTCTGGCTGGTTTTATCACTCTGATCACTTTGATTATGCATGCCATTTGACGAATTCGGTCAATTCCAACGTCATATTCACTTTGAACATGCTGAATAATCTGAATTATTGGACATTCAGGCTATTTTCATTTGTCTGGCTGGTTTTATCACTCTGATCACTTTGATTATTCTTGCCATATTCACTTTGAACATGCTGAACAATCTGAATTATTGTTCAGGCTATTTTCATTTGTCTGGCTGGTTTTATCACTCTGATCACTTTGATTATTCTTGCCATTTGACGAATTCGGTCAATTCCAACGTCATATTCACTTTGAACATGCTGAACAATCTGAATTATTGGACATTCAGACTATTTTGATTTGTCTGGTTGGTTTTATCACTCTGATCACTTTGATTATGCATGCCATTTGACGAATTCAGTCAATTCTAACGTCATATTCACTTTGAACATGCTGAACAATCTGAATTATTGGACATTCAGGCTATTTTCATTTGTCTGGCTGGTTTTATCACTCTGATCACTTTGATTACACATGACATTTGACGAATTCGGTCAATTCCAACGTCATATTCACTTTGAACATGCTGAACAATCTGAATTATTGGACATTCAGACTATTTTGATTTGTCTGGTTGGTTTTATCACTCTGATCACTTTGATTATGCATGCCATTTGACGAATTCAGTCAATTCTAAGGTCATATTCACTTTGAACAAGCTGAACAATCTGAATTATTGGACATTCAGGCTATTTTCATTTGTCTGGCTGGTTTTATCACTCTGATCACTTTGATTATTCATGCCATTTGACGAATTCAGTCAATTCTAACGTCATATTCACTTTGAACATGCTGAACAATCTGAATTATTGGACATTCAGGCTATTTTCATTTGTCTGGCTGGTTTTATCACTCTGATCACTTTGATTATTCTTGCCATTTGACGAATTCGGTCAATTCCAACGTCATATTCACTTTGAACATGCTGAACAATCTTAATTATTGGACATTCAGACTATTTTGATTTGTCTCGTTGGTTTTATCACTCTGATCACTTTGATTATTCTTGCCATTTGACGAATTCGGTCAATTCCAACGTCATATTCACTTTGAACATGCTGAATAATCTTAATTATTGGACATTCAGACTATTTTGATTTGTCTGGTTGGTTTTATCACTCTGATCACTTTGATTATTCTTGCCATTTGACGAATTCGGTCAATTCCAACGTCATATTCACTTTGAACATGCTGAATAATCTGAATTATTGGACATTCAGGCTATTTTCATTTGTCTGGCTGGTTTTATCACTCTGATCACTTTGATTATTCTTGCCATATTCACTTTGAACATGCTGAACAATCTGAATTATTGTTCAGGCTATTTTCATTTGTCTGGCTGGTTTTATCACTCTGATCACTTTGATTATTCTTGCCATTTGACGAATTCGGTCAATTCCAACGTCATATTCACTTTGAACATGCTGAACAATCTTAATTATTGGACATTCAGACTATTTTGATTTGTCTGGTTGGTTTTATCACTCTGATCACTTT
This sequence comes from Hydrotaea cyrtoneurina, assembly GCA_958296145.1. Classification (NCBI taxonomy): domain Eukaryota; kingdom Metazoa; phylum Arthropoda; class Insecta; order Diptera; family Muscidae; genus Hydrotaea; species Hydrotaea cyrtoneurina. The sequence continues at coordinate 81,686,841 of OY282513.1, forward strand.
GATTATGCATGCCATTTGACGAATTCAGTCAATTCTAACGTCATATTCACTTTGAACATGCTGAACAATCTGAATTATTGGACATTCAGGCTATTTTCATTTGTCTGGCTGGTTTTATCACTCTGATTACTTTGATTATTCATGCCATTTGACAAATTCGGTCAATTCCAACGTCATATTCACTTTGAACATGCTGAACAATCTGAATTATTGGACATTCAGATTATTTTGATTTGTCTCGTTGGTTTTATCACTCTGATCACTTTGATTACGCATGCCATTTGACGAATTCGGTCAATTCTAACGTCATATTTACTTTGAACATGCTGAACAATCTGAATTATTGGACATTCAGGCTATTTTCATTTGTCTGGCTGGTTTTATCACTCTGATCACTTTGATTATGCATGCCATTTGACGAATTCGGTCAATTCCAACGTCATATTCACTTTGAACATGCTGAACAATCTGAATTATTGGACATTCAGGCTATTTTCATTTGTCTGGCTGGTTTTATCACTCTGATCACTTTGATTATTCTTGTCATTTGACGAATTCGGTCAATTCCAACGTCATATTCACTTTGAACATGCTGAACAATGTTAATTATTGGACATTCAGGCTATTTTTATTTGTCTGTCTGGTTTTATCACTCTGATCACTTTGATTATTCTTGTCATTTGACGAATTCGGTCAATTCCAACGTCACATTCACTTTGAACATGCTGAACAATATGAATTATTGGACATTCAGGCTACTTTGATTTGTCTGGTTGGTTTTATCACTCTGATCACTTTGATTATTCTTGCCATTTGACGAATTCGGTCAATTCCAACGTTGTATTGGCTTTTAACATGCTGAACAATCTGAATTATTGGACATGCAGGCTATTTTAATTTGTCTGGCTGGTTTTATCACTCTGATCACTTTGATTATTCATGCCATTTGACGAATTCGGTCAATTCCAACGTCATATTCACTTTGAACATGCTGAACAATCTGAATTATTGGACATTCAGGCTATTTTCATTTGTCTGGCTGATTTTATCACTCTGATCACTTTGATTATTCTTGTCATTTGACGAATTCGGTCAATTCCAACGTCATATTCACTTTGAACATGCTGAACAATCTGAATTATTGGACATTCAGACTATTTTCATTTGTCTGGCTGGTTTTATCACTCTGATCACTTTGATTATTCATGCAATTTGACGAATTCGGTCAATTCCAACGTCACATTCACTTTGAACATGCTGAACAATCTGAATTATTGGACATTCAGGCTATTTTCATTTGTCTGGCTGGTTTTATCACTCTGATCACTTTGATTATTCTTGTCATTTGACGAATTCGGTCAATTCCAACGTCATATTCACTTTGAACATGCTGAACAATCTGAATTATTGGACATTGAGGCTATTTTCATTTGTCTGGCTAGTTTTATCACTCTGATCACTTTGATTATTCTTGCCAATTGACGAATTCGGTCAATTCCAACGTCATATTCACTTTGAACATGCTGAACAATCTGAATTATTGGACATTCGGGCTATTTTCATATGTCTGGCTGCTTTTATCACTCTGATCACTTTGATTATTCATGCCATTTGACGAATTCGGTCAATTCCAACGTCATATTCACTTTGAACATGCTGAACAATCTGAATTATTGGACATTCAGGCTATTTTCATTTGTCTGGCTGATTTTATCACTCTGATCACTTTGATTATACATGCCATTTGACGACTTCGGTCAATTCTAACGTCATATTCACTTTGAACATGCTGAACAATCTGAATTATTGGACATACAGGCTATTTTGATTTGTCTGGCTGGTTTTATCACTCTGATCACTTTGATTATTCTTGCCATTTGACGAATTCGGTCAATTCCAACGTCATATTCACTTTGAACATGCTGAACAATCTGAATTATTGGACATTCAGGCTATTTTCATTTGTCTGGCTGCTTTATCACTCTGATCACTTTGATTATTCTTGTCATTTGACGAATTCGGTCAATTCCAACGTCATATTCACTTTGAACATGCTGAACAATCTGAATTATTGGACATTCAGGCTATTTTCATTTGTCTGGCTGATTTTATCACTCTGATCACTTTGATTATTCTTGTCATTTGACGAATTCGGTCAATTCCAACGTTATATTTACTTTTAACATGCTGAACAATCTGAATTATTGGACATGCAGGCTATTTTAATTTGTCTGGCTGGTTTTATCACTCTGATCACTTTGATTATTCTTACCATTTGACGAATTCGGTCAATTCCAACGTCATATTCACTTTGAACATGCTGAACAATCTGAATTATTGGACATTCAGACTATTTTGATTTGTCTGTTTGGTTTTATCACTCTGATCACTTTGATTATACATGCCATTTGACGACTTCGGTCAATTCCAACGTCACATTCACTTTGAACATGCTGAACAATCTGAATTATTGGACATTCAGGCTATTTTCATTTGTCTGGCTGGTTTTATCACTCTGATCACTTTGATTATTCTTGCCATTTGACGAATTCGGTCAATTCCAACGTCATATTCACTTTGAACATGCTGAACAATCTGAATTATTGGACATTCAGGCTATTTTCATTTGTCTGGCTGATTTTATCACTCTGATCACTTTGATTATTCTTGTCATTTGACGAATTCGGTCAATTCCAACGTTATATTTACTTTTAACATGCTGAACAATCTGAATTATTGGACATGCAGGCTATTTTAATTTGTCTGGCTGGTTTTATCACTCTGATCACTTTGATTACGCATGCCATTAGACGAATTCGGTCAATTCTAACGTCATATTCACTTTGAACATGCTGAACAATCTGAATTATTGGACATTCAGGCTATTTTCATTTGTCTGGCTGGTTTTATCACTCTGATCACTTTGATTATTCTTGTCATTTGACGAATTCGGTCAATTCCAATATCATATTCACTTTGAACATGCTGAACAATCTGAATTATTGGACATTCAGGTTTTTTTCATTTGTCTGGCTGGTTTTATCACTCTGATCACTTTGATTATTCTTGCCATTTGACGAATTCGGTCAATTCCAACATCATATTCACTTTCAACATGCTGAACAATCTGAATTATTGGACATTCAGGCTACTTTCATTTGTCTGGCTGATTTTATCACTCTGATCACTTTGATTATTCTTGCCATTTGACGAATTCGGTCAATTCCAACGTCATATTCACTTTGAACATGCTGAACAATCTGAATTATTGGACATTCAGACTATTTTGATTTGTCTGTTTGGTTTTATCACTCTGATCACTTTGATTATACATGCCATTTGACGACTTCGGTCAATTCTAACTTCATATTCACTTTGAACATGCTGAACAATCTGAATTATTGGACATACAGGCTATTTTCATTTGTCTGGCTGGTTTTATCACTCTGATCACTTTGATTATTCTTGCCATTTGACGAATTCGGTCAATTCCAACGTCATATTCACTTTGAACATGCTGAACAATCTGAATTATTGGACATTCAGGCTATTTTCATTTGTCTGGCTGATTTTATCACTCTGATCACTTTGATTATTCTTGTCATTTGACGAAATCGGTCAATTCCAACGTTATATTTACTTTTAACATGCTGAACAATCTGAATTATTGGACATGCAGTCTATTTTAATTTGTCTGGCTGGTTTTATCACTCTGATCACTTTGATTATGCATGCCATTTGACGAATTCGGTCAATTCCAACGTCATATTCACTTTGAACATGCTGAACAATCTGAATTATTGGACATTCAGGCTATTTTCATTTGTCTGGCTGATTTTATCACTCTGATCACTTTGATTATTCTTGTCATTTGACGAATTCGGTCAATTCCAACGTCATATTCACTTTGAACATGCTGAACAATTTGAATTATTGTTCAGGCTATTTTCATTTGTCTGGCTGGTTTTATCACTCTGATCACTTTGATTATTCTTGCCATTTGACGAATTCGGTCAATTCCAACGTCATATTCACTTTGAACATGCTGAACAATCTTAATTATTGGACATTCAGACTATTTTGATTTGTCTGGTTGGTTTTATCACTCTGATCACTTTGATTATGCATGCCATTTGACGAATTCAGTCAATTCTAAAGTCATATTCACTTTGAACATGCTGAACAATCTGAATTATTGGACATTCAGGCTATTTTCATTTGTCTGGCTGGTTTTATCACTCTGATTACTTTGATTATTCATGCCATTTGACAAATTCGGTCAATTCCAACGTCATATTCACTTTGAACATGCTGAACAATCTGAATTATTGGACATTCAGATTATTTTGATTTGTCTCGTTGGTTTTATCACTCTGATCACTTTGATTACGCATGCCATTTGACGAATTCGGTCAATTCTAACGTCATATTTACTTTGAACATGCTGAACAATCTGAATTATTGGACATTCAGGCTATTTTCATTTGTCTGGCTGGTTTTATCACTCTGATCACTTTGATTATGCATGCCATTTGACGAATTCGGTCAATTCCAACGTCATATTCACTTTGAACATGCTGAACAATCTGAATTATTGGACATTCAGGCTATTTTCATTTGTCTGGCTGGTTTTATCACTCTGATCACTTTGATTATTCTTGTCATTTGACGAATTCGGTCAATTCCAACGTCATATTCACTTTGAACATGCTGAACAATGTTAATTATTGGACATTCAGGCTATTTTTATTTGTCTGTCTGGTTTTATCACTCTGATCACTTTGATTATTCTTGTCATTTGACGAATTCGGTCAATTCCAACGTCACATTCACTTTGAACATGCTGAACAATATGAATTATTGGACATTCAGGCTACTTTGATTTGTCTGGTTGGTTTTATCACTCTGATCACTTTGATTATTCTTGCCATTTGACGAATTCGGTCAATTCCAACGTTGTATTGGCTTTTAACATGCTGAACAATCTGAATTATTGGACATGCAGGCTATTTTAATTTGTCTGGCTGGTTTTATCACTCTGATCACTTTGATTATTCATGCCATTTGACGAATTCGGTCAATTCCAACGTCATATTCACTTTGAACATGCTGAACAATCTGAATTATTGGACATTCAGGCTATTTTCATTTGTCTGGCTGATTTTATCACTCTGATCACTTTGATTATTCTTGTCATTTGACGAATTCGGTCAATTCCAACGTCATATTCACTTTGAACATGCTGAACAATCTGAATTATTGGACATTCAGACTATTTTGTTTTGTCTGGTTGGTTTTATTACTCTGATCACTTTGATTATGAATGCCATTTGACGAATTCGGTCAATTCTAACGTCATATTCACTTTGAACATGCTGAACAATCTGAATTATTGGACATTCAGGCTATTTTCATTTGTCTGGCTGGTTTTATCACTCTGATCACTTTGATTATTCATGCAATTTGACGAATTCGGTCAATTCCAACGTCACATTCACTTTGAACATGCTGAACAATCTGAATTATTGGACATTCAGGCTATTTTCATTTGTCTGGCTGGTTTTATCACTCTGATCACTTTGATTATTCTTGTCATTTGACGAATTCGGTCAATTCCAACGTCATATTCACTTTGAACATGCTGAACAATCTGAATTATTGGACATTGAGGCTATTTTCATTTGTCTGGCTAGTTTTATCACTCTGATCACTTTGATTATTCTTGCCAATTGACGAATTCGGTCAATTCCAACATCATATTCACTTTGAACATGCTGAACAATCTGAATTATTGGACATTCAGGCTATTTTCATATGTCTGGCTGCTTTTATCACTCTGATCACTTTGATTATTCATGCCATTTGACGAATTCGGTCAATTCCAACGTCATATTCACTTTGAACATGCTGAACAATCTGAATTATTGGACATTCAGGCTATTTTCATTTGTCTGGCTGATTTTATCACTCTGATCACTTTGATTATACATGCCATTTGACGACTTCGGTCAATTCTAACGTCATATTCACTTTGAACATGCTGAACAATCTGAATTATTGGACATACAGGCTATTTTGATTTGTCTGGCTGGTTTTATCACTCTGATCACTTTGATTATTCTTGCCATTTGACGAATTCGGTCAATTCCAACGTCATATTCACTTTGAACATGCTGAACAATCTGAATTATTGGACATTCAGGCTATTTTCATTTGTCTGGCTGCTTTATCACTCTGATCACTTTGATTATTCTTGTCATTTGACGAATTCGGTCAATTCCAACGTCATATTCACTTTGAACATGCTGAACAATCTGAATTATTGGACATTCAGGCTATTTTCATTTGTCTGGCTGGTTTTATCACTCTGATCACTTTGATTATTCTTGCCATTTGACGAATTCGGTCAATTCCAACGTCATATTCACTTTGAACATGCTGAACAATCTGAATTATTGGACATTCAGGCTATTTTCATTTGTCTGGCTGATTTTATCACTCTGATCACTTTGATTATTCTTGCCATTTGACGAATTCGGTCAATTCCAACGTCATATTCACTTTGAACATGCTGAACAATCTGAATTATTGGACATTCAGACTATTTTGATTTGTCTGTTTGGTTTTATCACTCTGATCACTTTGATTATACATGCCATTTGACGACTTCGGTCAATTCTAACGTCATATTCACTTTGAACATGCTGAACAATCTGAATTATTGGACATACAGGCTATTTTGATTTGTCTGGCTGGTTTTATCACTCTGATCACTTTGATTATTCTTGCCATTTGACGAATTCGGTCAATTCCAACGTCATATTCACTTTGAACATGCTGAACAATCTGAATTATTGGACATTCAGTTTTTTTCATTTGTCTGGCTGGTTTTATCACTCTGATCACTTTGATTATTCTTGCCATTTGACGAATTCGGTCAATTCCAACGTCATATTCACTTTGAACATGCTGAACAATCTGAATTATTGGACATTCAGGCTATTTTCATTTGTCTGGCTGATTTTATCACTCTGATCACTTTGATTATTCTTGCCATTTGACGAATTCGGTCAATTCCAACGTCATATTCACTTTGAACATGCTGAACAATCTGAATTATTGGACATTCAGACTATTTTGATTTGTCTGTTTGGTTTTATCACTCTGATCACTTTGATTATACATGCCATTTGACGACTTCGGTCAATTCTAACGTCATATTCACTTTGAACATGCTGAACAATCTGAATTATTGGACATACAGGCTATTTTGATTTGTCTGGCTGGTTTTATCACTCTGATCACTTTGATTATTCTTGCCATTTGACGAATTCGGTCAATTCCAACGTCATATTCACTTTGAACATGCTGAACAATCTGAATTATTGGACATTCAGGCTATTTTCATTTGTCTGGCTGATTTTATCACTCTGATCACTTTGATTATTCTTGTCATTTGACGAATTCGGTCAATTCCAACGTTATATTTACTTTTAACATGCTGAACAATCTGAATTATTGGACATGCAGGCTATTTTAATTTGTCTGGCTGGTTTTATCACTCTGATCACTTTGATTATGCATGCCATTTGACGAATTCGGTCAATTCCAACGTCATATTCACTTTGAACATGCTGAACAATCTGAATTATTGGACATTCAGGCTATTTTCATTTGTCTGGCTGATTTTATCACTCTGATCACTTTGATTATTCTTGTCATTTGACGAATACGGTCAATTCCAACGTCATATTCACTTTGAACATGCTGAACAATCTGAATTATTGGACATTCAGGCTATTTTCATTTGTCTGGCTGGTTTTATAACTCTGATCACTTTGATTATTCTTGCCATTTGACGAATTCGGTCAATTCCAACGTCATATTCACTTTGAACATGCTGAACAATCTGAATTATTGGACATTCAGGCTATTTTCATTTGTCTGGCTGGTTTTATCACTCTGATCACTTTGATTATTCTTGCCATTTGGCGAATTCGGTCAATTCCAACGTCATATTCACTTTGAACATGCTGAACAATCTGAATTATTGGACATTCAGACTATTTTGATTTGTCTGGTTGGTTTTATAACTCTGATCACTTTGATTATTCTTGTCATTTGACGAATTCGGTCAATTCCAACATCATATTCACTTTGAACATGCTGAACAATCTGAATTATTGGACATTCAGGTTTTTTTCATTTGTCTGGCTGGTTTTATCACTCTGATCATTTTGATTATTCTTGCCATTTGACGAATTCGGTCAATTCCAACGTCATATTCACTTTGAACATGCTGAACAATCTGAATTATTGGACATTCAGGCAATTTTCATTTGTCTGGCTGGTTTTATCACTCTGATCACTTTGATTATTCTTGCCATTTGGCGAATTCGGTCAATTCCAACGTCATATTCACTTTGAACATGCTGAACAATCTGAATTATTGGACATTCAGGCTATTTTCATTTGTCTGGCTGGTTTTATCACTCTGATCACTTTGATTATTCTTGTCATTTGACGAATTCGGTCAATTCCAACATCATATTCACTTTGAACATGCTGAACAATCTGAATTATTGGACATTCAGGTTTTTTTCATTTGTCTGGCTGGTTTTATCACTCTGATCACTTTGATTATTCATGCCATTTGACGAATTCGGTCAATTCCAACGTCATATTCACTTTGAACATGCTGAACAATCTGAATTATTGGACATTCAGGCTTTTTTTATTTGTCTGGCTGGTTTTATCACTCTGATCACTTTGATTATTGTTGCCATTTGACGAATTCGGTCAATTCCAACGTCATATTCACTTTGAGCATGCTGAACAATCTGAATTATTGGACATTTAGGCTATTTTCATTTGTCTGGCTGGTTTTATCACTCTGATCACTTTGATTATTCTTGCCAGTTGACGAATTCGGTCAATTCCAACGTCATATTTACTTTGAACATGCTGAACAATCTGAATTATTGGACATTCAGGCTATTTTCATTTGTCTGGCTGGTTTTATCACTCTAATCACTTTGATTATTCATGCCATTTGACGAATTCGGTCAATTCCAACGTCATATTCACTTTGAACATGCTGAACAATCTGAATTATTGGACATTCAGGCTATTTTCATTTGTCTGGCTGGTTTTATCACTCTGATCACTTTGATTATGCATGCCATTCGACGAATTCGGTCAATTCTAACGTCATATTCACTTTGAACATGCTGAACAATCTGAATTATTGGACATTCAGGCTATTTTCATTTGTCTGGCTGGTTTTATCACTCTGATCACTTTGATTATTTTTGCCAATTGACGAATTCGGTCAATTCCAACGTCATATTCACTTTGAACATGCTGAACAATCTGAATTATTGGACATTCAGATTTTTTTGATTTGTCTCGTTATTTTTATCACTCTGATCACTTTGATTACGCATGCCATTTGACGAATTCGGTCAATTCTAACGTCATATTCACTTTGAACATGCTGAACAATCTGAATTATTGGACATTCAGGATATTTTCATTTGTCTGGCTGATTTTATCACTCTGATCACTTTGATTATTCTTGTCATTTGACGAATTCGGTCAATTCAAACGTTGTATTGACTTTTAACATGCTGAACAATCTGAATTATTGGACATGCAGGCTATTTTAATTTGTCTGGCTGGTTTTATCACTCTGATCACTTTGATTATTCATGCCATTTGACGAATTCGGTCAATTCCAACATCATATTCACTTTGAACATGCTGAACAATCTGAATTATTGGACATTCAGGCTATTTTCATTTGTCTGGCTGGTTTTATCACTCTGATCACTTTGATTATTCTTGCCATTTGACGAATTCGGTCAATTCCAACGTCATATTCACTTTGAACATGCTGAACAATCTGAATTATTGGACATTCAGGCTATTTTCATTTGTCTGGCTGGTTTTATCACTCTGATCACTGTGATTATTCTTGCCATTTGGCGAATTCGGTCAATTCCAACGTCATATTCACTTTGAACATGCTGAACAATCTGAATTATTGGACATTCAGACTATATTGATTTGTCTGGTTGGTTTTATCACTCTGATCACTTTGATTATGCATGCCATTTGACGAATTCGGTCGATTCCAACGTCATATACACTTTGAACATGCTGAACAATCTGAATTATTGGACATTCAGACTATTTTGATTTGTCTGGTTGGTTTTATCACTCTGATCACTTTGATTACGCATGCCATTAGACGAATTCGGTCAATTCTAACGTCATATTCACGTTGAACATGCTGAACAATCTGAATTATTGGACATTCAGGCTATTTTCATTTGTCTGGCTGGTTTTATCACTCTGATCACTTTGATTATTCTTGCCATGTGACGAATTCGGTCAATTCCAACGTCATATTCACTTTGAACATGCTGAACAATCTGAATTATTGGACATTCAGGCTATTTTCATTTGTCTGGCTGATTTTATCACTCTGATCACTTTGATTATTCTTGTCATTTGACGAATTCGGTCAATTCCAACGTTATATTTACTTTTAACATGCTGAACAATCTGAATTATTGGACATGCAGGCTATTTTAATTTGTCTGGCTGGTTTTATCACTCTGATCACTTTGATTATGCATGCCATTTGACGAATTCGGTCAATTCCAACGTCATATTCACTTTGAACATGCTGAACAATCTGAATTATTGGACATTCAGGCTATTTTCATTTGTCTGGCTGATTTTATCACTCTGATCACTTTGATTATTCTTGTCATTTGACGAATTCGGTCAATTCCAACGTCATATTCACTTTGAACATGCTGAACAATCTGAATTATTGGACATTCAGGCTATTTTCATTTGTCTGGCTGGTTTTATCAGTCTGATCACTTTGATTATGCATGCCATTCGACGAATTCGGTCAATTCTAACGTCATATTCACTTTGAACATGCTGAACAATCTGAATTATTGGACATTCAGGCTATTTTCATTTGTCTGGCTGGTTTTATCACTCTGATCACTTTGATTATTTTTGCCAATTGACGAATTCGGTCAATTCCAACGTCATATTCACTTTGAACATGCTGAACAATCTGAATTATTGGACATTCAGATTATTTTGATTTGTCTCGTTGGTTTTATCACTCTGATCACTTTGATTACGCATGCCATTTGACGAATTCGGCTATTTTCATTTGTCTGGCTGATTTTATCACTCTGATCACTTTGATTATTCTTGTCATTTGACGAATTCGGTCAATTCCAACGTTATATTTACTTTTAACATGCTGAACAATCTGAATTATTGGACATGCAGGCTATTTTAATTTGTCTGGCTGGTTTTATCACTCTGATCACTTTGATTATGCATGCCATTTGACGAATTCGGTCAATTCCAACGTCATATTCACTTTGAACATGCTGAACAATCTGAATTATTGGACATTCAGGCTATTTTCATTTGTCTGGCTGATTTTATCACTCTGATCACTTTGATTATTCTTGTCATTTGACGAATTCGGTCAATTCCAACGTCATATTCAGTTTGAACATGCTGAACAATCTGAATTATTGGACATTCAGGCTATTTTCATTTGTCTGGCTGGTTTTATCACTCTGATCACTTTGATTATTCTTGCCATTTGACGAATTCGGTCAATTCCAACGTCATATTCACTTTGAACATGCTGAACAATCTGAATTATTGGACATTCAGGCTATTTTCATTTGTCTCGCTGGTTTTATCACTCTGATCACTTTGATTATTCTTGCCATTTGGCGAATTCGGTCAATTCCAACGTCATATTCACTTTGAACATGCTGGACAATCTGAATTATTGGACATTCAGACTATTTTGATTTGTCTGGTTGGTTTTATAACTCTGATCACTTTGATTACGCATGCCATTAGACGAATTCGGTCAATTCTAACGTCATATTCACTTTGAACATGCTGAACAATCTGAATTATTGGACATTCAGGCTATTTTCATTTGTCTGGCTGGTTTTATCACTCTGATCACTTTGATTATTCTTGTCATTTGACGAATTCGGTCAATTCCAACATCATATTCACTTTGAACATGCTGAACAATCTGAATTATTGGACATTCAGGTTTTTTTCATTTGTCTGGCTGGTTTTATCACTCTGATCACTTTGATTATTCATGCCATTTGACGAATTCGGTCAATTCCAACGTCATATTCACTTTGAACATGCTGAACAATCTGAATTATTGGACATTCAGGCTATTTTCATTTGTCTGGCTGGTTTTATCACTCTGATCACTTTGATTATTGTTGCCATTTGACGAATTCGGTCAATTCCAACGTCATATTCACTTTGAACATGCTGAACAATCTGAATTATTGGACATTTAGGCTATTTTCATTTGTCTGGCTGGTTTTATCACTCTGATCACTTTGATTATTCTTGCCAGTTGACGAATTCGGTCAATTCCAACGTCATATTCACTTTGAACATGCTGAACAATCTGAATTATTGGACATTCAGGCTATTTTCATTTGTCTAGCTGGTTTTATCACTCTAATCACTTTGATTATTCATGCCATTTGACGAATTCGGTCAATTTCAACGTCATATTCACTTTGAACATGCTGAACAATCTGAATTATTGGACATTCAGGCTATTTTCATTTGTCTGGCTGGTTTTATCACTCTGATCACTTTGATTATGCATGCCATTCGACGAATTCGGTCAATTCCAACGTCATATTCACTTTGAACATGCTGAACAATCTTAATTATTGGACATTCAGGCTATTTTCATTTGTCTGGCTGGTTTTATCACTCTGATCACTTTGATTATTCTTGCCATTTGACGAATTCGGTCAATTCCAACGTCATATTCACTTTGAACATGCTGAACAATCTGAATTATTGGACATTCAGGCTATTTTCATTTGTCTGGCTGGTTTTATCACTCTGATCACTGTGATTATTCTTGCCATTTGGCGAATTCGGTCAATTCCAACGTCATATTCACTTTGAACATGCTGAACAATCTGAATTATTGGACATTCAGACTATATTGATTTGTCTGGTTGGTTTTATCACTCTGATCACTTTGATTATGCATGCCATTTGACGAATTCGGTCGATTCCAACGTCATATTCACTTTGAACATGCTGAACAATCTGAATTATTGGACATTCAGACTATTTTGATTTGTCTGGTTGGTTTTATCACTCTGATCACTTTGATTACGCTTGCCATTAGACGAATTCGGTCAATTCTAACGTCATATTCACGTTGAACATGCTGAACAATCTGAATTATTGGACATTCAGGCTATTTTCATTTGTCTGGCTGGTTTTATCACTCTGATCACTTTGATTATTCTTGCCATTTGACGAATTCGGTCAATTCCAACGTCATATTCACGTTGAACATGCTGAACAATCTGAATTATTGGACATTCAGGCTATTTTCATTTGTCTGGCTGGTTTTATCACTCTGATCACTTTGATTATTCTTGCCAGTTGACGAATTCGGTCAATTCCAACGTCATATTCACTTTGAACATGCTGAACAATCTGAATTATTGGACATTCAGACTACTTTGATTTGTCTGGTTGGTTTTATCACTCTGATCACTTTGATTACGCATGCCATTTGACGAATTCGGTCAATTCCAACGTCATATTCACTTTGAACATGCTGAACAATCTGAATTATTGGACATTCAGACTACTTTGATTTGTCTGGTTGGTTTTATCACTCTGATCACTTTTATTATTCTTGCCATTTGACGAATTCGGTCAATTCCAACGTTGTATTGACTTTTAACATGCTGAACAATCTGAATTATTGGACATTCAGGCTATTTTCATTTGTCTGGCTGGTTTTATCACTCTGATCACTTTGATCATTCTTGTCATTTGACGAATTCGGTCAATTCCAACGTCATATTCACTTTGAACATGCTGAACAATCTGAATTATTGGACATTCAGGCTATTTTCATTTGTCTGGCTGGTTTTATCACTCTGATCACTTTGATTATTCATGCCATTTGACGAATTCGGTCAATTCCAACGTCATATTCACTTTGAACATGCTGAACAATCTAAATTATTGGACATTCAGACTATTTTGATTTGTCTGGTTGGTTTTATCAGTCTGATCACTTTGATTATGCATGCCATTTGACGAATTCGGTCAATTCTAACGTCATATTCACTTTGAACATGCTGAACAATCTGAATTATTGGACATTCAGGCTATTTTCATTTGTCTGGCTGGTTTTATCACTCCGATCACTTTGATTATTCTTGCCATTTGACGAATTCGGTCAATTCCAACGTCATATTCACTTTGAACATGCTGAACAATCTGAATTATTGGACATTCAGGATATTTTCATTTGTCTGGCTGATTTTATCACTCTGATCACTTTGATTATTCTTGTCATTTGACGAATTCGGTCAATTCAAACGTTGTATTGACTTTTAACATGCTGAACAATCTGAATTATTGGACATGCAGGCTATTTTAATTTGTCTGGCTGGTTTTATCACTCTGATCACTTTGATTATTCATGCCATTTGACGAATTCGGTCAATTCCAACGTCATATTCACTTTGAACATGCTGAACAATCTGAATTATTGGACATTCAGGCTATTTTCATTTGTCTGGCTGGTTTTATCACTCTGATCACTTTGATTATTCTTGCCATTTGACGAATTCGGTCAATTCCAACGTCATATTCACTTTGAACATGCTGAACAATCTGAATTATTGGACATTCAGGCTATTTTCATTTGTCTGGCTGGTTTTATCACTCTGATCACTGTGATTATTCTTGCCATTTGGCGAATTCGGTCAATTCCAACGTCATATTCACTTTGAACATGCTGAACAATCTGAATTATTGGACATTCAGACTACATTGATTTGTCTGGTTGGTTTTATCACTCTGATCACTTTGATTATGCATGCCATTTGACGAATTCGGTCGATTCCAACGTCATATTCACTTTGAACATGCTGAACAATCTGAATTATTGGACATTCAGACTATTTTGATTTGTCTGGTTGGTTTTATCACTCTGATCACTTTGATTACGCATGCCATTAGACGAATTCGGTCAATTCTAACGTCATATTCACGTTGAACATGCTGAACAATCTGAATTATTGGACATTCAGGCTATTTTCATTTGTCTGGCTGGTTTTATCACTCTGATCACTTTGATTATTCTTGCCATTTGACGAATTCGGTCAATTCCAACGTCATATTCACGTTGAACATGCTGAACAATCTGAATTATTGGACATTCAGGCTATTTTCATTTGTCTGGCTGGTTTTATCACTCTGATCACTTTGATTATTCTTGCCAGTTGACGAATTCGGTCAATTCCAACGTCATATTCACTTTGAACATGCTGAACAATCTGAATTATTGGACATTCAGACTACTTTGATTTGTCTGGTTGGTTTTATCACTCTGATCACTTTGATTACGCATGCCATTTGACGAATTCGGTCAATTCCAACGTCATATTCACTTTGAACATGCTGAACAATCTGAATTATTGGACATTCAGACTACTTTGATTTGTCTGGTTGGTTTTATCACTCTGATCACTTTTATTATTCTTGCCATTTGACGAATTCGGTCAATTCCAACGTTGTATTGACTTTTAACATGCTGAACAATCTGAATTATTGGACATTCAGGCTATTTTCATTTGTCTGGCTGGTTTTATCACTCTGATCACTTTGATCATTCTTGTCATTTGACGAATTCGGTCAATTCCAACGTCATATTCACTTTGAACATGCTGAACAATCTGAATTATTGGACATTCAGGCTATTTTCATTTGTCTGGCTGATTTTATCACTCTGATCACTTTGATTATTCTTGTCATTTGACGAATTCGGTCAATTCCAACGTCATATTCACTTTGAACATGCTGAACAATCTGAATTATTGGACATTCAGGCTATTTTCATTTGTCAGGCTGGTTTTATCACTCTGATCACTTTGATTATTCTTGCCATATTCACTTTGAACATGCTGAACAATCTGATTTATTGTTCAGGCTATTTTCATTTGTCTGGCTGGTTTTATCACTCTGATCACTTTGATTATTCTTGCCATTTGACGAATTCGGTCAATTCCAACGTCATATTCACTTTGAACATGCTGAATAATCTGAATTATTGGACATTCAGGCTATTTTCATTTGTCTGGCTGGTTTTATCACTCTGATCACTTTGATTATTCTTGCCATATTCACTTTGAACATGCTGAACAATCTGAATTATTGTTCAGGCTATTTTCATTTGTCTGGCTGGTTTTATCACTCTGATCACTTTGATTATTCTTGCCATTTGACGAATTCGGTCAATTCCAACGTCATATTCACTTTGAACATGCTGAACAATCTTAATTATTGGACATTCAGACTATTTTGATTTGTCTGGTTGGTTTTATCACTCTGATCACTTTGATTATGCATGCCATTTGACGAATTCAGTCAATTCTAACGTCATATTCACTTTGAACATGGTGAACAATCTGAATTATTGGACATTCAGGCTATTTTCATTTGTCTGGCTGGTTTTATCACTCTGATCACTTTGATTATTCATGCCATTTGACAAATTCGGTCAATTCCAACGTCATATTCACTTTGAACATGCTGAACAATCTGAATTATTGGACATTCAGATTATTTTGATTTGTCTCGTTGGTTTTATCACTATGATCACTTTGATTACGCATGCCATTTGACGAATTCGGTCAATTCTAACGTCATATTTACTTTGAACATGCTGAACAATCTGAATTATTGGACATTCAGGCTATTTTAATTTGTCTGGCTGGTTTTATCACTCTGATCACTTTGATTATTCTTGCCATTTGACGAATTCGGTCAATTCCAACGTCATATTCACTTTGAACATGCTGAACAATCTGAATTATCAGACTATTTTGATTTGTCTGGTTGGTTTTATCACTCTGATCACTTTGATTATGCATGCCATTTGACGAATTCAGTCAATTCTAACGTCATATTCACTTTGAACATGCTGAACAATCTGAATTATTGGACATTCAGGCTATTTTCATTTGTCTGGCTGGTTTTATCACTCTGATCACTTTGATTATTCTTGCCATTTGACGAATTCGGTCAATTCCAACGTCATATTCACTTTGAACATGCTGAACAATCTGAATTATTGGACATTCAGACTATTTTGATTTGTCTGGTTGGTTTTATCACTCTGATCACTTTGATTATGCATGCCATTTGACGAATTCAGTCAATTCTAAGGTCATATTCACTTTGAACATGCTGAACAATCTGAATTATTGGACATTCAGGCTATTTTCATTTGTCTGGCTGGTTTTATCACTCTGATCACTTTGATTATTCATGCCATTTGACAAATTCGGTCAATTCCAACGTCATATTCACTTTGAACATGCTGAACAATCTGAATTATTGGACATTCAGATTATTTTGATTTGTCTCGTTGGTTTTATCACTCTGATCACTTTGATTACGCATGCCATTTGACGAATTCGGTCAATTCTAACGTCATATTTACTTTGAACATGCTGAACAATCTGATTTATTGTTCAGGCTATTTTCATTTGTCTGGCTGGTTTTATCACTCTGATCACTTTGATTATTCTTGCCATTTGACGAATTCGGTCAATTCCAACGTCATATTCACTTTGAACATGCTGAATAATCTGAATTATTGGACATTCAGGCTATTTTCATTTGTCTGGCTGGTTTTATCACTCTGATCACTTTTATTATTCTTGCCATATTCACTTTGAACATGCTGAACAATCTGAATTATTGTTCAGGCTATTTTCATTTGTCTGGCTGGTTTTATCACTCTGATCACTTTGATTATTCTTGCCATTTGACGAATTCGGTCAATTCCAACGTCATATTCACTTTGAACATGCTGAACAATCTTAATTATTGGACATTCAGACTATTTTGATTTGTCTGGTTGGTTTTATCACTCTGATCACTTTGATTATGCATGCCATTTGACGAATTCAGTCAATTCTAACGTCATATTCACTTTGAACATGCTGAACAATCTGAATTGTTGGACATTCAGGCTATTTTCATTTGTCTGGCTTTTTTTATCACTCTGATCACTTTGATTATTCATGCCATTTGACAAATTCGGTCAATTCCAACGTCATATTCACTTTGAACATGCTGAACAATCTGAATTATTGGACATTCAGATTATTTTGATTTGTCTCGTTGGTTTTATCACTCTGATCACTTTGATTACGCATGCCATTTGACGAATTCGGTCAATTCTAACGTCATATTTACTTTGAACATGCTGAACAATCTGAATTATTGGACATTCAGGCTATTTTAATTTGTCTGGCTGGTTTTATCACTCTGATCACTTTGATTATTCATGCCATTTGACGAATTCGGTCAATTCCAACGTCATATTCACTTTGAACATGCTGAACAATCTGAATTATTGGACATTCAGACTATTTTGATTTGTCTGGTTGGTTTTATCACTCTGATCACTTTGATTATGCATGCCATTTGACGAATTGAGTCAATTCTAACGTCATATTCACTTTGAACATGCTGAACAATCTGAATTATTGGACATTCAGACTATTTTGATTTGTCTGGTTGGTTTTATCACTCTGATCACTTTGATTATGCATGCCATTTGACGAATTCAGTCAATTCTAAGGTCATATTCACTTTGAACATGCTGAACAATCTGAATTATTGGACATTCAGGATATTTTCATTTGTCTGGCTGGTTTTATCACTCTGATCACTTTGATTATTCATGCCATTTGACAAATTCGGTCAATTCCAACGTCATATTCACTTCGAACATGCTGAACAATCTGAATTATCGGACATTCAGACTATTTTGATTTGTCTGGTTGGTTTTATCACTCTGATCACTTTGATTATGCATGCCATTTGACGAATTCAGTCAATTCTAACGTCATATTCACTTTGAACATGCTGAACAATCTGAATTATTGGACATTCAGGCTATTTTCATTTATCTGGCTGGTTTTATCACTCTGATCACTTTGATTATTCTTGCCATTTGACGAATTCGGTCAATTCCAACGTCATATTCACTTTGAACATGCTGAACAATCTTAATTATTGGACATTCAGACTATTTTGATTTGTCTGGTTGGTTTTATCACTCTGATCACTTTGATTATTCTTGCCATTTGACGAATTCGGTCAATTCCAACGTCATATTCACTTTGAACATGCTGAATAATCTGAATTATTGGACATTCAGGCTATTTTCATTTGTCTGGCTGGTTTTATCACTCTGATCACTTTGATTATTCTTGCCATATTCACTTTGAACATGCTGAACAATCTGAATTATTGTTCAGGCTATTTTGATTTGTCTGGCTGGTTTTATCACTCTGATCACTTTGATTATTCTTGCCATTTGACGAATTCGGTCAATTCCAACGTCATATTCACTTTGAACATGCTGAACAATCTGAATTATTGTTCAGGCTATTTTCATTTGTCTGGTTGGTTTTATCACTCTGATCACTTTGATTATTCTTGCCATTTGACGAATTCGGTCAATTCCAACGTCATATTCACTTTGAACATGCTGAATAATCTGAATTATTGGACATTCAGGCTATTTTCATTTGTCTGGCTGGTTTTATCACTCTGATCACTTTGATTATTCTTGCCATATTCACTTTGAACATGCTGAACAATCTGAATTATTGTTCAGGCTATTTTCATTTGTCTGGCTGGTTTTATCACTCTGATCACTTTGATTATTCTTGCCATTTGACGAATTCGGTCAATTCCAACGTCATATTCACTTTGAACATGCTGAACAATCTTAATTATTGGACATTCAGACTATTTTGATTTGTCTGGTTGGTTTTATCACTCTGATCACTTTGATTATGCATGCCATTTGACGAATTCAGTCAATTCTAACGTCATATTCACTTTGAACATGCTGAACAATCTGAATTATTGGACATTCAGATTATTTTGATTTGTCTCGTTGGTTTTATCACTCTGATCACTTTGATTACGCATGCCATTTGACGAATTCGGTCAATTCTAACGTCATATTTACTTTGAACATGCTGAACAATCTGAATTATTGGACATTCAGGCTATTTTCATTTGTCTGGCTGGTTTTATCACTCTGATCACTTTGATTATGCATGCCATTTGACGAATTCGGTCAATTCCAACGTCATATTCACTTTGAACATGCTGAATAATCTGAATTATTGGACATTCAGGCTATTTTCATTTGTCTGGCTGGTTTTATCACTCTGATCACTTTGATTATTCTTGCCATATTCACTTTGAACATGCTGAACAATCTGAATTATTGTTCAGGCTATTTTCATTTGTCTGGCTGGTTTTATCACTCTGATCACTTTGATTATTCTTGCCATTTGACGAATTCGGTCAATTCCAACGTCATATTCACTTTGAACATGCTGAACAATCTTA
Organism: Hydrotaea cyrtoneurina; assembly: GCA_958296145.1. Classification (NCBI taxonomy): domain Eukaryota; kingdom Metazoa; phylum Arthropoda; class Insecta; order Diptera; family Muscidae; genus Hydrotaea; species Hydrotaea cyrtoneurina. The sequence goes on from OY282513.1 coordinate 81,707,379, forward strand.
ATTATTGGACATTCAGACTATTTTCATTTGTCTGGCTGGTTTTATCACTCTGATCACTTTGATTATTCTTGCCATTTGACGAATTCGGTCAATTCCAACGTCATATTCACTTTGAACATGCTGAACAATCTGAATTATTGGACATTCAGGCTATTTTCATTTGTCTGGCTGGTTTTATCACTCTGATCACTTTGATTATTCATGCCATTTGACAAATTCGGTCAATTCCAACGTCATATTCACTTTGAACATGCTGAACAATCTGAATTATTGGACATTCAGATTATTTTGATTTGTCTCGTTGGTTTTATCACTCTGATCACTTTGATTACGCATGCCATTTGACGAATTCGGTCAATTCTAACGTCATATTTACTTTGAACATGCTGAACAATCTGAATTATTGGACATTCAGGCTATTTTAATTTGTCTGGCTGGTTTTATCACTCTGATCACTTTGATTATTCTTGCCATTTGACGAATTCGGTCAATTCCAACGTCATATTCACTTTGAACATGCTGAACAATCTGAATTATTGGACATTCAGACTATTTTGATTTGTCTGGTTGGTTTTATCACTCTGATCACTTTGATTATGCATGCCATTTGACGAATTCAGTCAATTCTAACGTCATATTCACTTTGAACATGGTGAACAATCTGAATTATTGGACATTCAGGCTATTTTCATTTGTCTGGCTGGTTTTATCACTCTGATCACTTTGATTACACATGACATTTGACGAATTCGGTCAATTCCAACGTCATATTCACTTTGAACATGCTGAACAATCTGAATTATTGGACATTCAGACTATTTTGATTTGTCTGGTTGGTTTTATCACTCTGATCACTTTGATTATGCATGCCATTTGACGAATTCAGTCAATTCTAAGGTCATATTCACTTTGAACATGCTGAACAATCTGAATTATTGGACATTCAGGCTATTTTCATTTGTCTGGCTGGTTTTATCACTCTGATCACTTTGATTATTCATGTCATTTGACGAATTCAGTCAATTCTAACGTCATATTCACTTTGAACATGCTGAACAATCTGAATTATTGGACATTCAGGCTATTTTCATTTGTCTGGCTGGTTTTATCACTCTGATCACTTTGATTATTCTTGCCATTTGACGAATTCGGTCAATTCCAACGTCATATTCACTTTGAACATGCTGAACAATCTTAATTATTGGACATTCAGACTATTTTGATTTGTCTGGTTGGTTTTATCACTCTGATCACTTTGATTATTCTTGCCATTTGACGAATTCGGTCAATTCCAACGTCATATTCACTTTGAACATGCTGAATAATCTTAATTATTGGACATTCAGACTATTTTGATTTGTCTGGTTGGTTTTATCACTCTGATCACTTTGATTATTCTTGCCATTTGACGAATTCGGTCAATTCCAACGTCATATTCACTTTGAACATGCTGAATAATCTGAATTATTGGACATTCAGGCTATTTTCATTTGTCTGGCTGGTTTTATCACTCTGATCACTTTGATTATTCTTGCCATATTCACTTTGAACATGCTGAACAATCTGAATTATTGTTCAGGCTATTTTCATTTGTCTGGCTGGTTTTATCACTCTGATCACTTTGATTATTCTTGCCATTTGACGAATTCGGTCAATTCCAACGTCATATTCACTTTGAACATGCTGAACAATCTTAATTATTGGACATTCAGACTATTTTGATTTGTCTGGTTGGTTTTATCACTCTGATCACTTTGATTATGCATGCCATTTGACGAATTCAGTCAATTCTAACGTCATATTCACTTTGAACATGCTGAACAATCTGAATTATTGGACATTCAGGCTATTTTCATTTGTCTGGCTGGTTTTATCACTCTGATTACTTTGATTATTCATGCCATTTGACAAATTCGGCCAATTCCAACGTCATATTCACTTTGAACATGCTGAACAATCTGAATTATTGGACATTCAGATTATTTTGATTTGTCTCGTTGGTTTTATCACTCTGATCACTTTGATTACGCATGCCATTTGACGAATTCGGTCAATTCTAACGTCATATTTACTTTGAACATGCTGAACAATCTGAATTATTGGACATTCAGGCTATTATCATTTGTCTGGCTGGTTTTATCACTCTGATCACTTTGATTATGCATGCCATTTGACGAATTCGGTCAATTCCAACGTCATATTCACTTTGAACATGCTGAACAATCTGAATTATTGGACATTCAGGCTATTTTCATTTGTCTGGCTGGTTTTATCACTCTGATTATTCTTGTCATTTGACGAATTCGGTCAATTCCAACGTCATATTCACTTTGAACATGCTGAACAATGTTAATTATTGGACATTCAGGCTATTTTTATTTGTCTGTCTGGTTTTATCACTCTGATCACTTTGATTATTCTTGTCATTTGACGAATTCGGTCAATTCCAACGTCACATTCACTTTGAACATGCTGAACAATATGAATTATTGGACATTCAGGCTACTTTGATTTGTCTGGTTGGTTTTATCACTCTGATCACTTTGATTATTCTTGCCATTTGACGAATTCGGTCAATTCCAACGTTGTATTGGCTTTTAACATGCTGAACAATCTGAATTATTGGACATGCAGGCTATTTTAATTTGTCTGGCTGGTTTTATCACTCTGATCACTTTGATTATTCATGCCATTTGACGAATTCGGTCAATTCCAACGTCATATTCACTTTGAACATGCTGAACAATCTGAATTATTGGACATTCAGGCTATTTTCATTTGTCTGGCTGATTTTATCACTCTGATCACTTTGATTATTCTTGTCATTTGACGAATTCGGTCAATTCCAACGTCATATTCACTTTGAACATGCTGAACAATCTTAATTATTGGACATTCAGACTATTTTGATTTGTCTGGTTGGTTTTATCACTCTGATCACTTTGATTATGCATGCCATTTGACGAATTCAGTCAATTCTAACGTCATATTCACTTTGAACATGCTGAACAATCTGAATTATTGGACATTCAGGCTATTTTCATTTGTCTGGCTGGTTTTATCACTCTGATCACTTTGATTATTCATGCCATTTGACAAATTCGGTCAATTCCAACGTCATATTCACTTTGAACATGCTGAACAATCTGAATTATTGGACATTCAGATTATTTTGATTTGTCTCGTTGGTTTTATCACTCTGATCACTTTGATTACGCATGCCATTTGACGAATTCGGTCAATTCTAACGTCATATTTACTTTGAACATGCTGAACAATCTGAATTATTGGACATTCAGGCTATTTTAATTTGTCTGGCTGGTTTTATCACTCTGATCACTTTGATTATTCTTGCCATTTGACGAATTCGGTCAATTCCAACGTCATATTCACTTTGAACATGCTGAACAATCTGAATTATTGGACATTCAGACTATTTTGATTTGTCTGGTTGGTTTTATCACTCTGATCACTTTGATTATGCATGCCATTTGACGAATTCAGTCAATTCTAACGTCATATTCACTTTGAACATGCTGAACAATCTGAATTATTGGACATTCAGGCTATTTTCATTTGTCTGGCTGGTTTTATCACTCTGATCACTTTGATTACACATGACATTTGACGAATTCGGTCAATTCCAACGTCATATTCACTTTGAACATGCTGAACAATCTGAATTATTGGACATTCAAGCTATTTTCATTTGTCTGGCTGGTTTTATCACTCTGATCACTTTGATTATTCTTGCCATTTGACGAATTCGGTCAATTCCAACGTCATATTCACTTTGAACATGCTGAACAATCTTAATTATTGGACATTCAGACTATTTTGATTTGTCTGGTTGGTTTTATCACTCTGATCACTTTGATTATTCTTGCCATTTGACGAATTCGGTCAATTCCAACGTCATATTCACTTTGAACATGCTGAATAATCTTAATTATTGGACATTCAGACTATTTTGATTTGTCTGGTTGGTTTTATCACTCTGATCACTTTGATTATTCTTGCCATTTGACGAATTCGGTCAATTCCAACGTCATATTCACTTTGAACATGCTGAATAATCTGAATTATTGGACATTCAGGCTATTTTCATTTGTCTGGCTGGTTTTATCACTCTGATCACTTTGATTATTCTTGCCATATTCACTTTGAACATGCTGAACAATCTGAATTATTGTTCAGGCTATTTTCATTTGTCTGGCTGGTTTTATCACTCTGATCACTTTGATTATTCTTGCCATTTGACGAATTCGGTCAATTCCAACGTCATATTCACTTTGAACATGCTGAACAATCTTAATTATTGGACATTCAGACTATTTTGATTTGTCTGGTTGGTTTTATCACTCTGATCACTTTGATTATGCATGCCATTTGACGAATTCAGTCAATTCTAACGTCATATTCACTTTGAACATGCTGAACAATCTGAATTATTGGACATTCAGGCTATTTTCATTTGTCTGGCTGGTTTTATCACTCTGATTACTTTGATTATTCATGCCATTTGACAAATTCGGTCAATTCCAACGTCATATTCACTTTGAACATGCTGAACAATCTGAATTATTGGACATTCAGATTATTTTGATTTGTCTCGTTGGTTTTATCACTCTGATCACTTTGATTACGCATGCCATTTGACGAATTCGGTCAATTCTAACGTCATATTTACTTTGAACATGCTGAACAATCTGAATTATTGGACATTCAGGCTATTTTCATTTGTCTGGCTGGTTTTATCACTCTGATCACTTTGATTATGCATGCCATTTGACGAATTCGGTCAATTCCAACGTCATATTCACTTTGAACATGCTGAACAATCTGAATTATTGGACATTCAGGCTATTTTCATTTGTCTGGCTGGTTTTATCACTCTGATCACTTTGATTATTCTTGTCATTTGACGAATTCGGTCAATTCCAACGTCATATTCACTTTGAACATGCTGAACAATGTTAATTATTGGACATTCAGGCTATTTTTATTTGTCTGTCTGGTTTTATCACTCTGATCACTTTGATTATTCTTGTCATTTGACGAATTCGGTCAATTCCAACGTCACATTCACTTTGAACATGCTGAACAATATGAATTATTGGACATTCAGGCTACTTTGATTTGTCTGGTTGGTTTTATCACTCTGATCACTTTGATTATTCTTGCCATTTGACGAATTCGGTCAATTCCAACGTTGTATTGGCTTTTAACATGCTGAACAATCTGAATTATTGGACATGCAGGCTATTTTAATTTGTCTGGCTGGTTTTATCACTCTGATCACTTTGATTATTCATGCCATTTGACGAATTCGGTCAATTCCAACGTCATATTCACTTTGAACATGCTGAACAATCTGAATTATTGGACATTCAGGCTATTTTCATTTGTCTGGCTGATTTTATCACTCTGATCACTTTGATTATTCTTGTCATTTGACGAATTCGGTCAATTCCAACGTCATATTCACTTTGAACATGCTCAACAATCTGAATTATTGGACATTCAGACTATTTTGATTTGTCTGGTTGGTTTTATTACTCTGATCACTTTGATTATGAATGCCATTTGACGAATTCGGTCAATTCTAACGTCATATTCACTTTGAACATGCTGAACAATCTGAATTATTGGACATTCAGGCTATTTTCATTTGTCTGGCTGGTTTTATCACTCTGATCACTTTGATTATTCATGCAATTTGACGAATTCGGTCAATTCCAACGTCACATTCACTTTGAACATGCTGAACAATCTGAATTATTGGACATTCAGGCTATTTTCATTTGTCTGGCTGGTTTTATCACTCTGATCACTTTGATTATTCTTGTCATTTGACGAATTCGGTCAATTCCAACGTCATATTCACTTTGAACATGCTGAACAATCTGAATTATTGGACATTGAGGCTATTTTCATTTGTCTGGCTAGTTTTATCACTCTGATCACTTTGATTATTCTTGCCAATTGACGAATTCGGTCAATTCCAACGTCATATTCACTTTGAACATGCTGAACAATCTGAATTATTGGACATTCAGGCTATTTTCATATGTCTGGCTGCTTTTATCACTCTGATCACTTTGATTATTCATGCCATTTGACGAATTCGGTCAATTCCAACGTCATATTCACTTTGAACATGCTGAACAATCTGAATTATTGGACATTCAGGCTATTTTCATTTGTCTGGCTGATTTTATCACTCTGATCACTTTGATTATACATGCCATTTGACGACTTCGGTCAATTCTAACGTCATATTCACTTTGAACATGCTGAACAATCTGAATTATTGGACATACAGGCTATTTTGATTTGTCTGGCTGGTTTTATCACTCTGATCACTTTGATTATTCTTGCCATTTGACGAATTCGGTCAATTCCAACGTCATATTCACTTTGAACATGCTGAACAATCTGAATTATTGGACATTCAGGCTATTTTCATTTGTCTGGCTGCTTTATCACTCTGATCACTTTGATTATTCTTGTCATTTGACGAATTCGGTCAATTCCAACGTCATATTCACTTTGAACATGCTGAACAATCTGAATTATTGGACATTCAGGCTATTTTCATTTGTCTGGCTGGTTTTATCACTCTGATCACTTTGATTATTCTTGCCATTTGACGAATTCGGTCAATTCCAACGTCATATTCACTTTGAACATGCTGAACAATCTGAATTATTGGACATTCAGGCTATTTTCATTTGTCTGGCTGATTTTATCACTCTGATCACTTTGATTATTCTTGCCATTTGACGAATTCGGTCAATTCCAACGTCATATTCACTTTGAACATGCTGAACAATCTGAATTATTGGACATTCAGACTATTTTGATTTGTCTGTTTGGTTTTATCACTCTGATCACTTTGATTATACATGCCATTTGACGACTTCGGTCAATTCTAACGTCATATTCACTTTGAACATGCTGAACAATCTGAATTATTGGACATACAGGCTATTTTGATTTGTCTGGCTGGTTTTATCACTCTGATCACTTTGATTATTCTTGCCATTTGACGAATTCGGTCAATTCCAACGTCATATTCACTTTGAACATGCTGAACAATCTGAATTATTGGACATTCAGGCTATTTTCATTTGTCTGGCTGATTTTATCACTCTGATCACTTTGATTATTCTTGTAATTTGACGAATTCGGTCAATTCCAACGTTATATTTACTTTTAACATGCTGAACAATCTGAATTATTGGACATGCAGGCTATTTTAATTTGTCTGGCTGGTTTTATCACTCTGATCACTTTGATTACGCATGCCATTAGACGAATTCGGTCAATTCCAACGTCATATTCACTTTGAACATGCTGAACAATCTGAATTATTGGACATTCAGACTATTTTGATTTGTCTGTTTGGTTTTATCACTCTGATCACTTTGATTATACATGCCATTTGACGACTTCGGTCAATTCTAACGTCATATTCACTTTGAACATGCTGAACAATCTGAATTATTGGACATACAGGCTATTTTGATTTGTCTGGCTGGTTTTATCACTCTGATCACTTTGATTATTCTTGCCATTTGACGAATTCGGTCAATTCCAACGTCATATTCACTTTGAACATGCTGAACAATCTGAATTATTGGACATTCAGGCTATTTTCATTTGTCTGGCTGATTTTATCACTCTGATCACTTTGATTATTCTTGTAATTTGACGAATTCGGTCAATTCCAACGTTATATTTACTTTTAACATGCTGAACAATCTGAATTATTGGACATTCAGGCTATTTTCATTTGTCTGGCTGGTTTTATCACTCTGATCACTTTGATTACGCATGCCATTAGACGAATTCGGTCAATTCCAACGTCATATTCACTTTGAACATGCTGAACAATCTGAATTATTGGACATGCAGGCTATTTTAATTTGTCTGGCTGGTTTTATCACTCTGACCACTTTGATTACGCATGCCATTAGACGAATTCGGTCAATTCCAACGTCATATTCACTTTGAACATGCTGAACAATCTGAATTATTGGACATTCAGACTATTTTGATTTGTCTGTTTGGTTTTATCACTCTGATCACTTTGATTATACATGCCATTTGACGACTTCGGTCAATTCTAACGTCATATTCACTTTGAACATGCTGAACAATCTGAATTATTGGACATACAGGCTATTTTGATTTGTCTGGCTGGTTTTATCACTCTGATCACTTTGATTATTCTTGCCATTTGACGAATTCGGTCAATTCCAACGTCATATTCACTTTGAACATGCTGAACAATCTGAATTATTGGACATTCAGGCTATTTTCATTTGTCTGGCTGATTTTATCACTCTGATCACTTTGATTATTCTTGTAATTTGACGAATTCGGTCAATTCCAACGTTATATTTACTTTTAACATGCTGAACAATCTGAATTATTGGACATTCAGGCTATTTTCATTTGTCTGGCTGATTTTATCACTCTGATCACTTTGATTATTCTTGTAATTTGACGAATTCGGTCAATTCCAACGTTATATTTACTTTTAACATGCTGAACAATCTGAATTATTGGACATGCAGGCTATTTTAATTTGTCTGGCTGGTTTTATCACTCTGATCACTTTGATTACGCATGCCATTAGACGAATTCGGTCAATTCCAACGTCATATTCACTTTGAACATGCTGAACAATCTGAATTATTGGACATTCAGACTATTTTGATTTGTCTGTTTGGTTTTATCACTCTGATCACTTTGATTATACATGCCATTTGACGACTTCGGTCAATTCTAACGTCATATTCACTTTGAACATGCTGAACAATCTGAATTATTGGACATACAGGCTATTTTGATTTGTCTGGCTGGTTTTATCACTCTGATCACTTTGATTATTCTTGCCATTTGACGAATTCGGTCAATTCCAACGTCATATTCACTTTGAACATGCTGAACAATCTGAATTATTGGACATTCAGGCTATTTTCATTTGTCTGGCTGATTTTATCACTCTGATCACTTTGATTATTCTTGTAATTTGACGAATTCGGTCAATTCCAACGTTATATTTACTTTTAACATGCTGAACAATCTGAATTATTGGACATGCAGGCTATTTTAATTTGTCTGGCTGGTTTTATCACTCTGATCACTTTGATTACGCATGCCATTAGACGAATTCGGTCAATTCTAACGTCATATTCACTTTGAACATGCTGAACAATCTGAATTATTGGACATTCAGGCTATTTTCATTTGTCTGGCTGGTTTTATCACTCTGATCACTTTGATTATTCTTGTCATTTGACGAATTCGGTCAATTCCAATATCATATTCACTTTGAACATGCTGAACAATCTGAATTATTGGACATTCAGGTTTTTTTCATTTGTCTGGCTGGTTTTATCACTCTGATCACTTTGATTATTCTTGCCATTTGACGAATTCGGTCAATTCCAACGTCATATTCACTTTCAACATGCTGAACAATCTGAATTATTGGACATTCAGGCTATTTTCATTTGTCTGGCTGATTTTATCACTCTGATCACTTTGATTATTCTTGCCATTTGACGAATTCGGTCAATTCCAACGTCATATTCACTTTGAACATGCTGAACAATCTGAATTATTGGACATTCAGGCTATTTTCATTTGTCTGGCTGGTTTTATCACTCTGATCACTTTGATTATTCTTGTCATTTGACGAATTCGGTCAGTTCCAACATCATATTCACTTTGAACATGCTGAACAATCTGAATTATTGGACATTCAGGTTTTTTTCATTTGTCTGGCTGGTTTTATCACTCTGATCACTTTGATTATTCATGCCATTTGACGAATTCGGTCAATTCCAACGTCATATTCACTTTGAACATGCTGAACAATCTGAATTATTGGACATTCAGGCTTTTTTTATTTGTCTGGCTGGTTTTATCACTCTGATCACTTTGATTATTGTTGCCATTTGACGAATTCGGTCAATTCCAACGTCATATTCACTTTGAGCATGCTGAACAATCTGAATTATTGGACATTTAGGATATTTTCATTTGTCTGGCTGGTTTTATCACTCTGATCACTTTGATTATTCTTGCCAGTTGACGAATTCGGTCAATTCCAACGTCATATTTACTTTGAACATGCTGAACAATCTGAATTATTGGACATTCAGGCTATTTTCATTTGTCTGGCTGGTTTTATCACTCTAATCACTTTGATTATTCATGCCATTTGACGAATTCGGTCAATTCCAACGTCATATTCACTTTGAACATGCTGAACAATCTGAATTATTGGACATTCAGGCTATTTTCATTTGTCTGGCTGGTTTTATCACTCTGATCACTTTGATTATGCATGCCATTCGACGAATTCGGTCAATTCTAACGTCATATTCACTTTGAACATGCTGAACAATCTGAATTATTGGACATTCAGGCTATTTTCATTTGTCTGGCTGGTTTTATCACTCTGATCACTTTGATTATTTTTGCCAATTGACGAATTCGGTCAATTCCAACGTCATATTCACTTTGAACATGCTGAACAATCTGAATTATTGGACATTCAGATTATTTTGATTTGTCTCGTTATTTTTATCACTCTGATCACTTTGATTACGCATGCCATTTGACGAATTCGGTCAATTCTAACGTCATATTCACTTTGAACATGCTGAACAATCTGAATTATTGGACATTCAGGATATTTTCATTTGTCTGGCTGATTTTATCACTCTGATCACTTTGATTATTCTTGTCATTTGACGAATTCGGTCAATTCAAACGTTGTATTGACTTTTAACATGCTGAACAATCTGAATTATTGGACATGCAGGCTATTTTAATTTGTCTGGCTGGTTTTATCACTCTGATCACTTTGATTATTCATGCCATTTGACGAATTCGGTCAATTCCAACATCATATTCACTTTGAACATGCTGAACAATCTGAATTATTGGACATTCAGGCTATTTTCATTTGTCTGGCTGGTTTTATCACTCTGATCACTTTGATTATTCTTGCCATTTGACGAATTCGGTCAATTCCAACGTCATATTCACTTTGAACATGCTGAACAATCTGAATTATTGGACATTCAGGCTATTTTCATTTGTCTGGCTGGTTTTATCACTCTGATCACTGTGATTATTCTTGCCATTTGGCGAATTCGGTCAATTCCAACGTCATATTCACTTTGAACATGCTGAACAATCTGAATTATTGGACATTCAGACTATATTGATTTGTCTGGTTGGTTTTATCACTCTGATCACTTTGATTATGCATGCCATTTGACGAATTCGGTCGATTCCAACGTCATATACACTTTGAACATGCTGAACAATCTGAATTATTGGACATTCAGACTATTTTGATTTGTCTGGTTGGTTTTATCACTCTGATCACTTTGATTACGCATGCCATTAGACGAATTCGGTCAATTCTAACGTCATATTCACGTTGAACATGCTGAACAATCTGAATTATTGGACATTCAGGCTATTTTCATTTGTCTGGCTGGTTTTATCACTCTGATTACTTTGATTATTCTTGCCATGTGACGAATTCGGTCAATTCCCACGTCATATTCACTTTGAACATGCTGAACAATCTGAATTATTGGACATTCAGGCTATTTTCATTTGTCTGGCTGATTTTATCACTCTGATCACTTTGATTATTCTTGTCATTTGACGAATTCGGTCAATTCCAACGTTATATTTACTTTTAACATGCTGAACAATCTGAATTATTGGACATGCAGGCTATTTTAATTTGTCTGGCTGGTTTTATCACTCTGATCACTTTGATTATGCATGCCATTTGACGAATTCGGTCAATTCCAACGTCATATTCACTTTGAACATGCTGAACAATCTGAATTATTGGACATTCAGGCTATTTTCATTTGTCTGGCTGATTTTATCACTCTGATCACTTTGATTATTCTTGTCATTTGACGAATTCGGTCAATTCCAACGTCATATTCACTTTGAACATGCTGAACAATCTGAATTATTGGACATTCAGGCTATTTTCATTTGTCTGGCTGGTTTTATCAGTCTGATCACTTTGATTATTCTTGCCATTTGACGAATTCGGTCAATTCCAACGTCATATTCACTTTGAACATGCTGAACAATCTGAATTATTGGACATTCAGGCTATTTTCATTTGTCTGGCTGGTTTTATCACTCTGATCACTTTGATTATGCATGCCATTCGACGAATTCGGTCAATTCTAACGTCATATTCACTTTGAACATGCTGAACAATCTGAATTATTGGACATTCAGGCTATTTTCATTTGTCTGGCTGGTTTTATCACTCTGATCACTTTGATTATTTTTGCCAATTGACGAATTCGGTCAATTCCAACGTCATATTCACTTTGAACATGCTGAACAATCTGAATTATTGGACATTCAGATTATTTTGATTTGTCTCGTTGGTTTTATCACTCTGATCACTTTGATTACGCATGCCATTTGACGAATTCGGCTATTTTCATTTGTCTGGCTGATTTTATCACTCTGATCACTTTGATTATTCTTGTCATTTGACGAATTCGGTCAATTCCAACGTTATATTTACTTTTAACATGCTGAACAATCTGAATTATTGGACATGCAGGCTATTTTAATTTGTCTGGCTGGTTTTATCACTCTGATCACTTTGATTATGCATGCCATTTGACGAATTCGGTCAATTCCAACGTCATATTCACTTTGAACATGCTGAACAATCTGAATTATTGGACATTCAGGCTATTTTCATTTGTCTGGCTGATTTTATCACTCTGATCACTTTGATTATTCTTGTCATTTGACGAATTCGGTCAATTCCAACGTCATATTCACTTTGAACATGCTGAACAATCTGAATTATTGGACATTCAGGCTATTTTCATTTGTCTGGCTGGTTTTATCACTCTGATCACTTTGATTATTCTTGCCATTTGACGAATTCGGTCAATTCCAACGTCATATTCACTTTGAACATGCTGAACAATCTGAATTATTGGACATTCAGGCTATTTTCATTTGTCTGGCTGGTTTTATCACTCTGATCACTTTGATTATTCTTGCCATTTGGCGAATTCGGTCAATTCCAACGTCATATTCACTTTGAACATGCTGGACAATCTGAATTATTGGACATTCAGACTATTTTGATTTGTCTGGTTGGTTTTATAACTCTGATCACTTTGATTACGCATGCCATTAGACGAATTCGGTCAATTCTAACGTCATATTCACTTTGAACATGCTGAACAATCTGAATTATTGGACATTCAGGCTATTTTCATTTGTCTGGCTGGTTTTATCACTCTGATCACTTTGATTATTCTTGTCATTTGACGAATTCGGTCAATTCCAACATCATATTCACTTTGAACATGCTGAACAATCTGAATTATTGGACATTCAGGTTTTTTTCATTTGTCTGGCTGGTTTTATCACTCTGATCACTTTGATTATTCATGCCATTTGACGAATTCGGTCAATTCCAACGTCATATTCACTTTGAACATGCTGAACAATCTGAATTATTGGACATTCAGGCTATTTTCATTTGTCTGGCTGGTTTTATCACTCTGATCACTTTGATTATTGTTGCCATTTGACGAATTCGGTCAATTCCAACGTCATATTCACTTTGAACATGCTGAACAATCTGAATTATTGGACATTCAGGCTATTTTCATTTGTCTGGCTGGTTTTATCACTCTAATCACTTTGATTATTCATGCCATTTGACGAATTCGGTCAATTCCAACGTCATATTCACTTTGAACATGCTGAACAATCTGAATTATTGGACATTCAGGCTATTTTCATTTGTCTGGCTGGTTTTATCACTCTGATCACTTTGATTATGCATGCCATTCGACGAATTCGGTCAATTCCAACGTCATATTCACTTTGAACATGCTGAACAATCTGAATTATTGGACATTCAGGCTATTTTCATTTGTCTGGCTGGTTTTATCACTCTGATCACTTTGATTATTCTTGCCATTTGACGAATTCGGTCAATTCCAACGTCATATTCACTTTGAACATGCTGAACAATCTGAATTATTGGACATTCAGGCTATTTTCATTTGTCTGGCTGGTTTTATCACTCTGATCACTGTGATTATTCTTGCCATTTGGCGAATTCGGTCAATTCCAACGTCATATTCACTTTGAACATGCTGAACAATCTGAATTATTGGACATTCAGACTATTTTGATTTGTCTGGTTGGTTTTATCACTCTGATCACTTTGATTACGCATGCCATTAGACGAATTCGGTCAATTCTAACGTCATATTCACGTTGAACATGCTGAACAATCTGAATTATTGGACATTCAGGCTATTTTCATTTGTCTGGCTGGTTTTATCACTCTGATCACTTTGATTATTCTTGCCATTTGACGAATTCGGTCAATTCCAACGTCATATTCACGTTGAACATGCTGAACAATCTGAATTATTGGACATTCAGGCTATTTTCATTTGTCTGGCTGGTTTTATCACTCTGATCACTTTGATTATTCTTGCCAGTTGACGAATTCGGTCAATTCCAACGTCATATTCACTTTGAACATGCTGAACAATCTGAATTATTGGACATTCAGACTACTTTGATTTGTCTGGTTGGTTTTATCACTCTGATCACTTTGATTACGCATGCCATTTGACGAATTCGGTCAATTCCAACGTCATATTCACTTTGAACATGCTGAACAATCTGAATTATTGGACATTCAGACTACTTTGATTTGTCTGGTTGGTTTTATCTCTCTGATCACTTTTATTATTCTTGCCATTTGACGAATTCGGTCAATTCCAACGTTGTATTGACTTTTAACATGCTGAACAATCTGAATTATTGGACATTCAGGCTATTTTCATTTGTCTGGCTGGTTTTATCACTCTGATCACTTTGATCATTCTTGTCATTTGACGAATTCGGTCAATTCCAACGTCATATTCACTTTGAACATGCTGAACAATCTGAATTATTGGACATTCAGGCTATTTTCATTTGTCTGGCTGGTTTTATCACTCTGATCACTTTGATTATTCATGCCATTTGACGAATTCGGTCAATTCCAACGTCATATTCACTTTGAACATGCTGAACAATCTAAATTATTGGACATTCAGACTATTTTGATTTGTCTGGTTGGTTTTATCAGTCTGATCACTTTGATTATGCATGCCATTTGACGAATTCGGTCAATTCTAACGTCATATTCACTTTGAACATGCTGAACAATCTGAATTATTGGACATTCAGGCTATTTTCATTTGTCTGGCTGGTTTTATCACTCTGATCACTTTGATTATTCTTGCCATTTGACGAATTCGGTCAATTCCAAGGTCATATTCACGTTGAACATGCTGAACAATCTGAATTATTGGACATTCAGGCTATTTTTATTTGTCTGGCTGGTTTTATCACTCTGATCACTTTGATTATTCTTGCCAGTTGACGAATTCGGTCAATTCCAACGTCATATTCACTTTGAACATGCTGAACAATCTGAATTATTGGACATTCAGACTACTTTGATTTGTCTGGTTGGTTTTATCAGTCTGATCACTTTGATTATGCATGCCATTTGACGAATTCGGTCAATTCTAACGTCATATTCACTTTGAACATGCTGAACAATCTGAATTATTGGACATTCAGGCTATTTTCATTTGTCTGGCTGGTTTTATCACTCTGATCACTTTGATTATTCTTGCCATTTGACGAATTCGGTCAATTCCAACGTCATATTCACGTTGAACATGCTGAACAATCTGAATTATTGGACATTCAGGCTATTTTCATTTGTCTGGCTGGTTTTATCACTCTGATCACTTTGATTATTCATGCCATTTGACGAATTCGGTCAATTCCAACGTCATATTCACTTTGAACATGCTGAACAATCTGAATTATTGGACATTCAGGCTATTTTCATTTGTCTGGCTGGTTTTATCACTCTGATCACTTTGATTATTGTTGCCATTTGACGAATTCGGTCAATTCCAACGTCATATTCACTTTGAACATGCTGAACAATCTGAATTATTGGACATTCAGACTATTTTGATTTGTCTGGTTGGTTTTATCACTCTGATCACTTTGATTATGCATGCCATTCGACGAATTCGGTCAATTCTAACGTCATATTCACTTTGAACATGCTGAACAATCTGAATTATTGGACATTCAGGCTATTTTCATTTGTCTGGCTGGTTTTATCACTCTGATCACTTTGATTATTTTTGCCAATTGACGAATTCGGTCAATTCCAACGTCATATTCACTTTGAACATGCTGAACAATCTGAATTATTGGACATTCAGATTATTTTGATTTGTCTCGTTGGTTTTATCACTCTGATCACTTTGATTACGCATGCCATTTGACGAATTCGGTCAATTCTAACGTCATATTCACTTTGAACATGCTGAACAATCTGAATTATTGGACATTCAGGCTATTTTCATTTGTCTGGCTGGTTTTATCACTCCGATCACTTTGATTATTCTTGCCATTTGACGAATTCGGTCAATTCCAACGTCATATTCACTTTGAACATGCTGAACAATCTGAATTATTGGACATTCAGGATATTTTCATTTGTCTGGCTGATTTTATCACTCTGATCACTTTGATTATTCTTGTCATTTGACGAATTCGGTCAATTCAAACGTTGTATTGACTTTTAACATGCTGAACAATCTGAATTATTGGACATGCAGGCTATTTTAATTTGTCTGGCTGGTTTTATCACTCTGATCACTTTGATTATTCATGCCATTTGACGAATTCGGTCAATTCCAACGTCATATTCACTTTGAACATGCTGAACAATCTGAATTATTGGACATTCAGGCTATTTTCATTTGTCTGGCTGGTTTTATCACTCTGATCACTTTGATTATTCTTGCCATTTGACGAATTCGGTCAATTCCAACGTCATATTCACTTTGAACATGCTGAACAATCTGAATTATTGGACATTCAGGCTATTTTCATTTGTCTGGCTGGTTTTATCACTCTGATCACTGTGATTATTCTTGCCATTTGGCGAATTCGGTCAATTCCAACGTCATATTCACTTTGAACATGCTGAACAATCTGAATTATTGGACATTCAGACTATATTGACGAATTCGGTCGATTCCAACGTCATATTCACTTTGAACATGCTGAACAATCTGAATTATTGGACATTCAGGCTATTTTCATTTGTCTGGCTGGTTTTATCACTCTGATCACTTTGATTATTCTTGCCATTTGACGAATTCGGTCAATTCCAACGTCATATTCACGTTGAACATGCTGAACAATCTGAATTATTGGACATTCAGGCCATTTTCATTTGTCTGGCTGGTTTTATCACTCTGATCACTTTGATTATTCTTGCCAGTTGACGAATTCGGTCAATTCCAACGTCATATTCACTTTGAACATGCTGAACAATCTGAATTATTGGACATTCAGACTACTTTGATTTGTCTGGTTGGTTTTATCACTCTGATCACTTTGATTACGCATGCCATTTGACGAATTCGGTCAATTCCAACGTCATATTCACTTTGAACATGCTGAACAATCTGAATTATTGGACATTCAGACTACTTTGATTTGTCTGGTTGGTTTTATCACTCTGATCACTTTTATTATTCTTGCCATTTGACGAATTCGGTCAATTCCAACGTTGTATTGACTTTTAACATGCTGAACAATCTGAATTATTGGACATTCAGGCTATTTTCATTTGTCTGGCTGGTTTTATCACTCTGATCACTTTGATCATTCTTGTCATTTGACGAATTCGGTCAATTCCAACGTCATATTCACTTTGAACATGCTGAACAATCTGAATTATTGGACATTCAGGCTATTTTCATTTGTCTGGCTGGTTTTATCACTCTGATCACTTTGATTATTCATGCCATTTGACGAATTCGGTCAATTCCAACGTCATATTCACTTTGAACATGCTGAACAATCTAAATTATTGGACATTCAGACTATTTTGATTTGTCTGGTTGGTTTTATCAGTCTGATCACTTTGATTATGCATGCCATTTGACGAATTCGGTCAATTCTAACGTCATATTCACTTTGAACATGCTGAACAATCTGAATTATTGGACATTCAGGCTATTTTCATTTGTCTGGCTGGTTTTATCACTCTGATCACTTTGATTATTCTTGCCATTTGACGAATTCGGTCAATTCCAACGTCATATTCACGTTGAACATGCTGAACAATCTGAATTATTGGACATTCAGGCTATTTTCATTTGTCTGGCTGGTTTTATCACTCTGATCACTTTGATTATTCTTGCCAGTTGACGAATTCGGTCAATTCCAACGTCATATTCACTTTGAACATGCTGAACAATCTGAATTATTGGACATTCAGACTACTTTGATTTGTCTGGTTGGTTTTATCAGTCTGATCACTTTGATTATGCATGCCATTGGACGAATTCGGTCAATTCTAACGTCATATTCACTTTGAACATGCTGAACAATCTGAATTATTGGACATTCAGGCTATTTTCATTTGTCTGGCTGGTTTTATCACTCTGATCACTTTGATTATTCTTGCCATTTGACGAATTCGGTCAATTCCAACGTCATATTCACGTTGAACATGCTGAACAATCTGAATTATTGGACATTCAGGCTATTTTCATTTGTCTGGCTGGTTTTATCACTCTGATCACTTTGATTATTCTTGCCAGTTGACGAATTCGGTCAATTCCAACGTCATATTCACTTTGAACATGCTGAACAATCTGAATTATTGGACATTCAGACTACTTTGATTTGTCTGGTTGGTTTTATCACTCTGATCACTTTGATTACGCATGCCATTTGACGAATTCGGTCAATTCCAACGTCATATTCACTTTGAACATGCTGAACAATCTGAATTATTGGACATTCAGACTACTTTGATTTGTCTGGTTGGTTTTATCACTCTGATCACTTTTATTATTCTTGCCATTTGACGAATTCGGTCAATTCCAACGTTGTATTGACTTTGAACATGCTGAACAATCTGAATTATTGGACATTCAGGCTATTTTCATTTGTCTGGCTGGTTTTATCACTCTGATCACTTTGATTATTTTTGCCAATTGACGAATTCGGTCAATTCCAACGTCATATTCACTTTGAACATGCTGAACACTCTGAATTATTGGACATTCAAGCTATTTTCATTTGTCTGGCTAGTTTTATCACTCTGATCACTTTGATTATTTTTGCCAATTGACGAATTCGGTCAATTCCAACGTCATATTCACTTTGAACATGCTGAACAATCTGAATTCAGGCTATTTTGATTTGTCTAGCTGGTTTCATCACTCTGAACATACTGAACAATCTGAATTATTGGACATTCAGACTATTTTGATTTGTCTGGCTGGTTTTATCACTCTGATCACTTTGATTACGCATGCCATTTGACGAATTCGTTCAATTCTAACGTCATATTCACTTTGAACATGCTGAACAATCTGAATTATTGGACATTCAGGCTATTTTCATTTGTCTGGCTGGTTTTATCACTCTGATCACTTTGATTATTCATGCCATTTGACGAATTCGGTCAATTCCAACGTCATATTCACTTTGAACATGCTGAACAATCTGAATTATTGGACATTCAGACTATTTTGATTTGTCTGGTTGGTTTTATCACTCTGATCACTTTGATTATGCATGCCATTTGACGAATTCGGTCAATTCTAACGTCATATTCACTTTGAACATGCTGAACAATCTGAATTATTGGACATTCAGGCTATTTTCATTTGTCTGGCTGGTTTTATCACTCTGATCACTTTGATTATTCATGCCATTTGACGAATTCGGTCAATTCCAACGTCATATTCACTTTGAACATGCTGCACAATCTGAATTATTGGACATTCAGGCTATTTTCATTTGTCTGGCTGGTTTTATCACTCTGATCACTTTGATTATTCTTGTCTGACGAATTCGGTAAATTCCAACGTCATATTCACTTTGAACATGCTGAACATTCTGAATTATTGGACATTCAGGCTATTTTCATTTGTCTGGCTGGTTTTATCACTCTGATCACTTTGATTATTTTTGCCAATTGACGAATTCGGTCAATTCCAACGTCATATTCACTTTGAACATGCTGAACAATCTGAATTATTGGACATTCAGATTATTTTGATTTGTCTCGTTGGTTTTATCACTCTGATCACTTTGATCACGCATGCCATTTGACGAATTCGGTCAATTCTAACGTCATATTCACTTTGAACATGCTGAACAATCTTAATTATTGGACATTCAGGCTATTTTCATTTGTCTGGCGGGTTTTATCACTCTGATCACTTTGATTATGCATGCCATTTGACGAATTCGGTCAATTCCAACGTCATATTCACTTTGAACATGCTGAACAATCTGAATTATTGGACATTCAGGCTATTTTCATTTGTCTGGCTGGTTTTATCACTCTGATCACTTTGATTATTCTTGTCATTTGACGAATTCGGTCAATTCCAACGTCATATTCACTTTGAACATGCTGAACACTCTGAATTATTGGACATTCAGGCTATTTTCATTTGTCTGGCTAGTTTTATCACTCTGATCACTTTGATTATTTTTGCCAATTGACGAATTCGGTCAATTCCAACGTCATATTCACTTTGAACATGCTGAACAATCTAAATTATTGGACATTCAGATTATTTTGATTTGTCTCGTTGGTTTTATCACTCTGATCACTTTGACTACGCATGCCATTTGACGAATTCGGTCAATTCCAACGTTGTATTGACTTTTAACATGCTGAACAATCTGAATTATTGGACATTCAGGCTATTTTCATTTGTCTGGCTGGTTTTATCACTCTGATCACTTTGATTATTCTTGTCATTTGACGAATTCGGTCAATTCCAACGTCATATTCACTTTGAACATGCTGAACAATCTGAATTATTGGACATTCAGGCTATTTTCATTTGTCTGGCTGGTTTTACCACTCTGATCACTTTGATTATTCATGCCATTTGACGAATTCGGTCAATTCCAACGTCATATTCACTTTGAACATGCTGAACAATCTGAATTATTGGACATTCAGACTATTTTGATTTGTCTGGTTGGTTTTATCACTCTGATCACTTTGATTATTCTTGTCATTTGACGAATTCGGTCAATTCCAACGTCATATTCACTTTGAACATGCTGAACAATCTGAATTATTGGACATTCAGGCTATTTTGATTTGTCTGGCTGGTTTTATCACTCTGATCACTTTGATTATTCTTGTCATTTGACGAATTCGGTCAATTCCAACGTCATATTCACTTTGAACATGCTGAACAATCTGAATTATTGGACATTCAGACTATTTTGATTTGTCTGGCTGGTTTTATCACTCTGATCACTTTGATTACGCATGCCATTTGACGAATTCGGTCAATTCCAACGTTGTATTGACTTTTAACATGCTGAACAATCTGAATTATTGGAAATTCAGGCTATTTTCATTTGTCTGGCTGGTTTTATCACTCTGATCACTTTGATTATTCTTGTCATTTGACGAATTCGGTCAATTCCAACGTCATATTCACTTTGAACATGCTGAACAATCTGAATTATTGGACATTCAGGCTATTTTCATTTGTCTGGCTGGTTTTATCACTCTGATCACTTTGATTATTCATGCCATTTGACGAATTCGGTCAATTCCAACGTCATATTCACTTTGAACATGCTGCACAATCTGAATTATTGGACATTCAGGCTATTTTCATTTGTCTGGCTGGTTTTATCACTCTGATCATATTGATTATTCTTGTCTGACGGATTCGGTCAATTCCAACGTCATATTCACTTTGAACATGCTGAACAATCTGAATTATTGGACATTCAGGCTATTTTCATTTGTCTGGCTGGTTTTATCACTCTGATCACTTTGATTATTTTTGCCAATTGACGAATTCGGTCAATTTCAACGTCATATACACTTTGAACATGCTGAACAATCTGAATTATTGGAAATTCAGATTATTTTGATTTGTCTCGTTGGTTTTATCACTCTGATCACTTTGATTACGCATGCCATTTGACGAATTCGGTCAATTCTAACGTCATATTCACTTTGAACATGCTGAACAATCTTAATTATTGGACATTCAGGCTATTTTCATTTGTCTGGCTGGTTTTATCACTCTGATCACTTTGATTATGCAAGTTAAGGATTTCTTAATCCTTTAATTAAAAAAATATATTGGGCTCACTGCCCTGAATTGAATGAAAAAAGATTTAAGTGAATTTTATAAAATGTTTTTATTTTCTTATATTAATTTTGAATAGTACTATCCTCCAGGTAGTCCCGAACTCGACTGACTCCAGCGTTGGATGGTTGTCCACTTTACACCTTGACTTCTCTTCAGCGACGCGATCGTTCTCAGTCTTGTTTGTAGTTCGGTGTATGAGGCCAACCATGGCCTTGATTTCCCACAGGTGCATTCACTCAATGCAAGTGGAAATATCTCGCATTACATCCTATTGCGAAATGATATGCCGATACTTCGGCGTGTGCAATAGGCAGCCATGGGAACGTTGCGTTCGTTGTGAAATTATGCTGACACTGCGACACGTGTAGTGGGCTGCAATGGGGACATGTTGCGATCAGTCATGGGAACGATGTGTTTGTTGTGGAAATAAAATATGCTGACACTGCGGCACGTGTGATGGGCAGCAGTGGGAATGTCGCGGCTAGTGCGACAGGTGTGTGTTAACTTCTCCCCCTTTAAAGATCTGAGTCCCGCAGATCAGGATTTGTGGAGACATCCTCTTTAGGTAAATTACGGGAACTATATTGCAGTATGGACATCTCTAGCACAGAAAGCTTTTTCCCGGTGGTTAACTTCGTCCAAATTAGAAAAATTAGGGCCATCAGCAAAAGTAGGCCTAGGGCTTCGCACGTTGCGAACCAGGTAGTTTTATCTTTCAGGTAACCCAATAGTTATATGTTTCCAGAAGTCATCTGATGGACGAGATTGAGATTCACGGGCAGGCTTTTGTTTGCTATGGTAGTGAGCACGGATGGGAGTACCTGTACACCTGAACTGCGTGTACTCCAATAGGTTCGGTTATTGATTGTAACTGTTTCATTCTCCAGCTTGTATTGAAGATTGTTATTTGACACTAGTGCATTCTGATTTCGCAAGACTTCATCCCAATCTGTAGCATCAGGTGAGCCAGCTATCCATTTCCAAGCCGATCCAATCCAGTAGATTGAGCGCCTTGGTCTTTTGGCCTTTGGACCCTTCAGCTCATCGAGTTGATTGCGAATTTTTACCAACTGGAAGGCGATGAGGTCTTTGATACCATTGATCTCATTCATTTTAATAGCTTCATTTTCTAAGCGATCCATAATTTCCTCGTAGCGTGACAAGTCGACCACGTGGATTAGTTTGAAGTATCCGTTGACTATCCACCCATAACCGTCACGAACAGTTAGAACAGGGGAGTCCAAATTGAATGCGACGTATGCTTGTGCGGCTGCACAGAGGCAGATTAGCTTAATTCTATTTTTATTGCCAAATGGGTTTATCATCTTTTTGTTTTGTTTCAAGTTAAATTTTGACTATTATAATTATTCTAACATTATTACTTATGGGGTAAATCGAATTTTTCAAAAACATTTTTACTTTCATCTTATTTTGTTATTTATTTTACAAAATTTAATTTTTTTCATATTTTTTTATTTATTCTAAGGTTAGTATTTATCAGAGTAAATCATATTTTAAATTTTTTTATATATTTGTGCCGAAATTTTAACAATGTATCTCTTATCTAATTTAGAAATAATCTCTAATATTAATATTATAGCTATTATTATATTCTAATATTATAGCTAGTGAGAAGAGTTCGGGAGAACGAAGCTGAGGAAGTTTTATTTGGACCCAGTAAGTGATATTAGGAGTGGATTTTTATTTCAGTATATCATTGGTTATTACCAATGTAATTATGAAATTTAATTGAGCAAGTTATTTAAAATTAGTAGGTTAGTAATTATACAAGTGTTAGTGTTTTATTCGTTTTTTTGGAAACCTCGTGGGCTTTTATTGATTCTTTTGGAAACCTCGTGGGCTTATTGTTTGTTTTGAACATTCGGAATGCAGGCGTCAACTCAGATGACATAGGAAGGCTCATGTTAGTCCCTTTTAGCCATAAGCGTTAATGATTGCAAATGGCCTACTCATGGCATGAGTAACTTCACCGTCAATTAAAGCTATAGTCCCCGGGAGGAGTTGAACCTCTTCGGTTGTCGTCGCTCGTACCACCGAGTAAACTGGAATTGAACCAATACGACTTGATCGAATATAAAAAATATTTTATACCCACACCGCTGGGGCTTAGAGATCTATGCATGAGTTTTTTACCTCTTGACCAATGTTCGTGTCATTTTCTCGATATCTTTGTATCTTTTTTTATCATTTCGAATTTCTGTAGACATTTTTTTATGTCTGATTTGTGTATTATTATTTTTTTCCACTTTGTGTGGCAAAGTTGTATTTCTGTCAAAGCCATAGTCCCTCAGTGGAGTTGAACCACTTCGATTATCATCGCTCGGACCACCGAGTGAACTGGAATTGAACCAGTACGATTAACCGAATACAAAAAATTTGTACCCAGACCTCTGGGGTTTCGGGATCTAAGCTTTTTTTATTGTATTTCTGTTAATTTCCTTTGTTTTTTGATTTATCTAGACATTTTTGATGTCTGATTTGTGGAATTTTTTACCACTTTCAGTGACAATGGTCACATTTCTGTTTTCAGCGACAGCCTCTTTTTTATACAGTGGTCTGTGCTTGCCTTTGATCTGTCTGTTAGCGATGAACGAAACAATTTGGCAAATTTCGTGAACTTGTCAATGCAACTTAGATATTTCTGTCGGTCTATTTCAAAGATGTCGATATGAAGGATCTCGCACGGATAACTAGGAATAGGGGTTGGCTGCATGTACGGTTTCGCTGGGTGCCTATCATACTTATTGAGTTTGCACGTCTCACACTGCTTAATGTACTCCCTAATCTGTTTGGACATAGCTGGAAAATAAAATTCCTCAAGAATTTGTTCCCTGTTTTCGCAAGCGTTACGGTGAGCCCGTTTGTGTTCTTTTTCTATTAAGTTGAATACCCTATCGGGAATCGTTACATCTTCTACCAATCGTTGAGTGATCCTAATTTTGTATCTAACGAAATTATCGACGTATGCCTTCTGCAAATTACAGAGCGAGCCCTCTGGAATTTTGATGCCGTTCACCACATTCGGATTCAAGACTCTCTTGAGAACAGAACAAGGGCAGCACAGCTTAATACTGGCATCGTTATAAAAAACCTCTTATATCCCCTATGGGGTTCCTCACTACACTCGCTACTCGTCTTAAGATTATCTGGTTCCTGAACACGTTAATTGGCACTTCTACGTGTGGTATAAGATCTGAACTATCTTGTTCGGCAGAATGCATTGTACCTTCTGATGCGGTATCCGTTCGGGATTCCGCGTCAGCTGTAGTGCACGGCGGTTGAGCGATGATCGAGTCTGTGAGTGCGTTCACTTCCGTCTTAAGGCGGGAGAGTGCATCGGCGACTATGTTCGTCCTACCTGGTTTGTAGTTTCTGTTAATAAAGTTTTTATTTATACCCGTGTCTATTAAGAAATCTAAATCTAAATGACCATCTGGCAACGTATATTCTAGGAATGGTACGCTAGATGGCCGGAGTCTAGAAAGTCCTCAGATTTCTCGTCATTTACAGGCTCTTGATCAACATCCTGTTCTGCGCCCACTTCTGGCAATGTGTGAAACACCCTCTCCTGTTTGCGTGGTAGGTTTTCAGATTTCGCCGCGCGTTTGAAAGGATTGGGGCGATTAACGTAATTTACATGGCGTGTTTGGACAGAGGGGTCAACTTCCATTCTCTCGACTGCCGGACTCGAAGTGAAGTTTTGGTTATCATTTCGTCCGGAAGGATTATCGTTTTTCAAGTATTGTGGGCGATTTCCTTGAGCAAGCCAAGTAGGCCTTGGTGGCAATTGTGGAGGCTTGTTCCTGTGCTGAAAATGTTGTATGCTTGGTAAATTGTTAATGGGCACCACAACCCGATTATTGGTCGTCGGAAGGTGAACCGAGTTATTCCTAAAATCGACATTTTGAATTTCCAAGCATGCCGAGTAAGCTTCAGGCAAGGTTCTCGGACGCTGAATGAGCAACATCCTCGACATGTCTCCATTGAGACCACGAATGAAAACGTCCAAGGCCCGGTTGCGGTATGTCTCCACAAGAACCTTCACTGTTTCTTCCGTGTAGGACTCGGTTTTAATTTTGTTTATAATGAGTGAGAACTGGTGATTCACCTTGGCGTAAAATTCATCGATTCTTGATCCCTTTTGATGCAGTTGATGCAATTGATGTTCGAGGGTACGAATGTCCCTTTTATCTGCATAGTGCAGAGAAAGACACTCCTTGATTTTCGACCAATTGCTGTCGAAAATATTGTACGAAATTAATGCCGAATTAGCGGCCCCCCGTACCTTCTGCCTTATGTGCTGCAATATCGCCCGATATATGGGCTTACCCTTAACTATATCAAAGTCCGACAGGATGACCTCAACCGAGTGCACCCAGGAAACGTATTGTACAGGATTTCCATCGAAAACCTGTAATTCTTTGACGCAATCGGGAAGTCTACTAATATCCTTTATGTCGGCTTCGGTTGTGGGGGCCTGTGCCACCACCTCTTCTGCCGCTTCTACGCAGCTATTAACCGCAGGTGCGGTCATCCTGGAGCTTAGCGTATCCAGGCGTGACACTCGTCTTTCCAGAGTGTTAATTTTATCAAGCAGGGCATTAATAGCCCCTGTTAGATTTGTAACGGTGGCCCGCAGGTCTTCCATATTGACAAAAAATGAAAGGAGAAAAAAAAAAAAAAATTATCTTACACAAAAATCGAGCAAAATTTCATTCATTTCAGGTTTTATTTCTTTCCTTATTTTTTTCCGATATTTGTATTTATTTTGCTTTTGTATTTATTTTAAATTTTTCAGTTTTTCACTTCCCAATTTTTCAGTTATTTAAAATTTTTTCTTTTAATTCTTTAACTTTTAATTTTTTAACTTTTAACCTTGCGGTTTTTAATTTTTTAACTTTTCAGTTTTTTTTTTATTTTTCAGTTTTCTAATTTTTTTAGTTATTTTCAATTTTTAACTTTTTCACTTTTTAGTTTTTAATTTTTGAACTTTTCAATTTTTTATTTTCCGTTCATTTAATTTCTAATAAGTCCACTTTTTCCTTTTTTCACTACCGGGTCCCTGCTCGGGCGCCAGTTAAGGATTTCTTAATCCTTTAATTAAAAAAATATATTGGGCTCACTGCCCTGAATTGAATGAAAAAAGATTTAAGTGAATTTTATAAAATGTTTTTATTTTCTTATATTAATTTTGAATAGTACTATCCTCCAGGTAGTCCCGAACTCGACTGACTCCAGCGTTGGATGGTTGACAGGTGTGTGTTAACTTGCATGCCATTTGACGAATTCGGTCAATTCCAACGTCATATTCACTTTGAACATGCTGAACAATCTGAATTATTGGACATTCAGGCTATTTTCATTTGTCTGGCTGGTTTTATCACTCTGATCACTATGATTATTCTTGTCATTTGACGAATTCGGTCAATTCCAACGTCATATTCACTTTGAACATGCTGAACACTCTGAATTATTGGACATTCAGGCTATTTTCATTTGTCTGGCTAGTTTTATCACTCTGATCACTTTGATTATTTTTGCCAATTGACGAATTCGGTCAATTCCAATGTCATATTCACTTTCAACATGCTGAACAATCTAAATTATTGGACATTCAGATTATTTTGATTTGTCTCGTTTTTTTATCACTCTGATCACTTTGATTATGCATGCCATTTGACGAATTCGGTCAATTCTAACGTCATATTCACTTTGAACATGCTGAACAATCTGAATTATTGGACATTCAGGCTATTTTCATTTGTCTGGCTGGTTTTATCACTCTGATGACTTTGATTATTGTTGCCATTTGATGAATTCGGACAATTCCAACGTCATATTCACTTTGAACATGCTGAATAATCTGAATTATTGGACATTCAGGCTATTTTCATTTGTCTGGCTGGTTTTATCACTCTGATCACTTTGATTATTCTTTCCAATTGACGAATTCGGTCAATTCCAACGTCATATTCACTTTGAACATGCTGAACAATCTGAATTATTGGACATTCAGACTACTTTGATTTGTCTGGTTGGTTTTATCACTCTGATCACTTTGATTACGCATGCCATTTGACGAATTCGGTCAATTCTAACGTCATATTCACTTTGAACATGCTTAACAATCTGAATTATTGGACATTCAGACTACTTTGATTTGTCTGGTTGGTTTTATCACTCTGATCACTTTGATTATGCATGCCATTTGACGAATTCGGTCAATTCTAACGTCATATTCACTTTGAACATGCTGAACAATCTGAATTATTGGACATTCAGGCTATTTTCATTTGTCTGGCTGGTTTTATCACTCTGATCACTTTGATTATTTTTGCCAATTGACGAATTCGGTCAATTCCAACGTCATATTCACTTTAAACATGCTGAACAATCTGAATTATTGGACATTCAGATTATTTTGATTTGTCTCGTTGGTTTTATCACTCTGATCACTTTGATTACGCATGCCATTTGACGAATTCGGTCAATTCTAACGTCATATTCACTTTGAACATGCTGAACAATCTGAATTATTGGTCATTCAGGGTATTTTCATTTGTCTGGCTGGTTTTACCACTCTGATCACTTTGATTATTCATGCCATTTGACGAATTCGGTGAATTCCAACGTCATATTCACTTTGAACATGCTGAACAATCTGAATTATTGGACATTCAGGCTATTTTCATTTGTCTGGCTGGTTTTATCACTCTGATTATTCTTGTCATTTGACGAATTCGGTCAATTCCAACGTCATATTCACTTTGAACATGCTGAACAATCTGAATTATTGGACATTCAGGCTATTTTCATTTGTCTGGCTGGTTTTATCACTCTGATCACTTTGATTATTCATGCCATTTGACGAATTCGGTGAATTCTAACGTCATATTCACTTTAAACATGCTGAACAATCTGAATTATTGGACATTCAGATTATTTTGATTTGTCTCGTTGGTTTTATCACTCTGATCACTTTGATTACGCATGCCATTTGACGAATTCGGTCAATTCTAACGTCATATTCACTTTGAACATGCTGAACAATCTGAATTATTGGACATTCAGGCTATTTTCATTTGTACGGCTGGTTTTATCACTCTGATCACTTTGATTATTCTTGTCATTTGACGAATTCGGTCAATTCCAACGTCATATTCACTTTGAACATGCTGAACAATCTGAATTATTGGACATTCAGACTATTTTGATTTGTCTGGTTGGTTTTATCACTCTGATCACTTTGATTACGCATGCCATTTGACAAATTCGGTCAATTCTAACATCATATTCACTTTGAACATGCTGAACAATTTGAATTATTGGACATTCAGGCTATTTTCATTTGTCTGGCTGGTTTTATCACTATGATCACTTTGATTATTCTTGTCATTTGACGAATTCGGTCAATTCCAACGTCATATTCACTTTGAACATGCTGAACAATCTGAATTATTGGACATTGAGGCTATTTTCATTTGTCTGGCTGGTTTTATCACTCTGATCACTTTGATTATTCTTGTCATTTGACGAATTCGGTCAATTCCAACGTCATATTCACTTTGAACATGCTGAACAATCTGAATTATTGGACATTCAGGCTATTTTCATTTGTCTGGCTGGTTTTATCACTCTGATCACTTTTATTATTCTTGCCATTTGACGAATTCGGTCAATTCCAACGTCATATTCACAATCTGAATTATTGGACATTCAGACTATTTTGATTTGTCTGGTTGGTTTTATCACTCTGATCACTTTGATTATGCATGCCATTTGACGAATTCGGTCAATTCTAACGTCATATTCACTTTGAACATGCTGAACAATCTGAATTATTGGACATTCAGGCTATTTTCATTTGTCTGGCTGGTTTTATCACTCTGATCACTTTGATTATTCATGCCATTTGACGAATTCGGTCAATTCCAACGTCATATTCACTTTGAACATGCTGAACAATCTGAATTATTGGACATTCAGGCTATTTTCATTTGTCTGGCTGGTTTTATCACTCTGATCACTTTGATTATTCTTGTCATTTGACGAATTCGGTCAATTCCAACGTCATATTCACTTTGAACATGCTGAACAATCTGACTTATTGGACATTGAGGCTATTTTCATTTGTCTGGTTGGTTTTATCACTCTGATCACTTTGATTATTCTTGCCAATTGACGAATTCGGTCAATTCCAACGTCATATTCACTTTGAACATGCTGAACAATCTGAATTATTGGACATTCAGACTATTTTGATTTGTCTGGTTGGTTTTATCACTTTGATTACGCATGCCATTTGACGAATTCGGTCAATTCCAACGTCATATTCACTTTGAACATGCTGAACAATCTGAATTATTGGACATTCAGGCTATTTTCATATGTCTGGCTGGTTTTATCACTCTGATCACTTTGATTATTCATGCCATTTGACGAATTCGGTCAATTCCAACGTCATATTCACTTTGAACATGCTGAACAATCTGAATTATTGGACATTCAGGCAATTTTCATTTGTCTGGCTGGTTTTATCTCTCTGATCACTTTGATTATTCTTGTCATTTGACGAATTCGGTCAATTCCAACGTCATATTCACTCTGAACATGCTGAACAATCTGAATTATTGGACATTCAGGCTACTTTGATTTGTCTGGTTGGTTTTATCACTCTGATCACTTTGATTATTCTTGCCATTTGACGAATTCGGTCAATTCCAACGTTGTATTGACTTTTAACATGCTGAACAATCTGAATTATTGGACATGCAGGCTATTTTAAATTGTCTGGCTGGTTTTATCACTATGATCACTTGGATTATTCTTGGCATTTGATGAATTCGGTCAATTCCAACGTCATATTCACTTTGAACATGCTGAACAATCTGAATTATTGGACATTGAAGCTATTTTCATTTGTCTGGCTGGTTTTATCACTCTGATCACTTTGATTATTCTTGTCATTTGACGAATTCGGTCAATTCCAACGTCATATTCACTTTGAACATGCTGAACAATCTGAATTATTGGACATTGAGGCTATTTTCATTTGTCTGGCTGGTTTTATCACTCTGATCACTTTTATTATTCTTGCCATTTGACGAATTCGGTCAATTCCAACGTCATATTCACTTTGAACATGCTGAACAATCTGAATTATTGGACATTCAGACTATTTTGATTTGTCTGGTTGGTTTTATCACTCTGATCACTTTGATTATGCATGCCATTTGACGAATTCGGTCAATTCTAACGTCATATTCACTTTGAACATGTTGAACAATCTGAATTATTGGACATTCAGGCTATTTTCATTTGTCTGGCTGGTTTTATCACTCTGATCACTTTGATTATTCATACCATTTGACGAATTCGGTCAATTCCAACGTCATATTCACTTTGAACATGCTGAACAATCTGAATTATTGGACATTCAGGCTATTTTCGTTTGTCTGGCTGGTTTTATCACTCTGACCACTTTGATTATTCTTGTCATTTGAAGAATTCGGTCAATTCCAACGTCATATTCACTTTGAACATGCTGAACAATCTGACTTATTGGACATTGAGGCTATTTTCATTTGTCTGGCTGGTTTTATCACTCTGATCACTTTGATTATTCTTGCCAATTGACGAATTCAGTCAATTCCAGCGTCATATTCACTTTGAACATGCTGAACAATCTGAATTATTGGACATTCAGACTATTTTGATTTGTCTGGTTGGTTTTATCACTTTGATTACGCATGCCATTTGACGAATTCGGTAAATTCCAACGTCATATTCACTTTGAACATGCTGAACAATCTGAATTATTGGACATTCAGGCTATTTTCATATGTCTGGCTGGTTTTATCACTCTGATCACTTTGATTATTCATGCCATTTGACGAATTCGGTCAATTCCAACGTCATATTCACTTTGAACATGCTGAACAATCTGAATTATTGGACATTCAGGCAATTTTCATTTGTCTGGCTGGTTTTATCTCTCTGATCACTTTGATTATTCTTGTCATTTGACGAATTCGATCAATTCCAACGTCATATTCACTTTGAACATGCTGAACAATCTGAATTATTGGACATTCAGGCTATTTTCATTTGTCTGGCTGGTTTTATCACTCTGATCACTTTGATTATTCTTGTCATTTGACGAATTCGGTCAATTCCAACGTCATATTCACTTTGAACATGCTGAACAATCTGAATTATTGGACATTCAGGCTACTTTGATTTGTCTGGTTGGTTTTATCACTCTGATCACTTTGATTATTCTTGCCATTTGACGAATTCGGTCAATTCCAACGATGTATTGACTTTTAACATGCTGAACAATCTGAATTATTGGACATGCAGGCTATTTTAATTTGTCTGGCTGGTTTTATGACTCTGATCACTTTGATTATTCATGCCATTTGACGAATTCGGTCAATTCCAACGTCATATTCACTTTGAACATGCTGAACAATCTGAATTATTGGACATTGAGGCTATTTTCATTTGTCTGGCTGATTTTATCACTCTGATCACTTTGATTATTCTTGTCATTTGACGAATTCGGTCAATTCCAACGTCATATTCACTTTGAACATGCTGAACAATCTGAATTATTGGACATTCAGACTATTTTGATTTGTCTGGTTGGTTTTATCACTCTGATCACTTTGATTATGCATGCCATTTGACGAATTCGGTCAATTCTAACGTCATATTTACTTTGAACATGCTGAACAATCTGAATTATTGGACATTCAGGCTATTTTCATTTGTCTGGCTGGTTTTATCACTCTGATCACTTTAATTATTCATGCCATTTGACGAATTCGGTCAATTCCAACGTCATATTCACTTTGAACATGCTGAACAATCTGAATTATTGGACATTCAGGCTATTTTCATTTGTCTGGCTGGTTTTATCATTCTGATCACTTTGATTATTTTTGCCAATTGACGAATTCGGTCAATTCCAACGTCATATTCACTTTGCACATGCTGAACAATCTGAATTATTGGACATTCAGATAATTTTGATTTGTCTCGTTGGTTTTATCACTCTGATCACTTTGATTACGCATGCCATTTGACGAATTCGGTCAATTCTAACGTCATATTCACTTTGAACATGCTGAACAATCTGAATTATTGGACATTCAGGCAATTTTCATTTGTCTGGCTGGTTTTATCACTCTGATCACTTTGATTATTCTTGCCAATTGACGAATTCGGTCAATTCCAACGTCATATTCACTTTGAACATGCTGAACAATCTGACTTATTGGACATTGAGGATATTTTCATTTGTCTGGCTGGTTTTATCACTCTGATCACTTTGATTATTCTTGCCAATTGACGAATTCGGTCAATTCCAACGTCATATTCACTTTGAACATGCTGAACAATCTGAATTATTGGACATTCAGACTATTTTGATTTGTCTGGTTGGTTTTATCACTTTGATTACGCATGCCATTTGACGAATTCGGTCAATTCCAACGTCATATTCACTTTGAACATGCTGAACAATCTGAATTATTGGACATTCAGGCAATTTTCATTTGTCTGGCTGGTTTTATCACTCTGATCACTTTGATTATGCATGCCATTTGACGAATTCGGTCAATTCCAACGTCATATTCACTTTGAACATGCTGAACAATCTGAATTATTGGACATTCAGGCTATTTTCATTTGTCTGGCTGGTTTTATCACTCTGATCACTTTGATTATTCATGCCATTTGACGAATTCGGTCAATTCCAACGTCATATTAACTTTTAACATGCTGAACAATCTGAATTATTGGACATTCAGACTACTTTGATTTGTCTGGTTGGTTTTATCACTCTGATCACTTTGATTATTCTTGCCATTTGACGAATTCGGTCAATTCCAACGTTGTATTGACTTTTAACATGCTGAACAATCTGAATTATTGGACATTCAGGCTATTTTCATTTGTCTGGCTGGTTTTATCACTCTGATCACTTTGATTATTCTTGTCATTTGACGAATTCGGTCAATTCCAACGTCATATTCACTTTGAACATGCTGAACAATCTGAATTATTGGACATTCAGGCTATTTTCGTTTGTCTGGCTGGTTTTATCACTCTGATCACTTTGATTATTCATGCCATTTGACGAATTCGGTCAATTCCAACGTCATATTCACTTTGAACATGCTGAACAATCTGAATTATTGGACATTCAGACTATTTTGATTTGTCTGGTTGGTTTTATCACTCTGATCACTTTGATTATGCATGCCATTCGACGAATTCGGTCAATTCTAACGTCATATTCACTTTGAACCTGCTGAACAATCTGAATTATTGGACATTCAGGCTATTTTCATTGGTCTGGCTGGTTTTATCACTCTGATCACTTTGATTATTTTTGCCAATTGACGAATTCGGTCAATTCCAACGTCATATTCACTTTGAACATGCTGAACAATCTGAATTATTGGACATTCAGATTATTTTGATTTGTCTCGTTGGTTTTATCACTCTGATCACTTTGATTACGCATGCCATTTGACGAATTCGGTCAATTCTAACGTCATATTCACTTTGAACATGCTGAACAATCTGAATTATTGGATATTCAGGCTATTTTCATTTGTCTGGCTGGTTTTATCACTCTGATCACTTTGATTATGCATGCCATTTGACGAATTCGGTCAATTCCAACGTCATATTCACTTTGAACATGCTGAACAATCTGAATTATTGGACATTCAGGCTATTTTCATTTGTCCGGCTGGTTTTATCACTCTGATCACTTTGATTATTCTTGTCATTTGACGAATTCGGTCAATTCCAACGTCATATTCACTTTGAACATGCTGAACAATCTGAATTATTGCACATTCAGACTATTTTGATTTGTCTGGTTGGTTTTATCACTTTGATTACGCATGCCATTTGACGAATTCGGTCAATTCCAACGTCATATTCACTTTGAACATTCTGAACAATCTGAATTATTGGACATTCAGGCTATTTTAATATGTCTGGCTGGTTTTATCACTCTAATCACTTTGATTATTCATGCCATTTAACGAATTCGGTCAATTCCAACGTCATATTCACTTTGAAAATGCTGAACAATCTGAATTATTGGACATTCAGGCTATTTTCATTTGTCTGGCTGGTTTTATAACTCTGATCACTTTGATTATTCTTGTCATTTGACGAATTCGGTCAATTCCAACGTCATATTCACTTTGAACATGCTGAACAATCTGACATATTGGACATTGAGGCTATTTTCATTTGTCTGGATGGTTTTATCACTCTGATCACTTTGATTATTCATGCCATTTGACGAATTCGGTCAATTCCAACGTCATATTCACTTTGAACATGCTGAACAATCTGAATTATTGGACATTCAGGCTATTTTCATTTGTCTGGCTGGTTTTATTACTCTGATCACTTTGATTATTCTTGTCATTTGACGAATTCGGTCAATTCCAACGTCATATTCACTTTGAACATGCTGAACAATCTGACTTATTGGACATTGAGGCTATTTTCATTTGTCTGGCTGGTTTTATCACTCTGATCACTTTGATTATTCTTGCCAATTGACGAATTCGGTCAATTCCAACGTCATATTCACTTTGAACATGCTGAACAATCTGAATTATTGGACATTCAGACTATTTTGATTTGTCTGGTTGGTTTTATCACTTTGATTACGCATGCCATTTGACGAATTCGGTCAATTCCAACGTCATATTCACTTTGAACATGCTGAACAATCTGAATTATTGGACATTCAGGCTATTTTCATATGTCTGGCTGGTTTTATCACTCTGATCACTTTGATTATTCATGCCATTTGACGAATTCGGTCAATTCCAACGTCATATTCACTTTGAACATGCTGAACAATCTGAATTATTGGACATTCAGGCAATTTTCATTTGTGTGGCTGGTTTTATCTCTCTGATCACTTTGATTATTCTTGTCATTTGACGAATTCGATCAATTCCAACGTCATATTCACTTTGAACATGCTGAACAATCTGAATTATTGGACATTCAGGCTATTTTCATTTGTCTGGCTGGTTTTATCACTCTGATCACTTTGATTATTCTTGTCATTTGACGAATTCGATCAATTCCAACGTCATATTCACTTTGAACATGCTGAACAATCTGAATTATTGGACATTCAGGCTATTTTCATTTGTCTGGTTGGTTTTATCACTCTGATCACTTTGATTATTCTTGTCATTTGACGAATTCGGTCAATTCCAACGTCATATTCACTTTGAACATGCTGAACAATCTGAATTATTGGACATTGAGGCTATTTTCATTTGTCTGGCTGGTTTTATCACTCTGATCACTTTTATTATTCTTGCCATTTGACGAATTCGGTCAATTCCAACGTCATATTCACTTTGAACATGCTGAACAATCTGAATTATTGGACATTCAGACTATTTTGATTTGTCTGGTTGGTTTTATCACTCTGATCACTTTGATTATGCATGCCATTTGACGAATTCGGTCAATTCTAACGTCATATTCACTTTGAACATGTTGAACAATCTGAATTATTGGACATTCAGGCTATTTTCATTTGTCTGGCTGGTTTTATCACTCTGATCACTTTGATTATTCATACCATTTGACGAATTCGGTCAATTCCAACGTCATATTCACTTTGAACATGCTGAACAATCTGAATTATTGGACATTCAGGCTATTTTCATTTGTCTGGCTGGTTTTATCACTCTGACCACTTTGATTATTCTTGTCATTTGAAGAATTCGGTCAATTCCAACGTCATATTCACTTTGAACATGCTGAACAATCTGACTTATTGGACATTGAGGCTATTTTCATTTGTCTGGCTGGTTTTATCACTCTGATCACTTTGATTATTCTTGCCAATTGACGAATTCAGTCAATTCCAGCGTCATATTCACTTTGAACATGCTGAACAATCTGAATTATTGGACATTCAGACTATTTTGATTTGTCTGGTTGGTTTTATCACTTTGATTACGCATGCCATTTGACGAATTCGGTAAATTCCAACGTCATATTCACTTTGAACATGCTGAACAATCTGAATTATTGGACATTCAGGCTATTTTCATATGTCTGGCTGGTTTTATCACTCTGATCACTTTGATTATTCATGCCATTTGACGAATTCGGTCAATTCCAACGTCATATTCACTTTGAACATGCTGAACAATCTGAATTATTGGACATTCAGGCAATTTTCATTTGTCTGGCTGGTTTTATCTCTCTGATCACTTTGATTATTCTTGTCATTTGACGAATTCGATCAATTCCAACGTCATATTCACTTTGAACATGCTGAACAATCTGAATTATTGGACATTCAGGCTATTTTCATTTGTCTGGCTGGTTTTATCACTCTGATCACTTTGATTATTCTTGTCATTTGACGAATTCGGTCAATTCCAACGTCATATTCACTTTGAACATGCTGAACAATCTGAATTATTGGACATTCAGGCTACTTTGATTTGTCTGGTTGGTTTTATCACTCTGATCACTTTGATTATTCTTGCCATTTGACGAATTCGGTCAATTCCAACGTTGTATTGACTTTTAACATGCTGAACAATCTGAATTATTGGACATGCAGGCTATTTTAATTTGTCTGGCTGGTTTTATGACTCTGATCACTTTGATTATTCATGCCATTTGACGAATTCGGTCAATTCCAACGTCATATTCACTTTGAACATGCTGAACAATCTGAATTATTGGACATTGAGGCTATTTTCATTTGTCTGGCTGATTTTATCACTCTGATCACTTTGATTATTCTTGTCATTTGACGAATTCGGTCAATTCCAACGTCATATTCACTTTGAACATGCTGAACAATCTGAATTATTGGACATTCAGACTATTTTGATTTGTCTGGTTGGTTTTATCACTCTGATCACTTTGATTATGCATGCCATTTGACGAATTCGGTCAATTCTAACGTCATATTTACTTTGAACATGCTGAACAATCTGAATTATTGGACATTCAGGCTATTTTCATTTGTCTGGCTGGTTTTATCACTCTGATCACTTTAATTATTCATGCCATTTGACGAATTCGGTCAATTCCAACGTCATATTCACTTTGAACATGCTGAACAATCTGAATTATTGGACATTCAGGCTATTTTCATTTGTCTGGCTGGTTTTATCATTCTGATCACTTTGATTATTTTTGCCAATTGACGAATTCGGTCAATTCCAACGTCATATTCACTTTGCACATGCTGAACAATCTGAATTATTGGACATTCAGATAATTTTGATTTGTCTCGTTGGTTTTATCACTCTGATCACTTTGATTACGCATGCCATTTGACGAATTCGGTCAATTCTAACGTCATATTCACTTTGAACATGCTGAACAATCTGAATTATTGGACATTCAGGCAATTTTCATTTGTCTGGCTGGTTTTATCACTCTGATCACTTTGATTATTCTTGCCAATTGACGAATTCGGTCAATTCCAACGTCATATTCACTTTGAACATGCTGAACAATCTGACTTATTGGACATTGAGGATATTTTCATTTGTCTGGCTGGTTTTATCACTCTGATCACTTTGATTATTCTTGCCAATTGACGAATTCGGTCAATTCCAACGTCATATTCACTTTGAACATGCTGAACAATCTGAATTATTGGACATTCAGACTATTTTGATTTGTCTGGTTGGTTTTATCACTTTGATTACGCATGCCATTTGACGAATTCGGTCAATTCCAACGTCATATTCACTTTGAACATGCTGAACAATCTGAATTATTGGACATTCAGGCAATTTTCATTTGTCTGGCTGGTTTTATCACTCTGATCACTTTGATTATGCATGCCATTTGACGAATTCGGTCAATTCCAACGTCATATTCACTTTGAACATGCTGAACAATCTGAATTATTGGACATTCAGGCTATTTTCATTTGTCTGGCTGGTTTTATCACTCTGATCACTTTGATTATTCATGCCATTTGACGAATTCGGTCAATTCCAACGTCATATTAACTTTTAACATGCTGAACAATCTGAATTATTGGACATTCAGACTACTTTGATTTGTCTGGTTGGTTTTATCACTCTGATCACTTTGATTATTCTTGCCATTTGACGAATTCGGTCAATTCCAACGTTGTATTGACTTTTAACATGCTGAACAATCTGAATTATTGGACATTCAGGCTATTTTCATTTGTCTGGCTGGTTTTATCACTCTGATCACTTTGATTATTCTTGTCATTTGACGAATTCGGTCAATTCCAACGTCATATTCACTTTGAACATGCTGAACAATCTGAATTATTGGACATTCAGGCTATTTTCGTTTGTCTGGCTGGTTTTATCACTCTGATCACTTTGATTATTCATGCCATTTGACGAATTCGGTCAATTCCAACGTCATATTCACTTTGAACATGCTGAACAATCTGAATTATTGGACATTCAGACTATTTTGATTTGTCTGGTTGGTTTTATCACTCTGATCACTTTGATTATGCATGCCATTCGACGAATTCGGTCAATTCTAACGTCATATTCACTTTGAACCTGCTGAACAATCTGAATTATTGGACATTCAGGCTATTTTCATTGGTCTGGCTGGTTTTATCACTCTGATCACTTTGATTATTTTTGCCAATTGACGAATTCGGTCAATTCCAACGTCATATTCACTTTGAACATGCTGAACAATCTGAATTATTGGACATTCAGA
Source organism: Hydrotaea cyrtoneurina (assembly GCA_958296145.1). Taxonomy (NCBI): domain Eukaryota; kingdom Metazoa; phylum Arthropoda; class Insecta; order Diptera; family Muscidae; genus Hydrotaea; species Hydrotaea cyrtoneurina. The sequence goes on from OY282513.1 coordinate 81,747,491, forward strand.
TTATTTTGATTTGTCTCGTTGGTTTTATCACTCTGATCACTTTGATTACGCATGCCATTTGAAGAATTCGGTCAATTCTAACGTCATATTCACTTTGAACATGCTGAACAATCTGAATTATTGGATATTCAGGCTATTTTCATTTGTCTGGCTGGTTTTATCACTCTGATCACTTTGATTATGCATGCCATTTGACGAATTCGGTCAATTCCAACGTCATATTCACTTTGAACATGCTGAACAATCTGAATTATTGGACATTCAGGCTATTTTCATTTGTCCGGCTGGTTTTATCACTCTGATCACTTTGATTATTCTTGTCATTTGACGAATTCGGTCAATTCCAACGTCATATTCACTTTGAACATGCTGAACAATCTGAATTATTGCACATTCAGACTATTTTGATTTGTCTGGTTGGTTTTATCACTTTGATTACGCATGCCATTTGACGAATTCGGTCAATTCCAACGTCATATTCACTTTGAACATTCTGAACAATCTGAATTATTGGACATTCAGGCTATTTTAATATGTCTGGCTGGTTTTATCACTCTAATCACTTTGATTATTCATGCCATTTAACGAATTCGGTCAATTCCAACGTCATATTCACTTTGAAAATGCTGAACAATCTGAATTATTGGACATTCAGGCTATTTTCATTTGTCTGGCTGGTTTTATAACTCTGATCACTTTGATTATTCTTGTCATTTGACGAATTCGGTCAATTCCAACGTCATATTCACTTTGAACATGCTGAACAATCTGACATATTGGACATTGAGGCTATTTTCATTTGTCTGGATGGTTTTATCACTCTGATCACTTTGATTATTCATGCCATTTGACGAATTCGGTCAATTCCAACGTCATATTCACTTTGAACATGCTGAACAATCTGAATTATTGGACATTCAGGCTATTTTCATTTGTCTGGCTGGTTTTATCACTCTGATCACTTTGATTATTCTTGTCATTTGACGAATTCGGTCAATTCCAACGTCATATTCACTTTGAACATGCTGAACAATCTGACTTATTGGACATTGAGGCTATTTTCATTTGTCTGGCTGGTTTTATCACTCTGATCACTTTGATTATTCTTGCCAATTGACGAATTCGGTCAATTCCAACGTCATATTCACTTTGAACATGCTGAACAATCTGAATTATTGGACATTCAGACTATTTTGATTTGTCTGGTTGGTTTTATCACTTTGATTACGCATGCCATTTGACGAATTCGGTCAATTCCAACGTCATATTCACTTTGAACATGCTGAACAATCTGAATTATTGGACATTCAGGCTATTTTCATATGTCTGGCTGGTTTTATCACTCTGATCACTTTGATTATTCATGCCATTTGACGAATTCGGTCAATTCCAACGTCATATTCACTTTGAACATGCTGAACAATCTGAATTATTGGACATTCAGGCAATTTTCATTTGTGTGGCTGGTTTTATCTCTCTGATCACTTTGATTATTCTTGTCATTTGACGAATTCGATCAATTCCAACGTCATATTCACTTTGAACATGCTGAACAATCTGAATTATTGGACATTCAGGCTATTTTCATTTGTCTGGCTGGTTTTATCACTCTGATCACTTTGATTATTCTTGTCATTTGACGAATTCGATCAATTCCAACGTCATATTCACTTTGAACATGCTGAACAATCTGAATTATTGGACATTCAGGCTATTTTCATTTGTCTGGTTGGTTTTATCACTCTGATCACTTTGATTATTCTTGCCATTTGACGAATTCGGTCAATTCCAACGTTGTATTGACTTTTAACATGCTGAACAATCTGAATTATTGGACATGCAGGCTATTTTAATTTGTCTGGCTGGTTTTATGACTCTGATCACTTTGATTATTCATGCCATTTGACGAATTCGGTCAATTCCAACGTCATATTCACTTTGAACATGCTGAACAATCTGAATTATTGGACATTGAGGCTATTTTCATTTGTCTGGCTGATTTTATCACTCTGATCACTTTGATTATTCTTGTCATTTGACGAATTCGGTCAATTCCAACGTCATATTCACTTTGAACATGCTGAACAATCTGAATTATTGGACATTCAGACTATTTTGATTTGTCTGGTTGGTTTTATCACTCTGATCACTTTGATTATGCATGCCATTTGACGAATTCGGTCAATTCTAACGTCATATTCACTTTGAACATGCTGAACAATCTGAATTATTGGACATTCAGGCTATTTTCATTTGTCTGGCTGGTTTTATCACTCTGATCACTTTAATTATTCATGCCATTTGACGAATTCGGTCAATTCCAACGTCATATTCACTTTGAACATGCTGAACAATCTGAATTATTGGACATTCAGGCTATTTTCATTTGTCGGGCTGGTTTTATCACTCTGATCACTTTGATTATTCTTGTCATTTGACGAATTCGGTCAATTCCAACGTCATATTCACTTTGAACATGCTGAACAATCTGAATTATTAGACATTCAGGCTATTTTCATTTGTCTGGCTGGTTTTATCACTCTGATCACTTTGATTATTATTGTCATTTGACGAATTCGGTCAATTCCAACGTCATATTCACTTTGAACATGCTGAACAATCTGACTTATTGGACATTGAGGCTATTTTCATTTGTCTGGCTGGTTTTATCACTCTGATCACTTTGATTATTCATGCCATTTGACGAATTCGGTCAATTCCAACGTCATATTCACTTTGAACATGCTGAACAATCTGAATTATTGGACATTCAGGCTATTTTCATTTGTCTGGCTGGTTTTATCACTCTGATCACTTTGATTATTCTTGTCATTTGACGAATTCGGTCAATTCCAACGTCATATTCACTTTGAACATGCTGAACAATCTGAATTATTGGACATTCAGGCTATTTTCATATGTCTGGCTGGTTTTATCACTCTGATCACTTTGATTATTCATGCCATTTGACGAATTCGGTCAATTCCAACGTCATATTCACTTTGAACATGCTGAACAATCTGACTTATTGGACATTAAGGCTATTTTCATTTGTCTGGCTGGTTTTATCACTCTGATCACTTTGATTATTCATGCCATTTGACGAATTCGGTCAATTCCAACGTCATATTCACTTTGAACATGCTGAACAATCTGAATTATTGGACATTCAGGCTATTTTCATTTGTCCGGCTGGTTTTATCACTCTGATCACTTTGATTATTCTTGTCATTTGACGAATTCGGTCAATTCCAACGTCATATTCACTTTGAACATGCTGAACAATCTGAATTATTGCACATTCAGACTATTTTGATTTGTCTGGTTGGTTTTATCACTTTGATTACGCATGCCATTTGACGAATTCGGTCAATTCCAACGTCATATTCACTTTGAACATGCTGAACAATCTGAATTATTGGACATTCAGGCTATTTTCATATGTCTGGCTGGTTTTATCACTCTGATCACTTTGATTATTCATGCCATTTGACGAATTCGGTCAATTCCAACGTCATATTCACTTTGAAAATGCTGAACAATCTGAATTATTGGACATTCAGGCTATTTTCATTTGTCTGGCTGGTTTTATCACTCTGATCACTTTGATTATTCTTGTCATTTGACGAATTCGGTCAATTCCAAAGTCATATTCACTTTGAACATGCTGAACAATCTGACTTATTGGACATTGAGGCTATTTTCATTTGTCTGGCTGGTTTTATCACTCTGATCACTTTGATTATTCATGCCATTTGACGAATTCGGTCAATTCCAACGTCATATTCACTTTGAACAATCTGAATTATTGGACATTCAGGCTATTATCATTTGTCTGGCTGGTTTTATCACTCTGATCACTTTGATTATTCTTGTCATTTGACGAATTCGGTCAATTCCAACGTCATATTCACTTTGAACATGCTGAACAATCTGACTTATTGGACATTGAGGCTATTTTCATTTGTCTGGCTGGTTTTATCACTCTGATCACTTTGATTATTCTTGCCAATTGACGAATTCGGTCAATTCCAACGTCATACTCACTTTGAACATGCTGAACAATCTGAATTATTGGACATTCAGGCTATTTTCATTTGTCTGGCTGGTTTTATCACTCTGATCACTTTGATTATTCTTGTCATTTGACGAATTCGGTCAATTCCAACGTCATATTCACTTTGAACATGCTGAACAATCTGACTTATTGGACATTGAGGCTATTTTCATTTGTCTGGCTGGTTTTATCACTCTGATCACTTTGATTATTCTTGCCAATTGACGAATTCGGTCAATTCCAACGTCATATTCACTTTGAACATGCTGAACAATCTGAATTATTGGACATTCAGACTATTTTGATTTGTCTGGTTGGTTTTATCACTTTGATTACGCATGCCATTTGACGAATTCGGTCAATTCCAACGTCATATTCACTTTGAACATGCTGAACAATCTGAATTATTGGACATTCAGGCTATTTTCATATGTCTGGCTGGTTTTATCACTCTGATCACTTTGATTATTCATGCCATTTGACGAATTCGGTCAATTCCAACGTCATATTCACTTTGAACATGCTGAACAATCTGAATTATTGGACATTCAGGCAATTTTCATTTGTGTGGCTGGTTTTATCTCTCTGATCACTTTGATTATTCTTGTCATTTGACGAATTCGATCAATTCCAACGTCATATTCACTTTGAACATGCTGAACAATCTGAATTATTGGACATTCAGGCTATTTTCATTTGTCTGGCTGGTTTTATCACTCTGATCACTTTGATTATTCTTGTCATTTGACGAATTCGATCAATTCCAACGTCATATTCACTTTGAACATGCTGAACAATCTGAATTATTGGACATTCAGGCTATTTTCATTTGTCTGGTTGGTTTTATCACTCTGATCACTTTGATTATTCTTGCCATTTGACGAATTCGGTCAATTCCAACGTTGTATTGACTTTTAACATGCTGAACAATCTGAATTATTGGACATGCAGGCTATTTTAATTTGTCTGGCTGGTTTTATGACTCTGATCACTTTGATTATTCATTCCATTTGACGAATTCGGTCAATTCCAACGTCATATTCACTTTGAACATGCTGAACAATCTGAATTATTGGACATTGAGGCTATTTTCATTTGTCTGGCTGATTTTATCACTCTGATCACTTTGATTATTCTTGTCATTTGACGAATTCGGTCAATTCCAACGTCATATTCACTTTGAACATGCTGAACAATCTGAATTATTGGACATTCAGACTATTTTGATTTGTCTGGTTGGTTTTATCACTCTGATCACTTTGATTATGCATGCCATTTGACGAATTCGGTCAATTCTAACGTCATATTCACTTTGAACATGCTGAACAATCTGAATTATTGGACATTCAGGCTATTTTCATTTGTCTGGCTGGTTTTATCACTCTGATCACTTTAATTATTCATGCCATTTGACGAATTCGGTCAATTCCAACGTCATATTCACTTTGAACATGCTGAACAATCTGAATTATTGGACATTCAGGCTATTTTCATTTGTCTGGCTGGTTTTATCACTCTGATCACTTTGATTATTCTTGTCATTTGACGAATTCGGTCAATTCCAACGTCATATTCACTTTGAACATGCTGAACAATCTGAATTATTAGACATTCAGGCTATTTTCATTTGTCTGGCTGGTTTTATCACTCTGATCACTTTGATTATTATTGTCATTTGACGAATTCGGTCAATTCCAACGTCATATTCACTTTGAACATGCTGAACAATCTGACTTATTGGACATTGAGGCTATTTTCATTTGTCTGGCTGGTTTTATCACTCTGATCACTTTGATTATTCATGCCATTTGACGAATTCGGTCAATTCCAACGTCATATTCACTTTGAACATGCTGAACAATCTGAATTATTGGACATTCAGGCTATTTTCATTTGTCTGGCTGGTTTTATCACTCTGATCACTTTGATTATTCTTGTCATTTGACGAATTCGGTCAATTCCAACGTCATATTCACTTTGAACATGCTGAACAATCTGAATTATTGGACATTCAGGCTATTTTCATATGTCTGGCTGGTTTTATCACTCTGATCACTTTGATTATTCATGCCATTTGACGAATTCGGTCAATTCCAACGTCATATTCACTTTGAACATGCTGAACAATCTGACTTATTGGACATTGAGGCTATTTTCATTTGTCTGGCTGGTTTTATCACTCTGATCACTTTGATTATTCATGCCATTTGACGAATTCGGTCAATTCCAACGTCATATTCACTTTGAACATGCTGAACAATCTGAATTATTGGACATTCAGGCTATTTTCATTTGTCCGGCTGGTTTTATAACTCTGATCACTTTGATTATTCTTGTCATTTGACGAATTCGGTCAATTCCAACGTCATATTCACTTTGAACATGCTGAACAATCTGAATTATTGCACATTCAGACTATTTTGATTTGTCTGGTTGGTTTTATCACTTTGATTACGCATGCCATTTGACGAATTCGGTCAATTCCAACGTCATATTCACTTTGAACATGCTGAACAATCTGAATTATTGGACATTCAGGCTATTTTCATATGTCTGGCTGGTTTTATCACTCTGATCACTTTGATTATTCATGCCATTTGACGAATTCGGTCAATTCCAACGTCATATTCACTTTGAAAATGCTGAACAATCTGAATTATTGGACATTCAGGCTATTTTCATTTGTCTGGCTGGTTTTATCACTCTGATCACTTTGATTATTCTTGTCATTTGACGAATTCGGTCAATTCCAAAGTCATATTCACTTTGAACATGCTGAACAATCTGACTTATTGGACATTGAGGCTATTTTCATTTGTCTGGCTGGTTTTATCACTCTGATCACTTTGATTATTCATGCCATTTGACGAATTCGGTCAATTCCAACGTCATATTCAATTTGAACAATCTGAATTATTGGACATTCAGGCTATTATCATTTGTCTGGCTGGTTTTATCACTCTGATCACTTTGATTATTCTTGTCATTTGACGAATTCGGTCAATTCCAACGTCATATTCACTTTGAACATGCTGAACAATCTGACTTATTGGACATTGAGGCTATTTTCATTTGTCTGGCTGGTTTTATCACTCTGATCACTTTGATTATTCTTGCCAATTGACGAATTCGGTCAATTCCAACGTCATATTCACTTTGAACATGCTGAACAATCTGAATTATTGGACATTCAGGCTATTTTCATTTGTCTGGCTGGTTTTATCACTCTGATCACTTTGATTATTCTTGTCATTTGACGAATTCGGTCAATTCCAACGTCATATTCACTTTGAACATGCTGAACAATCTGAATTATTGGACATTCAGGCTATTTTCATTTGTCTGGCTGGTTTTATCACTCTGATCACTTTGATTATTCTTGTCATTTGACGAATTCGGTCAATTCCAACGTCATATTCACTTTGAACATGCTGAACAATCTGAATTATTGGACATTCAGGCAATTTTGATTTGTCTGGTTGGTTTTATCACTCTGATCACTTTGATTATTCTTGTCATTTGACGAATTCGGTCAATTCCAACGTCATATTCACTTTGAACATGCTGAACAATCTGACTTATTGGACATTGAGGCTATTTTCATTTGTCTGGCTGGTTTTATCACTCTGATCACTTTGATTATTCTTGCCAATTGACGAATTCGGTCAATTCCAACGTCATATTCACTTTGAACATGCTGAACAATCTGAATTATTGGACATTCAGGCTATTTTCATTTGTCTGGCTGGTTTTATCACTCTGATCACTTTGATTATTCTTGTCATTTGACGAATTCGGTCAATTCCAACGTCATATTCACTTTGAACATGCTGAACAATCTGAATTATTGGACATTCAGGCAATTTTGATTTGTCTGGTTGGTTTTATCACTCTGATCACTTTGATTATTCTTGTCATTTGACGAATTCGGTCAATTCCAACGTCATATTCACTTTGAACATGCTGAACAATCTGAATTATTGGACATTCAGGCAATTTTGATTTGTCTGGTTGGTTTTATCACTCTGATCACTTTGATTATTCTTGTCATTTGACGAATTCGGTCAATTCCAACGTCATATTCACTTTGAACATGCTGAACAATCTGAATTATTGGACATTCAGACTATTTTGATTTGTCTGGTTGGTTTTATCACTTTGATTATTCTTGTCATTTGACGAATTCGATCAATTCCAACGTCATATTCACTTTGAACATGCTGAACAATCTGAATTATTGGACATTCAGGCTATTTTCATTTGTCTGGCTGGTTTTATCACTCTGATCACTTTGATTATTCTTGTCATTTGACGAATTCGGTCAATTCCAACGTCATATTCACTTTGAACATGCTGAACAATCTGAATTATTGGACATTCAGGCAATTTTGATTTGTCTGGTTGGTTTTATCACTCTGATCACTTTGATTATTCTTGCCATTTGACGAATTCGGTCAATTCCAACGTTGTATTGACTTTTAACATGCTGAACAATCTGAATTATTGGACATGCAGGCTATTTTAATTTGTCTGGCTGGTTTTATGACTCTGATCACTTTGATTATTCATGCCATTTGACGAATTCGGTCAATTCCAACGTCATATTCACTTTGAACATGCTGAACAATCTGAATTATTGGACATTGAGGCTATTTTCATTTGTCTGGCTGATTTTATCACTCTGATCACTTTGATTATTCTTGTCATTTGACGAATTCGGTCAATTCCAACGTCATATTCACTTTGAACATGCTGAACAATCTGAATTATTGGACATTCAGACTATTTTGATTTGTCTGGTTGGTTTTATCACTCTGATCACTTTGATTATTCTTGTCATTTGACGAATTCGGTCAATTCCAACGTCATATTCACTTTGAACATGCTGAACAATCTGAATTATTGGACATTCAGGCTATTTTCATATGTCTGGCTGGTTTTATCACTCTGATCACTTTGATTATTCATGCCATTTGACGAATTCGGTCAATTCCAACGTCATATTCACTTTGAACATGCTGAACAATCTGACTTATTGGACATTGAGGCTATTTTCATTTGTCTGGCTGGTTTTATCACTCTGATCACTTTGATTATTCATGCCATTTGACGAATTCGGTCAATTCCAACGTCATATTCACTTTGAACATGCTGAACAATCTGAATTATTGGACATTCAGGCTATTTTCATTTGTCCGGCTGGTTTTATCACTCTGATCACTTTGATTATTCTTGTCATTTGACGAATTCGGTCAATTCCAACGTCATATTCACTTTGAACATGCTGAACAATCTGAATTATTGCACATTCAGACTATTTTGATTTGTCTGGTTGGTTTTATCACTTTGATTACGCATGCCATTTGACGAATTCGGTCAATTCCAACGTCATATTCACTTTGAACATGCTGAACAATCTGAATTATTGGACATTCAGGCTATTTTCATATGTCTGGCTGGTTTTATCACTCTGATCACTTTGATTATTCATGCCATTTGACGAATTCGGTCAATTCCAACGTCATATTCACTTTGAAAATGCTGAACAATCTGAATTATTGGACATTCAGGCTATTTTCATTTGTCTGGCTGGTTTTATCACTCTGATCACTTTGATTATTCTTGTCATTTGACGAATTCGGTCAATTCCAAAGTCATATTCACTTTGAACATGCTGAACAATCTGACTTATTGGACATTGAGGCTATTTTCATTTGTCTGGCTGGTTTTATCACTCTGATCACTTTGATTATTCATGCCATTTGACGAATTCGGTCAATTCCAACGTCATATTCAATTTGAACAATCTGAATTATTGGACATTCAGGCTATTATCATTTGTCTGGCTGGTTTTATCACTCTGATCACTTTGATTATTCTTGTCATTTGACGAATTCGGTCAATTCCAACGTCATATTCACTTTGAACATGCTGAACAATCTGACTTATTGGACATTGAGGCTATTTTCATTTGTCTGGCTGGTTTTATCACTCTGATCACTTTGATTATTCTTGCCAATTGACGAATTCGGTCAATTCCAACGTCATATTCACTTTGAACATGCTGAACAATCTGAATTATTGGACATTCAGGCTATTTTCATTTGTCTGGCTGGTTTTATCACTCTGATCACTTTGATTATTCTTGTCATTTGACGAATTCGGTCAATTCCAACGTCATATTCACTTTGAACATGCTGAACAATCTGAATTATTGGACATTCAGGCTATTTTCATTTGTCTGGCTGGTTTTATCACTCTGATCACTTTGATTATTCTTGTCATTTGACGAATTCGGTCAATTCCAACGTCATATTCACTTTGAACATGCTGAACAATCTGAATTATTGGACATTCAGGCAATTTTGATTTGTCTGGTTGGTTTTATCACTCTGATCACTTTGATTATTCTTGTCATTTGACGAATTCGGTCAATTCCAACGTCATATTCACTTTGAACATGCTGAACAATCTGACTTATTGGACATTGAGGCTATTTTCATTTGTCTGGCTGGTTTTATCACTTTGATTACGCATGCCATTTGACGAATTCGGTCAATTCCAACGTCATATTCACTTTGAACATGCTGAACAATCTGAATTATTGGACATTCAGACTATTTTGATTTGTCTGGTTGGTTTTATCACTCTGATCACTTTGATTATGCATGCCATTTGACGAATTCGGTCAATTCTAACGTCATATTCACTTTGAACATGCTGAACAATCTGAATTATTGGACATTCAGGCTATTTTCATTTGTCTGGCTGGTTTTATCACTCTGATCACTTTAATTATTCATGCCATTTGACGAATTCGGTCAATTCCAACGTCATATTCACTTTGAACATGCTGAACAATCTGAATTATTGGACATTCAGGCTATTTTCATTTGTCTGGCTGGTTTTATCACTCTGATCACTTTGATTATTCTTGTCATTTGACGAATTCGGTCAATTCCAACGTCATATTCACTTTGAACATGCTGAACAATCTGAATTATTAGACATTCAGGCTATTTTCATTTGTCTGGCTGGTTTTATCACTCTGATCACTTTGATTATTATTGTCATTTGACGAATTCGGTCAATTCCAACGACATATTCACTTTGAACATGCTGAACAATCTGACTTATTGGACATTGAGGCTATTTTCATTTGTCTGGCTGGTTTTATCACTCTGATCACTTTGATTATTCATGCCATTTGACGAATTCGGTCAATTCCAACGTCATATTCACTTTGAACATGCTGAACAATCTGAATTATTGGACATTCAGGCTATTTTCATTTGTCTGGCTGGTTTTATCACTCTGATCACTTTGATTATTCTTGTCATTTGACGAATTCGTTCAATTCCAACGTCATATTCACTTTGAACATGCTGAACAATCTGAATTATTGGACATTCAGGCTATTTTCATATGTCTGGCTGGTTTTATCACTCTGATCACTTTGATTATTCATGCCATTTGACGAATTCGGTCAATTCCAACGTCATATTCACTTTGAACATGCTGAACAATCTGAATTATTGGACATTCAGGCTATTTTCATTTGTCCGGCTGGTTTTATCACTCTGATCACTTTGATTATTCTTGTCATTTGACGAATTCGGTCAATTCCAACGTCATATTCACTTTGAACATGCTGAACAATCTGAATTATTGCACATTCAGACTATTTTGATTTGTCTGGTTGGTTTTATCACTTTGATTACGCATGCCATTTGACGAATTCGGTCAATTCCAACGTCATATTCACTTTGAACATGCTGAACAATCTGAATTATTGGACATTCAGGCTATTTTCATATGTCTGGCTGGTTTTATCACTCTGATCACTTTGATTATTCATGCCATTTGACGAATTCGGTCAATTCCAACGTCATATTCACTTTGAAAATGCTGAACAATCTGAATTATTGGAGATTCAGGCTATTTTCATTTGTCTGGCTGGTTTTATCACTCTGATCACTTTGATTATTCTTGTCATTTGACGAATTCGGTCAATTCCAAAGTCATATTCACTTTGAACATGCTGAACAATCTGACTTATTGGACATTGAGGCTATTTTCATTTGTCTGGCTGGTTTTATCACTCTGATCACTTTGATTATTCATGCCATTTGACGAATTCGGTCAATTCCAACGTCATATTCACTTTGAACATTCTGAATTATTGGACATTCAGGCTATTTTCATTTGTCTGGCTGGTTTTATCACTCTGATCACTTTGATTATTCTTGTCATTTGACGAATTCGGTCAATTCCAACGTCATATTCACTTTGAACATGCTGAACAATCTGACTTATTGGACATTGAGGCTATTTTCATTTGTCTGGCTGGTTTTATCACTCTGATCACTTTGATTATTCTTGCCAATTGACGAATTCGGTCAATTCCAACGTCATATTCACTTTGAACATGCTGAACAATCTGAATTATTGGACATTCAGGCTATTTTCATTTGTCTGGCTGGTTTTATCACTCTGATCACTTTGATTATTCTTGTCATTTGACGAATTCGGTCAATTCCAACGTCATATTCACTTTGAACATGCTGAACAATCTGAATTATTGGACATTCCGGCTATTTTCATTTGTCTGGCTGGTTTTATCACTCTGATCACTTTGATTATTCTTGTCATTTGACGAATTCGGTCAATTCCAACGTCATATTCACTTTGAACATGCTGAACAATCTGAATTATTGGACATTCAGGCAATTTTGATTTGTCTGGTTGGTTTTATCACTCTGATCACTTTGATTATTCTTGCCATTTGACGAATTCGGTCAATTCCAACGTTGTATTGACTTTTAACATGCTGAACAATCTGAATTATTGGACATTCAGGCTATTTTCATTTGTCTGGCTGGTTTTATCACTCTGATCACTTTGATTATTCTTGTCATTTGACGAATTCGGTCAATTCCAACGTCATATTCACTTTGAACATGCTGAACAATCTGACTTATTGGACATTGAGGCTATTTTCATTTGTCTGGCTGGTTTTATCACTCTGATCACTTTGATTATTCTTGCCAATTGACGAATTCGGTCAATTCCAACGTCATATTCACTTTGAACATGCTGAACAATCTGAATTATTGGACATTCAGACTATTTTGATTTGTCTGGTTGGTTTTATCACTTTGATTATTCTTGTCATTTGACGAATTCGATCAATTCCAACGTCATATTCACTTTGAACATGCTGAACAATCTGAATTATTGGACATTCAGGCTATTTTCATTTGTCTGGCTGGTTTTATCACTCTGATCACTTTGATTATTCTTGCCATTTGACGAATTCGGTCAATTCCAACGTCATATTCACTTTGAACATGCTGAACAATCTGAATTATTGGACATTGAGGCTATTTTCATTTGTCTGGCTGATTTTATCACTCTGATCACTTTGATTATTCTTGTCATTTGACGAATTCGGTCAATTCCAACGTCATATTCACTTTGAACATGCTGAACAATCTGAATTATTGGACATTCAGACTATTTTGATTTGTCTGGTTGGTTTTATCACTTTGATTATTCTTGTCATTTGACGAATTCGATCAATTCCAATGTCATATTCACTTTGAACATGCTGAACAATCTGAATTATTGGACATTCAGGCTATTTTCATTTGTCTGGCTGGTTTTATCACTCTGATCACTTTGATTATTCTTGCCATTTGACGAATTCGGTCAATTCCAACGTCATATTCACTTTGAACATGCTGAACAATCTGAATTATTGGACATTCAGACTATTTTGATTTGTCTGGTTGGTTTTATCACTCTGATCACTTTGATTATGCATGCCATTTGACGAATTCGGTCAATTCTAACGTCATATTCACTTTGAACATGCTGAACAATCTGAATTATTGGACATTGAGGCTATTTTCATTTGTCTGGCTGGTTTTATCACTCTGATCACTTTAATTATTCATGCCATTTGACGAATTCGGTCAATTCCAACGTCATATTCACTTTGAACATGCTGAACAATCTGAATTATTGGACATTCAGGCTATTTTCATTTGTCTGGCTGGTTTTATCACTCTGATCACTTTGATTATTCTTGTCATTTGACGAATTCGGTCAATTCCAACGTCATATTCACTTTGAACATGCTGAACAATCTGAATTATTGGACATTCAGACTATTTTGATTTGTCTGGTTGGTTTTATCACTCTGATCACTTTGATTATGCATGCCATTTGACGAATTCGGTCAATTCTAACGTCATATTCACTTTGAACATGCTGAACAATCTGAATTATTGGACATTCAGGCTATTTTCATTTGTCTGGCTGGTTTTATCACTCTGATCACTTTGATTATTCTTGTCATTTGACGAATTCGGTCAATTCCAACGTCATATTCACTTTGAACATGCTGAACAATCTGAATTATTGGACATTCAGGCTATTTTCATTTGTCTGGCTGGTTTTATCACTCTGATCACTTTGATTATTTTTGTCAATTGACGAATTCGGTCAATTCCAACGTCATATTCACTTTGAACATGCTGAACAATCTGAATTATTGGACATTCAGATTATTTTGATTTGTCTCGTTGGTTTTATCACTCTGATCACTTTGATTACGCATGCGATTTGACGAATTCGGTCAATTCTAACGTCATATTCACTTTGAACATGCTGAACAATCTTAATTATTGGACATTCAGGCTATTTTCATGTGTCTGGCTGGTTTTATCACTCTGATCACTTTGATTATGCATGCCATTTGACGAATTCGGTCAATTCCAACGTCATATTCACTTTGAACATGCTGAACAATCCGAATTATTGGACATTCAGGCTATTTTCATTTGTCTGGCTGGTTTTATCACTCTGATCACTTTGATTATTCTTGCCAGTTGACAAATTCGGTCAATTCCAACGTCATATTCACTTTGAACATGCTGAACAATCTGAATTATTGGACATTCAGACAATTTTGATTTGTCTGGTTGGTTTTATCACTCTGATCGCTTTGATTATTCATGCCATTTGACGAATTCGGTCAATTCCAACGTCATATTCACTTTGAACATGCTGAACAATCTGAATTATTGGACATTGAGGCTATTTTAATTTGTCTGGCTGATTTTATCACTCTGATCACTTTGATTATTCTTGTCATTTGACGAATTCGGTCAATTCCAACGTCATATTCACTTTGAACATGCTGAACAATCTTAATTATTGGACATTCAGGCTATTTTCATTTGTCTGGCTGGTTTTATCACTCTGATCACTTTGATTATGCATGCCATTTGACGAATTCGGTCAATTCCAACGTCATATTCACTTTGAACATGCTGAACAATCTGAATTATTGGACATTCAGGCTATTTTCATTTGTCTGGCTGGTTTTATCACTCTGATCACTTTGATTATTCTTGCCAGTTGACAAATTCGGTCAATTCCAACGTCATATTCACTTTGAACATGCTGAACAATCTGAATTATTGGACATTCAGGCTATTTTCATTTGTCTGGCTGGTTTTATCACTCTGATCACTTTGATTATTCTTGTCATTTGACGAATTCGGTCAATTCCAACGTCATATTCACTTTGAACATGCTGAACAATCTGAATTATTGGACATTCAGGCAATTTTGATTTGTCTGGTTGGTTTTATCACTTTGATTATTCTTGCCATTTGACGAATTCGGTCAATTCCAACGTTGTATTGACTTTTAACATGCTGAACAATCTGAATTATTGGACATGCAGGCTATTTTAATTTGTCTGGCTGGTTTTATGACTCTGATCACTTTGATTATTCATGCCATTTGACGAATTCGGTCAATTCCAACGTCATATTCACTTTGAACATGCTGAACAATCTGAATTATTGGACATTCAGGCTATTTTCATTTGTCTGGCTGGTTTTATCACTCTGATCACTTTGATTATTCTTGCCATTTGACGAATTCGGTCAATTCCAACGTTGTATTGACTTTTAACATGCTGAACAATCTGAATTATTGGACATGCAGGCTATTTTAATTTGTCTGGCTGGTTTTATGACTCTGATCACTTTGATTATTCATGCCATTTGACGAATTCGGTCAATTCCAACGTCATATTCACTTTGAACATGCTGAACAATCTGAATTATTGGACATTGAGGCTATTTTCATTTGTCTGGCTGATTTTATCACTCTGATCACTTTGATTATTCTTGTCATTTGACGAATTCGGTCAATTCCAACGTCATATTCACTTTGAACATGCTGAACAATCTGAATTATTGGACATTCAGACTATTTTGATTTGTCTGGTTGGTTTTATCACTCTGATCACTTTGATTATGCATGCCATTTGACGAATTCGGTCAATTCTAACGTCATATTCACTTTGAACATGCTGAACAATCTGAATTATTGGACATTGAGGCTATTTTCATTTGTCTGGCTGGTTTTATCACTCTGATCACTTTAATTATTCATGCCATTTGACGAATTCGGTCAATTCCAACGTCATATTCACTTTGAACATGCTGAACAATCTGAATTATTGGACATTCAGGCTATTTTCATTTGTCTGGCTGGTTTTATCACTCTGATCACTTTGATTATTCTTGTCATTTGACGAATTCGGTCAATTCCAACGTCATATTCACTTTGAACATGCTGAACAATCTGACTTATTGGACATTGAGGCTATTTTCATTTGTCTGGCTGGTTTTATCACTCTGATCACTTTGATTATTCATGCCATTTGACGAATTCGGTCAATTCCAACGTCATATTCAATTTGAACAATCTGAATTATTGGACATTCAGGCTATTATCATTTGTCTGGCTGGTTTTATCACTCTGATCACTTTGATTATTCTTGTCATTTGACGAATTCGGTCAATTCCAACGTCATATTCACTTTGAACATGCTGAACAATCTGACTTATTGGACATTGAGGCTATTTTCATTTGTCTGGCTGGTTTTATCACTCTGATCACTTTGATTATTCTTGCCAATTGACGAATTCGGTCAATTCCAACGTCATATTCACTTTGAACATGCTGAACAATCTGAATTATTGGACATTCAGGCTATTTTCATTTGTCTGGCTGGTTTTATCACTCTGATCACTTTGATTATTCTTGTCATTTGACGAATTCGGTCAATTCCAACGTCATATTCACTTTGAACATGCTGAACAATCTGAATTATTGGACATTCAGGCTATTTTCATTTGTCTGGCTGGTTTTATCACTCTGATCACTTTGATTATTCTTGTCATTTGACGAATTCGGTCAATTCCAACGTCATATTCACTTTGAACATGCTGAACAATCTGAATTATTGGACATTCAGGCAATTTTGATTTGTCTGGTTGGTTTTATCACTCTGATCACTTTGATTATTCTTGTCATTTGACGAATTCGGTCAATTCCAACGTCATATTCACTTTGAACATGCTGAACAATCTGACTTATTGGACATTGAGGCTATTTTCATTTGTCTGGCTGGTTTTATCACTTTGATTACGCATGCCATTTGACGAATTCGGTCAATTCCAACGTCATATTCACTTTGAACATGCTGAACAATCTGAATTATTGGACATTCAGACTATTTTGATTTGTCTGGTTGGTTTTATCACTCTGATCACTTTGATTATGCATGCCATTTGACGAATTCGGTCAATTCTAACGTCATATTCACTTTGAACATGCTGAACAATCTGAATTATTGGACATTCAGGCTATTTTCATTTGTCTGGCTGGTTTTATCACTCTGATCACTTTAATTATTCATGCCATTTGACGAATTCGGTCAATTCCAACGTCATATTCACTTTGAACATGCTGAACAATCTGAATTATTGGACATTCAGGCTATTTTCATTTGTCTGGCTGGTTTTATCACTCTGATCACTTTGATTATTCTTGTCATTTGACGAATTCGGTCAATTCCAACGTCATATTCACTTTGAACATGCTGAACAATCTGAATTATTAGACATTCAGGCTATTTTCATTTGTCTGGCTGGTTTTATCACTCTGATCACTTTGATTATTATTGTCATTTGACGAATTCGGTCAATTCCAACGTCATATTCACTTTGAACATGCTGAACAATCTGACTTATTGGACATTGAGGCTATTTTCATTTGTCTGGCTGGTTTTATCACTCTGATCACTTTGATTATTCATGCCATTTGACGAATTCGGTCAATTCCAACGTCATATTCACTTTGAACATGCTGAACAATCTGAATTATTGGACATTCAGGCTATTTTCATTTGTCTGGCTGGTTTTATCACTCTGATCACTTTGATTATTCTTGTCATTTGACGAATTCGTTCAATTCCAACGTCATATTCACTTTGAACATGCTGAACAATCTGAATTATTGGACATTCAGGCTATTTTCATATGTCTGGCTGGTTTTATCACTCTGATCACTTTGATTATTCATGCCATTTGACGAATTCGGTCAATTCCAACGTCATATTCACTTTGAACATGCTGAACAATCTGAATTATTGGACATTCAGGCTATTTTCATTTGTCCGGCTGGTTTTATCACTCTGATCACTTTGATTATTCTTGTCATTTGACGAATTCGGTCAATTCCAACGTCATATTCACTTTGAACATGCTGAACAATCTGAATTATTGCACATTCAGACTATTTTGATTTGTCTGGTTGGTTTTATCACTTTGATTACGCATGCCATTTGACGAATTCGGTCAATTCCAACGTCATATTCACTTTGAACATGCTGAACAATCTGAATTATTGGACATTCAGGCTATTTTCATATGTCTGGCTGGTTTTATCACTCTGATCACTTTGATTATTCATGCCATTTGACGAATTCGGTCAATTCCAACGTCATATTCACTTTGAAAATGCTGAACAATCTGAATTATTGGAGATTCAGGCTATTTTCATTTGTCTGGCTGGTTTTATCACTCTGATCACTTTGATTATTCTTGTCATTTGACGAATTCGGTCAATTCCAAAGTCATATTCACTTTGAACATGCTGAACAATCTGACTTATTGGACATTGAGGCTATTTTCATTTGTCTGGCTGGTTTTATCACTCTGATCACTTTGATTATTCATGCCATTTGACGAATTCGGTCAATTCCAACGTCATATTCACTTTGAACATTCTGAATTATTGGACATTCAGGCTATTTTCATTTGTCTGGCTGGTTTTATCACTCTGATCACTTTGATTATTCTTGTCATTTGACGAATTCGGTCAATTCCAACGTCATATTCACTTTGAACATGCTGAACAATCTGACTTATTGGACATTGAGGCTATTTTCATTTGTCTGGCTGGTTTTATCACTCTGATCACTTTGATTATTCTTGCCAATTGACGAATTCGGTCAATTCCAACGTCATATTCACTTTGAACATGCTGAACAATCTGAATTATTGGACATTCAGGCTATTTTCATTTGTCTGGCTGGTTTTATCACTCTGATCACTTTGATTATTCTTGTCATTTGACGAATTCGGTCAATTCCAACGTCATATTCACTTTGAACATGCTGAACAATCTGAATTATTGGACATTCCGGCTATTTTCATTTGTCTGGCTGGTTTTATCACTCTGATCACTTTGATTATTCTTGTCATTTGACGAATTCGGTCAATTCCAACGTCATATTCACTTTGAACATGCTGAACAATCTGAATTATTGGACATTCAGGCAATTTTGATTTGTCTGGTTGGTTTTATCACTCTGATCACTTTGATTATTCTTGCCATTTGACGAATTCGGTCAATTCCAACGTTGTATTGACTTTTAACATGCTGAACAATCTGAATTATTGGACATTCAGGCTATTTTCATTTGTCTGGCTGGTTTTATCACTCTGATCACTTTGATTATTCTTGTCATTTGACGAATTCGGTCAATTCCAACGTCATATTCACTTTGAACATGCTGAACAATCTGACTTATTGGACATTGAGGCTATTTTCATTTGTCTGGCTGGTTTTATCACTCTGATCACTTTGATTATTCTTGCCAATTGACGAATTCGGTCAATTCCAACGTCATATTCACTTTGAACATGCTGAACAATCTGAATTATTGGACATTCAGACTATTTTGATTTGTCTGGTTGGTTTTATCACTTTGATTATTCTTGTCATTTGACGAATTCGATCAATTCCAACGTCATATTCACTTTGAACATGCTGAACAATCTGAATTATTGGACATTCAGGCTATTTTCATTTGTCTGGCTGGTTTTATCACTCTGATCACTTTGATTATTCTTGCCATTTGACGAATTCGGTCAATTCCAACGTCATATTCACTTTGAACATGCTGAACAATCTGAATTATTGGACATTGAGGCTATTTTCATTTGTCTGGCTGATTTTATCACTCTGATCACTTTGATTATTCTTGTCATTTGACGAATTCGGTCAATTCCAACGTCATATTCACTTTGAACATGCTGAACAATCTGAATTATTGGACATTCAGACTATTTTGATTTGTCTGGTTGGTTTTATCACTTTGATTATTCTTGTCATTTGACGAATTCGATCAATTCCAACGTCATATTCACTTTGAACATGCTGAACAATCTGAATTATTGGACATTCAGGCTATTTTCATTTGTCTGGCTGGTTTTATCACTCTGATCACTTTGATTATTCTTGCCATTTGACGAATTCGGTCAATTCCAACGTCATATTCACTTTGAACATGCTGAACAATCTGAATTATTGGACATTCAGACTATTTTGATTTGTCTGGTTGGTTTTATCACTCTGATCACTTTGATTATGCATGCCATTTGACGAATTCGGTCAATTCTAACGTCATATTCACTTTGAACATGCTGAACAATCTGAATTATTGGACATTGAGGCTATTTTCATTTGTCTGGCTGGTTTTATCACTCTGATCACTTTAATTATTCATGCCATTTGACGAATTCGGTCAATTCCAACGTCATATTCACTTTGAACATGCTGAACAATCTGAATTATTGGACATTCAGGCTATTTTCATTTGTCTGGCTGGTTTTATCACTCTGATCACTTTGATTATTCTTGTCATTTGACGAATTCGGTCAATTCCAACGTCATATTCACTTTGAACATGCTGAACAATCTGAATTATTGGACATTCAGACTATTTTGATTTGTCTGGTTGGTTTTATCACTCTGATCACTTTGATTATGCATGCCATTTGACGAATTCGGTCAATTCTAACGTCATATTCACTTTGAACATGCTGAACAATCTGAATTATTGGACATTCAGGCTATTTTCATTTGTCTGGCTGGTTTTATCACTCTGATCACTTTGATTATTCTTGTCATTTGACGAATTCGGTCAATTCCAACGTCATATTCACTTTGAACATGCTGAACAATCTGAATTATTGGACATTCAGGCTATTTTCATTTGTCTGGCTGGTTTTATCACTCTGATCACTTTGATTATTTTTGTCAATTGACGAATTCGGTCAATTCCAACGTCATATTCACTTTGAACATGCTGAACAATCTGAATTATTGGACATTCAGATTATTTTGATTTGTCTCGTTGGTTTTATCACTCTGATCACTTTGATTACGCATGCGATTTGACGAATTCGGTCAATTCTAACGTCATATTCACTTTGAACATGCTGAACAATCTTAATTATTGGACATTCAGGCTATTTTCATGTGTCTGGCTGGTTTTATCACTCTGATCACTTTGATTATGCATGCCATTTGACGAATTCGGTCAATTCCAACGTCATATTCACTTTGAACATGCTGAACAATCCGAATTATTGGACATTCAGGCTATTTTCATTTGTCTGGCTGGTTTTATCACTCTGATCACTTTGATTATTCTTGCCAGTTGACAAATTCGGTCAATTCCAACGTCATATTCACTTTGAACATGCTGAACAATCTGAATTATTGGACATTCAGACAATTTTGATTTGTCTGGTTGGTTTTATCACTCTGATCGCTTTGATTATTCATGCCATTTGACGAATTCGGTCAATTCCAACGTCATATTCACTTTGAACATGCTGAACAATCTGAATTATTGGACATTGAGGCTATTTTAATTTGTCTGGCTGATTTTATCACTCTGATCACTTTGATTATTCTTGTCATTTGACGAATTCGGTCAATTCCAACGTCATATTCACTTTGAACATGCTGAACAATCTTAATTATTGGACATTCAGGCTATTTTCATTTGTCTGGCTGGTTTTATCACTCTGATCACTTTGATTATGCATGCCATTTGACGAATTCGGTCAATTCCAACGTCATATTCACTTTGAACATGCTGAACAATCTGAATTATTGGACATTCAGGCTATTTTCATTTGTCTGGCTGGTTTTATCACTCTGATCACTTTGATTATTCTTGCCAGTTGACAAATTCGGTCAATTCCAACGTCATATTCACTTTGAACATGCTGAACAATCTGAATTATTGGACATTCAGGCTATTTTCATTTGTCTGGCTGGTTTTATCACTCTGATCACTTTGATTATTCTTGTCATTTGACGAATTCGGTCAATTCCAACGTCATATTCACTTTGAACATGCTGAACAATCTGAATTATTGGACATTCAGGCAATTTTGATTTGTCTGGTTGGTTTTATCACTTTGATTATTCTTGCCATTTGACGAATTCGGTCAATTCCAACGTTGTATTGACTTTTAACATGCTGAACAATCTGAATTATTGGACATGCAGGCTATTTTAATTTGTCTGGCTGGTTTTATGACTCTGATCACTTTGATTATTCATGCCATTTGACGAATTCGGTCAATTCCAACGTCATATTCACTTTGAACATGCTGAACAATCTGAATTATTGGACATTCAGGCTATTTTCATTTGTCTGGCTGGTTTTATCACTCTGATCACTTTGATTATTCTTGCCATTTGACGAATTCGGTCAATTCCAACGTTGTATTGACTTTTAACATGCTGAACAATCTGAATTATTGGACATGCAGGCTATTTTAATTTGTCTGGCTGGTTTTATGACTCTGATCACTTTGATTATTCATGCCATTTGACGAATTCGGTCAATTCCAACGTCATATTCACTTTGAACATGCTGAACAATCTGAATTATTGGACATTGAGGCTATTTTCATTTGTCTGGCTGATTTTATCACTCTGATCACTTTGATTATTCTTGTCATTTGACGAATTCGGTCAATTCCAACGTCATATTCACTTTGAACATGCTGAACAATCTGAATTATTGGACATTCAGACTATTTTGATTTGTCTGGTTGGTTTTATCACTCTGATCACTTTGATTATGCATGCCATTTGACGAATTCGGTCAATTCTAACGTCATATTCACTTTGAACATGCTGAACAATCTGAATTATTGGACATTGAGGCTATTTTCATTTGTCTGGCTGGTTTTATCACTCTGATCACTTTAATTATTCATGCCATTTGACGAATTCGGTCAATTCCAACGTCATATTCACTTTGAACATGCTGAACAATCTGAATTATTGGACATTCAGGCTATTTTCATTTGTCTGGCTGGTTTTATCACTCTGATCACTTTGATTATTCTTGTCATTTGACGAATTCGGTCAATTCCAACGTCATATTCACTTTGAACATGCTGAACAATCTGAATTATTGGACATTCAGACTATTTTGATTTGTCTGGTTGGTTTTATCACTCTGATCACTTTGATTATGCATGCCATTTGACGAATTCGGTCAATTCTAACGTCATATTCACTTTGAACATGCTGAACAATCTGAATTATTGGACATTGAGGCTATTTTCATTTGTCTGGCTGGTTTTATCACTCTGATCACTTTGATTATTCTTGTCATTTGACGAATTCGGTCAATTCCAACGTCATATTCACTTTGAACATGCTGAACAATCTGAATTATTGGACATTCAGGCTATTTTCATTTGTCTGGCTGGTTTTATCACTCTGATCACTTTGATTATTTTTGTCAATTGACGAATTCGGTCAATTCCAACGTCATATTCACTTTGAACATGCTGAACAATCTGAATTATTGGACATTCAGATTATTTTGATTTGTCTCGTTGGTTTTATCACTCTGATCACTTTGATTACGCATGCGATTTGACGAATTCGGTCAATTCTAACGTCATATTCACTTTGAACATGCTGAACAATCTAAATTATTGGACATTCAGGCTATTTTCATTTGTCTGGCTGGTTTTATCACTCTGATCACTTTGATTATGCATGCCATTTGACGAATTCGGTCAATTCCAACGTCATATTCACTTTGAACATGCTGAACAATCCGAATTATTGGACATTCAGGCTATTTTCATTTGTCTGGCTGGTTTTATCACTCTGATCACTTTGATTATTCTTGCCAGTTGACAAATTCGGTCAATTCCAACGTCATATTCACTTTGAACATGCTGAACAATCTGAATTATTGGACATTCAGGCAATTTTGATTTGTCTGGTTGGTTTTATCACTCTGATCGCTTTGATTATTCATGCCATTTGACGAATTCGGTCAATTCCAACGTCATATTCACTTTGAACATGCTGAACAATCTGAATTATTGGACATTGAGGCTATTTTCATTTGTCTGGCTGATTTTATCACTCTGATCACTTTGATTATGCATGCCATTTGACGAATTCGGTCAATTCCAACGTCATATTCACTTTGAACATGCTGAACAATCTTAATTATTGGACATTCAGGCTATTTTCATTTGTCTGGCTGGTTTTATCACTCTGATCACTTTGATTATTCATGCCATTTGACGAATTCGGTCAATTCCAACGTCATATTCACTTTGAACATGCTGAACAATCTGAATTATTGGACATTGAGGCTATTTTCATTTGTCTGGCTGATTTTATCACTCTGATCACTTTGATTATTCTTGTCATTTGACGAATTCGGTCAATTCCAACGTCATATTCACTTTGAACATGCTGAACAATCTGAATTATTGGACATTCAGACTATTTTGATTTGTCTGGTTGGTTTTATCACTCTGATCACTTTGATTATGCATGCCATTTGACGAATTCGGTCAATTCTAACGTCATATTCACTTTGAACATGCTGAACAATCTGAATTATTGGACATTGAGGCTATTTTCATTTGTCTGGCTGGTTTTATCACTCTGATCACTTTAATTATTCATGCCATTTGACGAATTCGGTCAATTCCAACGTCATATTCACTTTGAACATGCTGAACAATCTGAATTATTGGACATTCAGGCTATTTTCATTTGTCTGGCTGGTTTTATCACTCTGATCACTTTGATTATTCTTGTCATTTGACGAATTCGGTCAATTCCAACGTCATATTCACTTTGAACATGCTGAACAATCTGAATTATTGGACATTCAGGCTATTTTCATTTGTCTGGCTGGTTTTATCACTCTGATCACTTTGATTATTTTTGTCAATTGACGAATTCGGTCAATTCCAACGTCATATTCACTTTGAACATGCTGAACAATCTGAATTATTGGACATTCAGATTATTTTTATTTGTCTCGTTGGTTTTATCACTCTGATCACTTTGATTACGCACGATTTGACGAATTCGGTCAATTCTAACGTCATATTCACTTTGAACATGCTGAACAATCTTAATTATTGGACATTCAGGCTATTTTCATTTGTCTGGCTGGTTTTATCACTCTGATCACTTTGATTATGCATGCCATTTGTCGAATTCGGTCAATTCCAACGTCATATTCACTTTGAACATGCTGAACAATCTGAATTATTGGACATTCAGGCTATTTTCATTTGTCTGGCTGGTTTTATCACTCTGATCACTTTGATTATTCTTGCCAGTTGACAAATTCGGTCAATTCCAACGTCATATTCACATTGACCATGCTGAACAATCTGAATTATTGGACATTCAGACTATTTTGATTTGTCTGGTTGGTTTTATCACTCTGATCACTTTGATTATGCATGCCATTCGACGTATTCGGTCAATTCTAACGTCATATTCACTTTGAACCTGCTGAACAATCTGAATTATTGGACATTCAGTCTATTTTCATTTGTCTGGCTGGTTTTATCACTCTGATCACTTTGATTATTTTTGCCAATTGACGAATTCGGTCAATTCCAACGTCATATTCACTTTGAACATGCTGAACAATCTGAATTATTGGACATTCAGATTATTTTGATTTGTCTCGTTGGTTTTATCACTCTGATCACTTTGATTACGCATGCCATTTGACGAATTCGGTCAATTCTAACGTCATATTCACTTTGAACATGCTGAACAATCTGAATTATTGGACATTCAGTCTATTTTCATTTGTCTGGCTGGTTTTATCACTCTGATCACTTTGATTATGCATGCCATTTGACGAATTCGGTCAATTCCAACGTCATATTCACTTTGAACATGCTGAACAATCTGAATTATTGGCAATTCAGGCTATTTTCACTTGTCCGGCTGGTTTTATCACTCTGATCACTTTGATTATTCTTGTCATTTGACGAATTCGGTCAATTCCAACGTCATATTCACTTTGAACATGCTGAACAATCTGAATTATTGCACATTTAGACTATTTTGATTTGTCTGGTTGGTTTTATCACTTTGATTACGCATGCCATTTGACGAATTCGGTCAATTACAACGTCATATTCACTTTGAACATGCTGAACAATCTGAATTATTGGACATTCAGGCTATTTTCATATGTCTGGCTGGTTTTATCACTCTGATCACTTTGATTATTCATGCCATTTGACGAATTCGGTCAATTCCAATGTCATATTCACTTTGAACATGCTGAACAATCTGAATTATTGGACATTGAGGCTATTTTCATTTGTCTGGCTGGTTTTATCACTATGATCACTTTGATTATTCTTGCCAATTGACGAATTCGGTCAATTCCAACGTCATATTCACTTTTAACATGCTGAACAATTTGAATTATTGGACATTCAGACTATTTTGATTTGTCTGGTTGGTTTTACCACTTTGATTACGCATGCCATTTGACGAATTCGGTCAATTCCAACGTCATATTCACTTTGAACATGCTGAACAATCTAAATTATTGGACATTCAGGCTATTTTCATATGTCTGGCTGGCTTTATCACTCTGATCACTTTGATTATTCATGTCATTTGACGAATTCGGTCAATTCCAACGTCATATTCACTTTGAACATGCTGAACAATCTGAATTATTGGACATTGAGGCTATTTTCATTTGTCTGGCTGGTTTTATCACTATGATCACTTTGATTATTCTTGCCAATTGACGAATTCGGTCAATTCCAACGTCATATTCACTTTGAACATGCTGAACAATCTGAATTATTGGACATTCAGACTATTTTGATTTGTCTGGTTGGTTTTATCACTTTGTTTACGCATGCCATTTGACGAATTCGGTCAATTCCAACGTCATATTCACTTTGAACATGCTGAACAATCTAAATTATTGGACATTCAGGCTATTTTCATATGTCTGGCTGGTTTTATCACTCTGATCACTTTGATTATTCTTGCCAGTTGACAAATTCGGTCAATTCCAACGTCATATTCACTTTGAACATGCTGAACAATCTGAATTATTGGACATTCAGACTACTTTGATTTGTCTGGTTGGTTTTATCACTCTGATCACTTTGATTACGCATGCCATTTGACGAATTCGGTCAATTCTAACGTCATATTCACTTTGAACATACTGAACAATCTGAATTATTGGACATTCAGACTACTTTGATTTGTCTGGTTGGTTTTATCACTCTGATCACCTTGATTATTCTTGCCATTTGACGAATTCGGTCAATTCCAACGTTGCATTGACTTTTAACATGCTGAACAATCTGAATTATTGGACATTCAGGCTATTTTCATTTGTCTGGCTGGTTTTATCACTCTGATCACTTTGATTATTCTTGTCATTTGACGAATTCGGTCAATTCCAACGTCATATTCACTTTGAACATGCTGAACAATCTGAATTATTGGACATTCAGGCTATTTTCGCTTGTCTGGCTGGTTTTATCACTCTGATCACTTTGATTATTCATGCCATTTGACGAATTCGGTCAATTCCAACGTCATATTCACTTTGAACATGCTGAACAATCTGAATTATTGGACATTCAGACTATTTTGATTTGTCTGGTTGGTTTTATCACTCTGATCACTTTGATTATGCATGCCATTCGACGAATTCGGTCAATTCCAACGTCATATTCACTTTGAACATGCTGAACAATCTGAATTATTGGACATTCAGGCTATTTTCATTTGTCTGGCTGGTTTTATCACTCTGATCACTTTGATTATTTTTGCCAATTGACGAATTCGGTCAATTCCAACGTCATATTCACTTTGAACATGCTGAACAATCTGAATTATTGGACATTCAGATTATTTTGATTTGTCTCGTTGGTTTTATCACTCTGATCACTTTGATTACGCATGCCATTTGACGAATTCGGTCAATTCTAACGACATATTCACTTTGAACATGCTGAACAATCTGAATTATTGGACATTCAGGCTATTTTCATTTGTCTGGCTGGTTTTATCACTCTGATCACTTTGATTATGCATGCCATTTGACGAATTCGGTCAATTCCAACGTCATGTTCACTTTGAACATGCTGAACAATCTGAATTATTGGACATTCAGGCTATTTTCATTTGTCCGGCTGGTTTTATCACTCTGATCACTTTGATTATTCTTGTCATTTGACGAATTCGGTCAATTCCAACGTCATATTCACTTTGAACATGGTGAACAATCTGAATTATTGCACATTCAGACTATTTTGATTTGTCTGGTTTGTTTTATCACTTTGATTATTCATGCCATTTGACGAATTCGATCAATTCCAACGCCATATTCACTTTGAACATGCTGAACAATCTGAATTATTGGACATTCAGGCTATTTTCATTTGTCTGGCTGGTTTTATCACTCTGATCACTTTAATTATTCTTGGCATTTGACGAATTCGATCAATTCCAACGCCATATTCACTTTGAACATGCTGAACAATCTGAATTATTGGACATTCAGGCTATTTTCATTTGTCCGGCTGGTTTTATCACTCTGATCACTTTGATTATTCTTGTCATTTGACGAATTCGGTCAATTCCAACGTCATATTCACTTTGAACATGGTGAACAATCTGAATTATTGCACATTCAGACTATTTTGATTTGTCTGGTTTGTTTTATCACTTTGATTACGCATACCATTTGACGAATTCGGTCAATTCCAACGTCATATTCACTTTGAACATGCTGAACAATCTGAATTATTGGACATTCAGGCAATTTTCATTTGTCTGGCTGGTTTTATCTCTCTGATCACTTTGATTATTCTTGTCATTTGACGAATTCGATCAATTCCAACGCCATATTCACTTTGAACATGCTGAACAATCTGAATTATTGGACATTCAGGCTATTTTCATTTGTCTGGCTGGTTTTATCACTCTGATCACTTTGATTATTCTTGGCATTTGACGAATTCGGTCAATTCCAACGGTGTATTGACTTTTAACATGCTGAACAATCTGAATTATTGGACATTCAGGCTATTTTCATTTGTCTGGCTGGTTTTATCAGAGTGATCACTTTGATTATTCATGCCATTTGACGAATTCGGTCAATTCCAACGTCATATTCACTTTGAACATGCTGAACAATCTGACTTATTGGACATTGAGGCTATTTTCATTTGTCTGGCTGGTTTTATCACTTTGATTATTCATGCCATTTGACGAATTCGGTCAATTCCAACGTCATATTCACTTTGAACATGCTGAACAATCTGACTTATTGGACATTGAGGCTATTTTCATTTGTCTGGCTGGTTTTATCACTCTGATCACTTTGATTATTCATGCCATTTGACGAATTCGGTCAATTCCAACGTCATATTCACTTTGAACATGCTGAACAATCTGAATTATTGGACATTCAGGCTATTTTCATTTGTCCGGCTGGTTTTATCACTCTGATCACTTTGATTATTCTTGTCATTTGACGAATTCGGTCAATTCCAACGTCATATTCACTTTGAACATGCTGAACAATCTGAATTATTGCACATTCAGACTATTTTGATTTGTCTGGTTGGTTTTATCACTTTGATTACGCATGCCATTTGACGAATTCGGTCAATTCCAACGTCATATTCACTTTGAACATGCTGAACAATCTGAATTATTGGACATTCAGGCTATTTTCATATGTCTGGCTGGTTTTATCACTCTGATCACTTTGATTATTCATGCCATTTGACGAATTCGGTCAATTCCAACGTCATATTCACTTTGAAAATGCTGAACAATCTGAATTATTGGACATTCAGGCTATTTTCGTTTGTCTGGCTGGTTTTATCACTCTGATCACTTTGATTATTCTTGTCATTTGACGAATTCGGTCAATTCCAACGTCATATTCACTTTGAACATGCTGAACAATCTGACTTATTGGACATTGAGGCTATTTTCATTTGTCTGGCTGGTTTTATCACTCTGATCACTTTGATTATTCATGCCATTTGACGAATTCGGTCAATTCCAACGTCATATTCACTTTGAACAATCTGAATTATTGGACATTCAGGCTATTTTCATTTGTCTGGCTGGTTTTATCACTCTGATCACTTTGATTATTCTTGTCATTTGACGAATTCGGTCAATTCCAACGTCATATTCACTTTGAACATGCTGAACAATCTGACTTATTGGACATTGAGGCTATTTTCATTTGTCTGGCTGGTTTTATCACTCTGATCACTTTGATTATTCTTGCCAATTGACGAATTCGGTCAATTCCAACGTCATATTCACTTTGAACATGCTGAACAATCTGAATTATTGGACATTCAGACTATTTTGATTTGTCTGGTTGGTTTTATCACTTTGATTATTCTTGTCATTTGACGAATTCGATCAATTCCAACGTCATATTCACTTTGAACATGCTGAACAATCTGAATTATTGGACATTCAGGCTATTTTCATTTGTCTGGCTGGTTTTATCACTCTGATCACTTTGATTATTCTTGTCATTTGACGAATTCGGTCAATTCCAACGTCATATTCACTTTGAACATGCTGAACAATCTGAATTATTGGACTTTCAGGCAATTTTGATTTGTCTGGTTGGTTTTATCACTCTGATCACCATTTTGCCATTTGACGAATTCGGTCAATTCCAACGTTGTATTGACTTTTAACATGCTGAACAATCTGAATTATTGGACATGCAGGCTATTTTCATTTGTCTGGCTGGTTTTATGACTCTGATCACTTTGATTATTCATGCCATTTGACGAATTCGGTCAATTCCAACGTCATATTCACTTTGAACATGCTGAACAATCTGAATTATTGGACATTGAGGCTATTTTCATTTGTCTGGCTGATTTTATCACTCTGATCACTTTGATTATTCTTGTCATTTGACGAATTCGGTCAATTCCAACGTCATATTCACTTTGAACATGCTGAACAATCTGAATTATTGGACATTCAGACTATTTTGATTTGTCTGGTTGGTTTTATCACTCTGATCACTTTGATTATGCATGCCATTTGACGAATTCGGTCAATTCTAACGTCATATTCACTTTGAACATGCTGAACAATCTGAATTATTGGACATTCAGGCTATTTTCATTTGTCTGGCTGGTTTTATCACTCTGATCACTTTAATTATTCATGCCATTTGACGAATTCGGTCAATTCCAACGTCATATTCACTTTGAACATGCTGAACAATCTGAATTATTGGACATTCAGGCTATTTTCATTTGTCTGGCTGGTTTTATCACTCTGATCACTTTGATTATTCTTGTCATTTGACGAATTCGGTCAATTCCAACGTCATATTCACTTTGAACATGCTTAACAATCTGAATTATTGGACATTTAGGCTATTTTCATTTGTCTGGCTGGTTTTATCACTCTGATCACTTTGATTATTTTTGTCAATTGACGAATTCGGTCAATTCCAACGTCATATTCACTTTGAACATGCTGAACAATCTGAATTATTGGACATTCAGATTATTTTGATTTGTCTCGTTGGTTTTATCACTCTGATCACTTTGATTACGATGCGATTTGACGAATTCGGTCAATTCTAACGTCATATTCACTTTGAACATGCTGAACAATCTTAATTATTGGACATTCAGGCTATTTTCATTTGTCTGGCTGGTTTTATCACTCTGATCACTTTGATTATGCATGCCATTTGACGAATTCGGTCAATTCCAACGTCATATTCACTTTGAACATGCTGAACAATCTGAATTATTGGACATTCAGGCTATTTTCATTTGTCTGGCTGGTTTTATCACTCTGATCACTTTGATTATTCTTGCCAGTTGACAAATTCGGTCAATTCCAACGTCATATTCACTTTGAACATGCTGAACAATCTGAATTATTGGACATTCAGACTACTTTGATTTGTCTGGTTGGTTTTATCACTCTGATCACTTTGATTACGCATGCCATTTGACGAATTCGGTCAATTCTAACGTCATATTCACTTTGAACATGCTGAACAATCTGAATTATTGGACATTCTGACTACTTTGATTTGTCTGGTTGGTTTTATCACTCTGATCACTTTGATTATTCTTGCCATTTGACGAATTCGGTCAATTCCAACGTTGTATTGACTTTTAACATGCTGAACAATCTGAATTATTGGACATTCAGGCTATTTTCATTTGTCTGGCTGGTTTTATCACTCTGATCACTTTGATTATTCTTGTCATTTGACGAATTCGGTCAATTCCAACGTCATATTCACTTTGAACATGCTGAACAATCTGAATTATTGGACATTCAGGCTATTTTCGTTTGTCTGGCTGGTTTTATCACTCTGATCACTTTGATTATTCATGCCATTTGACGAATTCGGTCAATTCCAACGTCATATTCACTTTGAACATGCTGAACAATCTGAATTATTGGACATTCAGACTATTTTGATTTGTCTGGTTGGTTTTATCACTCTGATCACTTTGATTATGCATGCCATTCGACGTATTCGGTCAATTCTAACGTCATATTCACTTTGAACCTGCTGAACAATCTGAATTATTATTGGGCATTCAAATTATTTTGATTTGTCTCGTTGGTTTTATCACTCTGATCACTTTGATTACGCATGCCATTTGACGAATTCGGTCAATTCTAACGTCATATTCACTTTGAACATGCTGAACAATCTGAATTATTGGACATTCAGGCTATTTTCATTTGTCTGGCTGGTTTTATCACTCTGATCACTTTGATTATGCATGCCATTTGACGAATTCGGTCAATTCCAACGTCATATTAACTTTGAACATGCTGAACAATCTGAATTATTGGACATTCAGGCTATTTTCATTTGTCCGGCTGGTTTTATCACTCTGATCACTTTGATTATTCTTGTCATTTGACGAATTCGGTCAATTCCAACGTCATATTCACTTTGAACATGCTGAACAATCTGAATTATTGCACATTCAGACTATTTTGATTTGTCTGGTTGGTTTTATCACTTTGATTACGCATGCCATTTGACGAATTCGGTCAATTCCAACGTCATATTCACTTTGAACATGCTGAACAATCTGAATTATTGGACATTCAGGCTATTTTCATATGTCTGGCTGGTTTTATCACTCTGATCACTTTGATTATTCATGCCATTTGACGAATTCGATCAATTCCAACGCCATATTCACTTTGAACATGCTGAACAATCTGAATTATTCGACATTCAGGCTATTTTCATTTGTCTGGCTGGTTTTATCACTCTGATCACTTTGATTATTCTTGCCATTTGACGAATTCGGTCAATTCCAACGTTGTATTGACTTTTAACATGCTGAACAATCTGAATTATTGGACATTCAGGCTATTTTCATTTGTCTGGCTGGTTTTATCAGAGTGATCACTTTGATTATTCATGCCATTTGACGAATTCGGTCAATTCCAACGTCATATTCACTTTGAACATGCTGAACAATCTGAATTATGGGACATTCAGACTATTTTGATTTGTCTGGTTGGTTTTATCACTTTGATTACGCATGCCATTTGACGAATTCGGTCAATTCCAACGTCATATTCACTTTGAACATGCTGAACAATCTGAATTATTGGACATTCAGGCTATTTTCATATGTCTGGCTGGTTTTATCACTCTGATCACTTTGATTATTCATGCCATTTGACGAATTCGGTCAATTCCAACGTCATATTCACTTTGAACATGATGAGCAATCTGAATTATTGGACATTCAGGCTATTTTCATTTGTCTGGCTGATTTTATCACTCTGATCACTTTGATTATTCATGCCATTTGACGAATTCGGTCAATTCCAACGTCATATTCACTTTGAACATGCTGAAGAATCTGAATTATTGGACATTCAGGCTATTTTCATTTGTCTGGCTGGTTTTATCACTCTGATCACTTTGATTATTCTTGTCATTTGACGAATTCGGTCAATTCCAACGTCATATTCACTTTGAACATGCTGAACAATCTGAATTATTGGACATTCAGGCTATTTTCATTTGTCTGGCTGGTTTTATCACTCTGATCACTTTGATTATTCTTGTCATTTGACGAATTCGGTCAATTCCAACGTCATATTCACTTTGAACATGCTGAACAATCTGAATTATTGGACATTCAGGCTATTTTCATTTGTCTGGCTGGTTTTATCACTCTGATCACTTTGATTATTCTTGTCATTTGACGAATTCGGTCAATTCCAACGTCATATTCACTTTGAACATGCTGAACAATCTGAATTATTGGACATTCAGGCTATTTTCATATGTCTGGCTGGTTTTATCACTCTGATCACTTTGATTATTCATGCCATTTGACGAATTCGGTCAATTCCAACGTCATATTCACTTTGAACATGATGAGCAATCTGAATTATTGGACATTCAGGCTATTTTCATTTGTCTGGCTGGTTTTATCACTCTGATCACTTTGATTATTCATGCCATTTGACGAATTCGGTCAATTACAACGTCATATTCACTTTGAACATGCTGAAGAATCTGAATTATTGGACATTCAGGCTATTTTCATTTGTCTGGCTGGTTTTATCACTCTGATCACTTTGATTATTCTTGTCATTTGACGAATTCGGTCAATTCCAACGTCATATTCACTTTGAACATGCTGAACAATCTGAATAATTGGACATTGAGGCTATTTTCATTTGTCTGGCTGGTTTTATCACTATGATCACTTTGATTATTCTTGCCAATTGACGAATTCGGTCAATTCCAACGTCATATTCACTTTGAACATGCTGAACAATCTGAATTATTGGACATTCAGACTATTTTGATTTGTCTGGTTGGTTTTACCACTTTGATTACGCATGCCATTTGACGAATTCGGTCAATTCCAACGTCATATTCACTTTGAACATGCTGAACAATCTAAATTATTGGACATTCAGGCTATTTTCATATGTCTGGCTGGCTTTATCACTCTGGTCACTTTGATTATTCA
Organism: Hydrotaea cyrtoneurina; assembly: GCA_958296145.1. Classification (NCBI taxonomy): domain Eukaryota; kingdom Metazoa; phylum Arthropoda; class Insecta; order Diptera; family Muscidae; genus Hydrotaea; species Hydrotaea cyrtoneurina. The sequence goes on from OY282513.1 coordinate 81,783,131, forward strand.
TGTCATTTGACGAATTCGGTCAATTCCAACGTCATATTCACTTTGAACATGCTGAACAATCTGAATTATTGGACATTCAGACTATTTTGATTTGTCTGGTTGGTTTTATCACTTTGTTTACGCATGCCATTTGACGAATTCGGTCAATTCCAACGTCATATTCACTTTGAACATGCTGAACAATCTAAATTATTGGACATTCAGGCAATTTTCATATGTCTGGCTGGTTTTATCACTCTGATCACTTTGATTATTCTTGCCAGTTGACAAATTCGGTCAATTCCAACGTCATATTCACTTTGAACATGCTGAACAATCTGAATTATTGGACATTCAGACTACTTTGATTTGTCTGGTTGGTTTTATCACTCTGATCACTTTGATTACGCATGCCATTTGACGAATTCGGTCAATTCTAACGTCATATTCACTTTGAACATGCTGAACAATCTGAATTATTGGACATTCAGGCTATTTTCATTTGTCTGGCTGGTTTTATCACTTTGTTTACGCATGCCATTTGACGAATTCGGTCAATTCCAACGTCATAGTCACTTTGAACATGCTGAACAATCTAAATTATTGGACATTCAGGCTATTTTCATATGTCTGGCTGGTTTTATCACTCTGATCACTTTGATTATTCTTGCCATTTGACGAATTCGGTCAATTCCAACGTTGCATTGACTTTTAACATGCTGAACAATCTGAATTATTGGACATTCAGGCTATTTTCGCTTGTCTGGCTGGTTTTATCACTCTGATCACTTTGATTATTCATGCCATTTGACGAATTCGGTCAATTCCAACGTCATATTCACTTTGAACATGCTGAACAATCTGAATTATTGGACATTCAGACTATTTTGATTTGTCTGGTTGGTTTTATCACTCTGATCACTTTGATTATGCATGCCATTCGACGAATTCGGTCAATTCTAACGTCATATTCACTTTGAACATGCTGAACAATCTGAATTATTGGACATTCAGGCTATTTTCGTTTGTCTGGCTGGTTTTATCACTCTGATCACTTTGATTATTTTTGCCAATTGACGAATTCGGTCAATTCCAACGTCATATTCACTTTGAACATGCTGAACAATCTGAATTATTGGACATTCAGATTATTTTGATTTGTCTCGTTGGTTTTATCACTCTGATCACTTTGATTACGCATGCCATTTGACGAATTCGGTCAATTCTAACGACATATTCACTTTGAACATGCTGAACAATCTGAATTATTGGACATTCAGGCTATTTTCATTTGTCCGGCTGGTTTTATCACTCTGATCACTTTGATTATTCATGCCATTTGACGAATTCGGTCAATTCCAACGTCATATTCACTTTGAACATGCTGAACAATCTGAATTATTGGACATTCAGGCAATTTTCATTTGTCTGGCTGGTTTTATCTCTCTGATCACTTTGATTATTCTTGTCATTTGACGAATTCGATCAATTCCAACGCCATATTCACTTTGAACATGCTGAACAATCTGAATTATTGGACATTCAGGCTATTTTCATTTGTCTGGCTGGTTTTATCACTCTGATCACTTTGATTATTCTTGGCATTTGACGAATTCGGTCAATTCCAACGTTGTATTGACTTTTAACATGCTGAACAATCTGAATTATTGGACATTCAGGCTATTTTCATTTGTCTGGCTGGTTTTATCAGAGTGATCACTTTGATTATTCATGCCATTTGACGAATTCGGTCAATTCCAACGTCATATTCACTTTGAACATGCTGAACAATCTGAATTATTGGACATTCAGACTATTTTGATTTGTCTGGTTGGTTTTATCACTTTGATTACGCATGCCATTTGACGAATTCGGTCAATTCCAACGTCATATTCACTTTGAACATGCTGAACAATCTGAATTATTGGACATTCAGGCTATTTTCATATGTCTGGCTGGTTTTATCACTCTGATCACTTTGATTATTCATGCCATTTGACGAATTCGGTCAATTCCAACGTCATATTCACTTTGAACATGATGAGCAATCTGAATTATTGGACATTCAGGCTATTTTCATTTGTCTGGCTGGTTTTATCACTCTGATCACTTTGATTATTCATGCCATTTGACGAATTCGGTCAATTCCAACGTCATATTCACTTTGAACATGCTGAAGAATCTGAATTATTGGACATTCAGGCTATTTTCATTTGTCTGGCTGGTTTTATCACTCTGATCACTTTGATTATTCTTGTCATTTGACGAATTCGGTCAATTCCAACGTCATATTCACTTTGAACATGCTGAACAATCTGAATTATTGGCATTGAGGCTATTTTCATTTGTCTGGCTGGTTTTATCACTATGATCACTTTGATTATTCTTGCCAATTGACGAATTCGGTCAATTCCAACGTCATATTCACTTTGAACATGCTGAACAATCTGAATTATTGGACATTCAGACTATTTTGATTTGTCTGGTTGGTTTTATCACTTTGATTACGCATGCCATTTGACGAATTCGGTCAATTCCAACGTCATATTCACTTTGAACATGCTGAACAATCTGAATTATTGGACATTCAGGCTATTTTCATTTGTCTGGCTGGTTTTATCACTCTGATCACTTTGATTATTCTTGCCATTTGACGAATTCGGTCAATTCCAACGTTGTATTGACTTTTAACATGCTGAACAATCTGAATTATTGGACATTCAGACTATATTGATTTGTCTGGTTGGTTTTATCACTCTGATCACTTTGATTACGCATGCCATTTGACGAATTCGGTAAATTCTAACGTCATATTCACTTTGAACATGCTGAACACTCTGAATTATTGGACATTCAGGCTATTTTCATTTGTCTGGCTGGTTTTATCACTCTGATCACTTTGATTATTCTTGCCATTTGACGAATTCGGTCAATTCCAACGTCATATTCACTTTGAACATGCTGAACAATCTGAATTATTGGACATTCAGACTATATTGATTTGTCTGGTTGGTTTTATCACTCTGATCACTTTGATTACGCATGCCATTTGACGAATTCGGTCAATTCTAACGTCATATTCACTTTGAACATGCTGAACACTCTGAATTATTGGACATTCAGGCTATTTTCATTTGTCTGGCTGGTTTTATCACTCTGATCACTTTGATTATTCTTGTCATTTGACGAATTCGGTCAATTCCAACGTCATATTCATTTTGAACATGCTGAACAATCTGAATTATTGGTCAATTCCAACGTTGTATTGACTTTTAACATGCTGAACAATCTGAATTATTGGACATTCATGCTATTTTCATTTGTCTGGCTGGTTTTATCACTCTGATCACTTTGATTATTCTTGTCATTTGACGAATTCGGTCAATTCCAACGTCATATTCACTTTGAACATGCTGAAGAATCTGAATTATTGGACATTCAGGCTATTTTCATTTGTCTGGCTGGTTTTATCACTCTGATCACTTTGATTATTCTTGTCATTTGACGAATTCGGTCAATTCCAACGTCATATTCACTTTGAACATGCTGAACAATCTGAATAATTGGACATTGAGGCTATTTTCATTTGTCTGGCTGGTTTTATCACTATGATCACTTTGATTATTCTTGCCAATTGACGAATTCGGTCAATTCCAACGTCATATTCACTTTGAACATGCTGAACAATCTGAATTATTGGACATTCAGACTATTTTGATTTGTCTGGTTGGTTTTACCACTTTGATTACGCATGCCATTTGACGAATTCGGTCAATTCCAACGTCATATTCACTTTGAACATGCTGAACAATCTAAATTATTGGACATTCAGGCTATTTTCATATGTCTGGCTGGCTTTATCACTCTGGTCACTTTGATTATTCATGTCATTTGACGAATTCGGTCAATTCCAACGTCATATTCACTTTGAACATGCTGAACAATCTGAATTATTGGACATTCAGACTATTTTGATTTGTCTGGTTGGTTTTATCACTTTGTTTACGCATGCCATTTGACGAATTCGGTCAATTCCAACGTCATATTCACTTTGAACATGCTGAACAATCTAAATTATTGGACATTCAGGCAATTTTCATATGTCTGGCTGGTTTTATCACTCTGATCACTTTGATTATTCTTGCCAGTTGACAAATTCGGTCAATTCCAACGTCATATTCACTTTGAACATGCTGAACAATCTGAATTATTGGACATTCAGACTACTTTGATTTGTCTGGTTGGTTTTATCACTCTGATCACTTTGATTACGCATGCCATTTGACGAATTCGGTCAATTCTAACGTCATATTCACTTTGAACATGCTGAACAATCTGAATTATTGGACATTCAGGCTATTTTCATTTGTCTGGCTGGTTTTATCACTTTGTTTACGCATGCCATTTGACGAATTCGGTCAATTCCAACGTCATAGTCACTTTGAACATGCTGAACAATCTAAATTATTGGACATTCAGGCTATTTTCATATGTCTGGCTGGTTTTATCACTCTGATCACTTTGATTATTCTTGCCATTTGACGAATTCGGTCAATTCCAACGTTGCATTGACTTTTAACATGCTGAACAATCTGAATTATTGGACATTCAGGCTATTTTCGCTTGTCTGGCTGGTTTTATCACTCTGATCACTTTGATTATTCATGCCATTTGACGAATTCGGTCAATTCCAACGTCATATTCACTTTGAACATGCTGAACAATCTGAATTATTGGACATTCAGACTATTTTGATTTGTCTGGTTGGTTTTATCACTCTGATCACTTTGATTATGCATGCCATTCGACGAATTCGGTCAATTCTAACGTCATATTCACTTTGAACATGCTGAACAATCTGAATTATTGGACATTCAGGCTATTTTCGTTTGTCTGGCTGGTTTTATCACTCTGATCACTTTGATTATTTTTGCCAATTGACGAATTCGGTCAATTCCAACGTCATATTCACTTTGAACATGCTGAACAATCTGAATTATTGGACATTCAGATTATTTTGATTTGTCTCGTTGGTTTTATCACTCTGATCACTTTGATTACGCATGCCATTTGACGAATTCGGTCAATTCTAACGACATATTCACTTTGAACATGCTGAACAATCTGAATTATTGGACATTCAGGCTATTTTCATTTGTCCGGCTGGTTTTATCACTCTGATCACTTTGATTATTCATGCCATTTGACGAATTCGGTCAATTCCAACGTCATATTCACTTTGAACATGCTGAACAATCTGAATTATTGGACATTCAGGCAATTTTCATTTGTCTGGCTGGTTTTATCTCTCTGATCACTTTGATTATTCTTGTCATTTGACGAATTCGATCAATTCCAACGCCATATTCACTTTGAACATGCTGAACAATCTGAATTATTGGACATTCAGGCTATTTTCATTTGTCTGGCTGGTTTTATCACTCTGATCACTTTGATTATTCTTGGCATTTGACGAATTCGGTCAATTCCAACGTTGTATTGACTTTTAACATGCTGAACAATCTGAATTATTGGACATTCAGGCTATTTTCATTTGTCTGGCTGGTTTTATCAGAGTGATCACTTTGATTATTCATGCCATTTGACGAATTCGGTCAATTCCAACGTCATATTCACTTTGAACATGCTGAACAATCTGAATTATTGGACATTCAGACTATTTTGATTTGTCTGGTTGGTTTTATCACTTTGATTACGCATGCCATTTGACGAATTCGGTCAATTCCAACGTCATATTCACTTTGAACATGCTGAACAATCTGAATTATTGGACATTCAGGCTATTTTCATATGTCTGGCTGGTTTTATCACTCTGATCACTTTGATTATTCATGCCATTTGACGAATTCGGTCAATTCCAACGTCATATTCACTTTGAACATGATGAGCAATCTGAATTATTGGACATTCAGGCTATTTTCATTTGTCTGGCTGGTTTTATCACTCTGATCACTTTGATTATTCATGCCATTTGACGAATTCGGTCAATTCCAACGTCATATTCACTTTGAACATGCTGAAGAATCTGAATTATTGGACATTCAGGCTATTTTCATTTGTCTGGCTGGTTTTATCACTCTGATCACTTTGATTATTCTTGTCATTTGACGAATTCGGTCAATTCCAACGTCATATTCACTTTGAACATGCTGAACAATCTGAATTATTGGCATTGAGGCTATTTTCATTTGTCTGGCTGGTTTTATCACTATGATCACTTTGATTATTCTTGCCAATTGACGAATTCGGTCAATTCCAACGTCATATTCACTTTGAACATGCTGAACAATCTGAATTATTGGACATTCAGACTATTTTGATTTGTCTGGTTGGTTTTATCACTTTGATTACGCATGCCATTTGACGAATTCGGTCAATTCCAACGTCATATTCACTTTGAACATGCTGAACAATCTGAATTATTGGACATTCAGGCTATTTTCATTTGTCTGGCTGGTTTTATCACTCTGATCACTTTGATTATTCTTGCCATTTGACGAATTCGGTCAATTCCAACGTTGTATTGACTTTTAACATGCTGAACAATCTGAATTATTGGACATTCAGACTATATTGATTTGTCTGGTTGGTTTTATCACTCTGATCACTTTGATTACGCATGCCATTTGACGAATTCGGTAAATTCTAACGTCATATTCACTTTGAACATGCTGAACACTCTGAATTATTGGACATTCAGGCTATTTTCATTTGTCTGGCTGGTTTTATCACTCTGATCACTTTGATTATTCTTGCCATTTGACGAATTCGGTCAATTCCAACGTCATATTCACTTTGAACATGCTGAACAATCTGAATTATTGGACATTCAGACTATATTGATTTGTCTGGTTGGTTTTATCACTCTGATCACTTTGATTACGCATGCCATTTGACGAATTCGGTCAATTCTAACGTCATATTCACTTTGAACATGCTGAACACTCTGAATTATTGGACATTCAGGCTATTTTCATTTGTCTGGCTGGTTTTATCACTCTGATCACTTTGATTATTCTTGTCATTTGACGAATTCGGTCAATTCCAACGTCATATTCATTTTGAACATGCTGAACAATCTGAATTATTGGTCAATTCCAACGTTGTATTGACTTTTAACATGCTGAACAATCTGAATTATTGGACATTCATGCTATTTTCATTTGTCTGGCTGGTTTTATCACTCTGATCACTTTGATTATTCTTGTCATTTGACGAATTCGGTCAATTCCAACGTCATATTCACTTTGAACATGCTGAACAATCTGAATTATTGGACATTCAGACTATTTTGATTTGTCTGGTTGGTTTTATCACTTTGATTATGCATGCCATTTGACGAATTCGGTCAATTCTAACGTCATATTCACTTTGAACATGCTGAACAATCTGAATTATTAGACATTCAGGCTATTTTCATTTCTCTGGCTGGTTTTATCACTCTGTTCACTTTGATTATTCATGCCATTTGACGAATTCGGTCAATTCCAACGTCATATTCACTTTGAACATGCTGAACAATCTGAATTATTGGACATTCAGGCTATTTTCATTTGTCTGGCTGGTTTTATCACTCTGATCCCTTTGATTATTCTTGTCATTTGACGAATTCGGTCAATTCCAACGTCATATTCACTTTGAACATGCTGAACAATTATTCTTGTCATTTGACGAATTCGGTCAATTCCAACGTCATATTCACTTTGAACATGCTGAACAATCTGAATTATTGGACATTGAGGCTATTTTCATTTGTCTGGCTGGTTTTATCACTCTGATCACTTTAATTTTTCTTGCCAATTGACGAATTCAGTCAATTCCAACGTCATATTCACTTTGAACATGCTGAACAATCTGAATTATTGGACATTCAGACTATTTTGATTTGTCTGGTTGGTTTTATCACTTTGATTACGCATGCCATTTGACGAATTCGGTCAATTCCAACGTCATATTCACTTTGAACATGCTGAACAATCTGAATTATTGGACATTCAGGCTATTTTTATATGTCTGGCTGGTTTTATCACTCTGATCACTTTGATTATTCATGCCATTTGACGAATTCGGTCAATTCCAACGTCATATTCACTTTGAACATGCTGAACAATCTGAATTATTGGACATTCAGGCTATTTTCATTTGTCTGGCTGGTTTTATCACTCTGATCACTTTGATTATTCATGCCATTTGACGAATTCGGTCAATTCCAACGTCATATTCACTTTGAACATGCTGAACAATCTGAATTATTGGACATTCAGGCTATTTTCATTTGTCTGGCTGGTTTTATCACTCTGATCACTTTGATTATTCATGCCATTTGACGAATTCGGTCAATTCCAACGTCATATTCACTTTGAACATGCTGTACAATCTGAATTATTGGACATTGAGGCTATTTTCATTTGTCTGACTGGTTTTATCACTCTGATCACTTTGATTATTCTTGCCAATTGACGAATTCGGTCAATTCCAACGTCATATTCACTTTGAACATGCTGAACAATCTGAATTATTGGACATTCAGGCTATTTTCATTTGTCTGGCTGATTTTATCACTCTGATCACTTTAATTATTCATGCCATTTGACGAATTCGGTCAATTCCAACGTCATATTCACTTTGACCATGCTGAACAATCTGAATTATTGGACATTCAGGCTATTTTCATTTGTCTGGCTGATTTTATCACTCTGATCACTTTAATTATTCATGCCATTTGACGAATTCGGTCAATTCCAACGTCATATTCACTTTGACCATGCTGAACAATCTGAATTATTGGACATTCAGGCTATTTTCATTTGTCTGGCGTTTTATCACTCTGATCACTTTGATTATTCTTGTCATTTGACGAATTCGGTCAATTCCAACGTCATATTCACTTTGAACATGCTGAAAAATCTTAATTATTGGACATTCAGGTTTTTATCATTTGTCTGGCTGGTTTTATCACTCTGATCACTTTGATTATTCTTGCCAATTGACGAATTCGGTCAATTCCAACGGCATATTCACTTTGAACAATCTGAATTATTGGACATTCAGACTATTTTGATTTGTCTGGTTGGTTTTATCACTCTGATCACTTTGATTACGCACGCCATTTGACGAATTCGGTCAATTCCAACGTTGTATTGACTTTTAACATGCTGAACAATCTGAATTATTGGACATTCATGCTATTTTCATTTGTCTGGCTGGTTTTATCACTCTGATCACTTTGATTATTCTTGTCATTTGACGAATTCGGTCAATTCCAACGTCATATTCACTTTGAACATGCTGAACAATCTGAATTATTGGACATTCAGACTATTTTGATTTGTCTGGTTGGTTTTATCACTTTGATTATGCATGCCATTTGACGAATTCGGTCAATTCTAACGTCATATTCACTTTGAACATGCTGAACAATCTGAATTATTAGACATTCAGACTATTTTGATTTGTCTGTTTGGTTTTATCACTTTGATTACGCATGCCATTTGACGAATTCGGTCAATTCCAACGTCATATTCACTTTGAACATGCTGAACAATCTGAATTATTGGACATTCAGGCTATTTTCATTTGTCTGGCTGGTTTTATCACTCTGATCACTTTGATTATTCTTGCCATTTGACGAATTCGGTCAATTCCAACGTTGTATTGACTTTTAACATGCTGAACAATCTGAATTATTGGACATTCAGACTATATTGATTTGTCTGGTTGGTTTTATCACTCTGATCACTTTGATTACGCATGCCATTTGACGAATTCGGTCAATTCTAACGTCATATTCACTTTGAACATGCTGAACACTCTGAATTATTGGACATTCAGGCTATTTTCATTTGTCTGGCTGGTTTTATCACTCTGATCACTTTGATTATTCTTGCCATTTGACGAATTCGGTCAATTCCAACGTCATATTCACTTTGAACATGCTGAACAATCTGAATTATTGGACATTCAGACTATATTGATTTGTCTGGTTGGTTTTATCACTCTGATCACTTTGATTACGCATGCCATTTGACGAATTCGGTCAATTCTAACGTCATATTCACTTTGAACATGCTGAACACTCTGAATTATTGGACATTCAGGCTATTTTCATTTGTCTGGCTGGTTTTATCACTCTGATCACTTTGATTATTCTTGTCATTTGACGAATTCGGTCAATTCCAACGTCATATTCATTTTGAACATGCTGAACAATCTGAATTATTGGTCAATTCCAACGTTGTATTGACTTTTAACATGCTGAACAATCTGAATTATTGGACATTCATGCTATTTTCATTTGTCTGGCTGGTTTTATCACTCTGATCACTTTGATTATTCTTGTCATTTGACGAATTCGGTCAATTCCAACGTCATATTCACTTTGAACATGCTGAACAATCTGAATTATTGGACATTCAGACTATTTTGATTTGTCTGGTTGGTTTTATCACTTTGATTATGCATGCCATTTGACGAATTCGGTCAATTCTAACGTCATATTCACTTTGAACATGCTGAACAATCTGAATTATTAGACATTCAGGCTATTTTCATTTCTCTGGCTGGTTTTATCACTCTGTTCACTTTGATTATTCATGCCATTTGACGAATTCGGTCAATTCCAACGTCATATTCACTTTGAACATGCTGAACAATCTGAATTATTGGACATTCAGGCTATTTTCATTTGTCTGGCTGGTTTTATCACTCTGATCACTTTGATTATTCTTGTCATTTGACGAATTCGGTCAATTCCAACGTCATATTCACTTTGAACATGCTGAACAATTATTCTTGTCATTTGACGAATTCGGTCAATTCCAACGTCATATTCACTTTGAACATGCTGAACAATCTGAATTATTGGACATTGAGGCTATTTTCATTTGTCTGGCTGGTTTTATCACTCTGATCACTTTGATTATTCTTGCCAATTGACGAATTCAGTCAATTCCAACGTCATATTCACTTTGAACATGCTGAACAATCTGAATTATTGGACATTCAGACTATTTTGATTTGTCTGGTTGGTTTTATCACTTTGATTACGCATGCCATTTGACGAATTCGGTCAATTCCAACGTCATATTCACTTTGAACATGCTGAACAATCTGAATTATTGGACATTCAGGCTATTTTTATATGTCTGGCTGGTTTTATCACTCTGATCACTTTGATTATTCATGCCATTTGACGAATTCGGTCAATTCCAACGTCATATTCACTTTGAACATGCTGAACAATCTGAATTATTGGACATTCAGGCTATTTTCATTTGTCTGGCTGGTTTTATCACTCTGATCACTTTGATTATTCATGCCATTTGACGAATTCGGTCAATTCCAACGTCATATTCACTTTGAACATGCTGAACAATCTGAATTATTGGACATTCAGGCTATTTTCATTTGTCTGGCTGGTTTTATCACTCTGATCACTTTGATTATTCATGCCATTTGACGAATTCGGTCAATTCCAACGTCATATTCACTTTGAACATGCTGTACAATCTGAATTATTGGACATTGAGGCTATTTTCATTTGTCTGACTGGTTTTATCACTCTCATCACTTTGATTATTCTTGCCAATTGACGAATTCGGTCAATTCCAACGTCATATTCACTTTGAACATGCTGAACAATCTGAATTATTGGACATTCAGGCTATTTTCATTTGTCTGGCTGATTTTATCACTCTGATCACTTTAATTATTCATGCCATTTGACGAATTCGGTCAATTCCAACGTCATATTCACTTTGACCATGCTGAACAATCTGAATTATTGGACATTCAGGCTATTTTCATTTGTCTGGCTGATTTTATCACTCTGATCACTTTAATTATTCATGCCATTTGACGAATTCGGTCAATTCCAACGTCATATTCACTTTGACCATGCTGAACAATCTGAATTATTGGACATTCAGGCTATTTTCATTTGTCTGGCGTTTTATCACTCTGATCACTTTGATTATTCTTGTCATTTGACGAATTCGGTCAATTCCAACGTCATATTCACTTTGAACATGCTGAAAAATCTTAATTATTGGACATTCAGGTTTTTTTCATTTGTCTGGCTGGTTTTATCACTCTGATCACTTTGATTATTCTTGCCAATTGACGAATTCGGTCAATTCCAACGGCATATTCACTTTGAACAATCTGAATTATTGGACATTCAGACTATTTTGATTTGTCTGGTTGGTTTTATCACTCTGATCACTTTGATTACGCACGCCATTTGACGAATTCGGTCTATTCCAACGTTGTATTGACTTTTAACATGCTGAACAATCTGAATTATTGGACATTCATGCTATTTTCATTTGTCTGGCTGGTTTTATCACTCTGATCACTTTGATTATTCTTGTCATTTGACGAATTCGGTCAATTCCAACGTCATATTCACTTTGAACATGCTGAACAATCTGAATTATTGGACATTCAGACTATTTTGATTTGTCTGGTTGGTTTTATCACTTTGATTATGCATGCCATTTGACGAATTCGGTCAATTCTAACGTCATATTCACTTTGAACATGCTGAACAATCTGAATTATTAGACATTCAGGCTATTTTCATTCTCTGGCTGGTTTTATCACTCTGTTCACTTTGATTATTCATGCCATTTGACGAATTCGGTCAATTCCAACGTCATATTCACTTTGAACATGCTGAACAATCTGAATTATTGGACATTCAGGCTATTTTCATTTGTCTGGCTGGTTTTATCACTCTGATCACTTTGATTATTCTTGTCATTTGACGAATTCGGTCAATTCCAACGTCATATTCACTTTGAACATGCTGAACAATTATTCTTGTCATTTGACGAATTCGGTCAATTCCAACGTCATATTCACTTTGAACATGCTGAACAATCTGAATTATTGGACATTGAGGCTATTTTCATTTGTCTGGCTGGTTTTATCACTCTGATCACTTTGATTATTCTTGCCAATTGACGAATTCAGTCAATTCCAACGTCATATTCACTTTGAACATGCTGAACAATCTGAATTATTGGACATTCAGACTATTTTGATTTGTCTGGTTGGTTTTATCACTTTGATTACGCATGCCATTTGACGAATTCGGTCAATTCCAACGTCATATTCACTTTGAACATGCTGAACAATCTGAATTATTGGACATTCAGGCTATTTTTATATGTCTGGCTGGTTTTATCACTCTGATCACTTTGATTATTCATGCCATTTGACGAATTCGGTCAATTCCAACGTCATATTCACTTTGAACATGCTGAACAATCTGAATTATTGGACATTCAGGCTATTTTCATTTGTCTGGCTGGTTTTATCACTCTGATCACTTTGATTATTCATGCCATTTGACGAATTCGGTCAATTCCAACGTCATATTCACTTTGAACATGCTGAACAATCTGAATTATTGGACATTCAGGCTATTTTCATTTGTCTGGCTGGTTTTATCACTCTGATCACTTTGATTATTCATGCCATTTGACGAATTCGGTCAATTCCAACGTCATATTCACTTTGAACATGCTGTACAATCTGAATTATTGGACATTGAGGCTATTTTCATTTGTCTGGCTGGTTTTATCACTCTGATCACTTTGATTATTCTTGCCAATTGACGAATTCGGTCAATTCCAACGTCATATTCACTTTGAACATGCTGAACAATCTGAATTATTGGACATTCAGGCTATTTTCATTTGTCTGGCTGATTTTATCACTCTGATCACTTTAATTATTCATGCCATTTGACGAATTCGGTCAATTCCAACGTCATATTCACTTTGACCATGCTGAACAATCTGAATTATTGGACATTCAGGCTATTTTCATTTGTCTGGCTGATTTTATCACTCTGATCACTTTAATTATTCATGCCATTTGACGAATTCGGTCAATTCCAACGTCATATTCACTTTGACCATGCTGAACAATCTGAATTATTGGACATTCAGGCTATTTTCATTTGTCTGGCTGGTTTTATCACTCTGATCACTTTGATTATTCTTGCCATTTGACGAATTCGGTCAATTCCAACGTTGTATTGACTTTTAACATGCTGAACAATCTGAATTATTGGACATTCAGACTATATTGATTTGTCTGGTTGGTTTTATCACTCTGATCACTTTGATTATTCTTGCCAATTGACGAATTCAGTCAATTCCAACGTCATATTCACTTTGAACATGCTGAACAATTATTCTTGTCATTTGACGAATTCGGTCAATTCCAACGTCATATTCACTTTGAACATGCTGAACAATCTGAATTATTGGACATTGAGGCTATTGTCATTTGTCTGGCTGGTTTTATCACTCTGATCACTTTGATTATTCTTGCCAATTGACGAATTCAGTCAATTCCAACGTCATATTCACTTTGAACATGCTGAACAATCTGAATTATTGGACATTCAGACTATTTTGATTTGTCTGGTTGGTTTTATCACTTTGATTACGCATGCCATTTGACGAATTCGGTCAATTCCAACGTCATATTCACTTTGAACATGCTGAACAGTCTGAATTATTGGGCATTCAGGCTATTTTCATTTGTCTGGCTGGTTTTATCACTCTGATCACTTTGATTATTCTTGTCATTTGACGAATTCGGTCAATTCCAACGTCATATTCACTTTGAACATGCTGAACAATCTGAATTATTGGACATTGAGGCTATTTTCATTTGTCTGGCTGGTTTTATCACTCTGATCACTTTGATTATTCTTGCCAATTGACGAATTCAGTCAATTCCAACGTCATATTCACTTTGAACATGCTGAACAATCTGAATTATTGGACATTCAGACTATTTTGATTTGTCTGGTTGGTTTTATCACTTTGATTACGCATGCCATTTGACGAATTCGGTCAATTCCAACGTCATATTCACTTTGAACATGCTGAACAATCTGAATTATTGGACATTCAGGCTATTTTTATATGTCTGGCTGGTTTTATCACTCTGATCACTTTGATTATTCATGCCATTTGACGAATTCGGTCAATTCCAACGTCATATTCACTTTGAACATGCTGAACAATCTGAATTATTGGACATTCAGGCTATTTTCATTTGTCTGGCTGGTTTTATCACTCTGATCACTTTGATTATTCATGCCATTTGACGAATTCGGTCAATTCCAACGTCATATTCACTTTGAACATGCTGAACAATCTGAATTATTGGACATTCAGGCTATTTTCATTTGTCTGGCTGGTTTTATCACTCTGATCACTTTGATTATTCATGCCATTTGACGAATTCGGTCAATTCCAACGTCATATTCACTTTGAACATGCTGTATAATCTGAATTATTGGACATTGAGGCTATTTTCATTTGTCTGGCTGGTTTTATCACTCTGATCACTTTGATTATTCTTGCCAATTGACGAATTCGGTCAATTCCAACGTCATATTCACTTTGAACATGCTGAACAATCTGAATTATTGGACATTCAGGCTATTTTCATTTGTCTGGCTGATTTTATCACTCTGATCACTTTAATTATTCATGCCATTTGACGAATTCGGTCAATTCCAACGTCATATTCACTTTGACCATGCTGAACAATCTGAATTATTGGACATTCAGGCTATTTTCATTTGTGTGGCTGGTTTTATCACTCTGATCACATTGTTTATTCTTGTCATTTGACGAATTCGGTCAATTCCAAAGTCATATTCACTTTGAACATGCTGAACAATCTGAATTATTCCACATTCAGACTATTTCGATTTGTCTGGCTGGTTTTATCACTCTGATCACTTTGATTATGCATGCCATTTGACGAATTCGGTCAATTCCAACGTCATATTCACTTTGAACATGCTGAACAATCTGAATTATTGGACATTCAGGCTATTTTCATTTGTCTGGCTGGTTTTATCAGTCTGATCACATTGATTATTCTTGTCATTTGACGAATTCGGTCAATTCCAACGTCATATTCACTTTGAACATGCTGAACAATCTGAATTATTGGACATTCAGGCTATTTTCATTTGTCTGGCTGGTTTTATCACTCTGATCACTTTGATTATGCATGCCATTTGACGAATTCGGTCAATTCCAACGTCATATTCACTTTGAACATGCTGAACAGTCTGAATTATTGGGCATTCAGGCTATTTTCATTTGTCTGGCTGGTTTTATCACTCTGATCACTTTGATTACGCATGCGATTTGACGAATTCGGTCAATTCCAAAGTCATATTCACTTTGAACATGCTGAACAATTATTCTTGTCATTTGACGAATTCGGTCAATTCCAACGTCATATTCACTTTGAACATGCTGAACAATCTGAATTATTGGACATTCAGACTATTTTGATTTGTCTGGTTGGTTTTATCACTTTGATTACGCATGCCATTTGACGAATTCGGTCAATTCCAACGTCATATTCACTTTGAACATGCTGAACAATCTGAATTATTGGACATTCAGGCTACTTTGATTTGTCTGGTTGGTTTTATCACTTTGATTATTCTTGTCATTTGACGAATTCGGTCAATTCCAACGTCATATTCACTTTGAACATGCTGAACAATTATTCTTGTCATTTGACGAATTCGGTCAATTCCAACGTCATATTCACTTTGAACATGCTGAACAATCTGAATTATTGGACATTGAGGCTATTTTCATTTGTCTGGCTGGTTTTATCACTCTGATCACTTTGATTATTCTTGCCAATTGACGAATTCAGTCAATTCCAACGTCATATTCACTTTGAACATGCTGAACAATCTGAATTATTGGACATTCAGACTATTTTGATTTGTCTGGTTGGTTTTATCACTTTGATTACGCATGCCATTTGACGAATTCGGTCAATTCCAACGTCATATTCACTTTGAACATGCTGAACAATCTGAATTATTGGACATTCAGGCTATTTTTATATGTCTGGCTGGTTTTATCACTCTGATCACTTTGATTATTCATGCCATTTGACGAATTCGGTCAATTCCAACGTCATATTCACTTTGAACATGCTGAACAGTCTGAATTATTGGGCATTCAGGCTATTTTCATTTGTCTGGCTGGTTTTATCACTCTGATCACTTTGATTATTCTTGTCATTTGACGAATTCGGTCAATTCCAAAGTCATATTCACTTTGAACATGCTGAACAATTATTCTTGTCATTTGACGAATTCGGTCAATTCCAACGTCATATTCACTTTGAACATGCTGAACAATCTGAATTATTGGACATTCAGGCTATTTTCATTTGTCTGGCTGGTTTTATCACTCTGATCACTTTGATTATGCATGCCATTTGACGAATTCGGTCAATTCCAACGTCATATTCACTTTGAACATGCTGAACAGTCTGAATTATTGGGCATTCAGGCTATTTTCATTTGTCTGGCTGGTTTTATCACTCTGATCACTTTGATTATTCTTGTCATTTGACGAATTCGGTCAATTCCAAAGTCATATTCACTTTGAACATGCTGAACAATTATTCTTGTCATTTGACGAATTCGGTCAATTCCAACGTCATATTCACTTTGAACATGCTGAACAATCTGAATTATTGGACATTCAGACTATTTTGATTTGTCTGGTTGGTTTTATCACTTTGATTACGCATGCCATTTGACGAATTCGGTCAATTCCAACGTCATATTCACTTTGAACATGCTGAACAATCTGAATTATTGGTCATTCAGGCTACTTTGATTTGTCTGGTTGGTTTTATCACTTTGATTATTCTTGTCATTTGACGAATTCGGTCAATTCCAACGTCATATTCACTTTGAACATGCTGAACAATTATTCTTGTCATTTGACGAATTCGGTCAATTCCAACGTCATATTCACTTTGAACATGCTGAACAATCTGAATTATTGGACATGGAGGCTATTTTCATTTGTCTGGCTGGTTTTATCACTCTGATCACTTTGATTATTCTTGCCAATTGACGAATTCAGTCAATTCCAACGTCATATTCACTTTGAACATGCTGAACAATCTGAATTATTGGACATTCAGACTATTTTGATTTGTCTGGTTGGTTTTATCACTTTGATTACGCATGCCATTTGACGAATTCGGTCAATTCCAACGTCATATTCACTTTGAACATGCTGAACAATCTGAATTATTGGACATTCAGGCTATTTTTATATGTCTGGCTGGTTTTATCACTCTGATCACTTTGATTATTCATGCCATTTGACGAATTCGGTCAATTCCAACGTCATATTCACTTTGAACATGCTGAACAATCTGAATTATTGGACATTCAGGCTATTTTCATTTGTCTGGCTGGTTTTATCACTCTGATCACTTTGATTATTCATGCCATTTGACGAATTCGGTCAATTCCAACGTCATATTCACTTTGAACATGCTGAACAATCTGAATTATTGGACATTCAGGCTATTTTCATTTGTCTGGCTGGTTTTATCACTCTGATCACTTTGATTATTCATGCCATTTGACGAATTCGGTCAATTCCAACGTCATATTCATTTTGAACATGCTGTACAATCTGAATTATTGGACATTGAGGCTATTTTCATTTGTCTGACTGGTTTTATCACTCTGATCACTTTGATTATTCTTGCCAATTGACGAATTCGGTCAATTCCAACGTCATATTCACTTTGAACATGCTGAACAATCTGAATTATTGGACATTCAGGCTATTTTCATTTGTCTGGCTGATTTTATCACTCTGATCACTTTAATTATTCATGCCATTTGACGAATTCGGTCAATTCCAACGTCATATTCACTTTGACCATGCTGAACAATCTGAATTATTGGACATTCAGGCTATTTTCATTTGTCTGGCTGATTTTATCACTCTGATCACTTTAATTATTCATGCCATTTGACGAATTCGGTCAATTCCAACGTCATATTCACTTTGACCATGCTGAACAATCTGAATTATTGGACATTCAGGCTATTTTCATTTGTCTGGCGTTTTATCACTCTGATCACTTTGATTATTCTTGTCATTTGACGAATTCGGTCAATTCCAACGTCATATTCACTTTGAACATGCTGAAAAATCTTAATTATTGGACATTCAGGTTTTTTTCATTTGTCTGGCTGGTTTTATCACTCTGATCACTTTGATTATTCTTGCCAATTGACGAATTCGGTCAATTCCAACGGCATATTCACTTTGAACAATCTGAATTATTGGACATTCAGACTATTTTGATTTGTCTGGTTGGTTTTATCACTCTGATCACTTTGATTACGCACGCCATTTGACGAATTCGGTCAATTCCAACGTTGTATTGACTTTTAACATGCTGAACAATCTGAATTATTGGACATTCATGCTATTTTCATTTGTCTGGCTGGTTTTATCACTCTGATCACTTTGATTATTCTTGTCATTTGACGAATTCGGTCAATTCCAACGTCATATTCACTTTGAACATGCTGAACAATCTGAATTATTGGACATTCAGACTATTTTGATTTGTCTGGTTGGTTTTATCACTTTGATTATGCATGCCATTTGACGAATTCGGTCAATTCTAACGTCATATTCACTTTGAACATGCTGAACAATCTGAATTATTAGACATTCAGGCTATTTTCATTTCTCTGGCTGGTTTTATCACTCTGTTCACTTTGATTATTCATGCCATTTGACGAATTCGGTCAATTCCAACGTCATATTCACTTTGAACATGCTGAACAATCTGAATTATTGGACATTCAGGCTATTTTCATTTGTCTGGCTGGTTTTATCACTCTGATCACTTTGATTATTCTTGTCATTTGACGAATTCGGTCAATTCCAACGTCATATTCACTTTGAACATGCTGAACAATTATTCTTGTCATTTGACGAATTCGGTCAATTCCAACGTCATATTCACTTTGAACATGCTGAACAATCTGAATTATTGGACATTGAGGCTATTTTCATTTGTCTGGCTGGTTTTATCACTCTGATCACTTTGATTATTCTTGCCAATTGACGAATTCAGTCAATTCCAACGTCATATTCACTTTGAACATGCTGAACAATCTGAATTATTGGACATTCAGACTATTTTGATTTGTCTGGTTGGTTTTATCACTTTGATTACGCATGCCATTTGACGAATTCGGTCAATTCCAACGTCATATTCACTTTGAACATGCTGAACAATCTGAATTATTGGACATTCAGGCTATTTTTATATGTCTGGCTGGTTTTATCACTCTGATCACTTTGATTATTCATGCCATTTGACGAATTCGGTCAATTCCAACGTCATATTCACTTTGAACATGCTGAACAATCTGAATTATTGGACATTCAGGCTATTTTCATTTGTCTGGCTGGTTTTATCACTCTGATCACTTTGATTATTCATGCCATTTGACGAATTCGGTCAATTCCAACGTCATATTCACTTTGAACATGCTGAACAATCTGAATTATTGGACATTCAGGCTATTTTCATTTGTCTGGCTGGTTTGATCACTCTGATCACTTTGATTATTCATGCCATTTGACGAATTCGGTCAATTCCAACGTCATATTCACTTTGAACATGCTGTACAATCTGAATTATTGGACATTGAGGCTATTTTCATTTGTCTGGCTGGTTTTATCACTCTGATCACTTTGATTATTCTTGCCAATTGACGAATTCGGTCAATTCCAACGTCATATTCACTTTGAACATGCTGAACAATCTGAATTATTGGACATTCAGGCTATTTTCATTTGTCTGGCTGATTTTATCACTCTGATCACTTTAATTATTCATGCCATTTGACGAATTCGGTCAATTCCAACGTCATATTCACTTTGACCATGCTGAACAATCTGAATTATTGGACATTCAGGCTATTTTCATTTGTCTGGCTGATTTTATCACTCTGATCACTTTAATTATTCATGCCATTTGACGAATTCGGTCAATTCCAACGTCATATTCACTTTGACCATGCTGAACAATCTGAATTATTGGACATTCAGGCTATTTTCATTTGTCTGGCTGGTTTTATCACTCTGATCACTTTGATTATTCTTGCCATTTGACGAATTCGGTCAATTCCAACGTTGTATTGACTTTTAACATGCTGAACAATCTGAATTATTGGACATTCAGACTATATTGATTTGTCTGGTTGGTTTTATCACTCTGATCACTTTGATTATTCTTGCCAATTGACGAATTCAGTCAATTCCAACGTCATATTCACTTTGAACATGCTGAACAATTATTCTTGTCATTTGACGAATTCGGTCAATTCCAACGTCATATTCACTTTGAACATGCTGAACAATCTGAATTATTGGACATTGAGGCTATTTTCATTTGTCTGGCTGGTTTTATCACTCTGATCACTTTGATTATTCTTGCCAATTGACGAATTCAGTCAATTCCAACGTCATATTCACTTTGAACATGCTGAACAATCTGAATTATTGGACATTCAGACTATTTTGATTTGTCTGGTTGGTTTTATCACTTTGATTACGCATGCCATTTGACGAATTCGGTCAATTCCAACGTCATATTCACTTTGAACATGCTGAACAGTCTGAATTATTGGGCATTCAGGCTATTTTCATTTGTCTGGCTGGTTTTATCACTCTGATCACTTTGATTATTCTTGTCATTTGACGAATTCGGTCAATTCCAACGTCATATTCACTTTGAACATGCTGAACAATCTGAATTATTGGACATTGAGGCTATTTTCATTTGTCTGGCTGGTTTTATCACTCTGATCACTTTGATTATTCTTGCCAATTGACGAATTCAGTCAATTCCAACGTCATATTCACTTTGAACATGCTGAACAATCTGAATTATTGGACATTCAGACTATTTTGATTTGTCTGGTTGGTTTTATCACTTTGATTACGCATGCCATTTGACGAATTCGGTCAATTCCAACGTCATATTCACTTTGAACATGCTGAACAATCTGAATTATTGGACATACAGGCTATTTTTATATGTCTGGCTGGTTTTATCACTCTGATCACTTTGATTATTCATGCCATTTGACGAATTCGGTCAATTCCAACGTCATATTCACTTTGAACATGCTGAACAATCTGAATTATTGGACATTCAGGCTATTTTCATTTGTCTGGCTGGTTTTATCACTCTGATCACTTTGATTATTCATGCCATTTGACGAATTCGGTCAATTCCAACGTCATATTCACTTTGAACATGCTGAACAATCTGAAATATTGGACATTCAGGCTATTTTCATTTGTCTGGCTGGTTTTATCACTCTGATCACTTTGATTATTCATGCCATTTGACGAATTCGGTCAATTCCAACGTCATATTCACTTTGAACATGCTGTATAATCTGAATTATTGGACATTGAGGCTATTTTCATTTGTCTGGCTGGTTTTATCACTCTGATCACTTTGATTATTCTTGCCAATTGACGAATTCGGTCAATTCCAACGTCATATTCACTTTGAACATGCTGAACAATCTGAATTATTGGACATTCAGGCTATTTTCATTTGTCTGGCTGATTTTATCACTCTGATCACTTTAATTATTCATGCCATTTGACGAATTCGGTCAATTCCAACGTCATATTCACTTTGACCATGCTGAACAATCTGAATTATTGGACATTCAGGCTATTTTCATTTGTGTGGCTGGTTTTATCACTCTGATCACATTGTTTATTCTTGTCATTTGACGAATTCGGTCAATTCCAAAGTCATATTCACTTTGAACATGCTGAACAATCTGAATTATTCCACATTCAGACTATTTCGATTTGTCTGGCTGGTTTTATCACTCTGATCACTTTGATTATGCATGCCATTTGACGAATTCGGTCAATTCCAACGTCATATTCACTTTGAACATGCTGAACAATCTGAATTATTGGACATTCAGGCTATTTTCATTTGTCTGGCTGGTTTTATCAGTCTGATCACATTGATTATTCTTGTCATTTGACGAATTCGGTCAATTCCAACGTCATATTCACTTTGAACATGCTGAACAATCTGAATTATTGGACATTCAGGCTATTTTCATTTGTCTGGCTGGTTTTATCACTCTGATCACTTTGATTATGCATGCCATTTGACGAATTCGGTCAATTCCAACGTCATATTCACTTTGAACATGCTGAACAGTCTGAATTATTGGGCATTCAGGCTATTTTCATTTGTCTGGCTGGTTTTATCACTCTGATCACTTTGATTATTCTTGTCATTTGACGAATTCGGTCAATTCCAAAGTCATATTCACTTTGAACATGCTGAACAATTATTCTTGTCATTTGACGAATTCGGTCAATTCCAACGTCATATTCACTTTGAACATGCTGAACAATCTGAATTATTGGACATTCAGACTATTTTGATTTGTCTGGTTGGTTTTATCACTTTGATTACGCATGCCATTTGACGAATTCGGTCAATTCCAACGTCATATTCACTTTGAACATGCTGAACAATCTGAATTATTGGACATTCAGGCTATTTTCATATGTCTGGCTGGTTTTATCACTCTGATCACTTTGATTATTCATGCCATTTGACGAATTCGGTCAATTCCAACGTCATATTCACTTTGAACATGCTGAACAATCTGAATTATTGGACATTCAGGCAATTTTCATTTGTCTGGCTGGTTTTATCACTCTGATCACTTTGATTATTCATGCCATTTGACGAATTCGGTCAATTCCAACGTCATATTCACTTTGAACATGCTGAACAATCTGAATTATTGGACATTCAGGCTATTTTCCTTTGTCTGGCTGGTTTTATCACTCTGATCACTTTGATTATTCATGCCATTTGACGAATTCTGTCAATTCCAACGTCATATTCACTTTGAACAATCTGAATTATTGGACATTCAGGCTATTTTCATTTGTGTGGCTGGTTTTATCACTCTGATCACTTTGATTATTCATGCCATTTGACGAATTCGGTCAATTCCAACGTCATATTCACTTTGAACATGCTGTATAATCTGAATTATTGGACATTGAGGCTATTTTCATTTGTCTGGCTGGTTTTATCACTCTGATCACTTTGATTATTCTTGCCAATTGACGAATTCGGTCAATTCCAACGTCATATTCACTTTGAACATGCTGAACAATCTGAATTATTGGTTTGATTATTCATGCCATTTGACGAATTCGGTCAATTCCAACGTCATATTCACTTTGAACATGCTGAACAATCTGAATTATTGGACATTCAGGCTATTTTCATTTGTCTGGCTGGTTTTATCACTCTGATCACTTTGATTATTCTTGTCATTTGACGAATTCGGTCAATTCCAACGTCATATTCACTTTGAACATGCTGAACAATTATTCTTGTCATTTGACGAATTCGGTCAATTCCAACGTCATATTCACTTTGAACATGCTGAACAATCTGAATTATTGGACATTGAGGCTATTTTCATTTGTCTGGCTGGTTTTATCACTCTGATCACTTTGATTATTCTTGCCAATTGACGAATTCAGTCAATTCCAACGTCATATTCACTTTGAACATGCTGAACAATCTGAATTATTGGACATTCAGACTATTTTGATTTGTCTGGTTGGTTTTATCACTTTGATTACGCATGCCATTTGACGAATTCGGTCAATTCCAACGTCATATTCACTTTGAACATGCTGAACAATCTGAATTATTGGACATTCAGGCTATTTTTATATGTCTGGCTGGTTTTATCACTCTGATCACTTTGATTATTCATGCCATTTGACGAATTCGGTCAATTCCAACGTCATATTCACTTTGAACATGCTGAACAATCTGAATTATTGGACATTCAGGCTATTTTCATTTGTCTGGCTGGTTTTATCACTCTGATCACTTTGATTATTCATGCCATTTGACGAATTCGGTCAATTCCAACGTCATATTCACTTTGAACATGCTGAACAATCTGAATTATTGGACATTCAGGCTATTTTCATTTGTCTGGCTGGTTTTATCACTCTGATCACTTTGATTATTCATGCCATTTGACGAATTCGGTCAATTCCAACGTCATATTCACTTTGAACATGCTGTACAATCTGAATTATTGGACATTGAGGATATTTTCATTTGTCTGGCTGGTTTTATCACTCTGATCACTTTGATTATTCTTGCCAATTGACGAATTCGGTCAATTCCAACGTCATATTCACTTTGAACATGCTGAACAATCTGAATTATTGGACATTCAGGCTATTTTCATTTGTCTGGCTGATTTTATCACTCTGATCACTTTAATTATTCATGCCATTTGACGAATTCGGTCAATTCCAACGTCATATTCACTTTGACCATGCTGAACAATCTGAATTATTGGACATTCAGGCTATTTTCATTTGTCTGGCTGATTTTATCACTCTGATCACTTTAATTATTCATGCCATTTGACGAATTCGGTCAATTCCAACGTCATATTCACTTTGACCATGCTGAACAATCTGAATTATTGGACATTCAGGCTATTTTCATTTGTCTGGCTGGTTTTATCACTCTGATCACTTTGATTATTCTTGCCATTTGACGAATTCGGTCAATTCCAACGTTGTATTGACTTTTAACATGCTGAACAATCTGAATTATTGGACATTCAGACTATATTGATTTGTCTGGTTGGTTTTATCACTCTGATCACTTTGATTATTCTTGCCAATTGACGAATTCAGTCAATTCCAACGTCATATTCACTTTGAACATGCTGAACAATTATTCTTGTCATTTGACGAATTCGGTCAATTCCAACGTCATATTCACTTTGAACATGCTGAACAATCTGAATTATTGGACATTGAGGCTATTTTCATTTGTCTGGCTGGTTTTATCACTCTGATCACTTTGATTATTCTTGCCAATTGACGAATTCAGTCAATTCCAACGTCATATTCACTTTGAACATGCTGAACAATCTGAATTATTGGACATTCAGACTATTTTGATTTGTCTGGTTGGTTTTATCACTTTGATTACGCATGCCATTTGACGAATTCGGTCAATTCCAACGTCATATTCACTTTGAACATGCTGAACAGTCTGAATTATTGGGCATTCAGGCTATTTTCATTTGTCTGGCTGGTTTTATCACTCTGATCACTTTGATTATTCTTGTCATTTGACGAATTCGGTCAATTCCAACGTCATATTCACTTTGAACATGCTGAACAATCTGAATTATTGGACATTGAGGCTATTTTCATTTGTCTGGCTGGTTTTATCACTCTGATCACTTTGATTATTCTTGCCAATTGACGAATTCAGTCAATTCCAACGTCATATTCACTTTGAACATGCTGAACAATCTGAATTATTGGACATTCAGACTATTTTGATTTGTCTGGTTGGTTTTATCACTTTGATTACGCATGCCATTTGACGAATTCGGTCAATTCCAACGTCATATTCACTTTGAACATGCTGAACAATCTGAATTATTGGACATTCAGGCTATTTTTATATGTCTGGCTGGTTTTATCACTCTGATCACTTTGATTATTCATGCCATTTGACGAATTCGGTCAATTCCAACGTCATATTCACTTTGAACATGCTGAACAATCTGAATTATTGGACATTCAGGCTATTTTCATTTGTCTGGCTGGTTTTATCACTCTGATCACTTTGATTATTCATGCCATTTGACGAATTCGGTCAATTCCAACGTCATATTCACTTTGAACATGCTGAACAATCTGAATTATTGGACATTCAGGCTATTTTCATTTGTCTGGCTGGTTTTATCACTCTGATCACTTTGATTATTCATGCCATTTGACGAATTCGGTCAATTCCAACGTCATATTCACTTTGAACATGCTGTATAATCTGAATTATTGGACATTGAGGCTATTTTCATTTGTCTGGCTGGTTTTATCACTCTGATCACTTTGATTATTCTTGCCAATTGACGAATTCGGTCAATTCCAACGTCATATTCACTTTGAACATGCTGAACAATCTGAATTATTGGACATTCAGGCTATTTTCATTTGTCTGGCTGATTTTATCACTCTGATCACTTTAATTATTCATGCCATTTGACGAATTCGGTCAATTCCAACGTCATATTCACTTTGACCATGCTGAACAATCTGAATTATTGGACATTCAGGCTATTTTCATTTGTGTGGCTGGTTTTATCACTCTGATCACATTGTTTATTCTTGTCATTTGACGAATTCGGTCAATTCCAAAGTCATATTCACTTTGAACATGCTGAACAATCTGAATTATTCCACATTCAGACTATTTCGATTTGTCTGGCTGGTTTTATCACTCTGATCACTTTGATTATGCATGCCATTTGACGAATTCGGTCAATTCCAACGTCATATTCACTTTGAACATGCTGAACAATCTGAATTATTGGACATTCAGGCTATTTTCATTTGTCTGGCTGGTTTTATCAGTCTGATCACATTGATTATTCTTGTCATTTGACGAATTCGGTCAATTCCAACGTCATATTCACTTTGAACATGCTGAACAATCTGAATTATTGGACATTCAGGCTATTTTCATTTGTCTGGCTGGTTTTATCACTCTGATCACTTTGATTATGCATGCCATTTGACGAATTCGGTCAATTCCAACGTCATATTCACTTTGAACATGCTGAACAGTCTGAATTATTGGGCATTCAGGCTATTTTCATTTGTCTGGCTGGTTTTATCACTCTGATCACTTTGATTATTCTTGTCATTTGACGAATTCGGTCAATTCCAAAGTCATATTCACTTTGAACATGCTGAACAATTATTCTTGTCATTTGACGAATTCGGTCAATTCCAACGTCATATTCACTTTGAACATGCTGAACAATCTGAATTATTGGACATTCAGACTATTTTGATTTGTCTGGTTGGTTTTATCACTTTGATTACGCATGCCATTTGACGAATTCGGTCAATTCCAACGTCATATTCACTTTGAACATGCTGAACAATCTGAATTATTGGACATTCAGGCTATTTTCATATGTCTGGCTGGTTTTATCACTCTGATCACTTTGATAATTCATGCCATTTGACGAATTCGGTCAATTCCAACGTCATATTCACTTTGAACATGCTGAACAATCTGAATTATTGGACATTCAGGCAATTTTCATTTGTCTGGCTGGTTTTATCACTCTGATCACTTTGATTATTCATGCCATTTGACGAATTCGGTCAATTCCAACGTCATATTCACTTTGAACATGCTGAACAATCTGAATTATTGGACATTCAGGCTATTTTCCTTTGTCTGGCTGGTTTTATCACTCTGATCACTTTGATTATTCATGCCATTTGACGAATTCTGTCAATTCCAACGTCATATTCACTTTGAACAATCTGAATTATTGGACATTCAGGCTATTTTCATTTGTGTGGCTGGTTTTATCACTCTGATCACTTTGATTATGCATGCCATTTGACGAATTCGGTCAATTCTAACGTCATATTCACTTTGAACATGCTGAACAATCTGAATTATTGGACATTCAGGCTATTTTCATTTGTCTGGCTGGTTTTATCACTCTGATCACTTTGATTATTCATGCCATTTGACGAATTCGGTCAATTCCAACGTCATATTCACTTTGAACATGCTGAACAATCTGAATTATTGCACATTCAGACTATTTTGATTTGTCTGGTTGGTTTTATCACTCTGATCACTTTGATTATGCATGCCATTTGAAGAATTCGGTCAATTCCAACGTTGTATTGACTTTTAACATGCTGAACAATCTGAATTATTGGGCATTCAGGCTATTTTGATTAGTCTGGCTGGTTTTATCACTCTGATCACTTTTATTATTCATGCCATTTGACGAATTCGGTCAATTCCAACGTCATATTCAATTTGAACATGCTGAACAATCTGAATTATTGCACATTCAGACTATTTTGATTTGTCTGGTTGGTTTTATCACTCTGATCACTTTGATTATGCATGCCATTTGACGAATTCGGTCAATTCCAACGTTGTATTGACTTTTAACATGCTGAACAATCTGAATTATTGGACATTCAGGCTATTTTCATTTGTCTGGCTGGTTTTATCACTCTGATCACTTTGATTATTCTTGTCATTTGACGAATTCGGTCAATTCCAACGTCATATTCACTTTGAACATGCTGAACAATCTGAATTATTGGACATTCAGGCTATTTTCATTTGTCTGGCTGGTTTTATCACTCTGATCACTTTGATTATGCATGCCATTTGACGAATTCGGTCAATTCCAACGTCATATTCACTTTGAACATGCTGAACAGTCTGAATTATTGGGCATTCAGGCTATTTTCATTTGTCTGGCTGGTTTTATCACTCTGATCACTTTGATTATTCTTGTCATTTGACGAATTCGGTCAATTCCAAAGTCATATTCACTTTGAACATGCTGAACAATTATTCTTGTCATTTGACGAATTCGGTCAATTCCAACGTCATATTCACTTTGAACATGCTGAACAATCTGAATTATTGGACATTCAGACTATTTTGATTTGTCTGGTTGGTTTTATCACTTTGATTACGCATGCCATTTGACGAATTCGGTCAATTCCAACGTCATATTCACTTTGAACATGCTGAACAATCTGAATTATTGGACATTCAGGCTATTTTCATATGTCTGGCTGGTTTTATCACTCTGATCACTTTGATTATTCATGCCATTTGACGAATTCGGTCAATTCCAACGTCATATTCACTTTGAACATGCTGAACAATCTGAATTATTGGACATTCAGGCAATTTTCATTTGTCTGGCTGGTTTTATCACTCTGATCACTTTGATTATTCATGCCATTTGACGAATTCGGTCAATTCCAACGTCATATTCACTTTGAACATGCTGAACAATCTGAATTATTGGACATTCAGGCTATTTTCCTTTGTCTGGCTGGTTTTATCACTCTGATCACTTTGATTATTCATGCCATTTGACGAATTCTGTCAATTCCAACGTCATATTCACTTTGAACAATCTGAATTATTGGACATTCAGGCTATTTTCATTTGTGTGGCTGGTTTTATCACTCTGATCACTTTGATTATGCATGCCATTTGACGAATTCGGTCAATTCTAACGTCATATTCACTTTGAACATGCTGAACAATCTGAATTATTGGACATTCAGGCTATTTTCATTTGTCTGGCTGGTTTTATCACTCTGATCACTTTGATTATTCATGCCATTTGACGAATTCGGTCAATTCCAACGTCATATTCACTTTGAACATGCTGAACAATCTGAATTATTGCACATTCAGACTATTTTGATTTGTCTGGTTGGTTTTATCACTCTGATCACTTTGATTATGCATGCCATTTGAAGAATTCGGTCAATTCCAACGTTGTATTGACTTTTAACATGATGAACAATCTGAATTTATGGGCATTCAGGCTATTTTGATTAGTCTGGCTGGTTTTATCACTCTGATCACTTTTATTATTCATGCCATTTGACGAATTCGGTCAATTCCAACGTCATATTCAATTTGAACATGCTGAACAATCTGAATTATTGCACATTCAGACTATTTTGATTTGTCTGGTTGGTTTTATCACTCTGATCACTTTGATTATGCATGCCATTTGACGAATTCGGTCAATTCCAACGTTGTATTGACTTTTAACATGCTGAACAATCTGAATTATTGGACATTCAGGCTATTTTCATTTGTCTGGCTGGTTTTATCACTCTGATCACTTTGATTATTCTTGTCATTTGACGAATTCGGTCAATTCCAAAGTCATATTCACTTTGAACATGCTGAACAATCTGAATTATTGCACATTCAGACTATTTTGATTTGTCTGGTTGGTTTTATCACTCTGATCACTTTGATTATGCATGCCATTTGACGAATTCGGTCAATTCTAACGTCATATTCACTTTGAACATGCTGAACAATCTGAATTATTGGACATTCAGGCTATTTTCATTTGTCTGGCTGGTTTTATCACTGTGATCACTTTGATTATTCATGCCATTTGACGAATTCGGTCAATTCCAACGTCATATTCACTTTGAACATGCTGAACAATCTGAATTATTGCACATTCAGGCTATTTTCATTTGTCTGGCTGGTTTTATCACTGTGATCACTTTGATTATTCATGCCATTTGACGAATTCGGTCAATTCCAACGTCATATTCACTTTGAACATGCTGAACAATCTGAATTATTGGACATTCAGGCTATTTTCATTTGTCTGGCTGGTTTTATCACTTTGATTATGCATGCGAATTGACGAATTCGGTCAATTCTAAGGTCATATTCACTTTGAACATGCTGAACAATCTGAATTATTGGACATTCAGGCTATTTTCATTTGTCTGGCTGGTTTTATCACTCTGATCACTTTGATTATTCTTGCCAATTGACGAATTCGGTCAATTCCAACGGCATATTCACTTTGAACATTCTGAACAATCTGAATTATTGGACATTCAGACTATTTTGATTTGTCTGGTTGGTTTTATCACTCTGATCACTTTGATTACGCATGCCATTTGACGAATTCGGTCAATTCCAACGGTGTATTGACTTTTAACATGCTGAACAATCTGAATTATTGGACATTCAGGCTATTTTCATTTGTCTGGCTGGTTTTATCACTCTGATCACTTTGATTATTCTTGTCATTTGACGAATTCGGTCAATTCCAACGTCATATTCACTTTGAACATGCTGAACAATCTGAATTATTGGACATTCAGGCTATTTTCATTTGTCTGGCTGGTTTTATCACTCTGATCACTTTGATTACGCATGCCATTTGACGAATTCGGTCAATTCCAACGTTGTATTAACTTTTAACATGCTGAACAATCTGAATTATTGGACATTCAGGCTATTTTCATTTGTCTGGCTGGTTTTATCACTCTGATCACTTTGATTATTTTTGTCATTTGACGAATTCGGTTAATTCCAACGTCATATTCACTTTGAACATGCTGAACAATCTGAATTATTGGACATTCAGGCTATTTTGATTTGTCTGGCTGGTTTTATTACTCTGATCACTTTGATTATGCATGCCATTTGACGAATTCGGTCATTTCTAACGTCATATTCACTTTGAACATGCTGAACAATCTGAATTATTGGACATTCAGGCTATTTTCATTTGTCCGGCTGGTTTTATCACTCTGATCACTTTGATTGTTCATGCCATTTGACGAATTCGGTCAATTCCAACGTCATATTCACTTTGAACATGCTGAACAATCTGAATTATTGGACATTCAGGCTATTTTCATTTGTCTGGCTGGTTTTATCACTCTGATCACTTTGATTATTCATGCAATTTGACGAATTCGGTCAATTCCAACGTCATATTCACTTTGAACATGATGAACAATCTGAATTATTGCACCTTCAGACTATTTTGATTTGTCTGGTTGGTTTTATCAATCTGATCACTTTGATTATGCATGCCATTTGACGAATTCGGTCAATTCCAACGTTGTATTGACTTTTAACATGCTGATCAATCAGAATTATTGGACATTCAGGCTATTTTCATTTGTCTGGCTGGTTTTATCACTCTGATCACTTTGATTATTCTTGTCATTTGACGAATTCGGTCAATTCCAACGTCATATTCACTTTGAACATGCTGAACAATCTGAATTATTGCACATTCAGACTATTTTGATTTGTCTGGTTGGTTTTATCACTCTGATCACTTTGATTATGCATGCAATTTGACGAATTCGGTCAATTCTAACGTCATATTCACTTTGAACATGCTGAACAATCTGAATTATTGGACATTCAAGCTATTTTCATTTGTCTGGCTGGTTTTATCACTCTGATCACTTTGATTATTCATGCCATTTGACGAATTCGGTCAATTCCAACGTCATATTCACTTTGAACATGCTGAACAATCTGAATTATTGGACATTCAGGCTATTTTCATTTGTCTGGCTGGTTTTATCACTCTGATCACTTTGATTATTCATGCCATTTGACGAATTCGGTCAATTCCAACGTCATATTCACTTTGAACATGCTGAACAATCTGAATTATTGCACATTCAGACTATTTTGATTTGTCTGGTTGGTTTTATCACTCTGATCACTTTGATTATGCATGCCATTTGACGAATTCGGTCAATTCCAACGTTGTATTGACTTTTAACATGCTGAACAATCTGAATTATTGGACATTCAGGCTATTTTCATTTGTCTGGCTGGTTTTATCACTCTGATCACTTTGATTATTCATGCCATTTGACGAATTCGGTCAATTCCAACGTCATATTCACTTTGAACATGCTGAACAATCTGAATTATTGCACATTCAGACTATTTTGATTTGTCTGGTTGGTTTTATCACTCTGATCACTTCGATTATGCATGCCATTTGACGAATTCGGTCAATTCTAACGTCATATTCACTTTGAACATGCTGAACAATCTGAATTATTGGACATTCAGGCTATTTTCATTTGTCTGGCTGGTTTTATCACTCTGATCACTTTGATTATTCTTGCCAATTGACGAATTCGGTCAATTCCAACGGCATATTCAATTTGAACATTCTGAACAATCTGAATTATGCACATTCAGACTATTTTGATTTGTCTGGTTGGTTTTATCACTCTGATCACTTTGATTACGCATGCAATTTGACGAATTCGGTCAATTCCAACGTTGTATTGACTTTTAACATGCTGAACAATCTGAATTTTTGGACATTCAGGCTATTTTCATTTGTCTGGCTGGTTTTATCACTCTGATCACTTTGATTATGCATGCCATTTGACGAATTCGGTCAATTCTAACGTCATATTCACTTTGAACATGCTGAACAATCTGAATTATTGGACATTCAGGCTATTTTCATTTGTCTGGCTGGTTTTATCACTCTGATCACTATGATTATTCATGCCATTTGACGAATTCGGTCAATTCCAACGTCATATTCACTTTGAACATGCTGAACAATCTGAATTATTGGACATTCAGGCTATTTTCATATGTCTGGCTGGTTTTATCACTCTGATCACTTTGATTATGCATGCCATTTGACGAATTCGGTCAATTCTAACGTCATATTCACTTTGAACATGCTGAACAATCTGAATTATTGGACATTCAGGCTATTTTCATTTGTCTGGCTGGTTTTATCACTCTGATCACTATGATTATTCATGCCATTTGACGAATTCGGTCAATTCCAACGTCATATTCACTTTGAACATGCTGAATAATCTGAATTATTGGACATTCAGGCTATTTTCATTTGTCTGGCTGGTTTTATCACTCTGATCACTTTGATTATTCATGCCATTTGACGAATTCGGTCAATTCCAACGTCATATTCACTTTGAACATGCTGAACAATCTGAATTATTGGACATTCAGGCTATTTTCATTTGTCTGGCTGGTTGTATCACTCTGATCACTTTGATTATTCTTGTCATTTGACGAATTCGGTCAATTCCAACGTCATATTCACTTTGAACATGCTGAACAATCTGAATTATTGGACATTCAGACTATTTATACCCTCACCCTACAGGTAGGAGGGTATATATCATTTGATACGACCCAAAACTGTAACACCTAGAAATATTCACATTAGACACCAGGTGTCTTTGAACCAAATTCGATTCATGACTTTCTGAATCGTTTGAGCCATGTCCGTCTGTCCGTCTGTCTGTCCTGCTGGTACGCATGATAACTTTCGAAAGCGTTTAGCAATCACTCTGAAATTTGGCATGTCTTAATATTTTCCCAAAACTGCTTATGGGATTGCATATGGGCTATATGGCCACACCCCTTCGGGTACCTCCCACACAAATCTGCTATTTCGCCCACTTTAGTAATCTTGTAATAATATCAATACGCCCACTCCGATCTTGGCCAAACGAATTCGGTCAATTCCAACGTTGTATTGACTTTTAACATGCTGAACAATATGAATTATTGGACATTCAGGCTATTTTCATTTGTCTGGCTGGTTTTATCACTCTGATCACTTTGATTATTCTTGTCATTTGACGAATTCGGTCAATTCCAACGTCATATTCACTTTGAACATGCTGAACAATCTGAATTATTGGACATTCAGGCTATTTTCATATGTCTGGCTGGTTTTATCACTCTGATCACTTTGATTATTCATGCCATTTGACGAATTCGGTCAATTCCAAACTCATATTCACTTTGAACATGCTGAACAATCTGAATTATTGGACATTCAGGCTATTTTCATTTGTCTGGCTGGTTTTATCACTCTGATCACTTTGATTACGCATGCCATTTGACGAATTCGGTCAATTCCAACGTTGTATTGACTTTTAACATGCTGAACAATCTGAATTATTGGACATTCAGGCTATTTTGATTTGTCTGGCTGGTTTTATCACTCTGATCACTTTGATTATGCATGCCATTTGATGAATTCGGTCAATTCTAACGTCATATTCACTTTGAACATGCTGAACAATCTGAATTATTGGACATTCAGGCTATTTTCATTTGTCTGTCTGGTTTTATCACTCTGATCACTTTGATTATTCATGCCATTTGACGAATTCGGTCAATCCCAACGTCATATTCACTTTGAACATGCTGAACAATCTGAATTATTGGACATTCAGGCTATTTTCATTTGTCTGGCTGGTTTTATCACTCTGATCACTTTGATTATTCATGCCATTTGACGAATTCGGTCAATTCTAACGTCATATTCACTTTGAACATGCTGAACAATCTGAATTATTGGACATTCAGGCTATTTTCATATGTCTGGCTGGTTTTATCACTCTGATCACTTTGATTACGCATGCCATTTGACGAATTCGGTCAATTCCAACGTCATATTCACTTTGAACATGCTGAACAATCTGAATTATTGCACATTCAGACTATTTTGATTTGTCTGGTTGGTTTTATCACTCTGATCACTTTGATTATGCATGCCATTTGACGAATTCGGTCAATTCTAACGTCATATTCACTTTGAACATGCTGAACAATCTGAATTATTGGACATTCAGGCTATTTTCATATGTCTGGCTGGTTTTATCACTCTGATCACTTCGATTATTCTTGCCAATTGATGAATTCGGTCAATTCCAACGTTGTATTGACTTTAACATGCTGAACAATCTCAATTATTGGACATTCGGGCTATTTTCATTTGTCTGGCTGGTTTTATCACTCTGATCACTTTGATTATTCATGCCATTTGACGAATTCGGTCAATTCCAACGTCATATTCACTTTGAACATGCTGAACAATCTGAATTATTGGACATTCAGACTATTTTGATTTGTCTGGTTGGTTTTATCACTCTGATCACTTTGATTATGCATGCCATTTGACGAATTCGGCCAATTTAACGTCATATTCACTTTGAACATGCTGAACAATCTGAATTATTGGACATTCAGGCTATTTTCATTTGTCTGGCTGGTTTTATCACTCTGATCACTTTGATTATTCTTGTCATTTGACGAATTCGGTCAATTCCAACGTCATATTCACTTTGAACATGCTGAACAATCTGAATTATTGGACATTGAGGCTATTTTCATTTGTCTGGCTGGTTTTATCACTCTGATCACTTTGATTATTCTTGCCAATTGACGAATTCGGTCAATTCCAACGTCATATTCACTTTGAACATGCTGAACAATCTGAATTATTGGACATTCAGACTATTTATACCCTCACCCTACGGGTAGGAGGGTATATATCATTTGATACGACCCAAAAGTGTAACACCTAGAAATATTCACATTAGACACCAGGTGTCTTTGAACCAAATTCGATTCATGACTTTCTGAATCGTTTGAGCCATGTCCGTCTGTCCGTCCGTCTGTCTGTCCTGCTGGTACGCATGATAACTTTCGAAAGCGTTAAGCAATCACTCTGAAATTTGGCATGTCTTAATATTTTCCCAAAACTGCTTATGGGATTGCATATGGGCTATGGGTACCTCCCACACAAATCTGCTATTTCGCCCACTTTAGTAATCTTGTAATAATATCAATACGCCCACTCCGATCTTGGCCAAATTCCGTATATGGTAAAACTACAACTGGAAAAAGTTTCGGACAAAAAGTTGGAAGTCTGGCAACTCCCCTTCTGGTACCTCCCATACAAATGTACCATATCGCCTACATTAGAAATCGTGTATTAATATCAATATGCCAAACGCCATCCTGC
This sequence comes from Hydrotaea cyrtoneurina, assembly GCA_958296145.1. Classification (NCBI taxonomy): domain Eukaryota; kingdom Metazoa; phylum Arthropoda; class Insecta; order Diptera; family Muscidae; genus Hydrotaea; species Hydrotaea cyrtoneurina. Next base: position 81,820,320 of record OY282513.1, read on the forward strand.
CGAAATTTTGTACTTAATAAATCAATAGCTAGACAAAGTTTTGGACGAAAAGTTGGAAATCTGGCAACTCCGCTTCTGGTACCTCCCATACAAATGTACCATCCCGCCCTTATAAACCCTCTAATACTATCAGTATGAACAACTCTATCTTGCCCAAATTTTGTATTTAGTAAAGCTATAGCTAGATAAAATTTCGGACAAAAACTTGGAAGTCTGGCAACTCCGCTTCTGGTACCTCCCATACAAATGTACCATCCCGCCCCTTATAAACCGTCTAATATTATAAGTATGACCAACTCTATCTTGCCCAAATTTTATATTCAGTAAAGCTATAGCCAGACCAATTTTTTGGAGAAAAACTTGGAAGTCTGGCAACTCCCCTTCTGGTACCTCCCATACAAATGTACCATCCCGCCCCTTATAAACCGTCTAATAATATCAGTATGGCGAACGCTATCTTGCCCAAATTTTGTATTCAGTAAATCCATAGCTAGACAAAGTTTCTGACAAAAACTTGGAAGTCTGGCAACTCCGCTTCTGGTACCTCCCATACAAATGTACCATCCCGCCCCTTATAAACCGTCTAACACTATCAGTATGACCAACTCTATATTGCCCAAATTTTGTATTTAGTAAAGCTATAGCTAGATAAAGTTTTGGACAAAAACTTGGAAGTCTGGCAACTCCGCTTCTGGTACCTCCCATACAAATGTACCATCCCGCCCCTTATAAACCGTCTAATAATATCAGTATGGCCAACGCTATCTTGCCCAAATTTTGTATTCAGTAAAACCATAGCTAGACAAAGTTTCGGAAAAAAACTTGGAAGTCTGGCAACTCCGCTTCTGGTACCTCCCATACAAATGTACCATCCCGCCCCTTATTAACCGTCTAACACTATCAGTATGACCAACTCTATATTGCCCAAATTTTGTACTTAGTAAAGCTATAGCTAGACAAAGTTTCGGACAAAAACTTGGAAGTCTGGCAACTCCGCTTCTGGTGCCTCCCATACAAATGTACCATCCCGCCCCTTATTAACCGTCTAACACTATCAGTATGACCAACTCTATATTGCCCAAATTTTGTATTTAGTAAAGCTATAGCTAGATAAAGTTTTGGACAAAAACTTGGAAGTCTGGCAACTCCACTTCTGGTACCTCCCATACAATTGTACCATCCCGCCCCTTATAAACCGTCTAATACTTTCAGTATGACCAACTCTATCTTGCCCAAATTTTGTATTTAGTAAAGCTATAGCTTGGTAAAGTTTCGGACAAAAACTTGGAAGTCTGGCAACTCCGCTTCTGGTACCTCCCATACAAATGTACCATCCCGCCCCTTATAAACCGTCTAATATTATCAGTATTACCAACTCTATCTTGCCCAAATTTTATATTCAGTAAAGCTATAGCTAGACCAATTTTTTGGAGAAAAACTTGGAAGTCTGGCAACTCCGCTTCTGGTACCTTCCATACAAATGTACCATCCCGCCTACTATAAATAGTGTATTATTATAAATATGACCAACTCTATCTTGCCCAAATTTTGGATTTAGTAAAGCTATAGCTTGGTAAAGTTTCGGACAAAAACTTGGAAGTCTGGCAACTCCGCTTCTGGTACCTCCCATACAAATGTACCATCCCGCCCCTTATAAACCGTCTAATATTATCAGTATGACCAACTCTATCTTGCCCAAATTTTATATTCAGTAAAGCTATAGCTAGACCAATTTTTTGGAGAAAAACTTGGAAGTCTGGCAACTCCACTTCTGGTACCTCCCATACAAATGTACCATCCCGCCCCTTATTAACCGTCTAACACTATCAGTATGACCAACTCTATCTTGCCCAAATTTTGTATTTAGTAAAGCTATAGCTAGATAAAGTATTGGACAAAAACTTGGAAGTCTGGCAACTCCGCTTCTGGTACCTTCCATACAAATGTACCATCCCGCCCCTTATAAACCGTCTAATATTATCAGTATGACCAACTCTATCTTGCCCAAATTTTATATTCAGTAAAGCTATAGCTAGACCAATTTTTTGGAGAAAAACTTGGAAGTCTGGCAACTCCACTTCTGGTACCTCCCATACAAATGTACCATCCCGCCAGCTATAGCTAGATAAAGTATTGGACAAAAACTTGGAAGTCTGGCAACTCCGCTTCTAGTACCTTCCATACAAATGTACCATCCCGCCTACTATAAATAGTGTATTATTATAAATATGACCAACTCAATCTTGCCCAAATTTTGGATTTAGTAAAGCTATAGCTAGATAAAGTTTTGGACAAAAACTTGGAAGTCTGGCAACTCCGCTTCTGGTACCTCCCATACAAATGTACCATCCCGCCCCTTATAAACCGTCTATCAGTATGACCAACTCTATATTGCCCAAATTTTGTATTTAGTAAAGCTATAGCTAGACCAATTTTTTGGAGAAAAACTTGGAAGTCTGGCAACTCCGCTTCTGGTACCTTCCATACAAATGTACCATCCCGCCTACTATAAATAGTGTATTATTATAAATATGACCAACTCTATCTTGCCCAAATTTTGGATTTAGTAAAGCTATAGCTTGGTAAAGTTTCGGACAAAAACTTGGAAGTCTGGCAACTCCGCTTCTGGTACCTCCCATACAAATGTACCATCCCGCCCCTTATAAACCGTCTAATATTATCAGTATGACCAACTCTATCTTGCCCAAATTTTATATTCAGTAAAGCTATAGCTAGACCAATTTTTTGGAGAAAAACTTGGAAGTCTGGCAACTCCACTTCTGGTACCTCCCATACAAATGTACCATCCCGCCCCTTATTAACCGTCTAACACTATCAGTATGACCAACTCTATCTTGCCCAAATTTTGTATTTAGTAAAGCTATAGCTAGATAAAGTATTGGACAAAAACTTGGAAGTCTGGCAACTCCGCTTCTGGTACCTTCCATACAAATGTACCATCCCGCCCCTTATAAACCGTCTAACACTATCAGTATGACCAACTCTATATTGCCCAAATTTTGTATTTAGTAAAGCTATAGCTAGACCAATTTTTTGGAGAAAAACTTGGAAGTCTGGCAACTCCCCTTCTGGTACCTCCCATACAAATGTACCATCCCGCCCCTTATTAACCGTCTAACACTATCAGTATGACCAACTCTATCTTGCCCAAATTTTGTATTTAGTAAAGCTATAGCTAGATAAAGTATTGGACAAAAACTTGGAAGTCTGGCAACTCCGCTTCTGGTACCTTCCATACAAATGTACCATCCCGCCTACTATAAATAGTGTATTATTATAAATATGACCAACTCTATCTTGCCCAAATTTTGGATTTAGTAAAGCTATAGCTAGATAAAGTTTTGGACAAAAACTTGGAAGTCTGGCAACTCCGCTTCTGGTACCTCCCATACAAATGTACCATCCCGCCCCTTATAAACCGTCTAATAATATCAGTATGACAAACTCTATCTTGCCCAAATTTTGTATTTAGTAAAGCTATAGCTAGATAAAGTTTTGGACAAAAACTTGGAAGTCTGGCAACTCCGCTTCTGGTACCTTCCATACAAATGTACCATCCCGCATACTATAAATCGTGTAGTATTATAAATATGACCAACTCTATCTTGCCCAAATTTTATATTCAGTAAAGCTATAGCTAGACCAATTTTTTGGAAAAAATACTTGGAAGTCTGGCAACTCCGCTTCTGGTACCTTCCATACAAATGTACCATCCCACCCCTTATAAACCGTGTAATACTATAAGTATGACCAACGCGATCATGTTCACATTCTGTATTTAGTAAATCTATAGCTAGATAAAGTTTTGGACAAAAACTTGGAAGTCTGGCAACTCCCCTTCTGGTACCTCCCATACAAATGTACCACCCCGCCTACTATAAATCGTGTAGTATTATAAATATGACCAACTCTATCTTGCCCAAATTTTGTATTTATTAAAGCTATAGCTAGATAAAGTTTTGGACTAAAACTTGGAAGTCTGGCAACTCCGCTTCTGGTACCTTCCATACAAATGTACCATCCCGCCTACTATAAATCGTGTAGTATTATAAATATGACCAACTCTATCTTGCCCAAATTTTGTATTTATTAAAGCTATAGCTAGATAAAGTTTTGGACAAAAACTTGGAAGTCTGGCAACTCCGCTTCTGGTATCTTCCATACAAATGTACCATCCCGCATACTATAAATCGTGTAGTATTATAAACTAGTAAGTTGTAATGCGCCTATGGCGCCCGTTAATTTGCTTGAGAAAGTATTTGTTACTTAATTTTAAAAATTTTGTAAAAAATATTTTGAGAAAACTTTTTGTAAAAAAAAAATTCGAAAAAAAATAAAATTTGTGGAAAAAAAATTTTTGTTGAAAAAAAAAATTTTTGTTGAAAAAAAATAAATTTTGTTGAAAAAAAAATTTTTGTAGAAAAAAAAATTTTTGTAGAAAAAAAAATTTTTGTTGAAAAAAAAATTTTTGCTGAAAAAAAAAATTTTTGTTGAAAAAAAAATTTTTGTTGAAAAAAAAAATTTTTGTGGAAAAAAAAAAATTTTCTTGAAAAAAAAAATTTTGTGGAAAAAATAAATTTTTTTGAAAAAAAAAAATTTCTTGAAAAAAAAAATTTGGAAAAAAAAATTTCTTGAAAAAAAAAAATTTGGAAAAAAGAAAATTTTGGTAAAAAAAAATTTGGGGAAAACACAATTTCTGTACAAAAAAAATATTATTTTTTTTATTATTATTATTTATAGAATTATTATAGAATGCCTATTTAAATTCCTACGTACTGCGTGACAGAGTCAGTGAATCAGGGAATCAGGGAATCAGTGTATCAGTGTATCAGTGAATCAGTGTCGAGGGTAAATATATATTAAGAAGATATGACCAACTCTATATTGCCCAAATTTTGTATTTAGTAAAGCTATAGCTAGATAAAGTTTTGGACAAAAACTTGGAAGTCTGGCAACTCCGCTTCTGGTACCTCCCATACAAATGTACCATCCCGCACCTTATAAACCGTCTAACACTATCAGTATGACCAACTCTATATTTGCCCAAATTTTGTATTTAGTAAAGCTATAGCTTGGTAAAGTTTCGGACAAAAACTTGGAAGTCTGGCAACTCCGCTTCTGGTGCCTCCCATACAAATGTACCATCCCGCCCCTTATTAACCGTCTAACACTATCAGTATGACCAACTCTATATTGCCCAAATTTTGTATTTAGTAAAGCTATAGCTAGATAAAGTTTTGGACAAAAACTTGGAAGTCTGGCAACTCCGCTTCTGGTACCTTCCATACAAATGTACCATCCCACCCCTTATAAACCGTGTAATACTATACGTATGACCAACGCGATCATGTCCACATTCTGTATTTAGTAAAGCTATAGCTAGATAAAGTTTTGGACAAAAACTTGGAAGTCTGGCAACTCCGCTTCTGGTACCTCCCATACAAATGTACCATCCCGCCCCTTATAAACCGTCTAACACTATCAGTATGACCAACTCTATATTGCCCAAATTTTGTATTTAGTAAAGCTATAGCTTGGTAAAGTTTCGGACAAAAACTTGGAAGTCTGGCAACTCCGCTTCTGGTGCCTCCCATACAAATGTACCATCCCGCCCCTTATTAACCGTCTAACACTATCAGTATGACCAACTCTATATTGCCCAAATTTTGTATTTAGTAAAGCTATAGCTAGATAAAGTTTTGGACAAAAACTTGGAAGTCTGGCAACTCTGCTTCTGGTACCTCCCATACAAATGTACCATCCCGCCCCTTATAAACCGTCTAACACTATCAGTATGACCAACTCTATATTGCCCAACTTTTGTATTTAGTAAAGCTATAGCTAGATAAAATTTTGGACAAAAACTTGGAAGTCTGGCAACTCCACTTCTGGTACCTCCCATACAATTGTACCATCCCGCCCCTTATAAACCGTCTAATACTTTCAGTATGACCAACTCTATCTTGCCCAAATTTTGTATTTAGTAAAGCTATAGCTTGGTAAAGTTTCGGACAAAAACTTGGAAGTCTGGCAACTCCGCTTCTGGTACCTCCCATACAAATGTACCATCCCGCCCCTTATAAACCGTCTAATATTATCAGTATGACCAACTCTATCTTGCCCAAATTTTATATTTAGTAAAGCTATAGCTAGATAAAGTATTGGACAAAAACTTGGAAGTCTGGCAACTCCGCTTCTGGTACCTTCCATTCAAATGTACCATCCCGCCTACTATAAATAGTGTAGTATTATAAATATGACCAACTCTATCTTGCCCAAATTTTGGATTTAGTAAAGCTATAGCTAGATAAAGTTTTGGACAAAAACTTGGAAGTCTGGCAACTCCGCTTCTGGTACCTCCCATACAAATGTACCATCCCGCCCCTTATAAACCGTCTAACACTATCAGTATGACCAACTCTATATTGCCCAAATTTTGTATTTAGTAAAGCTATAGCTAGACCAATTTTTTGGAGAAAAACTTGGAAGTCTGGCAACTCCCCTTCTGGTACCTCCCATACAAATGTACCATCCCGCCCCTTATGAACCGTCTAATAATATCAGTATGACAAACTCTATCTTGCCCAAATTTTGTATTTAGTAAAGCTATAGCTAGATAAAGTTTTGGACAAAAACTATAAATCGTGTAGTATTATAAATATGACCAACTCTATCTTGCCCAAATTTTGTATTTATTAAAGCTATAGCTAGATAAAGTTTTGGACAAAAACTTGGAAGTCTGGCAACTCCGCTTCTGGTACCTTCCATACAAATGTACCATCCCGCATACTATAAATCGTGTAGTATTATAAACTAGTAAGTTGTAATGCGCCTATGGCGCCCGTTAATTTGCTTGAGAAAGTATTTGTTACTTAATTTTAAAAATTTTGTAAAAAATATTTTGAGAAAACTTTTTGTAAAAAAAAATTTCGAAAAAAAATAAAATTTGTGGAAAAAAAATTTTTGTTGAAAAAAAAAATTTTTGTTGAAAAAAAAAATTTTGTTGAAGAAAAAAATTTTTGTAGAAAAAAAAAATTTTTGTTGAAAAAAAATGTTTGTTGAAAAAAAAAATTTTGCTGAAAAAAAAAATTTTTGTTGAAAAAAAAAAAATTTAGTGGAAAAAAAAAATTTTTCTTGAAAAAAAAAATTTTTTGAAAAAAATTAATTTTTTTGAAAAAAAAATTTCTTGAAAAAAAAAATTTGGAAAAAAAAATTTCTTGATAAAAAAAAATTTGGAAAAAAAAAATGTTGGTAAAAAAAAAATTGGGGAAAACACAATTTCTGTACAAAAAAAATATTATTTTTTTTATTATTATTATTTATAGAATTATTATAGAATGCCTATTTAAATTCCTACGTACTGCGTGACAGAGTCAGTGTCAGACAAAAACTATAAATCGTGTAGTATTATAAATATGACCAACTCTATCTTGCCCAAATTTTGTATTTAGTAAAGCTATAGCTAGATAAAGTTTTGGACAAAAACTTGGAAGTCTGGCAACTCCGCTTCTAGTACCTCCATACAAATGTACCATCCCGCCCCTTATAAACCGTCTAACACTATCAGTATGACCAACTCTATATTGCCCAAATTTTGTATTTAGTAAAGCTATAGCTAGATAAAGCTTTGGACAAAAACTTGGAAGTCTGGCAACTCCGCTTCTGGTACCTTCCATACAAATGTACCATCCCACCCCTTATAAACCGTGTAATACTATAAGTATGACCAACGCGATCATGTCCACATTCTGTATTTAGTAAAGCTATAGCTAGATAAAGTTTTGGACAAAAACTTGGAAGTCTGGCAACTCCCCTTCTGGTACCTCCCATACAAATGTACCATTCCACCATTCGGTAATTATATAAATTCGCTCAACGAATCTTTTAAAAATTTTATATTTAGTAAAGTTTTAAATATATACAATTTTCGAGAAAAAACTCTTCTTTATATTCCTCCCGTTTTGTAAAAACCTGTAATACAATATTTTTCTATAACATTCGGTATTTTGATGTTGCTATTATGGAATATGAGACTTATATTTTTTTACTGAGGGTGAGGGTATATATAAGTCGGTTTACCCGACTGCAACTTTGTCACTGGTTTGATTTGTCTGGTTGGTTTTATCACTTTGATTTCGCATGCCATTTGACGAATTCGGTCAATTCCAACGTCATATTCACATTGAATATGCTGAACAATCTGAATTATTGGACATTCAGGCTATTTTCATTTGTCTGGCTGGTTTTATCACTCTGATCACTTTGATTATTCTTGTCATTTGACGAATTCGGTCAATTCCAACGTCATATTCACTTTGAACATGCTGAACAATTATTCTTGTCATTTGACGAATTCGGTCAATTCCAACGGCATATTCACTTTGAACAATCTGAATTATTGGACATTGAGGCTATTTTCATTTGTCTGGCTGGTTTTATCACTCTGATCACTTTGATTACGCATGCCATTTGACGAATTCGGTCAATTCCAACGTTGTATTGACTTTTAACATGCTGAACAATCTGAATTATTGGACATTCAGGCTATTTTCATTTGTCTGGCTGGTTTTATCACTCTGATCACTTTGATTATTCATGCCATTTGACGAATTCGGTCAATTCCAACGTCATATTCACTTTGAACATGCTGAACAATCTGAATTATTGGACATTCAGACTATTTTGATTTGTCTGGTTGGTTTTATCACCCTGATCACTTTGATTATGCATGCCATTTGACGAATTCGGTCAATTCCAACGTCATATTCACTTTGAACATGCTGAACAATCTAAATTATTGGACATTCAGGCTATTTTCATATGTCTGGCTGGTTTTATCACTCTGATCACTTTGATTACGCATGCCATTTGACGAATTCGGTCAATTCTAACGTCATTTTCACTTTGAACATGCTGAACAATCTGAATTATTGGACATTCAGGCTATTTTCATTTGTCTGGCTGGTTTTATCACTCTGATCACTTTGATTACGCATGCCATTTGACGAATTCGGTCAATTCTAACGTCATTTTCACTTTGAACATGCTGAACAATCTGAATTATTGGACATTCAGGCTATTTTCATTTGTCTGGCTGGTTTTATCACTCTGATCACTTTGATTACGCATGCCATTTGACGAATTCGGTCAATTCTAACGTCATTTTCACTTTGAACATGCTGAACAATCTGAATTATTGGACATTCAGGCTATTTTCATTTGTCTGGCTGGTTTTATCACTCTGATCACTTTGATTACGCATGCCATTTGACGAATTCGGTCAATTCTAACGTCATTTTCACTTTGAACATGCTGAACAATCTGAATTATTGGACATTCAGGCTATTTTCATATGTCTGGCTGGTTTTATCACTCTGATCACTTTGATTACGCATGCCATTTGACGAATTCGGTCAATTCTAACGTCATTTTCACTTTGAACATGCTGAACAATCTGAATTATTGGACATTCAGGCTATTTTCATTTGTCTGGCTGGTTTTATCACTCTGATCACTTTGATTACGCATGCCATTTGACGAATTCGGTCAATTCTAACGTCATTTTCACTTTGAACATGCTGAACAATCTGAATTATTGGACATTCAGGCTATTTTCATATGTCTGGCTGGTTTTATCACTCTGATCACTTTGATTACGCATGCCATTTGACGAATTCGGTCAATTCTAACGTCATTTTCACTTTGAACATGCTGAACAATCTGAATTATTGGACATTCAGGCTATTTTCATTTGTCTGGCTGGTTTTATCACTCTGATCACTTTGATTACGCATGCCATTTGACGAATTCGGTCAATTCTAACGTCATTTTCACTTTGAACATGCTGAACAATCTGAATTATTGGACATTCAGGCTATTTTCATTTGTCTGGCTGGTTTTATCACTCTGATCACTTTGATTACGCATGCCATTTGACGAATTCGGTCAATTCTAACGTCATTTTCACTTTGAACATGCTGAACAATCTGAATTATTGGACATTCAGGCTATTTTCATTTGTCTGGCTGGTTTTATCACTCTGATCACTTTGATTATTCTTGTCATTTGACGAATTCGGTCAATTCCAACGTCATATTCACTTTGAACATGCTGAACAATCTGAATTATTGGACATTCAGGCTATTTTCATTTGTCTGGCGTTGTATCACTCTGATCACTTTGATTACGCATGCCATTTGACGAATTCGGTCAATTCTAACGTCATTTTCACTTTGAACATGCTGAACAATCTGAATTATTGGACATTCAGGCTATTTTCATTTGTCTGGCTGGTTTTATCACTCTGATCACTTTGATTACGCATGCCATTTGACGAATTCGGTCAATTCTAACGTCATTTTCACTTTGAACATGCTGAACAATCTGAATTATTGGACATTCAGGCTATTTTCATTTGTCTGGCTGGTTTTATCACTCTGATCACTTTGATTACGCATGCCATTTGACGAATTCGGTAAATTCTAACGTCATTTTCACTTTGAACATGCTGAACAATCTGAATTATTGGACATTCAGACAATTTTGATTTGTCTGGTTGGTTTTATCACTTTGATTACGCATGCCATTTGACGAATTCGGTCAATTCCAACGTCATATTCACTTTGAACATGCTGAACAATCTAAATTATTGGACATTCAGGCTATTTTCATATGTCTGGCTGGTTTTATCACTCTGATCACTTTGATTACGCATGCCATTTGACGAATTCGGTCAATTCTAACGTCATTTTCACTTTGAACATGCTGAACAATCTGAATTATTGGACATTCAGGCTATTTTCATTTGTCTGGCTGGTTTTATCACTCTGATCACTTTGATTACGCATGCCATTTGACGAATTCGGTCAATTCTAACGTCATTTTCACTTTGAACATGCTGAACAATCTGAATTATTGGACATTCAGACTACTTTGATTTGTCTGGTTGGTTTTATCACTCTGATCACTTTGATTATTCTTGCCATTTGACGAATTCGGTCAATTCCAACGTTGTATTGACTTTGAACATGCTGAACAATCTGAATTATTGGACATTCAGGCTATTTTCATTTGTCTGGCTGGTTTTATCACTCTGATCACTTTGATTACGCATGCAATTTGACGAATTCGGTAAATTCTAACGTCATTTTCACTTTGAACATGCTGAACAATCTGAATTATTGGACATTCAGACAATTTTGATTTGTCTGGTTGGTTTTATCACTTTGATTACGCATGCCATTTGACGAATTCGGTCAATTCCAACGTCATATTCACTTTGAACATGCTGAACAATCTAAATTATTGGACATTCAGGCTATTTTCATATGTCTGGCTGGTTTTATCACTCTGATCACTTTGATTACGCATGCCATTTGACGAATTCGGTCAATTCTAACGTCATTTTCACTTTGAACATGCTGAACAATCTGAATTATTGGACATTCAGGCTATTTTCATTTGTCTGGCTGGTTTTATCACTCTGATCACTTTGATTATTCTTGTCATTTGACGAATTCGGTCAATTCCAACGTCATATTCACTTTGAACATGCTGAACAATCTGAATTATTGGACATTCAGGCTATTTTCATTTGTCTGGCGTTGTATCACTCTGATCACTTTGATTATTCTTGTCATTTGACGAATTCGGTCAATTCCAACGTCATATTCACTTTGAACATGCTGAACAATCTGAATTATTGGACATTCAGGCTATTTTCATTTGTCTGGCTGGTTTTATCAGAGGATCACTTTGATTATTCTTGCCAATTGACGAATTCGGTCAATTCCAACGTCATATTCACTTTGAACATTCTGTACAATCTGAATTATTGGACATTCAGACTATTTTGATTTGTCTGGTTGGTTTTATCACTCTGATCACTTTGATTACGCATGCCATTTGACGAATTCGGTCAATTCTAATGTCATATTCACTTTGAACATGCTGAACAATCTGAATTATTGGACATTCAGACTACTTTGATTTGTCTGGTTGGTTTTATCACTCTGATCACTTTGATTATTCTTGCCATTTGACGAATTCGGTCAATTCCAACGTTGTATTGACTTTTAACATGCTGAACAATCTGAATTATTGGACATTCAGGCTATTTTCATTTGTCTGGCTGGTTTTATCACTCTGATCACTTTGATTATTCTTGTCATTTGACGAATTCGGCAATTCCAACGTCATATTCACTTTGAACATGCTGAACAATCTGAATTATTGGACATTCAGGCTATTTTCATTTGTCTGGCGTTGTATCACTCTGATCACTTTGATTACGCATGCCATTTGACGAATTCGGTCAATTCTAACGTCATTTTCACTTTGAACATGCTGAACAATCTGAATTATTGGACATTCAGGCTATTTTCATTTGTCTGGCTGGTTTTATCACTCTGATCACTTTGATTACGCATGCCATTTGACGAATTCGGTCAATTCTAACGTCATTTTCACTTTGAACATGCTGAACAATCTGAATTATTGGACATTCAGGCTATTTTCATTTGTCTGGCTGGTTTTATCACTCTGATCACTTTGATTACGCATGCCATTTGACGAATTCGGTCAATTCTAACGTCATTTTCACTTTGAACATGCTGAACAATCTGAATTATTGGACATTCAGACAATTTTGATTTGTCTGGTTGGTTTTATCACTTTGATTACGGATGCCATTTGACGAATTCGGTCAATTCCAACGTCATATTCACTTTGAACATGCTGAACAATCTAAATTATTGGACATTCAGGCTATTTTCATATGTCTGGCTGGTTTTATCACTCTGATCACTTTGGTTACGCATGCCATTTGACGAATTCGGTCAATTCTAACGTCATTTTCACTTTGAACATGCTGAACAATCTGAATTATTGGACATTCAGGCTATTTTCATTTGTCTGGCTGGTTTTATCACTCTGATCACTTTGATTACGCATGCCATTTGACGAATTCGGTCAATTCTAACGTCATTTTCACTTTGAACACGCTGAACAATCTGAATTATTGGACATTCAGGCTATTTTCATTTGTCTGGCTGGTTTTATCACTCTGATCACTTTGATTATTCTTGTCATTTGACGAATTCGGTCAATTCCAACGTCATATTCACTTTGAACATGCTGAACAATCTGAATTATTGGACATTCAGGCTATTTTCATTTGTCTGGCTGGTTTTATCAGAGGATCACTTTGATTATTCTTGCCAATTGACGAATTCGGTCAATTCCAACGTCATATTCACTTTGAACATTCTGTACAATCTGAATTATTGGACATTCAGACTATTTTGATTTGTCTGGTTGGTTTTATCACTCTGATCACTTTGATTACGCATGCCATTTGACGAATTCGGTCAATTCTAATGTCATATTCACTTTGAACATGCTGAACAATCTGAATTATTGGACATTCAGACTACTTTGATTTGTCTGGTTGGTTTTATCACTCTGATCACTTTGATTATTCTTGCCATTTGACGAATTCGGTCAATTCCAACGTTGTATTGACTTTTAACATGCTGAACAATCTGAATTATTGGACATTCAGGCTATTTTCATTTGTCTGGCGTTGTATCACTCTGATCACTTTGATTATTCTTGTCATTTGACGAATTCGGTCAATTCTAACGTCATATTCACTTTGAACATGCTGAACAATCTGAATTATTGGACATTCAGGCTATTTTCATTTGTCTGGCTGGTTTTATCACTCTGATCACTTTGATTATTCTTGTCATTTGACGAATTCGGTCAATTCCAACGTCATATTCACTTTGAACATGCTGAACAATCTGAATTATTGGACATTCAGGCTATTTTCATTTGTCTGGCTGGTTTTATCAGAGGATCACTTTGATTATTCTTGCCAATTGACGAATTCGGTCAATTCCAACGTCATATTCACTTTGAACATTCTGTACAATCTGAATTATTGGACATTCAGACTATTTTGATTTGTCTGGTTGGTTTTATCACTCTGATCACTTTGATTACGCATGCCATTTGACGAATTCGGTCAATTCTAATGTCATATTCACTTTGAACATGCTGAACAATCTGAATTATTGGACATTCAGACTACTTTGATTTGTCTGGTTGGTTTTATCACTCTGATCACTTTGATTATTCTTGCCATTTGACGAATTCGGTCAATTCCAACGTTGTATTGACTTTTAACATGCTGAACAATCTGAATTATTGGACATTCAGGCTATTTTCATTTGTCTGGCTGGTTTTATCACTCTGATCACTTTGATTATTCTTGTCATTTGACGAATTCGGTCAATTCCAACGTCATATTCACTTTGAACATGCTGAACAATCTGAATTATTGGACATTCAGGCTATTTTCATTTGTCTGGCTGGTTTTATCACTCTGATCACTTTGATTATTCATGCCATTTGACGAATTCGGTCAATTCCAACGTCATATTCACTTTGAACATGCTGAACAATCTGAATTATTGGACATTCAGGCTATTTTCATTTGTCTGGCTGGTTTTATCACTCTGATCACTTTGATTATTCTTGTCATTTGACGAATTCGGTCAATTCCAACGTCATATTCACTTTGAACATGCTGAACAATCTGAATTATTGGACATTCAGGCTATTTTCATTTGTCTGGCAGATTTTATCACTCTGATCACTTTGATTATTCTTGCCAATTGACGAATTCGGTCAATTCCAACGTCATATTCACTTTGAACATGCTGAACAATCTGAATTATTGGACATTCAGATTATTTTGATTTGTCTCGTTGGTTTTATCACTCTGATCACTTTGATTACGCATGCCATTTGACGAATTCGGTCAATTCTAACGTCATATTCACTTTGAACATGCTGAACAATCTGAATTATTGGACATTCAGGCTATATTCATTTGTCTGGCTGGTTTTATCACTCTGATCACTTTGATTATGCATGCCATTTGACGAATTCAGTCAATTCCAACGTCATATTCACTTTGAACATGCTGAACAATCTGAATTATTGGACATTCAGACTATTTTCATTTGTCTGGTTGGTTTTATCACTCTGGTCACTTTGATTATTCTTGCCATTTGACGAATTCGGTAAATTCCAACGTCATATTCACTTTGAACATGCTGAACAATCTGAATTATTGGACATTCAGACTATTTTCATTTGTCTGGTTGGTTTTTTCACTCTGATGACTTTGATTATGCATGCCATTTGACGAATTCGGTCAATTCTAACGTCATATTCACTTTGAACATGCTGAACAATCTGAATTATTGGACATTCAGGCTATTTTCATTTGTCTGGCTGGTTTTATCACTCTGGTCACTTTGATTATTCTTGCCATTTGACGAATTCGGTCAATTCCAACGTCATATTCACTTTGAACATGCTGAACAATCTGAATTATTGGACATTCAGACTATTTTCATTTGTCTGGTTGGTTTTATCACTCTGATCACTTTGATTATGCATGCCATTTGACGAATTCGGTCAATTCTAACGTCATATTCACTTTGAACATGCTGAACAATCTGAATTATTGGACATTCAGGCTATTTTCATTTGTCTGGCTGGTTTTATCACTCTGATCACTTTGATTATTCTTGTCATTTGACGAATTCGGTCAATTCCAACGTCATATTCACTTTGAACATGCTGAACAATCTGAATTATTGGACATTCAGGCTATTTTCATTTGCCTGGCTGGTTTTAACACTCTGATCACTTTGATTATTCTTGCCAATTGACGAATTCGGTAAATTCCAACGTCATATTCACTTTGAACATGCTGAACAATCTGAATTATTGTACATTCAGACTACTTTGATTTGTCTGGTTGGTTTTATCACTCTGATCACTTTGATTATGCATGCCATTTGACGAATTCGGTCAATTCCAACGTCATATTCACTTTGAACATGCTGAACAATCTGAATTATTGGACATTCAGACTATTTTCATTTGTCTGGTTGGTTTTATCACTCTGATCACTTTGATTATGCATGCCATTTGACGAATTCGGTCAATTCTAACGTCATATTCACTTTGAACATGCTGAACAATCTGAATTATTGGACATTCAGGCTATTTTCATTTGTCTGGCTGGTTTTATCACTCTGATCACTTTGATTATTCTTGTCATTTGACGAATTCGGTCAATTCCAACGTCATATTCACTTTGAACATGCTGAACAATCTGAATTATTGGACATTCAGACTATTTTCATTTGTCTGGTTGGTTTTATCACTCTGATCACTTTGATTATGCATGCCATTTGACGAATTCGGTCAATTCCAACGTCATATTCACTTTGAACATGCTGAACAATCTGAATTATTGGACATTCAGGCTATTTTCATTTGTCTGGCTGGTTTTATCACTCTGATCACTTTGATTATTCATGCCATTTGACGAATTCGGTCAATTCCAACGTCATATTCACTTTGAACATGCTGAACAATCTGAATTATTGGACATTCAGGCTATTTTCATTTGTCTGGCTGGTTTTATCACTCTGATCACTTTGATTATTCTTGTCATTTGACGAATTCGGTCAATTCCAACGTCATATTCACTTTGAACATGCTGAACAATCTGAATTATTGGACATTCAGGCTATTTTCATTTGTCTGGCTGGTTTTATCACTCTGATTACTTTGATTATGCATGCCATTTGACGCATTCGGTCAATTCCAACGTCATATTCACATGCTGAACAATCTGAATTATTGGACATTCAGGCTATTTTCATTTGTCCGGCTATTTTTATCACTCTGATCACTTTGATTATTCTTGTCATTTGACGAATTCGGTCAATTCACTTTGAACATGCTGAACAATCTGAATTATTGGACATTCAGACTATTTTGATTTGTCTGGTTGGTTTTATCACTCTGATCACTTTGATTATTCTTGCCATTTGACGAATTCGGTCAATGCCAACGTCATATTCACTTTGAACATGCTGAACAATCTGAATTATTGGACATTCAGACTATTTTCATTTGTCTGGTTGGTTTTATCACTCTGGTCACTTTGATTATTCTTGCCATTTGACGAATTCGGTAAATTCCAACGTCATATTCACTTTGAACATGCTGAACAATCTGAATTATTGGACATTCAGACTATTTTCATTTGTCTGGTTGGTTTTATCACTCTGATCACTTTGATTATGCATGCCATGTGACGAATTCGGTCAATTCTAACGTCATATTCACTTTGAACATGCTGAACAATCTGAATTATTTGACATTCAGACTATTTTCATTTGTCTGGCTGGTTTTATCACTCTGATCACTTTGATTATGCATGCCATTTGACGAATTCGGTCAATTCCAACGTCATATTCACATGCTGAACAATCTGAATTATTGGACATTCAGGCTATTTTCATTTGTCCGGCTATTTTTATCACTCTGATCGCTTTGATTATTCTTGTCATTTGACGAATTCGGTCAATTCACTTTGAACATGCTGAACAATCTGAATTATTGGACATTCAGACTATTTTGATTTGTCTGGTTGGTTTTATCACTCTGATCACTTTGATTATTCTTGCCATTTGACGAATTCGGTCAATTCCAACGTCATATTCACTTTGAACATGCTGAACTATCTGAATTATTGGACATTCAGACTATTTTCATTTGTCTGGTTGGTTTTATCACTCTGGTCACTTTGATTATTCTTGCCATTTGACGAATTCGGTAAATTCCAACGTCATATTCACTTTGAACATGCTGAACAATCTGAATTATTGGACATTCAGACTATTTTCATTTGTCTGGTTGGTTTTATCACTCTGATCACTTTGATTATGCATGCCATTTGACGAATTCGGTCAATTCTAACGTCATATTCACTTTGAACATGCTGAACAATCTGAATTATTGGACATTCAGGCTATTTTCATTTGTCTGGCTGGTTTTATCACTCTGATCACTTTGATTATTCTTGTCATTTGACGAATTCGGTCAATTCCAACGTCATATTCACTTTGAACATGCTGAACAATCTGAATTATTGGACATTCAGGCTATTTTCATTTGCCTGGCTGGTTTTAACACTCTGATCACTTTGATTATTCTTGCCACTTGACGAATTCGGTAAATTCCAACGTCATATTCACTTTGAACATGCTGAACAATCTGAATTTTTGTACATTCAGACTATGTTGATTTGTCTGGTTGGTTTTATCACTTTGATTATTCTTGCCACTTGACGAATTCGGTAAATTCCAACGTCATATTCACTTTGAACATGCTGAACAATCTGAATTTTTGTACATTCAGACTATTTTGATTTGTCTGGTTGGTTTTATCACTTTGATTATTCTTGTCATTTGACGAATTCGGTCAATTCCAACGTCATATTCACTTTGAACATGCTGAACAATCTGAATTATTGGACATTTAGGCTATTTTCATTTGTCTGGCTGGTTTTATCACTCTGATCACTTTGATTATTCTTGTCATTTGACGAATTCGGTCAATTCCAAGTTCATATTCACTTTGAACATGCTGAACAATCTGAATTATTGGACATTCAGGCTATTTTCATTTGTCTGGCTGGTTTTATCACTCTGATCACTTTGATTATTCATGCCATTTGACGAATTCGGTCAATTCCAACGTCATATTCACTTTGAACATGCTGAAAAATCTGAATTATTGGACATTCAGGCTATTTTCATTTGTCTGGCTGGTTTTATCACTCTGATCACTTTGATTATTTTTGTCATTTGACGAATTCGGTCAATTCCAACGTCATATTCACTTTGAACATGCTGAACAATCTGAATTATTGGACATTCAGGCTATTTTCATTTGTCTGGCTGGTTTTATCACTCTGATCACTTTGATTATTCTTGCCAATTGACGAATTCGGTCAATTCCAACGTCATATTCACTTTGAACAATCTGAATTATTGGACATTCAGACTATTTTGATTTGTCTGGTTGGTTTTATCACTTTGATTACGCATGCCATTTGACGAATTCGGTCAATTCCAACGTCATATTCACTTTGAACATGCTGAACAATCTGAATTATTGGACATTCAGGCTATTTTCATTTGTCTGTCTGGTTTTATCACTCTGATCACTTTGATTATTCTTGCCATTTGACGAATTCGGTAAATTCCAACGTCATATTCACTTTGAACATGCTGAACAATCTGAATTATTGGACATTCAGACTATTTTCATTTGTCTGGTTGGTTTTATCACTCTGATCACTTTGATTATGCATGCCATTTGACGAATTCGGTCAATTCTAACGTCATATTCACTTTGAACATGCTGAACAATCTGAATTATTGGACATTCAGGCTATTTTCATTTGTCTGGCTGGTTTTATCACTCTGATCACTTTGATTATTCTTGTCATTTGACGAATTCGGTCAATTCCAACGTCATATTCACTTTGAACATGCTGAACAATCTGAATTATTGGACATTCAGGCTATTTTCATTTGCCTGGCTGGTTTTAACACTCTGATCACTTTGATTATTCTTGCCACTTGACGAATTCGGTAAATTCCAACGTCATATTCACTTTGAACATGCTGAACAATCTGAATTTTTGTACATTCAGACTATTTTGATTTGTCTGGTTGGTTTTATCACTTTGATTATTCTTGCCACTTGACGAATTCGGTAAATTCCAACGTCATATTCACTTTGAACATGCTGAACAATCTGAATTTTTGTACATTCAGACTATTTTGATTTGTCTGGTTGGTTTTATCACTTTGATTATTCTTGTCATTTGACGAATTCGGTCAATTCCAACGTCATATTCACTTTGAACATGCTGAACAATCTGAATTATTGGACATTTAGGCTATTTTCATTTGTCTGGCTGGTTTTATCACTCTGATCACTTTGATTATTCTTGTCATTTGACGAATTCGGTCAATTCCAAGTTCATATTCACTTTGAACATGCTGAACAATCTGAATTATTGGACATTCAGGCTATTTTCATTTGTCTGGCTGGTTTTATCACTCTGATCACTTTGATTATTCATGCCATTTGACGAATTCGGTCAATTCCAACGTCATATTCACTTTGAACATGCTGAAAAATCTGAATTATTGGACATTCAGGCTATTTTCATTTGTCTGGCTGGTTTTATCACTCTGATCACTTTGATTATTTTTGTCATTTGACGAATTCGGTCAATTCCAACGTCATATTCACTTTGAACATGCTGAACAATCTGAATTATTGGACATTCAGGCTATTTTCATTTGTCTGGCTGGTTTTATCACTCTGATCACTTTGATTATTCTTGCCAATTGACGAATTCGGTCAATTCCAACGTCATATTCACTTTGAACAATCTGAATTATTGGACATTCAGACTATTTTGATTTGTCTGGTTGGTTTTATCACTTTGATTACGCATGCCATTTGACGAATTCGGTCAATTCCAACGTCATATTCACTTTGAACATGCTGAACAATCTGAATTATTGGACATTCAGGCTATTTTCATTTGTCTGGCTGATTTTATCACTCTGATCACTTTGATTATTCTTGTCATTTGACGAATTCGGTCAATTCCAACGTCATATTCACTTTGAACATGCTGAACAATCTGAATTATTTGACCCTCAGGCTATTTTCATTTGTCTGTCTGGTTTTATCACTCTGATCACTTTGATTATTCTTGCCATTTGACGAATTCGGTCAATTCCAACGTCATATTCACTTTGAACATGCTGAACAATCTGAATTATTGGACATTCAGGCTATTTTCATTTGTCTGGCTGGTTTTATCACTCTGATCACTTTGATTATTCTTGCCATTTGACGAATTCGGTCAATTCCAACGACATATTTACTTTGAACATGCTGAACAATCTGAATTATTGGATTTGTCTGGCTGGTTTTATCACTTTGATCACTTTGAATATTCTTGTCATTTGACGAATTCGGTCAATTCCAACGTCATATTCACTATGAACATGCTGAACAATCTTAATTATTGGACATTCAGGCTATTTTCATTTGTCTGGCTGGTTTTATCACTCTGATCACTTTGATTATTCTTGTCATTTGACGAATTCGGTCAATTCCAACGTCATATTCACTTTGAACATGCTGAACAATCTGAATTATTGGACATTCAGGCTATTTTCATTTGTCTGGCTGGTTTTATCACTCTGATCACTTTGATTATTCTTGACATTTTACGAATTCGGTCAATTCCAACGTCATATTCACTTTGAACATGCTGAACAATCTGAATTATTGGACATTCAGACTATTTTCATTTGTCTGGTTGGTTTTATCACTCTGGTCACTTTGATTATTCTTGCCATTTGACGAATTCGGTAAATTCCAACGTCATATTCACTTTGAACATGCTGAACAATCTGAATTATTGGACATTCAGACTATTTTCATTTGTCTGGTTGGTTTTATCACTCTGATCACTTTGATTATGCATGCCATTTGACGAATTCGGTCAATTCCAACGTCATATTCACTTTGAACATGCTGAACAATCTGAATTATTGGACATTCAGGCTATTTTCATTTGTCTGGCTGGTTTTATCACTCTGATCACTTTGATTATTCTTGTCATTTGACGAATTCGGTCAATTCCAACGTCATATTCACTTTGAACATGCTGAACAATCTGAATTATTGGACATTCAGGCTATTTTCATTTGCCTGGCTGGTTTTAACACTCTGATCACTTTGATTATTCTTGCCACTTGACGAATTCGGTAAATTCCAACGTCATATTCACTTTGAACATGCTGAACAATCTGAATTTTTGTACATTCAGACTATTTTGATTTGTCTGGTTGGTTTTATCACTTTGATTATTCTTGTCATTTGACGAATTCGGTCAATTCCAACGTCATATTCACTTTGAACATGCTGAACAATCTGAATTATTGGACATTTAGGCTATTTTCATTTGTCTGGCTGGTTTTATCACTCTGATCACTTTGATTATTCTTGTCATTTGACGAATTCGGTCAATTCCAAGTTCATATTCACTTTGAACATGCTGAACAATCTGAATTATTGGACATTCAGGCTATTTTCATTTGTCTGGCTGGTTTTATCACTCTGATCACTTTGATTATTCATGCCATTTGACGAATTCGGTCAATTCCAATGTCATATTCACTTTGAACATGCTGAACAATCTGAATTATTGGACATTCAGGCTATTTTCATTTGTCTGGCTGGTTTTATCACTCTGATCACTTTGATTATTCTTGCCAATTGACGAATTCGGTCAATTCCAACGTCATATTCACTTTGAACAATCTGAATTATTGGACATTCAGACTATTTTGATTTGTCTGGTTGGTTTTATCACTTTGATTACGCATGCCATTTGACGAATTCGGTCAATTCCAACGTCATATTCACTTTGAACATGCTGAACAATCTGAATTATTGGACATTCAGGCTATTTTCATTTGTCTGGCTGATTTTATCACTCTGATCACTTTGATTATTCTTGTCATTTGACGAATTCGGTCAATTCCAACGTCATATTCACTTTGAACATGCTGAACAATCTGAATTATTTGACCCTCAGGCTATTTTCATTTGTCTGTCTGGTTTTATCACTCTGATCACTTTGATTATTCTTGCCATTTGACGAATTCGGTCAATTCCAACGTCATATTCACTTTGAACATGCTGAACAATCTGAATTATTGGACATTCAGGCTATTTTCATTTGTCTGGCTGGTTTTATCACTCTGATCACTTTGATTATTCTTGCCATTTGACGAATTCGGTCAATTCCAACGACATATTCACTTTGAACATGCTGAACAATCTGAATTATTGGATTTGTCTGGCTGGTTTTATCACTTTGATCACTTTGAATATTCTTGTCATTTGACGAATTCAGTCAATTCCAACGTCATATTCACTATGAACATGCTGAACAATCTTAATTATTGGACATTCAGGCTATTTTCATTTGTCTGGCTGGTTTTATCACTCTGATCACTTTGATTATTCTTGTCATTTGACGAATTCGGTCAATTCCAACGTCATATTCACTTTGAACATGCTGAACAATCTGAATTATTGGGCATTCAGGCTATTTTCATTTGTCTGGCTGGTTTTATCACTCTGATCACTTTGATTATTCTTGCCATTTTACGAATTCGGTCAATTCCAACGTCATATTCACTTTGAAAATGCTGAACAATCTGAATTATTGGACATTCAGACTATTTTGATTTGTCTGGTTGGTTTTATCACTCTGATCACTTTGATTATGCATGCCATTTGACGAATTCGGTCAATTCTAACGTCATATTCACTTTGAACATGCTGAACAATCTGAATTATTGGACATTCAGGCTATTTTCATTTGCCTGGCTGGTTTTATCACTCTGATCACTTTGATCATTCATGCCATTTGACGAATTCGGTCAATTCCAACGTCATATTCACTTTTAACATGCTGAACAATCTGAATTATTGGACATTCAGGCTATTTTCATTTGTCTGGCTGGTTTTATCACTCTGATCACTTTGATTAATCTTGCCATTTGACGAATTCGGTCAATTCCAACGTCATATTCACTTTGAACATGCTGAACAATCTGAATTATTGGACATTCAGGCTATTTTCATTTGTCTGGCTGGTTTTATCACTTTGATCACTTTGATTATTCTTGTCATTTGACGAATTCGGTCAATTCCAACGTCATATTCACTATGAACATGCTGAACAATCTTAATTATTGGACATTCAGGCTATTTTCATTTGTCTGGCTGGTTTTATCACTCTGATCACTTTGATTATTCTTGTCATTTGACGAATTCGGTCAATTCCAACGTCATATTCACTTTGAACATGCTGAACAATCTGAATTATTGGACATTCAGGCTATTTTCATTTGTCTGGCTGGTTTTATCACTCTGAACACTTTGATTTTTCTTGCCATTTGACGAATTCGGTCAATTCCAACGTCATATTCACTTTGAACATGCTGAACAATTTGAATTATTGGACATTCAGACTATTTTGATTTGTCTGGTTGGTTTTATCACTCTGATCACTTTGATTATGCATGCCATTTGACGAATTCGGTCAATTCTAACGTCATATTCACTTTGAACATGCTGAACAATCTGAATTATTGGACATTCAGGCTATTTTCATTTGCCTGGCTGGTTTTATCACTCTGATCACTTTGATTATTCATGCCATTTGACGAATTCGGTCAATTCCAACGTCATATTCACTTTTAACATGCTGAACAATCTGAATTATTGGACATTCAGGCTATTTTCATTTGTCTGGCTGGTTTTATCACTCTGATCACTTTGATTATTCTTGCCATTTGACGAATTCGGTCAATTCCAACGTCATATTCACTTTGAACATGCTGAACAATCTGAATTATTTGACATTCAGACTATTTTCATTTGTCTGGCTGGTTTTATCACTTTGATTATGCATGCCATTTGACGAATTCGGTCAATTCCAACGTCATATTCACATGCTGAACAATCTGAATTATTGGACATTCAGGCTATTTTCATTTGTCCGGCTATTTTTATCACTCTGATCGATTTGATTATTCTTGTCATTTGACGAATTCGGTCAATTCACTTTGAACATGCTGAACAATCTGAATTATTGGACATTCAGACTATTTTGATTTGTCTGGTTGGTTTTATCACTCTGATCACTTTGATTATTCTTGCCATTTGACGAATTCGGTCAATTCCAACGTCATATTCACTTTGAACATGCTGAACAATCTGAATTATTGGACATTCAGACTATTTTCATTTGTCTGGTTGGTTTTATCACTCTGGTCACTTTGATTATTCTTGCCATTTGACGAATTCGGTAAATTCCAACGTCATATTCACTTTGAACATGCTGAACAATCTGAATTATTGGACATTCAGACTATTTTGATTTGTCTGGTTGGTTTTATCACTCTGATCACTTTGATTATTCTTGCCATTTGACGAATTCGGTCAATTCTAACGTCATATTCACTTTGAACATGCTGAACAATCTGAATTATTGGACATTCAGACTATTTTGATTTGTCTGGTTGGTTTTATCACTCTGATCACTTTGATTACGCATGCCATTTGACGAATTCGGTCAATTCTGACGTCATATTCACTTTGAACATGCTGAACAATCTGAATTATTGGACATTAAGGCTATTTTCATTTGTCTGGTTGGTTTTATCACTCTGATCACTTTGATTACGCATGCCATTTGACGAATTCGGTCAATTCTAACGTCATATTCACTTTGAACATGCTGAACAATCTGAATTATTGGACATTCAGGCTATTTTCATTTGTCTGGCTGGTTTTATCACTCTGATCACTTTGAGTATTCATGCCATTTGTCGAATTCGGTCAATTCCAACGTCATATTCATTTTGAACATGCTGAACAATCTGAATTATTGGACATTCAGACTATTTTGATTTGTCTGGTTGGTTTTATCACTCTGATCACTTTGATTACGCATGCCATTTGACGAATTGGGTCAATTCCAACGTCATATTCACTTTGAACATGCTGAACAATCTGCATTATTGGACATTCAGGCTATTTTCATTTGTCTGGCTGATTTTATCACTCTGATCACTTTGATTATTCTTGTCATTTGACGAATTCGGTCAATTCCAACGTCATATTCACTTTGAACATGCTGAACAATCTGAATTATTGGACATTCAGACTATTTTGATTTGTCTGGTTGGTTTTATCACTCTGATCACTTTGATTACGCATGCCATTTGACGAATTGGGTCAATTCCAACGTCATATTCACTTTGAACATGCTGAACAATCTGCATTATTGGACATTCAGGCTATTTTGATTTGTCTGGTTGGTTTTATCACTCTGATCACTTTGATTACGCATGCCATTTGACGAATTCGGTCAATTCCAACGTCATATTCACTTTGAACATGCTGAACAATCTGAATTATTGGACATTCAGACTATTTTGATTTGTCTGGTTGGTTTTATCACTCTGATCACTTTGATTACGCATGCCATTTGACGAATTCGGTCAATTCTAACGTCATATTCACTTTGAACATGCTGAACAATCTGAATTATTGGACATTCAGGCTATTTTCATTTGTCTGGCTGGTTTTATCACTCTGATCACTTTGAGTATTCATGCCATTTGTCGAATTCGGTCAATTCCAACGTCATATTCACTCTGATCACTTTGATTACGCATGCCATTTGACGAATTCGGTCAATTCTAACATCATATTCACTTTGAACATGCTGAACAATCTGAATTATTGGATTTGTCTGGCTGGTTTTATCACTTTGATCACTTTGATTATTCTTGTCATTTGACGAATTCGGTCAATTCCAACGTCATATTCACTATGAACATGCTGAACAATCTTAATTATTGGACATTCAGGCTATTTTCATTTGTCTGGCTGGTTTTATCACTCTGATCACTTTGATTATTCTTGTCATTTGACGAATTCGGTCAATTCCAACGTCATATTCACTTTGAACATGCTGAACAATCTGAATTATTGGACATTCAGGCTATTTTCATTTGTCTGGCTGGTTTTATCACTCTGATCACTTTGATTATTCTTGCCATTTTACGAATTCGGTCAATTCCAACGTCATATTCACTTTGAACATGCTGAACAATCTGAATTATTGGACATTCAGACTATTTTGATTTGTCTGGTTGGTTTTATCACTCTGATCACTTTGATTATGCATGCCATTTGACGAATTCGGTCAATTCTAACGTCATATTCACTTTGAACATGCTGAACAATCTGAATTATTGGACATTCAGGCTATTTTCATTTGCCTGGCTGGTTTTATCACTCTGATCACTTTGATTATTCATGCCATTTGACGAATTCGGTCAATTCCAACGTCATATTCACTTTTAACATGCTGAACAATCTGAATTATTGGACATTCAGGCTATTTTCATTTGTCTGGCTGGTTTTATCACTCTGATCACTTTGATTATTCTTGCCATTTGACGAATTCGGTCAATTCCAACGTCATATTCACTTTGAACATGCTGAACAATCTGAATTATTTGACACTCAGGCTATTTTCATTTGTCTGGCTGGTTTTATCACTCTGATCACTTTGATTAATCTTGCCATTTGACGAATTCGGTCAATTCCAACGTCATATTCACTTTGAACATGCTGAACAATCTGAATTATTGGACATTCAGGCTATTTTCATTTGTCTGGCTGGTTTTATCACTCTGATCACTTTGATTATTCTTGCCATTTGACGAATTCGGTCAATTCCAACGACATATTCACTTTGAACATGCTGAACAATCTGAATTATTGGACATTTAGGCTATATTGATTTGTCTGGTTGGTTTTATCACTCTGATCACTTTGATTATGCATGCCATTTGACGAATTCGGTCAATTCCAACGTCATATTCACTTTGAACATGCTGAACAATCTGAATTATTGGACATTCAGGCTATTTTCATTTGTCTGGCTGATTTTATCACTCTGATCACTTTGATTATTCTTGTCATTTGACGAATTCGGTCAATTCTAACGTCATATTCACTTTGAACATGCTGAACAATCTGAATTATTGGACATTCAGGCTATTTTCATTTGCCTGGCTGGTTTTTTCACTCTGATCACTTTGATTATTCATGCCATTTGACGAATTCGGTCAATTCCAACGTCATATTCACTTTGAACATGCTGAACAATCTGAATTATTTGACACTCAGGCTATTTTCATTTGTCTGGCTGGTTTTATCACTCTGATCACTTTGATTATTCTTGCCATTTGACGAATTCGGTCAATTCCAACGTCATATTCACTTTGAACATGCTGAACAATCTGAATTATTTGACACTCAGGCTATTTTCATTTGTCTGGCTGGTTTTATCACTCTGATCACTTTGATTAATCTTGCCATTTGACGAATTCGGTCAATTCCAACGTCATATTCACTTTGAACATGCTGAACAATCTGAATTATTGGACATTCAGGCTATTTTCATTTGTCTGGCTGGTTTTATCACTCTGATCACTTTGATTATTCTTGCCGTTTGACGAATTCGGTCAATTCCAACGACATATTCACTTTGAACATGCTGAACAATCTGAATTATTGGACATTTAGGCTATATTGATTTGTCTGGTTGGTTTTATCACTCTGATCACTTTGATTATGCATGCCATTTGACGAATTCGGTCAATTCCAAAGTCATATTCACTTTGAACATGCTGAACAATCTGAATTATTGGACATTCAGACTATTTTGATTTGTCTGGTTGGTTTTATCACTTTGATCACTTTGATTACGCATGCCATTTGACGAATTCGGTCAATTCTAACATCATATTCACTTTGAACATGCTGAACAATCTGAATTATTGGATTTGTCTGGCTGGTTTTATCACTTTGATTATTCTTGTCATTTGACGAATTCGGTCAATTCCAACGTCATATTCACTATGAACATGCTGAACAATCTTAATTATTGGACATTCAGGCTATTTTCATTTGTCTGGCTGGTTTTATCACTCTGATCACTTTGATTATTCTTGTCATTTGACGAATTCGGTCAATTCCAACGTCATATTCACTTTGAACATGTTGAACAATCTGAATTATTGGACATTCAGGCTATTTTCATTTGTCTGGCTGGTTTTATCACTCTGATCACTTTGATTATTCTTGCCATTTGACGAATTCGGTCAATTCCAACGTCATATTCACTTTGAACATGCTGAACAATCTGAATTATTGGACATTCAGACTATTTTGATTTGTCTGGTTGGTTTTATCACTCTGATCACTTTGATTATGCATGCCATTTGACGAATTCGGTCAATTCTAACGTCATATTCACTTTGAACATGCTGAACAATCTGAATTATTGGACATTCAGGCTATTTTCATTTGCCTGGCTGGTTTTATCACTCTGATCACTTTGATTATTCATGCCATTTGACGAATTCGGTCAATTCCAACGTCATATTCACTTTTAACATGCTGAACAATCTGAATTATTGGACATTCAGGCTATTTTCATTTGTCTGGCTGGTTTTATCACTCTGATCACTTTGATTATTCTTGCCATTTGACGAATTCGGTCAATTCCAACGTCATATTCACTTTGAACATGCTGAACAATCTGAATTATTGGACATTCAGACTATATTGATTTGTCTGGTTGGTTTTATCACTCTGATCACTTTGATTATGCATGCCATTTGACGAATTCGGTCAATTCCAACGTCATATTCACTTTGAACATGCTGAACAATCTGAATTATTGGACATTCAGACTATTTTGATTTGTCTGGTTGGTTTTATCACTCTGATCACTTTGATTACGCATGCCATTTGACGAATTCGGTCAATTCTAACGTCATATTCACTTTGAACATGCTGAACAATCTGAATTATTGGACATTCAGGCTATTTTCATTTGTCTGGCTGGTTTTATCACTCTGATCACTTTGATAATTCTTGTCATTTGACGAATTCGGTCAATTCCAACGTCATATTCACTTTGAACATGCTGAACAATCTGAATTATTGGACATTCAGGCTATTTTCATTTGTCTGGTTGGTTTTATCACTCTGATCACTTTGATTACGCATGCCATTTGACGAATTCGGTCAATTCTAACGTCATATTCACTTTGAACATGCTGAACAATCTGAATTATTGGACATTCAGGCTATTTTCATTTGTCTGGCTGGTTTTATCACTCTGATCACTTTGAGTATTCATGCCATTTGTCGAATTCGGTCAATTCCAACGTCATATTCACTTTGAACATGCTGAACAATCTGAATTATTGGACATTCAGACTATTTTGATTTGTCTGGTTGGTTTTATCACTCTGATCACTTTGATTACGCATGCAATTTGACGAATTGGGTCAATTCCAACGTCATATTCACTTTGAACATGCTGAACAATCTGCATTATTGGACATTCAGGCTATTTTCATTTGTCTGGCTGATTTTATCACTCTGATCACTTTGATTATTCTTGTCATTTGACGAATTCGGTCAATTCCAACGTCATATTCACTTTGAACATGCTGAACAATCTGAATTATTGGACATTCAGGCTATTTTGATTTGTCTGGCTAGTTTTATCACTCTGATCAATTTTATTATTCTTGTCATTTGACGAATTCGGTCAATTCTAACATCATATTCACTTTGAACATGCTGAACAATCTGAATTATTGGACATTCAGGCTATTTTCATTTGTCTGGCTGGTTTTATGACTCTGATCACTTTGATTATTCTTGTCATTTGACGAATTCGGTCAATTCTAACGTCATATTCACTTTGAACATGCTGAACAATCTGAATTATTGGACATTCAGGCTATTTTCATTTGTCTGGCTGGTTTTATCACTCTGATCACTTTGAGTATTCATGCCATTTGTCGAATTCGGTCAATTCCAACGTCATATTCACTTTGAACATGCTGAACAATCTGAATTATTGGACATTCAGACTATTTTGATTTGTCTGGTTGGTTTTATCACTCTGATCACTTTGATTACGCATGCAATTTGACGAATTGGGTCAATTCCAACGTCATATTCACTTTGAACATGCTGAACAATCTGCATTATTGGACATTCAGGCTATTTTCATTTGTCTGGCTGATTTTATCACTCTGATCACTTTGATTATTCTTGTCATTTGACGAATTCGGTCAATTCCAACGTCATATTCACTTTGAACATGCTGAACAATCTGAATTATTGGACATTCAGGCTATTTTGATTTGTCTGGCTAGTTTTATCACTCTGATCAATTTTATTATTCTTGTCATTTGACGAATTCGGTCAATTCTAACATCATATTCACTTTGAACATGCTGAACAATCTGAATTATTGGACATTCAGGCTATTTTCATTTGTCTGGCTGGTTTTATGACTCTGATCACTTTGATTATTCTTGTCATTTGACGAATTCGGTCAATTCTAACGTCATATTCACTTTGAACATGCTGAACAATCTGAATTATTGGACATTCAGGCTATTTTCATTTGTCTGGCTGGTTTTATCACTCTGATCACTTTGATTAATCATGCCATTTGACGAATTCGGTCAATTCCAACGCCATATTCACTTTGAACATGCTGAACAATCTGAATTATTGGACATTCAGGCTATTTTCTTTTGTCTGGCTGGTTTTATCACTCTGATCACTTTGATTATTCTTGCCAATTGACGAATCCGGTCAATTCCAACGTCATATTCACTTTGAACATGCTGAACAATCTGAATTATTGGACATTCAGACTATTTTGATTTGTCAGGTTGGTTTTATCACTCTGATCACTTTGATTACGCATGCCATTTTCGAATTCGGTCAATTCTAACGTCATATTCACTTTGAACATGCTGAACAATCTGAATTATTGGGCATTCAGGCTATTTTCATTTGTCTGGCTGGTTTTATCACTCTGATCACTTTGATTATTCATGTCATTTTACGAATTCGGTCAATTCCAACGTCATATTCACTTTGAACATGCTGAACAATCTGAATTATTGGACATTCAGGCTATTTTGATTTGTCTGGTTGGTTTTATCACTCTGATCACTTTGATTATTCTTGTCATTTGACGAATTCGGTCAATTCCAACGTCATATTCACTTTGAACATGCTGAACAATCTGAATTATTGGACTTTCAGACTATATTGATTTGTCTGGTTGGTTTTATCACTCTGATCACTTTGATTACGCATGCCATTTGACGAATTCGGTCAATTCTAACGTCATATTCACTTTGAACATGCTGAACAATCTGAATTATTGGACATTCAGGCTATTTTCATTTGCCTGGCTGGTTTTATCACTCTGATCACTTTGATTATTCATGCCATTTGACGAATTCGGTCAATTCCAACGTCATATTCACTTTTAACATGCTGAACAATCTGAATTATTGGACATTCAGGCTATTTTCATTTGTCTGGCTGGTTTTATCACTCTGATCACTTTGATTATTCTTGCCATTTGACGAATTCGGTCAATTCCAACGTCATATTCACTTTGAACAATCTGAATTATTGGACATTCAGACTATATTGATTTGTCTGGTTGGTTTTATCACTCTGATCACTTTGATTATTCTTGCCATTTGACGAATTCGGTCAATTCCAACGACATATTCACTTTGAACATGCTGAACAATCTGAATTATTGGACATTCAGGCTATTTTGATTTGTCTGGTTGGTTTTATCACTCTGATCACTTTGATTATTCTTGCCATTTGACGAATTCGGTCAATTCCAACGTCTTATTCACTTTGAACAATCTGAATTATTGGACATTCAGGCTATTTTCATTTGCCTGGCTGGTTTTATCACTCTGATCACTTTGATTATTCTTGCCATTTGACGTATTCGGTCAATTCCAACGTCTTATTCACTTTGAACAATCTGAATTATTGGACATTCAGGCTATTTTCATTTGCCTGGCTGGTTTTATCACTCTGATCACTTTGATTATTCTTGCCATTTGACGAATTCGGTCAATTCCAACGACATATTCACTTTGAACATGCTGAACAATCTGAATTATTGGACATTCAGGCTATTTTGATTTGTCTGGTTGGTTTTATCACTCTGATCACTTTGATTATTCTTGCCATTTGACGAATTCGGTCAATTCCAACGTCTTATTCACTTTGAACAATCTGAATTATTGGACATTCAGGCTATTTTCATTTGCCTGGCTGGTTTTATCACTCTGATCACTTTGATTATTCATGCCATTTGACGAATTCGGTCAATTCCAACGTCATATTCACTTTGAACATGCTGAACAATCTGAATTATTGGACATTCAGGCTATTTTCATTTGTCTGGCTGGTTTTATCACTCTGATCACTTTGATAATTCTTGTCATTTGACGAATTCGGTCAATTCCAACGTCATATTCACTTTGAACATGCTGAACAATCTGAATTATTGGACATTCAGGCTATTTTCATTTGTCTGGTTGGTTTTATCACTCTGATCACTTTGATTACGCATGCCATTTGACGAATTCGGTCAATTCTAACGTCATATTCACTTTGAACATGCTGAACAATCTGAATTATTGGACATTCAGGCTATTTTCATTTGTCTGGCTGGTTTTATCACTCTGATCACTTTGAGTATTCATGCCATTTGTCGAATTCGGTCAATTCCAACGTCATATTCACTTTGAACATGCTGAACAATCTGAATTATTGGACATTCAGACTATTTTGATTTGTCTGGTTGGTTTTATCACTCTGATCACTTTGATTACGCATGCAATTTGACGAATTGGGTCAATTCCAACGTCATATTCACTTTGAACATGCTGAACAATCTGCATTATTGGACATTCAGGCTATTTTCATTTGTCTGGCTGATTTTATCACTCTGATCACTTTGATTATTCTTGTCATTTGACGAATTCGGTCAATTCCAACGTCATATTCACTTTGAACATGCTGAACAATCTGAATTATTGGACATTCAGGCTATTTTGATTTGTCTGGCTAGTTTTATCACTCTGATCAATTTTATTATTCTTGTCATTTGACGAATTCGGTCAATTCTAACATCATATTCACTTTGAACATGCTGAACAATCTGAATTATTGGACATTCAGGCTATTTTCATTTGTCTGGCTGGTTTTATGACTCTGATCACTTTGATTATTCTTGTCATTTGACGAATTCGGTCAATTCTAACGTCATATTCACTTTGAACATGCTGAACAATCTGAATTATTGGACATTCAGGCTATTTTCATTTGTCTGGCTGGTTTTATCACTCTGATCACTTTGATTAATCATGCCATTTGACGAATTCGGTCAATTCCAACGCCATATTCACTTTGAACATGCTGAACAATCTGAATTATTGGACATTCAGGCTATTTTCTTTTGTCTGGCTGGTTTTATCACTCTGATCACTTTGATTATTCTTGCCAATTGACGAATCCGGTCAATTCCAACGTCATATTCACTTTGAACATGCTGAACAATCTGAATTATTGGACATTCAGACTATTTTGATTTGTCAGGTTGGTTTTATCACTCTGATCACTTTGATTACGCATGCCATTTTCGAATTCGGTCAATTCTAACGTCATATTCACTTTGAACATGCTGAACAATCTGAATTATTGGGCATTCAGGCTATTTTCATTTGTCTGGCTGGTTTTATCACTCTGATCACTTTGATTATTCATGTCATTTTACGAATTCGGTCAATTCCAACGTCATATTCACTTTGAACATGCTGAACAATCTGAATTATTGGACATTCAGGCTATTTTGATTTGTCTGGTTGGTTTTATCACTCTGATCACTTTGATTATTCTTGTCATTTGACGAATTCGGTCAATTCCAACGTCATATTCACTTTGAACATGCTGAACAATCTGAATTATTGGACTTTCAGACTATATTGATTTGTCTGGTTGGTTTTATCACTCTGATCACTTTGATTACGCATGCCATTTGACGAATTCGGTCAATTCTAACGTCATATTCACTTTGAACATGCTGAACAATCTGAATTATTGGACATTCAGGCTATTTTCATTTGCCTGGCTGGTTTTATCACTCTGATCACTTTGATTATTCATGCCATTTGACGAATTCGGTCAATTCCAACGTCATATTCACTTTTAACATGCTGAACAATCTGAATTATTGGACATTCAGGCTATTTTCATTTGTCTGGCTGGTTTTATCACTCTGATCACTTTGATTATTCTTGCCATTTGACGAATTCGGTCAATTCCAACGTCATATTCACTTTGAACAATCTGAATTATTGGACATTCAGACTATATTGATTTGTCTGGTTGGTTTTATCACTCTGATCACTTTGATTATTCTTGCCATTTGACGAATTCGGTCAATTCCAACGACATATTCACTTTGAACATGCTGAACAATCTGAATTATTGGACATTCAGGCTATTTTGATTTGTCTGGTTGGTTTTATCACTCTGATCACTTTGATTATTCTTGCCATTTGACGAATTCGGTCAATTCCAACGTCTTATTCACTTTGAACAATCTGAATTATTGGACATTCAGGCTATTTTCATTTGCCTGGCTGGTTTTATCACTCTGATCACTTTGATTATTCTTGCCATTTGACGAATTCGGTCAATTCCAACGTCATATTCACTTTGAACAATCTGAATTATTGGACATTCAGGCTATTTTCATTTGTCTGGCTGGTTTTATCACTCTGATCACTTTGATTATTCTTGCCATTTGACGAATTCGGTCAATTCCAACGTCATATTCACTTTGAACAATCTGAATTATTGGACATTCAGACTATATTGATTTGTCTGGCTGGTTTTATCACTCTGATCACTTTGATTATTCTTGCCAATTGACGAATCCGGTCAATTCCAACGTCATATTCACTTTTAACATGCTGAACAATCTGAATTATTGGACATTCAGACTATTTTGATTTGTCAGGTTGGTTTTATCACTCTGATCACTTTGATTACGCATGCCATTTTCGAATTCGGTCAATTCTAACGTCATATTCACTTTGAACATGCTGAACAATCTGAATTATTGGACATTCAGGCTATTTTCATTTGCCTGGCTTGTTTTATCACTCTGATCACTTTGATTATTCATGCCATTTGACGAATTCGGTCAATTCCAACGTCATATTCACTTTTAACATGCTGAACAATCTGAATTATTGGACATTCAGGCTATTTTCATTTGTCTGGCTGGTTTTATCACTCTGATCACTTTGATTATTCTTGCCATTTGACGAATTCGGTCAATTCCAACGTCATATTCACTTTGAACAATCTGAATTATTGGACATTCAGACTATATTGATTTGTCTGGATGGTTTTATCACTCTGATCACTTTGATTATTCTTGCCATTTGACGAATTCGGTCAATTCCAACGTCATATTCACTTTGAACAATCTGAATTATTGGACATTCAGACTATATTGATTTGTCTGGTTGGTTTTATCACTCTGATCACTTTGATTATTCTTGCCATTTGACGAATTCGGTCAATTCCAACGACATATTCACTTTGAACATGCTGAACAATCTGAATTATTGGACATTCAGGCTATTTTCATTTGTCTGGCTGGTTTTATCACTCTGATCACTTTGATTATTCTTGCCATTTAACGAATTCGGTCAATTCCAACGTCATATTCACTTTGAACAATCTGAATTATTGGACATTCAGACTATATTGATTTGTCTGGTTGGTTTTATCACTCTGATCACTTTGATTATTCTTGCCATTTGACGAATTCGGTCAATTCCAACGACATATTCACTTTGAACATGCTGAACAATCTGAATTATTGGACATTCAGGCTATTTTCATTTGTCTGGCTGGTTTTATCACTCTGATCACTTTGATTATTCTTGCCATTTGACGAATTCGGTCAATTCCAACTACATATTCACTTTGAACATGCTGAACAATCTGAATTATTGGACATTCAGGCTATTTTCATTTGCCTGGCTGGTTTTATCACTCTGATCACTTTGATTATTCATGCCATTTGACGAATTCGGTCAATTCCAACGTCATATTCACTTTGAACATGCTGAACAATCTGAATTATTGGACATTCAGGCTATTTTCATTTGTCTGGCTGGTTTTATCACTCTGATCACTTTGATTATTCTTGCCATTTGACGAATTCGGTCAATTCCAACGTCATATTCACTTTGAACAATCTGAATTATTGGACATTCAGACTATATTGATTTGTCTGGTTGGTTTTATCACTCTGATCACTTTGATTATTCATGCCATTTGACGAATTCGGTCAATTCCAACGTCATATTCACTTTTAACATGCTGAACAATCTGAATTATTGGACATTCAGGCTATTTTCATTTGTCTGGCTGGTTTTATCACTCTGATCACTTTGATTATTCATGCCATTTGACGAATTCG
The DNA here is from genome assembly GCA_958296145.1 of Hydrotaea cyrtoneurina. Classification (NCBI taxonomy): domain Eukaryota; kingdom Metazoa; phylum Arthropoda; class Insecta; order Diptera; family Muscidae; genus Hydrotaea; species Hydrotaea cyrtoneurina. The sequence goes on from OY282513.1 coordinate 81,857,350, forward strand.
GTCAATTCCAACGTCATATTCACTTTTAACATGCTGAACAATCTGAATTATTGGACATTCAGGCTATTTTCATTTGTCTGGCTGGTTTTATCACTCTGATCACTTTGATTATTCTTGCCATTTGACGAATTCGGTCAATTCCAACGTCATATTCACTTTGAACAATCTGAATTATTGGACATTCAGACTATATTGATTTGTCTGGTTGGTTTTATCACTCTGATCACTTTGATTACGCATGCCATTTGACGAATTCGGTCAATTCTAACGTCATATTCACTTTGAACATGCTGAACAATCTGAATTATTGGACATTCAGGCTATTTTCATTTGCCTGGCTGGTTTTATCACTCTGATCACTTTGATTACGCATGCCATTTGACGAATTCGGTCAATTCTAACGTCATATTCACTTTGAACATGCTGAACAATCTGAATTATTGGACATTCAGGCTATTTTCATTTGCCTGGCTGGTTTTATCACTCTGATCACTTTGATTATTCATGCCATTTGACGAATTCGGTCAATTCCAACGTCATATTCACTTTTAACATGCTGAACAATCTGAATTATTGGATATTCAGGCTATTTTCATTTGTCTGGCTGGTTTTATCACTCTGATCACTTTGATTATTCTTGCCATTTGACGAATTCGGTCAATTCCAACGTCATATTCACTTTGAACAATCTGAATTATTGGACATTCAGACTATATTGATTTGTCTGGTTGGTTTTATCACTCTGATCACTTTGATTATTCTTGTCATTTGACGAATTCGGTCAATTCCAACGTCATATTCACTTTGAACAATCTGAATTATTGGACATTCAGACTATTTTGATTTGTCTGGTTGGTTTTATCACTCTTATCACTTTGATTACGCATGCCATTTGACGAATTCGGTCAATTCTAACGTCATATTCACTTTTAACATGCTGAACAATCTGAATTATTGGACATTCAGGCTATTTTCATTTGTCTGGCTGGTTTTATCACTCTGATCACTTTGATTATTCTTGCCATTTGACGAATTCGGTCAATTCCAACGTCATATTCACTTTGAACAATCTGAATTATTGGACATTCAGACTATATTGATTTGTCTGGTTGGTTTTATCACTCTGATCACTTTGATTATTCTTGCCATTTGACGAATTCGGTCAATTCCAACGACATATTCACTTTGAACATGCTGAACAATCTGAATTATTGGACATTCAGGCTATTTTCATTTGCCTGGCTGGTTTTATCACTCTGATCACTTTGATTATTCATGCCATTTGACGAATTCGGTCAATTCCAACGGCATATTCACTTTTAACATGCTGAACAATCTGAATTATTGGACATTCAGGCTATTTTCATTTGTCTGGCTGGTTTTATCACTTTGATTATTCTTGCCATTTGACGAATTCGGTCAATTCCAACGTCATATTCACTTTGAACAATCTGAATTATTGGACATTCAGACTATATTGATTTGTCTGGTTGGTTTTATCACTCTGATCACTTTGATTACGCATGCCATGTGACGAATTCGGTCAATTCTAACGTCATATTCACTTTGAACATGCTGAACAATCTGAATTATTGGACATTCAGGCTATTTTCATTTGCCTGGCTGGTTTTATCACTCTGATCACTTTGATTATTCATGCCATTTGACGAATTCGGTCAATTCCAACGTCATATTCACTTTTAACATGCTGAACAATCTGAATTATTGGACATTCAGGCTATTTTCATTTGTCTGGCTGGTTTTATCACTCTGATCACTTTGATTATTCTTGCCATTTGACGAATTCGGTCAATTCCAACGTCATATTCACTTTGAACAATCTGAATTATTGGACATTCAGACTATATTGATTTGTCTGGTTGGTTTTATCACTCTGATCACTCTGATTATTCTTGTCATTTGACGAATTCGGTCAATTCCAACGTCATATTCACTTTGAACAATCTGAATTATTGGACATTCAGACTATTTTGATTTGTCTGGTTGGTTTTATCACTCTGATCACTTTGATTACGCATGCCATTTGACGAATTCGGTCAATTCTAACGTCATATTCACTTTGAACATGCTGAACAATCTGAATTATTGGACATTCAGGCTATTTTGATTTGTCTGGTTGGTTTTATCACTCTGATCACTTTGATTATTCTTGTCATTTGACGAATTCGGTCAATTCCAACGTCATATTCACTTTGAACATGCTGAACAATCTAAATTATTGGACATTCAGACTATTTTGATTTGTCTGGTTGGTTTTATCACTCTGATCACTTTGATTACGCATGCCATTTGACGAATTCGGTCAATTCTAACGTCATATTCACTTTAAACATGCTGAACAATCTGAATTATTGGACATTCAGGCTATTTTGATTTGTCTGGTTGGTTTTATCACTCTGATCACTTTGATTATTCTTGTCATTTGACGAATTCGGTCAATTCCAACGTCATATTCACTTTGAACATGCTGAACAATCGAATTATTGGACATTCAGGCTATTTTCATTTGCCTGGCTGGTTTTATCACTCTGATCACTTTGATTATTCATGCCATTTGACGAATTCGGTCAATTCCAACGTCATATTCACTTTTAACATGCTGAACAATCTGAATTATTGGACATTCAGGCTATTTTCATTTGTATGGCTGGTTTTATCACTCTGATCACTTTGATTATTCTTGCCATTTGACGAATTCGGTCAATTCCAACGTCATATTCACTTTGAACATGCTGAACAATCTGAATTATTTGACACTCAGGCTATTTTCATTTGTCTGGCTGGTTTTATCACTCTGATCACTTTGATTATTCTTGCCATTTGACGAATTCGGTCAATTCCAACGTCATATTCACTTTGAACATGCTGAACAATCTGAATTATTGGACATTCAGGCTATTTTCATTTGTCTGGCTGGTTTTATCACTCTGATCACTTTGATTATTCTTGCCATTTGACGAATTCGGTCAATTCCAACGACATATTCACTTTGAACATGCTGAACAATCTGAATTATTGGACATTTAGGCTATATTGATTTGTCTGGTTGGTTTTATCACTCTGATCACTTTGATTATGCATGCCATTTGACGAATTCGGTCAATTCCAACGTCATATTCACTTTGAACATGCTGAACAATCTGAATTATTGGACATTCAGACTATTTTGATTTGTCTGGTTGGTTTTATCACTCTGATCACTTTGATTACGCATGCCATTTGACGAATTCGGTCAATTCTAACATCATATTCACTTTGAACATGCTGAACAATCTGAATTATTGGACATTCAGGCTATTTTCATTTGTCTGGCTGGTTTTATCACTCTGATCACTTTGATTATTCTTGCCATTTGACGAATTCGGTCAATTCCAACGTCATATTCACTTTGAACATGCTGAACAATCTGAATTATTGGACATTCAGGCTATTTTCATTTGTCTGGCTGGTTTTATCACTCTGATCACTTTGATTATTCTTGTCATTTGACGAATTCGGTCAATTCCAACGTCATATTCACTTTGAACATGCTGAACAATCTGAATTATTGGACATTCAGGCTATTTTCATTTGTCTGGCTGGTTTTATCACTCTGATCACTTTGATTATTCTTGTCATTTGACGAATTCGGTCAATTCCAACGTCATATTCACTTTGAACATGCTGAACAATCTGAATTATTGGACATTCAGGCTATTTTCATTTGTCTGGCTGGTTTTATCACTCTGATCACTTTGATTATTCTTGCCATTTGACGAATTCGGTCAATTCCAAGGACATATTCACTTTGAACATGCTGAACAATCTGAATTATTAGACATTCAGACTATTTTGATTTGTCTGGTTGGTTTTATCACTCTGATCACTTTGATTACGCATGCCATTTGACGAATTCGGTCAATTCTAACATCATATTCACTTTGAACATGCTGAACAATCTGAATTATTGGATTTGTCTGGCTGGTTTTATCACTTTGATCACTTTGATTATTCTTGTCATTTGACGAATTCGGTCAATTCCAACGTCATATTCACTTTGAACATGCTGAACAATCTGAATTATTGGACATTCAGACTATTTTGATTTGTCTGGTTGGTTTTATCACTCTGATCACTTTGATTACGCATGCCATTTGACGAATTCGGTCAATTCTAACATCATATTCACTTTGAACATGCTGAACAATCTGAATTATTGGATTTGTCTGGCTGGTTTTATCACTTTGATCACTTTGATTATTCTTGTCATTTGACGAATTCGGTCAATTCCAACGTCATATTCACTTTGAACATGCTGAACAATCTGAATTATTGGACATTCAGACTATATTGATTTGTCTGGTTGGTTTTATCACTCTGATCACTTTGATTATGCATGCCATTTGACGAATTCGGTCAATTCCAACGTCATATTCACTTTGAACATGCTGAACAATCTGAATTATTGGACATTCAGACTATTTTGATTTGTCTGGTTGGTTTTATCACTCTGATCACTTTGATTACGCATGCCATTTGACGAATTCGGTCAATTCTAACGTCATATTCACTTTGAACATGCTGAACAATCTGAATTATTGGATTTGTCTGGTTGGTTTTATCACTTTGATTATGCATGCCATTTGACGAATTCGGTCAATTCCAACGTCATATTCACTTTGAACATGCTGAACAATCTGAATTATTAGACATTCAGACTATTTTGATTTGTCTGGTTGGTTTTATCACTCTGATCACTTTGATTACGCATGCCATTTGACGAATTCGGTCAATTCTAACATCATATTCACTTTGAACATGCTGAACAATCTGAATTATTGGATTTGTCTGGCTGGTTTTATCACTTTGATCACTTTGATTATTCTTGTCATTTGACGAATTCGGTCAATTCCAACGTCATATTCACTTTGAACATGCTGAACAATCTGAATTATTGGACATTCAGACTATATTGATTTGTCTGGTTGGTTTTATCACTCTGATCACTTTGATTATGCATGCCATTTGACGAATTCGGTCAATTCCAACGTCATATTCACTTTGAACATGCTGAACAATCTGAATTATTGGACATTCAGACTATTTTGATTTGTCTGGTTGGTTTTATCACTCTGATCACTTTGATTACGCATGCCATTTGACGAATTCGGTCAATTCTAACGTCATATTCACTTTGAACATGCTGAACAATCTGAATTATTGGACATTCAGGCTATTTTCATTTGTCTGGATGGTTTTATCACTCTGATCACTTTGATAATTCTTGTCATTTGACGAATTCGGTCAATTCCAACGTCATATTCACTTTGAACATGCTGAACAATCTGAATTATTGCACATTCCGACTATTTTGATTTGTCTGGTTGGTTTTATCACTCTGATCACTTTGATTACGCATTCCATTTGACGAATTCGGTCAATTCTAACGTCATATTCACTTTGAACATGCTGAACAATCTGAATTATTGGACATTCAGGCTATTTTCATTTGTCTGGCTGGTTTTATCACTCTGATCACTTTGAGTATTCATGCCATTTGTCGAATTCGGTCAATTCCATATTCACTTTGAACATGCTGAACAATCTGAATTATTGGACATTCAGACTATTTTGATTTGTCTGGTTGGTTTTATCACTCTGATCACTTTGATTACGCATGCCATTTGACGAATTGGGTCAATTCCAACGTCATATTCACTTTGAACATGCTGAACAATCTGCATTATTGGACATTCAGGCTATTTTCATTTGTCTGGCTGATTTTATCACTCTGATCACTTTGATTATTCTTGTCATTTGACGAATTCGGTCAATTCCAACGTCATATTCACTTTGAACATGCTGAACAATCTGAATTATTGGACATTCAGGCTATTTTCATTTGTCTGGCTGGTTTTATCACTCTGATCAATTTTATTATTCTTGTCATTTGACGAATTCGGTCAATTCTAACATCATATTCACTTTGAACATGCTGAACAATCTGAATTATTGGACATTCAGGCTATTTTCATTTGTCTGGCTGGTTTTATCACTCTGATCACTTTGATTATTCTTGTCATTTGACGAATTCGGTCAATTCCAACGTCATATTCACATTGAACATGCTGAACAATCTGAATTATTGGACATTCAGACTATTTTGATTTGTCTGGTGGGTTTTATCACTCTGATCACTTTGATTATGCAAGCCATTTGACGAATTCGGTCAATTCTAACGTCATATTCACTTTGAACATGCTGAACAATCTGAATTATTGGACATTCAGGCTATTTTCATTTGTCTGGCTGGTTTTACAACTCTGATCACTTTGATTATTCATGCCATTTGACGAATTCGGTAAATTCCAACGCCATATTCACTTTGAACATGCTGAACAATCTGAATTATTGGACATTCAGGCTATTTTCATTTGTCTGGCTGGTTTTATCACTCTGATCACTTTGATTATTCTTGCCAATTGACGAATCCGGTCAATTCCAACGTCATATTCACTTTGAACATGCTGAACAATCTGAATTATTGGACATTCAGACTATTTTGATTTGTCAGGTTGGTTTTATCACTCTGATCACTTTGATTACGCATGCCATTTTCGAATTCGGTCAATTCTAACGTCATATTCACTTTGAACATGCTGAACAATCTGAATTATTTGACACTCAGGCTATTTTCATTTGTCTGGCTGGTTTTATCACTCTGATCACTTTGATTATTCTTGCCATTTGACGAATTCGGTCAATTCCAACGTCATATTCACTTTGAACATGCTGAACAATCTGAATTATTGGACATTCAGGCTATTTTCATTTGTCTGGCTGGTTTTATCACTCTGATCACTTTGATTATTCTTGCCATTTGACGAATTCGGTCAATTCCAACGACATATTCACTTTGAACATGCTGAACAATCTGAATTATTGGACATTTAGGCTATATTGATTTGTCTGGTTGGTTTTATCACTTTGATTATGCATGCCATTTGACGAATTCGGTCAATTCCAACGTCATATTCACTTTGAACATGCTGAACAATCTGAATTATTGGACATTCAGACTATTTTGATTTGTCTGGTTGGTTTTATCACTCTGATCACTTTGATTACGCATGCCATTTGACGAATTCGGTCAATTCTAACATCATATTCACTTTGAACATGCTGAACAATCTGAATTATTGGATTTGTCTGGCTGGTTTTATCACTTTGATCACTTTGATTATTCTTGTCATTTGACGAATTCGGTCAATTCCAACGTCATATTCACTATGAACATGCTGAACAATCTTAATTATTGGACATTCAGGCTATTTTCATTTGTCTGGCTGGTTTTATCACTCTGATCACTTTGATTATTCTTGTCATTTGACGAATTCGGTCAATTCCAACGTCATATTCACTTTGAACATGCTGAACAATCTGAATTATTGGACATTCAGGCTATTTTCATTTGTCTGGCTGGTTTTATCACTCTGATCACTTTGATTATGCATGCCATTTGACGAATTCGGTCAATTCTAACGTCATATTCACTTTGAACATGCTGAACAATCTGAATTATTGGACATTCAGGCTATTTTCATTTGTCTGGCTGGTTTTATCACTCTGATCACTTTGATTATTCTTGCCATTTGACGAATTCGGTCAATTCCAACGTCATATTCACTTTGAACATGCTGAACAATCTGAATTATTGGACATTCAGACTATATTGATTTGTCTGGTTGGTTTTATCACTCTGATCACTTTGATTATGCATGCCATTTGACGAATTCGGTCAATTCCAACGTCATATTCACTTTGAACATGCTGAACAATCTGAATTATTGGACATTCAGACTATTTTGATTTGTCTGGTTGGTTTTATCACTCTGATCACTTTGATTACGCATGCCATTTGACGAATTCGGTCAATTCTAACGTCATATTCACTTTGAACATGCTGAACAATCTGAATTATTGGACATTCAGGCTATTTTCATTTGTCTGGATGGTTTTATCACTCTGATCACTTTGATAATTCTTGTCATTTGACGAATTCGGTCAATTCCAACGTCATATTCACTTTGAACATGCTGAACAATCTGAATTATTGCACATTCCGACTATTTTGATTTGTCTGGTTGGTTTTATCACTCTGATCACTTTGATTACGCATTCCATTTGACGAATTCGGTCAATTCTAACGTCATATTCACTTTGAACATGCTGAACAATCTGAATTATTGGACATTCAGGCTATTTTCATTTGTCTGGCTGGTTTTATCACTCTGATCACTTTGATTATTCTTGTCATTTGACGAATTCGGTCAATTCCAACGTCATATTCACATTGAACATGCTGAACAATCTGAATTATTGGACATTCAGACTATTTTGATTTGTCTGGTGGGTTTTATCACTCTGATCACTTTGATTATGCAAGCCATTTGACGAATTCGGTCAATTCTAACGTCATATTCACCTTGAACATGCTGAACAATCTGAATTATTGGACATTCAGGCTATTTTCATTTGTCTGGCTGGTTTTACAACTCTGATCACTTTGATTATTCATGCCATTTGACGAATTCGGTCAATTCCAACGCCATATTCACTTTGAACATGCTGAACAATCTGAATTATTGGACATTCAGGCTATTTTCATTTGTCTGGATGGTTTTATCACTCTGATCACTTTGATAATTCTTGTCATTTGACGAATTCGGTCAATTCCAACGTCATATTCACTTTGAACATGCTGAACAATCTGAATTATTGGACATTCAGGCTATTTTCATTTGTCTGGCTGGTTTTATCACTCTGATCACTTTGAGTATTCATGCCATTTGTCGAATTCGGTCAATTCCATATTCACTTTGAACATGCTGAACAATCTGAATTATTGGACATTCAGACTATTTTGATTTGTCTGGTTGGTTTTATCACTCTGATCACTTTGATTATGCATGCCATTTGACGAATTCGGTCAATTCCAACGTCATATTCACTTTGAACATGCTGAACAATCTGAATTATTGGACATTCAGACTATTTTGATTTGTCTGGTTGGTTTTATCACTCTGATCACTTTGATTACGCATGCCATTTGACGAATTCGGTCAATTCTAACGTCATATTCACTTTGAACATGCTGAACAATCTGAATTATTGGACATTCAGACTATTTTGATTTGTCTGGTTGGTTTTATCACTCTGATCACTTTGATTACGCATGCCATTTGACGAATTGGGTCAATTCCAACGTCATATTCACTTTGAACATGCTGAACTATCTGCATTATTGGACATTCAGGCTATTTTCATTTGTCTTGCTGATTTTATCACTCTGATCACTTTGATTATTCTTGTCATTTGACGAATTCGGTCAATTCCAACGTCATATTCACTTTGAACATGCTGAACAATCTGAATTATTGGACATTCAGGCTATTTTCATTTGTCTGGCTGGTTTTATCACTCTGATCAATTTTATTATTCTTGTCATTTGACGAATTCGGTCAATTCTAACATCATATTCACTTTGAACATGCTGAACAATCTGAATTATTGGACATTCAGGCTATTTTCATTTGTCTGGCTGGTTTTATCACTCTGATCACTTTGATTATTCTTGTCATTTGACGAATTCGGTCAATTCCAACGTCATATTCACATTGAACATGCTGAACAATCTGAATTATTGGACATTCAGACTATTTTGATTTGTCTGGTGGGTTTTATCACTCTGATCACTTTGATTATGCAAGCCATTTGACGAATTCGGTCAATTCTAACGTCATATTCACTTTGAACATGCTGAACAATCTGAATTATTGGACATTCAGGCTATTTTCATTTGTCTGGCTGGTTTTACAACTCTGATCACTTTGATTATTCATGCCATTTGACGAATTCGGTCAATTCCAACGCCATATTCACTTTGAACATGCTGAACAATCTGAATTATTGGACATTCAGGCTATTTTCATTTGTCTGGCTGGTTTTATCACTCTGATCACTTTGATTATTCTTGCCAATTGACGAATCCGGTCAATTCCAACGTCATATTCACTTTGAACATGCTGAACAATCTGAATTATTGGACATTCAGACTATTTTGATTTGTCAGGTTGGTTTTATCACTCTGATCACTTTGATTACGCATGCCATTTTCGAATTCGGTCAATTCTAACGTCATATTCACTTTGAACATGCTGAACAATCTGAATTATTGGGCATTCAGACTATTTTGATTTGTCTGGTTGGTTTTATCACTCTGATCACTTTGATTATGCATGCCATTTGACGAATTCGGTCAATTCCAACGTCATATTCACTTTGAACATGCTGAACAATCTGAATTATTGGACATTCAGGCTATTTTGATTTGTCTGGTTGGTTTTATCACTCTGATCATTTTGATTATTCTTGTCATTTGACGAATTCGGTCAATTCCAACGTCATATTCACTTTGAACATGCTGAACAATCTGAATTATTGGACATTCAGACTATTTTGATTTGTCTGGTTGGTTTTATCACTCTGATCACTTTGATTACGCATGCCATTTCACGAATTCGGTCAATTCTAACGTCATATTCACCTTGAACATGCTGAACAATCTGAATTATTGGACATTCAGGCTATTTTCATTTGTCTGGCTGGTTTTATCACTCTGATCACTTTGATTATTCTTGTCATTTGACGAATTCGGTCAATTCCAACGTCATATTCACTTTGAACATGCTGAACAATCTGAATTATTGGACATTCAGGCTATTTTCATTTGTCTGGCTGGTTTTATCACTCTGATCACTGTGATTATTCATGCCATTTGACGAATTCGGTCAATTCTAACATCATATTCACTTTGAACATGCTGAACAATCTGAATTATTGGATTTGTCTGGCTGGTTTTATCACTTTGATCACTTTGATTATTCTTGTCATTTGACGAATTCGGTCAATTCCAACGTCATATTCACTTTGAACATGCTGAACAATCTGAATTATTGGACATTCAGGCTATTTTCATTTGTCTGGCTGGTTTTATCACTCTGATCACTTTGATTACGCATGCCATTTTCGAATTCGGTCAATTCTAACGTCATATTCACTTTGAACATGCTGAACAATCTGAATTATTGGACATTCAGACTATTTTGATTTGTCTGGTTGGTTTTATCACTCTGATCACTTTGATTATGCATGCCATTTGACGAATTCGGTCAATTCCAACGTCATATTCACTTTGAACATGCTGAACAATCTGAATTATTGGACATTCAGACTATTTTGATTTGTCTGGCTGGTTTTATCACTCTGATCACTTTGATTACGCATGCCATTTGACGAATTCGGTCAATTCTAACATCATATTCACTTTGAACATGCTGAACAATCTGAATTATTGGATTTGTCTGGCTGGTTTTATCACTTTGATCACTTTGATTATTCTTGTCATTTGACGAATTCGGTCAATTCCAACGTCATATTCACTATGAACATGCTGAACAATCTTAATTATTGGACATTCAGGCTATTTTCATTTGTCTGGCTGGTTTTATCACTCTGATCACTTTGATTATTCTTGTCATTTGACGAATTCGGTCAATTCCAACGTCATATTCACTTTGAACATGCTGAACAATCTGAATTATTGGACATTCAGGCTATTTTCATTTGTCTGGCTGGTTTTAGCACTCTGATCACTTTGATTATGCATGCCATTTGACGAATTCGGTCAATTCTAACGTCATATTCACTTTGAACATGCTGAACAATCTGAATTATTGGACATTCAGGCTATTTTCATTTGTCTGGCTGGTTTTATCACTCTGATCACTTTGATTATTCTTGCCATTTGACGAATTCGGTCAATTCCAACGTCATATTCACTTTGAACATGCTGAACAATCTGAATTATTGGACATTCAGACTATATTGATTTGTCTGGTTGGTTTTATCACTCTGATCACTTTGATTATGCATGCCATTTGACGAATTCGGTCAATTCCAACGTCATATTCACTTTGAACATGCTGAACAATCTGAATTATTGGACATTCAGACTATTTTGATTTGTCTGGTTGGTTTTATCACTCTGATCACTTTGATTACGCATGCCATTTGACGAATTCGGTCAATTCTAACGTCATATTCACTTTGAACATGCTGAACAATCTGAATTATTGGACATTCAGGCTATTTTGATTTGTCTGGATGGTTTTATCACTCTGATCACTTTGATAATGCTTGTCATTTGACGAATTCGGTCAATTCCAACGTCATATTCACTTTGAACATGCTGAACAATCTGAATTATTGCACATTCCGACTATTTTGATTTGTCTGGTTGGTTTTATCACTCTGATCACTTTGATTACGCATGCCATTTGACGAATTCGGTCAATTCTAACGTCATATTCACTTTGAACATGCTGAACAATCTGAATTATTGGACATTCAGGCTATTATCATTTGTCTGGCTGGTTTTATCACTCTGATCACTTTGAGTATTCATGCCATTTGTCGAATTCGGTCAATTCCATATTCACTTTGAACATGCTGAACAATCTGAATTATTGGACATTCAGACTATTTTGATTTGTCTGGTTGGTTTTATCATTCTGATCACTTTGATTACGCATGCCATTTGACGAATTGGGTCAATTCCAACGTCATATTCACTTTGAACATGCTGAACAATCTGCATTATTGGACATTCAGGCTATTTTCATTTGTCTGCCTGATTTTATCACTCTGATCACTTTGATTATTCTTGTCATTTGACGAATTCGGTCAATTCCAACGTCATATTCACTTTGAACATGCTGAACAATCTGAATTATTGGACATTCAGGCTATTTTCATTTGTCTGGCTGGTTTTATCACTCTGATCAATTTTATTATTCTTGTCATTTGACGAATTCGGTCAATTCTAACATCATATTCACTTTGAACATGCTGAACAATCTGAATTATTGGACATTCAGGCTATTTTCATTTGTCTGGCTGGTTTTATCACTCTGATCACTTTGATTATTCTTGTCATTTGACGAATTCGGTCAATTCCAACGTCATATTCAAATTGAACATGCTGAACAATCTGAATTATTGGACATTCAGACTATTTTGATTTGTCTGGTGGGTTTTATCACTCTGATCACTTTGATTATGCATGCCATTTGACGAATTCGGTCAATTCTAACGTCATATTCACTTTGAACATGCTGAACAATCTGAATTATTGGACATTCAGGCTATTTTCATTTGTCTGGCTGGTTTTACAACTCTGATCACTTTGATTATTCATGCCATTTGACGAATTCGGTCAATTCCAACGCCATATTCACTTTGAACATGCTGAACAATCTGAATTATTGGACATTCAGGCTATTTTCATTTGTCTGGCTGGTTTTATCACTCTGATCACTTTGATTATTCTTGCCAATTGACGAATCCGGTCAATTCCAACGTCATATTCACTTTGAACATGCTGAACAATCTGAATTATTGGACATTCAGACTATTTTGATTTGTCAGGTGGGTTTTATCACTCTGATCACTTTGATTACGCATGCCATTTTCGAATTCGGTCAATTCTAACGTCATATTCACTTTGAACATGCTGAACAATCTGAATTATTGGGCATTCAGACTATTTTGATTTGTCTGGTTGGTTTTATCACTCTGATCACTTTGATTATGCATGCCATTTGACGAATTCGGTCAATTCCAACGTCATATTCACTTTGAACATGCTGAACAATCTGAATTATTGGACATTCAGGCTATTTTGATTTGTCTGGTTGGTTTTATCACTCTGATCATTTTGATTATTCTTGTCATTTGACGAATTCGGTCAATTCCAACGTCATATTCACTTTGAACATGCTGAACAATCTGAATTATTGGACATTCAGACTATTTTGATTTGTCAGGTGGGTTTTATCACTCTGATCACTTTGATTACGCATGCCATTTTCGAATTCGGTCAATTCTAACGTCATATTCACTTTGAACATGCTGAACAATCTGAATTATTGGGCATTCAGACTATTTTGATTTGTCTGGTTGGTTTTATCACTCTGATCACTTTGATTACGCATGCCATTTCACGAATTCGGTCAATTCTAACGTCATATTCACCTTGAACATGCTGAACAATCTGAATTATTGGACATTCAGGCTATTTTCATTTGTCTGGCTGGTTTTATCACTCTGATCACTTTGATTATTCTTGCCAATTGACGAATCCGGTCAATTCCAACGTCATATTCACTTTGAACATGCTGAACAATCTGAATTATTGGACATTCAGACTATTTTGATTTGTCAGGTGGGTTTTATCACTCTGATCACTTTGATTACGCATGCCATTTTCGAATTCGGTCAATTCTAACGTCATATTCACTTTGAACATGCTGAACAATCTGAATTATTGGGCATTCAGACTATTTTGATTTGTCTGGTTGGTTTTATCACTCTGATCACTTTGATTACGCATGCCATTTCACGAATTCGGTCAATTCTAACGTCATATTCACCTTGAACATGCTGAACAATCTGAATTATTGGACATTCAGGCTATTTTCATTTGTCTGGCTGGTTTTATCACTCTGATCACTTTGATTATTCTTGTCATTTGACGAATTCGGTCAATTCCAACGTCATATTCACTTTGAAAATGCTGAACAATCTGAATTATTGGACATTCAGGCTATTTTCATTTGTCTGGCTGGTTTTATCACTCTGATCACTGTGATTATTCATGCCATTTGACGAATTCGGTCAATTCCAACGTCATATTCACGTTGAAAATGCTGAACAATCTGAATTATTGGACATTCGGGCTATTTTCATTTGTCTGGCTGGTTTTATCTCTCTGATCACTTTGATTATTCTTGTCATTTGACGAATTCGGTCAATTCTAACGTCATATTCACTTTGAACATGCTGAACAATCTGAATTATTGGACATTCAGGCAATTTTCATTTGTCTGGCTGGTTTTATCACTCTGATCACTTTGATTATTCTTGTCATTTGACGAATTCGGTCAATTCCAACGTCATATTCACTTCGAACATGCTGAACAATCTGAATTATTGGACATTCAGGCTACTTTGATTTGTCTGGTTGGTTTTATCACTTTGATTATGCATGCCATTTGACGAATTCGGTCAATTCTAACGTCATATTCACTTTGAACATGCTGAACAATCTGAATTATTGGACATTCAGGCTATTTTGATTTGTCTGGTTGGTTTTATCACTCTGATCATTTTGATTATTCTTGTCATTTGACGAATTCGGTCAATTCCAACGTCATATTCACTTTGAACATGCTGAACAATCTGAATTATTGGACATTCAGACTATTTTGATTTGTCTGGTTGGTTTTATCACTCTGATCACTTTGATTACGCATGCCATTTCACGAATTCGGTCAATTCTAACGTCATATTCACCTTGAACATGCTGAACAATCTGAATTATTGGACATTCAGGCTATTTTCATTTGTCTGGCTGGTTTTATCACTCTGATCACTTTGATTATTCTTGTCATTTGACGAATTCGGTCAATTCCAACGTCATATTCACTTTGAACATGCTGAACAATCTGAATTATTGGACATTCAGGCTATTTTCATTTGTCTGGCTGGTTTTATCACTCTGATCACTGTGATTATTCATGCCATTTGACGAATTCGGTCAATTTCAACGTCATATTCACTTTGAACATGCTGAACAATCTGAATTATTGGACATTCAGGCTATTTTCATTTGTCTGGCTGGTTTTATCTCTCTGATCACTTTGATTATTCTTGTCATTTGACGAATTCGGTCAATTCCAACGTCATATTCACTTTGAAAATGCTGAACAATCTGAATTATTGGACATTCCGGCTATTTTCATTTGTCTGGCTGGTTTTATCACTCTGATCACTTTGATTATTCTTGTCATTTGACGAATTCGGTCAATTCCAACGTCAAATTCACTTCGAACATGCTGAACAATCTGAATTATTGGACATTCAGGCTACTTTGATTTGTCTGGTTGGTTTTATCACTTTGATTATGCATGCCATTTGACGAATTCGGTCAATTCTAACGTCATATTCACTTTGAACATGCTGAACAATCTGAATTATTGGACATTCAGGCTATTTTCATTTGTCTGGCTGGTTTTATCACTCTGATCACTTTGATTATTCATGCCATTTGACGAATTGGGTCAATTCCAACGCCATATTCACTTTGAACATGCTGAACAATCTGAATTATTGGACATTCAGGCTATTTTCATTTGTCTGGCTGGTTTTATCACTCTGATCACTTTGATTATTCATGCCATTTGACGAATCCGGTCAATTCCAACGTCATATTCACTTTGAACATGCTGAACAATCTGAATTATTGGACATTCAGACTATTTTGATTTGTCAGGTTGGTTTTGTCACTCTGATCACTTTGATTACGCATGCCATTTTCGAATTCGGTCAATTCTAACGTCATATTCACTTTGAACATGCTGAACAATCTGAATTATTGGGCATTCAGGCTATTTTCATTTGTCTGGCTGGTTTTATCACTCTGATCACTTTGATTATTCATGCCATTTGACGAATTCGGTCAATTCCAACGTCATATTCACTTTGAACATGCTGAACAATCTGAATTATTGGACATTCAGGCTATTTTGATTTGTCTGGTTGGTTTTATCACTCTGATCACTTTGATTATTCTTGTCATTTGACGAATTCGGTCAATTCCATCGTCATATTCACTTTGAACATGCTGAATAATCATTATGATTTTACATTCAGACTATTTTGATTTGTCTGGTTGGTTTTATCACTCTGATCACTTTGATTACGCATGCCATTTGACGAATTCGGTCAATTCTAACGTCATATTCACTTTGAACATGCTGAACAATCTGAATTATTGGACATTCAGGCTATTTTCATTTGTCTGGCTGGTTTTATCACTCTGATCACTCTGATCACTTTGATTATTCTTGTCATTTGACGAATTCGGTCAATTCCAACGTCATATTCACTTTGAACATGCTGAACAATCTGAATTATTGGACATTCAGGCTATTTTCATTTGTCTGGCTGGTTTTATCACTCTGGTCATATTCACTTTGAAAATGCTGAACAATCTGAATTATTGGACATTCAGGCTATTTTCATTTGTCTGGCTGGTTTTATCACTCTGATCACTTTGATTATTCTTGTCATTTGACGAATTCGGTCAATTCCAACGTCATATTCACTTCGAACATGCTGAACAATCTGAATTATTGGACATTCAGGCTACTTTGATTTGTCTGGTTGGTTTTATCACTTTGATTATGCATGCCATTTGACGAATTCGGTCAATTCTAACGTCATATTCACTTTGGACATGCTGAACAATCTGAATTATTGGACATTCAGGCTATTTTCATTTGTCTGGCTGGTTTTATCACTCTGATCACTTTGATTATTCATGCCATTTGACGAATTCGGTCAATTCCAACGCCATATTCACTTTGAACATGCTGAACAATCTGAATTATTGGACATTCAGGCTATTTTCATTTGTCTGGCTGGTTTTATCACTCTGATCACTTTGATTATTCTTGCCAATTGACGAATCCGGTCAATTCCAACGTCATATTCACTTTGAACATGCTGAACAATCTGAATTATTGGACATTCAGACTATTTTGATTTGTCAGGTTGGTTTTATCACTCTGATCACTTTGATTACGCATGCCATTTTCGAATTCGGTCAATTCTAACGTCATATTCACTTTGAACATGCTGAACAATCTGAATTATTGGGCATTCAGGCTATTTTCATTTGTCTGGCTGGTTTTATCACTCTGATCACTTTGATTATTCATGCCATTTGACGAATTCGGTCAATTCCAACGTCATATTCACTTTGAACATGCTGAACAATCTGAATTATTGGACATTCAGGCTATTTTGATTTGTCTGGTTGGTTTTATCACTCTGATCACTTTGATTATTCTTGTCATTTGACGAATTCGGTCAATTCCAACGTCATATTCACTTTGAACATGCTGAATAATCATTATGATTTTACATTCAGACTATTTTGATTTGTCTGGTTGGTTTTATCACTCTGATCACTTTGATTACGCATGCCATTTGACGAACTCGGTCAATTCTAACGTCATATTCACTTTGAACATGCTGAACAATCTGAATTATTGGACATTCAGGCTATTTTCATTTGTCTGGCTGGTTTTATCACTCTGATCACTGTGATTATTCATGCCATTTGACGAATTCGGTCAATTCCAACGTCATATTCACTTTGAACATGCTGAACAATCTGAATTATTGGACATTCAGGCTATTTTCATTTGTCTGGCTGGTTTTATCTCTCTGATCACTTTGATTATTCTTGTCATTTGACGAATTCGGTCAATTCCAACGTCATATTCACTTTGAAAATGCTGAACAATCTGAATTATTGGACATTCAGGCTATTTTCATTTGTCTGGCTGGTTTTATCACTCTGATCACTTTGATTATTCTTGTCATTTGACGAATTCGGTCAATTCCAACGTCATATTCACTTCGAACATGCTGAACAATCTGAATTATTGGACATTCAGGCTACTTTGATTTGTCTGGTTGGTTTTATCACTTTGATTATTCTTGCCATTTGACGAATTCGGTCAATTCCAACGTTGTATTGACTTTTAACATGCTGAACAATCTGAATTATTGGACATTCAGGCTATTTTCATTTGTCTGGCTGGTTTTATCACTCTGATCACTTTGATTATTCATGCCATTTGACGAATTCGGTCAATTCCAACGTCATATTCACTTTGAACATGCTGAACAATCTGCATTATTGGACATTCAGGCTATTTTCATTTGTCTGGCTGATTTTATCACTCTGATCACTTTGATTATTCTTGTCATTTGACGAATTCGGTCAATTCCAACGTCATATTCACTTTGAACATGCTGAACAATCTGAATTATTGGACATTCAGGCTATTTTCATTTGTCTGGCTGGTTTTATCACTCTGATCAATTTTATTATTCTTGTCATTTGACGAATTCGGTCAATTCTAACGTCATATTCACTTTGAACATGCTGAACAATCTGAATTATTGGACATTCAGGCTATTTTCATTTGTCTGGCTTTTTTTATCACTCTGATCACTGTGATTATTCATGCCATTTGACGAATTCGGTCAATTCCAACGTCATATTCACTTTGAACATGCTGAACAATCTGAATTATTGGACATTCAGGCTATTTTCATTTGTCTGGCTGGTTTTATCTCTCTGATCACTTTGATTATTCTTGTCATTTGACGAATTCGGTCAATTCCAACGTCATATTCACTTTGAAAATGCTGAACAATCTGAATTATTGGACATTCAGGCTATTTTCATTTGTCTGGCTGGTTTTATCACTCTGATCACTTTGATTATTCTTGTCATTTGACGAATTCGGTCAATTCCAACGTCATATTCACTTCGAACATGCTGAACAATCTGAATTATTGGACATTCAGGCTACTTTGATTTGTCTGGTTGGTTTTATCACTTTGATTATTCTTGCCATTTGACGAATTCGGTCAATTCCAACGTTGTATTGACTTTTAACATGCTGAACAATCTGAATTATTGGACATTCAGGCTATTTTCATTTGTCTGGCTGGTTTTATCACTCTGATCACTTTGATTATTCATGCCATTTGACGAATTCGGTCAATTCCAACGTCATATTCACTTTGAACATGCTGAACAATCTGCATTATTGGACATTCAGGCTATTTTCATTTGTCTGGCTGATTTTATCACTCTGATCACTTTGATTATTCTTGTCATTTGACGAATTCGGTCAATTCCAACGTCATATTCACTTTGAACATGCTGAACAATCTGAATTATTGGACATTCAGGCTATTTTCATTTGTCTGGCTGGTTTTATCACTCTGATCAATTTTATTATTCTTGTCATTTGACGAATTCGGTCAATTCTAACATCATATTCACTTTGAACACGCTGAACAATCTGAATTATTGGACATTCAGGCTATTTTCATTTGTCTGGCTGGTTTTATCACTCTGATCACTTTGATTATTCTTGTCATTTGACGAATTCGGTCAATTCCAACGTCATATTCACTTTGAACATGCTGAACAATCTGAATAATTGGACATTCAGGCTATTTTCATTTGTCTGGCTGGTTTTATCACTCTGATCACTTTGATTATTCTTGCCATTTGACGAATTCGGTCAATTGCAACGTCATATTCACTTTGAACATGCTGAACAATCTGAATTATTGGACATTCAGACTATTTTGATTTGTCTGGTGGGTTTTATCACTCTGATCACTTTGATTATGCATGCCATTTGACGAATTCGGTCAATTCTAACGTCATATTCACTTTGAACATGCTGAACAATCTGAATTATTGGACATTCAGGCTATTTTCATTTGTCTGGCTGGTTTTATCACTCTGATCACTTTGATTATTCATGCCATTTGACGAATTCGGTCAATTCCAACGCCATATTCACTTTGAACATGCTGAACAATCTGAATTATTGGACATTCAGGCTATTTTCATTTGTCTGACTGGTTTTATCACTCTGATCACTTTGATTATTCTTGTCATTTGACGAATTCGGTCAATTCCAACGTCATATTCACTTTGAACATGCTGAACAATCTGAATTATTGGACATTCAGACTATTTTGATTTGTCGGGTTGGTTTTATCACTCTGATCACTTTGATTACGCATGCCATTTTCGAACTCGGTCAATTCTAACGTCATATTCACTTTGAACATGCTGAACAATCTGAATTATTGGGCATTCAGGCTATTTTGATTTGTCTGGTTGGTTTTATCACTCTGATCACTTTGATTGCGCATGCCATTTGACGAATTCGGTCAATTCTAACGTCATATTCACTTTGAACATGCTGAACAATCTGAATTATTGGACATTCAGGCTATTTTCATTTGTCTGGCTGGTTTTATCACTCTGATCACTTTGATTATTCTTGTCATTTGACGAATTCGGTCAATTCCAACGTCATATTCACTTTGAACAATCTGAATTATTGGACATTCAGGCTATTTTCATTTGTCTGGCTGGTTTTATCACTCTGATCACTTTGATTATTCATGCCATTTGACGAATTCGGTCAATTCCAACGTCATATTCACTTTGAACAATCTGAATTATTGGACATTCAGGCTATTTTGATTTGTCTGGTTGGTTTTATCACTCTGATCACTTTGATTATTCTTGTCATTTGACGAATTCGGTCAATTCCAAAGTCATATTCACTTTGAACATGCTGAACAATCTGAATTATTGGACATTCAGACTATTTTGATTTGTCTGGTTGGTTTTATCACTCTGATCACTTTGATTGCGCATGCCATTTGACGAATTCGGTCAATTCTAACGTCATATTCACTTTGAACATGCTGAACAATCTGAATTATTGGACATTCAGGCTATTTTCATTTGTCTGGCTGGTTTTATCACTCTGATCACTTTGATTATTCTTGTCATTTGACGAATTCGGTCAATTCCAACGTCATATTCACTTAGAACATGCTGAACAATCTGAATTATTGGACATTCAGGCTATTTTCATTTGTCTGGCTGGTTTTATCACTCTGATCACTTTGATTATTCATGCCATTTGACGAATTCGGTCAATTCCAACGTCATATTCACTTTGAACATGCTGAACAATCTGAATTATTGGACATTCAGGCTATTTTCATTTGTCTGGCTGGTTTTATCTCTCTGATCACTTTGATTATTCTTGTCATTTGACGAATTCGGTCAATTCCAACGTCATATTAACTTTGAAAATGCTGAACAATCTGAATTATTGGACATTCAGGCTATTTTCATTTGTCTGGCTGGTTTTATCACTCTGATCACTTTGATTATTCTTGTCATTTGACGAATTCGGTCAATTCCAACGTCATATTCACTTTGAACATGCTGAACAATCTGAATTATTGGACATTCAGCCTATTTTCATTTGTCTGGCTGGTTTTATCACTCTGATTATTCTTGTCATTTGACGAATTCGGTTAATTCCAACGTTGTATCGACTTTTAACATGCTGAACAATCTAAATTATTGGACATTCAGGCTATTTTCATTTGTCTGGATGTTTTTATCACTCTGATCACTTTGATTATTCTTGTCATTTGACGAATTCCGTCAATTCCAACGTCATATTCACTTTGAACATGCTGAACAATCTGAATTATTGGACATTCAGGCTATTTTCATTTGTCTGGCGTTTTATCACTCTGATCACTTTGATTATTCTTGTCATTTGACGAATTCGGTCAATTCCAACGTCATATTCACCTTGAACATGCTGAACAATCTGAATTATTGGACATTCAGGCTATTTTCATTTGTCTGGCTGGTTTTATCACTCTGATCACTTTGATTATTCTTGCCATTTGACGAATTCGGTCAATTCTAACGTCATATTCACTTTGAACATGCTGAACAATCTGAATTATTGGACATTCAGTCTATTTTCATTTGTCTGGCTGGTTTTATCACTCTGATCACTTTGATTATTCTTGCCATTTGACGAATTCGGTCAATTCCAACGTCATATTCACTTCGAACATGCTGAACAATCTGAATTATTGGACATTCAGGCTACTTTGATTTGTCTGGTTGGTTTTATCACTTTGATTATGCATGCCATTTGACGAATTCGGTCAATTCTAACGTCATATTCACTTTGGACATGCTGAACAATCTGAATTATTGGACATTCAGGCTATTTTCATTTGTCTGGCTGGTTTTATCACTCTGATCACTTTGATTATTCATGCCATTTGACGAATTCGGTCAATTCCAACGCCATATTCACTTTGAACATGCTGAACAATCTGAATTATTGGACATTCAGGCTATTTTCATTTGTCTGGCTGGTTTTATCACTCTGATCACTTTGATTATTCTTGCCAATTGACGAATCCGGTCAATTCCAACGTCATATTCACTTTGAACATGCTGAACAATCTGAATTATTGGACATTCAGACTATTTTGATTTGTCAGGTTGGTTTTATCACTCTGATCACTTTGATTACGCATGCCATTTTCGAATTCGGTCAATTCTAACGTCATATTCACTTTGAACATGCTGAACAATCTGAATTATTGGGCATTCAGGCTATTTTCATTTGTCTGGCTGGTTTTATCACTCTGATCACTTTGATTATTCATGCCATTTGACGAATTCGGTCAATTCCAACGTCATATTCACTTTGAACATGCTGAACAATCTGAATTATTGGACATTCAGGCTATTTTGATTTGTCTGGTTGGTTTTATCACTCTGATCACTTTGATTATTCTTGTCATTTGACGAATTCGGTCAATTCCAACGTCATATTCACTTTGAACATGCTGAATAATCATTATGATTTTACATTCAGACTATTTTGATTTGTCTGGTTGGTTTTATCACTCTGATCACTTTGATTACGCATGCCATTTGACGAATTCGGTCAATTCTAACGTCATATTCACTTTGAACATGCTGAACAATCTGAATTATTGGACATTCAGGCTATTTTCATTTGTCTGGCTGGTTTTATCACTCTGATCACTGTGATTATTCATGCCATTTGACGAATTCGGTCAATTCCAACGTCATATTCACTTTGAACATGCTGAACAATCTGAATTATTGGACATTCAGGCTATTTTCATTTGTCTGGCTGGTTTTATCTCTCTGATCACTTTGATTATTCTTGTCATTTGACGAATTCGGTCAATTCCAACGTCATATTCACTTTGAAAATGCTGAACAATCTGAATTATTGGACATTCAGTCTATTTTCATTTGTCTGGCTGGTTTTATCACTCTGATCACTTTGATTATTCTTGTCATTTGACGAATTCGGTCAATTCCAACGTCATATTCACTTCGAACATGCTGAACAATCTGAATTATTGGACATTCAGGCTACTTTGATTTGTCTGGTTGGTTTTATCACTTTGATTATTCTTGCCATTTGACGAATTCGGTCAATTCCAACGTTGTATTGACTTTTAACATGCTGAACAATCTGAATTATTGGACATTCAGGCTATTTTCATTTGTCTGGCTGGTTTTATCACTCTGATCACTTTGATTTTTCATGCCATTTGACGAATTCGGTCAATTCCAACGTCATATTCACTTTGAACATGCTGAACAATCTGCATTATTGGACATTCAGGCTATTTTCATTTGTCTGGCTGATTTTATCACTCTGATCACTTTGATTATTCTTGTCATTTGACGAATTCGGTCAATTCCAACGTCATATTCACTTTGAACATGCTGAACAATCTGAATTATTGGACATTCAGGCTATTTTCATTTGTCTGGTTGGTTTTATCACTCTGATCAATTTTATTATTCTTGTCATTTGACGAATTCGGTCAATTCTAACATCATATTCACTTTCAACACGCTGAACAATCTGAATTATTGGACATTCAGGCTATTTTCATTTGTCTGGCTGGTTTTATCACTCTGATCACTTTGATTATTCTTGTCATTTGACGAATTCGGTCAATTCCAACGTCATATTCACTTTGAACATGCGGAACAATCTGAATAATTGGACATTCAGGCTATTTTCATTTGTCTGGCTGGTTTTATCACTCTGATCACTTTGATTATTCTTGCCATTTGACGAATTCGGTCAATTGCAACGTCATATTCACTTTGAACATGCTGAACAATCTGAATTATTGGACATTCAGACTATTTTGATTTGTCTGGTGGGTTTTATCACTCTGATCACTTTGATTATGCATGCCATTTGACGAATTCGGTCAATTCTAACGTCATATTCACTTTGAACATGCTGAACAATCTGAATTATTGGACATTCAGGCTATTTTCATTTGTCTGGCTGGTTTTATCACTCTGATCACTTTGATTATTCATGCCATTTGACGAATTCGGACAATTCCAACGCCATATTCACTTTGAACATGCTGAACAATCTGAATTATTGGACATTCAGGCTATTTTCATTTGTCTGACTGGTTTTATCACTCTGATCACTTTGATTATTCTTGTCATTTGACGAATTCGGTCAATTCCAACGTCATATTCACTTTGAACATGCTGAACAATCCGAATTATTGGACATTCAGGCTATTTTCATTTGTCTGGCTGGTTTTATCACTCTGATCACTTTGATTATTCTTGCCAATTGACGAATCCGGTCAATTCCAACGTCATATTCACTTTGAACATGCTGAACAATCTGAATTATTGGACATTCAGACTATTTTGATTTGTCGGGTTGGTTTTATCACTCTGATCACTTTGATTACGCATGCCATTTTCGAACTCGGTCAATTCTAACGTCATATTCACTTTGAACATGCTGAACAATCTGAATTATTGGGCATTCAGGCTATTTTCATTTGTCTGGCTGGTTTTATCACTCTGATCACTTTGATTATTCATGCCATTTGACGAATTCGGTCAATTCCAACGTCATATTCACTTTGAACATGCTGAACAATCTGAATTATTGTACATTCAGGCTATTTTGATTTGTCTGGTTGGTTTTATCACTCTGATCACTTTGATTATTCTTGTCATTTGACGAATTCGGTCAATTCCAACGTCATATTCACTTTGAACATGCTGAACAATCTGAATTATTGGACATTCAGACTATTTTGATTTGTCTGGTTGGTTTTATCACTCTGATCACTTTGATTACGCATGCCATTTGACGAATTCGGTCAATTCTAACGTCATATTCACTTTGAACATGCTGAACAATCTGAATTATTGGACATTCAGGCTATTTTCATTTGTCTGGCTGGTTTTATCACTCTGATCACTTTGATTATTCTTGTCATTTGACGAATTCGGTCAATTCCAACGTCATATTCACTTAGAACATGCTGAACAATCTGAATTATTGGACATTCAGGCTATTTTCATTTGTCTGGCTGGTTTTATCACTCTGATCACTTTGATTATTCATGCCATTTGACGAATTCGGTCAATTCCAACGTCATATTCACTTTGAACATGCTGAACAATCTGAATTATTGGACATTCAGGCTATTTTCATGTGTCTGGCTGGTTTTATCTCTCTGATCACTTTGATTATTCTTGTCATTTGACGAATTCGGTCAATTCCAACGTCATATTAACTTTGAAAATGCTGAACAATCTGAATTATTGGACATTCAGGCTATTTTCATTTGTCTGGCTGGTTTTATCACTCTGATCACTTTGATTATTCTTGTCATTTGACGAATTCGGTCAATTCCAACGTCATATTCACTTTGAACATGCTGAACAATCTGAATTATTGGACATTCAGCCTATTTTCATTTGTCTGGCTGGTTTTATCACTCTGATCACTTTGATTATTCTTGCCATTTGACGAATTCGGTTAATTCCAACGTTGTATCGACTTTTAACATGCTGAACAATCTGAATTATTGGACATTCAGGCTATTTTCATTTGTCTGGCGTTTTATCACTCTGATCACTTTGATTATTCTTGTCATTTGACGAATTCGGTCAATTCCAACGTCATATTCACTTTGAAAAATCTGAACAATCTGAATTATTGGACATTCAGGCTATTTTCATTTGCCTGGCTGGTTTTATCACTCTGATTATTCTTGTAATTTGATTCGGTCAATTCCAACGTTGTATTGACTTTTAACATGCTGAACAATCTGAATTATTTCACATTCAGACTATTTTGATTTGTCTGGTTGGTTTTATCGCTCTGATCACTTTGATTATGCATGCCATTTGACGAATTCGGTCAATTCTAACGTCATATTCACTTTGCACATGCCATCACTTTGATTATTCATGCCATTTCACGAATTCGGTCAATTCCAACGTCATATTCACTTTGAACATGCTGAACAATCTGAATTATTGGGCATTCAGGCTATTTTCATTTGTCTGGCTGGTTTTATCACTCTGATCACTTTGATTACGCATGCCATTTCACGAATTCGGTCAATTCTAACGTCATATTCACCTTGAACATGCTGAACAATCTGAATTATTGGACATTCAGGCTATTTTCATTTGTCTGGCTGGTTTTATCACTCTGATCACTTTGATTATTCTTGCCAATTGACGAATCCGGTCAATTCCAACGTCATATTCACTTTGAACATGCTGAACAATCTGAATTATTGGACATTCAGACTATTTTGATTTGTCAGGTTGGTTTTATCACTCTGATCACTTTGATTACGCATGCCATTTTCGAATTCGGTCAATTCTAACGTCATATTCTCTTTGAACATGCTGAACAATCTGAATTATTGGACATTCAGGCTATTTTGATTTGTCTGGTTGGTTTTATCACTCTGATCACTTTGATTATTCTTGTCATTTGACGAATTCGGTCAATTCCAACGTCATATTCACTTTGAACATGCTGAATAATCATTATGATTTTACATTCAGACTATTTTGATTTGTCTGGTTGGTTTTATCACTCTGATCACTTTGATTACGCATGCCATTTGACGAATTCGGTCAATTCTAACGTCATATTCACTTTGAACATGCTGAACAATCTGAATTATTGGGCATTCAGGCTATTTTCATTTGTCTGGCTGGTTTTATCACTCTGATCACTTTGATTACGCATGCCATTTTCGAATTCGGTCAATTCTAACGTCATATTCTCTTTGAACATGCTGAACAATCTGAATTATTGGACATTCAGGCTATTTTGATTTGTCTGGTTGGTTTTATCACTCTGATCACTTTGATTATTCTTGTCATTTGACGAATTCGGTCAATTCCAACGTCATATTCACTTTGAACATGCTGAATAATCATTATGATTTTACATTCAGACTATTTTGATTTGTCTGGTTGGTTTTATCACTCTGATCACTTTGATTATGCATGCCATTTGACGAATTCGGTCAATTCTAACGTCATATTCACTTTGCACATGCCATCACTTTGATTATTCATGCCATTTCACGAATTCGGTCAATTCCAACGTCATATTCACTTTGAACATGCTGAACAATCTGAATTATTGGGCATTCAGGCTATTTTCATTTGTCTGGCTGGTTTTATCACTCTGATCACTTTGATTACGCATGCCATTTTCGAATTCGGTCAATTCTAACGTCATATTCTCTTTGAACATGCTGAACAATCTGAATTATTGGACATTCAGGCTATTTTGATTTGTCTGGTTGGTTTTATCACTCTGATCACTTTGATTATTCTTGCCAATTGACGAATCCGGTCAATTCCAACGTCATATTCACTTTGAACATGCTGAACAATCTGAATTATTGGGCATTCAGGCTATTTTCATTTGTCTGGCTGGTTTTATCACTCTGATCACTTTGATTACGCATGCCATTTCACGAATTCGGTCAATTCTAACGTCATATTCACCTTGAACATGCTGAACAATCTGAATTATTGGACATTCAGGCTATTTTCATTTGTCTGGCTGGTTTTATCACTCTGATCACTTTGATTATTCATGCCATTTGACGAATTCGGTCAATTCCAACGTTATATTCACTTTGAACATGCTGAACAATCTGAATTATTGGACATTCAGGCTATTTTGATTTGTCTGGTTGGTTTTATCACTCTGATCACTTTGATTATTCTTGTCATTTGACGAATTCGGTCAATTCCAACGTCATATTCACTTTGAACATGCTGAATAATCATTATGATTTTACATTCAGACTATTTTGATTTGTCTGGTTGGTTTTATCACTCTGATCACTTTGATTACGCATGCCATTTGACGAATTCGGTCAATTCTAACGTCATATTCACTTTGAACATGCTGAACAATCTGAATTATTGGACATTCAGGCTATTTTCATTTGTCTGGCTGGTTTTATCACTCTGATCACTTTGATTATTCTTGTCATTTGACGAATTCGGTCAATTCCAACGTCATATTCACTTTGAACATGCTGAACAATCTGAATTATTGGACATTCAGGCTATTTTCATTTGTCTGGCTGGTTTTATCACTCTGATCACTGTGATTATTCATGCCATTTGACGAATTCGGTCAATTCCAACGTCATATTCACTTTGAACATGCTGAACAATCTGAATTATTGGACATTCAGGCTATTTTCATTTGTCTGGCTGGTTTTATCTCTCTGATCACTTTGATTATTCTTGTCATTTGACGAATTCGGTCAATTCCAACGTCATATTCACTTTGAACATGCTGAACAATCTGAATTATTGGACATTCAGACTATTTTGATTTGTCTGGTTGGTTTTATCACTCTGATCACTTTGATTACGCATGCCATTTCACGAATTCGGTCAATTCTAACGTCATATTCACCTTGAACATGCTGAACAATCTGAATTATTGGACATTCAGGCTATTTTCATTTGTCTGGCTGGTTTTATCTCTCTGATCATTTTGATTATTCTTGTCATTTGACGAATTCGGTCAATTCCAACGTCATATTTACTTTGAACATGCTGAACAATCTGAATTATTGGACATTCAGACTATTTTGATTTGTCTGGTTGGTTTTATCACTCTGATCACTTTGATTACGCA
The DNA here is from genome assembly GCA_958296145.1 of Hydrotaea cyrtoneurina. NCBI lineage: Eukaryota > Metazoa > Arthropoda > Insecta > Diptera > Muscidae > Hydrotaea > Hydrotaea cyrtoneurina. The sequence goes on from OY282513.1 coordinate 81,887,010, forward strand.
TGCCATTTCACGAATTCGGTCAATTCTAACGTCATATTCACCTTGAACATGCTGAACAATCAGAATTATTGGACATTCAGGCTATTTTCATTTGTCTGGCTGGTTTTATCACTCTGATCACTTTGATTATTCTTGTCATTTGACGAATTCGGTCAATTCCAACGTCATATTCACTTTGAACATGCTGAACAATCTGAATTATTAGACATTCAGGCTATTTTCATTTGTCTGGCTGGTTTTATCACTCTGATCACTGTGATTATTCATGCCATTTGACGAATTCGGTCAATTCCAACGTCATATTCACTTTGAACATGCTGAACAATCTGAATTATTGGACATTCAGGCTATTTTCATTTGTCTGGCTGGTTTTATCTCTCTGATCACTTTGATTATTCTTGTCATTTGACGAATTCGGTCAATTCCAACGTCATATTCACTTTGAAAATGCTGAACAATCTGAATTATTGGACATTCAGGCTATTTTCATTTGTCTGGCTGGTTTTATCACTCTGATCACTTTGATTATTCTTGTCATTTGACGAATTCGGTCAATTCCAACGTCATATTCACTTCGAACATGCTGAACAATCTGAATTATTGGACATTCAGGCTACTTTGATTTGTCTGGTTGGTTTTATCACTTTGATTATGCATGCCATTTGACGAATTCGGTCAATTCTAACGTCATATTCACTTTGAACATGCTGAACAATCTGAATTATTGGACATTCAGGCTATTTTCATTTGTCTGGCTGGTTTTATCACTCTGATCACTTTGATTATTCATGCCATTTGACGAATTCGGTCAATTCCAACGTCATATTCACTTTGAACATGCTGAACAATCTGAATTATTGGACATTCAGGCTATTTTGATTTGTCTGGTTGGTTTTATCACTCTGATCACATTGATTATTCTTGTCATTTGACGAATTCGGTCAATTCCAACGTCATATTCACTTTGAACATGCTGAATAATCATTATGATTTTACATTCAGACTATTTTGATTTGTCTGGTTGGTTTTATCACTCTGATCACTTTGATTACGCATGCCATTTGACGAATTCGGTCAATTCTAACGTCATATTCACTTTGAACATGCTGAACAATCTGAATTATTGGACATTCAGGCTATTTTCATTTGTCTGGCTGGTTTTATCACTCTGATCACTTTGATTATTCTTGTCATTTGACGAATTCGGTCAATTCCAACGTCATATTCACTTTGAACATGCTGAACAATCTGAATTATTGGACATTCAGGCTATTTTCATTTGTCTGGCTGGTTTTATCACTCTGATCACTGTGATTATTCATGCCATTTGACGAATTCGGTCAATTCCAACGTCATATTCACTTTGAACATGCTGAACAATCTGAATTATTGGACATTCAGGCTATTTTCATTTGTCTGGCTGGTTTTATCTCTCTGATCACTTTGATTATTCTTGTCATTTGACGAATTCGGTCAATTCCAACGTCATATTCACTTTGAAAATGCTGAACAATCTGAATTATTGGACATTCAGGCTATTTTCATTTGTCTGGCTGGTTTTATCACTCTGATCACTTTGATTATTCTTGTCATTTGACGAATTCGGTCAATTCCAACGTCATATTCACTTCGAACATGCTGAACAATCTGAATTATTGGACATTCAGGCTACTTTGATTTGTCTGGTTGGTTTTATCACTTTGATTATTCTTGCCATTTGACGAATTCGGTCAATTCCAACGTCATATTCACTTTGAACATGCTGAACAATCTGAATTATTGGACATTCAGGCTATTTTCATTTGTCTGGCTGGTTTTATCACTCTGATCACTTTGATTATTCATGCCATTTGACGAATTCGGTCAATTCCAACGTCATATTCACTTTGAACATGCTGAACAATCTGCATTATTGGACATTAAGGCTATTTTCATTTGTCTGGCTGATTTTATCACTCTGATCACTTTGATTATTCTTGTCATTTGACGAATTCGGTCAATTCCAACGTCATATTCACTTTGAACATGCTGAACAATCTGAATTATTGGACATTCAGGCTATTTTCATTTGTCTGGCTGGTTTTATCACTCTGATCAATTTTATTATTCTTGTCATTTGACGAATTCGGTCAATTCTAACATCATATTCACTTTGAACACGCTGAACAATCTGAATTATTGGACATTCAGGCTATTTTCATTTGTCTGGCTGGTTCTATCACTCTGATCACTTTGATTATTCTTGTCATTTGACGAATTCGGTCAATTCCAACGTCATATTCACTTTGAACATGCTGAACAATCTGAATAATTGGACATTCAGGCTATTTTCATTTGTCTGGCTGGTTTTATCACTCTGATCACTTTGATTATTCTTGCCATTTGACGAATTCGGTCAATTGCAACGTCATATTCACTTTGAACATGCTGAACAATCTGAATTATTGGACATTCAGACTATTTTGATTTGTCTGGTGGGTTTTATCACTCTGATCACTTTGATTATGCATGCCATTTGACGAATTCGGTCAATTCTAACGTCATATTCACTTTGAACATGCTGAACAATCTGAATTATTGGACATTCAGGCTATTTTCATTTGTCTGGCTGGTTTTATCACTCTGATCACTTTGATTATTCATGCCATTTGACGAATTCGGTCAATTCCAACGCCATATTCACTTTAAACATGCTGAACAATCTGAATTATTGGACATTCAGGCTATTTTCATTTGTCTGACTGGTTTTATCACTCTGATCACTTTGATTATTCTTGTCATTTGACGAATTCGGTCAATTCCAACGTCATATTCACTTTGAACATGCTGAACAATCCGAATTATTGGACATTCAGGCTATTTTCATTTGTCTGGCTGGTTTTATCACTCTGATCACTTTGATTATTCTTGCCAATTGACGAATCCGGTCAATTCCAACGTCATATTCACTTTGAACATGCTGAACAATCTGAATTATTGGACATTCAGACTATTTTGATTTGTCGGGTTGGTTTTATCACTCTGATCACTTTGATTACGCATGCCATTTTCGAACTCGGTCAATTCTAACGTCATATTCACTTTGAACATGCTGAACAATCTGAATTATTGGGCATTCAGGCTATTTTCATTTGTCTGGCTGGTTTTATCACTCTGATCACTTTGATTATTCATGCCATTTGACGAATTCGGTCAATTCCAACGTCATATTCACTTTGAACATGCTGAACAATCTGAATTATTGGACATTCAGGCTATTTTGATTTGTCTGGTTGGTTTTATCACTCTGATCACTTTGATTATTCTTGTCATTTGACGAATTCGGTCAATTCCAACGTCATATTCACTTTGAACATGCTGAACAATCTGAATTATTGGACATTCAGACTATTTTGATTTGTCTGGTTGGTTTTATCACTCTGATCACTTTGATTACGCATGCCATTTGACGAATTCGGTCAATTCTAACGTCATATTCACTTTGAACATGCTGAACAATCTGAATTATTGGACATTCAGGCTATTTTCATTTGTCTGGCTGGTTTTATCACTCTGATCACTTTGATTATTCTTGTCATTTGACGAATTCGGTCAATTCCAACGTCATATTCACTTAGAACATGCTGAACAATCTGAATTATTGGACATTCAGGCTATTTTCATTTGTCTGGCTGGTTTTATCACTCTGATCACTTTGATTATTCATGCCATTTGACGAATTCGGTCAATTCCAACGTCATATTCACTTTGAACATGCTGAACAATCTGAATTATTGGACATTCAGGCTATTTTCATTTGTCTGGCTGGTTTTATCTCTCTGATCACTTTGATTATTCTTGTCATTTGACGAATTCGGTCAATTCCAACGTCATATTAACTTTGAAAATGCTGAACAATCTGAATTATTGGACATTCAGGCTATTTTCATTTGTCTGGCTGGTTTTATCACTCTGATCACTTTGATTATTCTTGTCATTTGACGAATTCGGTCAATTCCAACGTCATATTCACTTTGAACATGCTGAACAATCTGAATTATTGGACATTCAGCCTATTTTCATTTGTCTGGCTGGTTTTATCACTCTGATTATTCTTGTCATTTGACGAATTCGGTTAATTCCAACGTTGTATTGACTTTTAACATGCTGAACAATCTGAATTATTGGACATTCAGACTATTTTGATTTGTCTGGTTGGTTTTATCGCTCTGATCACTTTGATTATTCTTGTCATTTGACGAATTCGGTCAATTCCAACGTCATATTCACTTTGAACATGCTGAACAATCTGAATTATTGGACATTCAGGCTATTTTCATTTGTCTGGCTGGTTTTATCACTCTGATCACTTTGATTATTCTTGTCATTTGACGAATTCGGTCAATTCCAACGTCATATTCACTTTGAACATGCTGAACAATCTGAATTATTGGACATTCAGGCTATTTTCATTTGTCTGGCGTTTTATCACTCTGATCACTTTGATTATTCTTGTCATTTGACGAATTCGGTCAATTCCAACGTCATATTCACCTTGAACATGCTGAACAATCTGAATTATTGGACATTCAGGCTATTTTCATTTGTCTGGCTGGTTTTATCACTCTGGTCACTTTGATTATTATTGCCATTTGACGAATTCGGTCAATTCTAACGTCATATTCACTTTGAACATGCTGAACAATCTGAATTATTGGACATTCAGTCTATTTTCATTTGTCTGGCTGGTTTTATCACTCTGATCACTTTGATTATTCTTGCCATTAGACGAATTCGGTCAATTCCAACGTTGTATTGACTTTTAACATGCTGAACAATCTGAATTATTGGACATTCAGACTATTTTGATTTGTCTGGTTGGTTTTATCGCTCTGATCACTTTGATTATGCATGCCATTTGACGAATTCGGTCAATTCTAACGTCATATTCACTTTGCACATGCCATCACTTTGATTATTCATGCCATTTCACGAATTCGGTCAATTCCAACGTCATATTCACTTTGAACATGCTGAACAATCTGAATTATTGGACATTCATGCTATTTTCATTTGTCTGGCTGGTTTTATCACTCTGATCACTTTGATTATTCTTGCCAATTGACGAATTCGGTCAATTCCAACGTCATATTCACTTTGAACATGCTGCACAATCTGAATTATTGGACATTCAGACTATTTTGATTTGTCTGGTTGGTTTTATCACTCTGATTACGCATGCCATTTGACGAATTCGGTCAATTCCAACGTCATATTCACTTGGAACATGCTGAACAATCTGAATTATTGGACCTTCAGGTTTTTTTCATTTGTCTGGCTGGTTGTTATCACTCTGATCACTTTGATTATTCTTGTCATTTGATGAATTCGGTCAATTCCAACGTCATATTCACTTTGAACATGCTGAACAATCTGAATTATTGGACATTCAGACTACTTTGATTTGTCTGGTTGGTTTTATCACTCTGATCACTTTGATTATTCTTGCCATTTGACGAATTCGGTCAATTCCAACGTCATATTCACTTTGAACATACTGAACAATCTGAATTATTGGACATTCAGACTATTTTGATTTGTCTGGTTGGTTTTATCACTCTGATCACTTTGATTACGCATGCCATTTGACGAATTCGGTCAATTCCAACGTCATATTCACTTTGAACATGCTGAACAATCTGAATTATTGGACATTCAGGCTATTTTCATTTGTCTGGCTGGTTTTATCACTCTGATCACTTTGATTATTCATGCCATTTGACGAATTCGGTCAATTCCAACGTCATATTCACTTTGAACATGCTGAACAATCTGAATTATTGGACATTCAGGCTATTTTCATTTGTCTGGCTGGTTTTATCTCTCTGATCACTTTGATTATTCTTGTCATTTGACGAATTCGGTCAATTCCAACGTCATATTCACTTTGAAAATGCTGAACAATCTGAATTATTGGACATTCAGGCTATTTTCATTTGTCTGGCTGGTTTTATCACTCTGATCACTTGTCATTTGACGAATTCGGTGAATTCCAACGTCATATTCACTTTGAACATGCTGAACAATCTGAATTATTGGACATTCAGGCTACTTTGATTTGTCTGGTTGGTTTTATCACTTTGATTATTCTTGCCATTTGACGAATTCGGTCAATTCCAACGTTGTATTGACTTTTAACATGCTGAACAATCTGAATTATTGCACATGCAGGCTATTTTAATTTGTCTGGCTGGTTTTATCACTCTGATCACTTTGATTATTCAGGCCATTTGACGAATTCGGTCTATTCCAACGTCATATTCACTTTGAACATGCTGAACAAACTGAATTATTGGACATTCAGGCTATTTTCATTTGTCTGGCTGATTTTATCACTCTGATCACTTTGATTATTCTTGTCATTTGACGAATTCGGTCAATTCCAACGTCATATTCACTTTGAACATGCTGAGCAATCTGAATTATTGGACATTCAGCCTATTTTCATTTGTCTGGCTGGTTTTATCACTCTGATTATTCTTGCCATTTGACGAATTCGGTCAATTCCAACGTCATATTCACTTTGAACATGCTGAACAATCTGAATTATTGGACATTTAGACTATTTTGATTTGTCTGGTTAGTTTTATCACTCTGATCACTTTGATTATGCATGCCATTTGACGAATTCGGTCAATTCCAAAGTCATATTCACTTTGAACATGCTGAACAATCTGAATTATTGGACATTCAGGCTATTTTCATTTGTCTGGCTGGTTTTATCACTCTGATCACTTTGATTATTCTTGTCATTTGACGAATTCGGTCAAATCCAACATCATATTCACTTTGAACATGCTGAACAATCTGAATTATTGGACATTCAGGCTACTTTGATTTGTCTGGTTGGTTTTATCACATTGATTATTCTTGCCATTTGACGAATTCGGTCAATTCCAACATTGTATTGACTTTTAACATGCTGAACAATCTGAATTATTGCACATGCAGGCTATTTTAATTTGTCTGGCTGGTTTTATCACTCTGATCACTTTGATTATTCTTGTCATTTGACGAATTCGGTCAATTCCAACGTCATATTCACTTTGAACATGCTGAACAATCTGAATTGTTGGACATTCAGGCTACTTTGATTTGTCTGGTTGGTTTTATCACTTTGATTATTCTTGCCATTTGACGAATTCGGTCAATTCCAACGTCATATTCACTTTGAACATGCTGAACAATCTGAATTATTGGACATTCAGGCTATTTTCATTTGTCTGGCTGGTTTTATCACTCTGATCACTTTGATTATTCTTGTCATTTGACGAATTCGGTCAATTCCAACGTCATATTCACTTTGAACATGCTGAGCAATCTGAATTATTGGACATTCAGCCTATTTTCATTTGTCTGGCTGGTTTTATCACTCTGATTATTCTTGCCATTTGACGAATTCGGTCAATTCCAACGTCATATTCACTTTGAACATGCTGAACAATCTGAATTATTGGACATTCAGGCTATTTTCATTTGTCTGGCTGGTTTTATCACTCTGATCACTTTGATTATTCTTGTCATTTGACGAATTCGGTCAATTCCAACGTCATATTCACTTTGAACATGCTGAACAATCTGAATTGTTGGACATTCAGGCTACTTTGATTTGTCTGGTTTGTTTTATCACTTTGATTATTCTTGCCTTTTGACGAATTCGGTCAATTCCAACGTCATATTCACTTTGAACATGCTGAACAATCTGAATTATTGGACATTCAGGCTACTCTGATTTGTCTGGTTTGTTTTATCACTTTGATTATTCTTGCCTTTTGACGAATTCGGTCAATTCCAACGTCATATTCACTTTGAACATACTGAACAATCTGAATTATTGGACATTCAGACTATTTTGATTTGTCTGGTTGGTTTTATCACTCTGATCACTTTGATTACGCATGCCATTTGACGAATTCGGTCAATTCCAACGTCATATTCACTTTGAACATGCTGAACAATCTGAATTATTGGACATTCAGGCTATTTTCATTTGTCTGGCTGGTTTTATCACTCTGATCACTTTGATTATTCATGCCATTTGACGAATTCGGTCAATTCCAACGTCATATTCACTTTGAACATGCTGAACAATCTGAATTATTGGACATTCAGGCTATTTTCATTTGTCTGGCTGGTTTTATCTCTCTGATCACTTTGATTATTCTTGTCATTTGACGAATTCGGTCAATTCCAACGTCATATTCACTTTGAAAATGCTGAACAATCTGAATTATTGGACATTCAGGCTATTTTCATTTGTCTGGCTGGTTTTATCACTCTGATCACTTTGATTATTCTTGTCATTTGACGAATTCGGTCAATTCCAACGTCATATTCACTTTGAACATGCTGAACAATCTGAATTATTGGACATTCAGGCTACTTTGATTTGTCTGGTTGGTTTTATCACTTTGATTATTCTTGCCATTTGAAGAATTCGGTCAATTCCAACGTTGTATTGACTTTGAACATGCTGAACAATCTGAATTATTGGACATTCAGGCTATTTTCATTTGTCTGGCTGGTTTTATCACTCTGATCACTTTGATTATTCTTGTCATTTGACGAATTCGGTCAATTCCAACGTCATATTCACTTTGAACATGCTGAACAATCTGAATTATTGGACATTCAGGCTACTTTGATTTGTCTGGTTGGTTTTATCACTTTGATTATTCATGCCATTTGACGAATTCGGTCAATTCCAACGTCATATTCACTTTGAACATGCTGAACAATCTGAATTATTGGACATTCAGGCTATTTTCATTTGTCTGGCTGGTTTTATCACTCTGATCACTTTGATTATTCTTGTCATTTGACGAATTCGGTCAATTCCAACGTCATATTCACTTTGAACATGCTGAGCAATCTGAATTATTGGACATTCAGCCTATTTTCATTTGTCTGGCTGGTTTTATCACTCTGATTATTCTTGCCATTTGACGAATTCGGTCAATTCCAACGTCATATTCACTTTGAACATGCTGAACAATCTGAATTATTGGACATTTAGACTATTTTGATTTGTCTGGTTAGTTTTATCACTCTGATCACTTTGATTATGCATGCCATTTGACGAATTCGGTCAATTCCAAAGTCATATTCACTTTGAACATGCTGAACAATCTGAATTATTGGACATTCAGGCTATTTTCATTTGTCTGGCTGGTTTTATCACTCTGATCACTTTGATTATTCTTGTCATTTGACGAATTCGGTCAAATCCAACATCATATTCACTTTGAACATGCTGAACAATCTGAATTATTGGACATTCAGGCTACTTTGATTTGTCTGGTTGGTTTTATCACTTTGATTATTCTTGCCATTTGACGAATTCGGTCAATTCCAACGTCATATTCACTTTGAACATGCTGAACAATCTGAATTATTGGACATTCAGGCTACTTTGATTTGTCTGGTTGGTTTTATCACTTTGATTATTCTTGCCATTTGACGAATTCGGTCAATTCCAACATTGTATTGACTTTTAACATGCTGAACAATCTGAATTATTGCACATGCAGGCTATTTTAATTTGTCTGGCTGGTTTTATCACTCTGATCACTTTGATTATTCTTGTCATTTGACGAATTCGGTCAATTCCAACGTCATATTCACTTTGAACATGCTGAACAATCTGAATTGTTGGACATTCAGGCTACTTTGATTTGTCTGGTTGGTTTTATCACTTTGATTATTCTTGCCATTTGACGAATTCGGTCAATTCCAACGTCATATTCACTTTGAACATGCTGAACAATCTGAATTATTGGACATTCAGGCTATTTTCATTTGTCTGGCTGATTTTATCACTCTGATCACTTTGATTATTCTTGTCATTTGACGAATTCGGTCAATTCCAACGTCATATTCACTTTGAACATGCTGAACAATCTGAATTATTGGGCATTCAGCCTATTTTCATTTGTCTGGCTGGTTTTATCACTCTGATTATTCTTGTCATTTGACGAATTCGGTCAATTCCAACGTCATATTAACTTTGAACATGCTGAACAATCTGAATTATTGGAGATACAGGCTATTTTCATTTGTCTGGCTGGTTTTATCACTCTGGTCACTTTGATTATTCTTGCCATTTGACGAATTCGGTCAATTCCAACGTCATATTCACTTTGAACATGCTGAACAATCTGAATTATTGGACATTCAGACTATTTTGATTTGTCTGGTTAGTTTTATCACTCTGATCACTTTGATTATGCATGCCATTTGACGAATTCTGTCAATTCCAAAGTCATATTCACTTTGAACATGCTGAACAATCTGAATTATTGGACATTCAGGCTATTTTCATTTGTCTGGCTGGTTTTATCACTCTGATCACTTTGATTATTCTTGTCATTTGACGAATTCGGTCAATTCCAACGTCATATTCACTTTGAACATGCTGAACAATCTGAATTATTGGACATTCAGGCTACTCTGATTTGTCTGGTTTGTTTTATCACTTTGATTATTCTTGCCTTTTGACGAATTCGGTCAATTCCAACGTCATATTCACTTTGAACATGCTGAACAATCTGAATTATTGGACATTCAGGCTACTTTGATTTGTCTGGTTGGTTTTATCACTTTGATTATTCTTGCCATTTGACGAATTCGGTCAATTCCAACGTTGTATTGACTTTTAACATGCTGAACAATCTGAATTATTGCACATGCAGGCTATTTTCATTTGTCTGGCTGATTTTATCACTCTGATCACTTTGATTATTCTTGTCATTTGACGATTTCGGTCAAATCCAACGTCATATTCACTTTGAACATGCTGAACAATCTGAATTATTGGACATTCAGCCTATTATCCTTTGTCTGGCTGGTTTTATCACTCTGATTATTCTTGTCATTTGACGAATTCGGTCAATTCCAACGTCATATTAACTTTGAACATGCTGAACAATCTGAATTATTGGACATTCAGGCTATTTTCATTTGTCTGGCTGGTTTTATCACTCTGGTCACTTTGATTATTCTTGCCATTTGACGAATTCGGTCAATTCCAACGTCATATTCACTTTGAACATGCTGAATAATCTGAATTATTGGACATTCAGACTATTTTGATTTGTCTGGTTAGTTTTATCAATCTGATCACTTTGATTATGCATGCCATTTGACGAATTCGGTCAATTCCAAAGTCATATTCACTTTGAACATGCTGAACAATCTGAATTATTGGACATTCAGCCTATTTTCATTTGTCTGGCTGGTTTTATCACTCTGATTATTCTTGTCATTTGACGAATTCGGTCAATTCCAACGTCATATTCACTTTGAACATGCTGAACAATCTGAATTATTGGACATTCAGGCTATTTTCATTTGTCTGGCTGGTTTTATCACTCTGGTCACTTTGATTATTCTTGCCATTTGACGAATTCGGTCAATTCCAACGTCATATTCACTTTGAACATGCTGAACAATCTGAATTATTGGACATTCAGACTATGTTGATTTGTCTGGTTAGTTTTATCAATCTGATCACTTTGATTATGCATGCCATTTGACGAATTCGGTCAATTCCAAAGTCATATTCACTTTGAACATGCTGAACAATCTGAATTATTGGACATTCAGGCTACTTTCATTTGTCTGGCTGGTTTTATCACTCTGATCACTTTGATTATTCATGCCATTTGACGGATTCGGTCAATTCCAACGTCATATTCACTTTGAACATGCTGAACAATCTGAATTATTGGACATTCAGGCTATTTTGATTTGTCTGGTTGGTTTTATCACTCTGATCACTTTGATTACGCATGCCATTTGACGAATTCGGTCAATTCCAACGTCATATTCACTTTGAACATGCTGAACAATCTGAATTATTGGACATTCAGGCTATTTTCATTTGTCTGGCTGGTTTTATCACTCTGATCACTTTGATTATTCTTGTCATTTGACGAATTCGGTCAATTCTAACGTCATATTCACTTTGAACATGCTGAACAATCTGAATTATTGGACATTCAGGCTATTTTCATTTGTCTGGCTTATTTTATCACTCTGATCACTTTGATTATTCTTGTCATTTGACGAATTCGGTCAATTCCAACGTCATATTCACTTTGAACATGCTGAACAATCTGAATTATTGGACATTCAGCCTATTTTCATTTGTCTGGCTGGTTTTATCACTCTGAATATTCTTGTCATTTGACGAATTCGGTCAATTCCAACGTCATATTAACTTTGAACATGCTGAACAATCCCAATTATTGGACATTCAGGCTATTTTCATTTGTCTGGCTGGTTTTATCACTCTGGTCACTTTGATTATTCTTGCCATTTGACGAATTCGGTCAATTCCAACGTCATATTCACTTTGAACATGCTGAACAATCTGAATTATTGGACATTCAGACTATTTTGATTTGTCTGGTTAGTTTTATCAATCTGATCACTTTGATTATGCATGCCATTTGACGAATTCGGTCAATTCCAAAGTCATATTCACTTTGAACATGCTGAACAATCTGAATTATTGGACATTCAGGCTATTTTCATTTGTCTGGCTGGTTTTATCACTCTTATCACTTTGATTATTCATGCCATTTAACGGATTCGGTCAATTCCAACGTCATATTCACTTTGAACATGCTGAACAATCTGAATTATTGGACATTCAGGCTATTTTGATTTGTCTGGTTGGTTTTATCACTCTGGTCACTTTGATTATTCTTGTCATTTGACGAATTCGGTCAATTCCAACGTCATATTCACTTTGAACATGCTGAACAATCTGAATTATTGGACATGCAGGCTATTTTCATTTGTCTGGCTGGTTTTATCACTCTGATCACTTTGATTATTCTTGTCATTTGACGAATTCGGTCAATTCTAACGTCATATTCACTTTGAACATGCTGAACAATCTGAATTATTGGACATTCGGGCTATTTTCATTTGTCTGGCTGGTTTTATCACTCTGGTCACTTTGATTATTCTTGTCATTTGACGAATTCGGTCAATTCTAACGTCATATTCACTTTGAACATGCTGAACAATCTGAATTATTGGACACTCAGGCTATTTTCATTTGTCTGGCTGGTTTTATCACTCTGGTCACTTTGATTATTCTTGTCATTTGACGAATTCGGTCAATTCTAACGTCATATTCACTTTGAACATGCTGAAAAATCTGAATTATTGGACATTCAGGCTATTTTCATTTGTCTGGCTGGTTTTATCACTCTGATCACTTTGATTATTCTTGTCATTTGACGAATTCGGTCAATTCTAACGTCATATTCACTTTGAACATGCTGAACAATCTGAATTATTGGACATTCAGACTATTTTCATTTGTCTGGCTGGTTTTATCACTCTGATCACTTTGATTATTCATGCCATTTGACGGATTCGCTCAATTCCAACGTCTTATTCACTTTGAACATGCTGAACAATCTGAATTATTGGACATTCAGGCTATTTTCATTTGTCTGGCTGGTTTTATCACGCTGATCACTTTGATTATTCTTGCCATTTGACGAATTCGGTCAATTCCAACGTCATATTCACTTTGAACATGCTGAACAATCTGAATTATTGGACATTCAGGCTATTTTCATTTGTCTGGTTGGTTTTATCACTCTGATCACTTTGATTATTTTTGCCATTTGACGAATTCGGTCAATTCCAACGTCATATTCACTTTGAACATGCTGCATTATTGGACATTCAGGCTATTTTCATTTGTCTGGCTGATTTTATCACTCTGATCACTTTGATTATTCTTGTCATTTGACGAATTCGGTCAATTCCAACGTCATATTCACTTTGAACATGCTGAACAATCTGAATTATTGGACATTCAGGCTATTTTCATTTGTCTGGAGTTTTATCACTCTGATCACTTTGATTATTCTTGTCATTTGACGAATTCGGTCAATTCCAACGTCATATTCACCTTGAACATGCTGAACAATGTGAATTATTGGACATTCAGGCTATTTTCATTTGTCTGGCTGGATTTATCACTCTGATCACATTGATTATTCTTGCCATTTGACGAATTCGGTCAATTCTAACGTCATATTCACTTTGAACATTCTGAACAATCTGAATTATTGGACATTCAGGCTATTTTCATTTGTCTGGCTGGTTTTATCACTCTGATCACTTTGATTATTCTTGCCATTTGACGAATTCGGTCAATTCCAACGTTGTATTGACTTTTAACATGCTGAACAATCTGAATTATTGGACATTCAGACTATTTTGATTTGTCTGGTTGGTTTTATCGCTCTGATCACTTTGATTATGCATGCCATTTGACGAATTCGTTCAATTCTAACGTCATATTCACTTTGAACATGCTGAACAATCTGAATTATTGGACATTCAGGCTATTTTCATTTGTCTGGCTGGTTTTATCACTCTGATCACTTTGATTATTCTTGCCATTTGACGAATTCGGTCAATTCTAACGTCATATTCACTTTGAACATGCTGAACAATCTGAATTATTGGACATTCAGGCTATTTTGATTTGTCTGGTTGGTTTTATCGCTCTGATCACTTTGATTATGCATGCCATTTGACGAATTCGGTCAATTCTAACGTCATATTCACTTTGAACATGCCATCACTTTGATTATTCATGCCATTTGACGAATTCGGTCAATTCCAACGTCATATTCACTTTGAACATGCTGAACAATCTGAATTATTGGACATTCAGGCTATTTTCATTTGTCTGGCTGGTTTTATCACTCTGATCACTTTGATTATTCTTGCCATTTGACGAATTCGGTCAATTCTAACGTCATATTCACTTTGAACATGCTGAACAATCTGAATTATTGGACATTCAGGCTATTTTCATTTGTCTGGCTGGTTTTATCACTCTGATCACTTTGATTATTCTTGCCATTTGACGAATTCGGTCAATTCTAACGTCATATTCACTTTGAACATGCTGAACAATCTGAATTATTGGACATTCAGGCTATTTTCATTTGTCTGGCTGGTTTTATCACTCTGATCACTGTGATTATTCTTGCCATTTGACGAATTCGGTCAATTCTAACGTCATATTCACTTTGAACATTCTGAACAATCTGAATTATTGGACATTCAGGCTATTTTCATTTGTCTGGCTGGTTTTATCACTCTGATCACTTTGATTATTCTTGCCATTTGACGAATTCGGTCAATTCCAACGTTGTATTGACTTTTAACATGCTGAACAATCTGAATTATTGGACATTCAGACTATTTTGATTTGTCTGGTTGGTTTTATCGCTCTGATCACTTTGATTATGCATGCCATTTGACGAATTCGTTCAATTCTAACGTCATATTCACTTTGAACATGCTGAACAATCTGAATTATTGGACATTCAGGCTATTTTCATTTGTCTGGCTGGTTTTATCACTCTGATCACTTTGATTATTCTTGCCATTTGACGAATTCGGTCAATTCTAACGTCATATTCACTTTGAACATGCTGAACAATCTGAATTATTGGACATTCAGGCTACTTTGATTTGTCTGGTTGGTTTTATCACTTTGATTATTCTTGATTATTCAGGCCATTTGACGAATTCGGTCTATTCCAACGTCATATTCACTTTGAACATGCTGAACAATCTGAATTATTGGACATTCAGGCTATTTTGATTTGTCTGGTTGGTTTTATCGCTCTGATCACTTTGATTATGCATGCCATTTGACGAATTCGGTCAATTCTAACGTCATATTCACTTTGAACATGCCATCACTTTGATTATTCATGCCATTTGACGAATTCGGTCAATTCCAACGTCATATTCACTTTGAACATGCTGAACAATCTGAATTATTGGACATTCAGGCTATTTTCATTTGTCTGGCTGGTTTTATCACTCTAATCACTTTGATTATTCTTGCCATTTGACGAATTCGGTCAATTCTAACGTCATATTCACTTTGAACATGCTGAACAATCTGAATTATTGGACATTCAGGCTATTTTCATTTGTCTGGCTGGTTTTATCACTCTGATCACTTTGATTATTCTTGCCATTTGACGAATTCGGTCAATTCCAACGTTGTATTGACTTTTAACATGCTGAACAATCTGAATTATTGGACATTCAGACTATTTTGATAGGGTGGAGTGAAATTCAAAAAAAAAAAGTTAACCTCGGAAAGAGATGTAGTCTGGGGTCCTAATGAGGGGAAAAATAAAGAAAAAAATTTTAGGGGTCGCGCAACTCCCTCGAAATTTGGAAATTATCGCTATTTTGGCGTTGATTTTAGAAAAATCCTAAAAAGTTGTATGTCAATAAATGTTTGCGATAGCGTAAACAATGAAATAAGGGCATGTAAAAAAAATTTTGTCATTGTTCAAAAATTTCAAAAAGTAAAATAAGTCAAATCGGCCCTTCTTCAGAAAATTGACTGAACCATGAAATCGCCACCGAAGCTACAAATATTAGTCGATTATCCTCATATTTGCCTCAAATACTTTTGTTTGGGCACTGAACAAGCTCAAACTTTTAAATTTCGAATAAGTTAAGTCGTTAATTTTTAGGATTTTTCTAAAATCAACGCCAAAATAGCGATAATTTCCAAATTTCGAGGGAGCGGCGCGACCCCTAAAAATTTTTTAAAATTTTTTTCTTTGTTTTTCCCCTCATTAGGACCCCAGACTACATCTCTTTCCGAAGTTAACTTTTTCAAATTAAAAAAAAAAAATGTTTTCACTCCACCCTACTATTTTGATTTGTCTGGTTGGTTTTATCGCTCTGATCACTTTGATTATGCATGCCATTTGACGAATTCGGTCAATTCTAACGTCATATTCACTTTGAACATGTCATCACTTTGATTATTCATGCCATTTGACGAATTCGGTCAATTCCAACGTCATATTCACTTTGAACATGCTGAACAATCTGAATTATTGGACATTCAGGCTACTTTGATTTGTCTGGTTGGTTTTATCACTTTGATTATTCTTGATTATTCAGGCCATTTGACGAATTCGGTCTATTCCAACGTCATATTCACTTTGAACATGCTGAACAATCTGAATTATTGGACATTCAGGCTATTTTCATTTGTCTGGCTGATTTTATCACTCTGATCACTTTGATTATTCTTGTCATTTGACGAATTCGGTCAATTCCAACGTCATATTCACTTTGAACATGCTGAACAATCTGAATTATTGGACATTCAGCCTATTTTCATTTGTCTGGCTGGTTTAATCACTCTGATTATTCTTGTCATTTGACGAATTCGGTCAATTCCAACGTCATATTAACTTTGAACATGCTGAACAACCTGAATTATTGGACATTCAGGCTATTTTCATTTGTCTGGCTGGTTTTATCACTCTGGTCACTTTGATTATTCTTGCCATTTGACGAATTCGGTCAATTCCAACGTCATATTCACTTTGAACATGCTGAACAATCTGAATTATTGGACATTCAGACTATTTTGATTTGTCTGGTTAGTTTTATCACTCTGATCACTTTGATTATGCATGCCATTTGACGAATTCGGTCAATTCCAACGTCATTTTCACTTTGAACATGCTGAACAATCTGAATTATTGGACATTCAGGCTATTTTCATTTGTCTGGCTGGTTTTATCACTCTGATCACTTTGATTATTCTTGTCATTTGACGAATTCGGTCAATTCCAATGTCATATTCACCTTGAACATGCTGAACAATCTGAATTATTGGACATTCAGGCTATTTTCATTTGTCTGGCTGGATTTATCACTGGATTTATCACTCTGATCACATTGATTATTCTTGCCATTTGACGAATTCGGTCAATTCTAACGTCATATTCACTTTGAACATGCTGAACAATCTGAATTATTGGACATTCAGGCTATTTTGATTTGTCTGGTTGGTTTTATCACTCTGATCACTTTGATTACGCATGCCATTTGACGAATTCGGTCAATTCTAACGTCATATTCACTTTAAACACTTGATTATTCATGCCATTTGACGAATTCGGTCAATTCCAACGTCATATTCACTTTGAACATGCTGAACAATCTGAATTATTGGACATTCAGGCTACTTTGATTTGTCTGGTTGGTTTTATCACTTTGATTATTCTTGATTATTCAGGCCATTTGACGAATTCGGCCTATTCCAACGTCATATTCACTTTGAACATGCTGAACAATCTGAATTATTGGACATTCAGGCTATTTTCATTTGTCTGGTTGGTTTTATCACTCTGATCACTTTGATTATTTTTGCCATTTGACGAATTCGGTCAATTCCAACGTCATATTCACTTTGAACATGCTGCATTATTGGACATTCAGGCTATTTTCATTTGTCTGGCTGATTTTATCACTCTGATCACTTTGATTATTCTTGTCATTTGACGAATTCGGTCAATTCCAACGTCATATTCACTTTGAACATGCTGAACAATCTGAATTATTGGACATTCAGGCTATTTTCATTTGTCTGGCTGGTTTTATCACTCTGATCACTTTGATTATTCTTGTCATTTGACGAATTCGGTCAATTCCAACGTCATATTCACTTTGAACATGCTGAACAATCTGAATTATTGGACATTCAGGCTATTTTCATTTGTCTGGCTGGTTTTATCACTCTGATCACTGTGATTATTCTTGCCATTTGACGAATTCGGTCAATTCTAACGTCATATTCACTTTGAACATTCTGAACAATCTGAATTATTGGACATTCAGGCTATTTTCATTTGTCTGGCTGGTTTTATCACTCTGATCACTTTGATTATTCTTGCCATTTGACGAATTCGGTCAATTCCAACGTTGTATTGACTTTTAACATGCTGAACAATCTGAATTATTGGACATTCAGACTATTTTGATTTGTCTGGTTGGTTTTATCGCTCTGATCACTTTGATTATTCTTGCCAATTGACGAATTCGGTCAATTCCAACGTCATATTCACTTTGAACATGCTGAACAATCTGAATTATTGGAGTCAGGCTATTTTCATTTGTCTGGCTGGTTTTATCACTCTGATCACTTTGATTATTCTTGCCATTTGACGAATTCGGTCAATTCTAACGTCATATTCACTTTGAACATGCTGAACAATCTGAATTATTGGACATTCAGGCTACTTTGATTTGTCTGGTTGGTTTTATCACTTTGATTATTCTTGATTATTCAGGCCATTTGACGAATTCGGTCTATTCCAACGTCATATTCACTTTGAACATGCTGAACAATCTGAATTATTGGACATTCAGGCTATTTTGATTTGTCTGGTTGGTTTTATCGCTCTGATCACTTTGATTATGCATGCCATTTGACGAATTCGGTCAATTCTAACGTCATATTCACTTTGAACATGCCATCACTTTGATTATTCATGCCATTTGACGAATTCGGTCAATTCCAACGTCATATTCACTTTGAACATGCTGAACAATCTGAATTATTGGACATTCAGGCTATTTTCATTTGTCTGGCTGGTTTTATCACTCTAATCACTTTGATTATTCTTGCCATTTGACGAATTCGGTCAATTCTAACGTCATATTCACTTTGAACATGCTGAACAATCTGAATTATTGGACATTCAGGCTATTTTCATTTGTCTGGCTGGTTTTATCACTCTGATCACTTTGATTATTCTTGCCATTTGACGAATTCGGTCAATTCCAACGTTGTATTGACTTTTAACATGCTGAACAATCTGAATTATTGGACATTCAGACTATTTTGATAGGGTGGAGTGAAATTCAAAAAAAAAAAGTTAACCTCGGAAAGAGATGTAGTCTGGGGTCCTAATGAGGGGAAAAATAAAGAAAAAAATTTTAGGGGTCGCGCAACTCCCTCGAAATTTGGAAATTATCGCTATTTTGGCGTTGATTTTAGAAAAATCCTAAAAAGTTGTATGTCAATAAATGTTTGCGATAGCGTAAACAATGAAATAAGGGCATGTAAAAAAAATTTTGTCATTGTTCAAAAATTTCAAAAAGTAAAATAAGTCAAATCGTCCCTTCTTCAGAAAATTGACTGAACCATGAAATCGCCACCGAAGCTACAAATATTAGTCGATTATCCTCATATTTGCCTCAAATACTTTTGTTTGGGCTCTGAACAAGCTCAAACTTTTAAATTTCGAATAAGTTAAGTCGTTAATTTTTAGGATTTTTCTAAAATCAACGCCAAAATAGCGATAATTTCCAAATTTCGAGGGAGCGGCGCGACCCCTAAAAATTTTTTAAAATTTTTTTCTTTGTTTTTCCCCTCATTAGGACCCCAGACTACATCTCTTTCCGAAGTTAACTTTTTCAAATTAAAAAAAAAAATTTTTTCACTCCACCCTACTATTTTGATTTGTCTGGTTGGTTTTATCGCTCTGATCACTTTGATTATGCATGCCATTTGACGAATTCGGTCAATTCTAACGTCATATTCACTTTGAACATGTCATCACTTTGATTATTCATGCCATTTGACGAATTCGGTCAATTCCAACGTCATATTCACTTTGAACATGCTGAACAATCTGAATTATTGGACATTCAGGCTACTTTGATTTGTCTGGTTGGTTTTATCACTTTGATTATTCTTGATTATTCAGGCCATTTGACGAATTCGGTCTATTCCAACGTCATATTCACTTTGAACATGCTGAACAATCTGAATTATTGGACATTCAGGCAATTTTCATTTGTCTGGCTGATTTTATCACTCTGATCACTTTGATTATTCTTGTCATTTGACGAATTCGGTCAATTCCAACGTCATATTCACTTTGAACATGCTGAACAATCTGAATTATTGGACATTCAGCCTATTTTCATTTGTCTGGCTGGTTTTATCACTCTGATTATTCTTGTCATTTGACGAATTCGGTCAATTCCAACGTCATATTAACTTTGAACATGCTGAACAACCTGAATTATTGGACATTCAGGCTATTTTCATTTGTCTGGCTGGTTTTATCACTCTGGTCACTTTGATTATTCTTGCCATTTGACGAATTCGGTCAATTCCAACGTCATATTCACTTTGAACATGCTGAACAATCTGAATTATTGGACATTCAGACTATTTTGATTTGTCTGGTTAGTTTTATCACTCTGATCACTTTGATTATGCATGCCATTTGACGAATTCGGTCAATTCCAACGTCATATTCACTTTGAACATGCTGAACAATCTGAATTATTGGACATTCAGGCTATTTTCATTTGTCTGGCTGGTTTTATCACTCTGATCACTTTGATTATTCTTGTCATTTGACGAATTCGGTCAATTCCAATGTCATATTCACCTTGAACATGCTGAACAATCTGAATTATTGGACATTCAGGCTATTTTCAATTGTCTGGCTGGATTTATCACTGGATTTATCACTCTGATCACATTGATTATTCTTGCCATTTGACGAATTCGGTCAATTCTAACGTCATATTCACTTTGAACATGCTGAACAATCTGAATTATTGGACATTCAGGCTATTTTGATTTGTCTGGTTGGTTTTATCACTCTGATCACTTTGATTACGCATGCCATTTGACGAATTCGGTCAATTCTAACGTCATATTCACTTTAAACATGCCATCCCTTTGATTATTCATGCCATTTGACGAATTCGGTCAATTCCAACGTCATATTCACTTTGAACATGCTGAACAATCTGAATTATTGGACATTCAGGCTACTTTGATTTGTCTGGTTGGTTTTATCACTTTGATTATTCTTGATTATTCAGGCCATTTGACGAATTCGGTCTATTCCAACGTCATATTCACTTTGAACATGCTGAACAATCTGAATTATTGGACATTCAGGCTATTTTCATTTGTCTGGCTGATTTTATCACTCTGATCACTTTGATTATTCTTGTCATTTGACGAATTCGGTCAATTCCAACGTCATATTCACTTTGAACATGCTGAACAATCTGAATTATTGGACATTCAGCCTATTTTCATTTGTCTGGCTGGTTTTATCACTCTGATTATTCTTGTCATTTGACGAATTCGGTCAATTCCAACGTCATATTAACTTTGAACATGCTGAACAACCTGAATTATTGGACATTCAGGCTATTTTCATTTGTCTGGCTGGTTTTATCACTCTGGTCACTTTGATTATTCTTGCCATTTGACGAATTCGGTCAATTCCAACGTCATATTCACTTTGAACATGCTGAACAATCTGAATTATTGGACATTCAGGCTATTTTCATTTGTCTGGCTGGTTTTATCACTCTGGTCACTTTGATTATTCTTGCCATTTGACGAATTCGGTCAATTCCAACGTCATATTCACTTTGAACATGCTGAACAATCTGAATTATTGGACATTCAGGCTATTTTCATTTGTCTGGCTGGTTTTATCACTCTGATCACTTTGATTATTCTTGTCATTTGACGAATTCGGTCAATTCCAACGTCATATTCACCTTGAACATGCTGAACAATCTGAATTATTGGACATTCAGGCTATTTTCATTTGTCTGGCTGGATTTATCACTCTGATCACATTGATTATTCTTGCCATTTGACGAATTCGGTCAATTCTAACGTCATATTCACTTTGAACATGCTGAACAATCTGAATTATTGGACATTCAGGCTATTTTCATTTGTCTGGCTGGTTTTATCACTCTGATCACTTTGATTATTCTTGTCATTTGACGAATTCGGTCAATTCCAACGTCATTTCACCTTGAACATGCTGAACAATCTGAATTATTGGACATTCAGACTATTTTCATTTGTCTGGCTGGTTTTGTCACTCTGATCACTTTGATTATTCATGCCATTTGACGGATTCGGTCAATTCCAACGTCATATTCACTTTGAACATGCTGAACAATCTGAATTATTGGACATTCAGGCTATTTTGATTTGTCTGGTTGGTTTTATCACTCTGATCACTTTGATTACGCATGCCATTTGACGAATTCGGTCAATTCCTACGTCATATTCACTTCGAACATGCTGAACAATCTGAATTATTGGACATTCAGGCTATTTTCATTTGTCTGGCTGGTTTTATCACTCTGATCACTTTGATTATTCTTGCCATTTGACGAATTCGGTCAATTCCAACGTTGTATTGACTTTGAACATGCTGAACAATCTGAATTATTGGACATTCAGACTATTTTGATTTGTCTGGTTGGTTTTATCGCTCTGATCACTTTGATTATGCATGCCATTTGACGAATTCGGTCAATTCTAACGTCATATTCACTTTGAACATGTCATCACTTTGATTATTCATGCCATTTGACGAATTCGGTCAATTCCAACGTCATATTCACTTTGAACATGCTGAACAATCTGAATTATTGGACATTCAGGCTACTTTGATTTGTCTGGTTGGTTTTATCACTTTGATTATTCTTGATTATTCAGGCCATTTGACGAATTCGGTCTATTCCAACGTCATATTCACTTTGAACATGCTGAACAATCTGAATTATTGGACATTCAGGCTATTTTCATTTGTCTGGCTGATTTTATCACTCTGATCACTTTGATTATTCTTGTCATTTGACGAATTCGGTCAATTCCAACGTCATATTCACTTTGAACATGCTGAACAATCTGAATTATTGGACATTCAGCCTATTTTCATTTGCCTGGCTGGTTTTATCACTCTGATTATTCTTGTCATTTGACGAATTCGGTCAATTCCAACGTCATATTAACTTTGAACATGCTGAACAACCTGAATTATTGGACATTCAGGCTATTTTCATTTGTCTGGCTGGTTTTATCACTCTGGTCACTTTGATTATTCTTGCCATTTGACGAATTCGGTCAATTCCAACGTCATATTCACTTTGAACATGCTGAACAATCTGAATTATTGGACATTCAGACTATTTTGATTTGTCTGGTTAGTTTTATCACTCTGATCACTTTGATTATGCATGCCATTTGACGAATTCGGTCAATTCCAACGTCATATTCACTTTGAACATGCTGAACAATCTGAATTATTGGACATTCAGGCTATTTTCATTTGTCTGGCTGGTTTTATCACTCTGATCACTTTGATTATTCTTGTCATTTGACGAATTCGGTCAATTCCAATGTCATATTCACCTTGAACATGCTGAACAATCTGAATTATTGGACATTCAGGCTACTTTGATTTGTCTGGTTGGTTTTATCACTTTGATTATTCTTGATTATTCAGGCCATTTGACGAATTCGGTCTATTCCAACGTCATATTCACTTTGAACATGCTGAACAATCTGAATTATTGGACATTCAGGCTATTTTCATTTGTCTGGCTGATTTTATCACTCTGATCACTTTGATTATTCTTGTCATTTGACGAATTCGGTCAATTCCAACGTCATATTCACTTTGAACATGCTGAACAATCTGAATTATTGGACATTCAGCCTATTTTCATTTGTCTGGCTGGTTTTATCACTCTGATTATTCTTGTCATTTGACGAATTCGGTCAATTCCAACGTCATATTAACTTTGAACATGCTGAACAATCTGAATTATTGGACATTCAGGCTATTTTCATTTGTCTGGCTGATTTTATCACTCTGATCACTTTGATTATTCTTGTCATTTGACGAATTCGGTCAATTCCAACGTCATATTCACTTTGAACATGCTGAACAATCTGAATTATTGGACATTCAGCCTATTTTCATTTGTCTGGCTGGTTTTATCACTCTGATTATTCTTGTCATTTGACGAATTCGGTCAATTCCAACGTCATATTAACTTTGAACATGCTGAACAACCTGAATTATTGGACATTCAGCCTATTTTCATTTGTCTGGCTGGTTTTATCACTCTGATTATTCTTGTCATTTGACGAATTCGGTCAATTCCAACGTCATATTAACTTTGAACATGCTGAACAACCTGAATTATTGGACATTCAGGCTATTTTCATTTGTCTGGCTGGTTTTATCACTCTGATCACTTTGATTATTCTTGTCATTTGACGAATTCGGTCAATTCCAACGTCATATTCACTTTGAACATGCTGAACAATCTGAATTATTGGACATTCAGCCTATTTTCATTTGTCTGGCTGGTTTTATCACTCTGGTCACTTTGATTATTCTTGCCATTTGACGAATTCGGTCAATTCCAACGTCATATTCACTTTGAACATGCTGAACAATCTGAATTATTGGACATTCAGGCTACTTTGATTTGTCTGGTTGGTTTTATCACTTTGATTATTCTTGATTATTCAGGCCATTTGACGAATTCGGTCTATTCCAACGTCATATTCACTTTAAACATGCCATCCCTTTGATTATTCATGCCATTTGACGAATTCGGTCAATTCCAACGTCATATTCACTTTGAACATGCTGAACAATCTGAATTATTGGACATTCAGGCTACTTTGATTTGTCTGGTTGGTTTTATCACTTTGATTATTCTTGTCATTTGACGAATTCGGTCAATTCCAACGTCATATTAACTTTGAACATGCTGAACAATCTGAATTATTGGACATTCAGGCTATTTTCATTTGTCTGGCTGATTTTATCACTCTGATCACTTTGATTACGCATGCCATTTGACGAATTCGGTCAATTCTAACGTCATATTCACTTTAAACATGCCATCCCTTTGATTATTCATGCCATTTGACGAATTCGGTCAATTCCAACGTCATATTCACTTTGAACATGCTGAACAATCTGAATTATTGGACATTCAGGCTACTTTGATTTGTCTGGTTGGTTTTATCACTTTGATTATTCTTGATTATTCAGGCCATTTGACGAATTCGGTCTATTCCAACGTCATATTCACTTTGAACATGCTGAACAATCTGAATTATTGGACATTCAGGCTATTTTCATTTGTCTGGCTGGTTTTATCACTCTGGTCACTTTGATTATTCTTGCCATTTGACGAATTCGGTCAATTCCAACGTCATATTCACTTTGAACATGCTGAACAATCTGAATTATTGGACATTCAGGCTATTTTCATTTGTCTGGCTGGATTTATCACTGGATTTATCACTCTGATCACATTGATTATTCTTGCCATTTGACGAATTCGGTCAATTCTAACGTCATATTCACTTTGAACATGCTGAACAATCTGAATTATTGGACATTCAGGCTATTTTGATTTGTCTGGTTGGTTTTATCACTCTGATCACTTTGATTACGCATGCCATTTGACGAATTCGGTCAATTCTAACGTCATATTCACTTTAAACATGCCATCCCTTTGATTATTCATGCCATTTGACGAATTCGGTCAATTCCAACGTCATATTCACTTTGAACATGCTGAACAATCTGAATTATTGGACATTCAGGCTACTTTGATTTGTCTGGTTGGTTTTATCACTTTGATTATTCTTGATTATTCAGGCCATTTGACGAATTCGGTCTATTCCAACGTCATATTCACTTTGAACATGCTGAACAATCTGAATTATTGGACATTCAGGCTATTTTCATTTGTCTGGCTGATTTTATCACTCTGATCACTTTGATTATTCTTGTCATTTGACGAATTCGGTCAATTCCAACGTCATATTCACTTTGAACATGCTGAACAATCTGAATTATTGGACATTCAGCCTATTTTCATTTGTCTGGCTGGTTTTATCACTCTGATTATTCTTGTCATTTGACGAATTCGGTCAATTCCAACGTCATATTAACTTTGAACATGCTGAACAACCTGAATTATTGGACATTCAGGCTATTTTCATTTGTCTGGCTGGTTTTATCACTCTGGTCACTTTGATTATTCTTGCCATTTGACGAATTCGGTCAATTCCAACGTCATATTCACTTTGAACATGCTGAACAATCTGAATTATTGGACATTCAGGCTATTTTCATTTGTCTGGCTGGTTTTATCACTCTGGTCACTTTGATTATTCTTGCCATTTGACGAATTCGGTCAATTCCAACGTCATATTCACTTTGAACATGCTGAACAATCTGAATTATTGGACATTCAGGCTATTTTCATTTGTCTGGCTGGTTTTATCACTCTGATCACTTTGATTATTCTTGTCATTTGACGAATTCGGTCAATTCCAACGTCATATTCACCTTGAACATGCTGAACAATCTGAATTATTGGACATTCAGGCTATTTTCATTTGTCTGGCTGGATTTATCACTCTGATCACATTGATTATTCTTGCCATTTGACGAATTCGGTCAATTCTAACGTCATATTCACTTTGAACATGCTGAACAATCTGAATTATTGGACATTCAGGCTATTTTCATTTGTCTGGCTGGTTTTATCACTCTGATCACTTTGATCATTCTTGTCATTTGACGAATTCGGTCAATTCCAAAGTCATATTCACCTTGAACATGCTGAACAATCTGAATTATTGGACATTCAGACTATTTTCATTTGTCTGGCTGGTTTTGTCACTCTGATCACTTTGATTATTCATGCCATTTGACGGATTCGGTCAATTCCAACGTCATATTCACTTTGAACATGCTGAACAATCTGAATTATTGGACATTCAGGCTATTTTGATTTGTCTGGTTAATTTTATCACTCTGATCACTTTGATTACGCATGCCATTTGACGAATTCGGTCAATTCCTACGTCATATTCACTTCGAACATGCTGAACAATCTGAATTATTGGACATTCAGGCTATTTTCATTTGTCTGGCTGGTTTTATCACTCTGATCACTTTGATTATTCTTGCCATTTGACGAATTCGGTCAATTCCAACGTTGTATTGACTTTGAACATGCTGAACAATCTGAATTATTGGACATTCAGACTATTTTGATTTGTCTGGTTGGTTTTATCGCTCTGATCACTTTGATTATGCATGCCATTTGACAAATTCGGTCAATTCTAACGTCATATTCACTTTGAACATGCCATCACTTTGATTATTCATGCCATTTGACGAATTCGGTCAATTCCAACGTCATATGCACTTTGAACATGCTGAACAATCTGAATTATTGGACATTCATGCTATTTTCATTTGTCTGGTTGCTTTTATCACTCTGATTACGCATGCCATTTGACGAATTCGGTCAATTCCAACGTCATATTCACTTGGAACATGCTGAACAATCTGAATTATTGGACCTTCAGGATTTTTTCATTTGTCTGGCTGGTTTTATCACTCTGATCACTTTGATTATTCTTGTCATTTGATGAATTCGGTCAATTCCAACGTCATATTCACTTTGAACATGCTGAACAATCTGAATTATTGGACATTCAGACTACTTTGATTTGTCTGGTTGGTTTTATCACTCTGATCACTTTGATTACGCATGCCATTTGACGAATTCGCTCAATTCCAATGTCATATTCACTTTGAACATGCTGAACAATCTGAATTATTGGACATTCATGCTATTTTCATTTGTCTGGTTGGTTTTATCACTCTGATTACGCATGCCTTTTGACGAATTCGGTCAATTCCAACGTCATATTCACTTGGAACATGCTGAACAATCTGAATTATTGGACCTTCAGGTTTTTTTCATTTGTCTGGCTGGTTTTATCACTCTGATCACTTTGATTATTCTTGCCAATTGAAGAATTCGGTCAATTCCAATGTCATATTCACTTTGAACATGCTGAACAATCTGAATTATTGGACATTCAGACTATTTTGATTTGTCTGGTTGGTTTTATCACTCTGATTACGCATGCCATTTGACGAATTCGGTCAATTCCAACGTCATATTCACTTGGAACATGCTGAACAATCTGAATTATTGGACCTTCAGGTTTTTTTCATTTGTCTGGCTGGTTTTATCACTCTGATCACTTTGATTATTCTTGTCATTTGATGAATTCGGTCAATTCCAACGTCATATTCACTTTGAACATGCTGAACAATCTGAATTATTGGACATTCAGACTACTTTGATTTGTCTGGTTGGTTTTATCACTCTGATCACTTTGATTACGCATGCCATTTGACGAATTCGCTCAATTCCAATGTCATATTCACTTTGAACATGCTGAACAATCTGAATTATTGGACATTCAGGCTATTTTCATTTGTCTGGCTAGTTTTATCACTCTGATCACTTTGATTATTCATGCCATTTGACGAATTCGGTCAATTCCAACGTCATATTCACTTTGAACATGCTGAACAATCTGAATTATTGGACATTCAGGCTATTTTCATTTGTCTGGCTGGTTTTATCTCTCTGATCACTTTGATTATTCTTGTCATTTGACGAATTCGGTCAATTCCAACGTCATATTAACTTTGAAAATGCTGAACAATCTGAATTATTGGACATTCAGGCTATTTTCATTTGTCTGGCTGGTTTTATCACTCTGATCACTTTGATTATTCTTGTCATTTGACGAATTCGGTCAATTCCAACGTCATATTCACTTTGAACATGCTGAACAATCTGAATTATTGGACATTCAGCCTATTTTCATTTGTCTGGCTGGTTTGATCACTCTGATTATTCTTGTCATTTGACGAATTCGGTCAAGTCCAACGTTATATTGACTTTTAACATGCTCATCAATCTGAATTATTGGACATTCAGACTAATTCGATTTGTCTGGTTGGTTTTATCACTCTGATCACTTTGATTATTCATGCCATTTGACGAATTCGGTCAATTCCAACGTCATATTCACTTTGAACATGCTGAACAATCTGAATTATTGGACATTCAGGCTACTTTGATTTGTCTGGTTGGTTTTATCACTTTGATTATTCTTGCCATTTGACGAATTCGGTCAATTCCAACGTTGTATCGACTTTTAACATGATGCACATTCTGAATTACTGGACATGCAGGCTACTTTCATTTGTCTGGCTGATTTTATAACTCTGATCACTTTGATTATTCATGCCATTTGACGAATTCGGTCAAGTCCAACGTTATATTGACTTTTAACATGCTCATCAATCTGAATTATTGGACATTCAGACTAATTCGATTTGTCTGGTTGGTTTTATCACTCTGATCACTTTGATTATTCATGCCATTTGACGAATTCGGTCAATTCCAACGTCATATTCACTTTGAACATGCTGAACAATCTGAATTATTGGACATTCAGGCTATTTTCATTTGTCTGGCTGGTTTTATCTCTCTGATCACTTTGATTATTCTTGTCATTTGACGAATTCGGTCAATTCCAACGTCATATTCACTTTGAAAATGCTGAACAATCTGAATTATTGGACATTCAGGCTATTTTCATTTGTCTGGCTGGTTTTATCACTCTGATCACTTTGATTATTCTTGTCATTTGACGAATTCGGTTAATTCCAACGTCATATTCACTTTGAACATGCTGAACAATCTGAATTATTGGACATTCAGGCTACTTTGATTTGTCTGGTTGGTTTTATCACTTTGATTATTCTTGCCATTTGACGAATTCGGTCAATTCCAACATTGTATTGACTTTTAACATGCTGAACAATCTGAATTATTGCACATGCAGGCTATTTTAATTTGTCTGGCTGGTTTTATCACTCTGATCACTTTGATTATTCAGGCCATTTGACGAATTCGGTCTATTCCAACGTCATATTCACTTTGAACATGCTGAGCAATCTGAATTATTGGACATTCAGCCTATTTTCATTTGTCTGGCTGGTTTTATCACTCTGATTATTCTTGTCATTTGACGAATTCGGTCAATTCCAACGTCATATTAACTTTGAACATGCTGAACAATCTGAATTATTGGACATTCAGGCTATTTTCATTTGTCTGGCTGGTTTTATCACTCTGGTCACTTTGATTATTCTTGCCATTTGACGAATTCGGTCAATTCCAACGTCATATTCACTTTGAACATGCTGAACAATCTGAATTATTGGACATTCAGACTATTTTGATTTGTCTGGTTAGTTTTATCACTCTGATCACTTTGATTATGCATGCCATTTGACGAATTCGGTCAATTCCAACGTCATATTCACTTTGAACATGCTGAACAATCTGAATTATTGGACATTCAGGCTATTTTCATTTGTCTGGCTGGTTTTATCACTCTGATCACTTTGATTATTCTTGTCATTTGACGGATTCGGTCAATTCCAACGTCATATTCACTTTGAACATGCTGAACAATCTGAATTATTGGACATTCAGGCTATTTTGATTTGTCTGGTTGGTTTTATCACTCTGATCACTTTGATTACGCATGCCATTTGACGAATTCGGTCAATTCCTACGTCATATTCACTTTGAACATGCTGAACAATCTGAATTATTGGACATTCAGGCTATTTTCATTTGTCTGGCTGGTTTTATCACGCTGATCACTTTGATTATTCTTGCCATTTGACGAATTCGGTAAATTCTAACGTCATATTCACTTTGGACATGCTGAACAATCTGAATTATTGGACATTCAGGCTATTTTCATTTGTCTGGCGTTTTATCACTCTGATCACTTTGATTATTCTTGTCATTTGAAGAATTCGGTCAATTCCAACGTCATATTCACTTTGAACATGATGAACAATCTGAATTATTGGACATTCAGGCTATTTTCATTTGTCTGGCTGGTTTTATCACTCTGGTCACTTTGATTATTCTTGTCATTTGACGAATTCGGTCAATTCCAACGTTATATTCACTTTGAACATGCTGAACAATCTGAATTATTGGACATTCAGGCTATTTTCATATGACTGGCTGGTTTTATCACTCTGATCACTTTGATTATTCTTGTCATTTGACTAATTCGGTCAATTCTAACGTCATATTCACTTTGAACATGCGGAAGAATATGAATTATTAGACATTCAGGCTATTTTCATTTGTCTGGCTGGTTTTATCACTCTGGTCACTTTGATTATTCTTGTCATTTGACGAATTCGGTCAATTCCAACGTCATATTCACTTGGAACATGCTGAACAATCTGAATTATTGGACATTCAGACTATTTTGATTTGTCTGGTTAGTTTTATCACTCTGATCACTTTCATTATGCATGCCATTTGACGAATTCGGTCAATTCCAACGTCATATTCACTTTAAACATGCTGAACAATCTGAATTATTGGACATCCAGCCTATTTTCATTTGTCTGGCTGGTTTTATCACTCTGATTATTCTTGTCATTTGACGAATTCGGTCAATTCCAACGTCATATTAACTTTGAACATGCTGAACAACCTGAATTATTGGACATTCAGGCTATTTTCATTTGTCTGGCTGGTTTTATCACTCTGGTCACTTTGATTATTCTTGCCATTTGACGAATTCGGTCAATTCCAACTTCATATTCACTTTGAACATGCTGAACAATCTGAATTATTGGACATTCAGACTATTTTGATTTGTCTGGTTAGTTTTATCACTCTGATCACTTTGATTCTGCATGCCATTTGACGAATTCGGTCAATTCCAACGTCATATTCACTTTGAACATGCTGAACAATCTGAATTATTGGACATTCAGGCTATTTTCATTTGTCTGGCTGGTTTTATCACTCTGATCACTTTGATTATTCTTGTCATTTGACGAATTCGGTCAATTCCAACGTCATATTCACCTTGAACATGCTGAACAATCTGAATTATTGGACATTCAGGCTATTTTCATTTGTCTGGCTGGATTTATCACTCTGATCACATTGATTATTCTTGCCATTTGACGAATTCGGTCAATTCTAACGTCATATTCACTTTGAACATGCTGAACAATCTGAATTATTGGACATTCAGGCTATTTTCATTTGTCTGGCTGGTTTTATCACTCTGATCACTTTGATTATTCTTGTCATTTGACGAATTCGGTCAATTCCAACGTCATATTCACCTTGAACATGCTGAACAATCTGAATTATTGGACATTCAGACTATTTTCATTTGTCTGGCTGGTTTTGTCACTCTGATCACTTTGATTATTCATGCCATTTGACGGATTCGGTCAATTCCAACGTCATATTCACTTTGAACATGCTGAACAATCTGAATTATTGGACATTCAGGCTATTTTGATTTGTCTGGTTGGTTTTATCACTCTGATCACTTTGATTACGCATGCCATTTGACGAATTCGGTCAATTCCTACGTCATATTCACTTCGAACATGCTGAACAATCTGAATTATTGGACATTCAGGCTATTTTCATTTGTCTGGCTGGTTTTATCACTCTGATCACTTTGATTATTCTTGCCATTTGACGAATTCGGTCAATTCCAACGTTGTATTGACTTTGAACATGCTGAACAATCTGAATTATTGGACATTCAGACTATTTTGATTTGTCTGGTTGGTTTTATCGCTCTGATCACTTTGATTATGCATGCCATTTGACAAATTCGGTCAATTCTAACGTCATATTCACTTTGAACATGCCATCACTTTGATTATTCATGCCATTTGACGAATTCGGTCAATTCCAACGTCATATTCACTTTGAACATGCTGAACAATCTGAATTATTGGACATTCATGCTATTTTCATTTGTCTGGTTGGTTTTATCACTCTGATTACGCATGCCATTTGACGAATTCGGTCAATTCCAACGTCAATTCACTTGGAACATGCTGAACAATCTGAATTATTGGACCTTCAGGTTTTTTTCATTTGTCTGGCTGGTTTTATCACTCTGATCACTTTGATTATTCTTGTCATTTGATGAATTCGGTCAATTCCAACGTCATATTCACTTTGAACATGCTGAACAATCTGAATTATTGGACATTCAGACTACTTTGATTTGTCTGGTTGGTTTTATCACTCTGATCACTTTGATTACGCATGCCATTTGACGAATTCGCTCAATTCCAATGTCATATTCACTTTGAACATGCTGAACAATCTGAATTATTGGACATTCATGCTATTTTCATTTGTCTGGTTGGTTTTATCACTCTGATTACGCATGCCATTTGACGAATTCGGTCAATTCCAACGTCATATTCACTTGGAACATGCTGAACAATCTGAATTATTGGACCTTCAGGTTTTTTTCATTTGTCTGGCTGGTTTTATCACTCTGATCACTTTGATTATTCTTGCCAATTGAAGAATTCGGTCAATTCCAACGTCATATTCACTTTGAACATGCTGAACAATCTGAATTATTGGACATTCATGCTATTTTCATTTGTCTGGTTGGTTTTATCACTCTGATTACGCATGCCATTTGACGAATTCGGTCAATTCCAACGTCATATTCACTTGGAACATGCTGAACAATCTGAATTATTGGACCTTCAGGTTTTTTTCATTTGTCTGGCTGGTTTTATCACTCTGATCACTTTGATTATTCTTGCCATTTGAAGAATTCGGTCAATTCCAACGTCATATTCACTTTGAACATGCTGAACAATCTGAATTTTTGGACATTCAGACTACTTTGATTTGTCTGGTTGGTTTTATCACTCTGATCACTTTGATTACGCATGCCATTTGACGAATTCGCTCAATTCCAATGTCATATTCATTTTGAACATGCTGAACAATCTGAATTATTGGACATTCAGGCTATTTTCATTTGTCTGGCTGGTTTTATCACTTTGATTATTCATGCCATTTGACGAATTCGGTCAATTCCAACGTCATATTCACTTTGAACATGCTGAACAATCTGAATTATTGGACATTCAGGCTATTTTCATTTGTCTGGCTAGTTTTATCTCTCTGATCACTTTGATTATTCTTGTCATTTGACGAATTCGGTCAATTCCAACGTCATATTCACTTTGAAAATGCTGAACAATCTGAATTATTGGACATTCAGGCTATTTTCATTTGTCTGGCTGGTTTTATCACTCTGATCACTTTGATTATTCTTGTCATTTGACGAATTCGGTTAATTCCAACGTCATATTCACTTTGAACATGCTGAACAATCTGAATTATTGGACATTCAGGCTACTTTGATTTGTCTGGTTGGTTTTATCACTTTGATTATTCTTGCCATTTGACGAATTCGGTCAATTCCAACATTGTATTGACTTTTAACATGCTGAACAATCTGAATTATTGCACATGCAGGCTATTTTAATTTGTCTGGCTGGTTTTATCACTCTGATCACTTTGATTATTCAGGCCATTTGACGAATTCGGTATATTCCAACGTCATATTCACTTTGAACATGCTGAGCAATCTGAATTATTGGACATTCAGCCTATTTTCATTTGTCTGGCTGGTTTTATCACTCTGATTATTCTTGTCATTTGACGAATTCGGTCAATTCCAACGTCATATTATCTTTGAACATGCTGAACAATCTGAATTATTGGACATTCAGGCTATTTTCATTTGTCTGGCTGGTTTTATCACTCTGATCACTTTGATTATTCATGCCATTTGACGAATTCGGTCAATTCCAACGTCATATTCACTTTGAACATGCTGAACAATCTGAATTATTGGACATTCAGGCTATTTTCATTTGTCTAGCTGGTTTTATCACTCTGGTCACTTTGATTATTCTTGCCATTTGACGAATTCGGTCAATTCCAACGTCATATTCACTTTGAACATGCTGAACAATCTGAATTATTGGACATTCAGACTATTTTGATTTGTCTGGTTAGTTTTATCACTCTGATCACTTTGATTATGCATGCCATTTGACGAATTCGGTCAATTCCAACGTCATATTCACTTTGAACATGCTGAACAATCTGAATTATTGGACATTCAGGCTATTGTCATTTGTCTGGCTGGTTTTATCACTCTGATCACTTTGATTATTCTTGTCATTTGACGGATTCGGTCAATTCCAACGTCATATTCACTTTGAACATGCTGAACAATCTGAATTATTGGACATTCAGGCTATTTTGATTTGTCTGGTTGGTTTTATCACTCTGATCACTTTGATTACGCATGCCATTTGACGAATTCGGTCAATTCCTACGTCATATTCACTTTGAACATGCTGAACAATCTGAATTATTGGACATTCAGACTATTTTCATTTGTCTGGCGTTTTATCACTCTGATCACTTTGATTATTCTTGTCATTTGAAGAATTCGGTCAATTCCAACGTCATATTCACTTTGAACATGCTGAACAATCTGAATTATTGGACATTCAGGCTATTTTCATTTGTCTGGCTGGTTTTATCACTCTGATCACTTTGATTATTCATGCCATTTGACGAATTCGGTAAATTCCAACGTCATATTCACTTTGAACATGCTGAACAATCTGAATTATTGGACATTCAGGCTATTTTCATTTGTCTGGCGTTTTATCACTCTGATCACTTTGATTATTCTTGTCATTTGAAGAATTCGGTCAATTCCAACGTCATATTCACTTTGAACATGCTGAACAATCTGAATTATTGGACATTCAGGCTATTTTCATTTGTCTGGCTGGTTTTATCACTCTGATCACTTTGATTATTCATGCCATTTGACGAATTCGGTAAATTCCAACGTCATATTCACTTTGAACATGCTGAACAATCTGAATTATTGGACATTCAGACTACTTTGATTTGTCTGGTTGGTTTTATTACTCTGATCATTTTGATTATTCTTGCCATTTGACGAATTCGGTCAATTCCAACGTTGTATTGACTTTTAACATGCTGAACAATCTGAATTATTGGACATTCAGGCTATTTTCATTTGTCTGGCTGGTTTTATCACTCTGATCACTTTGATTATTCTTGTCATTTGACGAATTCGGTCAATTCCAACGTCATATTCACTTTGAACATGCTGAACAATCTGAATTATTGGACATTCAGGCTATTTTCATTTGTCTGGCTGGTTTTATCACTCTGATCACTTTGATTATTCTTGCCAATTGACGAATTCGGTCAATTCCAACGTCATATTCACTTTGAACATGCTGAACAATCTGAATTATTGGACATTCAGACTATTTTGATTTGTCTGGTTGGTTTAATCACTCTGATCACTTTGATTACGCAAGCCATTTGACGAATTCGGTCAATTCCAACGTTATATTCACTTTGAACATGCTGAACAATCTGAATTATTGGACATTCAGGCTATTTTCATATGTCTGGCTGGTTTTATCACTCTGATCACTTTGATTATTCATGCCATTTGACGAATTCGGTCAATTCCAACGTCATATTCACTTTGAACATGCTGAACAATCTGAATTATTCGAGTCAGGCTATTTTCATTTGTCTGGCTGGTTTTATCTCTCTGATCACTTTGATTATTCTTGTCATTTGACGAATTCGGTCAATTCCAACGTCATATTCACTTTGAAAATGCTGAAGAATCTGAATTATTGGACATTCAGGCTATTTTCATTTGTCTGGCTGGTTTTAGCACTCTGATCACTTTGATTATTCTTGTCATTTGACGAATTCGATCAATTCCAAAGTCATATTCACTTTGAACATGCTGAACAATCTGAATTATTGGTCATTCAGGCTACTTTGATTTGTCTGGTTGGTTTTATCACTCTGATCACTTTGATTATTCTTCAATTCCAACGTCATATTCACTTTGAACATGCTTAACAATCTGAATTATTGGACATTCAGCCTATTTTCATTTGTCTGGCTGGTTTTATCACTCTGATTATTCTTGTCATTTGACGAATTCGGTCAATTCCAACGTCATATTAACTTTGAACATGCTGAACAATCTGAATTATTGAACATTCAGGCTATTTTCATTTCGGTCAATTCCAACGTCATATTCACTTTGAACATGATGAACAATCTGAATTATTGGACATTCAGGCTATTTTCATTTGTCTGGCTGGTTTTATCACTCTGGTCACTTTGATTATTCTTGTCATTTGACGAATTCGGTCAATTCCAACGTTATATTCACTTTGAACATGCTGAACAATCTGAATTATTGGACATTCAGGCTATTTTCATATGACTGGCTGGTTTTATCACTCTGATCACTTTGATTATTCTTGTCATTTGACTAATTCGGTCAATTCTAACGTCATATTCACTTTGAACATGCGGAACAATATGAATTATTAGACATTCAGGCAATTTTCATTTGTCTGGCTGGTTTTATCACTCTGGTCACTTTGATTATTCTTGTCATTTGACGAATTCGGTCAATTCCAACGTCATATTCACTTTGAACATGCTGAACAATCTGAATTATTGGACATTCAGGCTATTTTCATTTGTCTGGCTGGTTTTATCACTTTGATTATTCTTGTCATTTGACTAATTCGGTCAATTCTAACGTCATATTCACTTTGAACATGCTGAACAATCTGAATTATTGGACATTCAGACTATTTTCATTTGTCTGGCTGGTTTTATCACTCTGATCACATGATTATTCATGCCATTTGACGGATTCGGTCAATTTCAACGTCATATTCACTTTGAACATGCTGAACAATCTGAATTATTGGACATTCAGGCTATTTTGATTTGTCTGGTTGGTTTTATCACTCTGATCACTTTGATTACGCATGCCATTTGACGAATTCGGTCAATTCCTACGTCATATTCACTTTGAACATGCTGAACAATCTGAATTATTGGACATTCAGGCTATTTTCATTTGTCTGGCTGGTATTATCACGCTGATCACTTTGATTATTCTTGCCATTTGACGAATTCGGTCAATTCTAACGTCATATTCACTTTGAACATGCTGAACAATCTGAATTATTGGACATTCAGGCTATTTTCATTTGTCTGGCGTTTTATCACTCTGATCACTTTGATTATTCTTGTCATTTGACGAATTCGGTCAATTCCAACGTCATATTCACTTTGAACATGCTGAACAATCTGAATTATTGGACATTCAGGCTATTTTCATTTGTCTGGCTGGTTTTATCACTCTGATCACTTTGATTATTTTTTGCCATTTGACGAATTCGGTCAATTCCAACGTCATATTCACTTTGAACATGCTGAACAATCTGAATTATTGGACATTCAGGCTATTTTCATTTGTCTGGCTGATTTTATCACTCTGATCACTTTGATTATTCTTGCCATTTGACGAATTCGGTCAATTCCAACGTCATATTCACTTTGAACATGCTGAACAATCTGAATTATTGGACATTCAGGCTATTTTAATTTGTCTGGCGGTTTATCACTCTGATCACTTTGATTATTCTTGTCAATTGACGAATTCGGTCAATTCCAACGTCATATTCACCTTGAACATGCTGAACAATCTGAATTATTGGACATTCAGGCTATTTTCAGTTGTCTGGCTGGTTTTATCACTCTGATCACTTTGATTATTCTTGCCATTTGACGAATTCGGTCAATTCTAACGTCATATTCACTTTGAACATGCTGAACAATCTGAACTATTGGACATTCAGGCTATTTTCATTTGTCTGGCTGGTTTTATCACTCTGATCACTTTGATTATTCTTGCCATTTGACGAATTCGGTCAATTCCAACGTTGTATTGATTTTAACATGCTGAACAATCTGAATTATTGGACATTCAGACTATTTTGATTTGTCTGGTTGGTTTTATATCTCTGATCACTTTGATTATGCATGCCATTTGACGAATTCGGTCAATTCTAACGTCATATTCACTTTGAACATGCCATCACTTTGATTATTCATGCCATTTGACGAATTCGGTCAATTCCAACGTCATATTCACTTTGAACATGCTGAACAATCTGAATTATTGGACATTCATGCTATTTTCATTTGTCTGGCTGGTTTTATCACTCTGATCACTTTGATTATTCTTGCCAATTGACGAATTCGGTCAATTCCAACGTCATATTCACTTTGAACATGCTGAACAATCTGAATTATTGGACATTCAGACTATTTTGATTTGTCTGGTTGGTTTTATCACTCTGATCACTTTGATTACGCATGCCATTTGACGAATTCGGTCAATTCCAACGTCATATTCACTTTGAACATGCTGAACAATCTGAATTATTGGACATTCAGGCTATTTTCATTTGTCTGGCTGGTTTTATCACTCTGATCACTTTGATTATTCTTGTCATTTGATGAATTCGGTCAATTCCAACGTCATATTCACTTTGAACATGCTGAACAATCTGAATTATTGGACATTCAGACTACTTTGATTTGACTGGTTGGTTTTATCACTCTGATCACATTGATTATTCTTGCCATTTGACTAATTCGGTCAATTCTAACGTCATATCCACTTTGAACATGCTGAACAATCTGAATTATTGGACATTCAGACTATTTTGATTTGTCT
Source organism: Hydrotaea cyrtoneurina (assembly GCA_958296145.1). Taxonomy (NCBI): domain Eukaryota; kingdom Metazoa; phylum Arthropoda; class Insecta; order Diptera; family Muscidae; genus Hydrotaea; species Hydrotaea cyrtoneurina. Next base: position 81,927,175 of record OY282513.1, read on the forward strand.
GGTTGGTTTTATCACTATGATCACTTTGATTATTCTTGTCATTTGATGAATTCGGTCAATTCCAACGTCATATTCACTTTGAACATGCTGAACAATCTGAATTATTGGACTTTCAGACTACTTTGATTTGACTGGTTGGTTTTATCACTCTGATCACATTGATTATTCTTGCCATTTGACGAATTCGCTCAATTCCAACGTCATATTCACTTTGAACATGCTGAACAATCTGAATTATTGGACATTCAGACTATTTTGATTTGTCTGGTTGGTTTTATCACTCTGATCACTTTGATTACGCATGCCATTTGACGAATTCGGTCAATTCCAACGTCATATTCACTTTGAACATGCTGAACAATCTGAATTATTGGACATTCAGGCTATTTACATTTGTCTGGCTGGTTTTATCACTCTGATCACTTTGATTATTCTTGTCATTTGATGAATTCGGTCAATTCCAATGTCATATTCACTTTGAACATGCTGAACAATCTGAATTATTGGACATTCAGACTATTTTGATTTGTCTGGTTGGTTTTATCACTCTGATCACTTTGATTACGCATGCCATTTGACGAATTCGGTCAATTCCAACGTCATATTCACTTTGAACATGCTGAACAATCTGAATTATTGGACATTCAGGCTATTTTCATTTATCTGGCTGGTTTTATCACTCTGATCACTTTGATTATTCTTGTCATTTGATGAATTCGGTCAATTCCAACGTCATATTCACTTTGAACATGCTGAACAATCTGAATTATTGGACCTTCAGGTTTTTTTCATTTGTCTGGCTGGTTTTATCACTCTGATCACTTTGATTATTCTTGTCATTTGATGAATTCGGTCAATTCCAACGTCATATTCACTTTGAACATGCTGAACAATCTGAATTATTGGACATTCAGACTACTTTGATTTGACTGGTTGGTTTTATCACTCTGATTACGCACGCCATTTGACGAATTCGGTCAATTCCAACGTCATATTCACTTGGAACATGCTGAACAATCTGAATTATTGGACCTTCAGGTTTTTTTCATTTGTCTGGCTGGTTTTATCACTCTGATCACTTTGATTATTCTTGTCATTTGATTATTGGACATTCAGACTATTTTGATTTGTCTGGTTGGTTTTATCACTCTGATCACTTTGATTATTCTTGTCATTTGACGAATTCGGTCAATTCCAACGTCATATTCACTTTGAACATGCTGAACAATCTGAATTATTGGACATTCAGGCTATTTTCATTTGTCTGGCTGGTTTTATCTCTCTGATCACTTTGATTATTCTTGTTATTTGACGAATTCGGTCAATTCCAACGTCATATTCACTTTGAAAATGCTGAACAATCTGAATTATTGGACATTCAGGCTATTTTCATTTGTCTGGCTGGTTTTATCACTCTGATCACTTTGATTATTCTTGTCATTTGACGAATTCGGTCACTTCCAACGTTGTATTGACTTTTAACATGCTGAACAATCTGAATTATTGCACATGCAGGCTATTTTAATTTGTCTGGCTGGTTTTATCACTCTGATCACTTTGATTATTCAGGTCATTTGTCGAATTCGGTCTATTCCAACGTCATATTCACTTTGAACATGCTGAGCAATCTGAATTATTGGACATTCAGCCTATTTTCATTTGTCTGGCTGGTTTTATCACTCTGATTATTCTTGTCATTTGACGAATTCGGTCAATTCCAAAGTCATATTAACTTTGAACATGCTGAACAATCTGAATTATTGGACATTCAGGCTATTTTCATTTGTCTGGCTGGTTTTATCACTCTGGTCACTTTGATTATTCTTGCCATTTGACGAATTCGGTCAATTCCAACGTCATATTCACTTTGAACATGCTGAACAATCTGAATTATTGGACATTCAGACTGTTTTGATTTGTCTGGTTAGTTTTATCACTCTGATCACTTTGATTATGCATGTCATTTGACGAATTCGGTCAATTCCAACGTCATATTCACTTTGAACATGCTGAACAATCTGAATTATTGGACATTCAGGTTATTTTCATTTGTCTGGCTGGTTTTATCACTCTGATCACTTTGATTATTCTTGTCATTTGACGAATTCGGTCAATTCTAACGTCATATTCACTTTGAACATGCTGAACAATCTGAATTATTGGACATTCAGACTATTTTCATTTGTCTGGCTGGTTTTATCACTCTGATCACTTTGATTATTCATGCCATTTGACGGATTCGGTCAATTCCAACGTCATATTCACTTTGAACATGCTGAACAATCTGAATTATTGGACATTCAGGCTATTTTGATTTGTCTGGTTGGTTTTATCACTCTGATCACTTTGATTACGCATGCCATTTGACGAATTCGGTCATTTCCTACGTCATATTCACTTTGAACATGCTGAACAATCTGAATTATTGGACATTCAGGCTATTTTCATTTGTCTGGCTGGTTTTATCACGCTGATCACTTTGATTATTCTTGCCATTTGACGAATTCAGTCAATTCTAACGTCATATTCACTTTGAACATGCTGAACAATCTGAATTATTGGACATTCAGGATATTTTCATTTGTCTGGCGTTTTATCACTCTGATCACTTTGATTATTCTTGTCATTTGACGAATTCGGTCAATTCTAACGTCATATTCAGTTTGAACATGCTGAACAATCTGAATTATTGGACATTCAGGCAATTTTTAATTTGTCTGGCTGGTTTTATCACTCTGATCACTTTGATTATTCTTGTCATTTGACGAATTCGGTCAATTCCAACGTCATATTCACTTTGAACATGCTGAACAATCTGAATTATTGGACATTCAGGCTATTTTCATTTGTCTGTCTGGTTTTATCACTCTGATCACTTTGATTATTCTTGCCAATTGACGAATTCTGTCAATTCCAACGTCATATTCACTTTGAACATGCTGAACAATCTGAATTATTGGACATTCAGACTATTTTGAATTGTCTGGTTGGTTTTATCACTCTGATCACTTTGATTATTCTTGTCATTTGACGAATTCGGTCAATTCCAACGTCATATTCACTTTGAAAATGCTGAACAATCTGAATTATTGGACATTCAGGCTATTTTCATTTGTCTGGCTGGTTTTATCACTCTGATCACTTTGATTATTCTTGTCATTTGACGAATTCGATCAATTCCAACGTCATATTCACTTTGAACATGCTGAACAATCTGAATTATTGGAGTCAGGCTATTTTCATTTGTCTGGCTGGTTTTATCTCTCTGATCACTTTGATTATTCTTGCCAATTGACGAATTCGGTCAATTCCAACGTCATATTCACTTTGAACATGCTGAACAATCTAAATTATTGGACTTTCAGGGTATTTTCATTTGTCTGGCTGGTTTTATCACTCTGATCACTTTGATTATTCTTGCCACTTGACGAATTCGGTCAATTCCAACGTTGTATTGACTTTTAACATGCTGAACAATCTGAATTATTGGACATGCAGGCTATTTTAATTTGTCTGGCTGGTTTTATCACTCTGATCACTTTGATTATTCATGCCATTTGACGAATTCGGTCAATTCCAACGTCATATTCACTTTGAACATGCTGAACAATCTGAATTATTGGACATTCAGGCTATTTTCATTTGTCTGGCTGATTTTATCACTCTGATCACTTTGATTATTCTTGTCATTTGATGAATTCGGTCAATTCCAACGTCATATTCAATTTGAACATGCTGAACAATCTGAATTATTGGACATTCAGGCTATTTTCATTTGTCTGGCTGGTTTTATCACTCTGATCACTTTGATTATTCTTGTCATTTGACGAATTCGGTCAATTCCAACGTCATATTCACTTTGAACATGCTGAACAATCTGAATTATTGGACATTCAGGCTATTTTCATTTGTCTGGCTGGTTTTATCACTCTGATCACTTTGATTATTCTTGTCATTTGACGAATTCGATCAATTCCAACGTCATATTCACTTTGAAAATGCTGAACAATCTGAATTATTGGACATTCAGGCTATTTTCATTTGTCTGGCTGGTTTTATCACTCTGATCACTTTGATTATTCTTGTCATTTGACGAATTCGGTCAATTCCAACGTTGTATTGACTTTTAACATGCTGAACAATCTGAATTATTGGACATGCAGGCTATTTTAATTTGTCTGGCTGGTTTTATCACTCTGATCACTTTGATTATTCATGCCATTTGACGAATTCGGTCAATTCCAACGTCATATTCACTTTGAACATGCTGAACAATCTGAATTATTGGACATTCAGGCTATTTTCATTTGTCTGGTTGATTTTATCACTCTGATCACTTTGATTATTCTTGTCATTTGACGAATTCGGTCAATTACAACGTCATATTCACTTTGAACATGCTGAACAATGTGAATTATTGGACATTCAGGCTATTTTCATTTGTCTGGCTGGTTTTATCACTCTGATCACTTTGATTATTCTTGCCATTTGACGAATTCGGTCAATTCCAACGTCATATTCACTTTGAACATGCTGAACAATCTGAATTATTGGACATGCAGGCTATTTTAATTTGTCTGGCTGGTTTTATCTCTCTGATCACTTTGATTATTCTGGCCAATTGACGAATTCGGTCAATTCCAACGTCATATTCACTTTGAACATGCTGAACAATCTGAATTATTGGACTTTCAGGCTATTTTCATTTGTCTGGCTGGTTTTATCACTCTGATCACTTTGATTATTCTTGTCATTTGACGAATTCGGTCAATTCCAACGTCATATTCAATTTGAACATGCTGAACAATCTGAATTATTGGACATTCAGGCTATTTTCATTGGTCTGCCTGGTTTTATCACCCTGATCACTTTGATTATTCTTGTCATTTGACGAATTCGGTCAATTCCAACGTCATATTCACTTTGAACATGCTGAACAATCTGAATTATTGGACATTCAGGCTATTTTCATTTGTCTGGCTGGTTTTATCACTCTGATCACTTTGATTATTCTTGTCATTTGACGAATTCGATCAATTCCAACGTCATATTCACTTTGAAAATGCTGAACAATCTGAATTATTGGACATTCAGGCTATTTTCATTTGTCTGGCTGGTTTTATCACTCTGATCACTTTGATTATTCATGCCATTTGACGAATTCGGTCAATTCCAACGTCATATTCACTTTGAACATGCTGAACAATCTGAATTATTGGACATTCAGGCTATTTTCATTTGTCTGGCTGATTTTATCACTCTGATCACTTTGATTATTCTTGTCATTTGACGAATTCGGTCAATTCCAACGTCATATTCACTTTGAACATGCTGAACAATCTGACTTATTGGACATTCAGGTTATTTTCATTTGTCTGGCTGGTTTTATCACTCTGATCACTTTGATTATTCTTGCCATTTGACGAATTCGGTCAATTCCAACGTCATATTCACTTTGAACATGCTGAACAATCTGAATTATTGGACATTCAGGCTATTTTCATTTGTCTGGCTGGTTTTATCACTCTGATCACTTTGATTATTCTTGTCATTTGACGAATTCTATCAATTCCAACGTTGTATTGACTTTTAACATGCTGAACAATCTGAATTATTGGACATGCAGGCTATTTTAATTTGTCTGGCTGGTTTTATCACTCTGATCACTTTGATTATTCATGCCATTTGACGAATTCGGTCAATTCCAACGTCATATTCACTTTGAACATGCTGAACAATCTGAATTATTGGACATTCAGGCTATTTTCATTTGTCTGGCTGATTTTATCACTCTGATCACTTTGATTATTCTTGTCATTTGACGAATTCGGTCAATTCCAACGTCATATTCACTTTGAACATGCTGAACAATCTGACTTATTGGACATTCAGGTTATTTTCATTTGTCTGGCTGGTTTTATCACTCTGATCACTTTGATTATTCTTGCCATTTGACGAATTCGGTCAATTCCAACGTCATATTCACTTTGAACATGCTGAACAATCTGAATTATTGGACATTCAGGCTATTTTCATTTGTCTGGCTGGTTTTATCACTCTGATCACTTTGATTATTCTTGCCATTTGACGAATTCGGTCAATTCCAACGTCATATTCACTTTGAACATGCTGAACAATCTGAATTATTGGACATTCAGACTATATTGATTTGTCTGGTTGGTTTTATCACTCTGATCACTTTGATTATGCATGCCATTTGACGAATTCGGTCAATTCCAACGTCATATTCAATTTGAACATGCTGAACAATCTGAATTATTGGACATTCAGGCTATTTTGATTTGTCTGGTTGGTTTTATCACTCTGATCACTTTGATTACGCATGCCATTTGACGAATTCGGTCATTTCCTACGTCATATTCACTTTGAACATGCTGAACAATCTGAATTATTGGACATTCAGGCTATTTTCATTTGTCTGGCTGGTTTTATCACTCTGATCACTTTGATTATTCTTGTCATTTGACGAATTCGGTCAATTCCAACGTCATATTCACTTTGAACATGCTGAACAATCTGAATTTTTGGACATTCAGACTATTTTGATTTGTCTGGTTGGTTTTATCACTCTGATCACTTTGATTACGCATGCCATTTGACGAATTCGGTCAATTCTAACGTCATATTCACTTTGAACATGCTGAACAATCTGAATTATTGGACATTCAGGCTATTTTCATTTGTCTGGCGTTTTATCACTCTGATCACTTTGATTATTCTTGTCATTTGACGAATTCGGTCAATTCCAACGTCATATTCACTTTGAACATGCTGAACAATCTGAATTATTGGACATTCAGGCTATTTTCATTTGTCTGGCGTTTTATCGCTCTGATCACTTTGATTATTCTTGTCATTTGACGAATTCGATCAATTCCAACGTCATATTCACTTTGAACATGCTGAACAATCTGAATTATTGGACATTCAGACTATTTTGATTTGTCTGGTTAGTTTTATCACTCTGATCACTTTGATTACGCATGCCATTTGACGAATTCGGTCAATTCTAACGTCATATTCACTTTGAACATGCTGAACAATCTAAATTATTGGACATTCAGGCTATTTTCATTTGTCTGGCTGGTTTTATCACTCTGATCACTTTGATTATTCTTGCCAATTGACGAATTCGGTCAATTCCAACGTCATATTCACTTTGAACATGCTGAACAATCTGAATTATTGGAGTCAGGCTATTTTCATTTGTCTGGCTGGTTTAATCTCTCTGATCACTTTGATTATTCTTGTCATTTGACGAATTTGGTCAATTCCAACGTCATATTCACTTTGAAAATGCTGAACAATCTGAATTATTGGACATTCAGGCTATTTTCATTTGTCTGGCTGGTTTTATCACTTTGATTATTCTTGTCATTTGACGAATTCTATCAATTCCAAAGTCATATTCACTTTGAACATGCTGAACAATCTGAATTATTGGACATTCAGGCTACTTTGATTTGTCTGGTTGGTTTTATCACTCTGATCACTTTGATTATTCTTGCCATTTGACGAATTCGGTCAATTCCAACGTTGTATTGACTTTTAACATGCTGAACAATCTGAATTATTGGACATGCAGGCTATTTTAATTTGTCTGGCTGATTTTATCACTCTGATCACTTTGATTATTCTTGTCATTTGACGAATTCGGTCAATTCCAACGTCATATTCACTTTGAACATGCTGAACAATCTGAATTATTGGACATTCAGGCTATTTTCATTTGTCTGGCTGATTTTATCACTCTGATCACTTTGATTATTCTTGTCATTTGACGAATTCGGTCAATTCCAACGTCATATTCACTTTGAACATGCTGAACAATCTGAATTATTGGACATTCAGGTTATTTTCATTTGTCTGGCTGGTTTTATCACTCTGATCACTTTGATTATTCTTGCCATTTGACGAATTCGGTCAATTCCAACGTTGTATTGACTTTTAACATGCTGAACAATCTGAATTATTGGACATGCAGGCTATTTTAATTTGTCTGGCTGATTTTATCACTCTGATCACTTTGATTATTCATGCCATTTGACGAATTCGGTCAATTCCAACGTCATATTCACTTTGAACATGCTGAACAATCTGAATTATTGGACATTCAGGCTATTTTCATTTGTCTGGCTGATTTTATCACTCTGATCACTTTGATTATTCTTGTCATTTGACGAATTCGGTCAATTCCAACGTCATATTCACTTTGAACATGCTGAACAATCTGAATTATTGGACATTCAGGTTATTTTCATTTGTCTGGCTGGTTTTATCACTCTGATCACTTTGATTATTCTTGCCAATTGACGAATTCGGTCAATTCCAACGTCATATTCACTTTGAACATGCTGAACAATCTGAATTATTGGAGTCAGGCTATTTTCATTTGTCTGGCTGGTTTAATCTCTCTGATCACTTTGATTATTCTTGTCATTTGACGAATTCGGTCAATTCCAACGTCATATTCACTTTGAAAATGCTGAACAATCTGAATTATTGGACATTCAGGCTATTTTCATTTGTCTGGCTGGTTTTATCACTTTGATTATTCTTGTCATTTGACGAATTCTATCAATTCCAAAGTCATATTCACTTTGAACATGCTGAACAATCTGAATTATTGGACATTCAGGCTACTTTGATTTGTCTGGTTGGTTTTATCACTCTGATCACTTTGATTATTCTTGCCATTTGACGAATTCGGTCAATTCCAACGTTGTATTGACTTTTAACATGCTGAACAATCTGAATTATTGGACATGCAGGCTATTTTAATTTGTCTGGCTGATTTTATCACTCTGATCACTTTGATTATTCTTGTCATTTGACGAATTCGGTCAATTCCAACGTCATATTCACTTTGAACATGCTGAACAATCTGAATTATTGGACATTCAGGCTATTTTCATTTGTCTGGCTGATTTTATCACTCTGATCACTTTGATTATTCTTGTCATTTGACGAATTCGGTCAATTCCAACGTCATATTCACTTTGAACATGCTGAACAATCTGAATTATTGGACATTCAGGTTATTTTCATTTGTCTGGCTGGTTTTATCACTCTGATCACTTTGATTATTCTTGCCATTTGACGAATTCGGTCAATTCCAACGTTGTATTGACTTTTAACATGCTGAACAATCTGAATTATTGGACATGCAGGCTATTTTAATTTGTCTGGCTGATTTTATCACTCTGATCACTTTGATTATTCATGCCATTTGACGAATTCGGTCAATTCCAACGTCATATTCACTTTGAACATGCTGAACAATCTGAATTATTGGACATTCAGGCTATTTTCATTTGTCTGGCTGATTTTATCACTCTGATCACTTTGATTATTCTTGTCATTTGACGAATTCGGTCAATTCCAACGTCATATTCACTTTGAACATGCTGAACAATCTGAATTATTGGACATTCAGGTTATTTTCATTTGTCTGGCTGGTTTTATCACTCTGATCACTTTGATTATTCTTGCCATTTGACGAATTCGGTCAATTCCAACGTCATATTCACTTTGAACATGCTGAACAATCTGAATTATTGGACATTCAGGCTATTTTCATTTGTATGGCTGGTTTTATCACTCTGATCACTTTGATTATTCTTGCCATTTGACGAATTCGGTCAATTCCAACGTCATATTCACTTTGAACATGCTGAACAATCTGAATTATTGGACATTCAGACTATTTTGATTTGTCTGGTTGGTTTTATCACTCTGATCACTTTGATTACACATGCCATTTGACGAATTCGGTCAATTCTAACGTCATATTCACTTTGAACATGCTGAACAATCTGAATTATTGGACATTCAGGCTATTTTCATTTGTCTGGCGTTTTATCACTCTGATCACTTTGATTATTCTTGTCATTTGACGAATTCGGTCAATTCCAACGTCATATTCACTTTGAACATGCTGAACAATCTGAATTATTGGACATTCAGGCTATTTTCATTTGTCTGGCGTTTTATCACTCTGATCACTTTGATTATTCTTGTCATTTGACGAATTCGGTCAATTCCAATGTCATATTCACTTTGAACATGCTGAACAATCTGAATTATTGGACATTCAGAGTACTTTGATTTGTCTGGTTGGTTTTATCACTCTGATCACTTTGATTATTCTTGCCATTTGACGAATTCGGTCAATTCCAACGTTGTATTGACTTTTAACATGCTGAACAATCTGAATTATTGGACATTCAGGCTATTTTAATTTGTCTGGTTGGTTTTATCACTCTGATCACTTTGATTACGCATGCCATTTGACGAATTCGGTCAATTCCAACGTCATATTCACTTTGAACATGCTGAACAATCTGAATTATTGGACATTCAGGCTATTTTCAAATGTCTGGCTGATTTTATCACTCTGATCACTTTGATTATTTATGCCATTTGACGAATTCGGTCAATTCCAACGTCATATTCACTTTGAAAATGCTGAACAATCTGAATTATTGGACATTCAGGCTATTTTCATTTGTCTGGCTGGTTTAATCACTCTGATCACTTTGATTATTCTTGTCATTTGACGAATTCAGTCAATTCCAACGTCATATTCACTTTGAACATGCTGAACAATCTGAATTATTGGACATTCAGGCTACTTTGATTTGTCTGGTTGGTTTTATCACTCTGATCACTTTGATTATTCTTGCCATTTGACGAATTCGGTCAATTCCAACGTTGTATTGACTTTTAACATGCTGAACAATCTGAATTATTGGACATGCAGGCTATTTTAATATGTCTTTTTTTTTTTTTTTTGACTAACACTCAGGGGATGCCCCCTATGAATGCAATGCACTGTGTTAGCGATAGGAAATAAGGGTATTGGAGGGAGGAAAGAGGGAGTAGTGTTTGTTGATGTTTGCCTTGAATTTGATAATGTCATAGCAGGTAGGAAAAACACTTACTGGAAGATTATTCCACATGCGAACAGTACGGCTGAAGAACGAATTTTCTCTATAGTGCGTTGTCCGGTCAACCGGCCATTTGACAATGAACGGATGAGATTCCCTGGATAGCCGAGTATTCCGGCTAAATGTTCTAACTTCAGGGACCAGACGACGGATATCTTCTGAACAGATACCATTAAAATATCTATAGAAAAGCGATACACAACCCACATTTCGGCGATGCTGTAGGGAGACAATAGAGCTGGATACCCTACCATCCCCTATCATCGCCACCGCTCTCCTCTGTACACGGTCCAGAAGCTTCAAAGATGTTAATGGAGCCCCTGCCCATATATGCGAGTTGTATTCCATTTTAGGCCGGATGTAGGTGGTGTAAATATTTACGAGATCAGATGGGGTGAAGTATTTCTTGCACCGCTTTAAAAAGCCCAAACACTTGAATGCTTCTTTCGACACTTCGAATATATGGCTAGCCCAGCGAGCATCACCCTGTATCTTCATGCCCAGAACATCAAGAGTATCTGATACGTCGATATCCACACCACCCATAGATATTGACGACGGTGCTGGATCAGTGGAACGTTTGTGTGACAACAAACAGCACTGGGTCTTTTGTGCATTAAAATCTACTCTGTTCATTTGGCCCCACTCACAAATCGTCGCCAAATCGCGGTTAAGTGAGTTATTCATCGTTCGCCTTTTGTCCTCTATCTCCGAGGGACTTGGCCGATGATCAAATGAGTACGAATGACAGAGGTTGCTGTCATCCGCAAAGGAGTAGATTGGGTTCACAGTCTGCCCCAACAGGTCGTCAATGAAAATAAGAAATAGAGAAGGAGAGAGGACAGAGCCTTGTGGAACTCCTGCGGTCAACCTATGCTCGTTGGATGAGACCCCATCTATAACAACTCGTATAGAGCGATCCCTGAGAAAACTCGATATGAATCGAGAGAAGATATTACCGACACCAAAAGCAATAAGTTTTGATATGAGTGCTCCGTGCCAGACCCTATCGAACGCCTTGGAAATATCCAGAGCCACGACCTTACTTTCACCAAGGGCGTGAATAGATCGACTCCATCGCTCCGAAAGGAACGCCATCAGGTCTCCAGTAGATCGATTTCTACGGAAGCCATACTGTCGATCATTTAGAAGGCCGTTAGACTCTAAATACTTAACAAGATGGTGGTTAACCATGCTCTCCATAACCTTCGAGAGCGCAGAACATATTGCAATTGGACGGTAATTCGCAGGATTAGTAGCCTCACCTTTCTTGGGGATCGGCTGAACATTAGCAACTTTCCAACGTGAAGCGTAAATACCAGCACGGTACGACATGTTGAAAAGATTGCGCAATGGACGAGCTAGCGTCGAAGAGCACTTACATAGGACAAGTGCTGAAATGCCATCCGGGCCCGGAGTTTTGTTTACATTGAGATCTGCAAGAACCCTTTTAACGCCACGTGTTCGAAAAAATATCTGAGGCATCGAAGTAGATACGTTTTCGATTACGGGGAGTGGTTGACTGCTGTCTGGCAAAGATGAATTCTTTGCAAATATTTCAGCCAGAAGGTTAGCTTTGTCAACCGGGTCAGTGAATATCTGGTCATCGTTAACGAGAGTTGGGATAGAAGATGAAGAATTGTCCCTTACTCTTTTAACAAATGCCCAAAAGCTCTTACTTCCCCTGGGAGTAGAAAGAACTTTAGCACGAAGACGCTGTTCGTGAAGAAGTTTTTCGCGCCTAAGTACCCTGGCACACGATGATCTTGCCTGTTTGCGTAACAGCTCAGTATTGGCATTTTTATTTAAACGCCAATTTCTGAACGCTTTCTTTAGATCTGACAGCTTCTCTGCATGCCTGATTAAACCAACAATTCTTTGAAGATTTAATCGAAGTAGACTTCGATGGAATAAATGTGTTTATACCGAGAAGAATTATTTTCTCAACCATTTCAGCAGCAGCATCGACATTACTGTCTAGGAAACATAGTTTCCAGTTAAATTGCTGGTAAAAATTGTTGAGCTCGGCCCAACGTGCCTTTTCGTATATATACATTGTCCGCTTCGTGACTGGTTTTGAAGTGGCTCGAAGATCGGAGAACGAAAAGGATGCTGAAATAGTGCAATGATCTGAGTTGCCAAGAGGTGCAAGGATGTTAACCTCGTACTTTTCAGGGTGGGAGGTTAAAAAAAGGTCAAGAATATTTTGTTGTTGCCCTTCAACACGCGGAATGTGTGTTGGTTCATTCACTAATTGCGCCAAGTCATTGTGCGCGGCAAAAAGCTCAGCGTACTGGCCCTCCGGAGATGTATGGCTCGAATGGGAAAGCCAAGAATTATTGTGGACATTGAAATCCCCAGCAACCACAATTTCACTGTCCGGATAATCTTCTAAGACTTTTGAAATAGAGTCAGAAAGGGCGTCGAAGCCGTTTAGGGTAGCCTCCCTTTCCAAATTTGGACTTCTATAAAGAAACCCGAAGTGTAATAGGTGCGATCCAATCCTGAACTTAACCCAGAGGGAGTTAAATTCTGGATCTTGTGAGTTCAAATGTTGCTGACTCTGGAACACAACACCGTTACGTATATATAACACAAGACCTCTGTGAGAAAAAAAAGAGGAGAGAGTGTGATAACCAGGAATGTGAAAATCCTGTGGATCAGAATCCTCACACACCTGGGTCTCACATAGAGCGAGGACATCCGGCCTATGGAAACTAATATGAGAGTATACCGCAAAATAATTCGACCTCAGCCCGCGAATGTTTGCAAAGTGAATTTTGTATTTACCTACCATGACACTACCAAACAAAAGACAACATCAAAGCAAAATCACAAATAGTGCTGCCCCCCTCCCGCCACTGTTGTTTCTGTTGGTTGTTCAGTGTTATGCCTACAACAACCAACAGAACAGCGACGAGAAGAACGCAGAACTATTTGTGATATGCGAACGGGAAAAAGGAGGGGGGAACACAAATGCAAGACGGTATGGGGGGCATAAAAAAGCCCTTAGTGTAGTCTTTTATGTGTTGGTGTGTTGATGCGTGGTGCTGGTTATTATTGTTGTTGTGACGTGAGAGCGCGATGTTTTGTTTTCTGTTTTGTTTTGTGTTGTGGCTGCTGATGATGATGATGTAGTTGTTGTTATGAAATGTTGTTTTGTTATTTTATTCTATTCTATTTCGTTTATTTTAACTAAATTGCACTGTTTATTTTATTATTATGTTTCTATGTTATTTGTTCTTATGTGTATTTTAGAGTTTTGATTGTTTATTTTTGTTTTGCATAATTTTTTTTTTTTTTTTTTTTTTAAGCACACGAAAAACACGAAAAACTCGACGGACGGACAAAATGTGCATGCACACTAAACGAAAGACAGACGATTCCAACGTCATACTCACTTTGAACATGCTGAACAATCTGAATTATTGGACATTCAGGCTATTTTCATTTGTCTGGCTGATTTTATCACTCTGATCACTTTGATTATTCTTGTCATTTGATGAATTCGGTCAATTCCAACGTCATATTCACTTTGAACATGCTGACCAATCTGAATTATTGGACATTCAGGCTATTTTCACTTGTCTGGCTGGTTTTATCACTCTGATCACTTTGATTATTCTTGTCATTTCACGAATTCGGTCAATTCCAACGTCATATTCACTTTGATCATGCTGAACAATCTGAATTATTGGACATTCAGGCTACTTTGATTTCTTTTCAGTTTGATTACTCTTGCCATTTGACGAATTCGGTCATTTCCAACGTTGTATTGACTTTCAACATGATGAACATTCTGAATTATTGGGCATTCAGGCTATTTTGATTAGTCTGGCTGGTTTTATCACTCTGATCACTTTGATTATTTTTGCCAATTGACGAATTCGGTCAATGCCAACGTCATATTCACTTGAATGCGTAATCAAAGTGATCAAAATAGTCTGAATGTCCAATAATTCAGATTGTTCAGCATAATCTGAATTATTGGACATTCAGACTATTTTGATCACTTTGATTACGCATGCCATTTGACGAATTCGGTCAATTCTAACGTCATATTCACTTTGAACATGCTGAACAATCTGAATTATTGGACATTCAGGCTATTTTCATTTGTCTGGCTGGTTTTATCACTCTGATCACTTTGATTATTCATGCCATTTGACGAATTCGGTCAATTCCAACGTCATATGCACTTTGAACATGCTGAATTATTGGACATTCAGACTATTTTGATTTGTCTGGTTGGTTTTATCACTCTGATCACTTTGATTATGCATGCCATTTGACGAATTCGGTCAATTCTAACGTCATATTCACTTTGAACATGCTGAACAATCTGAATTATTGGACATTCAGGCTATTTTCATTTCTCTGGCTGGTTTTATCACTCTGATCACTTTGATTATTCATGCCATTTGACGAATTCGGTCAATTCCAACGTCATATCCACTTTGAACATGCTGAACAATCTGAATTATTGGACATTCATGCTATTTTCATTTGTCTGGCTGGTTTTATCACTCTGATCACTTTGATTATTCTTGTCATTTGACGAATTCGGTCAATTCCAACGTCATATTCACTTTGAACATGCTGAACAATCTGAATTATTGGACAAAGGCTATTTTCATTGGTCTGGCTGGTTTTATCACTCTGATCACTTTGATTATTCTTGCCAATTGACGAATTCGGTTAATTCCAACGTCATATTCACTTAGAACATGCTGAACAATCTGAATTATTGGACATTCAGGCTATTTTCATTTGTCTGGCTGGTTTTATCACTCTGATCACTTTGATTATGGATGCCATTTGACGAATTCGGTCAATTCCAACGTCATATTCACTTTGAACATGCTGAACAATCTGAATTATTGGACATTCAGGCTATTTTCATTTGGACGGACAAAATGTGCATGCACACTAAACGAAAGACAGACGATTCCAACGTCATACTCACTTTGAACATGCTGAACAATCTGAATTATTGGACATTCAGGCTATTTTCATTTGTCTGGCTGATTTTATCACTCTGATCACTTTGATTATTCTTGTCATTTGATGAATTCGGTCAATTCCAACGTCATATTCACTTTGAACATGCTGACCAATCTGAATTATTGGACATTCAGGCTATTTTCACTTGTCTGGCTGGTTTTATCACTCTGATCACTTTGATTATTCTTGTCATTTCACGAATTCGGTCAATTCCAACGTCATATTCACTTTGATCATGCTGAACAATCTGAATTATTGGACATTCAGGCTACTTTGATTTCTTTTCAGTTTGATTACTCTTGCCATTTGACGAATTCGGTCATTTCCAACGTTGTATTGACTTTCAACATGATGAACATTCTGAATTATTGGGCATTCAGGCTATTTTGATTAGTCTGGCTGGTTTTATCACTCTGATCACTTTGATTATTTTTGCCAATTGACGAATTCGGTCAATGCCAACGTCATATTCACTTGAATGCGTAATCAAAGTGATCAAAATAGTCTGAATGTCCAATAATTCAGATTGTTCAGCATAATCTGAATTATTGGACATTCAGACTATTTTGATCACTTTGATTACGCATGCCATTTGACGAATTCGGTCAATTCTAACGTCATATTCACTTTGAACATGCTGAACAATCTGAATTATTGGACATTCAGGCTATTTTCATTTGTCTGGCTGGTTTTATCACTCTGATCACTTTGATTATTCATGCCATTTGACGAATTCGGTCAATTCCAACGTCATATGCACTTTGAACATGCTGAATTATTGGACATTCAGACTATTTTGATTTGTCTGGTTGGTTTTATCACTCTGATCACTTTGATTATGCATGCCATTTGACGAATTCGGTCAATTCTAACGTCATATTCACTTTGAACATGCTGAACAATCTGAATTATTGGACATTCAGGCTATTTTCATTTCTCTGGCTGGTTTTATCACTCTGATCACTTTGATTATTCATGCCATTTGACGAATTCGGTCAATTCCAACGTCATATCCACTTTGAACATGCTGAACAATCTGAATTATTGGACATTCATGCTATTTTCATTTGTCTGGCTGGTTTTATCACTCTGATCACTTTGATTATTCTTGTCATTTGACGAATTCGGTCAATTCCAACGTCATATTCACTTTGAACATGCTGAACAATCTGAATTATTGGACAAAGGCTATTTTCATTGGTCTGGCTGGTTTTATCACTCTGATCACTTTGATTATTCTTGCCAATTGACGAATTCGGTTAATTCCAACGTCATATTCACTTAGAACATGCTGAACAATCTGAATTATTGGACATTCAGGCTATTTTCATTTGTCTGGCTGGTTTTATCACTCTGATCACTTTGATTATGGATGCCATTTGACGAATTCGGTCAATTCCAACGTCATATTCACTTTGAACATGCTGAACAATCTGAATTATTGGACATTCAGGCTATTTTCATTTGTCTGGCTGGTGTTATCACTCTGATCACTTTGATTATTCTTGCCAATTGACGAATTCGGTTAATTCCAACGTCATATTCACTTAGAACATGCTGAACAATCTGAATTATTGGACATTCAGGCTATTTTCATTTCTCTGGCTGGTTTTATCACTCTGATCACTTTGATTATTCATGCCATTTGACGAATTCGGTCAATTCCAACGTCATATCCACTTTGAACATGCTGAACAATCTGAATTATTGGACATTCATGCTATTTTCATTTGTCTGGCTGGTTTTATCACTCTGATCACTTTGATTATTCTTGTCATTTGACGAATTCGGTCAATTCCAACGTCATATTCACTTTGAACATGCTGAACAATCTGAATTATTGGACAAAGGCTATTTTCATTGGTCTGGCTGGTTTTATCACTCTGATCACTTTGATTATTCTTGCCAATTGACGAATTCGGTTAATTCCAACGTCATATTCACTTAGAACATGCTGAACAATCTGAATTATTGGACATTCAGGCTATTTTCACTTGTCTGGTTGGTTTTATCACTCTGATCACTTTGATTATTCATGCCATTTGACGAATTCGGTCAATTCCAACGTCATATTCACTTTGAACATGCTGAACAATCTGAATTATTGGACATTCAGGCTACTTTGATTTGTCTGGTTGGTTTTATCACTTTGATTATTCTTGCCATTTGACGAATTCGGTCAATTCCAACGTTGTATTGACTTTTAACATGCTGAACAATCTGAATTATTGGTCATTCAGACTATTTTGATTTGTCTGGTTGGTTTTATCACTCTGATCACTTTGATTACGCATGCCATTTGACGAATTCGGTCAATTCTAACGTCATATTCACTTTGAAGAATCTGAATTATTGGACATTCAGGCTATTTTCATTTGTCTGGCTGGTGTTATCACTCTGATCACTTTGATTATTCTTGTCATTTGACGAATTCGGTCAATTCCAACGTCATATTCACTTTGAACATGCTGAACAATCTGAATTATTGGTCATTCAGACTATTTTGATTTGTCTGGTTGGTTTTATCACTCTGATCACTTTGATTACGCATGCCATTTGACGAATTCGGTCAATTCTAACGTCATATTCACTTTGAAGAATCTGAATTATTGGACATTCAGGCTATTTTCATTTGTCTGGCTGGGTTTGTCACTCTGATCACTTTGATTATTCATGCCATTTGACGAATTCGGTCAATTCCAACGTCATATTCACTTTGAACATGCTGAACAATCTGAATTATTGGACATTCAGGCTATTTTGATTTGTCTGGTTGGTTTTATCACTCTGATCACTTTGATTACGCATGCCATTTGACGAATTCCGTCAATTCCTACATCATATTCACTTTGAACATGCTGAACAATCTGAATTATTGGACATTCAGGCTATTTTCATTTGTCTGGCTGATTTTATCACTCTGATCACTTTGAGTATTCTTGTCATTTGACGAATTCGGTCAATTCCAGTAATATTCACTTTGAACATGCTGAGCAATCTGAATTATTGGACATTCAGGCTATTTTCATTTGTCTGGCTGGTTTTATCACTCTGATCACTTTCATTATTTTTGCCATTTGACGAATTCGGTCAATTCTAACGTCATATTCACTTTGAACATGCTGAACAATCTGAATTATTGGACATTCAGGCTATTTTCATTTGTCTGGCTGGTTTTATCACTCTGATCACTTTGATTATTCATGCCATTTGACGAATTCGGTCAATTCCAACGTCATATTCACTTTGAACATGCTGAACAATCTGAATTATTGGACATTCAGGCTATTTTCATTTGTCTGGCTGGGTTTATCACTCTGATCACTTTCATTATTTTTGCCATTTGACGAATTCGGTCAATTCTAACGTCATATTCACTTTGAACATGCTGAACAATCTGAATTATTGGACATTCAGGCTATTTTCATTTGTCTGGCTGGTTTTATCACTCTGATCACTTTGATTATTCATGCCATTTGACGAATTCGGTCAATTCCAACGTCATATTCACTTTGAACATGCTGAACAATCTGAATTATTGGACATTCAGACTAATTTGATTTGTCTGGTTGGTTTTATCAATCTGATAACTTTGATTATTCTTGCCATTTGACGAATTCGGTCAATTCCAACGTTGTATTGACTTTTAACATGCTGAACAATCTGAATTATTGGACATTCAGGCTATTTTCATTTGTCTGGCTGATTTTATCACTCTGATCACTTTGATTATTCTTGTCATTTGACGAATTCGGTCAATTCCAACGTCATATTCACTTTGAACATGCTGAACAATCTGAATTATTGGACATTCAGGCTATTTTCATTTGTCTGGCTGGGTTTATCACTCTGATCACTTTGATTATTAATGCCATTTGACGAATTCGGTCAATTCCAACGTCATATTCACTTTGAACATGCTGAACAATCTGAATTATTGGACATTCAGGCTATTTTGATTTGTCTGTTTGGTTTTATCACTCTGATCACTTTGATTACGCATGCCATTTGACGAATTCGGTCAATTCCTACATCATATTCACTTTGAACATGCTGAACAATCTGAATTATTGGACATTCAGGCTATTTTCATTTGTCTGGTTGATTTTATCACTCTGATCACTTTGATTATTCTTGTCATTTGACGAATTCGCTCAATTCCAGTCATATTCACTTTGAACATGCTGAACAATCTGAATTTTTGGACATTCAGGCTATTTTCATTTGTCTGGCTGATTTTATCACTCTGATCACTTTGATTATTCATGCCATTTGACGAATTCGGTCAATTCTAACGTCATATTCACTTTGAACATGCTGAACAATCTGAATTATTGGACATTCAGGCTATTTTCATTTGTCTGGCTGGTTTTATCAGTCTGATCACTTTGATTATTCTTGTCATTTGACGAATTCGGTCAATTCCAACGTCATATTCACTTTGAACATGCTGAACAATCTGAATTATTAGACATTCAGACTAATTTGATTTGTCTGGTTGGTTTTATCAATCTGATCACTTTGATTATTCTTGCCATTTGACGAATTCGGTCAATTCCAACGTTGTATTGACTTTTAACATGCTGAACAATCTGAATTATTGGACATTCAGGCTATTTTCATTTGTCTGGCTGATTTTATCACTCTGATCACTTTGATTATTCTTGTCATTTGACGAATTCGGTCAATTCCAACGTCATATTCACTTTGAACATGCTGAACAATCTGAATTATTGGACATTCAGGCTATTTTCATTTGTCTGGCTGGGTTTATCACTCTGATCACTTTGATTATTCATGCCATTTAACGAATTCGGTCAATCCCAACATCATATTCACTTTGAACATGCTGAACAATCTGAATTATTGGACATTCAGGCTATTTTGATTTGTCTGGTTGGTTTTATCACTCTGATCACTTTGATTACGCATGCCATTTGACGAATTCGGTGAATTCCTACATCATATTCACTTTGAACATGCTGAACAATCTGAATTATTGGACATTCAGGCTATTTTCATTTGTCTGGCTGGTTTTATCACTCTGATCACTTTGATTATTTTTGCCATTTGACGAATTCGGTCAATTCCAACGTCATATTCACTGTGAACATGCTGAGCAATCTGAATTAATGGACATTCAGGCTATTTTCATTTGTCTGGCTGGTTTTATCACTCTGATCACTTTGATTATTCATGCCATTTGACGAATTCGGTCAATTCCAACGTCGTATTCACTTTGAACATGCTGAACAATCTGAATTATTGGACATTCAGGCTATTTTCATTTGTCTGGCTGGTTTTATCACTCTGATCACTTTGATTATTCATGCCATTTGACGAATTCAGTCAATTCCAACGTCATATTCACTTTGAACATGATGAACAATCTGAATTTTTGGACATTCAGGCTATTTTCATTTGTCTGGCTGGTTTTATCACTCTGATCACTTTGATTATTCATGCCATTTGACGAATTCGGTCAATTCCAACGTCATATTCACTTTGAAAATGCTGAACAATCTGAATTATTGGACATTCAGGCTATTTTCATTTGTCTGGCTGGTTTTATCACTCTGATCACTTTGATTATTCTTGTCATTTGACGAATTCAGTCAATTCCAACGTCATATTCAATTTGAACATGCTGAACAATCTGAATTATTGGACATTCAGGCTACTTTGATTTGTCTGGTTGGTTTTATCACTCTGATCACTTTGATTATTCTTGCCATTTGACGAATTCGGTCAATTCCAACGTTGTATTGACTTTTAACATGCTGAACAATCTGAATTATTGGGCATGCAGGCTATTTTAATTTGTCTGGCTGGTTTTATCACTCTGATCACTTTAATTATTCATGCCATTTGACGAATTCGGTCAATTCCAACGTCATATTCACTTTGAACATGCTGAACAATCTGAATTATTGGACATTCAGGATATTTTCATTTGTCTGGCTGGGTTTATCACTATGATCACTTTGATTATTCATGCCATTTGACGAATTCGGTCAATTCCAACGTCATATTCACTTTGAACATGCTGAACAATCTGAATTATTGGACATTCAGGCTATTTTGATTTGTCTGGTTGGTTTTATCACTCTGATCACTTTGATTATTCATGCCATTTGACGAATTCGGTCAATTCCAACGTCATATTCACTTTGAACATGCTGAACAATCTGAATTATTCGAGTCAGGCTATTTTCATTTGTCTGGCTGGTTTTATCTCTCTGATCACTTTGATTATTCTAGTCATTTGACGAATTCGGTCAATTCCAACGTCATATTCACTTTGAAAATGATGAAGAATCTGAATTATTGGACATTCAGGCTATTTTCATTTGTCTGGCTGGTTTTAGCACTCTGATCACTTTGATTATTCTTGTCATTTGACGAATTCGATCATTTCCAAAGTCATATTCACTTTGAACATGCTGAACAATCTGAATTATTGGTCATTCAGGCTACTTTGATTTGTCTGGTTGGTTTTATCACTCTGATCACTTTGATTATTCTTCAATTCCAACGTCATATTCACTTTGAACATGCTTAACAATCTGAATTATTGGACATTCAGCCTATTTTCATTTGTCTGGCTGGTTTTATCACTCTGATTATTCTTGTCATTTGACGAATTCGGTCAATTCCAACGTCATATTAACTTTGAACATGCTGAACAATCTGAATTATTGAACATTCAGGCTATTTTCATTTCGGTCAATTCCAACGTCATATTCACTTTGAACATGATGAACAATCTGAATTATTGGACATTCAGGCTATTTTCATTTGTCTGACTGGTTTTATCACTCTGGTCACTTTGATTATTCTTGTCATTTGACGAATTCGGTCAATTCCAACGTTATATTCACTTTGAACATGCTGAACAATCTGAATTATTGGACATTCAGGCTATTTTCATATGACTGGCTGGTTTTATCACTCTGATCACTTTGATTATTCTTGTCATTTGACTAATTCGGTCAATTCTAACGTCATATTCACTTTGAACATGCGGAACAATATGAATTATTAGACATTCAGGCTATTTTCATTTGTCTGGCTGGTTTTATCACTCTGGTCACTTTGATTATTCTTGTCATTTGACGAATTCGGTCAATTCCAACGTCATATTCACTTTGAACATGCTGAACAATCTGAATTATTGGACATTCAGACTATTTTGATTTGTCTGGTTAGTTTTATCACTCTGATCACTTTGATTATGCATGCCATTTGACGAATTCGGTCAATTCCAACGTCATATTCACTTTGAACATGCTGAACAATCTGAATTATTGGACATTCAGGCTATTTTCATTTGTCTGGCTGGTTTTATCACTTTGATTATTCTTGTCATTTGACTAATTCGGTCAATTCTAACGTCATATTCACTTTGAACATGCTGAACAATCTGAATTATTGGACATTCAGACTATTTTCATTTGTCTGGCTGGTTTTATCACTCTGATCACTTTGATTATTCATGCCATTTGACGGATTCGGTCAATTTCAACGTCATATTCACTTTGAACATGCTGAACAATCTGAATTATTGGACATTCAGGCTATTTTGATTTGTCTGGTTGGTTTTATCACTCTGATCACTTTGATTACGCATGCCATTTGACGAATTCGGTCAATTCCTACGTCATATTCACTTTGAACATGCTGAACAATCTGAATTATTGGACATTCAGGCTATTTTCATTTGTCTGGCTGGTATTATCACGCTGATCACTTTGATTATTCTTGCCATTTGACGAATTCGGTCAATTCTAACGTCATATTCACTTTGAACATGCTGAACAATCTGAATTATTGGACATTCAGGCTATTTTCATTTGTCTGGCGTTTTATCACTCTGATCACTTTGATTATTCTTGTCATTTGACGAATTCGGTCAATTCCAACGTCATATTCACTTTGAACATGCTGAACAATCTGAATTATTGGACATTCAGGCTACTTTCATTTGTCTGGCTGGTTTTATCACTCTGATCACTTTGATTATTTTTGCCATTTGACGAATTCGGTCAATTCCAACGTCATATTCACTTTTAACATGCTGAACAATCTGAATTATTGGACATTCAGGCTATTTTCATTTGTCTGGCTGATTTTATCACTCTGATCACTTTGATTATTCTTGTCAATTGACGAATTCGGTCAATTCCAACGTCATATTCACCTTGAACATGCTGAACAATCTGAATTATTGGACATTCAGGCTATTTTCAGTTGTCTGGCTGGTTTTATCACTCTGATCACTTTGATTATTCTTGCCATTTGACGAATTCGGTCAATTCTAACGTCATATTCACTTTGAACATGCTGAACAATCTGAATTATTGGACATTCAGGCTATTTTCATTCGTCTGGCTGGTTTTATCACTCTGATCACTTTGATTATTCTTGCCATTTGACGAATTCGGTCAATTCCAACGTTGTATTGATTTTAACATGCTGAACAATCTGAATTATTGGACATTCAGACTATTTTGATTTGTCTGGTTGGTTTTATCGCTCTGATCACTTTGATTATGCATGCCATTTGACGAATTCGGTCAATTCTAACGTCATATTCACTTTGAACATGCCATCACTTTGATTATTCATGCCATTTGACGAATTCGGTCAATTCCAACGTCATATTCACTTTGAACATGCTGAACAATCTGAATTATTGGACATTCATGCTATTTTCATTTGTCTGGCTGGTTTTATCACTCTGATCACTTTGATTATTCTTGCCAATTGACGAATTCGGTCAATTCCAACGTCATATTCACTTTGAACATGCTGAACAATCTGAATTATTGGACATTCAGACTATTTTGATTTGTCTGGTTGGTTTTATCACTCTGATCACTTTGATTACGCATGCCATTTGACGAATTCGGTCAATTCCAACGTCATATTCACTTTGAACATGCTGAACAATCTGAATTATTGGACATTCAGGCTATTTTCATTTGTCTGGCTGGTTTTATCACTCTGATCACTTTGATTATTCTTGTCATTTGATGAATTCGGTCAATTCCAACGTCATATTCACTTTGAACATGCTGAACAATCTGAATTATTGGACATTCAGACTACTTTGATTTGACTGGTTGGTTTTATCACTCTGATCACATTGATTATTCTTGCCATTTGACTAATTCGGTCAATTCTAACGTCATATTCACTTTGAACATGCTGAACAATCTGAATTATTGGACATTCAGACTATTTTGATTTGTCTGGTTGGTTTTATCACTATGATCACTTTGATTATTCTTGTCATTTGATGAATTCGGTCAATTCCAACGTCATATTCACTTTGAACATGCTGAACAATCTGAATTATTGGACATTCAGACTACTTTGATTTGACTGGTTGGTTTTATCACTCTGATCACATTGATTATTCTTGCCATTTGACGAATTCGCTCAATTCCAACGTCATATTCACTTTGAACATGCTGAACAATCTGAATTATTGGACATTCAGACTATTTTGATTTGTCTGGTTGGTTTTATCACTCTGATCACTTTGATTACGCATGCCATTTGACGAATTCGGTCAATTCCAACGTCATATTCACTTTGAACATGCTGAACAATCTGAATTATTGGACATTCAGGCTATTTACATTTGTCTGGCTGGTTTTATCACTCTGATCACTTTGATTATTCTTGTCATTTGATGAATTCGGTCAATTCCAACGTCATATTCACTTTGAACATGCTGAACAATCTGAATTATTGGACATTCAGACTATTTTGATTTGTCTGGTTGGTTTTATCACTCTGATCACTTTGATTACGCATGCCATTTGACGAATTCGGTCAATTCCAACGTCATATTCACTTTGAACATGCTGAACAATCTGAATTATTGGACATTCAGGCTATTTTCATTTATCTGGCTGGTTTTATCACTCTGATCACTTTGATTATTCTTGTCATTTGATGAATTCGGTCAATTCCAACGTCATATTCACTTTGAACATGCTGAACAATCTGAATTATTGGACCTTCAGGTTTTTTTCATTTGTCTGGCTGGTTTTATCACTCTGATCACTTTGATTATTCTTGTCATTTGATGAATTCGGTCAATTCCAACGTCATATTCACTTTGAACATGCTGAACAATCTGAATTATTAGACATTCAGACTACTTTGATTTGACTGGTTGGTTTTATCAGTCTGATTACGCATGCCATTTGACGAATTCGGTCAATTCCAACGTCATATTCACTTGGAACATGCTGAACAATCTGAATTATTGGACCTTCAGGTTTTTTTCATTTGTCTGGCTGGTTTTATCACTCTGATCACTTTGATTATTCTTGTCATTTGATGAATTCGGTCAATTCCAACGTCATATTCACTTTGAACATGCTGAACAATCTGAATTATTGGACATTCAGACTACTTTGATTTGACTGGTTGGTTTTATCACTCTGATCACATTGATTATTCTTGCCATTTGACGAATTCGCTCAATTCCAACGTCATATTCACTTTGAACATGCTGAACAATCTGAATTATTGGACATTCAGACTATTTTGATTTGTCTGGTTGGTTTTATCACTCTGATCACTTTGATTACGCATGCCATTTGACGAATTCGGTCAATTCCAACGTCATATTCACTTTGAACATGCTGAACAATCTGAATTATTGGACATTCAGGCTATTTTCATTTGTCTGGCTGGTTTTATCTCTCTGATCACTTTCATTATTCTTGTTATTTGACGAATTCGGTCAATTCCAACGTCATATTCACTTTGAAAATGCTGAACAGTCTGAATTATTGGACATTCAGGCTATTTTCATTTATCTGGCTGGTTTTATCACTCTGATCACTTTGATTACGCATGCCATTTGACGAATTCGGTCAATTCCAACGTCATATTCACTTTGAACATGCTGAACAATCTGAATTATTGGACATTCAGGCTATTTTCATTTATCTGGCTGGTTTTATCACTCTGATCACTTTGATTATTCTTGTCATTTGATGAATTCGGTCAATTCCAACGTCATATTCACTTTGAACATGCTGAACAATCTGAATTATTGGACCTTCAGGTTTTTTTCATTTGTCTGGCTGGTTTTATCACTCTGATCACTTTGATTATTCTTGTCATTTGATGAATTCGGTCAATTCCAACGTCATATTCACTTTGAACATGCTGAACAATCTGAATTATTAGACATTCAGACTACTTTGATTTGACTGGTTGGTTTTATCACTCTGATTACGCATGCCATTTGACGAATTCGGTCAATTCCAACGTCATATTCACTTGGAACATGCTGAACAATCTGAATTATTGGACCTTCAGGTTTTTTTCATTTGTCTGGCTGGTTTTATCACTCTGATCACTTTGATTATTCTTGTCATTTGATGAATTCGGTCAATTCCAACGTCATATTCACTTTGAACATGCTGAACAATCTGAATTATTGGACATTCAGACTACTTTGATTTGACTGGTTGGTTTTATCACTCTGATCACATTGATTATTCTTGCCATTTGACGAATTCGCTCAATTCCAACGTCATATTCACTTTGAACATGCTGAACAATCTGAATTATTGGACATTCAGACTATTTTGATTTGTCTGGTTGGTTTTATCACTCTGATCACTTTGATTACGCATGCCATTTGACGAATTCGGTCAATTCCAACGTCATATTCACTTTGAACATGCTGAACAATCTGAATTATTGGACATTCAGGCTATTTTCATTTGTCTGGCTGGTTTTATCTCTCTGATCACTTTCATTATTCTTGTTATTTGACGAATTCGGTCAATTCCAACGTCATATTCACTTTGAAAATGCTGAACAGTCTGAATTATTGGACATTCAGGCTATTTTCATTTGTCTGGCTGGTTTTATCACTCTGATCACTTTGATTATTCTTGTCATTTGACGAATTCGGTCAATTCCAACGTCATATTCACTTTAAACATGCTGAACAATCTGAATTATTGGACATTCAGGCTACTTTGATTTGTCTGGCTGGTTTTATCACTCTGATCACTTTGATTATTCTTGTCATTTGACGAATTCGGTCAATTCCAACGTCATATTCACTTTAAACATGCTGAACAATCTGAATTATTGGACATTCAGGCTACTTTGATTTGTCTGGCTGGTTTTATCACTTTGATAATTCTTGCCATTTGACGAATTCGGTCACTTCCAACGTTGTATTGACTTTTAACATGCTGAACAATCTGAATTATTGCACGTGCAGGCTAGTTTAA
Source organism: Hydrotaea cyrtoneurina (assembly GCA_958296145.1). Lineage (NCBI taxonomy): Eukaryota > Metazoa > Arthropoda > Insecta > Diptera > Muscidae > Hydrotaea > Hydrotaea cyrtoneurina. Next base: position 81,955,430 of record OY282513.1, read on the forward strand.
TTTGTCTGGCTGGTTTTATCACTCTGATCACTTTGATTATTCAGGTCATTTGTCGAATTCGGTCTATTCCAACGTCATATTCACTTTGAACATGCTGAGCAATCTGAATTATTGGACATTCAGCCTATTTTCATTTGTCTGGCTGGTTTTATCACTCTGATTATTCTTGTCATTTGACGAATTCGGTCAATTCCAAAGTCATATTAACTTTGAACATGCTGAACAATCTGAATTATTGGACATTCAGGCTATTTTCATTTGTCTGGCTGGTTTTATCACTCTGGTCACTTTGATTATTCTTGCCATTTGACGAATTCGGTCAATTCCAACGTCATATTCACTTTGAACATGCTGAACAATCTGAATTATTGGACATTCAGACTGTTTTGATTTGTCTGGTTAGTTTTATCACTCTGATCACTTTGATTATGCATGTCATTTGACGAATTCGGTCAATTCCAACGTCATATTCACTTTGAACATGCTGAACAATCTGAATTATTGGACATTCAGGCTATTTTCATTTGTCTGGCTGGTTTTATCACTCTGATCACTTTGATTATTCTTGTCATTTGACGAATTCGGTCAATTCTAACGTCATATTCACTTTGAACATGCTGAACAATCTGAATTATTGGACATTCAGACTATTTTCATTTGTCTGGCTGGTTTTATCACTCTGATCACTTTGATTATTCATGCCATTTGACGGATTCGGTCAATTCCAACGTCATATTCACTTTGAACATGCTGAACAATCTGAATTATTGGACATTCAGGCTATTTTGATTTGTCTGGTTGGTTTTATCACTCTGATCACTTTGATTACGCATGCCATTTGACGAATTCGGTCATTTCCTACGTCATATTCACTTTGAACATGCTGAACAATCTGAATTATTGGACATTCAGGCTATTTTCATTTGTCTGGCTGGTTTTATCACGCTGATCACTTTGATTATTCTTGCCATTTGACGAATTCGGTCAATTCTAACGTCATATTCACTTTGAACATGCTGAACAATCTGAATTATTGGACATTCAGGCTATTTTCATTTGTCTGGCGTTTTATCACTCTGATCACTTTGATTATTCTTGTCATTTGACGAATTCGGTCAATTCTAACGTCATATTCAGTTTGAACATGCTGAACAATCTGAATTATTGGACATTCAGGCAATTTTTAATTTGTCTGGCTGGTTTTATCACTCTGATCACTTTGATTATTCTTGTCATTTGACGAATTCGGTCAATTCCAACGTCATATTCACTTTGGACATGCTGAACAATCTGAATTATTGGACATTCAGGCTATTTTCATTTGTCTGTGTGGTTTTATCACTCTGATCACTTTGATTATTCTTGCCAATTGACGAATTCTGTCAATTCCAACGTCATATTCACTTTGAACATGCTGAACAATCTGAATTATTGGACATTCAGACTATTTTGAATTGTCTGGTTGGTTTTATCACTCTGATCACTTTGATTATTCATGCCATTTGACGAATTCGGTCAATTCCAACGTCATATTCACTTTGAACATGCTGAACAATCTGAATTATTGGACATTCAGGCTATTTTCATTTGTCTGGCTGATTTTATCACTCTGATCACTTTGATTATTCTTGTCATTTGATGAATTCGTTCAATTCCAACGTCATATTCAATTTGACCATGCTGAACAATCTGAATTATTGGACATTCAGGCTATTTTCATTTGTCTGGCTGGTTTTATCACTCTGATCACTTTGATTATTCTTGTCATTTGACGAATTCGGTCAATTCCAACGTCATATTCACTTTGAACATGCTGAACAATCTGAATTATTGGACATTCAGGCTATTTTCATTTGTCTGGCTGGTTTTATCACTCTGATCACTTTGATTATTCTTGTCATTTGACGAATTCGGTCAATTCCAACGTTGTATTGACTTTTAACATGCTGAACAATCTGAATTATTGGACATGCAGGCTATTTTAATTTGTCTGGCTGGTTTTATCACTCTGATCACTTTGATTATTCATGCCGTTTGACGAATTCGGTCAATTCCAACGTCATATTCACTTTGAACATGCTGAACAATCTGAATTATTGGACATTCAGGCTATTTTCATTTGTCTGGTTGATTTTATCACTTTGATTATTCTTGTCATTTGACGAATTCGGTCAATTACAACGTCATATTCACTTTGAACATGCTGAACAATGTGAATTATTGGACATTCAGGCTATTTTCATTTGTCTGGCTGGTTTTATCACTCTGATCACTTTGATTATTCTTGCCATTTGACGAATTCGGTCAATTCCAACGTCATATTCACTTTGAACATGCTGAACATTCTGAATTATTGGACATTCAGGCTATTTTCATTTGTCTGGCTGGTTTTATCACTCTGATCACTTTGATTATTCTTGTCATTTGACGAATTCGGTCAATTACAACGTCATATTCACTTTGAACATGCTGAACAATGTGAATTATTGGACCTTCAGGTTTTTTTCATTTGTCTGGCTGGTTTTATCACTCTGATCACTTTGATTATTCTTGTCATTTGATGAATTCGGTCAATTCCAACGTCATATTCACTTTGAACATGCTGAACAATCTGAATTATTGGACATTCAGACTACTTTGATTTGACTGGTTGGTTTTATCACTCTGATCACATTGATTATTCTTGCCATTTGACGAATTCGCTCAATTCCAACGTCATATTCACTTTGAACATGCTGAACAATCTGAATTATTGGACATTCAGACTATTTTGATTTGTCTGGTTGGTTTTATCACTCTGATCACTTTGATTACGCATGCCATTTGACGAATTCGGTCAATTCCAACGTCATATTCACTTTGAACATGCTGAACAATCTGAATTATTGGACATTCAGGCTATTTTCATTTGTCTGGCTGGTTTTATCTCTCTGATCACTTTCATTATTCTTGTTATTTGACGAATTCGGTCAATTCCAACGTCATATTCACTTTGAAAATGCTGAACAGTCTGAATTATTGGACATTCAGGCTATTTTCATTTGTCTGGCTGGTTTTATCACTCTGATCACTTTGATTATTCTTGTCATTTGACGAATTCGGTCAATTCCAACGTCATATTCACTTTAAACATGCTGAACAATCTGAATTATTGGACATTCAGGCTACTTTGATTTGTCTGGCTGGTTTTATCACTCTGATCACTTTGATTATTCTTGTCATTTGACGAATTCGGTCAATTCCAACGTCATATTCACTTTAAACATGCTGAACAATCTGAATTATTGGACATTCAGGCTACTTTGATTTGTCTGGCTGGTTTTATCACTTTGATAATTCTTGCCATTTGACGAATTCGGTCACTTCCAACGTTGTATTGACTTTTAACATGCTGAACAATCTGAATTATTGCACGTGCAGGCTAGTTTAATTTGTCTGGCTGGTTTTATCACTCTGATCACTTTGATTATTCAGGTCATTTGTCGAATTCGGTCTATTCCAACGTCATATTCACTTTGAACATGCTGAGCAATCTGAATTATTGGACATTCAGCCTATTTTCATTTGTCTGGCTGGTTTTATCACTCTGATTATTCTTGTCATTTGACGAATTCGGTCAATTCCAAAGTCATATTAACTTTGAACATGCTGAACAATCTGAATTATTGGACATTCAGGCTATTTTCATTTGTCTGGCTGGTTTTATCACTCTGGTCACTTTGATTATTCTTGCCATTTGACGAATTCGGTCAATTCCAACGTCATATTCACTTTGAACATGCTGAACAATCTGAATTATTGGACATTCAGACTGTTTTGATTTGTCTGGTTAGTTTTATCACTCTGATCACTTTGATTATGCATGTCATTTGACGAATTCGGTCAATTCCAACGTCATATTCACTTTGAACATGCTGAACAATCTGAATTATTGGACATTCAGGCTATTTTCATTTGTCTGGCTGGTTTTATCACTCTGATCACTTTGATTATTCTTGTCATTTGACGAATTCGGTCAATTCTAACGTCATATTCACTTTGAACATGCTGAACAATCTGAATTATTGGACATTCAGACTATTTTCATTTGTCTGGCTGGTTTTATCACTCTGATCACTTTGATTATTCATGCCATTTGACGGATTCGGTCAATTCCAACGTCATATTCACTTTGAACATGCTGAACAATCTGAATTATTGGACATTCAGGCTATTTTGATTTGTCTGGTTGGTTTTATCACTCTGATCACTTTGATTACGCATGCCATTTGACGAATTCGGTCATTTCCTACGTCATATTCACTTTGAACATGCTGAACAATCTGAATTATTGGACATTCAGGCTATTTTCATTTGTCTGGCTGGTTTTATCACGCTGATCACTTTGATTATTCTTGCCATTTGACGAATTCGGTCAATTCGAACGTCATATTCACTTTGAACATGCTGAACAATCTGAATTATTGGACATTCAGGCTATTTTCATTTGTCTGGCGTTTTATCACTCTGATCACTTTGATTATTCTTGTCATTTGACGAATTCGGTCAATTCTAACGTCATATTCAGTTTGAACATGCTGAACAATCTGAATTATTGGACATTCAGGCAATTTTTAATTTGTCTGGCTGGTTTTATCACTCTGATCACTTTGATTATTCTTGTCATTTGACGAATTCGGTCAATTCCAACGTCATATTCACTTTGGACATGCTGAACAATCTGAATTATTGGACATTCAGGCTATTTTCATTTGTCTGTGTGGTTTTATCACTCTGATCACTTTGATTATTCTTGCCAATTGACGAATTCTGTCAATTCCAACGTCATATTCACTTTGAACATGCTGAACAATCTGAATTATTGGACATTCAGACTATTTTGAATTGTCTGGTTGGTTTTATCACTCTGATCACTTTGATTATTCATGCCATTTGACGAATTCGGTCAATTCCAACGTCATATTCACTTTGAACATGCTGAACAATCTGAATTATTGGACATTCAGGCTATTTTCATTTGTCTGGCTGATTTTATCACTCTGATCACTTTGATTATTCTTGTCATTTGATGAATTCGTTCAATTCCAACGTCATATTCAATTTGACCATGCTGAACAATCTGAATTATTGGACATTCAGGCTATTTTCATTTGTCTGGCTGGTTTTATCACTCTGATCACTTTGATTATTCTTGTCATTTGACGAATTCGGTCAATTCCAACGTCATATTCACTTTGAACATGCTGAACAATCTGAATTATTGGACATTCAGGCTATTTTCATTTGTCTGGCTGGTTTTATCACTCTGATCACTTTGATTATTCTTGTCATTTGACGAATTCGGTCAATTCCAACGTTGTATTGACTTTTAACATGCTGAACAATCTGAATTATTGGACATGCAGGCTATTTTAATTTGTCTGGCTGGTTTTATCACTCTGATCACTTTGATTATTCATGCCGTTTGACGAATTCGGTCAATTCCAACGTCATATTCACTTTGAACATGCTGAACAATCTGAATTATTGGACATTCAGGCTATTTTCATTTGTCTGGTTGATCACTCTGATCACTTTGATTATTCTTGTCATTTGACGAATTCGGTCAATTACAACGTCATATTCACTTTGAACATGCTGAACAATGTGAATTATTGGACATTCAGGCTATTTTCATTTGTCTGGCTGGTTTTATCACTCTGATCACTTTGATTATTCTTGCCATTTGACGAATTCGGTCAATTCCAACGTCATATTCACTTTGAACATGCTGAACATTCTGAATTATTGGACATTCAGGCTATTTTCATTTGTCTGGCTGGTTTTATCACTCTGATCACTTTGATTATTCTTGCCATTTGACGAATTCGGTCAATTCCAACGTCATATTCACTTTGAACATGCTGAACAATCTGAATTATTGGACATTCAGACTATATTGATTTGTCTGGTTGGTTTTATCACTCTGATCACTTTGATTATGCATGCCATTTGACGAATTCGGTCAATTCCAACGTCATATTCACTTTGAACATGCTGAACAATCTGAATTATTGGAGTCAGGCTATTTTCATTTGTCTGGCTGGTTTTATCTCTCTGATCACTTTGATAATTCTTGTCATTTGACGAATTCGGTCAATTCCAACGTCATATTCACTTTGAAAATGCTGAACAATCTGAATTATTGGACATTCAGGCTATTTTCATTTGTCTGGCTGGTTTTATCACTCTGATCACTTTGATTATTCTTGTCATTTGACGAATTCGATCAATTCCAACGTCATATCCACTTTGAACATGCTGAACAATCTGAATTATTGGAGTCAGGCTATTTTCATTTGTCTGGCTGGTTTTATCACTCTGATTATTCTTGTCATTTGACGAATTCGGTCAATTCCAACGTCATATTCACTTTGAACATGCTGAACAATCTGAATTATTGGACTTTCAGGCTATTTTCATTTGTCTGGCTGGTTTTATCACTCTGATCACTTTGATTATTCTTGTCATTTGACGAATTCGGTCAATTCCAACGTTGTATTGACTTTTAACATGCTGAACAATCTGAATTATTGGACATGCAGGCTATTTTAATTTGTCTGGCTGGTTTTATCTCTCTGATCACTTTGATTATTCTGGCCAATTGACGAATTCGGTCAATTCCAACGTCATATTCACTTTGAACATGCTGAACAATCTGAATTATTGGACTTTCAGGCTATTTTCATTTGTCTGGCTGGTTTTATCACTCTGATCACTTTGATTATTCTTGTCATTTGACGAATTCGGTCAATTCCAACGTCATATTCACTTTGAACATGCTGAACAATCTGAATTATTGGACATTCAGAGTACTTTGATTTGTCTGGTTGGTTTTATCACTCTGATCACTTTGATTACACATGCCATTTGACGAATTCGGTCAATTCCAACGTCATATTCACTTTGAACATGCTGAACAATCTGAATTATTGGACTTTCAGGCTATTTTCATTTGTCTGGCTGGTTTTATCACTCTGATCACTTTGATTATTCTTGTCATTTGACGAATTCGGTCAATTCCAACGTCATATTCACTTTGAACATGCTGAACAATCTGAATTATTGGACATTCAGGCTATTTTCATTGGTCTGGCTGGTTTTATCACCCTGATCACTTTGATTATTCTTGTCATTTGACGAATTCGGTCAATTCCAACGTCATATTCACTTTGAACATGCTGAACAATCTGAATTATTGGACATTCAGGCTATTTTCATTTGTCTGGCTGGTTTTATCACTCTGATCACTTTGATTATTCTTGTCATTTGACGAATTCGATCAATTCCAACGTCATATTCACTTTGAAAATGCTGAACAATCTGAATTATTGGACATTCAGGCTATTTTCATTTGTCTGGCTGGTTTTATCACTCTGATCACTTTGATTATTCTTGTCATTTGACGAATTCTATCAATTCCAACGTTGTATTGACTTTTAACATGCTGAACAATCTGAATTATTGGACATGCAGGCTATTTTAATTTGTATGGCTGGTTTTATCACTCTGATCACTTTGATTATTCATGCCATTTGACGAATTCGGTCAATTCCAACGTCATATTCACTTTGAACATGCTGAACAATCTGAATTATTGGACATTCAGGCTATTTTCATTTGTCTGGCTGATTTTATCATTCTGATCACTTTGATTATTCTTGTCATTTGACGAATTCGGTCAATTCCAACGTCATATTCACTTTGAACATGCTGAACAATCTGAATTATTGGACATTCAGGTTATTTTCATTTGTCTGGCTGGTTTTATCACTCTGATCACTTTGATTATTCTTGCCATTTGACGAATTCGGTCAATTCCAACGTCATATTCACTTTGAACATGCTGAACAATCTGAATTATTGGACATTCAGGCTATTTTCATTTGTCTGGCTGGTTTTATCACTCTGATCACTTTGATTATTCTTGCCATTTGACGAATTCGGTCAATTCCAACGTCATATTCACTTTGAACATGCTGAACAATCTGAATTATTGGACATTCAGACTATATTGATTTGTCTGGTTGGTTTTATCACTCTGATCACTTTGATTATGCATGCCATTTGACGAATTCGGTCAATTCCAACGTCATATTCAATTTGAACATGCTGAACAATCTGAATTATTGGACATTCAGGTTATTTTCATTTGTCTGGCTGGTTTTATCACTCTGATCACTTTGATTATTCTTGTCATTTGACGAATTCGGTCAATTCCAACGTCATATTCACTTTGAACATGCTGAACAATCTGAATTTTTGGACATTCAGACTATTTTGATTTGTCTGGTTGGTTTTATCACTCTGATCACTTTGATTACGCATGCCATTTGACGAATTCGGTCAATTCTAACGTCATATTCACTTTGAACATGCTGAACAATCTGAATTATTGGACATTCAGGCTATTTTCATTTGTCTGGCGTTTTATCACTCTGATCACTTTGATTATTCTTGTCATTTGACGAATTCGGTCAATTCCAACGTCATATTCACTTTGAACATGCTGAACAATCTGAATTATTGGACATTCAGGCTATTTTCATTTGTCTGGCGTTTTATCACTCTGATAACTTTGATTATTCTTGTCATTTGACGAATTCGGTCAATTCCAACGTCATATTCACTTTGAACATGCTGAACAATCTGAATTATTGGACATTCAGACTATTTTGATTTGTCTGGTTGGTTTTATCACTCTGATCACTTTGATTACGCATGCCATTTGACGAATTCGGTCAATTCTAACGTCATATTCACTTTGAACATGCTGAACAATCTAAATTATTGGACATTCAGGCTATTTTCATTTGTCTGGCTGGTTTTATCACTCTGATCACTTTGATTATTCTTGCCAATTGACGAATTCGGTCAATTCCAACGTCATATTCACTTTGAACATGCTGAACAATCTGAATTATTGGAGTCAGGCTATTTTCATTTGTCTGGCTGGTTTAATCTCTCTGATCACTTTGATTATTCTTGTCATTTGACGAATTCGGTCAATTCCAACGTCATATTCACTTTGAAAATGCTGAACAATCTGAATTATTGGACATTCAGGCTATTTTCATTTGTCTGGCTGGTTTTATCACTTTGATTATTCTTGTCATTTGACGAATTCTATCAATTCCAAAGTCATATTCACTTTGAACATGCTGAACAATCTGAATTATTGGACATTCAGGCTACTTTGATTTGTCTGGTTGGTTTTATCACTCTGATCACTTTGATTATTCTTGCCATTTGACGAATTCGGTCAATTCCAACGTTGTATTGACTTTTAACATGCTGAACAATCTGAATTATTGGACATGCAGGCTATTTTAATTTGTCTGGCTGATTTTATCACTCTGATCACTTTGATTATTCTTGTCATTTGACGAATTCGGTCAATTCCAACGTCATATTCACTTTGAACATGCTGAACAATCTGAATTATTGGACATTCAGGCTATTTTCATTTGTCTGGCTGATTTTATCACTCTGATCACTTTGATTATTCTTGTCATTTGACGAATTCGGTCAATTCCAACGTCATATTCACTTTGAACATGCTGAACAATCTGAATTATTGGACATTCAGGCTATTTTCATTTGTCTGGCTGGTTTTATCACTCTGATCACTTTGATTATTCTTGCCATTTGACGAATTCGGTCAATTCCAACGTTGTATTGACTTTTAACATGCTGAACAATCTGAATTATTGGACATGCAGGCTATTTTAATTTGTCTGGCTGATTTTATCACTCTGATCACTTTGATTATTCATGCCATTTGACGAATTCGGTCAATTCCAACGTCATATTCACTTTGAACATGCTGAACAATCTGAATTATTGGACATTCAGGCTATTTTCATTTGTCTGGCGTTTTATCACTCTGATCACTTTGATTATTCTTGTCATTTGACGAATTCGGTCAATTCCAACGTCATATTCACTTTGAACATGCTGAACAATCTGAATTATTGGACATTCAGGCTATTTTCATTTGTCTGGCGTTTTATCACTCTGATCACTTTGATTATTCTTGTCATTTGACGAATTCGGTCAATTCCAACGTCATATTCACTTTGAACATGCTGAACAATCTGAATTATTGGACATTCAGAGTACTTTGATTTGTCTGGTTGGTTTTATCACTCTGATCACTTTGATTATTTTTGCCATTTGACGAATTCGGTCAATTCTAACGTCATATTCACTTTGAACATGCTGAACAATCTGAATTATTGGACATTCAGGCTATTTTCATTTGTCTGGCGTTTTATCACTCTGATCACTTTGATTATTCTTGTCATTTGACGAATTCGGTCAATTCCAACGTCATATTCACTTTGAACATGCTGAACAATCTGAATTATTGGACATTCAGAGTACTTTGATTTGTCTGGTTGGTTTTATCACTCTGATCACTTTGATTATTCTTGCCATTTGACGAATTCGGTCAATTCCAACGTTGTATTGACTTTTAACATGCTGAACAATCTGAATTATTGGACATTCAGGCTATTTTCAAATGTCTGGCTGATTTTATCACTCTGATCACTTTGATTATTCATGCCATTTGACGAATTCGGTCAATTCCAACGTCATATTCACTTTGAAAATGCTGAACAATCTGAATTATTGGACATTCAGGCTATTTTCATTTGTCTGGCTGGTTTAATCACTCTGATCACTTTGATTATTCTTGTCATTTGACGAATTCAGTCAATTCCAACGTCATATTCACTTTGAACATGCTGAACAATCTGAATTATTGGACATTCAGGCTATTTTCATTTGTCTGGCTGATTTTATCATTCTGATCACTTTGATTATTCTTGTCATTTGACGAATTCGGTCAATTCCAACGTCATATTCACTTTGAACATGCTGAACAATCTGAATTATTGGACATTCAGGTTATTTTCATTTGTCTGGCTGGTTTTATCACTCTGATCACTTTGATTATTCTTGCCATTTGACGAATTCGGTCAATTCCAACGTCATATTCACTTTGAACATGCTGAACAATCTGAATTATTGGACATTCAGGTTATTTTCATTTGTCTGGTTTTATCACTCTGATCACTTTGATTATTCTTGCCATTTGACGAATTCGGTCAATTCCAACGTCATATTCACTTTGAACATGCTGAACAATCTGAATTATTGGACATTCAGACTATATTGATTTGTCTGGTTGGTTTTATCACTCTGATCACTTTGATTATGCATGCCATTTGACGAATTCGGTCAATTCCAACGTCATATTCAATTTGAACATGCTGAACAATCTGAATTATTGGACATTCAGGCTATTTTCATTTGTCTGGCTGGTTTTATCACTCTGATCACTTTGATTATTCTTGTCATTTGACGAATTCGGTCAATTCCAACGTCATATTCACTTTGAACATGCTGAACAATCTGAATTTTTGGACATTCAGACTATTTTGATTTGTCTGGTTGGTTTTATCACTCTGATCACTTTGATTACGCATGCCATTTGACGAATTCGGTCAATTCTAACGTCATATTCACTTTGAACATGCTGAACAATCTGAATTATTGGACATTCAGGCTATTTTCATTTGTCTGGCGTTTTATCACTCTGATCACTTTGATTATTCTTGTCATTTGACGAATTCGGTCAATTCCAACGTCATATTCACTTTGAACATGCTGAACAATCTGAATTATTGGACATTCAGGCTATTTTCATTTGTCTGGCGTTTTATCACTCTGATAACTTTGATTATTCTTGTCATTTGACGAATTCGGTCAATTCCAACGTCATATTCACTTTGAACATGCTGAACATTCTGAATTATTGGACATTCAGACTATTTTGATTTGTCTGGTTGGTTTTATCACTCTGATCACTTTGATTACGCATGCCATTTGACGAATTCGGTCAATTCTAACGTCATATTCACTTTGAACATGCTGAACAATCTAAATTATTGGACATTCAGGCTATTTTCATTTGTCTGGCTGGTTTTATCACTCTGATCACTTTGATTATTCTTGCCAATTGACGAATTCGGTCAATTCCAACGTCATATTCACTTTGAACATGCTGAACAATCTGAATTATTGGAGTCAGGCTATTTTCATTTGTCTGGCTGGTTTAATCTCTCTGATCACTTTGATTATTCTTGTCATTTGACGAATTCGGTCAATTCCAACGTCATATTCACTTTGAAAATGCTGAACAATCTGAATTATTGGACATTCAGGCTATTTTCATTTGTCTGGCTGGTTTTATCACTTTGATTATTCTTGTCATTTGACGAATTCTATCAATTCCAAAGTCATATTCACTTTGAACATGCTGAACAATCTGAATTATTGGACATTCAGGCTACTTTGATTTGTCTGGTTGGTTTTATCACTCTGATCACTTTGATTATTCTTGCCATTTGACGAATTCGGTCAATTCCAACGTTGTATTGACTTTTAACATGCTGAACAATCTGAATTATTGGACATGCAGGCTATTTTAATTTGTCTGGCTGATTTTATCACTCTGATCACTTTGATTATTCTTGTCATTTGACGAATTCGGTCAATTCCAACGTCATATTCACTTTGAACATGCTGAACAATCTGAATTATTGGACATTCAGGCTATTTTCATTTGTCTGGCTGATTTTATCACTCTGATCACTTTGATTATTCTTGTCATTTGACGAATTCGGTCAATTCCAACGTCATATTCACTTTGAACATGCTGAACAATCTGAATTATTGGACATTCAGGTTATTTTCATTTGTCTGGCTGGTTTTATCACTCTGATCACTTTGATTATTCTTGCCATTTGACGAATTCGGTCAATTCCAACGTTGTATTGACTTTTAACATGCTGAACAATCTGAATTATTGGACATGCAGGCTATTTTAATTTGTCTGGCTGATTTTATCACTCTGATCACTTTGATTATTCATGCCATTTGACGAATTCGGTCAATTCCAACGTCATATTCACTTTGAACATGCTGAACAATCTGAATTATTGGACATTCAGGCTATTTTCATTTGTCTGGCTGATTTTATCACTCTGATCACTTTGATTATTCTTGTCATTTGACGAATTCGGTCAATTCCAACGTCATATTCACTTTGAACATGCTGAACAATCTGAATTATTGGACATTCAGGTTATTTTCATTTGTCTGGCTGGTTTTATCACTCTGATCACTTTGATTATTCTTGCCATTTGACGAATTCGGTCAATTCCAACGTCATATTCACTTTGAACATGCTGAACAATCTGAATTATTAGACATTCAGGCTATTTTCATTTGTCTGGCTGGTTTTATCACTCTGATCACTTTGATTATTCTTGCCATTTGACGAATTCGGTCAATTCCATCGTCATATTCACTTTGAACATGCTGAACAATCTGAATTATTGGACATTCAGCCTATTTTGATTTGTCTGGTTGGTTTTATCACTCTGATCACTTTGATTACACATGCCATTTGACGAATTCGGTCAATTCTAACGTCATATTCACTTTGAACATGCTGAACAATCTGAATTATTGGACATTCAGGCTATTTTCATTTGTCTGGCGTTTTATCACTCTGATCACTTTGATTATTCTTGTCATTTGACGAATTCGGTCAATTCCAACGTCATATTCACTTTGAATATGCTGAACAATCTGAATTATTGGACATTCAGGCTATTTTCATTTGTCTGGCGTTTTATCACTCTGATCACTTTGATTATTCTTGTCATTTGACGAATTCGGTCAATTCCAACGTCATATTCACTTTGAACATGCTGAACAATCTGAATTATTGGACATTCAGAGTACTTTGATTTGTCTGGTTGGTTTTATCACTCTGATCACTTTGATTATTTTTGCCATTTGACGAATTCGGTCAATTCTAATGTCATATTCACTTTGAACATGCTGAACAATCTGAATTATTGGACATTCAGGCTATTTTCATTTGTCTGGCGTTTTATCACTCTGATCACTTTGATTATTCTTGTCATTTGACGAATTCGGTCAATTCCAACGTCATATTCACTTTGAACATGCTGAACAATCTGAATTATTGGACATTCAGAGTACTTTGATTTGTCTGGTTGGTTTTATCACTCTGATCACTTTGATTATTCTTGCCATTTGACGAATTCGGTCAATTCCAACGTTGTATTGACTTTTAACATGCTGAACAATCTGAATTATTGGACATTCAGGCTATTTTAATTTGTCTGGTTGGTTTTATCACTCTGATCACTTTGATTACGCATGCCATTTGACGAATTCGGTCAATTCCAACGTCATATTCACTTTGAACATGCTGAACAATCTGAATTATTGGACATTCAGGCTATTTTCAAATGTCTGGCTGATTTTATCACTCTGATCACTTTGATTATTCATGCCATTTGACGAATTCGGTCAATTCCAACGTCATATTCACTTTGAAAATGCTGAACAATCTGAATTATTGGACATTCAGGCTATTTTCATTTGTCTGGCTGGTTTAATCACTCTGATCACTTTGATTATTCTTGTCATTTGACGAATTCAGTCAATTCCAACGTCATATTCACTTTGAACATGCTGAACAATCTGAATTATTGGACATTCAGGCTACTTTGATTTGTCTGGTTGGTTTTATCACTCTGATCACTTTGATTATTCTTGCCATTTGACGAATTCGGTCAATTCCAACGTTGTATTGACTTTTAACATGCTGAACAATCTGAATTATTGGACATGCAGGCTATTTTAATATGTCTTTTTTTTTTTTTTTTGACTAACACTCAGGGGATGCCCCCTATGAATGCAATGCACTGTGTTAGCGATAGGAAATAAGGGTATTGGAGGGAGGAAAGAGGGAGTAGTGTTTGTTGATGTTTGCCTTGAATTTGATAATGTCATAGCAGGTAGGAAAAATACTTACTGGAAGATTATTCCACATGCGAACAGTACGGCTGAAGAACGAATTTTCTCTATAGTGCGTTGTCCGGTCAACCGGCCATTTGACAATGAACGGATGAGATTCCCTGGATAGCCGAGTATTCCGGCTAAATGTTCTAACTTCAGGGACCAGACGACGGATATCTTCTGAACAGATACCATTAAAATATCTATAGAATAGCGATACACAACCCACATTTCGGCGATGCTGTAGGGAGACAATAGAGCTGGATACCCTACCATCCCCTATCATCGCCACCGCTCTCCTCTGTACACGGTCCAGAAGCTTCAAAGATGTTAATGGAGCCCCTGCCCATATATGCGAGTTGTATTCCATTTTAGGCCGGATGTAGGTGGTGTAAATATTTACGAGATCAGATGGGGTGAAGTATTTCTTGCACCGCTTTAAAAAGCCCAAACACTTGAATGCTTCTTTCGACACTTCGAATATATGGCTAGCCCAGCGAGCATCACCCTGTATCTTCATGCCCAGAACATCAAGAGTATCTGATACGTCGATATCCACACCACCCATAGATATTGACGACGGTGCTGGATCAGTGGAACGTTTGTGTGACAACAAACAGCACTGGGTCTTTTGTGCATTAAAATCTACTCTGTTCATTTGGCCCCACTCACAAATCGTCGCCAAATCGCGGTTAAGTGAGTTATTCATCGTTCGCCTTTTGTCCTCTATCTCCGAGGGACTTGGCCGATGATCAAATGAGTACGAATGACAGAGGTTGCTGTCATCCGCAAAGGAGTAGATTGGGTTCACAGTCTGCCCCAACAGGTCGTCAATGAAAATAAGAAATAGAGAAGGAGAGAGGACAGAGCCTTGTGGAACTCCTGCGGTCAACCTATGCTCGTTGGATGAGACCCCATCTATAACAACTCGTATAGAGCGATCCCTGAGAAAACTCGATATGAATCGAGAGAAGATATTACCGACACCAAAAGCAATAAGTTTTGATATGAGTGCTCCGTGCCAGACCCTATCGAACGCCTTGGAAATATCCAGAGCCACGACCTTACTTTCACCAAGGGCGTGAATAGATCGACTCCATCGCTCCGAAAGGAACGCCATCAGGTCTCCAGTAGATCGATTTCTACGGAAGCCATACTGTCGATCATTTAGAAGGCCGTTAGACTCTAAATACTTAACAAGATGGTGGTTAACCATGCTCTCCATAACCTTCGAGAGCGCAGAACATATTGCAATTGGACGGTAATTCGCAGGATTAGTAGCCTCACCTTTCTTGGGGATCGGCTGAACATTGGCAACTTTCCAACGTGAAGCGTAAATACCAGCACGGTACGACATGTTGAAAAGATTGCGCAATGGACGAGCTAGCGTCGAAGAGCACTTACATAGGACAAGTGCTGAAATGCCATCCGGGCCCGGAGTTTTGTTTACATTGAGATCTGCAAGAACCCTTTTAACGCCACGTGTTCGAAAAAATATCTGAGGCATCGAAGTAGATACGTTTTCGATTACGGGGAGTGGTTGACTGCTGTCTGGCAAAGATGAATTCTTTGCAAATATTTCAGCCAGAAGGTTAGCTTTGTCAACCGGGTCAGTGAATATCTGGTCATCGTTAACGAGAGTTGGGATAGAAGATGAAGAATTGTCCCTTACTCTTTTAACAAATGCCCAAAAGCTCTTACTTCCCCTGGGAGTAGAAAGAACTTTAGCACGAAGACGCTGTTCGTGAAGAAGTTTTTCGCGCCTAAGTACCCTGGCACACGATGATCTTGCCTGTTTGCGTAACAGCTCAGTATTGGCATTTTTATTTAAACGCCAATTTCTGAACGCTTTCTTTAGATCTGACAGCTTCTCTGCATGCCTGATTAAACCAACAATTCTTTGAAGATTTAATCGAAGTAGACTTCGATGGAATAAATGTGTTTATACCGAGAAGAATTATTTTCTCAACCATTTCAGCAGCAGCATCGACATTACTGTCTAGGAAACATAGTTTCCAGTTAAATTGCTGGTAAAAATTTTTGAGCTCGGCCCAACGTGCCTTTTCGTATATATACATTGTCCGCTTCGTGACTGGTTTTGAAGTGGCTCGAAGATCGGAGAACGAAAAGGATGCTGAAATAGTGCAATGATCTGAGTTGCCAAGAGGTGCAAGGATGTTAACCTCGTACTTTTCAGGGTGGGAGGTTAAAAAAAGGTCAAGAATATTTTGTTGTTGCCCTTCAACACGCGGAATGTGTGTTGGTTCATTCACTAATTGCGCCAAGTCATTGTGCGCGGCAAAAAGCTCAGCGTACTGGCCCTCCGGAGATGTATGGCTCGAATGGGAAAGCCAAGAATTATTGTGGACATTGAAATCCCCAGCAACCACAATTTCACTGTCCGGATAATCTTCTAAGACTTTTGAAATAGAGTCAGAAAGGGCGTCGAAGCCGTTTAGGGTAGCCTCCCTTTCCAAATTTGGACTTCTATAAAGAAACCCGAAGTGTAATAGGTGCGATCCCATCCTGAACTTAACCCAGAGGGAGTTAAATTCTGGATCTTGTGAGTTCAAATGTTGCTGACTCTGGAACACAACACCGTTACGTATATATAACACAAGACCTCTGTGAGAAAAAAAAGAGGAGAGAGTGTGATAACCAGGAATGTGAAAATCCTGTGGATCAGAATCCTCACACACCAGGGTCTCACATAGAGCGAGGACATCCGGCCTATGGAAACTAATATGAGAGTATACCGCAAAATAATTCGACCTCAGCCCGCGAATGTTTGCAAAGTGAATTTTGTATTTACCTACCATGACACTACCAAACAAAAGACAACATCAAAGCAAAATCACAAATAGTGCTGCCCCCCTCCCGCCACTGTTGTTTCTGTTGGTTGTTCAGTGTTATGCCTACAACAACCAACAGAACAGCGACGAGAAGAACGCAGAACTATTTGTGATATGCGAACGGGAAAAAGGAGGGGGGAACACAAATGCAAGACGGTATGGGGGGCATAAAAAAGCCCTTAGTGTAGTCTTTTATGTGTTGGTGTGTTGATGCGTGGTGCTGGTTATTATTGTTGTTGTGACGTGAGAGCGCGATGTTTTGTTTTCTGTTTTGTTTTGTGTTGTGGCTGCTGATGATGATGATGTAGTTGTTGTTATGAAATGTTGTTTTGTTATTTTATTCTATTCTATTTCGTTTATTTTAACTAAATTGCACTGTTTATTTTATTATTATGTTTCTATGTTATTTGTTCTTATGTGTATTTTAGAGTTTTGATTGTTTATTTTTGTTTTGCATAATTTTTTTTTTTTTTAAGCACACGAAAAACACGAAAAACTCGACGGACGGACAAAATGTGCATGCACACTAAACGAAAGACAGACGATTCCAACGTCATACTCACTTTGAACATGCTGAACAATCTGAATTATTGGACATTCAGGCTATTTTCATTTGTCTGGCTGATTTTATCACTCTGATCACTTTGATTATTCTTGTCATTTGATGAATTCGGTCAATTCCAACGTCATATTCACTTTGAACATGCTGACCAATCTGAATTATTGGACATTCAGGCTATTTTCACTTGTCTGGCTGGTTTTATCACTCTGATCACTTTGATTATTCTTGTCATTTCACGAATTCGGTCAATTCCAACGTCATATTCACTTTGAACATGCTGAACAATCTGAATTATTGGACATTCAGGCTACTTTGATTTCTTTTCAGTTTGATTACTCTTGCCATTTGACGAATTCGGTCATTTCCAACGTTGTATTGACTTTCAACATGATGAACATTCTGAATTATTGGGCATTCAGACTATATTGATTTGTCTGGTTGGTTTTATCACTCTGATCACTTTGATTATTCATGCCATTTGACGAATTCGGTCAATTCCAACGTCATATTCACTTTGAACATGCTGAACAATCTGAATTATTGGACATTCAGGCTATTTTCATTTGTCTGGCTGGTGTTATCACTCTGATCACTTTGATTATTCTTGTCATTTGACGAATTCGGTCAATTCCAACGTCATATTCACTTTGAACATGCTGAACAATCTGAATTATTGGTCATTCAGACTATTTTGATTTGTCTGGTTGGTTTTATCACTCTGATCACTTTGATTACGCATGCCATTTGACGAATTCGGTCAATTCTAACGTCATATTCACTTTGAAGAATCTGAATTATTGGACATTCAGGCTATTTTCATTTGTCTGGCTGGGTTTGTCACTCTGATCACTTTGATTATTCATGCCATTTGACGAATTCGGTCAATTCCAACGTCATATTCACTTTGAACATGCTGAACAATCTGAATTATTGGACATTCAGGCTATTTTGATTTGTCTGGTTGGTTTTATCACTCTGATCACTTTGATTACGCATGCCATTTGACGAATTCCGTCAATTCCTACATCATATTCACTTTGAACATGCTGAACAATCTGAATTATTGGACATTCAGGCTATTTTCATTTGTCTGGCTGATTTTATCACTCTGATCACTTTGATTATTCTTGTCATTTGACGAATTCGGTCAATTCCAGTAATATTCACTTTGAACATGCTGAACAATCTGAATTATTGGACATTCAGACTATTTTCATTTGTCTGGCTGGTTTTATCACTCTGATCACTTTCATTATTTTTGCCATTTGACGAATTCGGTCAATTCTAACGTCATATTAACTTTGAACATGCTGAACAATCTGAATTATTGGACATTCAGGCTATTTTCATTTGTCTGGCTGGTTTTATCACTCTGATCACTTTGATTATTCATGCCATTTGACGAATTCGGTCAATTCCAACGTCATATTCACTTTGAACATGCTGAACAATCTGAATTATTGGACATTCAGGCTATTTTCATTTGTCTGGCTGGGTTTATCACTCTGATCACTTTGATTATTCTTGTCATTTGACGAATTCGGTCAATTCCAACGTTGTATTGACTTTTAACATGCTGAACAATCTGAATTATTGGACATGCAGGCTATTTTAATTTGTCTGGCTGATTTTATCACTCTGATCACTTTGATTATTCATGCCATTTGACGAATTCGGTCAATTCCAACGTCATATTCACTTTGAACATGCTGAACAATCTGAATTATTGGACATTCAGGCTATTTTCATTTGTCTGGCTGATTTTATCACTCTGATCACTTTGATTATTCTTGTCATTTGACGAATTCGGTCAATTCCAACGTTGTATTGACTTTTAACATGCTGAACAATCTGAATTATTGGACATGCAGGCTATTTTCATTTGTCTGGCTGGGTTTATCACTCTGATCACTTTGATTATTCTTGCCATTTGACGAATTCGGTCAATTCCAATTATTTTATTATTATGTTTCTATGTTATTTGTTCTTATGTGTATTTTAGAGTTTTGATTGTTTATTTTTGTTTTGCATAATTTTTTTTTTTTTTAAGCACACGAAAAACTCGACGGACGGACAAAATGTGCATGCACACTAAACGAAAGACAGACGATTCCAACGTCATACTCACTTTGAACATGCTGAACAATCTGAATTATTGGACATTCAGGCTATTTTCATTTGTCTGGCTGATTTTATCACTCTGATCACTTTGATTATTCTTGTCATTTGATGAATTCGGTCAATTCCAACGTCATATTCACTTTGAACATGCTGACCAATCTGAATTATTGGACATTCAGGCTATTTTCACTTGTCTGGCTGGTTTTATCACTCTGATCACTTTGATTATTCTTGTCATTTCACGAATTCGGTCAATTCCAACGTCATATTCACTTTGAACATGCTGAACAATCTGAATTATTGGACATTCAGGCTACTTTGATTTCTTTTCAGTTTGATTACTCTTGCCATTTGACGAATTCGGTCATTTCCAACGTTGTATTGACTTTCAACATGATGAACATTCTGAATTATTGGGCATTCAGACTATATTGATTTGTCTGGTTGGTTTTATCACTCTGATCACTTTGATTATTCATGCCATTTGACGAATTCGGTCAATTCCAACGTCATATTCACTTTGAACATGCTGAACAATCTGAATTATTGGACATTCAGGCTATTTTCATTTGTCTGGCTGGTGTTATCACTCTGATCACTTTGATTATTCTTGTCATTTGACGAATTCGGTCAATTCCAACGTCATATTCACTTTGAACATGCTGAACAATCTGAATTATTGGTCATTCAGACTATTTTGATTTGTCTGGTTGGTTTTATCACTCTGATCACTTTGATTACGCATGCCATTTGACGAATTCGGTCAATTCTAACGTCATATTCACTTTGAAGAATCTGAATTATTGGACATTCAGGCTATTTTCATTTGTCTGGCTGGGTTTGTCACTCTGATCACTTTGATTATTCATGCCATTTGACGAATTCGGTCAATTCCAACGTCATATTCACTTTGAACATGCTGAACAATCTGAATTATTGGACATTCAGGCTATTTTGATTTGTCTGGTTGGTTTTATCACTCTGATCACTTTGATTACGCATGCCATTTGACGAATTCCGTCAATTCCTACATCATATTCACTTTGAACATGCTGAACAATCTGAATTATTGGACATTCAGGCTATTTTCATTTGTCTGGCTGATTTTATCACTCTGATCACTTTGATTATTCTTGTCATTTGACGAATTCGGTCAATTCCAGTAATATTCACTTTGAACATGCTGAACAATCTGAATTATTGGACATTCAGACTATTTTCATTTGTCTGGCTGGTTTTATCACTCTGATCACTTTCATTATTTTTGCCATTTGACGAATTCGGTCAATTCTAACGTCATATTAACTTTGAACATGCTGAACAATCTGAATTATTGGACATTCAGGCTATTTTCATTTGTCTGGCTGGTTTTATCACTCTGATCACTTTGATTATTCATGCCATTTGACGAATTCGGTCAATTCCAACGTCATATTCACTTTGAACATGCTGAACAATCTGAATTATTGGACATTCAGGCTATTTTCATTTGTCTGGCTGGGTTTATCACTCTGATCACTTTGATTATTCTTGTCATTTGACGAATTCGGTCAATTCCAACGTTGTATTGACTTTTAACATGCTGAACAATCTGAATTATTGGACATGCAGGCTATTTTAATTTGTCTGGCTGATTTTATCACTCTGATCACTTTGATTATTCATGCCATTTGACGAATTCGGTCAATTCCAACGTCATATTCACTTTGAACATGCTGAACAATCTGAATTATTGGACATTCAGGCTATTTTCATTTGTCTGGCTGATTTTATCACTCTGATCACTTTGATTATTCTTGTCATTTGACGAATTCGGTCAATTCCAACGTTGTATTGACTTTTAACATGCTGAACAATCTGAATTATTGGACATGCAGGCTATTTTCATTTGTCTGGCTGGGTTTATCACTCTGATCACTTTGATTATTCTTGCCATTTGACGAATTCGGTCAATTCCAACGTTGTATTGACTTTTAACATGCTGAACAATCTGAATTATTGGACATGCAGGCTATTTTAATTTGTCTGGCTGATTTTATCACTCTGATCACTTTGATTATTCATGCCATTTGACGAATTCGGTCAATTCCAACGTCATATTCACTTTGAACATGCTGAACAATCTGAATTATTGGACATTCAGGCTATTTTCATTTGTCTGGCGTTTTATCACTCTGATCACTTTGATTATTCTTGTCATTTGACGAATTCGGTCAATTCCAACGTCATATTCACTTTGAACATGCTGAACAATCTGAATTATTGGACATTCAGGCTATTTTCATTTGTCTGGCGTTTTATCACTCTGATCACTTTGATTATTCTTGTCATTTGACGAATTCGGTCAATTCCAACGTCATATTCACTTTGAACATGCTGAACAATCTGAATTATTGGACATTCAGAGTACTTTGATTTGTCTGGTTGGTTTTATCACTCTGATCACTTTGATTATTTTTGCCATTTGACGAATTCGGTCAATTCTAACGTCATATTCACTTTGAACATGCTGAACAATCTGAATTATTGGACATTCAGGCTATTTTCATTTGTCTGGCGTTTTATCACTCTGATCACTTTGATTATTCTTGTCATTTGACGAATTCGGTCAATTCCAACGTCATATTCACTTTGAACATGCTGAACAATCTGAATTATTGGACATTCAGAGTACTTTGATTTGTCTGGTTGGTTTTATCACTCTGATCACTTTGATTATTCTTGCCATTTGACGAATTCGGTCAATTCCAACGTTGTATTGACTTTTAACATGCTGAACAATCTGAATTATTGGACATTCAGGCTATTTTAATTTGTCTGGTTGGTTTTATCACTCTGATCACTTTGATTACGCATGCCATTTGACGAATTCGGTCAATTCCAAAGTCATATTCACTTTGAACATGCTGAACAATCTGAATTATTGGACATTCAGGCTATTTTCAAATGTCTGGCTGATTTTATCACTCTGATCACTTTGATTATTCATGCCATTTGACGAATTCGGTCAATTCCAACGTCATATTCACTTTGAAAATGCTGAACAATCTGAATTATTGGACATTCAGGCTATTTTCATTTGTCTGGCTGGTTTAATCACTCTGATCACTTTGATTATTCTTGTCATTTGACGAATTCAGTCAATTCCAACGTCATATTCACTTTGAACATGCTGAACAATCTGAATTATTGGACATTCAGGCTATTTTCATTTGTCTGGCTGATTTTATCATTCTGATCACTTTGATTATTCTTGTCATTTGACGAATTCGGTCAATTCCAACGTCATATTCACTTTGAACATGCTGAACAATCTGAATTATTGGACATTCAGGTTATTTTCATTTGTCTGGCTGGTTTTATCACTCTGATCACTTTGATTATTCTTGCCATTTGACGAATTCGGTCAATTCCAACGTCATATTCACTTTGAACATGCTGAACAATCTGAATTATTGGACATTCAGGTTATTTTCATTTGTCTGGTTTTATCACTCTGATCACTTTGATTATTCTTGCCATTTGACGAATTCGGTCAATTCCAACGTCATATTCACTTTGAACATGCTGAACAATCTGAATTATTGGACATTCAGGCTATTTTCATTTGTCTGGCTGGTTTAATCACTCTGATCACTTTGATTATTCTTGTCATTTGACGAATTCAGTCAATTCCAACGTCATATTCACTTTGAACATGCTGAACAATCTGAATTATTGGACATTCAGGCTACTTTGATTTGTCTGGTTGGTTTTATCACTCTGATCACTTTGATTATTCTTGCCATTTGACGAATTCGGTCAATTCCAACGTCATATTCACTTTGAAAATGCTGAACAATCTGAATTATTGGACATTCAGGCTATTTTCAAATGTCTGGCTGATTTTATCACTCTGATCACTTTGATTATTCATGCCATTTGACGAATTCGGTCAATTCCAACGTCATATTCACTTTGAAAATGCTGAACAATCTGAATTATTGGACATTCAGGCTATTTTCATTTGTCTGGCTGGTTTAATCACTCTGATCACTTTGATTATTCTTGTCATTTGACGAATTCAGTCAATTCCAACGTCATATTCACTTTGAACATGCTGAACAATCTGAATTATTGGACATTCAGGCTACTTTGATTTGTCTGGTTGGTTTTATCACTCTGATCACTTTGATTATTCTTGCCATTTGACGAATTCGGTCAATTCCAACGTTGTATTGACTTTTAACATGCTGAACAATCTGAATTATTGGACATGCAGGCTATTTTAATATGTCTTTTTTTTTTTTTTTTGACTAACACTCAGGGGATGCCCCCTATGAATGCAATGCACTGTGTTAGCGATAGGAAATAAGGGTATTGGAGGGAGGAAAGAGGGAGTAGTGTTTGTTGATGTTTGCCTTGAATTTGATAATGTCATAGCAGGTAGGAAAAACACTTACTGGAAGATTATTCCACATGCGAACAGTACGGCTGAAGAACGAATTTTCTCTATAGTGCGTTGTCAACCGGTCAACCGGCCATTTGACAATGAACGGATGAGATTCCCTGGATAGCCGAGTATTCCGGCTAAATGTTCTAACTTCAGGGACCAGACGACGGATATCTTCTGAACAGATACCATTAAAATATCTATAGAATAGCGATACACAACCCACATTTCGGCGATGCTGTAGGGAGAC
Source organism: Hydrotaea cyrtoneurina (assembly GCA_958296145.1). Classification (NCBI taxonomy): domain Eukaryota; kingdom Metazoa; phylum Arthropoda; class Insecta; order Diptera; family Muscidae; genus Hydrotaea; species Hydrotaea cyrtoneurina. Next base: position 81,980,596 of record OY282513.1, read on the forward strand.
AATAGAGCTGGATACCCTACCATCCCCTATCATCGCCACCGCTCTCCTCTGTACACGGTCCAGAAGCTTCAAAGATGTTAATGGAGCCCCTGCCCATATATGCGAGTTGTATTCCATTTTAGGCCGGATGTAGGTGGTGTAAATATTTACGAGATCAGATGGGGTGAAGTATTTCTTGCACCGCTTTAAAAAGCCCAAACACTTGAATGCTTCTTTCGACACTTCGAATATATGGCTAGCCCAGCGAGCATCACCCTGTATCTTCATGCCCAGAACATCAAGAGTATCTGATACGTCGATATCCACACCACCCATAGATATTGACGACGGTGCTGGATCAGTGGAACGTTTGTGTGACAACAAACAGCACTGGGTCTTTTGTGCATTAAAATCTACTCTGTTCATTTGGCCCCACTCACAAATCGTCGCCAAATCGCGGTTAAGTGAGTTATTCATCGTTCGCCTTTTGTCCTCTATCTCCGAGGGACTTGGCCGATGATCAAATGAGTACGAATGACAGAGGTTGCTGTCATCCGCAAAGGAGTAGATTGGGTTCACAGTCTGCCCCAACAGGTCGTCAATGAAAATAAGAAATAGAGAAGGAGAGAGGACAGAGCCTTGTGGAACTCCTGCGGTCAACCTATGCTCGTTGGATGAGACCCCATCTATAACAACTCGTATAGAGCGATCCCTGAGAAAACTCGATATGAATCGAGAGAAGATATTACCGACACCAAAAGCAATAAGTTTTGATATGAGTGCTCCGTGCCAGACCCTATCGAACGCCTTGGAAATATCCAGAGCCACGACCTTACTTTCACCAAGGGCGTGAATAGATCGACTCCATCGCTCCGAAAGGAACGCCATCAGGTCTCCAGTAGATCGATTTCTACGGAAGCCATACTGTCGATCATTTAGAAGGCCGTTAGACTCTAAATACTTAACAAGATGGTGGTTAACCATGCTCTCCATAACCTTCGAGAGCGCAGAACATATTGCAATTGGACGGTAATTCGCAGGATTAGTAGCCTCACCTTTCTTGGGGATCGGCTGAACATTGGCAACTTTCCAACGTGAAGCGTAAATACCAGCACGGTACGACATGTTGAAAAGATTGCGCAATGGACGAGCTAGCGTCGAAGAGCACTTACATAGGACAAGTGCTGAAATGCCATCCGGGCCCGGAGTTTTGTTTACATTGAGATCTGCAAGAACCCTTTTAACGCCACGTGTTCGAAAAAATATCTGAGGCATCGAAGTAGATACGTTTTCGATTACGGGGAGTGGTTGACTGCTGTCTGGCAAAGATGAATTCTTTGCAAATATTTCAGCCAGAAGGTTAGCTTTGTCAACCGGGTCAGTGAATATCTGGTCATCGTTAACGAGAGTTGGGATAGAAGATGAAGAATTGTCCCTTACTCTTTTAACAAATGCCCAAAAGCTCTTACTTCCCCTGGGAGTAGAAAGAACTTTAGCACGAAGACGCTGTTCGTGAAGAAGTTTTTCTCGCCTAAGTACCCTGGCACACGATGATCTTGCCTGTTTGCGTAACAGCTCAGTATTGGCATTTTTATTTAAACGCCAATTTCTGAACGCTTTCTTTAGATCTGACAGCTTCTCTGCATGCCTGATTAAACCAACAATTCTTTGAAGATTTAATCGAAGTAGACTTCGATGGAATAAATGTGTTTATACCGAGAAGAATTATTTTCTCAACCATTTCAGCAGCAGCATCGACATTACTGTCTAGGAAACATAGTTTCCAGTTAAATTGCTGGTAAAAATTTTTGAGCTCGGCCCAACGTGCCTTTTCGTATATATACATTGTCCGCTTCGTGACTGGTTTTGAAGTGGCTCGAAGATCGGAGAACGAAAAGGATGCTGAAATAGTGCAATGATCTGAGTTGCCAAGAGGTGCAAGGATGTTAACCTCGTACTTTTCAGGGTGGGAGGTTAAAAAAAGGTCAAGAATATTTTGTTGTTGCCCTTCAACACGCGGAATGTGTGTTGGTTCATTCACTAATTGCGCCAAGTCATTGTGCGCGGCAAAAAGCTCAGCGTACTGGCCCTCCGGAGATGTATGGCTCGAATGGGAAAGCCAAGAATTATTGTGGACATTGAAATCCCCAGCAACCACAATTTCACTGTCCGGATAATCTTCTAAGACTTTTGAAATAGAGTCAGAAAGGGCGTCGAAGCCGTTTAGGGTAGCCTCCCTTTCCAAATTTGGACTTCTATAAAGAAACCCGAAGTGTAATAGGTGCGATCCCATCCTGAACTTAACCCAGAGGGAGTTAAATTCTGGATCTTGTGAGTTCAAATGTTGCTGACTCTGGAACACAACACCGTTACGTATATATAACACAAGACCTCTGTGAGAAAAAAAAGAGGAGAGAGTGTGATAACCAGGAATGTGAAAATCCTGTGGATCAGAATCCTCACACACCAGGGTCTCACATAGAGCGAGGACATCCGGCCTATGGAAACTAATATGAGAGTATACCGCAAAATAATTCGACCTCAGCCCGCGAATGTTTGCAAAGTGAATTTTGTATTTACCTACCATGACACTACCAAACAAAAGACAACATCAAAGCAAAATCACAAATAGTGCTGCCCCCCTCCCGCCACTGTTGTTTCTGTTGGTTGTTCAGTGTTATGCCTACAACAACCAACAGAACAGCGACGAGAAGAACGCAGAACTATTTGTGATATGCGAACGGGAAAAAGGAGGGGGGAACACAAATGCAAGACGGTATGGGGGGCATAAAAAAGCCCTTAGTGTAGTCTTTTATGTGTTGGTGTGTTGATGCGTGGTGCTGGTTATTATTGTTGTTGTGACGTGAGAGCGCGATGTTTTGTTTTGTGTTGTGGCTGCTGATGATGATGATGTAGTTGTTGTTATGAAATGTTGTTTTGTTATTTTATTCTATTCTATTTCGTTTATTTTAACTAAATTGCACTGTTTATTTTATTATTATGTTTCTATGTTATTTGTTCTTATGTGTATTTTAGAGTTTTGATTGTTTATTTTTGTTTTGCATAATTTTTTTTTTTTTTAAGCACACGAAAAACACGAAAAACTCGACGGACGGACAAAATGTGCATGCACACTAAACGAAAGACAGACGATTCCAACGTCATACTCACTTTGAACATGCTGAACAATCTGAATTATTGGACATTCAGGCTATTTTCATTTGTCTGGCTGATTTTATCACTCTGATCACTTTGATTATTCTTGTCATTTGATGAATTCGGTCAATTCCAACGTCATATTCACTTTGAACATGCTGACCAATCTGAATTATTGGACATTCAGGCTATTTTCACTTGTCTGGCTGGTTTTATCACTCTGATCACTTTGATTATTCTTGTCATTTCACGAATTCGGTCAATTCCAACGTCATATTCACTTTGAACATGCTGAACAATCTGAATTATTGGACATTCAGGCTACTTTGATTTCTTTTCAGTTTGATTACTCTTGCCATTTGACGAATTCGGTCATTTCCAACGTTGTATTGACTTTCAACATGATGAACATTCTGAATTATTGGGCATTCAGACTATATTGATTTGTCTGGTTGGTTTTATCACTCTGATCACTTTGATTATTCATGCCATTTGACGAATTCGGTCAATTCCAACGTCATATTCACTTTGAACATGCTGAACAATCTGAATTATTGGACATTCAGGCTATTTTCATTTGTCTGGCTGGTGTTATCACTCTGATCACTTTGATTATTCTTGTCATTTGACGAATTCGGTCAATTCCAACGTCATATTCACTTTGAACATGCTGAACAATCTGAATTATTGGTCATTCAGACTATTTTGATTTGTCTGGTTGGTTTTATCACTCTGATCACTTTGATTACGCATGCCATTTGACGAATTCGGTCAATTCTAACGTCATATTCACTTTGAAGAATCTGAATTATTGGACATTCAGGCTATTTTCATTTGTCTGGCTGGGTTTGTCACTCTGATCACTTTGATTATTCATGCCATTTGACGAATTCGGTCAATTCCAACGTCATATTCACTTTGAACATGCTGAACAATCTGAATTATTGGACATTCAGGCTATTTTGATTTGTCTGGTTGGTTTTATCACTCTGATCACTTTGATTACGCATGCCATTTGACGAATTCCGTCAATTCCTACATCATATTCACTTTGAACATGCTGAACAATCTGAATTATTGGACATTCAGGCTATTTTCATTTGTCTGGCTGATTTTATCACTCTGATCACTTTGATTATTCTTGTCATTTGACGAATTCGGTCAATTCCAGTAATATTCACTTTGAACATGCTGAACAATCTGAATTATTGGACATTCAGACTATTTTCATTTGTCTGGCTGGTTTTATCACTCTGATCACTTTCATTATTTTTGCCATTTGACGAATTCGGTCAATTCTAACGTCATATTAACTTTGAACATGCTGAACAATCTGAATTATTGGACATTCAGGCTATTTTCATTTGTCTGGCTGGTTTTATCACTCTGATCACTTTGATTATTCATGCCATTTGACGAATTCGGTCAATTCCAACGTCATATTCACTTTGAACATGCTGAACAATCTGAATTATTGGACATTCAGGCTATTTTCATTTGTCTGGCTGGGTTTATCACTCTGATCACTTTGATTATTCTTGTCATTTGACGAATTCGGTCAATTCCAACGTTGTATTGACTTTTAACATGCTGAACAATCTGAATTATTGGACATGCAGGCTATTTTAATTTGTCTGGCTGATTTTATCACTCTGATCACTTTGATTATTCATGCCATTTGACGAATTCGGTCAATTCCAACGTCATATTCACTTTGAACATGCTGAACAATCTGAATTATTGGACATTCAGGCTATTTTCATTTGTCTGGCTGATTTTATCACTCTGATCACTTTGATTATTCTTGTCATTTGACGAATTCGGTCAATTCCAACGTTGTATTGACTTTTAACATGCTGAACAATCTGAATTATTGGACATGCAGGCTATTTTCATTTGTCTGGCTGGGTTTATCACTCTGATCACTTTGATTATTCTTGCCATTTGACGAATTCGGTCAATTCCAATTATTTTATTATTATGTTTCTATGTTATTTGTTCTTATGTGTATTTTAGAGTTTTGATTGTTTATTTTTGTTTTGCATAATTTTTTTTTTTTTTAAGCACACGAAAAACACGAAAAACTCGACGGACGGACAAAATGTGCATGCACACTAAACGAAAGACAGACGATTCCAACGTCATACTCACTTTGAACATGCTGAACAATCTGAATTATTGGACATTCAGGCTATTTTCATTTGTCTGGCTGATTTTATCACTCTGATCACTTTGATTATTCTTGTCATTTGATGAATTCGGTCAATTCCAACGTCATATTCACTTTGAACATGCTGACCAATCTGAATTATTGGACATTCAGGCTATTTTCACTTGTCTGGCTGGTTTTATCACTCTGATCACTTTGATTATTCTTGTCATTTCACGAATTCGGTCAATTCCAACGTCATATTCACTTTGAACATGCTGAACAATCTGAATTATTGGACATTCAGGCTACTTTGATTTCTTTTCAGTTTGATTACTCTTGCCATTTGACGAATTCGGTCATTTCCAACGTTGTATTGACTTTCAACATGATGAACATTCTGAATTATTGGGCATTCAGACTATATTGATTTGTCTGGTTGGTTTTATCACTCTGATCACTTTGATTATTCATGCCATTTGACGAATTCGGTCAATTCCAACGTCATATTCACTTTGAACATGCTGAACAATCTGAATTATTGGACATTCAGGCTATTTTCATTTGTCTGGCTGGTGTTATCACTCTGATCACTTTGATTATTCTTGTCATTTGACGAATTCGGTCAATTCCAACGTCATATTCACTTTGAACATGCTGAACAATCTGAATTATTGGTCATTCAGACTATTTTGATTTGTCTGGTTGGTTTTATCACTCTGATCACTTTGATTACGCATGCCATTTGACGAATTCGGTCAATTCTAACGTCATATTCACTTTGAAGAATCTGAATTATTGGACATTCAGGCTATTTTCATTTGTCTGGCTGGGTTTGTCACTCTGATCACTTTGATTATTCATGCCATTTGACGAATTCGGTCAATTCCAACGTCATATTCACTTTGAACATGCTGAACAATCTGAATTATTGGACATTCAGGCTATTTTGATTTGTCTGGTTGGTTTTATCACTCTGATCACTTTGATTACGCATGCCATTTGACGAATTCCGTCAATTCCTACATCATATTCACTTTGAACATGCTGAACAATCTGAATTATTGGACATTCAGGCTATTTTCATTTGTCTGGCTGATTTTATCACTCTGATCACTTTGATTATTCTTGTCATTTGACGAATTCGGTCAATTCCAGTAATATTCACTTTGAACATGCTGAACAATCTGAATTATTGGACATTCAGACTATTTTCATTTGTCTGGCTGGTTTTATCACTCTGATCACTTTCATTATTTTTGCCATTTGACGAATTCGGTCAATTCTAACGTCATATTAACTTTGAACATGCTGAACAATCTGAATTATTGGACATTCAGGCTATTTTCATTTGTCTGGCTGGTTTTATCACTCTGATCACTTTGATTATTCATGCCATTTGACGAATTCGGTCAATTCCAACGTCATATTCACTTTGAACATGCTGAACAATCTGAATTATTGGACATTCAGGCTATTTTCATTTGTCTGGCTGGGTTTATCACTCTGATCACTTTGATTATTCTTGTCATTTGACGAATTCGGTCAATTCCAACGTTGTATTGACTTTTAACATGCTGAACAATCTGAATTATTGGACATGCAGGCTAATTTAATTTGTCTGGCTGATTTTATCACTCTGATCACTTTGATTATTCATGCCATTTGACGAATTCGGTCAATTCCAACGTCATATTCACTTTGAACATGCTGAACAATCTGAATTATTGGACATTCAGGCTATTTTCATTTGTCTGGCTGATTTTATCACTCTGATCACTTTGATTATTCTTGTCATTTGACGAATTCGGTCAATTCCAACGTTGTATTGACTTTTAACATGCTGAACAATCTGAATTATTGGACATGCAGGCTATTTTCATTTGTCTGGCTGGGTTTATCACTCTGATCACTTTGATTATTCTTGCCATTTGACGAATTCGGTCAATTCCAACGTTGTATTGACTTTTAACATGCTGAACAATCTGAATTATTGGACATGCAGGCTATTTTAATTTGTCTGGCTGATTTTATCACTCTGATCACTTTGATTATTCATGCCATTTGACGAATTCGGTCAATTCCAACGTCATATTCACTTTGAACATGCTGAACAATCTGAATTATTGGACATTCAGGCTATTTTCATTTGTCTGGCGTTTTATCACTCTGATCACTTTGATTATTCTTGTCATTTGACGAATTCGGTCAATTCCAACGTCATATTCACTTTGAACATGCTGAACAATCTGAATTATTGGACATTCAGGCTATTTTCATTTGTCTGGCGTTTTATCACTCTGATCACTTTGATTATTCTTGTCATTTGACGAATTCGGTCAATTCCAACGTCATATTCACTTTGAACATGCTGAACAATCTGAATTATTGGACATTCAGAGTACTTTGATTTGTCTGGTTGGTTTTATCACTCTGATCACTTTGATTATTTTTGCCATTTGACGAATTCGGTCAATTCTAACGTCATATTCACTTTGAACATGCTGAACAATCTGAATTATTGGACATTCAGGCTATTTTCATTTGTCTGGCGTTTTATCACTCTGATCACTTTGATTATTCTTGTCATTTGACGAATTCGGTCAATTCCAACGTCATATTCACTTTGAACATGCTGAACAATCTGAATTATTGGACATTCAGAGTACTTTGATTTGTCTGGTTGGTTTTATCACTCTGATCACTTTGATTATTCTTGCCATTTGACGAATTCGGTCAATTCCAACGTTGTATTGACTTTTAACATGCTGAACAATCTGAATTATTGGACATTCAGGCTATTTTAATTTGTCTGGTTGGTTTTATCACTCTGATCACTTTGATTACGCATGCCATTTGACGAATTCGGTCAATTCCAAAGTCATATTCACTTTGAACATGCTGAACAATCTGAATTATTGGACATTCAGGCTATTTTCAAATGTCTGGCTGATTTTATCACTCTGATCACTTTGATTATTCATGCCATTTGACGAATTCGGTCAATTCCAACGTCATATTCACTTTGAAAATGCTGAACAATCTGAATTATTGGACATTCAGGCTATTTTCATTTGTCTGGCTGGTTTAATCACTCTGATCACTTTGATTATTCTTGTCATTTGACGAATTCAGTCAATTCCAACGTCATATTCACTTTGAACATGCTGAACAATCTGAATTATTGGACATTCAGGCTATTTTCATTTGTCTGGCTGATTTTATCATTCTGATCACTTTGATTATTCTTGTCATTTGACGAATTCGGTCAATTCCAACGTCATATTCACTTTGAACATGCTGAACAATCTGAATTATTGGACATTCAGGTTATTTTCATTTGTCTGGCTGGTTTTATCACTCTGATCACTTTGATTATTCTTGCCATTTGACGAATTCGGTCAATTCCAACGTCATATTCACTTTGAACATGCTGAACAATCTGAATTATTGGACATTCAGGTTATTTTCATTTGTCTGGTTTTATCACTCTGATCACTTTGATTATTCTTGCCATTTGACGAATTCGGTCAATTCCAACGTCATATTCACTTTGAACATGCTGAACAATCTGAATTATTGGACATTCAGACTATATTGATTTGTCTGGTTGGTTTTATCACTCTGATCACTTTGATTATGCATGCCATTTGACGAATTCGGTCAATTCCAACGTCATATTCAATTTGAACATGCTGAACAATCTGAATTATTGGACATTCAGGCTATTTTCATTTGTCTGGCTGGTTTTATCACTCTGATCACTTTGATTATTCTTGTCATTTGACGAATTCGGTCAATTCCAACGTCATATTCACTTTGAACATGCTGAACAATCTGAATTTTTGGACATTCAGACTATTTTGATTTGTCTGGTTGGTTTTATCACTCTGATCACTTTGATTACGCATGCCATTTGACGAATTCGGTCAATTCTAACGTCATATTCACTTTGAACATGCTGAACAATCTGAATTATTGGACATTCAGGCTATTTTCATTTGTCTGGCGTTTTATCACTCTGATCACTTTGATTATTCTTGTCATTTGACGAATTCGGTCAATTCCAACGTCATATTCACTTTGAACATGCTGAACAATCTGAATTATTGGACATTCAGGCTATTTTCATTTGTCTGGCGTTTTATCACTCTGATAACTTTGATTATTCTTGTCATTTGACGAATTCGGTCAATTCCAACGTCATATTCACTTTGAACATGCTGAACATTCTGAATTATTGGACATTCAGACTATTTTGATTTGTCTGGTTGGTTTTATCACTCTGATCACTTTGATTACGCATGCCATTTGACGAATTCGGTCAATTCTAACGTCATATTCACTTTGAACATGCTGAACAATCTAAATTATTGGACATTCAGGCTATTTTCATTTGTCTGGCTGGTTTTATCACTCTGATCACTTTGATTATTCCTGCCAATTGACGAATTCGGTCAATTCCAACGTCATATTCACTTTGAACATGCTGAACAATCTGAATTATTGGAGTCAGGCTATTTTCATTTGTCTGGCTGGTTTAATCTCTCTGATCACTTTGATTATTCTTGTCATTTGACGAATTCGGTCAATTCCAACGTCATATTCACTTTGAAAATGCTGAACAATCTGAATTATTGGACATTCAGGCTATTTTCATTTGTCTGGCTGGTTTTATCACTTTGATTATTCTTGTCATTTGACGAATTCTATCAATTCCAAAGTCATATTCACTTTGAACATGCTGAACAATCTGAATTATTGGACATTCAGGCTACTTTGATTTGTCTGGTTGGTTTTATCACTCTGATCACTTTGATTATTCTTGCCATTTGACGAATTCGGTCAATTCCAACGTTGTATTGACTTTTAACATGCTGAACAATCTGAATTATTGGACATGCAGGCTATTTTAATTTGTCTGGCTGATTTTATCACTCTGATCACTTTGATTATTCTTGTCATTTGACGAATTCGGTCAATTCCAACGTCATATTCACTTTGAACATGCTGAACAATCTGAATTATTGGACATTCAGGCTATTTTCATTTGTCTGGCTGATTTTATCAATCTGATCACTTTGATTATTCTTGTCATTTGACGAATTCGGTCAATTCCAACGTCATATTCACTTTGAACATGCTGAACAATCTGAATTATTGGACATTCAGGTTATTTTCATTTGTCTGGCTGGTTTTATCACTCTGATCACTTTGATTATTCTTGCCATTTGACGAATTCGGTCAATTCCAACGTTGTATTGACTTTTAACATGCTGAACAATCTGAATTATTGGACATGCAGGCTATTTTAATTTGTCTGGCTGATTTTATCACTCTGATCACTTTGATTATTCATGCCATTTGACGAATTCGGTCAATTCCAACGTCATATTCACTTTGAACATGCTGAACAATCTGAATTATTGGACATTCAGGCTATTTTCATTTGTCTGGCTGATTTTATCACTCTGATCACTTTGATTATTCTTGTCATTTGACGAATTCGGTCAATTCCAACGTCATATTCACTTTGAACATGCTGAACAATCTGAATTATTGGACATTCAGGTTATTTTCATTTGTCTGGCTGGTTTTATCACTCTGATCACTTTGATTATTCTTGCCATTTGACGAATTCGGTCAATTCCAACGTCATATTCACTTTGAACATGCTGAACAATCTGAATTATTAGACATTCAGGCTATTTTCATTTGTCTGGCTGGTTTTATCACTCTGATCACTTTGATTATTCTTGCCATTTGACGAATTCGGTCAATTCCATCGTCATATTCACTTTGAACATGCTGAACAATCTGAATTATTGGACATTCAGCCTATTTTGATTTGTCTGGTTGGTTTTATCACTCTGATCACTTTGATTACACATGCCATTTGACGAATTCGGTCAATTCTAACGTCATATTCACTTTGAACATGCTGAACAATCTGAATTATTGGACATTCAGGCTATTTTCATTTGTCTGGCGTTTTATCACTCTGATCACTTTGATTATTCTTGTCATTTGACGAATTCGGTCAATTCCAACGTCATATTCACTTTGAACATGCTGAACAATCTGAATTATTGGACATTCAGGCTATTTTCATTTGTCTGGCGTTTTATCACTCTGATCACTTTGATTATTCTTGTCATTTGACGAATTCGGTCAATTCCAACGTCATATTCACTTTGAACATGCTGAACAATCTGAATTATTGGACATTCAGAGTACTTTGATTTGTCTGGTTGGTTTTATCACTCTGATCACTTTGATTATTTTTGCCATTTGACGAATTCGGTCAAATCTAACGTCATATTCACTTTGAACATGCTGAACAATCTGAATTATTGGACATTCAGGCTATTTTCATTTGTCTGGCGTTTTATCACTCTGATCACTTTGATTATTCTTGTCATTTGACGAATTCGGTCAATTCCAACGTCATATTCACTTTGAACATGCTGAACAATCTGAATTATTGGACATTCAGAGTACTTTGATTTGTCTGGTTGGTTTTATCACTCTGATCACTTTGATTATTCTTGCCATTTGACGAATTCGGTCAATTCCAACGTTGTATTGACTTTTAACATGCTGAACAATCTGAATTATTGGACATTCAGGCTATTTTAATTTGTCTGGTTGGTTTTATCACTCTGATCACTTTGATTACGCATGCCATTTGACGAATTCGGTCAATTCCAACGTCATATTCACTTTGAACATGCTGAACAATCTGAATTATTGGACATTCAGGCTATTTTCAAATGTCTGGCTGATTTTATCACTCTGATCACTTTGATTATTCATGCCATTTGACGAATTCGGTCAATTCCAACGTCATATTCACTTTGAAAATGCTGAACAATCTGAATTATTGGACATTCAGGCTATTTTCATTTGTCTGGCTGGTTTAATCACTCTGATCACTTTGATTATTCTTGTCATTTGACGAATTCAGTCAATTCCAACGTCATATTCACTTTGAACATGCTGAACAATCTGAATTATTGGACATTCAGGCTACTTTGATTTGTCTGGTTGGTTTTATCACTCTGATCACTTTGATTATTCTTGCCATTTGACGAATTCGGTCAATTCCAACGTTGTATTGACTTTTAACATGCTGAACAATCTGAATTATTGGACATGCAGGCTATTTTAATATGTCTTTTTTTTTTTTTTTTGACTAACACTCAGGGGATGCCCCCTATGAATGCAATGCACTGTGTTAGCGATAGGAAATAAGGGTATTGGAGGGAGGAAAGAGGGAGTAGTGTTTGTTGATGTTTGCCTTGAATTTGATAATGTCATAGCAGGTAGGAAAAACACTTACTGGAAGATTATTCCACATGCGAACAGTACGGCTGAAGAACGAATTTTCTCTATAGTGCGTTGTCCGGTCAACCGGCCATTTGACAATGAACGGATGAGATTCCCTGGATAGCCGAGTATTCCGGCTAAATGTTCTAACTTCAGGGACCAGACGACGGATATCTTCTGAACAGATACCATTAAAATATCTATAGAATAGCGATACACAACCCACATTTCGGCGATGCTGTAGGGAGACAATAGAGCTGGATACCCTACCATCCCCTATCATCGCCACCGCTCTCCTCTGTACACGGTCCAGAAGCTTCAAAGATGTTAATGGAGCCCCTGCCCATATATGCGAGTTGTATTCCATTTTAGGCCGGATGTAGGTGGTGTAAATATTTACGAGATCAGATGGGGTGAAGTATTTCTTGCACCGCTTTAAAAAGCCCAAACACTTGAATGCTTCTTTCGACACTTCGAATATATGGCTAGCCCAGCGAGCATCACCCTGTATCTTCATGCCCAGAACATCAAGAGTATCTGATACGTCGATATCCACACCACCCATAGATATTGACGACGGTGCTGGATCAGTGGAACGTTTGTGTGACAACAAACAGCACTGGGTCTTTTGTTCATTAAAATCTACTCTGTTCATTTGGCCCCACTCACAAATCGTCGCCAAATCGCGGTTAAGTGAGTTATTCATCGTTCGCCTTTTGTCCTCTATCTCCGAGGGACTTGGCCGATGATCAAATGAGTACGAATGACAGAGGTTGCTGTCATCCGCAAAGGAGTAGATTGGGTTCACAGTCTGCCCCAACAGGTCGTCAATGAAAATAAGAAATAGAGAAGGAGAGAGGACAGAGCCTTGTGGAACTCCTGCGGTCAACCTATGCTCGTTGGATGAGACCCCATCTATAACAACTCGTATAGAGCGATCCCTGAGAAAACTCGATATGAATCGAGAGAAGATATTACCGACACCAAAAGCAATAAGTTTTGATATGAGTGCTCCGTGCCAGACCCTATCGAACGCCTTGGAAATATCCAGAGCCACGACCTTACTTTCACCAAGGGCGTGAATAGATCGACTCCATCGCTCCGAAAGGAACGCCATCAGGTCTCCAGTAGATCGATTTCTACGGAAGCCATACTGTCGATCATTTAGAAGGCCGTTAGACTCTAAATACTTAACAAGATGGTGGTTAACCATGCTCTCCATAACCTTCGAGAGCGCAGAACATATTGCAATTGGACGGTAATTCGCAGGATTAGTAGCCTCACCTTTCTTGGGGATCGGCTGAACATTGGCAACTTTCCAACGTGAAGCGTAAATACCAGCACGGTACGACATGTTGAAAAGATTGCGCAATGGACGAGCTAGCGTCGAAGAGCACTTACATAGGACAAGTGCTGAAATGCCATCCGGGCCCGGAGTTTTGTTTACATTGAGATCTGCAAGAACCCTTTTAACGCCACGTGTTCGAAAAAATATCTGAGGCATCGAAGTAGATACGTTTTCGATTACGGGGAGTGGTTGACTGCTGTCTGGCAAAGATGAATTCTTTGCAAATATTTCAGCCAGAAGGTTAGCTTTGTCAACCGGGTCAGTGAATATCTGGTCATCGTTAACGAGAGTTGGGATAGAAGATGAAGAATTGTCCCTTACTCTTTTAACAAATGCCCAAAAGCTCTTACTTCCCCTGGGAGTAGAAAGAACTTTAGCACGAAGACGCTGTTCGTGAAGAAGTTTTTCGCGCCTAAGTACCCTGGCACACGATGATCTTGCCTGTTTGCGTAACAGCTCAGTATTGGCATTTTTATTTAAACGCCAATTTCTGAACGCTTTCTTTAGATCTGACAGCTTCTCTGCATGCCTGATTAAACCAACAATTCTTTGAAGATTTAATCGAAGTAGACTTCGATGGAATAAATGTGTTTATACCGAGAAGAATTATTTTCTCAACCATTTCAGCAGCAGCATCGACATTACTGTCTAGGAAACATAGTTTCCAGTTAAATTGCTGGTAAAAATTTTTGAGCTCGGCCCAACGTGCCTTTTCGTATATATACATTGTCCGCTTCGTGACTGGTTTTGAAGTGGCTCGAAGATCGGAGAACGAAAAGGATGCTGAAATAGTGCAATGATCTGAGTTGCCAAGAGGTGCAAGGATGTTAACCTCGTACTTTTCAGGGTGGGAGGTTAAAAAAAGGTCAAGAATATTTTGTTGTTGCCCTTCAACACGCGGAATGTGTGTTGGTTCATTCACTAATTGCGCCAAGTCATTGTGCGCGGCAAAAAGCTCAGCGTACTGGCCCTCCGGAGATGTATGGCTCGAATGGGAAAGCCAAGAATTATTGTGGACATTGAAATCCCCAGCAACCACAATTTCACTGTCCGGATAATCTTCTAAGACTTTTGAAATAGAGTCAGAAAGGGCGTCGAAGCCGTTTAGGGTAGCCTCCCTTTCCAAATTTGGACTTCTATAAAGAAACCCGAAGTGTAATAGGTGCGATCCCATCCTGAACTTAACCCAGAGGGAGTTAAATTCTGGATCTTGTGAGTTCAAATGTTGCTGACTCTGGAACACAACACCGTTACGTATATATAACACAAGACCTCTGTGAGAAAAAAAAGAGGAGAGAGTGTGATAACCAGGAATGTGAAAATCCTGTGGATCAGAATCCTCACACACCAGGGTCTCACATAGAGCGAGGACATCCGGCCTATGGAAACTAATATGAGAGTATACCGCAAAATAATTCGACCTCAGCCCGCGAATGTTTGCAAAGTGAATTTTGTATTTACCTACCATGACACTACCAAACAAAAGACAACATCAAAGCAAAATCACAAATAGTGCTGCCCCCCTCCCGCCACTGTTGTTTCTGTTGGTTGTTCAGTGTTATGCCTACAACAACCAACAGAACAGCGACGAGAAGAACGCAGAACTATTTGTGATATGCGAACGGGAAAAAGGAGGGGGGAACACAAATGCAAGACGGTATGGGGGGCATAAAAAAGCCCTTAGTGTAGTCTTTTATGTGTTGGTGTGTTGATGCGTGGTGCTGGTTATTATTGTTGTTGTGACGTGAGAGCGCGATGTTTTGTTTTGTGTTGTGGCTGCTGATGATGATGATGTAGTTGTTGTTATGAAATGTTGTTTTGTTATTTTATTCTATTCTATTTCGTTTATTTTAACTAAATTGCACTGTTTATTTTATTATTATGTTTCTATGTTATTTGTTCTTATGTGTATTTTAGAGTTTTGATTGTTTATTTTTGTTTTGCATAATTTTTTTTTTTTTTAAGCACACGAAAAACACGAAACACTCGACGGACGGACAAAATGTGCATGCACACTAAACGAAAGACAGACGATTCCAACGTCATACTCACTTTGAACATGCTGAACAATCTGAATTATTGGACATTCAGGCTATTTTCATTTGTCTGGCTGATTTTATCACTCTGATCACTTTGATTATTCTTGTCATTTGATGAATTCGGTCAATTCCAACGTCATATTCACTTTGAACATGCTGACCAATCTGAATTATTGGACATTCAGGCTATTTTCACTTGTCTGGCTGGTTTTATCACTCTGATCACTTTGATTATTCTTGTCATTTCACGAATTCGGTCAATTCCAACGTCATATTCACTTTGAACATGCTGAACAATCTGAATTATTGGACATTCAGGCTACTTTGATTTCTTTTCAGTTTGATTACTCTTGCCATTTGACGAATTCGGTCATTTCCAACGTTGTATTGACTTTCAACATGATGAACATTCTGAATTATTGGGCATTCAGACTATATTGATTTGTCTGGTTGGTTTTATCACTCTGATCACTTTGATTATTCATGCCATTTGACGAATTCGGTCAATTCCAACGTCATATTCACTTTGAACATGCTGAACAATCTGAATTATTGGACATTCAGGCTATTTTCATTTGTCTGGCTGGTGTTATCACTCTGATCACTTTGATTATTCTTGTCATTTGACGAATTCGGTCAATTCCAACGTCATATTCACTTTGAACATGCTGAACAATCTGAATTATTGGTCATTCAGACTATTTTGATTTGTCTGGTTGGTTTTATCACTCTGATCACTTTGATTACGCATGCCATTTGACGAATTCGGTCAATTCTAACGTCATATTCACTTTGAAGAATCTGAATTATTGGACATTCAGGCTATTTTCATTTGTCTGGCTGGGTTTGTCACTCTGATCACTTTGATTATTCATGCCATTTGACGAATTCGGTCAATTCCAACGTCATATTCACTTTGAACATGCTGAACAATCTGAATTATTGGACATTCAGGCTATTTTGATTTGTCTGGTTGGTTTTATCACTCTGATCACTTTGATTACGCATGCCATTTGACGAATTCCGTCAATTCCTACATCATATTCACTTTGAACATGCTGAACAATCTGAATTATTGGACATTCAGGCTATTTTCATTTGTCTGGCTGATTTTATCACTCTGATCACTTTGATTATTCTTGTCATTTGACGAATTCGGTCAATTCCAGTAATATTCACTTTGAACATGCTGAACAATCTGAATTATTGGACATTCAGACTATTTTCATTTGTCTGGCTGGTTTTATCACTCTGATCACTTTCATTATTTTTGCCATTTGACGAATTCGGTCAATTCTAACGTCATATTAACTTTGAACATGCTGAACAATCTGAATTATTGGACATTCAGGCTATTTTCATTTGTCTGGCTGGTTTTATCACTCTGATCACTTTGATTATTCATGCCATTTGACGAATTCGGTCAATTCCAACGTCATATTCACTTTGAACATGCTGAACAATCTGAATTATTGGACATTCAGGCTATTTTCATTTGTCTGGCTGGGTTTATCACTCTGATCACTTTCATTATTTTTGCCATTTGACGAATTCGGTCAATTCTAACGTCATATTCACTTTGAACATGCTGAACAATCTGAATTATTGGACATTCAGGCTATTTTCATTTGTCTGGCTGGTTTTATCACTCTGATCACTTTGATTATTCATGCCATTTGACGAATTCGGTCAATTCCAACGTCATATTCACTTTGAACATGCTGAACAATCTGAATTATTAGACATTCAGACTAATTTGATTTGTCTGGTTGGTTTTATCAATCTGATCACTTTGATTATTCTTGCCATTTGACGAATTCGGTCAATTCCAACGTTGTATTGACTTTTAACATGCTGAACAATCTGAATTATTGGACATTCAGGCTATTTTCATTTGTCTGGCTGATTTTATCACTCTGATCACTTTGATTATTCTTGTCATTTGACGAATTCGGTCAATTCCAACGTCATATTCACTTTGAACATGCTGAACAATCTGAATTATTGGACATTCAGGCTATTTTCATTTGTCTGGCTGGGTTTATTACTCTGATCACTTTGATTATTAATGCCATTTGACGAATTCGGTCAATTCCAACGTCATATTCACTTTGAACATGCTGAACAATCTGAATTATTGGACATTCAGGCTATTTTGATTTGTCTGTTTGGTTTTATCACTCTGATCACTTTGATTACGCATGCCATTTGACGAATTCGGTCAATTCCTACATCATATTCACTTTGAACATGCTGAACAATCTGAATTATTGGACATTCAGGCTATTTTCATTTGTCTGGCTGATTTTATCACTCTGATCACTTTGATTATTCTTGTCATTTGACGAATTCGCTCAATTCCAGTCATATTCACTTTGAACATGCTGAACAATCTGAATTTTTGGACATTCAGGCTATTTTCATTTGTCTGGCTGATTTTATCACTCTGATCACTTTGATTATTCATGCCATTTGACGAATTCGGTCAATTCTAACGTCATATTCACTTTGAACATGCTGAACAATCTGAATTATTGGACATTCAGGCTATTTTCATTTGTCTGGCTGGTTTTATCAGTCTGATCACTTTGATTATTCTTGTCATTTGAC
The DNA here is from genome assembly GCA_958296145.1 of Hydrotaea cyrtoneurina. Taxonomy (NCBI): domain Eukaryota; kingdom Metazoa; phylum Arthropoda; class Insecta; order Diptera; family Muscidae; genus Hydrotaea; species Hydrotaea cyrtoneurina. Next base: position 81,999,206 of record OY282513.1, read on the forward strand.
GAATTCGGTCAATTCCAACGTCATATTCACTTTGAACATGCTGAACAATCTGAATTATTAGACATTCAGACTAATTTGATTTGTCTGGTTGGTTTTATCAATCTGATCACTTTGATTATTCTTGCCATTTGACGAATTCGGTCAATTCCAACGTTGTATTGACTTTTAACATGCTGAACAATCTGAATTATTGCACATTCAGGCTATTTTCATTTGTCTGGCTGATTTTATCACTCTGATCACTTTGATTATTCTTGTCATTTGACGAATTCGGTCAATTCCAACGTCATATTCACTTTGAACATGCTGAACAATCTGAATTATTGGACATTCAGGCTATTTTCATTTGTCTGGCTGGGTTTATCACTCTGATCACTTTGATTATTCATGCCATTTAACGAATTCGGTCAATTCCAACATCATATTCACTTTGAACATGCTGAACAATCTGAATTATTGGACATTCAGGCTATTTTGATTTGTCTGGTTGGTTTTATCACTCTGATCACTTTGATTACGCATGCCATTTGACGAATTCGGTCAATTCCTACATCATATTCACTTTGAACATGCTGAACAATCTGAATTATTGGACATTCAGGCTATTTTCATTTGTCTGGCTGGTTTTATCACTCTGATCACTTTGATTATTTTTGCCATTTGACGAATTCGGTCAATTCTAACGTCATATTCACTTTGAACATGCTGAACAATCTGAATTATTAGACATTCAGACTACTTTGATTTGTCTGGTTGGTTTTATCAATCTGATCACTTTGATTATTCTTGCCATTTGACGAATTCGGTCAATTCCAACGTCATATTCACTGTGAACATGCTGAGCAATCTGAATTAATGGACATTCAGGCTATTTTCATTTGTCTGGCTGATTTTATCACTCTGATCACTTTGATTATTCTTGTCATTTGACGAATTCGGTCAATTCCAACGTCATATTCACTTTGAACATGCTGAACAATCTGAATTATTGGACATTCAGGCTATTTTCATTTGTCTGGCTGGTTTTATCACTCTGATCACTTTGATTATTCATGCCATTTGACGAATTCAGTCAATTCCAACGTCATATTCACTTTGAACATGATGAACAATCTGAATTTTTGGACATTCAGGCTATTTTTATTTGTCTGGCTGGTTTTATCAGTTTTTTGCCATTTGACGAATTCGGTCAATTCTAACGTCATATTCAGTTTGAACATGCTGAACAATCTGAATTATTGGACATTCAGGCTATTTTGATTTGTCTGGTTGGTTTTATCACTCTGGTCACTTTGATTACGCATGCCATTTGACGAATTCGGACAATTCCAACGTCATATTCATTTTGAACATGCTGAACAATCTGAATTATTGGACATTCAGGCTATTTTCAAATGTCTGGCTGATTTTATCACTCTGATCACTTTGATTATTCATGCCATTTGACGAATTCGGTCAATTCCAACGTCATATTCACTTTGAAAATGCTGAACAATCTGAATTATTGGACATTCAGGCTATTTTCATTTGTCTGGCTGGTTTTATCACTCTGATCACTTTGATTATTCTTGTCATTTGACGAATTCAGTCAATTCCAACGTCATATTCACTTTGAACATGCTGAACAATCTGAATTATTGGACATTCAGGCTACTTTGATTTGTCTGGTTGGTTTTATCACTCTGATCACTTTGATTATTCTTGCCATTTGACGAATTCGGTCAATTCCAACGTTGTATTGACTTTTAACATGCTGAACAATCAGAATTATTGGGCATGCAGGCTATTTTAATTTGTCTGGCTGGTTTTATCACTCTGATCACTTTGATTACGCATGCCATTTGACGAATTCGCTCAATTCCTACATCATATTCACTTTGAACATGCTGAACAATCTGAATTATTGGACATTCAGGCTATTTTCATTTGTCTGGTTGGTTTTATCACTCTGATCACTTTGATTATTCTTGTCATTTGACGAATTCGGTCAATTCCAACGTCATATTCACTTTGAACATGCTGAACAATCTGAATTATTGGACATTCAGGATATTTTCATTTGTCTGGCTGGGTTTATCACTCTGATCACTTTGATTATTCATGCCATTTGACGAATTCGGTCAATTCCAACGTCATATTCACTTTGAACATGCTGAACAATCTGAATTATTGGACATTCAGGCTATTTTGATTTGTCTGGTTGGTTTTATCACTCTGATCACTTTGATTACGCATGCCATTTGACGAATTCGGTCAATTCCTACATCATATTCACTTTGAACATGCTGAACAATCTGAATTATTCAGGCTATTTTCATTTGTCTGGCTGATTTTATCACTCTGATCACTTTGATTATTCTTGTCATTTGACGAATTCGGTCAATTCCAGTCATATTCACTTTGAACATGCTGAACAATCTGAATTTTTGGACATTCAGGCTATTTTCATTTGTCTGGCTGATTTTATCACTTTGATTATTCATGTCATTTGACGAATTCGGTCAATTCTAACGTCATATTCACTTTGAACATGCTGAACAATCTGAATTATTGGACATTCAGGCTATTTTCATTTGTCTGGCTGGTTTTATCACTCTGATCACTTTGATTATTCTTGTCATTTGACGAATTCGGTCAATTCCAACGTCATATTCACTTTGAACATGCTGAACAATCTGAATTATTAGACATTCAGACTAATTTGATTTGTCTGGTTGGTTTTATCAATCTGATCACTTTGATTATTCTTGCCATTTGACGAATTCGGTCAATTCCAACGTTGTATTGACTTTTAACATGCTGAACAATCTGAATTATTGGACATTCAGGCTATTTTCATTTGTCTGGCTGATTTTATCACTCTGATCACTTTGATTATTCTTGTCATTTGACGAATTCGGTCAATTCCAACGTCATATTCACTTTGAACATGCTGAACAATCTGAATTATTGGACATTCAGGCTATTTTCATTTGTCTGGCTGGGTTTATCACTCTGATCACTTTGATTATTCATGCCATTTGACGAATTCGGTCAATTCCAACGTCATATTCACTTTGAACATGCTGAACAATCTGAATTATTGGACATTCAGGCTATTTTGATTTGTCTGGTTGGTTTTATCACTCTGATCACTTTGATTACGCATGCCATTTGACGAATTCGGTCAATTCCTACATCATATTCACTTTGAACATGCTGAACAATCTGAATTATTGGACATTCAGGCTATTTTCATTTGTCTGGCTGGTTTTATCACTCTGATCACTTTGATTATTTTTGCCATTTGACGAATTCGGTCAATTCCAACGTCATATTCACTTTGAACATGCTGAACAATCTGAATTATTAGACATTCAGACTACTTTGATTTGTCTGGTTGGTTTTATCAATCTGATCACTTTGATTATTCTTGCCATTTGACGAATTCGGTCAATTCCAACGTCATATTCACTGTGAACATGCTGAGCAATCTGAATTAATGGACATTCAGGCTATTTTCATTTGTCTGGCTGATTTTATCACTCTGATCACTTTGATTATTCTTGTCATATGACGAATTCGGTCAATTCCAACGTCATATTCACTTTGAACATGATGAACAATCTGAATTTTTGGACATTCAAGCTATTTTCATTTGTCTGGCTGGTTTTATCACTCTGATCACTTTGATTATTTTTGCCATTTGACGAATTCGGTCAATTCTAACGTCATATTCAGTTTGAACATGCTGAACAATCTGAATTATTGGACATTCAGGCTATTTTGATTTGTCTGGTTGGTTTTATCACTCTGATCACTTTGATTACGCATGCCATTTGACGAAATCGGTCAATTCCAACGTCATATTCATTTTGAACATGCTGAACAATCTGAATTATTGGACATTCAGGCTATTTTCAAATGTCTGGCTGATTTTATCACTCTGATCACTTTGATTATTCATGCCATTTGACGAATTCGGTCAATTCCAACGTCATACTCATTTTGAAAATGCTGAACAATCTGAATTATTGGACATTCAGTCTATTTTCATTTGTCTGGCTGGTTTTATCACTCTGATCACTTTGATTATTCTTGTCATTTGACGAATTCAGTCAATTCCAACGTCATATTCACTTTGAACATGCTGAACAATCTGAATTATTGGACATTCAGGCTACTTTGATTTGTCTGGTTGGTTTTATCACTCTGATCACTTTGATTATTCTTGCCATTTGACGAATTCGGTCAATTCCAACGTTGTATTGACTTTTAACATGCTGAACAATCTGAATTATTGGGCATGCAGGCTATTTTAATTTGTCTGGCTGGTTTTATCACTCTGATCACTTTGATTATTCATGCCATTTGACGAATTCGGTCAATTCTAACGTCATATTCACTTTGAACATGCTGAACAATCTGAATTATTGGACATTCAGGCTATTTTCATTTGTCTGGCTGGTTTTATCACTCTGATCACTTTGATTATTCTTGTCATTTGACGAATTCGGTCAATTCCAACGTCATATTCACTTTGAACATGCTGAACAATCTGAATTATTAGACATTCAGACTAATTTGATTTGTCTGGTTGGTTTTATCAATCTGATCACTTTGATTATTCTTGCCATTTGACGAATTCGGTCAATTCCAACGTTGTATTGCTGAACAATCTGAATTATTGGACATTCAGTCTATTTTCATTTGTCTGGCTGGTTTTATCACTCTGATCACTTTGATTATTCTTGTCATTTGACGAATTCAGTCAATTCCAACGTCATATTCACTTTGAACATGCTGAACAATCTGAATTATTGGACATTCAGGCTACTTTGATTTGTCTGGTTGGTTTTATCACTCTGATCACTTTGATTATTCTTGTCATTTGACGAATTCGGTCAATTCCAACGTTGTATTGACTTTTAACATGCTGAACAATCTGAATTATTGGGCATGCAGGCTATTTTAATTTGTCTGGCTGGTTTTATCACTCTGATCACTTTGATTATTCATGCCATTTGACGAATTCGGTCAATTCTAACGTCATATTCACTTTGAACATGCTGAACAATCTGAATTATTGGACATTCAGCCTATTTTCATTTGTCTGGCTGGTTTTATCACTCTGATCACTTTGATTATTCTTGTCATTTGACGAATTCGGTCAATTCCAACGTCATATTCACTTTGAACATGCTGAACAATCTGAATTATTAGACATTCAGACTAATTTGATTTGTCTGGTTGGTTTTATCAATCTGATCACTTTGATTATTCTTGCCATTTGACGAATTCGGTCAATTCCAACGTTGTATTGACTTTTAACATGCTGAACAATCTGAATTATTGGACATTCAGGCTATTTTCATTTGTCTGGCTGATTTTATCACTCTGATCACTTTGATTATTCTTGTCATTTGACGAATTCGGTCAATTCCAACGTCATATTCACTTTGAACATGCTGAACAATCTGAATTATTGGACATTCAGGCTATTTTCATTTGTCTGGCTGGGTTTATCACTCTGATCACTTTGATTATTCATGCCATTTGACGAATTCGGTCAATTCCAACGTCATATTCACTTTGAACATGCTGAACAATCTGAATTATTGGACATTCAGGCTATTTTGATTTGTCTGGTTGGTTTTATCACTCTGATCACTTTGATTACGCATGCCATTTGACGAATTCGGTCAATTCCTACATCATATTCACTTTGAACATGCTGAACAATCTGAATTATTGGACATTCAGGCTATTTTCATTTGTCTGGCTGGTTTTATCACTCTGATCACTTTGATTATTTTTGCCATTTGACGAATTCGGTCAATTCCAACGTCATATTCACTTTGAACATGCTGAACAATCTGAATTATTAGACATTCAGACTACTTTGATTTGTCTGGTTGGTTTTATCAATCTGATCACTTTGATTATTCTTGCCATTTGACGAATTCGGTCAATTCCAACGTCATATTCACTGTGAACATGCTGAGCAATCTGAATTAATGGACATTCAGGCTATTTTCATTTGTCTGGCTGATTTTATCACTCTGATCACTTTGATTATTCTTGTCATTTGACGAATTCGGTCAATTCCAACGTCATATTCACTTTGAACATGCTGAACAATCTGAATTATTGGACATTCAGGCTATTTTCATTTGTCTGGCTGGTTTTATACTCTGATCACTTTGATTATTCATGCCATTTGACGAATTCAGTCAATTCCAACGTCATATCCACTTTGAACATGATGAACAATCTGAATTTTTGGACATTCAAGCTATTTTCATTTGTCTGGCTGGTTTTATCACTCTGATCACTTTGATTATTTTTGCCATTTGACGAATTCGGTCAATTCTAACGTCATATTCAGTTTGAACATGCTGAACAATCTGAATTATTGGACATTCAGGCTATTTTGATTTGTCTGGTTGGTTTTATCACTCTGATCACTTTGATTACGCATGCCATTTGACGAATTCGGTCAATTCCAACGTCATATTCATTTTGAACATGCTGAACAATCTGAATTATTGGACATTCAGGCTATTTTCAAATGTCTGGCTGATTTTATTACTCTGATCACTTTGATTATTCATGCCATTTGACGAATTCGGTCAATTCCAACGTCATACTCATTTTGAAAATGCTGAACAATCTGAATTATTGGACATTCAGTCTATTTTCATTTGTCTGGCTGGTTTTATCACTCTGATCACTTTGATTATTCTTGTCATTTGACGAATTCAGTCAATTCCAACGTCATATTCACTTTGAACATGCTGAACAATCTGAATTATTGGACATTCAGGCTACTTTGATTTGTCTGGTTGGTTTTATCACTCTGATCACTTTGATTATTCTTGCCATTTGACGAATTCGGTCAATTCCAACGTTGTATTGACTTTTAACATGCTGAACAATCTGAATTATTGGGCATGCAGGCTATTTTAATTTGTCTGGCTGGTTTTGTCACTCTGATCACTTTGATTATTCATGCCATTTGACGAATTCGGTCAATTCCAACGTCATATTCACTTTGAACATGCTGAACAATCTGAATTATTGGACATTAAGGATATTTTCATTTGTCTGGCTGGGTTTATCACTCTGATCACTTTGATTATTCATGTCATTTGACGAATTCGGTCAATTCCAACGTCATATTCACTTTGAACATGCTGAACGATCTGAATTATTGGACATTCAGGCTATTTTCATTTGTCTGGCTGGTTTTATCACTCTGATCACTTTGATTATTCATGCCATTTGACGAATTTGGTCAATTCCAACGTCATATTCACTTTGAACATGCTGAACAATCTGAATTATTGGACATTAAGGCTACTGTCTGGTTGGTTTTATCACTCTGATCACTTTGATTATTCTTGCCATTTGACGAATTCGGCCAATTCCAACGTTGTATTGACTTTTAACATGCTGAACAATCTGAATTATTGGACATTCAGGATATTTTCATTTGTCTGGCTGATTTTATCACTCTGATCACTTTGATTATTCTTGTCATTTGACGAATTCTGTCAATTCCAGTCATATTCACTTTGAACATGCTGAACAATCTGAATTATTCAGGCTATTTTGATTTGTCTGGTTGGTTTTATCACTCTGATCACTTTGATTACGCATGCCATTTGACGAATTCGGTCAATTCCTACATCATATTCACTTTGAACATGCTGAACAATCTGAATTATTGGACATTCAGGCTATTTTCATTTGTCTGGCTGGTTTTATCACTCTGATCACTTTGATTATTCATGCCATTTGACGAATTCAGTCAATTCCAACGTCATATTCACTTTGAACATGATGAACAATCTGAATTTTTGGACATTCAAGCTATTTTCATTTGTCTGGCTGGTTTTATCACTCTGATCACTTTGATTATTTTTGCCATTTGACGAATTCGGTCAATTCTAACGTCATATTCAGTTTGAACATGCTGAACAATCTGAATTATTGGACATTCAGGCTATTTTGATTTGTCTGGTTGGTTTTATCACTCTGATCACTTTGATTACGCATGCCATTTGACGAATTCGGTCAATTCCAACGTCATATTCATTTTGAACATGCTGAACAATCTGAATTATTGGACATTCAGGCTATTTTCAAATGTCTGGCTGATTTTATCACTCTGATCACTTTGATTATTCATGCCATTTGACGAATTCGGTCAATTCCAACGTCATACTCATTTTGAAAATGCTGAACAATCTGAATTATTGGACATTCAGTCTATTTTCATTTGTCTGGCTGGTTTTATCACTCTGATCACTTTGATTATTCTTGTCATTTGACGAATTCCAACGTCATATTCACTTTGAACATGCTGAACAATCTGAATTATTGGACATTCAGGCTACTTTGATTTGTCTGGTTGGTTTTATCACTCTGATCACTTTGATTATTCTTGCCATTTGACGAATTCGGTCAATTCCAACGTTGTATTGACTTTTAACATGCTGAACAATCTGAATTATTGGGCATGCAGGCTATTTTAATTTGTCTGGCTGGTTTTATCACTCTGATCACTTTGATTATTCATGCCATTTGACGAATTCGGTCAATTCCAACGTCATATTCACTTTGAACATGCTGAACAATCTGAATTATTGGACATTAAGGATATTTTCATTTGTCTGGCTGGGTTTATCACTCTGATCACTTTGATTATTCATGTCATTTGACGAATTCGGTCAATTCCAACGTCATATTCACTTTGAACATGCTGAACAATCTGAATTATTGGACATTCAGGCTATTTTCATTTGTCTGGCTGGTTTTATCACTCTGATCACTTTGATTATTCATGCCATTTGACGAATTCGGTCAATTCCAACGTCATATTCACTTTGAACATGCTGAACAATCTGAATTATTGGACATTAAGGCTACTGTCTGGTTGGTTTTATCACTCTGATCACTTTGATTATTCTTGCCATTTGACGAATTCGGTCAATTCCAACGTTGTATTGACTTTTAACATGCTGAACAATCTGAATTATTGGACATTCAGGATATTTTCATTTGTCTGGCTGATTTTATCACTCTGATCACTTTGATTATTCTTGTCATTTGACGAATTCTGTCAATTCCAGTCATATTCACTTTGAACATGCTGAACAATCTGAATTATTCAGGCTATTTTGATTTGTCTGGTTGGTTTTATCACTCTGATCACTTTGATTACGCATGCCATTTGACGAATTCGGTCAATTCCTACATCATATTCACTTTGAACATGCTGAACAATCTGAATTATTGGACATTCAGGCTATTTTCATTTGTCTGGCGTTTTATCACTCTGATCACTTTGATTATTCTTGTCATTTGACGAATTCGGTCAATTCCAGTCATATTCACTTTGAACATGCTGAATAATCTGAATTATTGGACATTCAGGCTATTTTCATTTGTCTGGCGTTTTATCACTCTGATCACTTTGATTATTCTTGTCATTTGACGAATTCGGTCAATTCCAACGTCATATTCACTTTGAACATGCTGAACAATCTGAATTTTTGGACATTCAGGCTATTTTCATTTATCTGGCTGGTTTTATCACTCTGATCACTTTGATTATTCATGCCATTTGACGAATTCGGTCAATTCCAACGTCATATTCACTTTGAACATGCTGAACAATCTGAATTATTAGACATTCAGACTATTTTGATTTGTCTGGTTGGTTTTATCAATCTGATCACTTTGATTATTCTTGCCATTTGACGAATTCGGTCAATTCCAACGTTGTATTGACTTTTAACATGCTGAACAATCTGAATTATTGGACATTCAGGATATTTTCATTTGTCTGGCTGATTTTATCACTCTGATCACTTTGATTATTCTTGTCATTTGACGAATTCGGTCAATTCCAGTCATATTCACTTTGAACATGCTGAACAATCTGAATTATTCAGGCTATTTTGATTTGTCTGGTTGGTTTTATCACTCTGATCACTTTGATTACGCATGCCATTTGACGAATTCGGTCAATTCCTACATCATATTCACTTTGAACATGCTGAACAATCTGAATTATTGGACATTCAGGCTATTTTCATTTGTCTGGCGTTTTATCACTCTGATCACTTTGATTATTCTTGTCATTTGACGAATTCGGTCAATTCCAGTCATATTCACTTTGAACATGCTGAATAATCTGAATTATTGGACATTCAGGCTATTTTCATTTGTCTGGCGTTTTATCACTCTGATCACTTTGATTATTCTTGTCATTTGACGAATTCGGTCAATTCCAACGTCATATTCACTTTGAACATGCTGAACAATCTGAATTAATGGACATTCAGGCTATTTTCATTTGTCTGGCTGATTTTATCACTCTGATCACTTTGATTATTCTTGTCATTTGACGAATTCGGTCAATTCCAGTCATATTCACTTTGAACATGCTGAACAATCTGAATTATTCAGGCTATTTTGATTTGTCTGGTTGGTTTTATCACTCTGATCACTTTGATTACGCATGCCATTTGACGAATTCGGTCAATTCCTACATCATATTCACTTTGAACATGCTGAACAATCTGAATTATTGGACATTCAGGCTATTTTCATTTGTCTGGCGTTTTATCACTCTGATTACTTTGATTATTCTTGTCATTTGACGAATTCGGTCAATTCCAGTCATATTCACTTTGAACATGCTGAATAATCTGAATTATTGGACATTCAGGCTATTGTCATTTGTCTGGCGTTTTATCACTCTGATCACTTTGATTATTCTTGTCATTTGACGAATTCGGTCAATTCCAACGTCATATTCACTTTGAACATGCTGAACAATCTGAATTAATGGACATTCAGGCTATTTTCATTTGTCTGGCTGATTTTATCACTCTGATCACTTTGATTATTCTTGTCATTTGACGAATTCGGTCAATTCCAACGTCATATTCACTTTGAACATGCTGAACAATCTGAATTATTGGACATTCAGGCTATTTTCATTTGTCTGGCTGGTTTTATCACTCTGATCACTTTGATTATTCATGCCATTTGACGAATTCGGTCAATTCCAACGTCATATTCACTTTGAACATGCTGAACAATCTGAATTTTTGGACATTCAGGCTATTTTCATTTGTCTGGCTGGTTTTATCACTCTGATCACTTTGATTATTTTTTCCATTTGACGAATTCGGTCAATTCTAACGTCATATTCAGTTTGAACATGCTGAACAATCTGAATTATTGGACATTCAGGCTACTTTGATTTGTCTGGTTGGTTTTATCACTCTGATCACTTTGATTACGCATGCCATTTGACGAATTCGGTCAATTCCAACGTCATATTCACTTTGAACATGCTGAACAATCTGAATTATTGGACATTCAGGCTATTTTCAAATGTCTGGCTGATTTTATCACTCTGATCACTTTGATTATTCATGCCATTTGACGAATTCGGTCAATTCCAACGTCATATTCACTTTGAAAATGCTGAACAATCTGAATTAGTGGACATTCAGGCTATTTTCATTTGTCTGGCTGGTTTTATCACTCTGATCACTTTGATTATTCTTGTCATTTGACGAATTCAGTCAATTCCAACGTCATATTCACTTTGAACATGCTGAACAATCTGAATTATTGGACATTCAGGCTACTTTGATTTGTCTGGTTGGTTTAATCACTCTGATCACTTTGATTACGAATGCCATTTGACGAATTCGGTCAATTCCAACGTCATACTCATTTTGAAAATGCTGAACAATCTGAATTATTGGACATTCAGTCTATTTTCATTTGTCTGGCTGGTTTTATCACTCTGATCACTTTGATTATTCTTGTCATTTGACGAATTCCAACGTCATATTCACTTTGAACATGCTGAACAATCTGAATTATTGGACATTCAGGCTACTTTGATTTGTCTGGTTGGTTTAATCACTCTGATCACTTTGATTACGAATGCCATTTGACGAATTCGGTCAATTCCAACGTCATACTCATTTTGAAAATGCTGAACAATCTGAATTAGTGGACATTCAGGCTATTTTCATTTGTCTGGTTGGTTTTATCACTCTGATCACTTTGATTACGCATGCCATTTGACGAATTCGGTCAATTCCAACGTCATATTCACTTTGAACATGCTGAACAATCTGAATTATTGGACATTCAGTCTATTTTCATTTGTCTGGCTGATTTTATCACTCTGATCACTTTGATTATTCTTGTCATTTGACGAATTCGGTCAATTCCAACGTCATATTCATTTTGAACATGCTGAACAATCTGAATTATTGGACATTCAGGCTATTTTCAAATGTCTGGCTGATTTTATCACTCTGATCACTTTGATTATTCTTGTCATTTGACGAATTCAGTCAATTCCAACGTCATATTCACTTTGAACATGCTGAACAATCTGAATTATTGGACATTCAGGCTACTTTGATTTGTCTGGTTGGTTTAATCACTCTGATCACTTTGATTACGAATGCCATTTGACGAATTCGGTCAATTCCTACATCATATTCACTTTGAACATGCTGAACAATCTGAATTATTGGACATTCAGGCTATTTTCATTTGTCTGGCGTTTTATCACTCTGATTACTTTGATTATTCTTATCATTTGACGAATTCGGTCAATTCCAGTCATATTCACTTTGAACATGCTGAATAATCTGAATTATTGGACATTCAGGCTATTGTCATTTGTCTGGCGTTTTATCACTCTGATCACTTTGATTATTCTTGTCATTTGACGAATTCGGTCAATTCCAACGTCATACTCATTTTGAAAATGCTGAACAATCTGAATTATTGGACATTCAGTCTATTTTCATTTGTCTGGCTGATTTTATCACTCTGATCACTTTGATTATTCTTGTCATTTGACGAATTCGGTCAATTCCAACGTCATATTCATTTTGAACATGCTGAACAATCTGAATTATTGGACATTCAGGCTATTTTCAAATGTCTGGCTGATTTTATCACTCTGATCACTTTGATTATTCATGCCATTTGACGAATTCGGTCAATTCCAACGTCATACTCATTTTGAAAATGCTGAACAATCTGGATTATTGGACATTCAGGCTATTTTCAAATGTCTGGCTGATTTTATCACTCTGATCACTTTGATTATTCATGCCATTTGACGAATTCGGTCAATTCCAACGTCATATTCATTTTGAACATGCTGAACAATCTGAATTATTGGACATTCAGGCTATTTTCAAATGTCTGGCTGATTTTATCACTCTGATCACTTTGATTATTCATGCCATTTGACGAATTCGGTCAATTCCAACGTCATACTCATTTTGAAAATGCTGAACAATCTGAATTATTGGACATTCAGTCTATTTTCATTTGTCTGGCTGATTTTATCACTCTGATTACTTTGATTATTCTTATCATTTGACGAATTCGGTCAATTCCAGTCATATTCACTTTGAACATGCTGAACAATCTGAATTATTGGACATTCAGGCTACTTTGATTTGTCTGGTTGGTTTTATCACTCTGATCACTTTGATTATTCTTGCCATTTGACGAATTCGGTCAATTCCAACGTTGTATTGACTTTTAACATGCTGAACAATCTGAATTATTGGGCATGCAGGCTATTTTAATTTGTCTGGCTGGCTATTTTCAGGCTATTTTCATTTGTCTGGCTGGTTTTATCACTCTGATCACTTTGATTATTCATGCCATTTGACGAATTCGGTCAATTCCAACGTCATATTCACTTTGAACATGCTGAACAATCTGAATTATTGGACATTAAGGCTACTGTCTGGTTGGTTTTATCACTCTGATCACTTTGATTATTCTTGCCATTTGACGAATTCGGTCAATTCCAACGTTGTATTGACTTTTAACATGCTGAACAATCTGAATTATTGGACATTCAGGATATTTTCATTTGTCTGGCTGATTTTATCACTCTGATCACTTTGATTATTCTTGTCATTTGACGAATTCTGTCAATTCCAGTCATATTCACTTTGAACATGCTGAACAATCTGAATTATTCAGGCTATTTTGATTTGTCTGGTTGGTTTTATCACTCTGATCACTTTGATTACGCATGCCATTTGACGAATTCGGTCAATTCCTACATCATATTCACTTTGAACATGCTGAACAATCTGAATTATTGGACATTCAGGCTATTTTCATTTGTCTGGCGTTTTATCACTCTGATCACTTTGATTATTCTTGTCATTTGACGAATTCGGTCAATTCCAGTCATATTCACTTTGAACATGCTGAATAATCTGAATTATTGGACATTCAGGCTATTTTCATTTGTCTGGCGTTTTATCACTCTGATCACTTTGATTATTCTTGTCATTTGACGAATTCGGTCAATTCCAACGTCATATTCACTTTGAACATGCTGAACAATCTGAATTTTTGGACATTCAGGCTATTTTCATTTATCTGGCTGGTTTTATCACTCTGATCACTTTGATTATTCATGCCATTTGACGAATTCGGTCAATTCCAACGTCATATTCACTTTGAACATGCTGAACAATCTGAATTATTAGACATTCAGACTATTTTGATTTGTCTGGTTGGTTTTATCAATCTGATCACTTTGATTATTCTTGCCATTTGACGAATTCGGTCAATTCCAACGTTGTATTGACTTTTAACATGCTGAACAATCTGAATTATTGGACATTCAGGATATTTTCATTTGTCTGGCTGATTTTATCACTCTGATCACTTTGATTATTCTTGTCATTTGACGAATTCGGTCAATTCCAGTCATATTCACTTTGAACATGCTGAACAATCTGAATTATTCAGGCTATTTTGATTTGTCTGGTTGGTTTTATCACTCTGATCACTTTGATTACGCATGCCATTTGACGAATTCGGTCAATTCCTACATCATATTCACTTTGAACATGCTGAACAATCTGAATTATTGGACATTCAGGCTATTTTCATTTGTCTGGCGTTTTATCACTCTGATCACTTTGATTATTCTTGTCATTTGACGAATTCGGTCAATTCCAGTCATATTCACTTTGAACATGCTGAATAATCTGAATTATTGGACATTCAGGCTATTTTCATTTGTCTGGCGTTTTATCACTCTGATCACTTTGATTATTCTTGTCATTTGACGAATTCGGTCAATTCCAACGTCATATTCACTTTGAACATGCTGAACAATCTGAATTAATGGACATTCAGGCTATTTTCATTTGTCTGGCTGATTTTATCACTCTGATCACTTTGATTATTCTTGTCATTTGACGAATTCGGTCAATTCCAGTCATATTCACTTTGAACATGCTGAACAATCTGAATTATTCAGGCTATTTTGATTTGTCTGGTTGGTTTTATCACTCTGATCACTTTGATTACGCATGCCATTTGACGAATTCGGTCAATTCCTACATCATATTCACTTTTAACATGCTGAACAATCTGAATTATTGGACATTCAGGCTATTTTCATTTGTCTGGCGTTTTATCACTCTGATTACTTTGATTATTCTTGTCATTTGACGAATTCGGTCAATTCCAGTCATATTCACTTTGAACATGCTGAATAATCTGAATTATTGGACATTCAGGCTATTGTCATTTGTCTGGCGTTTTATCACTCTGATCACTTTGATTATTCTTGTCATGTGACGAATTCGGTCAATTCCAACGTCATATTCACTTTGAACAATCTGAATTAATGGACATTCAGGCTATTTTCATTTGTCTGGCTGATTTTATCACTCTGATCACTTTGATTATTCTTGTCATTTGACGAATTCGGTCAATTCCAACGTCATATTCACTTTGAACATGCTGAACAATCTGAATTATTGGACATTCAGGCTATTTTCATTTGTCTGGCTGGTTTTATCACTCTGATCACTTTGATTATTCATGCCATTTGACGAATTCGGTCAATTCCAACGTCATATTCACTTTGAACATGCTGAACAATCTGAATTTTTGGACATTCAGGCTATTTTCATTTGTCTGGCTGGTTTTATCACTCTGATCACTTTGATTATTTTTTCCATTTGACGAATTCGGTCAATTCTAACGTCATATTCAGTTTGAACATGCTGAACAATCTGAATTATTGGACATTCAGGCTACTTTGATTTGTCTGGTTGGTTTTATCACTCTGATCACTTTGATTACGCATGCCATTTGACGAATTCGGTCAATTCCAACGTCATATTCACTTTGAACATGCTGAACAATCTGAATTATTGGACATTCAGGCTATTTTCAAATGTCTGGCTGATTTTATCACTCTGATCACTTTGATTATTCATGCCATTTGACGAATTCGGTCAATTCCAACGTCATATTCACTTTGAAAATGCTGAACAATCTGAATTAGTGGACATTCAGGCTATTTTCATTTGTCTGGCTGGTTTTATCACTCTGATCACTTTGATTATTCTTGTCATTTGACGAATTCAGTCAATTCCAACGTCATATTCACTTTGAACATGCTGAACAATCTGAATTATTGGACATTCAGGCTACTTTGATTTGTCTGGTTGGTTTAATCACTCTGATCACTTTGATTATTCTTGTCATTTGACGAATTCGGTCAATTCCAACGTCATATTCACTTTGAACATGCTGAACAATCTGAATTATTGGACATTCAGGCTATTTTCATTTGTCTGGCTGGTTTTATCACTCTGATCACTTTGATTATTCATGCCATTTGACGAATTCGGTCAATTCCAACGTCATATTCACTTTGAACATGCTGAACAATCTGAATTTTTGGACATTCAGGCTATTTTCAGTCTCTGTTTGTCGATGATTGCAATCAGACGTGTCTACGCAAAAATTATTTTCCAAATTTTGAAATATTTAAAACCAAAAACAATTAACCCAGTAGTCTTGTATGCTACGACCAAATTGTAAACAGAGTCATAAAAGTGCAGACTCATAAAAAAAAAAATTGCAACAACAACTCGCCTACAGCATGAGTGCTGAAAGCGAAGTTGAGGGTGATGCTAGTGAAGAAATTGGCAAATTGAACAACTGGCAAACGATTCCCACTTCAAATAAAAGGAAAGTGTGTAAATCGCCCATTGGCAATGAAACAAAGAAACAAAACATTTCAAGTGATCATGCCAGTACATCAGCAGCAACAACAAATCGATATTCTTTACTTGACGATGAAAACCAAGAACAACAAGCAGAACCACCAAATAATGAGACTGTTACCCCGAAACCGCCACCAATATTTATCCCTGGAGTAACTAATATTATTAATATGATAGAGAACATTGTTACTATTATTCCAAGAGAAGATTTTAGTTATAAGTCCCAAAGAAATGATGAGGTCAAAGTTATGGTAAGCACAATTGATTCTTATAGAAAATTAATTAAATATCTGGAAAATGAGAAAATAAATTTCCATACATATCAAATACGTCAAGAGCGCTCATATAGGGTTGTTTTAAAAGGTATTCATCATACAACTCCTGTTCTGGAAATAAAAGCAGATTTGTTGTCGCGAGGATTTGATGTGAGGAATGTTCACAATGTGAAGAGCAGTAAAACCAAGCATCCACTTTCTATATTCTACGTTGATCTCGACCCGAAGCCAAACAACAGTGAAATTTACAATGTTAATCGCCTTTGTTAATCGATTTTGTACAATGTTTCCGCTGTCAACAATATGGACATACTCAGCGCTATTGCAAAAAAACATTTAGATGTGTAAAGTGTGCCATGGACCATCCAACTGCAGAATGTAAAAAACAGCAAAATACACCCCCAAAATGTGTTCACTGTTTGAAAAATCACACCGCAAATTACAAAGGTTGTGAAGTCTACCAAGAACTTCTAAAAAGGAAATTACAAAACAATCAATCAGCAAACCGTAGAAATGCGCATAACTTCAATCACCAAAACCAAACCAATTTCTTTACCTCAACAAATCCAAATGTTTCGTACGCTGACGTTTTAAAAGAGCAGAATTCTGCTAACGACCGTAATTTGTTTGCAAAGATAGAACTTATGCTTAGCAAACAGCTGGAATTAACAAATAATTTATTAAATATGATGTCACTCCTGGTGTCAAAATTATGCAAATAGATATAAGAATAGCCGTCTGGAACGCCAATGGGCTCTCCAATCACACCCAGGAAACTGAAGTCTTTTTGAAAACAAATTTTATTGATATTCTTCTGGTATCAGAAACACACTTCACGCCCAGAACTTACTTCAAAATTAGAGATTATGATTTAGTTACAGCAAATCACCCCGACAATCGTGCACATGCAGGCTCAGCAATTTTGATAAAGTCAAAAATAAAATATGAGGTGTTACCAGAAATAAGGTATCCTTATATACAAGCTGCTGGTTTGAAGATTAAAACTAATAATGGTTGTGATGTATCAGTATTCGCTATATATTTTCCTCCCAGACATACAGTGCTATGTGAGATGTATGTTGATTTCTTTTCTTCACTTGGACCTCGATTTATAGTTGGTGGAGACTTCAACGCTAAGCATCCTTGGTGGGGATCTAGACTTACAAATCCCAAAGGTCGCGAACTCTACAAATGCATAAATAAAAAACATTATCAAACCTTATCCTCTGGTAGTCCTACTTACTGGCCTAGTGATCCAAGTAAGATTCCTGATTTGCTTGATTTTATTGTGTACAACGGAATCCCGAGAAGTTCTCTGGATGTGCTGGATAGCAACGAATTAAGTTCTGACCATACACCCATAATTATAAATTTTCACGCTTCACCGCAAATTGCATCAAAAAATATCAAACTGCTTCACAAAAATACAGATATTGACTCTTTTAAATACTGGATTGATAAAAATATAAACCTAAACATGTCCCTCAGAACAAGTGATGAACTGGATGATGCTGTTGAATCATTTTCAGGTCTTATTCATGAAGCCGCCTTTTTATCCACACCTCAAACATTACCAAGCAATGAAAGTTCTAACAGCGTATTCATTTCTGCTGAGATTAGAAACCAAATACGCATAAAACGTAGACTGCGGCGAATATGGCAGTTAAGTAGAAATCCGACGGATAAACGTAATTTTAATCGAGCATCGAAACTTCTGACAGCAAGATTAGACAAGTTAAAAAACGACAACACCGCCAACTACCTTAGGAACTTGGATGCTAATAAAACGGGTGATCATTGCTTATGGAAAGCCACAAAATATTTAAAAAGGCCTGTGAAAAGAAATATCCCTGTGAGAGATGCAAACACTGATTGGTGTAGATCAGATAGCGCTAAAGCAGAGGCTTTTTCTAAACATTTAGAAAATGTTTTTCAGCCGTTTCCTTCCAGTAAACACTTGGATGAAGAAGAAATAATGACATTTCTGGACTCACCTTGTCAAATGGACTTGCCTATTAAACATGTTACGCCGCATGAAGTGGAATGTGAAATCAATAAACTGGGTAATGGAAAAGCACCAGGATACGATAAAATAGACTCGAGGATTGCCAAATATCTGCCAAAGAAAGGAGTTATATTTCTTACACTGCTATTTAATTCAATACTGAGGCTGTGTCATTTCCCAACTCAATGGAAATGCGCTGAAATCATAATGATCGTGAAGCCAAACAAACCGGAAAATTCTCTAACATCATACCGACCGATAAGCCTACTGGCCACGTTCTCAAAACTATTTGAAAGAATACTTTTGGAAAGAATGAAGCCATTGCTTGAAATGCGCAATATTATTCCTGAATACCAGTTTGGAGTTCGCTCCCATGACTAGGACTCCCGAGCAATGTCATCGCATTATTAATGTAATAAGTGATGCTTTCGAGAGAGAAAATATTGTTCGGCTGTTTTCCTTGATGTGAAACAAGCTTTTGACAGGGTGTGGCATGCGGGTCTCTTGTATAAGCTAAAGACTCATTTTCCGGCCCCGATTTATTTGTTGTTAAAATCGTATTTGAAAGATAGAAGTTTTTACGTAAATGTAAATCAAGAATTCTCAATCATTCGTTATATAAAAGCTGGAGTGCCCCAAGGAAGCGCACTTGGTCCCACGCTTTACTCTATTTTTACATCCGACATGCCAACAACGGATAATGTAACAATAGCTACATATGCAGATTACACCGCTTTAATATCTTCTAATCAACTCAACACAGAAGCATCCAACATTATTCAAATACAACTTATCAAATTGGAAAGGTTGCTAACGAAATGGAGAATACATATCAATCGGTTCATGTAACCTTTGCCAAGAGAAGAGGCGACTGTCCTTCAGTATTTTTAAATGGTCTTGAAATTCCGAAAAATAATCATGTAAAGTACTTAGGACTCCATTTAGATAGAGGTCTTACGTGGAAAGCCCACATTCAAGCCAAAAGAACTCATTTGAAGATTAAAACAACTAAAATGTACTGGTTATTAGGTCCGAAATCAGAGTTAACTCTTGAAAACAAGCTGCTGTTATATAAGGCCATACTTAAACCTGTGTGGACATACGGGATACAGTTGTGGGGTACCGCCAGTAATTCCAACATAGAAATTATGCAACGATACCAGTCCAAAACGTTAAGATTTATTACCAACGCGCCTTGGTATGTTACCAATAAATCAATACACAAAGATCTCAAGATGAATACTATTCGTGAGGAAATAAACCTATATAGCACCCGATATCTTGAAAGACTTAGCAACCATCCCAATGTA
This sequence comes from Hydrotaea cyrtoneurina, assembly GCA_958296145.1. Classification (NCBI taxonomy): domain Eukaryota; kingdom Metazoa; phylum Arthropoda; class Insecta; order Diptera; family Muscidae; genus Hydrotaea; species Hydrotaea cyrtoneurina. Next base: position 82,019,904 of record OY282513.1, read on the forward strand.
TTAGCTATATCTCTCTTGGATGATAGTAATGAAATACGTAGACTTAAACGATTTCATATACTTGATTTACCATTTAGACATTAACTTTTGTATATATTTACGTCCTTTAATTAAATTCTCTTCAACTGTAACTGACTGAATTATTGTATTTCATAGTGGGATTGCTGAGTACATTGGTACTCAGCAACATATGTTATTTGTTTTTACATTATCAAATTTGCTTATTGTTCTACTGACAGATTGCAAATAACGAATACTTACATAAAAAAAAAAAAAAAGGCTATTTTCATTTGTCTGGCTGGTTTTATCACTCTGATCACTTTGATTATTCTTGTCATTTGACGAATTTAGTCAATTCCAACGTCATATTCACTTTGAACATGCTGAACAATCTGAATTATTGGACATTCAGGCTACTTTGATTTGTCTGGTTGGTTTTATCACTCTGATCACTTTGATTATTCTTGCCATTTGACGAATTCGGTCAATTCCAACGTTGTATTGACTTTTAACATGCTGAACAATCTGAATTATTGGACATGCAGGCTATTTTAATTTGTCTGGCTGGTTTTATCACTCTGATCACTTTGATTATTCGTGCCATTTGACGAATTCGGTCAATTCCAACGTCATATTCACTTTGAACATGCTGAACAATCTGAATTATTGGACATTCAGGCTATTTTCATTTGTCTGGCTGATTTTATCACTCTGATCACTTTGATTATTCTTGTCATTTGTTGAATTCGGTCAATTCCAACGTCATATTCACTTTGAACATGCTGACCAATCTGAATTATTGGACATATAGGCTATTTTCATTTGTCTGGCTGGTTTTATCACTCTGATCACTTTGATTATTCTTGTCATTTGACGAATTCGGTCAATTCCAACGTCATATTCACTTTGAACATGCTGAACAATCTGAATTATTGGACATTCAGACTATTTTGATTTGTCTGGTTGGTTTTATCAGTCTGATCACTTTGATTACGCATGCCATTTGACGAATTCGGTCAATTCTAACGTCATATTCACTTTGAACATGCTGAACAATCTGAATTATTGGACATTCAGGCTATTTTCATTTGTCTGGCTGGGTTTATCACTCTGATCACTTTGATTATTCATGCCATTTGACGAATTCGGTCAATTCCTACATCATATTCACTTTGAACATGCTGAACAATCTGAATTATTGGACATTCGGGATATTTTCATTTGTCTGGCTGATTTTATCACTCTGATCACTTTGATTATTCTTGTCATTTGACGAATTCGGTCAATTCCAACGTCATATTCACTTTGAACATGCTGATCAATCTGAATTATTGGACATTCAGGCTATTTTCATTTGTCTGGCGTTCTATCACTCTGATCACTTTGATTATTTTTGCCATTTGACGAATTCGGTCAATTCCAACGTCATATTCACTTTGAACATGCTGAACAATCTGAATTATTGGACATTCGGGATATTTTCATTTGTCTGGCTGATTTTATCACTCTGATCACTTTGATTATTCTTGTCATTTGACGAATTCGGTCAATTCCAACGTCATATTCACTTTGAACATGCTGATCAATCTGAATTATTGGACATTCAGGCTATTTTCATTTGTCTGGCGTTCTATCACTCTGATCACTTTGATTATTTTTGCCATTTGACGAATTCGGTCAATTCCAACGTCATATTCACTTTGAACATGCTGAACAATCTGAATTATTGGACATTCAGGCTACTTTGATTTGTCTGGTTGGTTTTATCACTCTGATCACTTTGATTATTCTTGCCATTTGACGAATTCGGTCAATTCCAACGTCATATTCACTTTGAACATGCTGAACAATCTGAATTATTGGACATTCAGGCTATTTTCATTTGTCTGGCTGATTTTATCACTCTGATCACTTTGATTATTCTTGTCATTTGTTGAATTCGGTCAATTCCAACGTCATATTTACTTTGAACATGCTGACCAATCTGAATTATTGGACATATAGGCTATTTTCATTTGTCTGGCTGGTTTTATCACTCTGATCACTTTGATTATTCTTGTCATTTGACGAATTCGGTCAATTCCAACGTCATATTGACTTTGAACATGCTGAACAATCTGAATTATTGGACATTCAGACTATTTTGATTTGTCTGGTTGGTTTTATCAGTCTGATCACTTTGATTACGCATGCCATTTGACGAATTCGGTCAATTCTAACATCATATTCACTTTGAACATGCTGAACAATCTGAATTATTGGACATTCAGGCTATTTTCATTTGTCTGGCTGGGTTTATCACTCTGATCACTTTGATTATTCATGCCATTTGACGAATTCGGTCAATTCCAACGTCATATTCACTTTGAACATGCTGAACAATCTGAATTATTGGACATTCAGGCTATTTTCATTTGTCTGGTTGGTTTTATCACTCTGATCACTTTGATTACGCATGCCATTTGACGAATTCGGTCAATTCCTACATCATATTCACTTTGAACATGCTGAACAATCTGAATTATTGGACATTCGGGATATTTTCATTTGTCTGGCTGATTTTATCACTCTGATCACTTTGATTATTCTTGTCATTTGACGAATTCGGTCAATTCCAACGTCATATTCACTTTGAACATGCTGAACAATCTGAATTATTGGACATTCAGGCTATTTTCATTTGTCTGGCGTTCTATCACTCTGATCACTTTGATTATTCTTGTCATTTGACGAATTCGGTCAATTCCAACGTCATATTCACTTTGAACATGCTGAACAATCTGAATTTTTGGACATTCAGGCTATTTTCATTTGTCTGGCTGGTTTTACCACTCTGATCACTTTGATTATTTTTGCCATTTGACGAATTCGGTCAATTCTAACGTCATATTCACTTTGAACATGCTGAACAATCTGAATTATTGGACATTCAGACTACTTTGATTTGTCTGGTTGGTTTTATCAATCTGATCACTTTGATTATTCTTGCCATTTGACGAATTCGGTCAATTCCAACGTTGTATTGACTTTTAACATGCTGAACAATCTGAATTATTGGACATTCAGGCTATTTTCATTTGTCTGGTTGGTTTTATCACTCTGATCACTTTGATTACGCATGCCACGAATTCGGTCAATTCCAACGTCATATTCACTTTGAACATGCTGAACAATCTGAATTAATGGACATTCAGGCTATTTTCATTTGTCTGGCTGATTTTATCACTCTGATCACTTTGATTATTCTTGTCATTTGACGAATTCGGTCAATTCCAACGTCATATTCACTTTGAACATGCTCAACAATCTGAATTATTGGACATTCAGGCTATTTTCATTTGTCTGGCGTTTTATCACTCTGATCACTTTGATTATTCTTGTCATTTGACGAATTCGGTCAATTCTAACGTCATATTCACTTTGAACATGCTGAACAATCTGAATTTTTGGACATTCAGGCTATTTTCATTTGTAAGGCTGGTTTTATCACTCTGATCACTTTGATTATTTTTGCCATTTGACGAATTCGATCAATTCTAACGTCATATTCACTTTGAACATGCTGAACAATCTGAATTATTGGACATTCAGGCTATTTTCATTTGTCTGGCTGGTTTTATCACTCTGATCACTTTGATTATTCATGCCATTTGACGAATTCGGTCAATTCCAACGTCATATTCACTTTGAACATGCTGAACAATCTGAATTATTGGACATTCAGGCTACTTTGATTTGTCTGGTTGGTTTTATCACTCTGATCACTTTGATTATTCTTGCCATTTGACGAATTCGGTCAATTCCAACGTTGTATTGACTTTTAACATGCTGAACAATCTGAATTATTGGACATTCAGGCTATTTTCATTTGTCTGGCTGGGTTTATCACTCTGATCACTTTGATTATTCATGCCATTTGACGAATTCGGTCAATTCCAACGTCATATTCACTTTGAACATGCTCAACAATCTGAATTATTGGACATTCAGGCTATTTTCATTTGTCTGGCGTTCTATCACTCTGATCACTTTGATTATTCTTGTCATTTGACGAATTCGGTCAATTCCAACGTCATATTCACTTTGAACATGCTGAACAATCTGAATTTTTGGACATTCAGGCTATTTTCATTTGTCTGGCTGGCTTTACCACTCTGATCACTTTGATTATTTTTGCCATTTGACGAATTCGGTCAATTCTAACGTCATATTCACTTTGAACATGCTGAACAATCTGAATTATTGGACATTCAGGCTATTTTCATTTTTCTGGCTGGTTTTATCACTCTGATCACTTTGATTATTCATGCCATTTGACGAATTCGGTCAATTCTAACGTCATATTCACTTTGAACATGCTGAACAATCTGAATTATTGGACATTCAGGCTATTTTCATTTGTCTGGCTGGTTTTATCACTCTGATCACTTTGATGATTCATGCCATTTGACGAATTCGGTCAATTCCAACGTCATATTCACTTTGAACATGCTGAACAATCTGAATTAATGGACATTCAGGCTATTTTCATTTGTCTGGCTGATTTTATCACTCTGATCACTTTGATTATTCTTGTCATTTGACGAATTCGGTCAATTCCAACGTCATATTCACTTTTAACATGCTGAACAATCTGAATTATTGGACATTCAGGCTATTTTGATTTGTCTGGTTGGTTTTATCACTCTGATCACTTTGATTACGCATGCCATTTGACGAATTCGGTCAATTCCAACGTCATATTCACTTTGAACATGCTGAACAATCTGAATTATTGGACATTCAGATTACTTTGATTTGTCTGGTTGGTTTTATCAATCTGATGACTTTGATTATTCTTGTCATTTGACGAATTCGGTCAATTCCAACGTCATATTCACTTTGAACATGCTGAACAATCTGAAATATTGGACATTCAGGCTATTTTCATTTGTCTGGCGTTTTATCACTCTGATCACTTTGATTATTCTTGTCATTTGACGAATTCGGTCAATTCCAACGTCATATTCACTTTGAACATGCTGAACAATCTGAATTTTTGGACATTCAGGCTATTTTCATTTGTCTGGCTGGTTTTATCACTCTGATCACTTTGATTATTTTTGCCATTTGACGAATTCGGTCAATTCTAACGTCATATTCACTTTGAACATGCTGAACAATCTGAATTATTGGACATTCAGGCTATTTTCATTTGTCTGGCTGGTTTTATCACTCTGATCACTTTGATTATTCATGCCATTTGACGAATTCGGTCAATTCCAACGTCATATTCACTTTGAACATGCTGAACAATCTGAATTATTGAACATTCAGACTACTTTGATTTGTCTGGTTGGTTTTATCAATCTGATCACTTTGATTATTCTTGCCATTTAACGAATTCGGTCAATTCCAACGTTGTATTGACTTTTAACATGCTGAACAATCTGAATTATTGGACATTCAGGCTATTTTCATTTGTCTGCCTGATTTTATCACTCAGTTCACTTTGAGTATTCATGCCATTTGACGAATTCGCTCAATTCCAACGTCATATTCACTTTGAACATGCTGAACAATCTGAATTATTGGACATTCAGGCTATTTTCATTTGTCTGGCTGATTTTATCACTCTGATCACTTTGATTATTCTTGTCATTTGACGAATTCGGTCAATTCCAACGTCATATTCACTTTGAACATGCTGAACAATCTGAATTATTGGACATTCAGGCTATTTTCATTTGTCTGGCGTTTTATCACTCTGATCACTTTGATTATTCTTGTCATTTGACGAATTCGGTCAATTCCAACGTCATATTCACTTTGAACATGCTGAACAATCTGAATTATTGGACATTCAGGCTATTTTCATTTGTCTGGCTGATTTTATCACTCTGATCACTTTGATTATTCTTGTCATTTGACGAATTCGGTCAATTCCAACGTCATATTCACTTTGAACATGCTGAACAATCTGAATTATTGGACATTCAGGCTATTTTCATTTGTCTGGCTGGTTTTATCACTATGATCACTTTTATTATTCTTGTCATTTGACGAATTCGGTCAATTCCAACGTCATATTCACTTTGAACATGCTGAACAATCTGATTTATTGGACATTCAGGCTATTTTCATTTGTCTGGCTGGTTTTATCACTATGATCACTTTGATTATTCTTGTCATTTGACGAATTCGGTCAATTCCAACGTCATTCACTTTGAACATGCTGAACAATCTGAATTATTGGACATTCAGAATATTTTGATTTCTCTGGTTGGTTTTATCACTTTGATTATTCATGCCATTTGACGAATTCGGTCAATTCTAACGTCATATTCACTTTGAACATGCTGAACAATCTGAATTATTGGACATTCAGGCTATTTTCATATGTCTGGCTGGTTTTATCACTCTGATCACTTTGATTATTCATGCCATTTGACGAATTCGGTCAATTCCAATGTCATATTCACTTTGAACATGCTGAACAATCTGAATTATTGGACATTCAGGCAATTTTCATTTGTCTGGCTGGTTTTATCTCTCTGATCACTTTGATTATTCTTGTCATTTGACGAATTCGATCAATTCTAACGTCATATTCACTTTGAACATGCTGAACAATCTGAAATATTGGACATTCAGGCTATTTTCATTTGTCTGGCGTTTTATCACTCTGATCACTTTGATTATTCTTGTCATTTGACGAATTCGGTCAATTCCAACGTCATATTCACTTTGAACATGCTGAACAATCTGAATTTTTGGACATTCAGGCTATTTTCATTTGTCTGGCTGGTTTTATCACTCTGATCACTTTGATTATTTTTGCCATTTGACGAATTCGGTCAATTCTAACGTCATATTCACTTTGAACATGCTGAACAATCTGAATTATTGGACATTCAGGCTATTTTCATTTGTCTGGCTGGTTTTATCACTCTGATCACTTTGATTATTCATGCCATTTGACGAATTCGGTCAATTCCAACGTCATATTCACTTTGAACATGCTGAACAATCTGAATTATTGAACATTCAGACTACTTTGATTTGTCTGGTTGGTTTTATCAATCTGATCACTTTGATTATTCTTGCCATTTGACGAATTCGGTCAATTCCAACGTCATATTCACTTTGAACATGCTGAACAATCTGAATTATTGGACATTCAGGCTATTTTCATTTGTCTGGCTGATTTTATCACTCTGATCACTTTGATTATTCTTGTCATTTGACGAATTCGGTCAATTCCAACGTCATATTCACTTTGAACATGCTGAACAATCTGAATTATTGGACATTCAGGCTATTTTCATTTGTCTGGCGTTTTATCACTCTGATCACTTTGATTATTCATGTCATTTGACGAATTCGGTCAATTCCAACGTCGTATTCACTTTGAACATGCTGAACAATCTGAATTATTGGACATTCAGGCTATTTGCATTTGTCTGGCTGGTTTTATCACTCTGATCACTTTGATTATTCATGAAATTTGACGAATTCGATCAATTCCAACGTCATATTCACTTTCAACATGCTGAACAATCTGAATTATTGGACATTCAGACTACTTTGATTTGTCTGGTTGGTTTTATCACTCTGATCACTTTGATTACTCTTGCCATTTGACGAATTCGGTCAATTCCAACGTCATATTCACTTTGAAAATGCTGAACAATCTTAATTATTGGACATTCAGGCTATTTTCATTTGTCTGGCTGGTTTTATCACTCTGATCACTTTGATTATTCTTGTCATTTGACGAATTCGGTCAATTCCAACGTCATATTCACTTTGAACATGCTGAACAATCTGAATTAATGGACATGCAGGCTATTTTAATTTGTCTGGCTGGTTTTATCACTCTGATCACTTTGATTATTCATGCCATTTGACGAATTCGGTCAATTCCAACGTCATATTCACTTTGAACATGCTGAACAATCTGAATTATTGGACATTCAGGCTATTTTCATTTGTCTGGCTGATTTTATCACTCTGATCACTTTGATTATTCTTGTCATTTGACGAATTCGGTCAATTCCAACCTCATATTCACTTTGAACATGCTGAACAATCTGAATTATTGGACATTCAGGCTATTTTCATTTGTCTGGCTGGTTTTATCACTATGATCACTTTTATTATTCTTGTAATTTGACGAATTCGGTCAATTCCAACGTCATATTCACTTTGAACATGCTGAACAATCTGAATTATTGGACATTCAGGCTATTTTCATTTGTCTGGCTGGTTTTATCACTATGATCACTTTGATTATTCTTGTCATTTGACGAATTCGGTCAATTCCAATGTCATTCACTTTGAACATGCTGAACAATCTGAATTATTGGACATTCAGAATATTTTGATTTCTCTGGTTGGTTTTATCACTTTGATTATTCATGCCATTTGACGAATTCGGTCAATTCTAACGTCATATTCACTTTGAACATGCTGAACAATCTGAATTATTGGACATTCAGGCTATTTTCATTTGTCTGGCTGGTTTTATCACTCTGATCACTTTGATTACGCATGCCATTTGACGAATTCGGTCAATTCCAACGTCATATTCACTTTGAACATGCTGAACAATCTGAATTAATAGACATTCAGGCTATTTTCATTTGTCTGCCTGATTTTATCACTCAGATCACTTTGAGTATTCATGCCATTTGACGAATTCGCTCAATTCCAACGTCATATTCACTTTGAACATGCTAAACAATCTGAATTATTGGACATTCAGGCTATTTTCATTTGTCTGGCTGGTTTTATCACTCTGATCACTTTGATTATTCTTGCCATTTGACGAATTCGGTCAATTCCAACGTCATATTCACTTTGAACATGCTGAACAATCTGAATTATTGGACATTCAGGCTATTTTCATTTGTCTGGCTGATTTTATCACTCTGATCACTTTGATTATTCTTGTCTTTTGACGAATTCGGTCAATTCCAACGTCATATTCACTTTGAACATGCTGAACAACCTGAATTATTGGACATTCAGGCTATTTTCATTTGTCTGGCTGGTTTTATCACTATGATCACTTTGATTATTCTTGCCAATTGACGAATTCGGTCAATTCCAACGTCATATTCACTTTGAATATGCTGAACAATCTGAATTATTGGACATTCAGGTTTTTTTTCATTTGTCTGGCTGGTTTTATCACTCTGATCACTTTGATTATTCTTGTCATTTGACGAATTCGGTCAATTCCAACGTCATATTCACTTTGAACATGCTGAACAATCTGAATTATTGGACATTCAGGCTATTTTCATTTGTCTGGCTGGTTTTATCACTCTGATCACTTTGATTATTCATGCCATTTGACGAATTCGATCAATTCCAACGTCATATTCACTTTCAACATGCTGAACAATCTGAATTATTGGACATTCAGACTATTTTGATTTGTCTGGTTGGTTTTATCACTCTGATCACTTTGATTACGCATGCCATTTGACGAATTCGGTCAATTCCAACGTCATATTCACTTTGAATATGCTGAACAATCTGAATTATTGGACATTCAGGTTTTTTTTTTCATTTGTCTGGCTGGTTTTATCACTCTGATCACTTTGATTATTTTTGTCATTTGATGAATTCGGTCAATTCCAACGTCATATTAACTTTGAACATGCTGAACAATCTGAATTATTGGACATTCAGGCAATTTTCATTTGTCTGGCTGGTTTTATCACTCTGATCACTTTGATTATTCTTGCCATTTGACGAATTCGGTCAATTCCAACGTCATATTCACTTTGAACATGCTGAACAATCTGAATTATTGGACATGCAGGCTATTTTGATTTGTCTGGTTGGTTTTATCACTCTGATCACTTTGATTATTCATGCCATTTGACGAATTCGGTCAATTCCAACGTCATATTCACTTTGAACATGCTGAACAATCTGAATTATTGGACATTCAGGCTATTTTCATTTGTCTGGCTGATTTTGTCACTCTGATCACTTTGATTATTCTTGTCATTTGACGAATTCGGTCAATTCCAACGTTGTATTGACTTTTAACATGAGCACATTTTGAATTACTGGACATGCAGGCTACTTTCATTTGTCTGGCTGATTTTATAACTCTGATCACTTTGATTATTCATGCCATTTGACGAATTCGGTCAATTCCAACGTCATATTCACTTTGAACATGCTGAACAATCTGAATTATTGGACATGCAGGCTACTTTCATTTGTCTGGCTGATTTTATAACTCTGATCACTTTGATTATTCATGCCATTTGACGAATTCGGTCAATTCCAACGTCATATTCACTTTGAACATGCTGAACAATCTGAATTATTGGACATGCAGGCTATTTTCATTTGTCTGGCTGGTTTTATAACTCTGTTCAGTTAGAATACTCTTGCCATTTGACGAATTCGGTCATTTCCAACGTTGTATTGACTTTTAACATGATGAACATTCTGAATTACTGGACATGCAGGCTATTTTCATTTGTCCGGCTAGTTTTATCACTCTGATCACTTTTATTATTCTTGTCATATGACGAATTCGGTCAATTCCAACGTTGTATTCACTTTGAACATGCTGAACAATCTGAATTATTGGACATGCAGGCTACTTTCATTTTTCTGGCTGATTTTATAACTCTGATCACTTTGATTATTCATGCCATTTGACGAATTCGGTCAATTCCAACGTTATATTCACTTTGAACATGCTGAACAATCTGAATTATTGCTGAACAATCTGAATTATTCAGACTATTTTGATGTGTCTGGTTGGTTTTATCACTCTGATCACTTTGATTACTCTTGCCATTTGACGAATTCGGTCATTTCCAACGTTGTATTGACTTTTAACATGATGAACAATGAATTACTGGACATTCATCCTATTTTGATTTGTCTGGTTGGTTTTGTCACTCTGATCACTTTGATTATTCTTGTCATTTGACGAATTCGGTCAATTTCAACGTTGTATTGACTTTTCACATGATGAGCATTCTGAATTACTGGACATGCAGGCTATTTTCATTTGTCCGGCTGATTTTATCACTCTGATCACTTTTATTATTCTTGTCATATGACGAATTCGGTCAATTCCAACGTTGTATTGACTTTTAACATGATGAACATTCTGAATTACTGGACATGCAGGCTATTTTGATTTGTCTGGCTGGTTTTATAACTCTGTTCAGTTAGAATACTCTTGCCATTTGACGAATTCGGTCATTTCCAACGTTGTATTGACTTTTAACATGATGAACATTCTGAAATACTGGACATGCAGGCTATTTTCATTTGTCTGGCTGGTTTTATAACTCGATTCAGTTTGACTTCTCTTGCCATTTGACGAATTCGGTCAATTCCAACGTTGTATTGACTTTTAACATGAGCACATTCTGAATTACTGGACATGCAGGCTACTTTCATTTGTCTGGCTGATTTTATAACTCTGATCACTTTGATTATTCATGCCATTTGACGAATTCGGTCAATTCCAACGTCATATTCACTTTGAACATGCTGAACAATCTGAATTATTGGACATTTAGACTATTTTCATTTGTCTGGCTGGTTTTATCACTCTGATCACTTTGATTATTCTTGCCATTTGACCAATTCGGTCAATTCCAACGTTGTATTGACTTTTAAAATGCTGAACAATCTGAATTATTGGACATGCAGGCTATTTTCATTTGTCTGGCTGGTTTTATCACTCTGATCACTTTGATTATTCATGCCATTTGACGAATTCGGTCAATTCCAACGTTATATTCACTTTGAACATGCTGAACAATCTGAATTATTGCTGAACAATCTGAATTATTCAGACTATTTTGATGTGTCTGGTTGGTTTTATCACTCTGATCACTTTGATTACTCTTGCCATTTGACGAATTCGGTCATTTCCAACGTTGTATTGACTTTTAACATGATGAACAATCTGAATTACTGGACATTCATCCTATTTTGATTTGTCTGGTTGGTTTTGTCACTCTGATCACTTTGATTATTCTTGTCATTTGACGAATTCGGTCAATTCCAACGTTGTATTGACTTTTCACATGATGAGCATTCTGAATTACTGGACATGCAGGCTATTTTCATTTGTCCGGCTGATTTTATCACTCTGATCACTTTTATTATTCTTGTCATATGACGAATTCGGTCAATTCCAACGTTGTATTGACTTTTAACATGATGAACATTCTGAATTACTGGACATGCAGGCTATTTTCATTTGTCCGGCTAGTTTTATCACTCTGACCACTTTCATTATTCATGCCATTTGACGAATTCGGTCAATTCCAACGTTATATTCACTTTGAATATGCTAAACAATCTGAATTATTCAGACTATTTTGATTTGTATGGTTGGTTTTATCACTCTGATCACTTTGATTACTCTTGCCATTTGAAGAATTCGGTCAATTCCAACGTTATATTGACTTTTAACATGATGGACATTCTGAATTACTGGACATGCAGGCTATTTTGATTTGTCTGGTTGGTTTTATCACTCTGATCACTTTGATTATTCACGCCATTTGACGAATTCTGTCAATTCCAACGTTGTATTGACTTTTAACATTATGAACATTTTGAATTACTGAACATGCAGGCTATTTTCATTTGTATTGTTGGTTTTAGTACTCTGATATATTGATTACTTTTGCCATTTGACGAATTCGGTCAATTCCAACGTTGTATTGACTTTTAACATGCTGAACAATCTGAATTATTGGACATGCATTTCATTTGTCTGGCTGGTTTTCTACCTCTGTTCAGTTTGATTATTCTTGTCATTTGACGAATTCGGTCAATTCCAACGTTGCATTGACTTTTAACATGATGCACATTCTGAATTACTGGACATGCAGGCTACTTTCAGTTGTCTGGCTGATTTTATAACTCTGATCACTTTGATTATTCATGCCATTTGACGAATTCGGTCAATTCCAACGTCATATTCACTTTGAACATGCTGAACAATCAGAATTATTGGACATTCAGGATATTTTCATTTGTCACTCTGTTCAGTTTGATTATTCTTGTCATTTGACGAATTCGGTCAATTCCAACGTTGCATTGACTTTTAACATGATGCACATTCTGAATTACTGGACATGCAGGCTATTTTCATTTGTCCGGCTAGTTTTATCACTCTGATCACTTTGATTATTCATGCTATTTAATGAATTCGGTCAATTCCAACGTTATATTCACTTTGAACATGCTGAACAATCTGAATTATTGATGAACAAACTGAATTATTCAGACTATTTTGATTTGTCTGGTTTTATCACTCTGACAACTTTGATTACTCTTGCCATTTGACGAATTCGGTCATTTCCAACGTTGTATTGACTTTTAACATGATGAACATTCTGAATTACTTGACATGCAGGCTATTTTCATTTGTCCGGCTAGTTTTATCACTCTGATAACTTTGATTATTCATGCCATTTGACGAATTCGGTCAATTCCAACGTTATATTCACTTTGAACATGCTGAACAATCTGAATTATTGCTGAACAATCAGAATTATTCAGACTATTTTGATTTGTCTGGTTGGTTTTATCACTCTGAATTACTCGACATGCAGGCTATTTTCATTTGTCCGGCTAGTATTATCACTCTGATCATTTTCATTATTCATGCCATTTGACGAATTCGGTCAATTCCAAAGTTATATTCACTTTGAACATGCTGAACAATCTGAATTATTGGACATTCAGACTATTTCGATTTGTCTGAATTTGTCATTTGACGAATTCGGTCAATTTCAACGTTATATTCACTTTGAACATGCAGAACAATCTGAATTATTGGACATTCAGAATATTTTGATTTGTTTGGTTGGTTTTATCACTCTGATCACTTTGATTATTCATGCCATTTGACGAATTCGGTCAATTCCAACGTCATATTCACTTTGAACATGCTGAACAATCTGAATTATTGGACATTCAGGCTATTTTGATTTGTCTGGTTGGTTTTATCACTCTGATCACTTTGATTACGCATGCCATTTGACGAATTCGGTCAATTCCAACGTTATATTGACTTTTAACATGATGGACATTCTGAATTACTGGACATGCAGGCTATATTGATTTGTCTGGTTGGTTTAATCACTCTGATCACTTTGATTATTCATGCCATTTGACGAATTCAGTCAATTCCAACGTTGTATTGACTTTTAACATGGTGAACATTCTGAATTACTGAACATGCAGGCTATTTTCATTTGTATTGTTGGTTTTATTACTGAATCTGAATTATTCAGACTATTTTGATTTGTCTGGTTGGTTTTATCACTCTGATCACTTTGATTACTCTTGCCATTTGACGAATTCGGTCAATTCCAACGTTATATTGACTTTTAACATGATGGACATTCTGAATTACTGGACATGCAGGCTATTTTGATTTGTCTGGTTGGTTTTATCACTCTGATCACTTTGATTATTCCTGCCATTTGACGAATTCAGTCAATTCCAACGTTGTATTGACTTTTAACATGATGAACATTCTGAATTACTGAACATGCAGGCTATATTCATTTGTATTGTTGGTTTTATTACTCTGATATATTGATTACTCTTGCCATTTGACGAATTCGGTCAATTCCAACGTTGTATTGACTTTTATCATGCTGAACAATCTGAATTATTGGACATGCATTTCATTTGTCTGGCTGGTTTATAACTCTGTTCAGTTTGATTATTCTTGTCATTTGACGAATTCGGTCAATTCCAACGTTGTATTGACTTTTAACATGATGCACATTCTGAATTACTGGACATGCAGGCTACTTTCATTTGTCTGGCTGATTTTATAACTCTGATCACTTTGATTATTCATGCCATTTGACGAATTCGGTCAATTCCAACGTCATATTCACTTTGAACATGCTGAACAATCTGAATTATTGGACATTCAGGCTTTTTTCATTTGTCTGGCTGGTTTTATCACTCTGACCACTTTCGTTATTCATGCCATTTGACGAATTCGGTCAATATATAATATAAATAATCGAATAATCTGAATTATTCAGACTATTTTGATTTGTCTGGTTGGTTTTATCACTCTGATCACTTTGATTACTCTTGCCATTTGAAGAATTCGGTCAATTCCAACGTTATATTGACTTTTAACATGATGGACATTCTGAATTACTGGACATGCAGGCTATTTTGATTTGTCTGGTTGGTTTTATCACTCTGATCACTTTGATTATTCCTGCCATTTGACGAATTCAGTCAATTCCAACGTTGTATTGACTTTTAACATGATGAACATTCTGAATTACTGAACATGCAGGCTATATTCATTTGTATTGTTGGTTTTAGTACTCTGATATATTGATTACTCTTGCCATTTGACGAATTCGGTCAATTCCAACGTTGTATTGACTTTTAACATGCTGAACAATCTGAATTATTGGACATGCATTTCATTTGTCTGGCTGATTTTCTACCTCTGTTCAGTTTGATTATTCTTGTCATTTGACGAATTCGGTCAATTCCAACGTTGCATTGACTTTTAACATGATGCACATTCTGAATTACTGGACATGAAGGCTAATTTCATTTGTCTGGCTGATTTTATAACTCTGATCACTTTGATTATTCATGCCATTTGACGAATTCGGTCAATTCCAACGTCATATTCACTTTGAACATGCTGAACAATCTGAATTATTGGACATTCAGGATATTTTCATTTGTCTGGCTGGTTTTATCACTCTGATCACTTTGATTATTCTTGCCATTTGACGAATTCGGTCAATTCCAACGTTGTATTCACTTTGAACATGATGAACATTCTGAATTACTGAACATGCAGGCTATATTCATTTGTATTGTTGGTTTTAGTACTCTGATATATTGATTACTCTTGCCATTTGACGAATTCGGTCAATTCCAACGTTGTATTGACTTTTAACATGCTGAACAATCTGAATTATTGGACATGCATTTCATTTGTCTGGCTGATTTTCTACCTCTGTTCAGTTTGATTATTCTTGTCATTTGACGAATTCGGTCAATTCCAACGTTGCATTGACTTTTAACATGATGCACATTCTGAATTACTGGACATGAAGGCTAATTTCATTTGTCTGGCTGATTTTATAACTCTGATCACTTTGATTATTCATGCCATTTGACGAATTCGGTCAATTCCAACGTCATATTCACTTTGAACATGCTGAACAATCTGAATTATTGGACATTCAGGATATTTTCATTTGTCTGGCTGGTTTTATCACTCTGATCACTTTGATTATTCTTGCCATTTGACGAATTCGGTCAATTCCAACGTTGTATTCACTTTGAACATGCAGAACCATCTGAATTATTGGACATTCAGAATATTTTGATTTGTCTGGTTGGTTTTATAACTCGATTCACTTTGATTATTCATGCCATTTGACGAATTCGGTCAATTCCAACGTCATATTCACTTTGAACATGCTGAACAATTTGAATTATTGGACATTTAGGCTATTTTCATTTGTCTGGCTGGTTTTATCACTCTGTTCAGTTAGATTACTATTGCCATTTGAAGAATTCGGTCATTTCCAACGTTGCATTGACTTTTAACATGATGAACATTCTGAATTACTGGACATGAAGGCTAATTTCATTTGTCTGGCTGATTTTATAACTCTGATCACTTTGATTATTCATGCCATTTGACGAATTCGGTCAATTCCAACGTCATATTCACTTTGAACATGCTGAACAATCTGAATTATTGGACATTCAGGATATTTTCATTTGTCTGGCTGGTTTTATCACTCTGATCACTTTGATTATTCTTGCCATTTGACGAATTCGGTCAATTCCAACGTTGTATTCACTTTGAACATGCAGAACCATCTGAATTATTGGACATTCAGAATATTTTGATTTGTCTGGTTGGTTTTATAACTCGATTCACTTTGATTATTCATGCCATTTGACGAATTCGGTCAATTCCAACGTCATATTCACTTTGAACATGCTGAACAATCTGAATTATTGGACATTCAGGATATTTTCATTTGTCTGGCTGGTTTTATCACTCTGATCACTTTGATTATTCTTGCCATTTGACGAATTCGGTCAATTCCAACGTTGTATTCACTTTGAACATGCAGAACCATCTGAATTATTGGACATTCAGAATATTTTGATTTGTCTGGTTGGTTTTATAACTCGATTCACTTTGATTATTCTTGCAATTTGACGAATTCGGTCAATACCAACGTTGTATTGACTTTTAACATGCTGAACAATCTGAATTATTGGACATGCAGGCTATTTTCATTTGTCTGGCTGGTTTTATAACTCTGTTCAGTTAGATTACTATTGCCATTTGAAGAATTCGGTCATTTCCAACGTTGCATTGACTTTTAACATGATGAACATTCTGAATTACTGGACATGCAGGCTATTTTCATTTGTCCGGCTAGATTTATCACTCTGATCACTTTGATTATTCATGCTATTTGATGAATTCGGTCAATTCCAACGTTATATTCACTTTGAACATGCTGAACAATCTGAATTATTGATGAACAAACTGAATTATTCAGACTATTTTGATTTGTCTGGTTGGTTTTATCACTCTGAATTACTCGACATGCAGGCTATTTTCATTTGTCCGGCTAGTTTTATCACTCTGATCACTTTCATTATTCATGCCATTTCACGAATTCGGTCAATTCCAACGTTATATTCACTTTGAACATGCTGAACAATCTGAATTATTGGACATTCAGACTATTTCGATTTGTCTGGTTGGTTTTATCACTATGATCACTTTGATTATTCATGCCATTTGACGAATTCAGTCAATTCCAACGTTATATTGACTTTGAACATGCTGAACAATCTGAATTATTGGACATTCAGGCTATTTTCATTTGTCTGGCTGATTTTATCACTCTGATCACTTTGATTATTCTTGTCATTTGACGAATTCGGTCAATTCCAACGTTGTATTGACTTTTAGCATGAGCACATTCTGAATTACTGGACATGCAGGCTACTTTCATTTGTCTGGCTGATTTTATAACTCTGATCACTTTGATTATTCGTGCCATTTGACGATTTCGGTCAATTCCAACGTTGTATTGACTTTTAACATGATGAACATTCTGAATTACTGGACATGCAGGCTATTTTCATATGTCTGGCTGATTTTATAACTCGATTCAGTTAGAATACTCTTGCCATTTGACGAATTCGGTCAATTTCAACGTTATATTCACTTTGAACATGCAGAACAATCTGAATTATTGGACATTCAGAATATTTTGATTTGTCTGGTTGGTTTTATTACTCTGATCACTTTGATTATTCATGCCATTTGACGAATTCGGTCAATTCCAACGTCATATTCACTTTGAACATGCTGAACAATCTGAATTATTGGACATTTAGGCTATTTTCATTTGTCTGGCTGATTTTATAACTCGATTCAGTTAGAATACTCTTGCCATTTGACGAATTCGGTCAATTTCAACGTTATATTCACTTTGAACATGCAGAACAATCTGAATTATTGGACATTCAGAATATTTTGATTTGTCTGGTTGGTTTTATCACTCTGACCACTCTTGCCATTACTCTTGCCATTTGACGAATTCGGTCATTTCCAACGTTGTATTGACTTTTAACATGATGAACATTCTGAATTACTTGACATGCAGGCTATTTTCATTTGTCCGGCTAGTTTTATCACTCTGATAACTTTGATTATTCATGCCATTTGACGAATTCGGTCAATTCCAACGTTATATTCACTTTGAACATGCTGAACAATCTGAATTATTGCTGAACAATCTGAATTATTCAGACTATTTTGATTTGTCTGGTTGGTTTTATCACTCTGAATTACTCGACATGCAGGCTATTTTCATTTGTCCGGCTAGTTTTATCACTCTGATCACTTTCATTATTCATGCCATTTCACGAATTCGGTCAATTCCAACGTTATATTCACTTTGAACATGCTGAACAATCTGAATTATTGGACATTCAGACTATTTCGATTTGTCTGGTTGGTTTTATCACTATGATCACTTTGATTATTCATGCCATTTGACGAATTCAGTCAATTCCAACGTTATATTGACTTTGAACATGCTGAACAATCTGAATTATTGGACATTCAGGCTATTTTCATTTGTCTGGCTGATTTTATCACTCTGATCACTTTGATTATTCTTGTCATTTGACGAATTCGGTCAATTCCAACGTTGTATTGACTTTTAGCATGAGCACATTCTGAATTACTGGACGTGCAGGCTACTTTCATTTGTCTGGCTGATTTTATAACTCTGATCACTTTGATTATTCGTGCCATTTGACGATTTCGGTCAATTACAACGTTGTATTGACTTTTAACATGATGAACATTCTGAATTACTGGACATGCAGGCTATTTTCATTTGTCTGGCTGATTTTATAACTCGATTCAGTTAGAATACTCTTGCCATTTGACGAATTCGGTCAATTTCAACGTTATATTCACTTTGAACATGCAGAACAATTTGAATTATTGGACATTCAGAATATTTTGATTTGTCTGGTTGGTTTTATTACTCTGATCACTTTGATTATTCATGCCATTTGACGAATTCGGTCAATTCCAACGTCATATTCACTTTGAACATGCTGAACAATCTGAATTATTGGACATTTAGGCTATTTTCATTTGTCTGGCTGGTTTTATCACTCTGAATACTTTGATTATTCTTGCCATTTGACGAATTCGGTCAATTCCAACGTTGTATTGACTTTTAACATGCTGAACAATCTGAATTATTGGACATGCAGGCTATTTTCATTTGTCTGGCTGTTTTTATAACTCTGTTCAGTTAGAATACTCTTGCCATTTGACGAATTCGGTCATTTCCAAGGTTGTATTGACTTTTAACATGATGAACATTCTGAATTACTGGACATGCAGGCTATTTTCATTTGTCCGGCTAGTTTTATCACTCTGATCACTTTGATTATTCATGCCATTTGACGAATTCGGTCAATTCCAACGTTATATTCACTTTGAACATGCTGAACAATCTGAATTATTGCTGAACAATCTGAATTATTCAGCCTATTTTGATTTGTCTGGTTGGTTTTATCACTCTGATCACTTTGATTACTCTTGCCATTTGACGAATTCGGTCATTTCCAACGTTGTATTGACTTTTAACATGATGAACAATCTGAATTACTGGACATTCATACTATTTTGATTTGTCTGGTTGGTTTTGTCACTCTGATCACTTTGATTATACTTGTCATTTGACGAATTCGGTCAATTCCAACGTTGTATTGACTTTTAACATGATGAACAATCTGAATTACTGGACATGCAGGCTATTTTAATTTGTCCGGCTGAGTTTATCACTCTGATCACTTTTATTATTCTTGTCATATGACGAATTCGGTCAATTCCAACGTTGTATTGACTTTAAACATGATGAACATTCTGAATTACTGGACATGCAGGCTATTTTGATTTGTCTGGTTGGTTTTATCACTCTGATCACTTTTATTACTCTTGCCATTTGACGAATTCGGTCATTTCCAACGTTGTATTGACTTTTAACATGATGAACAATCTGAATTACTGGACATGCAGGCTATTTTCATTTGTCCGGCTGAGTTTATCACTCTGATCACTTTTATTATTCTTGTCATATGACGAATTCGGTCAATTCCAACGTTGTATTGACTTTTAACATGATGAACAATCTGAATTACTGGACATGCAGGCTATTTTCATTTGTCCGGCTGAGTTTATCACTCTGATCACTTTTATTATTCTTGTCATATGACGAATTCGGTCAATTCCAACGTTGTATTGACTTTTAACATGATGAACATTCTGAATTACTGGACATGCAGGCTATTTTGATTTGTCTGGTTGGTTTTATCACTCTGATCACTTTGATTACTCTTGCCATTTGACGAATTCGGTCATTTCCAACGTTGTATTGACTTTTAACATGATGAACAATCTGAATTACTGGACATTCATACTATTTTGATTTGTCTGGTTGGTTTTGTCACTCTGATCACTTTGATTATACTTGTCATTTGACGATTTCGGTCAATTCCAACGTTGTATTGACTTTTAACATGATGAACAATCTGAATTACTGGACATGCAGGCTATTTTCATTTGTCCGGCTAGTTTTATCACTCTGATCACTTTGATTATTCATGCCATTTGACGAATTCGGTCAATTCCAACGTTATATTCACTTTGAACATGCTGAACAATCTGAATTATTGCTGAACAATCTGAATTATTGCTGAACAATCTGAATTATTCAGCCTATTTTGATTTGTCTGGTTGGTTTTATCACTCTGATCACTTTGATTACTCTTGCCATTTGACGAATTCGGTCATTTCCAACGTTGTATTGACTTTTAACATGATGAACAATCTGAATTACTGGACATTCATACTATTTTGATTTGTCTGGTTGGTTTTGTCACTCTGATTACTTTGATTATACTTGTCATTTGACGAATTCGGTCAATTCCAACGTTGTATTGACTTTTAACATGAAGAACAATCTGAATTACTGGACATGCAGGCTATTTTCATTTGTCCGGCTGAGTTTATCACTCTGATCACTTTTATTATTCTTGTCATATGACGAATTCGGTCAATTCCAACGTTGTATTGACTTTTAACATGATGAACATTCTGAATTACTGGACATGCAGGCTATTTTGATTTGTCTGGTTGGTTTTATCACTCTGATCACTTTGATTACTCTTGCCATTTGACGAATTCGGTCATTTCCAACGTTGTATTGACTTTTAACATGATGAACAATCTGAATTACTGGACATGCAGGCTATTTTCATTTGTCCGGCTGAGTTTATCACTCTGATCACTTTTATTATTCTTGTCATATGACGAATTCGGTCAATTCCAACGTTGTATTGACTTTTAACATGATGAACAATCTGAATTACTGGACATGCAGGCTATTTTCATTTGTCCGGCTGAGTTTATCACTCTGATCACTTTTATTATTCTTGTCATATGACGAATTCGGTCAATTCCAACGTTGTATTGACTTTTAACATGATGAACATTCTGAATTACTGGACATGCAGGCTATTTTGATTTGTCTGGTTGGTTTTATCACTCTGATCACTTTGATTACTCTTGCCATTTGACGAATTCGGTCATTTCCAACGTTGTATTGACTTTTAACATGATGATCAATCTGAATTACTGGACATTCATACTATTTTGATTTGTCTGGTTGGTTTTGTCACTCTGATCACTTTGATTATACTTGTCATTTGACGAATTCGGTCAATTCCAACGTTGTATTGACTTTTAACATGATGAACAATCTGAATTACTGGACATGCAGGCTATTTTCATTTGTCCGGCTAGTTTTATCACTCTGATCACTTTGATTATTCATGCCATTTGACGAATGACATGCTGAACAATCTGAATTATTGCTGAACAATCTGAATTATTCAGCCTATTTTGATTTGTCTGGTTGGTTTTATCACTCTGATCACTTTGATTACTCTTGCCATTTGACGAATTCGGTCATTTCCAACGTTGTATTGACTTTTAACATGATGAACAATCTGAATTACTGGACATTCAGCCTATTTTGATTTGTCTGGTTGGTTTTATCACTCTGATCACTTTGATTACTCTTGCCATTTGACGAATTCGGTCATTTCCAACGTTGTATTGACTTTTAACATGATGAACAATCTGAATTACTGGACATGCAGGCTATTTTCATTTGTCCGGCTAGTTTTATCACTCTGATCACTTTCATTATTCATGCCATTTGACGAATTCGGTAAATTCCAACGTTATATTCACTTTGCACATGCTGAACAATCTGAATTATTCAGACTATTTTGATTTGTCTGGTTGGTTTTATCACTCTGATCACTTTGATTACTCTTGCCATTTGACGAATTCGGTCAATTCCAACGTTGTATTGACTTTTAACATGATGCACATTCTGAATTACTGGACATGCAGGCTACTTTCATTTGTATTGTTGGTTTTATTACTCTGATATATTGATTACTCTTGCCATTTGACGAATTCGGTCAATTCCAACGTTGTATTGACTTTTAACATGATGAACATTCTGAATTACTGAACATGCAGGCTATTTTCATTTGTATTGTTGGTTTTATTACTCTGATATATTGATTACTCTTGCCATTTGACGAATTCGGTCAATTCCAACGTTGTATTGACTTTTATCATGCTGAACAATCTGAACTATTGGACATGCATTTCATTTGTCTGGCTGGTTTTATAACTCTGTTCAGTTTGATTATTCTTGTCTTTGACGAATTCGGTCAATTCCAACGTTGTATTGACTTTTAACATGATGCACATTCTGAATTACTGGACATGCAGGCTACTTTCATTTGTCTGGCTGATTTTATAACTCTGATCACTTTGATTATTCATGCCATTTGACGAATTCGGTCAATTCCAACGTCATATTCACTTTGAACATGCTGAACAATCTGAATTATTGGACATTCAGGCTATTTTCATTTGTCTGGCTGGTTTTATCACTCTGAATACTTTGATTATTCTTGCCATTTGACGAATTCGGTCAATTCCAACGTTGTATTGACTTTTAACATGCTGAACAATCTGAATTATTGGACATGCAGGCTATTTTCATTTGTCTGGCTGGTTTTATAATTCGATTCAGTTTGATTACTCTTGCCATTTGACGAATTCGGTCAATTTCAACGTTATATTCACTTTGAACATGCAGAACAATCTGAATTATTGGACATTCAGAATATTTTGATTTGTCTGGTTGGTTTTATCACTGTGATCACTTTGATTATTCATGCCATTTGAAGAATTCGGTCATTTCCAAGGTTGTATTCACTTTGAACATGCTGAACAATCTGAATTATTGGACATTTAGGCTATTTTCATTTGTCTGGCTGGTTTTATCACTCTGAATACTTTGATTATTCTTGCCATTTGACGAATTCGGTCAATTCCAACGTTGTATTGACTTTTAACATGCTGAACAATATGAATTATTGGACAGGCAGGCTATTTTCATTTGTCTGGCTGGTTTTATAACTCTGTTCAGTTAGAATACTCTTGCCATTTGACGAATTAGGTCATTTCCAAGGTTGTATTGACTTTTAACATGATGAACATTCTGAATTACTGGACATGCAGGCTATTTTCATTTGTCCGGCTAGTTTTTATCACTCTGATCACTTTGATTATTCATGCCATTTGACGAATTCGGTCAATTCCAACGTTGTATTGACTTTTAACATGATGAACAATCTGAATTACTGGACATTCATACTATTTTGATTTGTCTGGTTGGTTTTATCACTCTGATCACTTTGATTACTCTTGCCATTTGACGAATTCGGTCATTTCCAACGTTGTATTGACTTTTAACATGATGAACAATCTGAATTACTGGACATTCATACTATTTTGATTTGTCTGGTTGGTTTTGTCACTCTGATCACTTTGATTATTCTTGTCATTTGACGAATTCGGTCAATTCCAACGTTGTATTGACTTTTAACATTATGAGCATTCTGAATTACTGGACATGCATGCTATTTTCATTTGTCCGGCTAGTTTTATCACTCTGATCACTTTTATTATTCTTGTCATATGACGAATTCGGTCAATTCCAACGTTGTATTGACTTTTAACATGATGAACATTCTGAATTACTGGACATGCAGGCTATTTTCATTTGTCCGGCTAGTTTTATCACTCTGATCACTTTCATTATTCATGCCATTTGACGAATTCGGTAAATTCCAACGTTATATTCACTTTGAACATGCTGAACAATCTGAATTATTGCTGAACAATCTGAATTATTCAGCCTATTTTGATTTGTCTGGTTGGTTTTATCACTCTGATCACTTTGATTACTCTTGCCATTTGACGAATTCGGTCATTTCCAACGTTGTATTGACTTTTAACATGATGAACAATCTGAATTACTGGACATTCATACTATTTTGATTTGTCTGGTTGGTTTTGTCACTCTGATCACTTTGATTATACTTGTCATTTGACGAATTCGGTCAATTCCAACGTTGTATTGACTTTTAACATGATGAACAATCTGAATTACTGGACATGCAGGATATTTTCATTTGTCCGGCTGAGTTTATCACTCTGATCACTTTTATTATTCTTGTCATATGACGAATTCGGTCAATTCCAACGTTGTATTGACTTTTAACATGATGAACATTCTGAATTACTGGACATTCAGAATATTTTGATTTGTCTGGTTGGTTTTATCACTCTTATGACTTTGATTATTCATGCCATTTGACGAATTCGGTCAATTCCAACGTCCTATTCACTTTGAACATGATGGACATTCTTAATTACTGGACATGCAGGCTATATTGATTTGTCTGGTTGGTTTAATCACTCTGATCACTTTGATTATTCATGCCATTTGACGAATTCAGTCAATTCCAACGTTGTATTGACTTTTAACATGATGAACATTCTGAATTACTGAACATGCAGGCTATTTTCATTTGTATTGTTGGTTTTATTACTCTGATATATTGATTACTCTTGCCATTTGACGAATTCGGTCAATTCCAACGTTGTATTGACTTTTATCATGCTGAACAATCTGAATTATTGGACATGCATTTCATTTGTCTGGCTGGTTTTATAACTCTGTTCAGTTTGATTATTCTTGTCATTTGACGAATTCGGTCAATTCCAACGTTGTATTGACTTTTAACATGATGCACATTCTGAATTACTGGACATGCAGGCTACTTTCATTTGTATGGCTGATTTTATAACTCTGATCACTTTGATTATTCATGCCATTTGACGAATTCGGTCAATTCCAACGTCATATTCGCTTTGAACATGCTGAACAATCTGAATTATTGGACATTCAGGCTATTTTCATTTGTCTGGCTGGTTTTATCACTCTGAATACTTTGATTATTCTTGCCATTTGACGAATTCGGTCAATTCCAACGTTGTATTGACTTTTAGCATGAGCACATTCTGAATTACTGGACATGCAGGCTACTTTAATTTGTCTGGCTGATTTTATAACTCTGATCACTTTGATTATTCGTGCCATTTGACGATTTCGGTCAATTCCAACGTTGTATTGACTTTTAACATGATGAACATTCTGAATTACTGGACATGCAGGCTATTTTCATTTGTCTGGCTGGTTTTATAACTCGATTCAGTTAGAATACTCTTGCCATTTGACGAATTCGGTCATTTCCAAGGTTGTATTGACTTTTAACATGATGAACATTCTGAATTACTGGACATGCAGGCTATTTTCATTTGTCCGGCTAGTTTTATCACTCTGATCACTTTGATTATTCATGCCATTTGACGAATTCGGTCAATTCCAACGTTATATTCACTTTGAACATGCTGAACAATCTGAATTATTGCTGAACAATCTGAATTATTCAGCCTATTTTGATTTGTCTGGTTGGTTTTATCACTCTGATCACTTTGATTACTCTTGCCATTTGACGAATTCGGTCATTTCCAACGTTGTATTGACTTTTAACATGATGAACAATCTGAATTACTGGACATTCATACTATTTTGATTTGTCTGGTTGGTTTTGTCACTCTGATCACTTTGATTATTCTTGTCATTTGACGAATTCGGTCAATTCCAACGTTGTATTGACTTTTAACATGATGAGCATTCTGAATTACTGGACATGCAGGCTATTTTCATTTGTCCGGCTGATTTTATCACTCTGATCACTTTTATTATTCTTGTCATATGACGAATTCGGTCAATTCCAACGTTGTATTGACTTTTAACATGATGAACATTCTGAATTACTGGACATGCAGGCTATTTTCATTTGTCCGGCTAGTTTTATCACTCTGATCACTTTCATTATTCATGCCATTTGACGAATTCGGTAAATTCCAACGTTATATTCACTTTGAACATGCTGAACAATCTGAATTATTCAGACTATTTTGATTTGTCTGGTTGGTTTTATCACTCTGATCACTTTGATTACTCTTGCCATTTGACGAATTCGGTCAATTCCAACGTTATATTGACTTTAAACATGATGGACATTCTGAATTACTGGACATGCAGGCTATATTGATTTGTCTGGTTGGTTTAATCACTCTGATCACTTTGATTATTCATGCCATTTGACGAATTCAGTCAATTCCAACGTTGTATTGACTTTTAACATGATGAACATTCTGAATTACTGAACATGCAGGCTATTTTCATTTGTATTGTTGGTTTTTTTACTCTGATATATTGATTACTCTTGCCATTTGACGAATTCGGTCAATTCCAACGTTGTATTGACTTTTATCATGCTGAACAATCTGAATTATTGGACATGCATTTCATTTGTCTGGCTGGTTTTATAACTCTGTTCAGTTTGATTATTCTTGTCATTTGACGAATTCGGTCAATTCCAACGTTGTATTGACTTTTAACATGATGCACATTCTGAATTACTGGACATGCAGGCTACTTTCATTTGTCTGGCTGATTTTATAACTCTGATCACTTTGATTATTCATGCCATTTGACGAATTCGGTCAATTCCAACGTCATATTCACTTTGAACATGCTGAACAATCTGAATTATTGGACATTCAGGCTATTTTCATTTGTCTGGCTGGTTTTATCACTCTGAATACTTTGATTATTCTTGCCATTTGACGAATTCGGTCAATTCCAACGTTGTATTGACTTTTAGCATGAGCACATTCTGAATTACTGGACATGCAGGCTACTTTCATTTGTCTGGCTGATTTTATAACTCTGATCACTTTGATTATTCGTGCCATTTGACGATTTCGGTCAATTCCAACGTTGTATTGACTTTTAACATGATGAACATTCTGAATTACTGGACATGCAGGCTATTTTCATTTGTCTGGCTGGTTTTATAACTCTGATCACTTTGATTATTCATGCCATTTGACGAATTCGGTCAATTCCAACGTTATATTCACTTTGAACATGCTGAACAATCTGAATTATTGCTGAACAATCTGAATTATTCAGCCTATTTTGATTTGTCTGGTTGGTTTTATCACTCTGATCACTTTGATTACTCTTGCCATTTGACGAATTCGGTCATTTCCAACGTTGTATTGACTTTTAACATGATGAACAATCTGAATTACTGGACATTCATACTATTTTGATTTGTCTGGTTGGTTTTGTCACTCTGATCACTTTGATTATTCTTGTCATTTGACGAATTCGGTCAATTCCAACGTTGTATTGACTTTTAACATGATGAGCATTCTGAATTACTGGACATGCAGGCTATTTTCATTTGTCCGGCTGATTTTATCACTCTGATCACTTTTATTATTCTTGTCATATGACGAATTCGGTCAATTCCAACGTTGTATTGACTTTTAACATGATGAACATTCTGAATTACTGGACATGCAGGCTATTTTCATTTGTCCGGCTAGTTTTATCACTCTGATCACTTTCATTATTCATGCCATTTGACGAATTCGGTAAATTCCAACGTTATATTCACTTTGAACATGCTGAACAATCTGAATTATTCAGACTGTTTTGATTTGTCTGGTTGGTTTTATCACTCTGATCACTTTGATTACTCTTGCCATTTGACGAATTCGGTCAATTCCAACGTTATATTGACTTTAAACATGATGGACATTCTGAATTACTGGACATGCAGGCTATATTGATTTGTCTGGTTGGTTTAATCACTCTGATCACTTTGATTATTCATGCCATTTGACAAATTCAGTCAATTCCAACGTTGTATTGACTTTTAACATGATGAACATTCTGAATTACTGAACATGCAGGCTGTTTTCATTTGTATTGTTGGTTTTATTACTCTGATATATTGATTACTCTTGCCATTTGACGAATTCGGTCAATTCCAACGTTGTATTGACTTTTATCATGCTGAACAATCTGAATTATTGGACATGCATTTCATTTGTCTGGCTGGTTTTATAACTCTGTTCAGTTTGATTATTCTTGTCATTTGACGAATTCGGTCAATTCCAACGTTGTATTGACTTTTAACATGATGCACATTCTGAATTACTGGACATGCAGGCTACTTTCATTTGTCTGGCTGATTTTATAACTCTGATCACTTTGATTATTCATGCCATTTGACGAATTCGGTCAATTCCAACGTCATATTCACTTTGAACATGCTGAACAATCTGAATTATTGGACATTCAGGCTATTTTCATTTGTCTGGCTGGTTTTATCACTCTGAATACTTTGATTATTCTTGCCATTTGACGAATTCGGTCAATTCCAACGTTGTATTGACTTTTAACATGCTGAACAATCTGAATTATTGGACATGCAGGCTATTTTCATTTGTCTGGCTGGTTTTATAACTCTGTTCAGTTAGAATACTCTTGCCATTTGACGAATTCGGTCATTTCCAAGGTTGTATTGACTTTTAACATGATGAACATTCTGAATTACTGGACATGCAGGCTATTTTCATTTGTCTGGCTGGCTTTATAACTCGATTCAGTTTGATTGCTCTTGCCATTTGACGAATTCGGTAAATTTCAACGTTATATTCACTTTGAACATGCAGAACAATCTGAATTATTGGACATTTAGGCTATTTTCATTTGTCTGGCTGGTTTTATCACTCTGAATACTTTGATTATTCTTGCCATTTGACGAATTCGGTCAATTCCAACGTTGTATTGACTTTTAACATGCTGAACAATATGAATTATTGGACATGCAGGCTATTTTCATTTGTCTGGCTGGTTTTATAACTCTGTTCAGTTAGAATACTCTTGCCATTTGACGAATTCGGTCATTTCCAAGGTTGTATTGACTTTTAACATGATGCACATTCTGAATTACTGGACATGCAGGCTACTTTCATTTGTCTGGCTGATTTTATAACTCTGATCACTTTGATTATTCATGCCATTTGACGAATTCGGTCAATTCCAACGTCATATTCACTTTGAACATGCTGAACAATCTGAATTATTGGACATTTAGGCTATTTTCATTTGTCTGGCTGGTTTTATCACTCTGAATACTTTGATTATTCTTGCCATTTGACGAATTCGGTCAATTCCAACGTTGTATTGACTTTTAGCATGAGCACATTCTGAATTACTGGACATGCAGGCTACTTTCATTTGTCTGGCTGATTTTATAACTCTGATCACTTTGATTATTCGTGCCATTTGACGATTTCGGTCAATTCCAACGTTGTATTGACTTTTAACATGATGAACATTCTGAATTACTGGACATGCAGGCTATTTTCATTTGTCTGGCTGGTTTTATAACTCGATTCAGTTAGAATACTCTTGCCATTTGACGAATTCGGTCAATTTCAACGTTATATTCACTTTGAACATGCTGAACAATCTGAATCATTGGACATTTAGGCTATTTTCATTTGTCTGGCTGGTTTTATCACTCTGAATACTTTGATTATTCTTGCCATTTGACGAATTCGGTCAATTCCAACGTTGTATTGACTTTTAACATGCTGAACATTCTGAATTATTGGACATGCAGGCTATTTTCATTTGTCTGGCTGGTTTTATAACTCTGTTCAGTTAGAATACTCTTGCCATTTGACGAATTCGGTCATTTCCAAGGTTGTATTGACTTTTAACATGATGAACATTCTGAATTACTGGACATGCAGGCTATTTTCATTTGTCCGGCTAGTTTTATCACTCTGATCACTTTGATTATTCATGCCATTTGACGAATTCGGTCAATTCCAACGTTATATTCACTTTGAACATGCTGAACAATCTGAATTATTGCTGAACAATCTGAATTATTCAGCCTATTTTGATTTGTCTGGTTGGTTTTATCACTCTGATCACTTTGATTACTCTTGCCATTTGACGAATTCGGTCATTTCCAACGTTGTATTGACTTTTAACATGATGAACAATCTGAATTACTGGACATTCATACTATTTTGATTTGTCTGGTTGGTTTTGTCACTCTGATCACTTTGATTATTCTTGTCATTTGACGAATTCGGTCAATTCCAACGTTGTATTGACTTTTAACATGATGAGCATTCTGAATTACTGGACATGCAGGCTATTTTCATTTGTCCGGCTGATTTTATCACTCTGATCACTTTTATTATTCTTGTCATATGACGAATTCGGTCAATTCCAACGTTGTATTGACTTTTAACATGATGAACATTCTGAATTACTGGACATGCAGGCTATTTTCATTTGTCCGGCTAGTTTTATCACTCTGATCACTTTCATTATTCATGCCATTTGACGAATTCGGTAAATTCCAACGTTATATTCACTTTGAACATGCTGAACAATCTGAATTATTCAGACTATTTTGATTTGTCTGGTTGGTTTTATCACTCTGATCACTTTGATTACTCTTGCCATTTGACGAATTCGGTCAATTCCAACGTTATATTGACTTTAAACATGATGGACATTCTGAATTACTGGACATGCAGGCTATATTGATTTGTCTGGTTGGTTTAATCACTCTGATCACTTTGATTATTCATGCCATTTGACGAATTCAGTCAATTCCAACGTTGTATTGACTTTTAACATGATGAACATTCTGAATTACTGAACATGCAGGCTATTTTCATTTGTATTGTTGGTTTTATTACTCTGATATATTGATTACTCTTGCCATTTGACGAATTCGGTCAATTCCAACGTTGTATTGACTTTTATCATGCTGAACAATCTGAATTATTGGACATGCATTTCATTTGTCTGGCTGGTTTTATAACTCTGTTCAGTTTGATTATTCTTGTCATTTGACGAATTCGGTCAATTCCAACGTTGTATTGACTTTTAACATGATGCACATTCTGAATTACTGGACATGCAGGCTACTTTCATTTGTCTGGCTGATTTTATAACTCTGATCACTTTGATTATTCATGCCATTTGACGAATTCGGTCAATTCCAACGTCATATTCACTTTGAACATGCTGAACAATCTGAATTATTGGACATTCAGGCTATTTTCATTTGTCTGGCTGGTTTTATCACTCTGAATACTTTGATTATTCTTGCCATTTGACGAATTCGGTCAATTCCAACGTTGTATTGACTTTTAACATGCTGAACAATCTGAATTATTGGACATGCAGGCTATTTTCATTTGTCTGGCTGGTTTTATAACTCTGTTCAGTTAGAATACTCTTGCCATTTGACGAATTCGGTCATTTCCAAGGTTGTATTGACTTTTAACATGATGAACATTCTGAATTACTGGACATGCAGGCTATTTTCATTTGTCTGGCTGGTTTTATAACTCGATTCAGTTTGATTGCTCTTGCCATTTGACGAATTCGGTAAATTTCAACGTTATATTCACTTTGAACATGCAGAACAATCTGAATTATTGGACATTCAGAATATTTTGATTTGTCTGGTTGGTTTTATCACTCTGATCACTTTGATTATTCATGCCATTTGACGAATTCGGTCAATTCCAACGTCATATTCACTTTGAACATGCTGAACAATCTGAATTATTGGACATTTAGGCTATTTTCATTTGTCTGGCTGGTTTTATCACTCTGAATACTTTGATTATTCTTGCCATTTGACGAATTCGGTCAATTCCAACGTTGTATTGACTTTTAACATGCTGAACAATATGAATTATTGGACATGCAGGCTATTTTCATTTGTCTGGCTGGTTTTATAACTCTGTTCAGTTAGAATACTCTTGCCATTTGACGAATTAGGTCATTTCCAAGGTTGCATTGACTTTTAACATGATGAACATTCTGAATTACTGGACATGCAGGCTATTTTCATTTGTCCGGCTAGTTTTATCACTCTGATCACTTTGATTATTCATGCCATTTGACGAATTCGGTCAATTCCAACGTTATATTCACTTTGAACATGCAGAACAATCTGAATTATTGCTGAACAATCTGAATTTTTCAGCCTATTTTGATTTGTCTGTTTGGTTTTATCACTCTGATCACTTTGATTACTCTTGCCATTTGACGAATTCGGTCATTTCCAACGTTGTATTGACTTTTAACATGATGAACAATCTGAATTACTGGACATTCATACTATTTTGATTTGTCTGGTTGGTTTTGTCACTCTGATCACTTTGATTATTCTTGTCATTTGACGAATTCGGTCAATTCCAACGTTGTATTGACTTTTAACATGATGAGCATTCTGAATTACTGGACATGCAGGCTATTTTCATTTGTCCGGCTAGTTTTATCACTCTGATCACTTTTATTATTCTTGTCATATGACGAATTCGGTCAATTCCAACGTTGTATTGACTTTTAACATGATGAACATTCTGAATTACTGGACATGCAGGCTATTTTCATTTGTCCGGCTAGTTTTATCACTCTGATCACTTTCATTATTCATGCCATTTGACGAATTCGGTAAATTCCAACGTTATATTCACTTTGAACATGCTGAACAATCTGAATTATTCAGACTATTTTGATTTGTCTGGTTGGTTTTATCACTCTGATCACTTTGATTATTCATGCCATTTGACGAATTCGGTCAATTCCAACGTCATATTCACTTTGAACATGATGGACATTCTTAATTACTGGACATGCAGGCTATATTGATTTGTCTGTTTGGTTTAATCACTCTGATCACTTTGATTATTCATGCCATTTGACGAATCCAGTCAATTCCAACGTTGTATTGACTTTTAGCATGATGAACATTCTGAATTACTGAACATGCAGGCTATTTTCATTTGTATTGTTGGTTTTATTACTCTGATATATTGATTACTCTTGCCATTTGACGAATTCGGTCAATTCCGACGTTGTATTGACTTTTATCATGCTGAACAATCTGAATTATTGGACATGCATTTCATTTGTCTGGCTGGTTTTATAACTCTGTTCAGTTTGATTATTCTTGTCATTTGACGAATTCGGTCAATTCCAACGTTGTATTGACTTTTAACATGATGCACATTCTGAATTACTGGACATGAAGGCTACTTTCATTTGTCTGGCTGATTTTATAACTCTGATCACTTTGATTATTCATGCCATTTGACGAATTCGGTCAATTCCAACGTCATATTCACTTTGAACATGCTGAACAATCTGAATTATTGGACATTAAGGCTATTTTCATTTGTCTGGCTGGTTTTATCACTCTGAATACTTTGATTATTCTTGCCATTTGACGAATTCGGTCAATTCCAACGTTGTATTGACTTTTAGCATGAGCACATTCTGAATTACTGGACATGCAGGCTACTTTCATTTGTCTGGCTGATTTTATAACTCTGATCACTTTGATTATTCGTGCCATTTGACGATTTCGGTCAATTCCAACGTTGTATTGACTTTTAACATGATGAACATTCTGAATTACTGGACATGCAGGCTACTTTCATTTGTCTGGCTGATTTTATAACTCTGATCACTTTGATTATTCGTGCCATTTGACGATTTCGGTCAATTCCAACGTCATATTCACTTTGAACATGCTGAACAATCTGAATTATTGGACATTAAGGCTATTTTCATTTGTCTGGCTGGTTTTATCACTCTGAATACTTTGATTATTCTTGCCATTTGACGAATTCGGTCAATTCCAACGTTGTATTGACTTTTAGCATGAGCACATTCTGAATTACTGGACATGCAGGCTACTTTCATTTGTCTGGCTGATTTTATAACTCTGATCACTTTGATTATTCGTGCCATTTGACGAATTCGGTCAATTCCAACGTTGTATTGACTTTTAACATGATGCACATTCTGAATTACTGGACATGAAGGCTACTTTCATTTGTCTGGCTGATTTTATAACTCTGATCACTTTGATTATTCATGCCATTTGACGAATTCGGTCAATTCCAACGTTATATTCACTTTGAACATGCTGAACAATCTGAATTATTGCTGAACAATCTGAATTTTTCAGCCTATTTTGATTTGTCTGTTTGGTTTTATCACTCTGATCACTTTGATTACTCTTGCCATTTGACGAATTCGGTCATTTCCAACGTTGTATTGACTTTTAACATGATGAACAATCTGAATTACTGGACATGCAGGCTATTTTCATTTGTCCGGCTAGTTTTATCACTCTGATCACTTTGATTATTCATGCCATTTGACGAATTCGGTCAATTCCAACGTTATATTCACTTTGAACATGCTGAACAATCTGAATTTTTCAGCCTATTTTGATTTGTCTGTTTGGTTTTATCACTCTGAATACTTTGATTATTCTTGCCATTTGACGAATTCGGTCAATTCCAACGTTGTATTGACTTTTAGCATGAGCACATTCTGAATTACTGGACATGCAGGCTATTTTCATTTGTCTGGCTGGTTTTATCACTCTGAATACTTTGATTATTCTTGCCATTTGACGAATTCGGTCAATTCCAACGTTGTATTGACTTTTAGCA
Source organism: Hydrotaea cyrtoneurina (assembly GCA_958296145.1). Classification (NCBI taxonomy): domain Eukaryota; kingdom Metazoa; phylum Arthropoda; class Insecta; order Diptera; family Muscidae; genus Hydrotaea; species Hydrotaea cyrtoneurina. The sequence continues at coordinate 82,055,419 of OY282513.1, forward strand.
TGAGCACATTCTGAATTACTGGACATGCAGGCTACTTTCATTTGTCTGGCTGATTTTATAACTCTGATCACTTTGATTATTCGTGCCATTTGACGATTTCGGTCAATTCCAACGTTGTATTGACTTTTAACATGATGAACATTCTGAATTACTGGACATGCAGGCTACTTTCATTTGTCTGGCTGATTTTATAACTCTGATCACTTTGATTATTCGTGCCATTTGACGATTTCGGTCAATTCCAACGTCATATTCACTTTGAACATGCTGAACAATCTGAATTATTGGACATTAAGGCTATTTTCATTTGTCTGGCTGGTTTTATCACTCTGAATACTTTGATTATTCTTGCCATTTGACGAATTCGGTCAATTCCAACGTTGTATTGACTTTTAGCATGAGCACATTCTGAATTACTGGACATGCAGGCTATTTTCATTTGTCTGGCTGGTTTTATCACTCTGAATACTTTGATTATTCTTGCCATTTGACGAATTCGGTCAATTCCAACGTTGTATTGACTTTTAGCATGAGCACATTCTGAATTACTGGACATGCAGGCTACTTTCATTTGTCTGGCTGATTTTATAACTCTGATCACTTTGATTATTCGTGCCATTTGACGAATTCGGTCAATTCCAACGTTGTATTGACTTTTAACATGATGCACATTCTGAATTACTGGACATGAAGGCTACTTTCATTTGTCTGGCTGATTTTATAACTCTGATCACTTTGATTATTCATGCCATTTGACGAATTCGGTCAATTTCAACGTTATATTCACTTTGAACATGCTGAACAATCTGAATTATTGGACATTTAGGCTATTTTCATTTGTCTGGCTGGTTTTATCACTCTGAATACTTTGATTATTCTTGCCATTTGACGAATTCGGTCAATTCCAAAGTTGTATTGACTTTTAACATGCTGAACAATCTGAATTATTGGACATGCAGGCTATTTTCATTTGTCTGGCTGGTTTTATAACTCTGTTCAGTTAGAATACTCTTGCCATTTGACGAATTAGGTCATTTCCAAGGTTGCATTGACTTTTAACATGATGAACATTCTGAATTACTGGACATGCAGGCTATTTTCATTTGTCCGGCTAGTTTTATCACTCTGATCACTTTGATTATTCATGCCATTTGACGAATTCGGTCAATTCCAACGTTATATTCACTTTGAACATGCTGAACAATCTGAATTATTGCTGAACAATCTGAATTTTTCAGCCTATTTTGATTTGTCTGTTTGGTTTTATCACTCTGATCACTTTGATTACTCTTGCCATTTGACGAATTCGGTCATTTCCAACGTTGTATTGACTTTTAACATGATGAACAATCTGAATTACTGGACATTCATACTATTTTGATTTGTCTGGTTGGTTTTGTCACTCTGATCACTTTGATTATTCTTGTCATTTGACGAATTCGGTCAATTCCAACGTTGTATTGACTTTTAACATGATGAGCATTCTGAATTACTGGACATGCAGGCTATTTTCATTTGTCCGGCTAGTTTTATCACTCTGATCACTTTTATTATTCTTGTCATATGACGAATTCGGTCAATTCCAACGTTGTATTGACTTTTAACATGATGAACATTCTGAATTACTGGACATGCAGGCTATTTTCATTTGTCCGGCTAGTTTTATCACTCTGATCACTTTCATTATTCATGCCATTTGACGAATTCGGTAAATTCCAACGTTATATTCACTTTGAACATGCTGAACAATCTGAATTATTCAGACTATTTTGATTTGTCTGGTTGGTTTTATCACTCTGATCACTTTGATTATTCATGCCATTTGACGAATTCGGTCAATTCCAACGTCATATTCACTTTGAACATGATGGACATTCTTAATTACTGGACATGCAGGCTATATTGATTTGTCTGTTTGGTTTAATCACTCTGATCACTTTGATTATTCATGCCATTTGACGAATCCAGTCAATTCCAACGTTGTATTGACTTTTAGCATGATGAACATTCTGAATTACTGAACATGAAGGCTATTTTCATTTGTATTGTTGGTTTTATTACTCTGATATATTGATTACTCTTGCCATTTGACGAATTCGGTCAATTCCGACGTTGTATTGACTTTTATCATGCTGAACAATCTGAATTATTGGACATGCATTTCATTTGTCTGGCTGGTTTTATAACTCTGTTCAGTTTGATTATTCTTGTCATTTGACGAATTCGGTCAATTCCAACGTTGTATTGACTTTTAACATGATGCACATTCTGAATTACTGGACATGAAGGCTACTTTCATTTGTCTGGCTGATTTTATAACTCTGATCACTTTGATTATTCATGCCATTTGACGAATTCGGTCAATTCCAACGTCATATTCACTTTGAACATGCTGAACAATCTGAATTATTGGACATTAAGGCTATTTTCATTTGTCTGGCTGGTTTTATCACTCTGAATACTTTGATTATTCTTGCCATTTGACGAATTCGGTCAATTCCAACGTTGTATTGACTTTTAGCATGAGCACATTCTGAATTACTGGACATGCAGGCTACTTTCATTTGTCTGGCTGATTTTATAACTCTGATCACTTTGATTATTCGTGCCATTTGACGATTTCGGTCAATTCCAACGTTGTATTGACTTTTAACATGATGAACATTCTGAATTACTGGACATGCAGGCTACTTTCATTTGTCTGGCTGATTTTATAACTCTGATCACTTTGATTATTCGTGCCATTTGACGATTTCGGTCAATTCCAACGTCATATTCACTTTGAACATGCTGAACAATCTGAATTATTGGACATTAAGGCTATTTTCATTTGTCTGGCTGGTTTTATCACTCTGAATACTTTGATTATTCTTGCCATTTGACGAATTCGGTCAATTCCAACGTTGTATTGACTTTTAGCATGAGCACATTCTGAATTACTGGACATGCAGGCTATTTTCATTTGTCTGGCTGGTTTTATCACTCTGAATACTTTGATTATTCTTGCCATTTGACGAATTCGGTCAATTCCAACGTTGTATTGACTTTTAGCATGAGCACATTCTGAATTACTGGACATGCAGGCTACTTTCATTTGTCTGGCTGATTTTATAACTCTGATCACTTTGATTATTCGTGCCATTTGACGAATTCGGTCAATTCCAACGTTGTATTGACTTTTAACATGATGCACATTCTGAATTACTGGACATGAAGGCTACTTTCATTTGTCTGGCTGATTTTATAACTCTGATCACTTTGATTATTCATGCCATTTGACGAATTCGGTCAATTTCAACGTTATATTCACTTTGAACATGCTGAACAATCTGAATTATTGGACATTTAGGCTATTTTCATTTGTCTGGCTGGTTTTATCACTCTGAATACTTTGATTATTCTTGCCATTTGACGAATTCGGTCAATTCCAAAGTTGTATTGACTTTTAACATGCTGAACAATCTGAATTATTGGACATGCAGGCTATTTTCATTTGTCTGGCTGGTTTTATAACTCTGTTCAGTTAGAATACTCTTGCCATTTGACGAATTCGGTCATTTCCAAGGTTGTATTGACTTTTAACATGATGAACATTCTGAATTACTGGACATGCAGGCTATTTTCATTTGTCCGGCTAGTTTTATCACTCTGATCACTTTGATTATTCATGCCATTTGACGAATTCGGTCAATTCCAACGTTATATTCACTTTGAACATGCTGAACAATCTGAATTATTGCTGAACAATCTGAATTATTCAGCCTATTTTGATTTGTCTGGTTGGTTTTATCACTCTGATCACTTTGATTACTCTTGCCATTTGACGAATTCGGTCATTTCCAACGTTGTATTGACTTTTAACATGATGAACAATCTGAATTACTGGACATTCATACTATTTTGATTTGTCTGGTTGGTTTTGTCACTCTGATCACTTTGATTATTCTTGTCATTTGACGAATTCGGTCAATTCCAACGTTGTATTGACTTTTAACATGATGAGCATTCTGAATTACTGGACATGCAGGCTATTTTCATTTGTCCGGCTGATTTTATCACTCTGATCACTTTTATTATTCTTGTCATATGACGAATTCGGTCAATTCCAACGTTGTATTGACTTTTAACATGATGAACATTCTGAATTACTGGACATGCAGGCTATTTTCATTTGTCCAGCTAGTTTTATCACTCTGATCACTTTCATTATTCATGCCATTTGACGAATTCGGTAAATTCCAACGTTATATTCACTTTGAACATGCTGAACAATCTGAATTATTCAGACTATTTTGATTTGTCTGGTTGGTTTTATCACTCTGATCACTTTGATTACTCTTGCCATTTGACGAATTCGGTCAATTCCAACGTTATATTGACTTTTAACATGATGGACATTCTGAATTACTGGACATGCAGGCTATATTGATTTGTCTGGTTGGTTTAATCACTCTGATCACTTTGATTATTCATGCCATTTGACGAATTCAGTCAATTCCAACGTTGTATTGACTTTTAACATGATGAACATTCTGAATTACTCGACATGCAGGCTACTTTCATTTGTCTGGCTGATTTTATAACTCTGATCACTTTGATTATTCATGCCATTTGACGAATTCGGTCAATTCCAACGTTGTATTGACTTTTATCATGCTGAACAATCTGAATTATTGGACATGCATTTCATTTGTCTGGCTGGTTTTATAACTCTGTTCAGTTTGATTATTCTTGTCATTTAACGAATTCGGTCAATTCCAACGTTGTATTGACTTTTAACATGATGCACATTCTGAATTACTGGACATGCAGGCTACTTTCATTTGTCTGGCTGATTTTATAACTCTGATCACTTTGATTATTCATGCCATTTGACGAATTCGGTCAATTCCAACGTCATATTCACTTTGAACATGCTGAACAATCTGAATTATTGGACATTCAGGCTATTTTCATTTGTCTGGCTGGTTTTATCACTCTGAATACTTTGATTATTCTTGCCATTTGACGAATTCGGTCAATTCCAACGTTGTATTGACTTTTAACATGCTGAACAATCTGAATTATTGGACATGCAGGCTATTTTCATTTGTCTGGCTGGTTTTATAACTCTGTTCAGTTAGAATACTCTTGCCATTTGACGAATTCGGTCATTTCCAAGGTTGTATTGACTTTTAACATGATGAACATTCTGAATTACTGGACATGCAGGCTACTTTCATTTGTCTGGCTGGTTTTATCACTCTGAATACTTTGATTATTCTTGCCATTTGACGAATTCGGTCAATTCCAACGTTGTATTGACTTTTAACATGCTGAACATTCTGAATTACTGGACATGCAGGCTATATTGATTTGTCTGGTTGGTTTAATCACTCTGATCACTTTGATTATTCATGCCATTTGACGAATTCAGTCAATTCCAACGTTGTATTGACTTTTAACATGATGAACATTCTGAATTACTGGACATGCAGGCTACTTTCATTTGTCTGGCTGGTTTTATCACTCTGAATACTTTGATTATTCTTGCCATTTGACGAATTCGGTCAATTCCAACGTTGTATTGACTTTTAACATGCTGAACAATCTGAATTACTGGACATGCAGGCTATTTTCATTTGTCTGGCTGGTTTTATAACTCGATTCAGTTTGATTGCTCTTGCCATTTGACGAATTCGGTCAATTTCAACGTTATATTCACTTTGAACATGCAGAACAATCTGAATTATTGGGCCTTCAGAATATTTTGATTTGTCTGTTTGGTTTTATCACTCTGATCACTTTGATTATTCATGCCATTTGACGAATTCGGTCAATTCCAACGTCATATTCACTTTGAACATGCTGAACAATCTGAATTATTGGGCATTCAGAATATTTTGATTTGTCTGTTTGGTTTTATCACTCTGATCACTTTGATTATTCATGCCATTTGACGAATTCGGTCAATTCCAACGTCATATTCACTTTGAACATGCTGAACAATCTGAATTATTGGACATTTAGGCTATTTTCATTTGTCTGGCTGGTTTTATCACTCTGAATACTTTCATTATTCTTGCCATTTGACGAATTCGGTCAATTCCAACGTTGTATTGACTTTTAAAATGCTGAACAATATGAATTATTGGACATGCAGGCTATTTTCGTTTGTCTGGCTGGTTTTATAACTCTGTTCAGTTAGAATACTCTTGCCATTTGACGAATTAGGTCATTTCCAAGGTTGTATTGACTTTTAACATGATGAACATTCTGAATTACTGGACATGCAGGCTATTTTCATTTGTCCGGCTAGTTTTATCACTCTGATCACTTTGATTATTCATGCCATTTGACGAATTCGGTCAATTCCAACGTTATATTCACTTTGAACATGCTGAACAATCTGAATTATTGCTGAACAATCTGAATTTTTCAGCCTATTTTGATTTGTCTGGTTGGTTTTATCACTCTGATCACTTTGATTACTCTTGCCATTTGACGAATTCGGTCATTTCCAACGTTGTATTGACTTTTAACATGATGAACAATCTGAATTACTGGCCATTCATACTATTTTGATTTGTCTGGTTGGTTTTGTCACTCTGATCACTTTGATTATTCTTGTCATTTGACGAATTCGGTCAATTCCAACGTTGTATTGACTTTTAACATGATGAGCATTCTGAATTACTGGACATGCAGGCTATTTTCATTTGTCCGGCTAGTTTTATCACTCTGATCACTTTTATTATTGTTGTCATATGACGAATTCGGTGAATTCCAACGTTATATTCACTTTGAACATGCTGAACAATCTGAATTATTCAGACTATTTTGATTTGTCTTTTTGGTTTTATCACTCTGATCACTTTGATTACTCTTGCCATTTGACGAATTCGGTCAATTCCAACGTTATATTGACTTTTAACATGATGGACATTCTGAATTACTGGACATGCAGGCTATATTGATTTGTCTGGTTGGTTTAATCACTCTGATCACTTTGATTATTCATGCCATTTGACGAATTCAGTCAATTCCAACGTTGTATTGACTTTTAACATGATGAACATTCTGAATTACTGAACATGCAGGGTATTTTCATTTGTATTGTTGGTTTTATTACTCTGATATATTGATTACTCTTGCCATTTGACGAATTCGGTCATTTCCAACGTTGTATTGACTTTTAACATGATGAACAATCTGAATTACTGGACATTCATACTATTTTGATTTGTCTGGTTGGTTTTGTCACTCTGGTCACTTTGATTATTCTTGTCATTTGACGAATTCGGTCAATTCCAACGTTGTATTGACTTTTAACATGATGAGCATTCTGAATTACTGGACATGCAGGCTATTTTCATTTGTCCGGCTAGTTTTATCACTCTGATCACTTTTATTATTCTTCTCATATGACGAATTCGGTCAATTCCAACGTTGTATTGACTTTTAACATGATGAACATTCTGAATTACTGGACATGCAGGCTATTTTCATTTGTCCGGCTAGTTTTATCACTCTGATCACTTTCATTATTCATGCCATTTGACGAATTCGGTGAATTCCAACGTTATATTCACTTTGAACATGCTGAACAATCTGAATTATTCAGACTATTTTGATTTGTCTGGTTGGTTTTATCACTCTGATCACTTTGATTACTCTTGCCATTTGACGAATTCGGTCAATTCCAACGTTATATTGACTTTTAACATGATGAACATTCTGAATTACTGGACATGCAGGCTATTTTCATTTGTCCGGCTAGTTTTATCACTCTGATCACTTTCATTATTCATGCCATTTGACGAATTCGGTGAATTCCAACGTTATATTCACTTTGAACATGCTGAACAATCTGAATTATTCAGACTATTTTGATTTGTCTGGTTGGTTTTATCACTCTGATCAATTTGATTACTCTTGCCATTTGACGAATTCGGTCATTTCCAACGTTGTATTGACTTTTAACATGATGAACAATCTGAATTACTGGACATTCATACTATTTTGATTTGTCTGGTTGGTTTTGTCACTCTGATCACTTTGATTATTCTTGTCATTTGACGAATTCGGTCAATTCCAACGTTGTATTGACTTTTAACATGATGAGCATTCTGAATTACTGGACATGCAGGCTATTTTCATTTGTCCGGCTGATTTTATCACTCTGATCACTTTTATTATTCTTGTCATATGACGAATTCGGTCAATTCCAACGTTGTATTGACTTTTAACATGATGAACATTCTGAATTACTGGACATGCAGGCTATTTTCATTTGTCCGGCTAGTTTTATCACTCTGATCACTTTCATTATTCATGCCATTTGACGAATTCGGTAAATTCCAACGTTATATTCACTTTGAACATGCTGAACAATCTGAATTATTCAGACTGTTTTGATTTGTCTGGTTGGTTTTATCACTCTGATCACTTTGATTACTCTTGCCATTTGACGAATTCGGTCAATTCCAACGTTATATTGACTTTAAACCTGATGGACATTCTGAATTACTGGACATGCAGGCTATATTGATTTGTCTGGTTGGTTTAATCACTCTGATCACTTTGATTATTCATGCCATTTGACAAATTCAGTCAATTCCAACGTTGTATTGACTTTTAACATGATGAACATTCTGAATTACTGAACATGCAGGCTGTTTTCATTTGTATTGTTGGTTTTATTACTCTGATATATTGATTACTCTTGCCATTTGACGAATTCGGTCAATTCCAACGTTGTATTGACTTTTATCATGCTGAACAATCTGAATTATTGGACATGCATTTCATTTGTCTGGCTGGTTTTATAACTCTGTTCAGTTTGATTATTCTTGTCATTTGACGAATTCGGTCAATTCCAACGTTGTATTGACTTTTAACATGATGCACATTCTGAATTACTGGACATGCAGGCTACTTTCATTTGTCTGGCTGATTTTATAACTCTGATCACTTTGATTATTCATGCCATTTGACGAATTCGGTCAATTCCAACGTCATATTCACTTTGAACATGCTGAACAATCTGAATTATTGGACATTCAGGCTATTTTCATTTGTCTGGCTGGTTTTATCACTCTGAATACTTTGATTATTCTTGCCATTTGACGAATTCGGTCAATTCCAACGTTGTATTGACTTTTAACATGCTGAACAATCTGAATTATTGGACATGCAGGCTATTTTCATTTGTCTGGCTGGTTTTATAACTCTGTTCAGTTAGAATACTCTTGCCATTTGACGAATTCGGTCATTTCCAAGGTTGTATTGACTTTTAACATGATGAACATTCTGAATTACTGGACATGCAGGCTATTTTCATTTGTCTGGCTGGCTTTATAACTCGATTCAGTTTGATTGCTCTTGCCATTTGACGAATTCGGTAAATTTCAACGTTATATTCACTTTGAACATGCAGAACAATCTGAATTATTGGACATTTAGGCTATTTTCATTTGTCTGGCTGGTTTTATCACTCTGAATACTTTGATTATTCTTGCCATTTGACGAACTCGGTCAATTCCAACGTTGTATTGACTTTTAACATGCTGAACAATATGAATTATTGGACATGCAGGCTATTTTCATTTGTCTGGCTGGTTTTATAACTCTGTTCAGTTAGAATACTCTTGCCATTTGACGAATTCGGTCATTTCCAAGGTTGTATTGACTTTTAACATGATGCACATTCTGAATTACTGGACATGCAGGCTACTTTCATTTGTCTGGCTGATTTTATAACTCTGATCACTTTGATTATTCATGCCATTTGACGAATTCGGTCAATTCCAACGTCATATTCACTTTGAACATGCTGAACAATCTGAATTATTGGACATTCAGGCTATTTTCATTTGTCTGGCTGGTTTTATCACTCTGAATACTTTGATTATTCTTGCCATTTGACGAATTCGGTCAATTCCAACGTTGTATTGACTTTTAGCATGAGCACATTCTGAATTACTGGACATGCAGGCTACTTTCATTTGTCTGGCTGATTTTATAACTCTGATCACTTTGATTATTCGTGCCATTTGACGATTTCGGTCAATTCCAACGTTGTATTGACTTTTAACATGATGAACATTCTGAATTACTGGACATGCAGGCTATTTTCATTTGTCTGGCTGGTTTTATAACTCGATTCAGTTAGAATACTCTTGCCATTTGACGAATTCGGTCAATTTCAACGTTATATTCACTTTGAACATGCTGAACAATCTGAATCATTGGACATTTAGGCTATTTTCATTTGTCTGGCTGGTTTTATCACTCTGAATACTTTGATTATTCTTGCCATTTGACGAATTCGGTCAATTCCAACGTTGTATTGACTTTTAACATGCTGAACATTCTGAATTATTGGACATGCAGGCTATTTTCATTTGTCTGGCTGGTTTTATAACTCTGTTCAGTTAGAATACTCTTGCCATTTGACGAATTCGGTCATTTCCAAGGTTGTATTGACTTTTAACATGATGAACATTCTGAATTACTGGACATGCAGGCTATTTTCATTTGTCCGGCTAGTTTTATCACTCTGATCACTTTGATTATTCATGCCATTTGACGAATTCGGTCAATTCCAACGTTATATTCACTTTGAACATGCTGAACAATCTGAATTATTGCTGAACAATCTGAATTATTCAGCCTATTTTGATTTGTCTGGTTGGTTTTATCACTCTGATCACTTTGATTACTCTTGCCATTTGACGAATTCGGTCATTTCCAACGTTGTATTGACTTTTAACATGATGAACAATCTGAATTACTGGACATTCATACTATTTTGATTTGTCTGGTTGGTTTTGTCACTCTGATCACTTTGATTATTCTTGTCATTTGACGAATTCGGTCAATTCCAACGTTGTATTGACTTTTAACATGATGAGCATTCTGAATTACTGGACATGCAGGCTATTTTCATTTGTCCGGCTGATTTTATCACTCTGATCACTTTTATTATTCTTGTCATATGACGAATTCGGTCAATTCCAACGTTGTATTGACTTTTAACATGATGAACATTCTGAATTACTGGACATGCAGGCTATTTTCATTTGTCCGGCTAGTTTTATCACTCTGATCACTTTCATTATTCATGCCATTTGACGAATTCGGTAAATTCCAACGTTATATTCACTTTGAACATGCTGAACAATCTGAATTATTCAGACTATTTTGATTTGTCTGGTTGGTTTTATCACTCTGATCACTTTGATTACTCTTGCCATTTGACGAATTCGGTCAATTCCAACGTTATATTGACTTTAAACATGATGGACATTCTGAATTACTGGACATGCAGGCTATATTGATTTGTCTGGTTGGTTTAATCACTCTGATCACTTTGATTATTCATGCCATTTGACGAATTCAGTCAATTCCAACGTTGTATTGACTTTTAACATGATGAACATTCTGAATTACTGAACATGCAGGCTATTTTCATTTGTATTGTTGGTTTTATTACTCTGATATATTGATTACTCTTGCCATTTGACGAATTCGGTCAATTCCAACGTTGTATTGACTTTTATCATGCTGAACAATCTGAATTATTGGACATGCATTTCATTTGTCTGGCTGGTTTTATAACTCTGTTCAGTTTGATTATTCTTGTCATTTGACGAATTCGGTCAATTCCAACGTTGTATTGACTTTTAACATGATGCACATTCTGAATTACTGGACATGCAGGCTACTTTCATTTGTCTGGCTGATTTTATAACTCTGATCACTTTGATTATTCATGCCATTTGACGAATTCGGTCAATTCCAACGTCATATTCACTTTGAACATGCTGAACAATCTGAATTATTGGACATTCAGGCTATTTTCATTTGTCTGGCTGGTTTTATCACTCTGAATACTTTGATTATTCTTGCCATTTGACGAATTCGGTCAATTCCAACGTTGTATTGACTTTTAACATGCTGAACAATCTGAATTATTGGACATGCAGGCTATTTTCATTTGTCTGGCTGGTTTTATAACTCTGTTCAGTTAGAATACTCTTGCCATTTGACGAATTCGGTCATTTCCAAGGTTGTATTGACTTTTAACATGATGAACATTCTGAATTACTGGACATGCAGGCTATTTTCATTTGTCTGGCTGGTTTTATAACTCGATTCAGTTTGATTGCTCTTGCCATTTGACGAATTCGGTAAATTTCAACGTTATATTCACTTTGAACATGCAGAACAATCTGAATTATTGGACATTCAGAATATTTTGATTTGTCTGGTTGGTTTTATCACTCTGATCACTTTGATTATTCATGCCATTTGACGAATTCGGTCAATTCCAACGTCATATTCACTTTGAACATGCTGAACAATCTGAATTATTGGACATTTAGGCTATTTTCATTTGTCTGGCTGGTTTTATCACTCTGAATACTTTGATTATTCTTGCCATTTGACGAATTCGGTCAATTCCAACGTTGTATTGACTTTTAACATGCTGAACAATATGAATTATTGGACATGCAGGCTATTTTCATTTGTCTGGCTGGTTTTATAACTCTGTTCAGTTAGAATACTCTTGCCATTTGACGAATTAGGTCATTTCCAAGGTTGCATTGACTTTTAACATGATGAACATTCTGAATTACTGGACATGCAGGCTATTTTCATTTGTCCGGCTAGTTTTATCACTCTGATCACTTTGATTATTCATGCCATTTGACGAATTCGGTCAATTCCAACGTTATATTCACTTTGAACATGCAGAACAATCTGAATTATTGCTGAACAATCTGAATTTTTCAGCCTATTTTGATTTGTCTGTTTGGTTTTATCACTCTGATCACTTTGATTACTCTTGCCATTTGACGAATTCGGTCATTTCCAACGTTGTATTGACTTTTAACATGATGAACAATCTGAATTACTGGACATTCATACTATTTTGATTTGTCTGGTTGGTTTTGTCACTCTGATCACTTTGATTATTCTTGTCATTTGACGAATTCGGTCAATTCCAACGTTGTATTGACTTTTAACATGATGAGCATTCTGAATTACTGGACATGCAGGCTATTTTCATTTGTCCGGCTAGTTTTATCACTCTGATCACTTTTATTATTCTTGTCATATGACGAATTCGGTCAATTCCAACGTTGTATTGACTTTTAACATGATGAACATTCTGAATTACTGGACATGCAGGCTATTTTCATTTGTCCGGCTAGTTTTATCACTCTGATCACTTTCATTATTCATGCCATTTGACGAATTCGGTAAATTCCAACGTTATATTCACTTTGAACATGCTGAACAATCTGAATTATTCAGACTATTTTGATTTGTCTGGTTGGTTTTATCACTCTGATCACTTTGATTATTCATGCCATTTGACGAATTCGGTCAATTCCAACGTCATATTCACTTTGAACATGATGGACATTCTTAATTACTGGACATGCAGGCTATATTGATTTGTCTGTTTGGTTTAATCACTCTGATCACTTTGATTATTCATGCCATTTGACGAATCCAGTCAATTCCAACGTTGTATTGACTTTTAGCATGATGAACATTCTGAATTACTGAACATGCAGGCTATTTTCATTTGTATTGTTGGTTTTATTACTCTGATATATTGATTACTCTTGCCATTTGACGAATTCGGTCAATTCCGACGTTGTATTGACTTTTATCATGCTGAACAATCTGAATTATTGGACATGCAGTTCATTTGTCTGGCTGGTTTTATAACTCTGTTCAGTTTGATTATTCTTGTCATTTGACGAATTCGGTCAATTCCAACGTTGTATTGACTTTTAACATGATGCACATTCTGAATTACTGGACATGAAGGCTACTTTCATTTGTCTGGCTGATTTTATAACTCTGATCACTTTGATTATTCATGCCATTTGACGAATTCGGTCAATTCCAACGTCATATTCACTTTGAACATGCTGAACAATCTGAATTATTGGACATTAAGGCTATTTTCATTTGTCTGGCTGGTTTTATCACTCTGAATACTTTGATTATTCTTGCCATTTGACGAATTCGGTCAATTCCAACGTTGTATTGACTTTTAGCATGAGCACATTCTGAATTACTGGACATGCAGGCTACTTTCATTTGTCTGGCTGATTTTATAACTCTGATCACTTTGATTATTCGTGCCATTTGACGATTTCGGTCAATTCCAACGTTGTATTGACTTTTAACATGATGAACATTCTGAATTACTGGACATGCAGGCTACTTTCATTTGTCTGGCTGATTTTATAACTCTGATCACTTTGATTATTCGTGCCATTTGACGATTTCGGTCAATTCCAACGTCATATTCACTTTGAACATGCTGAACAATCTGAATTATTGGACATTAAGGCTATTTTCATTTGTCTGGCTGGTTTTATCACTCTGAATACTTTGATTATTCTTGCCATTTGACGAATTCGGTCAATTCCAACGTTGTATTGACTTTTAGCATGAGCACATTCTGAATTACTGGACATGCAGGCTACTTTCATTTGTCTGGCTGATTTTATAACTCTGATCACTTTGATTATTCGTGCCATTTGACGAATTCGGTCAATTCCAACGTTGTATTGACTTTTAACATGATGCACATTCTGAATTACTGGACATGAAGGCTACTTTCATTTGTCTGGCTGATTTTATAACTCTGATCACTTTGATTATTCATGCCATTTGACGAATTCGGTCAATTCCAACGTTATATTCACTTTGAACATGCTGAACAATCTGAATTATTGCTGAACAATCTGAATTTTTCAGCCTATTTTGATTTGTCTGTTTGGTTTTATCACTCTGATCACTTTGATTACTCTTGCCATTTGACGAATTCGGTCATTTCCAACGTTGTATTGACTTTTAACATGATGAACAATCTGAATTACTGGACATGCAGGCTATTTTCATTTGTCCGGCTAGTTTTATCACTCTGATCACTTTGATTATTCATGCCATTTGACGAATTCGGTCAATTCCAACGTTATATTCACTTTGAACATGCTGAACAATCTGAATTTTTCAGCCTATTTTGATTTGTCTGTTTGGTTTTATCACTCTGAATACTTTGATTATTCTTGCCATTTGACGAATTCGGTCAATTCCAACGTTGTATTGACTTTTAGCATGAGCACATTCTGAATTACTGGACATGCAGGCTATTTTCATTTGTCTGGCTGGTTTTATCACTCTGAATACTTTGATTATTCTTGCCATTTGACGAATTCGGTCAATTCCAACGTTGTATTGACTTTTAGCATGAGCACATTCTGAATTACTGGACATGCAGGCTACTTTCATTTGTCTGGCTGATTTTATAACTCTGATCACTTTGATTATTCGTGCCATTTGACGATTTCGGTCAATTCCAACGTTGTATTGACTTTTAACATGATGAACATTCTGAATTACTGGACATGCAGGCTACTTTCATTTGTCTGGCTGATTTTATAACTCTGATCACTTTGATTATTCGTGCCATTTGACGATTTCGGTCAATTCCAACGTCATATTCACTTTGAACATGCTGAACAATCTGAATTATTGGACATTAAGGCTATTTTCATTTGTCTGGCTGGTTTTATCACTCTGAATACTTTGATTATTCTTGCCATTTGACGAATTCGGTCAATTCCAACGTTGTATTGACTTTTAGCATGAGCACATTCTGAATTACTGGACATGCAGGCTATTTTCATTTGTCTGGCTGGTTTTATCACTCTGAATACTTTGATTATTCTTGCCATTTGACGAATTCGGTCAATTCCAACGTTGTATTGACTTTTAGCATGAGCACATTCTGAATTACTGGACATGCAGGCTACTTTCATTTGTCTGGCTGATTTTATAACTCTGATCACTTTGATTATTCGTGCCATTTGACGAATTCGGTCAATTCCAACGTTGTATTGACTTTTAACATGATGCACATTCTGAATTACTGGACATGAAGGCTACTTTCATTTGTCTGGCTGATTTTATAACTCTGATCACTTTGATTATTCATGCCATTTGACGAATTCGGTCAATTTCAACGTTATATTCACTTTGAACATGCTGAACAATCTGAATTATTGGACATTTAGGCTATTTTCATTTGTCTGGCTGGTTTTATCACTCTGAATACTTTGATTATTCTTGCCATTTGACGAATTCGGTCAATTCCAAAGTTGTATTGACTTTTAACATGCTGAACAATCTGAATTATTGGACATGCAGGCTATTTTCATTTGTCTGGCTGGTTTTATAACTCTGTTCAGTTAGAATACTCTTGCCATTTGACGAATTAGGTCATTTCCAAGGTTGCATTGACTTTTAACATGATGAACATTCTGAATTACTGGACATGCAGGCTATTTTCATTTGTCCGGCTAGTTTTATCACTCTGATCACTTTGATTATTCATGCCATTTGACGAATTCGGTCAATTCCAACGTTATATTCACTTTGAACATGCTGAACAATCTGAATTATTGCTGAACAATCTGAATTTTTCAGCCTATTTTGATTTGTCTGTTTGGTTTTATCACTCTGATCACTTTGATTACTCTTGCCATTTGACGAATTCGGTCATTTCCAACGTTGTATTGACTTTTAACATGATGAACAATCTGAATTACTGGACATTCATACTATTTTGATTTGTCTGGTTGGTTTTGTCACTCTGATCACTTTGATTATTCTTGTCATTTGACGAATTCGGTCAATTCCAACGTTGTATTGACTTTTAACATGATGAGCATTCTGAATTACTGGACATGCAGGCTATTTTCATTTGTCCGGCTAGTTTTATCACTCTGATCACTTTTATTATTCTTGTCATATGACGAATTCGGTCAATTCCAACGTTGTATTGACTTTTAACATGATGAACATTCTGAATTACTGGACATGCAGGCTATTTTCATTTGTCCGGCTAGTTTTATCACTCTGATCACTTTCATTATTCATGCCATTTGACGAATTCGGTAAATTCCAACGTTATATTCACTTTGAACATGCTGAACAATCTGAATTATTCAGACTATTTTGATTTGTCTGGTTGGTTTTATCACTCTGATCACTTTGATTATTCATGCCATTTGACGAATTCGGTCAATTCCAACGTCATATTCACTTTGAACATGATGGACATTCTTAATTACTGGACATGCAGGCTATATTGATTTGTCTGTTTGGTTTAATCACTCTGATCACTTTGATTATTCATGCCATTTGACGAATCCAGTCAATTCCAACGTTGTATTGACTTTTAGCATGATGAACATTCTGAATTACTGAACATGCAGGCTATTTTCATTTGTATTGTTGGTTTTATTACTCTGATATATTGATTACTCTTGCCATTTGACGAATTCGGTCAATTCCGACGTTGTATTGACTTTTATCATGCTGAACAATCTGAATTATTGGACATGCATTTCATTTGTCTGGCTGGTTTTATAACTCTGTTCAGTTTGATTATTCTTGTCATTTGACGAATTCGGTCAATTCCAACGTTGTATTGACTTTTAACATGATGCACATTCTGAATTACTGGACATGAAGGCTACTTTCATTTGTCTGGCTGATTTTATAACTCTGATCACTTTGATTATTCATGCCATTTGACGAATTCGGTCAATTCCAACGTCATATTCACTTTGAACATGCTGAACAATCTGAATTATTGGACATTAAGGCTATTTTCATTTGTCTGGCTGGTTTTATCACTCTGAATACTTTGATTATTCTTGCCATTTGACGAATTCGGTCAATTCCAACGTTGTATTGACTTTTAGCATGAGCACATTCTGAATTACTGGACATGCAGGCTACTTTCATTTGTCTGGCTGATTTTATAACTCTGATCACTTTGATTATTCGTGCCATTTGACGATTTCGGTCAATTCCAACGTTGTATTGACTTTTAACATGATGAACATTCTGAATTACTGGACATGCAGGCTACTTTCATTTGTCTGGCTGATTTTATAACTCTGATCACTTTGATTATTCGTGCCATTTGACGATTTCGGTCAATTCCAACGTCATATTCACTTTGAACATGCTGAACAATCTGAATTATTGGACATTAAGGCTATTTTCATTTGTCTGGCTGGTTTTATCACTCTGAATACTTTGATTATTCTTGCCATTTGACGAATTCGGTCAATTCCAACGTTGTATTGACTTTTAGCATGAGCACATTCTGAATTACTGGACATGCAGGCTATTTTCATTTGTCTGGCTGGTTTTATCACTCTGAATACTTTGATTATTCTTGCCATTTGACGAATTCGGTCAATTCCAACGTTGTATTGACTTTTAGCATGAGCACATTCTGAATTACTGGACATGCAGGCTACTTTCATTTGTCTGGCTGATTTTATAACTCTGATCACTTTGATTATTCGTGCCATTTGACGAATTCGGTCAATTCCAACGTTGTATTGACTTTTAACATGATGCACATTCTGAATTACTGGACATGAAGGCTACTTTCATTTGTCTGGCTGATTTTATAACTCTGATCACTTTGATTATTCATGCCATTTGACGAATTCGGTCAATTTCAACGTTATATTCACTTTGAACATGCTGAACAATCTGAATTATTGGACATTTAGGCTATTTTCATTTGTCTGGCTGGTTTTATCACTCTGAATACTTTGATTATTCTTGCCATTTGACGAATTCGGTCAATTCCAAAGTTGTATTGACTTTTAACATGCTGAACAATCTGAATTATTGGACATGCAGGCTATTTTCATTTGTCTGGCTGGTTTTATAACTCTGTTCAGTTAGAATACTCTTGCCATTTGACGAATTCGGTCATTTCCAAGGTTGTATTGACTTTTAACATGATGAACATTCTGAATTACTGGACATGCAGGCTATTTTCATTTGTCCGGCTAGTTTTATCACTCTGATCACTTTGATTATTCATGCCATTTGACGAATTCGGTCAATTCCAACGTTATATTCACTTTGAACATGCTGAACAATCTGAATTATTGCTGAACAATCTGAATTATTCAGCCTATTTTGATTTGTCTGGTTGGTTTTATCACTCTGATCACTTTGATTACTCTTGCCATTTGACGAATTCGGTCATTTCCAACGTTGTATTGACTTTTAACATGATGAACAATCTGAATTACTGGACATTCATACTATTTTGATTTGTCTGGTTGGTTTTGTCACTCTGATCACTTTGATTATTCTTGTCATTTGACGAATTCGGTCAATTCCAACGTTGTATTGACTTTTAACATGATGAGCATTCTGAATTACTGGACATGCAGGCTATTTTCATTTGTCCGGCTGATTTTATCACTCTGATCACTTTTATTATTCTTGTCATATGACGAATTCGGTCAATTCCAACGTTGTATTGACTTTTAACATGATGAACATTCTGAATTACTGGACATGCAGGCTATTTTCATTTGTCCAGCTAGTTTTATCACTCTGATCACTTTCATTATTCATGCCATTTGACGAATTCGGTAAATTCCAACGTTATATTCACTTTGAACATGCTGAACAATCTGAATTATTCAGACTATTTTGATTTGTCTGGTTGGTTTTATCACTCTGATCACTTTGATTACTCTTGCCATTTGACGAATTCGGTCAATTCCAACGTTATATTGACTTTTAACATGATGGACATTCTGAATTACTGGACATGCAGGCTATATTGATTTGTCTGGTTGGTTTAATCACTCTGATCACTTTGATTATTCATGCCATTTGACGAATTCAGTCAATTCCAACGTTGTATTGACTTTTAACATGATGAACATTCTGAATTACTCGACATGCAGGCTACTTTCATTTGTCTGGCTGATTTTATAACTCTGATCACTTTGATTATTCATGCCATTTGACGAATTCGGTCAATTCCAACGTTGTATTGACTTTTATCATGCTGAACAATCTGAATTATTGGACATGCATTTCATTTGTCTGGCTGGTTTTATAACTCTGTTCAGTTTGATTATTCTTGTCATTTAACGAATTCGGTCAATTCCAACGTTGTATTGACTTTTAACATGATGCACATTCTGAATTACTGGACATGCAGGCTACTTTCATTTGTCTGGCTGATTTTATAACTCTGATCACTTTGATTATTCATGCCATTTGACGAATTCGGTCAATTCCAACGTCATATTCACTTTGAACATGCTGAACAATCTGAATTATTGGACATTCAGGCTATTTTCATTTGTCTGGCTGGTTTTATCACTCTGAATACTTTGATTATTCTTGCCATTTGACGAATTCGGTCAATTCCAACGTTGTATTGACTTTTAACATGCTGAACAATCTGAATTATTGGACATGCAGGCTATTTTCATTTGTCTGGCTGGTTTTATAACTCTGTTCAGTTAGAATACTCTTGCCATTTGACGAATTCGGTCATTTCCAAGGTTGTATTGACTTTTAACATGATGAACATTCTGAATTACTGGACATGCAGGCTACTTTCATTTGTCTGGCTGGTTTTATCACTCTGAATACTTTGATTATTCTTGCCATTTGACGAATTCGGTCAATTCCAACGTTGTATTGACTTTTAACATGCTGAACATTCTGAATTACTGGACATGCAGGCTATATTGATTTGTCTGGTTGGTTTAATCACTCTGATCACTTTGATTATTCATGCCATTTGACGAATTCAGTCAATTCCAACGTTGTATTGACTTTTAACATGATGAACATTCTGAATTACTGGACATGCAGGCTACTTTCATTTGTCTGGCTGGTTTTATCACTCTGAATACTTTGATTATTCTTGCCATTTGACGAATTCGGTCAATTCCAACGTTGTATTGACTTTTAACATGCTGAACAATCTGAATTACTGGACATGCAGGCTATTTTCATTTGTCTGGCTGGTTTTATAACTCGATTCAGTTTGATTGCTCTTGCCATTTGACGAATTCGGTCAATTTCAACGTTATATTCACTTTGAACATGCAGAACAATCTGAATTATTGGGCCTTCAGAATATTTTGATTTGTCTGTTTGGTTTTATCACTCTGATCACTTTGATTATTCATGCCATTTGACGAATTCGGTCAATTCCAACGTCATATTCACTTTGAACATGCTGAACAATCTGAATTATTGGGCATTCAGAATATTTTGATTTGTCTGTTTGGTTTTATCACTCTGATCACTTTGATTATTCATGCCATTTGACGAATTCGGTCAATTCCAACGTCATATTCACTTTGAACATGCTGAACAATCTGAATTATTGGACATTTAGGCTATTTTCATTTGTCTGGCTGGTTTTATCACTCTGAATACTTTCATTATTCTTGCCATTTGACGAATTCGGTCAATTCCAACGTTGTATTGACTTTTAAAATGCTGAACAATATGAATTATTGGACATGCAGGCTATTTTCGTTTGTCTGGCTGGTTTTATAACTCTGTTCAGTTAGAATACTCTTGCCATTTGACGAATTAGGTCATTTCCAAGGTTGTATTGACTTTTAACATGATGAACATTCTGAATTACTGGACATGCAGGCTATTTTCATTTGTCCGGCTAGTTTTATCACTCTGATCACTTTGATTATTCATGCCATTTGACGAATTCGGTCAATTCCAACGTTATATTCACTTTGAACATGCTGAACAATCTGAATTATTGCTGAACAATCTGAATTTTTCAGCCTATTTTGATTTGTCTGGTTGGTTTTATCACTCTGATCACTTTGATTACTCTTGCCATTTGACGAATTCGGTCATTTCCAACGTTGTATTGACTTTTAACATGATGAACAATCTGAATTACTGGCCATTCATACTATTTTGATTTGTCTGGTTGGTTTTGTCACTCTGATCACTTTGATTATTCTTGTCATTTGACGAATTCGGTCAATTCCAACGTTGTATTGACTTTTAACATGATGAGCATTCTGAATTACTGGACATGCAGGCTATTTTCATTTGTCCGGCTAGTTTTATCACTCTGATCACTTTTATTATTGTTGTCATATGACGAATTCGGTGAATTCCAACGTTATATTCACTTTGAACATGCTGAACAATCTGAATTATTCAGACTATTTTGATTTGTCTTTTTGGTTTTATCACTCTGATCACTTTGATTACTCTTGCCATTTGACGAATTCGGTCAATTCCAACGTTATATTGACTTTTAACATGATGGACATTCTGAATTACTGGACATGCAGGCTATATTGATTTGTCTGGTTGGTTTAATCACTCTGATCACTTTGATTATTCATGCCATTTGACGAATTCAGTCAATTCCAACGTTGTATTGACTTTTAACATGAGGAACATTCTGAATTACTGAACATGCAGGCTATTTTCATTTGTATTGTTGGTTTTATTACTCTGATATATTGATTACTCTTGCCATTTGACGAATTCGGTCATTTCCAACGTTGTATTGACTTTTAACATGATGAACAATCTGAATTACTGGACATTCATACTATTTTGATTTGTCTGGTTGGTTTTGTCACTCTGGTCACTTTGATTATTCTTGTCATTTGACGAATTCGGTCAATTCCAACGTTGTATTGACTTTTAACATGATGAGCATTCTGAATTACTGGACATGCAGGCTATTTTCATTTGTCCGGCTAGTTTTATCACTCTGATCACTTTTATTATTCTTGTCATATGACGAATTCGGTCAATTCCAACGTTGTATTGACTTTTAACATGATGAACATTCTGAATTACTGGACATGCAGGCTATTTTCATTTGTCCGGCTAGTTTTATCACTCTGATCACTTTCATTATTCATGCCATTTGACGAATTCGGTGAATTCCAACGTTATATTCACTTTGAACATGCTGAACAATCTGAATTATTCAGACTATTTTGATTTGTCTGGTTGGTTTTATCACTCTGATCACTTTGATTACTCTTGCCATTTGACGAATTCGGTCAATTCCAACGTTATATTGACTTTTAACATGATGAACATTCTGAATTACTGGACATGCAGGCTATTTTCATTTGTCCGGCTAGTTTTATCACTCTGATCACTTTCATTATTCATGCCATTTGACGAATTCGGTGAATTCCAACGTTATATTCACTTTGAACATGCTGAACAATCTGAATTATTCAGACTATTTTGATTTGTCTGGTTGGTTTTATCACTCTGATCAATTTGATTACTCTTGCCATTTGACGAATTCGGTCATTTCCAACGTTGTATTGACTTTTAACATGATGAACAATCTGAATTACTGGACATTCATACTATTTTGATTTGTCTGGTTGGTTTTGTCACTCTGATCACTTTGATTATTCTTGTCATTTGACGAATTCGGTCAATTCCAACGTTGTATTGACTTTTAACATGATGAGCATTCTGAATTACTGGACATGCAGGCTATTTTCATTTGTCCGGCTAGTTTTATCACTCTGATCACTTTTATTATTCTTGTCATATGACGAATTCGGTCAATTCCAACGTTGTATTGACTTTTAACATGATGAACATTCTGAATTACTGGACATGCAGGCTATTTTCATTTGTCCGGCTAGTTTTATCACTCTGATCACTTTCATTATTCATGCCATTTGACGAATTCGGTGAATTCCAACGTTATATTCACTTTGAACATGCTGAACAATCTGAATTATTCAGACTATTTTGATTTGTCTGGTTGGTTTTATCACTCTGATCACTTTGATTACTCTTGCCATTTGACGAATTCGGTCAATTCCAACGTTATATTGACTTTTAACATGATGAACATTCCGAATTACTGGACATGCAGGCTATTTTCATTTGTCCGGCTAGTTTTATCACTCTGATCACTTTCATTATTCATGCCATTTGACGAATTCGGTGAATTCCAACGTTATATTCACTTTGAACATGCTGAACAATCTGAATTATTAAGACTATTTTGATTTGTCTGGTTGGTTTTATCACTCTGATCACTTTGATTACTCTTGCCATTTGACGAATTCGGTCAATTCCAACGTTATATTGACTTTTAACATGATGGACATTCTGAATTACTGGACATGCAGGCTATATTGATTTGTCTGGTTGGTTTTATCACTCTGATCACTTTGATTACTCTTGCCATTTGACGAATTCGGTCAATTCCAACGTTATATTGACTTTTAACATGATGGACATTCTGAATTACTGGACATGCAGGCTATATTGATTTGTCTGGTTGGTTTAACCACTCTGATCACTTTGATTATTCATGCCATTTGACGAATTCGGTCAATTCCAACGTTGTATTGACTTTTATCATGCTGAACAATCTGAATTATTGGACATGCATTTCATTTGTCTGGCTGGTTTTATAACTCTGTTCAGTTTGATTATTCTTGTCATTTGACGAATTCGGTCAATTCCATCGTTGTATTGACTTTTAACATGATGCACATTCTGAATTACTGGACATGCAGGCTACTTTCATTTGTCTGGCTGATTTTATAACTCTGTTCAGTTTGATTACTCTTGCCATTTGACGAATTCGGTCATTTCCAACGTTGTATTGACTTTTAACATGATGAACATTCTGAATTACTGGACATTCAGAATATTTTGATTTGTCTGGTTGGTTTTACACTCTGATCACTTTGATTATTCATGCCATTTGACGAATTCGGTCAATTCCAACGTCATATTCACTTTGAACATGATGGACATTCTGAATTACTGGACATGCAGGCTATATTGATTTGTCTGGTTGGTTTAATCACTCTGATCACTTTGATTATTCATGCCATTTGACGAATTCGGTCAATTCCAACGTTGTATTGACTTTTATCATGCTGAACAATCTGAATTATTGGACATGCATTTCATTTGTCTGGCTGGTTTTATAACTCTGTTCAGTTTGATTATTCATGCCATTTGAATTACTGGACATGCAGGCTATTTTCATTTGTCCGGCTAGTTTTATCACTCTGATCACTTTCATTATTCATGCCATTTGACGAATTCGGTGAATTCCAACGTTATATTCACTTTAAACATGCTGAACAATCTGAATTATTCAGACTATTTTGATTTGTCTGGTTGGTTTTATCACTCTGATCACTTTGATTACTCTTGCCATTTGACGAATTCGGTCAATTCCAACGTTATATTGACTTCTAACATGATGAACATTCCGAATTACTGGACATGCAGGCTATTTTCATTTGTCCGGCTAGTTTTATCACTCTGATCACTTTCATTATTCATGCCATTTGACGAATTCGGTGAATTCCAACGTTATATTCACTTTGAACATGCTGAACAATCTGAATTATTCAGACTATTTTGATTTGTCTGGTTGGTTTTATCACTCTGATCACTTTGATTACTCTTGCCATTTGACGAATTCGGTCAATTCCAACGTTATATTGACTTTTAACATGATGGACATTCTGAATTACTGGACATGCAGGCTATATTGATTTGTCTGGTTGGTTTAATCACTCTGATCACTTTGATTGTTCATGCCATTTGACGAATTCAGTCAATTCCAACGTTGTATTGACTTTTAACATGATGAACATTCTGAATTACTGGACATGCAGGCTATTTTCATTTGTCCGGCTAGTTTTATCACTCTGATCACTTTCATTATTCATGCCATTTGACGAATTCGGTGAATTCCAACGTTATATTCACTTTGAACATGCTGAACAATCTGAATTATTCAGACTATTTTGATTTGTCTGGTTGGTTTTATCACTCTGATCACTTTGATTACTCTTGCCATTTGACGAATTCGGTCAATTCCAACGTTATATTGACTTTTAACATGATGGACATTCTGAATTACTGGACATGCAGGCTATATTGATTTGTCTGGTTGGTTTTATCACTCTGATCACTTTGATTACTCTTGCCATTTGACGAATTCGGTCAATTCCAACGTTATATTGACTTTTAACATGATGGACATTCTGAATTACTGGACATGCAGGCTATATTGATTTGTCTGGTTGGTTTAACCACTCTGATCACTTTGATTATTCATGCCATTTGACGAATTCGGTCAATTCCAACGTTGTATTGACTTTTATCATGCTGAACAATCTGAATTATTGGACATGCATTTCATTTGTCTGGCTGGTTTTATAACTCTGTTCAGTTTGATTATTCTTGTCATTTGACGAATTCGGTCAATTCCAACGTTGTATTGACTTTTAACATGATGCACATTCTGAATTACTGGACATGCAGGCTACTTTCATTTGTCTGGCTGATTTTATAACTCTGTTCAGTTTGATTATTCATGCCATTTGACGAATTCGGTCAATTCCAACGTCATATTCACTTTGAACATGATGGACATTCTGAATTACTGGACATGCAGGCTATATTGATTTGTCTGGTTGGTTTAATCACTCTGATCACTTTGATTATTCATGCCATTTGACGAATTCGGTCAATTCCAACGTTGTATTGACTTTTATCATGCTGAACAATCTGAATTATTGGACATGCATTTCATTTGTCTGGCTGGTTTTATAACTCTGTTCAGTTTGATTATTCATGCCATTTGACGAATTCGGTCAATTCCAACGTCATATTCACTTTGAACATGCTGAACAATCTGAATTATTGGACATTCAGGATATTTTCATTTGTCTGGCTGGTTTTATCACTCTGATCACTTTGATTATTCTTGTCATTTGACGAATTCGGTCAATTCCAACGTTGTATTGAGTTTTAACATGCTGAACAATATGAATTATTGGACATGCAGGCTATTTTCATTTGTCTGGCTGGTTTTATAACTCTGTTCAGTTAGAATACTCTTGCCATTTGACGAATTAGGTCATTTCCAAGGTTGTATTGACTTTTAACATGATGAACATTCTGAATTACTGGACATGCAGGCTATTTTCATTTGACCGGCTAGTTTTATCACTCTGATCACTTTGATTATTCATGCCATTTGACGAATTCGGTCAATTCCAACGTTATATTCACTTTGAACATGCTGAACAATCTGAATTACTGGACATGCAGGCTATTTTCATTTGTCCGGCTAGTTTTATCACTCTGATCACTTTCATTATTCATGCCATTTGACGAATTCGGTGAATTCCAACGTTATATTCACTTTGAACATGCTGAACAATCTGAATTATTCAGACTATTTTGATTTGTCTGGTTGGTTTTATCACTCTGATCACTTTGATTACTCTTGCCATTTGACGAATTCGGTCAATTCCAACGTTATATTGACTTTTAACATGATGGACATTCTGAATTACTGGACATGCAGGCTATATTGATTTGTCTGGTTGGTTTAATCACTCTGATCACTTTGATTGTTCATGCCATTTGACGAATTCAGTCAATTCCAACGTTGTATTGACTTTTAACATGATGAACATTCTGAATTACTGGACATGCAGGCTATTTTCATTTGTCCGGCTAGTTTTATCACTCTGATCACTTTCATTATTCATGCCATTTGACGAAGTCGGTGAATTCCAACGTTATATTCACTTTGAACATGCTGAACAATCTGAATTATTCAGACTATTTTGATTTGTCTGGTTGGTTTTATCACTCTGATCACTTTGATTACTCTTGCCATTTGACGAATTCGGTCAATTCCAACGTTGTATTGACTTTTAACATGATGGACATTCTGAATTACTGGACATGCAGGCTATATTGATTTGTCTGGTTGGTTTTATCACTCTGATCACTTTGATTACTCTTGCCATTTGACGAATTCGGTCAATTCCAACGTTATATTGACTTTTAACATGATGGACATTCTGAATTACTGGACATGCAGGCTATATTGATTTGTCTGGTTGGTTTAACCACTCTGATCACTTTGATTATTCATGCCATTTGACGAATTCGGTCAATTCCAACGTTGTATTGACTTTTATCATGCTGAACAATCTGAATTATTGGACATGCATTTCATTTGTCTGGCTGGTTTTATAACTCTGTTCAGTTTGATTATTCTTGTCATTTGACGAATTCGGTCAATTCCAACGTTGTATTGACTTTTAACATGATGCACATTCTGAATTACTGGACATGCAGGCTACTTTCATTTGTCTGGCTGATTTTATAACTCTGTTCAGTTTGATTATTCATTCCATTTGACGAATTCGGTCAATTCCAACGTCATATTCACTTTGAACATGATGGACATTCTGAATTACTGGACATGCAGGCTATATTGATTTGTCTGGTTGGTTTAATCACTCTGATCACTTTGATTATTCATGCCATTTGACGAATTCGGTCAATTCCAACGTTGTATTGACTTTTATCATGCTGAACAATCTGAATTATTGGACATGCATTTCATTTGTCTGGCTGGTTTTATAACTCTGTTCAGTTTGATTATTCATGCCATTTGACGAATTCGGTCAATTCCAACGTCATATTCACTTTGAACATGCTGAACAATCTGAATTATTGGACATTCAGGATATTTTCATTTGTCTGGCTGGTTTTATCACTCTGATCACTTTGATTATTCTTGTCATTTGACGAATTCGGTCAATTCCAACGTTGTATTGAGTTTTAACATGCTGAACAATATGAATTATTGGACATGCAGGCTATTTTCATTTGTCTGGCTGGTTTTATAACTCTGTTCAGTTAGAATACTCTTGCCATTTGACGAATTAGGTCATTTCCAAGGTTGTATTGTCTTTTAACATGATGAACATTCTGAATTACTGGACATGCAGGCTATTTTCATTTGACCGGCTAGTTTTATCACTCTGATCACTTTGATTATTCATGCCATTTGACGAATTCGGTCAATTCCAACGTTGTATTGACTTTTATCATGCTGAACAATCTGAATTATTGGACATGCATTTCATTTGTCTGGCTGGTTTTATAACTCTGTTCAGTTTGATTATTCTTGTCATTTGACGAATTCGGTCAATTCCAACGTTGTATTGACTTTTAACATGATGGACATTCTGAATTACTGGACATGCAGGCTATATTGATTTGTCTGGTTGGTTTAATCACTCTGATCACTTTGATTATTCATGCCATTTGACGAATTCAGTCAATTCCAACGTTGTATTGACTTTTAACATGATGAACATTCTGAATTACTGGACATGCAGGCTACTTTCATTTGTCTGGCTGATTATATAACTCTGATCACTTTGATTATTCATGCCATTTGACGAATTCGGTCAATTCCAACGTTGTATTGACTTTTATCATGCTGAACAATCTGAATTATTGGACATGCATTTCATTTGTCTGGCTGGTTTTATAACTCTGTTCAGTTTGATTATTCTTGTCATTTGACGAATTCGGTCAATTCCAACGTTGTATTGACTTTTAACATGATGCACATTCTGAATTACTGGACATGCAGGCTACTTTCATTTGTCTGGCTGATTTTATAACTCTGATCACTTTGATTATTCATGCCATTTGACGAATTCGGTCAATTCCAACGTCATATTCACTTTGAACATGCTGAACAATCTGAATTATTCAGACTATTTTGATTTGTCTGGTTGGTTTTATCACTCTGATCACTTTGATTACTCTTGCCATTTGACGAATTCGGTCAATTCCAACGTTATATTGACTTTTAACATGATGGACTTTCTGAATTACTGGACATGCAGGCTATATTGATTTGTCTGGTTGGTTTAATCACTCTGATCACTTTGATTATTCATGCCATTTGACGAATTCAGTCAATTCCAACGTTGTATTGACTTTTAACATGATGAACATTCTGAATTACTGGACATGCAGGCTACTTTCATTTGTCTGGCTGATTATATAACTCTGATCACTTTGATTATTCATGCCATTTGACGAATTCGGTCAATTCCAACGTTGTATTGACTTTTATCATGCTGAACAATCTGAATTATTGGAGATGCATTTCATTTGTCTGGCTGGTTTTATAACTCTGTTCAGTTTGATTATTCTTGTCATTTGACGAATTCGGTCAATTCCAACGTTGTATTGACTTTTAACATGATGCACATTCTGAATTACTGGACATGCAGGCTACTTTCATTTGTCTGGCTGATTTTATAACTCTGATCACTTTGATTATTCATGCCATTTGACGAATTCGGTCAATTCCAACGTCATATTCACTTTGAACATGCTGAACAATCTGAATTATTGGACATTCAGGCTATTTTCATTTGTCTGGCTGGTTTTATCACTCTGAATACTTTGATTATTCTTGCCATTTGACGAATTCGGTCAATTCCAACGTTGTATTGACTTTTAACATGCTGAAGAATCTGAATTATTGGACATGCAGGCTATTTTCATTTGTCTGGCTGGTTTTATAACTCTGTTCAGTTAGAATACTCTTGCCATTTGACGAATTCGGTCATTTCCAAGGTTGTATTGACTTTTAACATGATGAACATTCTGAATTACTGGACATGCAGGCTATTTTCATTTGTCTGGCTGGTTTTATAACTCGATTCAGTTTGATTGCTCTTGCCATTTGACGAATTCGGTCAATTTCAACGTTATATTCACTTTGAACATGCAGAACAATCTGAATTTTTGGACATTCAGAATATTTTGATTTGTCTGGTTGGTTTTATCACTCTGATCACTTTGATTATTCTTGTCATTTGACGAATTCGGTAAATTCCAACGTTATATTGACTTTTAACATGATGAACATTCTGAATTACTGGACATGCAGGCTATTTTCATTTGTCCGGCTAGTTTTATCACTCTGATCACTTTCATTATTCATGCCATTTGACGAATTCGGTAAATTCCAACGTTATATTCACTTTGAACATGCTGAACAATCTGAATTATTCAGACTATTTTGATTTGTCTGGTTGGTTTTATCACTCTGATCACTTTGATTACTCTTGCCATTTGACGAATTCGGTCAATTCCAACGTTATATTGACTTTTAACATGATGGACATTCTGAATTACTGGACATGCAGGCTATATTGATTTGTCTGGTTGGTTTAATCACTCTGATCACTTTGATTATTCATGCCATTTGACGAATTCAGTCAATTCCAACGTCATATTCACTTTGAACATGATGGACATTCTGAATTACTGAACATGCAGGCTATTTTCATTTGTATTGTTGGTTTATTACTCTGATATATTGATTACTCTTGCCATTTGACGAATTCGGTCAATTCCAACGTTGTATTGACTTTTATCATGCTGAACAATCTGAATTATTGGACATGCATTTCATTTGTCTGGCTGGTTTTATAACTCTGTTCAGTTAGAATACTCTTGCCATTTGACGAATTAGGTCATTTCCAAGGTTGTTTTGACTTTTAACATGATGAACATTCTGAATTACTGGACATGCAGGCTATTTTCATTTGTCCGGCTAGTTTTATCACTCTGATCACTTTGATTATTCATGCCATTTGACGAATTCGGTCAATTCCAACGTTATATTCACTTTGAACATGCTGAACAATCTGAATTATTGCTGAACAATCTGAATTATTCAGCCTATTTTGATTTGTCTGGTTGGTTTTATCACTCTGATCACTTTGATTACTCTTGCCATTTGACGAATTCGGTCAATTCCAACGTTGTATTGACTTTTAACATGATGAGCATTCTGAATTACTGGACATGCAGGCTATTTTCATTTGTCCGGCTAGTTTTATAACTCTGATCACTTTCATTATTCATGCCATTTGACGAATTCGGTAAATTCCAACGTTATATTCACTTTGAACATGCTGAACAATCTGAATTATTCAGACTATTTTGATTTGTCTGGTTGGTTTTATCACTCTGATCACTTTGATTACTCTTGCCATTTGACGAATTCGGTCAATTCCAACGTTATATTGACTTTTAACATGATGGACATTCTGAATTACTGGACATGCAGGCTATATTGATTTGTCTGGTTGGTTTAATCACTCTGATCACTTTGATTATTCATGCCATTTGACGAATTCAGTCAATTCCAACGTTGTATTGACTTTTAACATGATGAACATTCTGAATTACTGAACATGCAGGCTATTTTCATTTGTATTGTTGGTTTTATTACTCTGATATATTGATTACTCTTGCCATTTGACGAAATCGGTCAATTCCAACGTTGTATTGACTTTTATCATGCTGAACAATCTGAATTATTGGACATGCATTTCATTTGTCTGGCTGGTTTTATAACTCTGTTCAGTTTGATTATTCTTGTCATTTGACGAATTCGGTCAATTCCAACGTTGTATTGACTTTTAACATGATGCACATTCTGAATTACTGGACATGCAGGCTGTAATTAAATAAAATCACTTTAGTATTCTTTTCAATAGCCGCTTTAACGACTTTACTATTCCACGTTTATTTGTTATCTGTTAAAAACTTGAGTTACTTAAAACTACCTAAAAGTATCTTAATACATAAATACTAATTCTACTATGGGAAATTGCTGGCTAAGCATAATACATGCCTGCCAGCTACAGCGCGTGTGGACAAATACTCAACAAGGTGTGAGTATTTAGTTACATGCAGACGGCATGGTAACTACGATAAGTCAAACACACTACACCTCCCTTTTCAAGAAAAGAGTGATCAACCCTAAGTTGATCATTCTTTAAATGTATTCTCTAAATTTAATTAAAATTAAAATATTTGTATTTAAGGGGAGTTCTTCCCTTCCCCATTTACTTAAAATTTTAATTACAAACTAATGGTACAATTAAAATTAAAATATTTGTATTTAAGGGGAGTTCTTCCCTTCCCCATTTACTTAAAATTTTAATTACAAACTAATGGTATTTATAACAAATTAATTAATTACATTTGTATTTATAATATAATGTTTAATTAAACTACTTTGTTTTCCTATACAATCATGCTTATATATTTTTAACCTATTTCTATGTATCCGCATGGATTTATTATTCATATCCCTTATTAATATATTATTCCTATTATCTATTTCCTCTACTCTAAATGGACCCTTATAGAGTTTATCTAATTTATGTCCAGCTTCATCGCGGACTAAAACTAAATCACCTATATTTGCATTTACTTGTTTGGAAAATCTTTGAGAATTCTCCTGTCTTTTAAATTTAGCGCTCTCCAGCATGCTCGCTGCTCGTCGCTGAGCTACCTGAAGTCTAAATTTAACTTCGCTTCGGTATGATTCTACATTATAGAGAGGTTCTATAGCCTTATCGTCTATAAAGTCTAATGTTGGTGGGATTTTGCCAAAGACAAGTTCAAATGGGCAATAGCCATGTGTGGTCGAAGGTGTAGTATTATAGCAATATACGAAAAATTTTATCCATACGTCCCAGTCAGACCTGTCTGATGATATGTAAGTTCTTAAATATTCATTACACGTTCTATGTGAACGTTCAACAGTACCAACGGTCTCGTGGTGGTATGGTGTGGAGTTTAATTTCTCTATTTTCAATAATGCACAAAGTTCTACTAACACCTGGTTCATGTATTCGGTACCCATGTCCGTAACCACTTTGGTCATCGGTCCATATATCAAAACAAATCCTTCCATAATAGCTCTTGCTACGGATTTAGCAGATTTGTCTCTGATGGGTATTGTAATCAAATACTTCGTCAAATCACACATTACCGTGACTGCGTATTCGCTTCCAGCTTCGGACCTGTGTAACGGTCCGATTGTGTCAACTATCACGATATCAAATGCCTTTGTCGGAGTCGGAGTTATAACAAAGGGTTCCTTGCCCTTGACCCCTGATTTACTCCTCTGGCACTGATCGCAGTTTCTCACGTACCGGGAAATATCCCTTGTCATATTCTTCCAATAGTATCTTTGGCGAATTTTTCTTAATAAACGGGTCGTTCCAGGGTGTCCACCCCAAATTGGATCATCGTGATACTTCCGTATGATCTTGGCCCTATCGGAAGTGGAATCAATCTTTAATAATGCGGGTACGAGTACAATTCTCAGCCCCTTAAGGGTCTTGTTTCCGGTATCTTTAAATTTTTCAATGTGCACATTATTGAACAAATTATCCTTTAATGATAATTGTATGGTTGAGAGACTCATTTTATCAGCTACTTTTTCAAGCTGTGGAAGAAATCGATCTAAATCGATAATTCCATTAATAACATGGTCTTTCAACTTGCCACTGTAAATAGTATTTTTTCCTCTTCGGATAAAAAAATTATCCGTGGAAGTGTATAATCGTGGCATTTTATTGTACTCTGAGGCATTAATGGCCTCATATACCCTGACATCATCTGATGTCACTGATTCCGTCACTGTATCCTTATCGTCCAATTTCTCACGACCTTTCCGTGACTGCAGTCTGGTGGTAACCCTAAAAATTGTGTTGGTATCCGAGTTCTGTATATCGGAGAACTCGATTCGCGACAGCGCATCCGCCGCGTAGTTTTCTTTTCCCCTGATATACTCAATAGCAAAGTCATACTCCTCCAAGTCGAGTCTCATACGCGTTAATTTGGATGAAGGGTTTTTCATTGAAAACAAATAAGTTAGTGGTCTGTGATCACTCCTGATCAAAAATTTCTTACCATAAATATATGGCCTAAAATATTGGATAGCCCAATGAATGGCTGCTAGTTCCTGTTCAATTGTGGATTTATTGGTCTCACCCTGAGTAAACTGTCTCGATGCGTAAGCAACTGGTAACTGAATACCGTCATATTCCTGGCTTAAAACTGCGCCACAAGCGTGTTTACTTGCATCGGTAGTAATACAAAATTCTCTATCGAAATCAGGATATTGTAAAATGTTCGGACTCAGTAGTTGACTCTTGAGATATTCGAAAGATCTCTGGCATTCCACTCAAAAGGAACATTCTTCCTAGATAATTTAGTCAGATGCCTTGATGAATCCGCAAAATTCCGTATGAATCTTCTATAATAGTTGCAAAATGCAACGAAGCGTTTAGCTTCATCACCATTCTTCGGTACTGGGTACTCCTCAATTATAGAAAATTTACTATCATCCGGCAAAATTCCTTTGTCCGTACATTTATGTCCTAAAAATGTCACCTCACGACAAAAAAATGTACATTTATCCGGGTGTAACTTGAGATTATACTTCCGACACATCGAAAATACATCCCTCAAGTTTTGTAACATGTGGTCGCTGGAGCAACCAATGTCGACTAAATCGTCCATATACAGGAAAGCTTGGGCTGAAAAAGCCAGTGCCATCATCCTTTGAAATGAATTCGGAGCTATTTTTATACCATATGGTAATCTTTTAAACCGGAAAGAACCCTTCTCCGTGGAAAACGATGTCATATTCCTGGAATCATCTTCCAATTCTATTTGGTGAAATCCTGACATTAAATCCAAACAT
Organism: Hydrotaea cyrtoneurina; assembly: GCA_958296145.1. Taxonomy (NCBI): domain Eukaryota; kingdom Metazoa; phylum Arthropoda; class Insecta; order Diptera; family Muscidae; genus Hydrotaea; species Hydrotaea cyrtoneurina. The sequence goes on from OY282513.1 coordinate 82,090,724, forward strand.
GAAAAAAATTTCGCCCTACCTAGTTGATCCAAGATATCATCTATACGAGGGAGTGGATATTTGTCAGCTACTAGTTTCTTATTTATCCCTCTATAATCAACGACCAGTCTCCACCGTTTCTGCGTCGTTCCTGGTAGTGCTTTTTTCGGGACAAGTAAAATTGGACTGTTATAGTCGGAAACTGATGGTTCAATTATGTCATCATCTATTAATTTATTCACCTGTCTATTTACCTCGTCCTTGTGAGAGTGTGGGATTCTATAGTTTCTTATATACACGGGTTGTTTATCGTTCAATACAAGCCTTTGCTTATAGAAATTATTGACGCTTATCTTGTCAGATTCCAAAGCGAAAATGTCTATGAATTCAGAGCACAACTTTCTCAACCTTCCATCGACAAACGTAGGGAAATTTTTGGTAAGTCTTTTCAATTTCTCCCTGTCGGAATGGTTGTCATTGCTCTGTTGGACAATATTGTAGTCGTTAAGACTCTCAGTGTGTATTTTAACATTATGAATAATTAAATTATTGTCCGTTGTGTTAATAATTTTAACAAAAGGTTTAGACCTCGATGTTATCGTGTTCGCAATATAGACACCATTCATCAACATTTGATGCGGTATCAATACTTCATTTTCTGTGGATTGAATCGACACTTGGTGCGTTCATTAGTGGAATACCAATATCCTCAGGAAAATCATACTGTCTCAGTATAATTAAATCCTGGACTCCCTGATAATCCAAAATACAATTGTATTTTCTCAGAAAATCTAGACCAATAATTCCATCGGAGGGAATTGGAAAGTCATCCTCGACGACATGGAATTCATGCCCTATGAGAATGTCCTCAATCATCAAGTCAGCATTGACTTTACCTAAGGTAGTCATTAATCCTTGACCTACGCCACTAAGTTTCTTAGTGATACTTATATCCATTTGTTCGTTCAGAACTTTAGCGAGTTTAACAACTGAAATGTCCGCTCCTGTATCAATCAAGAACGTCGTTATCCCTCCATTTAATGAAGATCTGCTACTCAGATAACTATAGAGACCCAAATTTATGTTATATACTTTACTATCTATTGCGCATTCAGGGGATGTTGTCCGTTTCCCGACCTGTCCTCGGTTACCAGACGAATATTTCTATTACCACTCCAGTTACTATTGGAGTTGTTGTTACGACCTCTATTGCGGTTGTTACCACCGCTGCCATTACGATAACCGTTATTGTTATTATAACGCCTATTGTCGTTACTTTCATTACTACGACCGCGTCCGTTACCACGGCCATTTCCGCGATATCTATTATTACTCCGTCTATTGGAGCCATAAAACATGACAGAGTTAGGTTGACTGGATGCTTCGGTGCAACTGCTTATAAATTTGGAAACCAATTCGTTCATGTTAGCAAACTGACCCGATTCGATGATCAGTTTTACTCTCTCATTATTGGCGTTTTTAGCAACCGCTCTCACCGCCTGCTGAGTTGAATACTTGCCCGCAACTTCCGCCGGTAATCCATCCGAAATATAGGCACTCTCCAGTGCCTTAGTCAGGTCTTCAACTTCCTTCACATAAGCATTAGCATTTTTGCCAGATTGCCTTATGTTCATCAGCTTTGCTGAAAGTACACTGACCGACTCTCCTTTCACCGAACCTTTCAATTTAGAAACTATCTCCGCCAGTGTCGTCTCGGAGTTTATTAAGTTTCTAGCAGTACCTTTCAATTTAGTTTTCACTAAGTTAACTGCCAATACCTCATGGGTTTCCTTAATGGAATCCACTATACCGATCGCGTCAACGAAACTTTGTAGATTCTCCGGTCTGCCATCAAAGTCAGGAAGTAGCTTTGAGGCCAAGCCGAGAAATTGTGTCACTGATTGAGTCATCGTGGAAGCTTCAAGGGAATTTTCAGTCTCCGCCTGAGGCAAATCCAAACCTTCAATACCTTGTCCTTCCGTTTTATATACTAACTTCTCGTGTAGGGTATCCGGGAGTTTTACGTCCAAGCCCCTTCGTGACAATACGTTGGCGAGTTTACCCCGAACGTCTGCAAAGAAGCCTTCGGCAGCTGCCTTATGAGAAGGTGTGAGTTGAGGGTAATTTACGTTAATTAATACTCGAATTTGTTCGAAACTGTCAAATAATACACTCACGTGTTTATCTACCGTTTCGTCCTTAGTGGGCCTATCAGTGTTCAAACACTTGTAGGACCTATCAAAGTATTCCTTCAACAATCTCAATTTCACTACAATCTGCTGCCAGTCCATACAAAATTCTCCTATCCAATCAAATTAAACAATTTAGTTACCACAAAACTTTCTTAAAAAAAACAAAATAATTAAACAAACCTAAATTCTCATAATTTGTTTAAATTTTATCAAGATTGGACTCTGTTGCCCCCATAATGACAATTTTCACTTAACGAATTAATTAAATTAATAGAAATATATTTAGGAAAACAAAGTAATTTTATTGTCTAAAATTTAATAATATTAGTACTAAACTCGCCGCTGCCGCTTTGGTTGTGTTCGAGAACGCCGTTGCGTTTAAAGTTGATTCTGCTTTGTTGTCTCATTTGTGAAAGACGATTTTGTTGTGTTTGCAGATAGATGGAGTTTTACTTTCTTTTAATTCTTGCAGGTGGTCATTGTTGTTTACATAGTTGTTATTTTTCATAAATTTGTAATTCTCTCATTTCCCAATCTTTGTTTTTGTTTTGTCTTTGTTTTCTAGATTTGTAATTCTATCACTTTCCGATCTTTGTTTTTCTTTCTTTTCAAATTCTATGTAATTTTTTTTCACTTGGAATGGTATGGAATTTGGAATGCATGTATTGTTGTTGCTTCCCTTTTAACAAAGTTATTTGATTTGCGTGTTTATTGAAACAAATCATTTGTTTCTTTTTATTCCATATTTAAAATATAAAATTTTTTTTTTGGTTAAGGATTTCTGTTTGCTTGTTTTTTTTTTATTTTATTTTTTTTTTTTTTTTTGGAATTTTGGAAAGGATGTTTGTGTTTTTTTTCCACTTGTTACCTGTTCTTTTTAATTAGTTGTAAGTGTTTCTAATTTATGTGTAATCGTTAAATTTATGTATGTATGTAGATCACATTGATGTTGGCAGGTTAAACATTTGGTGGTTGTTTTTTTTTTTTTTTTTTATGCATGGTTTTTTTTTTTTAGGTTAACTTAGGTTATTTTTTTTTTATGCATTTTTGAAGGTTTTTTTTTTCGGTTTTTATTTCACTCTATATACCGTATATATATACATAACGACACTCTGGAAAGCCACCGTTTCGTGGTTATAACCATAAATTTTTGATTAAATCATTAAAAATTTCCAAATCAAATTTCGACATTAAAGTTTTTTTTTTTTTTTTTACTCTCCTGGCAGGATCGCCATGTAATTAAATAAAATCACTTTAGTATTCTTTTCAATAGCCGCTTTAACGACTTTACTATTCCACGTTTATTTGTTATCTGTTAAAAACTTGAGTTACTTAAAACTACCTAAAAGTATCTTAATACATAAATACTAATTCTACTATGGGAAATTGCTGGCTAAGCATAATACATGCCTGCCAGCTACAGCGCGTGTGGACAAATACTCAACAAGGTGTGAGTATTTAGTTACATGCGGACGGCATGGTAACTACGATAAGTCAAACACACTACAAGGCTACTTTCATTTGTCTGGCTGATTTTATAACTCTGTTCAGTTTGATTACTCTTGCCATTTGACGAATTCGGTCATTTCCAACGTTGTATTGACTTTTAACATGATGAACATTCTGAATTACTGGACATTCAGAATATTTTGATTTGTCTGGTTGGTTTTATCACTCTGATCACTTTGATTATTCATGCCATTTGACGAATTCGGTCAATTCCAACGTCATATTCACTTTGAACATGATGGACATTCTGAATTACTGGACATGCAGGCTATATTGATTTGTCTGGTTGGTTTAATCACTCTGATCACTTTGATTATTCATGCCATTTGACGAATTCAGTCAATTCCAACGTTGTATTGACTTTTAACATGATGAACATTCTGAATTACTGAACATGCAGGCTATTTTCATTTGTATTGTTGGTTTTATTACTCTGATATATTGATTACTCTTGCCATTTGACGAATTCTGTCAATTCCAACGTTGTATTGACTTTTATCATGCTGAACAATCTGAATTATTGGACATGCATTTCATTTGTCTGGCTGGTTTTATAACTCTGTTCAGTTTGATTATTCATGCCATTTGACGAATTCGGTCAATTCCAACGTCATATTCACTTTGAACATGCTGAACAATCTGAATTATTGGACATTCAGGATATTTTCATTTGTCTGGCTGGTTTTATCACTCTGATCACTTTGATTATTCTTGTCATTTGACGCATTCGGTCAATTCCAACGTTGTATTGAGTTTTAACATGATGAACATTCTGAATTACTGGACATGCAGGCTATTTTCATTTGTATGGTTGGTTTTATTACTCTGATAATATTGATTACTCTTGCCATTTGACGAATTCGGTCAATTCCAACGTTGTATTGACTTTTAACATGCTGAACAATCTGAATTATTGGACATGCAGGATATTTTCATTTGTCTGGCTGGTTTTATAACTCTGTTCAGTTTGATTACTCTTGCCATTTGACGAATTCGGTCATTTCCAACGTTGTATTGACTTTTAACATGATGAACATTCTGAATTACTGGACATGCAGTCTATTTTTATTTGTCTGGTTGGTTTTATAACTCGATTCAGTTTGATTACTCTTGCCATTTGACGAATTCGGCCAATTTCAACGTTATATTCACTTTGAACATGGAGAACAATCTGAATTATTGGACATTCAGAATATTTTGATTTGTCTGGTTGGTTTTATCACTCTGATCACTTTGATTATTCATGCCATTTGACGAATTCGGTCAATTCCAACGTCATATTCACTTTGAACATGCTGAACAATCTGAATTATTGGACATTTAGGCTATTTTCATTTGTCTGGCTGGTTTTATCACTCTGATCACTTTGACTATTCTTGCCATTTGACGAATTCGGTCAATTCCAACGTTGTATTGGCTTTTAACATGATGAACGTTCTGAATTACTGAACATGCAGGCTATTTTCATTTGTATTGTTGGTTTTATTACTCTGATATATTGATTACTCTTGCCATTTGACGAATTCGGCCAATTTCAACGTTATATTCACTTTGAACATGCAGAACAATCTGAATTATTGGACATTCAGAATATTTTGATTTGTCTGGTTGGTTTTATCACTCTGATCACTTTGATTATTCATGCCATTTGACGAATTCGGTCAATTCCAACGTCATATTCACTTTGAACATGCTGAACAATCTGAATTATTAGACATTTAGGCTATTTTCATTTGTCTGGCTGGTTTTATCACTCTGATCACTTTGACTATTCTTGCCATTTGACGAATTCGGTCAATTCCAACGTTGTATTGGCTTTTAACATGATGGACATTCTGAATTACTGGACATGCAGGCTATATTGATTTGTCTGGTTGGTTTTATCACTCTGATCACTTTGATTATTCATGCCATTTGACGAATTCGGTCAATTCCAACGTCATATTCACTTTGAACATGCTGAACAATCTGAATTATTGGACATTTAGGCTATTTTCATTTGTCTGGCTGGTTTTATCACTCTGATCACTTTGACTATTCTTGCCATTTGACGAATTCGGTCAATTCCAACGTTGTATTGGCTTTTAACATGATGGACATTCTGAATTACTGGACATGCAGGCTATATTGATTTGTCTGGTTGGTTTTATCACTCTGATCACTTTGACTATTCTTGCCATTTGACGAATTCGGTCAATTCCAACGTTGTATTGGCTTTTAACATGATGGACATTCTGAATTACTGGACATGCAGGCTATATTGATTTGTCTGGTTGGTTTTATCACTCTGATCACTTTGACTATTCTTGCCATTTGACGAATTCTGTCAATTCCAACGTTGTATTGGCTTTTAACATGATGAACATTCTGAATTACTGAAAATGCAGGCTATTTTCATTTGTATTGTTGGTTTTATTACTCTGATATATTGATTACTCTTGCCATTTGACGAATTCGGTCAATTCCAACGTCATATTCACTTTGAACATGCTGAACAATCTGAATTATTGGACATTTAGGCTATTTTAATTTGTCTGGCTGGTTTTATCACTCTGATCACTTTGACTATTCTTGCCATTTGACGAATTCGGTCAATTCCAACGTTGTATTGGCTTTTAACATGATGGACATTCTGAATTACTGGACATGCAGGCTATATTGATTTGTCTGGTTGGTTTTATCACTCTGATCACTTTGACTATTCTTGCCATTTGACGAATTCGGTCAATTCCAACGTTGTATTGACTTTTAACATGATGCACATTCTGAATTACTGGACATGCAGGCTGCTTTCATTTATCTGGCTGATTTTATAACTCTGATCACTTTGATTATTCATGCCATTTGACGAATTCGGTCAAGTCCAACGTCATATTCACTTTGAACATGCTGAACAATCTGAATTATTGGACATGCAGGCTATTTTCATTTGTCTGGCTGGTTTTATAACTCTGATCACTTTGATTATTCATGCCATTTAACGAATTCAGTCAATTCCAACGTTATATTGACTTTGAACATGCTGAACAATCTGAATTATTGGACATTTAGGCTATTTTCATTTGTCTGGCTTATTTTATCACTCTGATCACTTTGATTATTCTTGTCATTTTACGAATTCGGTCAATTCCAACGCTGTATTGACTTTTAGCATGAGCACATTCTGAATTACTGGACATGCAGGCTACTTTCATTTGTCTGGCTGATTTTATAACTCTGATCACTTTGATTATTCGTGCCATTTGACGATTTCGGTCAATTCCAACGTTGTATTGACTTTTAACATGATGAACATTCTGAATTACTGGACATGCAGGCTATTTTCATTTATCTGGCTGGTTTTATAACTCGATTCAGTTTGATTACTCTTGCCATTTGACGAATTCGGTCAATTTCAACGTTATATTCACTTTGAACATGCAGAACAATCTGAATTATTGGACATTCAGAATATTTTGATTTGTCTGGTTGGTTTTATCACTCTGATCACTTTGATTATTCATGCCATTTGACGAATTCGGTCAATTCCAACGTCATATTCACTTTGAACATGCTGAACAATCTGAATTACTGGACATGCCGGCTACTTTCATTTGTCTGGCTGATTTTATAACTCTGATGACTTTGATTATTCGTGCCATTTGACGATTTCGGTCAATTCCAAAGTTGTATTCACTTTGAACATGCTGAACAATCTGAATTATTGGACATTCAGGATATTTTCATTTGTCTGGCTGGTTTTATCACTCTGATCACTTTGATTATTCTTGTCATTTGACGAATTCGGTCAATTCCAACGTTGTATTGAGTTTTAACATGATGAACATTCTGAATTACTGGACATGCAGGCTATTTTCATTTGTATGGTTGGTTTTATTACTCTGATAATATTGATTACTCTTGCCATTTGACGAATTCGGTCAATTCCAACGTTGTATTGACTTTTAACATGCTGAACAATCTGAATTATTTGACATTCAGAATATTTTGATTTGTCTGGTTGGTTTTATCACTCTGATCACTTTGATTATTCTTGTCATTTGACGAATTCGGTCAATTCCAACGTTGTATTGAGTTTTAACATGATGAACATTCTGAATTACTGGACATGCAGGCTATTTTCATTTGTATGGTTGGTTTTATTACTCTGATAATATTGATTACTCTTGCCATTTGACGAATTCGGTCAATTCCAACGTTGTATTGACTTCTAACATGCTGAACAATCTGAATTATTGGACATTCAGAATATTTTGATTTGTCTGGTTGGTTTTATCACTCTGATCACTTTGACTATTCTTGCCATTTGACGAATTCGGTCAATTCCAACGTTGTATTGACTTTTAACATGCTGAACAATCTGAATTATTGGACATGCAGGCTATTTTCATTTGTCTGGCTGGTTTTATAACTCTGTTCAATTAGATTACTCTTGCCATTTCACGAATTCGGTCATTTCCAACGTTGTATTGACTTTTAACATGATGAACATTCTGAATTACTGGACATGCAGGCTATTTTCATTTGTCCGGCTAGTTTTATCACTCTGATCACTTTGATTATTCATGCCATTTGACGAATTCGGTCAATACCAACGTTATATTCACTTTGAACATGCTGAACAATCTGAATTATTGGACATTTAGGCTATTTTCATTTGTCTGGCTGGTTTTATCACTCTGATCACTTTGACTATTCCAACGTTGTATTGAGTTTTAACATGACGAACATTCTGAATTACTGGACATGCAGGCTATTTTCATTTGTATGGTTGGTTTTATTACTCTGATAATATTGATTACTCTTGCCATTTGACGAATTCGGTAAATTCCAATGTTGTATTGACTTATAACATGATGAACATTTTGAATTATTGGACATTCAGGATATTTTCATTTGTCTGGCTGGTTTTATCACTCTGATCACTTTGATTATTCTTGTCATTTGACGCATTCGGTCAATTCCAACGTTGTATTGAGTTTTAACATGATGAACATTCTGAATTACTGGACATGCAGTCTATTTTCATTTGTATGGTTGGTTTTATTACTCTGATAATATTGATTACTCTTGCCATTTGACGAATTCGGTCAATTCCAACGTTGTATTGACTTTTAACATGCTGAACAATCTGAATTATTGGACATGCAGGCTATTTTCATTTGTCTGGCTGGTTTTATCACTCTGACCACTTTGATTACTCTTGCCATTTGACGAATTCGGTCATTTCCAATGTTGTATTGAGTTTTAACATGATGAACATTCTGAATTACTGGACATGCAGGCTATTTTCATTTGTATGGTTGGTTTTGTTACTCTGATAATATTGATTACTCTTGCCATTTGACGAATTCGGTCAATTCCAACGTTGTATTGACTTTTAACATGCTGAACAATCTGAATTATTGGACATTTAGGCTATTTTCATTTGTCTGGCTGGTTTTATCACTCGGATCACTTTGACTATTCTTGCCATTTGCCGAATTCGGTCAATTCCAACGTTGTATTGGCTTTTAACATGATGAACATTCTGAATTACTGAACATGCAGGCTATTTTCATTTGTATTGTTGGTTTTATTACTCTGATATATTGATTACTCTTGCCATTTGACGAATTCGGTCAATTCCAACGTTGTATTGACTTTTAACATGCTGAACAATCTGAATTATTTGACATTCAGAATATTTTGATTTGTCTGGTTGGTTTTATCACTCTGATCACTTTGATTATTCTTGTCATTTGACGAATTGGGTCAATTCCAACGTTGTATTGAGTTTTAACATGATGAACATTCTGAATTACTGGACATGCAGGCTATTTTCATTTGTATGGTTGGTTTTATTACTCTGATAATATTGATTACTCTTGCCATTTGACGAATTCGGTCAATTCCAACGTTGTATTGACTTCTAACATGCTGAACAATCTGAATTATTGGACATTCAGAATATTTTGATTTGTCTGGTTGGTTTTATCACTCTGATCACTTTGACTATTCTTGCCATTTGACGAATTCGGTCAATTCCAACGTTGTATTGACTTTTAACATGCTGAACAATCTGAATTATTGGACATGCAGGCTATTTTCATTTGTCTGGCTGGTTTTATAACTCTGTTCAATTAGATTACTCTTGCCATTTGACGAATTCGGTCATTTCCAACGTTGTATTGACTTTTAACATGATGAACATTCTGAATTACTGGACATGCAGGCTATTTTCATTTGTCCGGCTAGTTTTATCACTCTGATCACTTTGATTATTCATGCCATTTGACGAATTCGGTCAATACCAACGTTATATTCACTTTGAACATGCTGAACAATCTGAATTATTGGACATTTAGGCTATTTTCATTTGTCTGGCTGGTTTTATCACTCTGATCACTTTGACTATTCCAACGTTGTATTGAGTTTTAACATGATGAACATTCTGAATTACTGGACATGCAGGCTATTTTCATTTGTATGGTTGGTTTTATTACTCTGATAATATTGATTACTCTTGCCATTTGACGAATTCGGTAAATTCCAATGTTGTATTGACTTATAGCATGATGAACATTTTGAATTATTGGACATTCAGGATATTTTCATTTGTCTGGCTGGTTTTATCACTCTGATCACTTTGATTATTCTTGTCATTTGACGCATTCGGTCAATTCCAACGTTGTATTGAGTTTTAACATGATGAACATTCTGAATTACTGGACATGCAGGCTATTTTCATTTGTATGGTTGGTTTTATTACTCTGATAATATTGATTACTCTTGCCATTTGACGAATTCGGTCAATTCCAACGTTGTATTGACTTTTAACATGCTGAACAATCTGAATTATTGGACATGCAGGCTATTTTCATTTGTCTGGCTGGTTTTATCACTCTGACCACTTTGATTACTCTTGCCATTTGACGAATTCGGTCATTTCCAATGTTGTATTGAGTTTTAACATGATGAACATTCTGAATTACTGGACATGCAGGCTATTTTCATTTGTATGGTTGGTTTTGTTACTCTGATAATATTGATTACTCTTGCCATTTGACGAATTCGGTCAATTCCAACGTTGTATTGACTTTTAACATGCTGAACAATCTGAATTATTGGACATTTAGGCTATTTTCATTTGTCTGGCTGGTTTTATCACTCGGATCACTTTGACTATTCTTGCCATTTGCCGAATTCGGTCAATTCCAACGTTGTATTGGCTTTTAACATGATGAACATTCTGAATTACTGAACATGCAGGCTATTTTCATTTGTATTGTTGGTTTTATTACTCTGATATATTGATTACTCTTGCCATTTGACGAATTCGGTCAATTCCAACGTTGTATTGACTTTTAACATGCTGAACAATCTGAATTATTGGACATGCATTTCATTTGTCTGGCTGGTTTTATAACTCTGTTCAGTTTGATTATTCTTGTCATTTGACGAATTCGGTCAATTCCAACGTTGTATTGACTTTTAACATGATGCACATTCTGAATTACTGGACATGCAGGCTACTTTCATTTGTCTGGCTGATTTTATAACTCTGATCACTTTGATTATTCATGCCATTTGACGAATTCGGTCAAGTCCAACGTCATATTGACTTTGAACATGCTGAACAATCTGAATTATTGGACATGCAGGCTATTTTCATTTGTCTGGCTGGTTTTATAACTCTGATCACTTTGATTATTCATGCCATTTAACGAATTCAGTCAATTCCAACATTATATTGACTTTTAACATGCTCAACAATCTGAATTATTGGACATTCAGACTATTTCGATTTGTCTGGTTGGTTTTATCACTCTGATCACTTTGATTATTCATGCCATTTGACGAATTCGGTCAATTCCAACGTCATATTCACTTTGAACATGCTGAACAATCTGAATTATTGGACATTCAGGCTATTTTCATTTGTCAGGCTGATTTTATCACTCTGATCACTTTGATTATTCTTGTCATTTGACGAATTCGGTCAATTCCAACGTTGTATTGACTTTTAGCATGAGCACATTCTGAATTACTGGACATGCAGGCTACTTTCATTTGTCTGGCTGATTTTATAACTCTGATCACTTTGATTATTCGTGCCATTTGACGATTTCGGTCAATTCCAACGTTGTATTGACTTTTAACATGATGAACATTCTGAATTACTGGACATGCAGGCTATTTTCATTTGTCTGGCTCGTTTTATAACTCGATTCAGTTTGATTACTCTTGCCATTTGACGAATTCGGTCAATTTCAACGTTATATTCACTTTGAACATGCAGAACAATCTGAATTATTGGACATTCAGAATATTTTGATTTGTCTGGTTGGTTTTATCACTCTGATCACTTTGATTATTCATGCCATTTGACGAATTCGGTCAATTCCAACGTCATATTCACTTTGAACATGCTGAACAATCTGAATTATTGGACATTCAGGATATTTTCATTTGTCTGGCTGATTTTATCACTCTGATCACTTTGATTATTCTTGTCATTTGACGAATTCGGTCAATTCCAACGTTGTATTGAGTTTTAACATGATGAACATTCTGAATTACTGGACATGTAGGCTATTTTCATTTGTATGGTTGGTTTTATTACTCTGATAATATTGATTACTCTTGCCATTTGACGAATTCGGTCAATTCCAACGTTGTATTGACTTTTAACATGCTGAACAATCTGAATTATTGGACATTCAGAATATTTTGATTTGTCTGGTTGGTTTTATCACTCTGATCACTTTGATTATTCATGCCATTTGACGAATTCGGTCAATTCCAACGTCATATTCACTTTGAACATGCTGAACAATCTGAATTATTGGACATTCAGGATATTTTCATTTGTCTGGCTGGTTTTATCACTCTGATCACTTTGATTATTCTTGTCATTTGACGAATTCGGTCAATTCCAACGTTGTATTGAGTTTTACCATGATGAACATTCTGAATTACTGGACATGCAGGCTATTTTCATTTGTATGGTTGGTTTTATTACTCTGATAATATTGATTACTCTTGCCATTTGAGGAATTCGTCAATTCCAACGTTGTATTGACTTTTAACATGCTGAACAATCTGAATTATTGGACATTCAGGATATTTTCATTTGTCTGGCTGGTTTTATCACTCTGATCACTTTGATTATTCTTGTCATTTGACGAATTCGGTCAATTCCAACGTTGTATTGAGTTTTACCATGATGAACATTCTGAATTACTGGACATGCAGGCTATTTTCATTTGTATGGTTGGTTTTATTACTCTGATAATATTGATTACTCTTGCCATTTGAGGAATTCGTCAATTCCAACGTTGTATTGACTTTTAACATGCTGAACAATCTGAATTATTGGACATTCAGAATATTTTGATTTGTCTGGTTGGTTTTATCACTCCGATCACTTTGACTATTCTTGCCATTTGACGAATTCGGTCAATTCCAACGTTGTATTGATTTTTAACATGCTGAACAATCTGAATTATTGGACATGCAGGCTATTTTCATTTGTCTGGCTGGTTTTATAACTCTGTTCAGTTAGATTACTCTTGCCATTTGACGAATTCGGTCATTTCCAACGTTGTATTGACTTTTAACATGATGAACATTCTGAATTACTGGACATGCAGGCTATTTTCATTTGTCCGGCTAGTTTTATCACTCTGATCACTTTGACTATTCTTGCCATTTGACGAATTCGGTCAATTCCAACGTTGTATTGATTTTTAACATGCTGAACAATCTGAATTATTGGACATGCAGGCTATTTTCATTTGTCTGGCTGGTTTTATAACTCTGTTCAGTTAGATTACTCTTGCCATTTGACGAATTCGGTCATTTCCAACGTTGTATTGACTTTTAACATGATGAACATTCTGAATTACTGGACATGCAGGCTATTTTCATTTGTCCGGCTAGTTTTATCACTCTGATCACTTTGATTATTCATGCCATTTGACGAATTCGGTCAATTCCAACGTTGTATTGACTTTTAACATGCTGAACAATCTGAATTATTGGACATTCAGAATATTTTGATTTGTCTGGTTGGTTTTATCACTCTGATCACTTTGATTATTCATGCCATTTGACGAATTCGGTCAATTCCAACGTCATATTCACTTTGAACATGCTGAACAATCTGAATTATTGGACATTCAGGATATTTTCATTTGTCTGGCTGGTTTTATCACTCTGATCACTTTGATTATTCTTGTCATTTGACGAATTCGGTCAATTCCAACGTTGTATTGAGTTTTACCATGATGAACATTCTGAATTACTGGACATGCAGGCTATTTTCATTTGTATGGTTGGTTTTATTACTCTGATAATATTGATTACTCTTGCCATTTGAGGAATTCGTCAATTCCAACGTTGTATTGACTTTTAACATGCTGAACAATCTGAATTATTGGACATTCAGGATATTTTCATTTGTCTGGTTGGTTTTATCACTCTGACCACTTTGATTACTCTTGCCATTTGACGAATTCGGTCATTTCCAATGTTGTATTGACTTTTAACATGATGAACATTCTGAATTATTGGACATTCAGGATATTTTGATTTGTCTGGCTGGTTTTATCACTCTGATCACTTTGATTATTCTTGTCATTTGACGCATTCGGTCAATTCCAACGTTGTATTGAGTTTTAACATGATGAACATTCTGAATTACTGGACATGCAGGCTATTTTCATTTGTATGGTTGGTTTTATCACTCTGATAATATTGATTACTCTTGCCATTTGACGAATTCGGTCAATTCCAACGTTGTATTGACTTTTAACATGCTGAACAATCTGAATTATTGGACATGCAGGATATTTTCATTTGTCTGGCTGGTTTTATAACTCTGTTCAGTTTGATTACTCTTGCCATTTGACGAATTCGGTCATTTCCAACGTTGTATTGACTTTTAACATGATGAACATTCTGAATTACTGGACATGCAGTCTATTTTCATTTGTCTGGCTGGTTTTATAACTCGATTCAGTTTGATTACTCTTGCCATTTGACGAATTCGGTCAAATTCAACGTTATATTCACTTTGAACATGCAGAACAATCTGAATTATTGGACATTCAGAATATTTTGATTTGTCTGGTTGGTTTTATCACTCTGATCACTTTGATTATTCATGCCATTTGACGAATTCGGTCAATTCCAACGTCATATTCACTTTGAACATGCTGAACAATCTGAATTATTGGACATTTAGGCTATTTTCATTTGTCTGGCTGGTTTTATCACTCTGATCACTTTGACTATTCTTGCCATTAGACGAAATCGGTCAATTCCAACGTTGTATTGGCTTTTAACATGATGGACATTCTGAATTACTGGACATGCAGGCTATATTGATTTGTCTGGTTGATTTTATCACTCTGATCACTTTTATTATTCATGCCATTTGACGAATTCAGTCAATTCAAACGTTGTATTGACTTTTAACATGATGAGCATTCTGAATTACTGAACATGCATGCTATTTTCATTTGTATTGTTGGTTTTATTACTCTGATATATTGATTACTCTTGCCATTTGACGAATTCGGTCAATTCCAACGTTGTATTGACTTTTAACATGCTGAACAATCTGAATTATTGGACATGCATTTCATTTGTCTGGCTGGTTTTATAACTCTGTTCAGTTTGATTATTCTTGTCATTTGACGAATTCGGTCAATTCCAACGTTGTATTGACTTATAACATGATGCACATTCTGAATTACTGGACATGCAGGCTACTTTCATTTGTCTGGCTGATTTTATAACTCTGATCACTTTGATTATTCATGCCATTTGACGAATTCGGTCAAGTCCAACGTCATATTCACTTTGAACATGCTGAACAATCTGAATTATTGGACATGCAGGCTATTTTCATTTGTCTGGCTGGTTTTATAACTCTGATCACTTTGATTATTCATGCCATTTAACGAATTCAGTCAATTCCAACGTTATATTGACTTTTAACATGCTCAACTATCTGAATTATTGGACATTCAGACTATTTCGATTTGTCTGGTTGGTTTTATCACTCTGATCACTGCCATTTGACGAATTCGGTCAATTCCAACGTCATATTCACTTTGAACATGCTGAACAATCTGAATTATTGGACATTCAGGCTATTTTCATTTGTCTGGCTGATTTTATCACTCTGATCACTTTGATTATTCTTGTCATTTGACGAATTCGGTCAATTCCATCGTTGTATTGACTTTTAGCATGAGCACATTCTGAATTACTGGACATGCAGGCTACTTTCATTTGTCTAGCTGATTTTATAACTCTGATCACTTTGATTATTCGTGCCATTTGACGATTTCGGTCAATTCCAACGTCATATTCACTTTGAACATGCTGAACAATCTGAATTATTGGACATTCAGGCTATTTTCATTTGTCTGGCTGATTTTATCACTCTGATCACTTTGATTATTCTTGTCATTTGACGCATTCGGTCAATTCCAACGTTGTATTGACTTTCAGCATGAGCACATTCTGAATTACTGGACATGCAGGCTATTTTCATTTGTCTGGCTCGTTTTATAACTCGATTCAGTTTGATTACTCTTGCCATTTGACGAATTCGGTCAATTTCAACGTTATATTCACTTTGAACATGCAGAACAATCTGAATTATTGGACATTCGGAATATTTTGATTTGTCTGGTTGGTTTTATCACTCTGATCACTTTGATTATTCATGCCATTTGACGAATTCGGTCAATTCCAACGTCATATTCACTTTGAACATGCTGAACAATCTGAATTATTGGACATTCAGGATATTTTCATTTGTCTGGCTGGTTTTATCACTCTGATCACTTTGATAATTCTTGTCATTTGACGAATTCGGTCAATTCCAACGTTGTATTGAGTTTTAACATGATGAACATTCTGAATAACTGGACATGCAGGCTATTTTCATTTGTAAGGTTGGTTTTATTACTCTGATAATATTGATTACTCTTGCCATTTGACGAATTCGGTCAATTCCAACGTTGTATTGACTTTTAACATGCTGAACAATCTGAATTATTGGACATTCAGAATATTTTGATTTGTCTGGTTGGTTTTATCACTCTGATCACTTTGATTATTCATGCCATTTGACGAATTCGGTCAATTCCAACGTCATATTCACTTTGAACATGCTGAACAATCTGAATTATTGGACATTTAGGTTATTTTCCTTTGTCTGGCTGGTTTTATCACTCTGATCACTTTGATTATTCATGCCATTTGACGAATTCGGTCAATTCCAACGTCATATTCACTTTGAACATGCTGAACAATCTGAATTATTGGACATTCAGGATATTTTGATTTGTCTGGTTGGTTTTATCACTCTGATCACTTTGATTATTCTTGTCATTTGACGAATTCGGTCAATTCCAACGTTGTATTTAGTTTTAACATGATGAACATTCTGAATTACTGGACATGCAGCCTATTTTCATTTGTATGGTTGGTTTTATTACTCTGATAATATTGATTACTCTTGCCATTTGACGAATTCGGTCAATTCCAACGTTGTATTGACTTTTAACATGCTGAACAATCTGAATTATTGGACATTCAGAATATTTTGATTTGTCTGGTTGGTTTTATCACTCTGATCACTTTGACTATTCTTGCCATTTGACGAATTCGGTCAATTCCAACGTTGTATTGACTTTTAACATGCTGAACAATCTGAATTATTGGACATGCAGGCTATTTTCATTTGTCTGGCTGGTTTTATAACTCTGTTCAGTTAGATTACTCTTGCCATTTGACGAATTCGGTCATTTCCAACGTTGTATTGACTTTTAACATGATGAACATTCTGAATTACTGGACATGCAGGCTATTTTCATTTGTCCGGCTAGTTTTATCACTTTGATTATTCATGCCATTTGACGAATTCGGTCAATACCAACGGTATATTCACTTTGAACATGCTGAACAATCTGAATTATTGCTGAACAATCTGAATTATTCAGACTATTTTGATTTGTCTGGTTAGTTTTATAACTCTGACCACTTTGATTACTCTTGGCATTTGACGAATTCGGTCATTTCCAATGTTGTATTGACTTTTAACATGATGAACATTCTGAATTATTGGACATTCAGGATATTTTCATTTGTCTGGCTGGTTTTATCACTCTGATCACTTTGATTATTCTTGTCATTTGACGCATTCGGTCAATTCCAACGTTGTATTGAGTTTTAACATGATGAACATTCTGAATTACTGGACATGCAGGCTATTTTCATTTGTATGGTTGGTTTTATTACTCTGATAATATTGATTACTCTTGCCATTTGACGAATTCGGTCAATTCCAACGTTGTATTGACTTTTAACATGCTGAACAATCTGAATTATTGGACATGCAGGCTATTTTCATTTGTCTGGCTGGTTTTATCACTCTGACCAGTTTGATTACTCTTGCCATTTGACGAATTCGGTCATTTCCAATGTTGTATTGAGTTTTAACATGATGAACATTCTGAATTACTGGACATGCAGGCTATTTTCATTTGTATGGTTGGTTTTATTACTCTGATAATATTGATTACTCTTGCCATTTGACGCATTCGGTCAATTCCAACGTTGTATTGAGTTTTAACATGATGAACATTCTGAATTACTGGACATGCAGGCTATTTTCATTTGTATGGTTGGTTTTATTACTCTGATAATATTGATTACTCTTGCCATTTCACGAATTCGGTCAATTCCAACGTTGTATTGACTTTTAACATGCTGAACAATCTGAATTATTGGACATGCAGGCTATTTTCATTTGTCTGGCTGGTTTTATCTCTCTGACCAGTTTGATTACTCTTGCCATTTGACGAATTCGGTCATTTCCAATGTTGTATTGAGTTTTAACATGATGAACATTCTGAATTACTGGACATGCAGGCTATTTTCATTTGTATGGTTGGTTTTATTACTCTGATAATATTGATTACTCTTGCCATTTGACGAATTCGGTCAATTCCAACGTTGTATTGACTTTTAACATGCTGAACAATCTGAATTATTGGACATGCAGGATATGTTTGTCTGGCTGGTTTTATAACTCTGTTCAGTTTGATTACTCTTGCCATTTGACGAATTCGGTCATTTCCAACGTTGTATTGACTTTTAACATGATGAACATTCTGAATTACTGGACATGCAGTCTATTTTCATTTGTCTGGCTGGTTTTATAACTCGATTCAGTTTGATTACTCTTGCCATTTGACGAATTCGGTCAAATTCAACGTCATATTCACTTTGAACATGCAGAACAATCTGAATTATTGGACATTCAGAATATTTTGATTTGTCTGGTTGGTTTTATCACTCTGATCACTTTGATTATTCATGCCATTTGACGAATTCGGTCAATTCCAACGTCATATTCACTTTGAACATGCTGAACAATCTGAATTATTGGACATTTAGGCTATTTTCATTTGTCTGGCTGGTTTTATCACTCTGATCACTTTGACTATTCTTGCCATTAGACGAAATCGGTCAATTCCAACGTTGTATTGGCTTTTAACATGATGGACATTCTGAATTACTGGACATGCAGGCTATATTGATTTGTCTGGTTGGTTTTATCACTCTGATCACTTTTATTATTCATACCATTTGACGAATTCAGTCAATTCAAACGTTGTATTGACTTTTAACATGATGAACATTCTGAATTACTGAACATGCAGGCTATTTTCATTTGTATTGTTGGTTTTATTACTCTGATATATTGATTACTCTTGCCATTTGACGAATTCGGTCAATTCCATCGTTGTATTGACTTTTAACATGCTGAACAATCTGAATTATTGGACATGCATTTCATTTGTCTGGCTGGTTTTATAACTCTGTTCAGTTTGATTATTCTTGTCATTTGACGAATTCGGTCAATTCCAACGTTGTATTGACTTATAACATGATGCACATTCTGAAATACTGGACATGCAGGCAAAAAAATGAAATGAAATCTGGCTGATTTTATAACTCTGATCACTTTGATTATTCATGCCATTTGACGAATTCGGTCAAGTCCAACGTCATATTCACATGCTGAACAATCTGAATTATTGGACATGCAGGCTATTTTCATTTGTCTGGCTGGTTTTATAACTCTGATCACTTTGATTATTCATGCCATTTAACGAATTCAGTCAATTCCAACGTTATATTGACTTTTAACATGCTCAACAATCTGAATTATTGGACATTCAGACTATTTCGATTTGTCTGGTTGGTTTTATCACTCTGATCACTTTGGTTATTCATGCCATTTGACGAATTCGGTCAATTCCAACGTCATATTCACTTTGAACATGCTGAACAATCTGAATTATTGGACATTCAGGATATTTTCATTTGTCTGGCTGGTTTTATCACTCTGATCACTTTGATTATTCTTGTCATTTGACGAATTCGGTCAATTCCAACGTTGTATTGAGTTTTAACATGATGAACATTCTGAATAACTGGACATGCAGGCTATTTTCATTTGTAAGGTTGGTTTTATTACTCTGATAATATTGATTACTCTTGCCATTTGACGAATTCGGTCAATTCCAACGTTGTATTGACTTTTAACATGCTGAACAATCTGAATTATTGGACATTCAGAATATTTTGATTTGTCTGGTTGGTTTTATCACTCTGATCACTTTGATTATTCATGCCATTTGACGAATTCGGTCAATTCCAACGTCATATTCACTTTGAACATGCTGAACAATCTGAATTATTGGACATTTAGGTTATTTTCCTTTGTCTGGCTGGTTTTATCACTCTGATCACTTTGATTATTCATGCCATTTGACGAATTCGGTCAATTCCAACGTCATATTCACTTTGAACATGCTGAACAATCTGAATTATTGGACATTCAGGATATTTTGATTTGTCTGGTTGGTTTTATCACTCTGATCACTTTGATTATTCTTGTCATTTGACGAATTCGGTCAATTCCAACGTTGTATTTAGTTTTAACATGATGAACATTCTGAATTACTGGACATGCAGCCTATTTTCATTTGTATGGTTGGTTTTATTACTCTGATAATATTGATTACTCTTGCCATTTGACGAATTCGGTCAATTCCAACGTTGTATTGACTTTTAACATGCTGAACAATCTGAATTATTGGACATTCAGAATATTTTGATTTGTCTGGTTGGTTTTATCACTCTGATCACTTTGACTATTCTTGCCATTTGACGAATTCGGTCAATTCCAACGTTGTATTGACTTTTAACATGCTGAACAATCTGAATTATTGGACATGCAGGCTATTTTCATTTGTCTGGCTGGTTTTATAACTCTGTTCAGTTAGATTACTCTTGCCATTTGACGAATTCGGTCATTTCCAACGTTGTATTGACTTTTAACATGATGAACATTCTGAATTACTGGACATGCAGGCTATTTTCATTTGTCCGGCTAGTTTTATCACTTTGATTATTCATGCCATTTGACGAATTCGGTCAATACCAACGGTATATTCACTTTGAACATGCTGAACAATCTGAATTATTGCTGAACAATCTGAATTATTCAGACTATTTTGATTTGTCTGGTTAGTTTTATAACTCTGACCACTTTGATTACTCTTGGCATTTGACGAATTCGGTCATTTCCAATGTTGTATTGACTTTTAACATGATGAACATTCTGAATTATTGGACATTCAGGATATTTTCATTTGTCTGGCTGGTTTTATCACTCTGATCACTTTGATTATTCTTGTCATTTGACGCATTCGTCAATTCCAACGTTGTATTGAGTTTTAACATGATGAACATTCTGAATTACTGGACATGCAGTCTATTTTCATTTGTCTGGCTGGTTTTATAACTCGATTCAGTTTGATTACTCTTGCCATTTGACGAATTCGGTCAAATTCAACGTCATATTCACTTTGAACATGCAGAACAATCTGAATTATTGGACATTCAGAATATTTTGATTTGTCTGGTTGGTTTTATCACTCTGATCACTTTGGTTATTCATGCCATTTGACGAATTCGGTCAATTCCAACGTCATATTCACTTTGAACATGCTGAACAATCTGAATTATTGGACATTCAGGATATTTTCATTTGTCTGGCTGGTTTTATCACTCTGATCACTTTGATTATTCTTGTCATTTGACGAATTCGGTCAATTCCAACGTTGTATTGAGTTTTAACATGATGAACATTCTGAATAACTGGACATGCAGGCTATTTTCATTTGTAAGGTTGGTTTTATTACTCTGATAATATTGATTACTCTTGCCATTTGACGAATTCGGTCAATTCCAACGTTGTATTGACTTTTAACATGCTGAACAATCTGAATTATTGGACATTCAGAATATTTTGATTTGTCTGGTTGGTTTTATCACTCTGATCACTTTGATTATTCATGCCATTTGACGAATTCGGTCAATTCCAACGTCATATTCACTTTGAACATGCTGAACAATCTGAATTATTGGACATTCAGGATATTTTGATTTGTCTGGTTGGTTTTATCACTCTGATCACTTTGATTATTCTTGTCATTTGACGAATTCGGTCAATTCCAACGTTGTATTTAGTTTTAACATGATGAACATTCTGAATTACTGGACATGCAGCCTATTTTCATTTGTATGGTTGGTTTTATTACTCTGATAATATTGATTACTCTTGCCATTTGACGAATTCGGTCAATTCCAACGTTGTATTGACTTTTAACATGCTGAACAATCTGAATTATTGGACATTCAGAATATTTTGATTTGTCTGGTTGGTTTTATCACTCTGATCACTTTGACTATTCTTGCCATTTGACGAATTCGGTCAATTCCAACGTTGTATTGACTTTTAACATGCTGAACAATCTGAATTATTGGACATGCAGGCTATTTTCATTTGTCTGGCTGGTTTTATAACTCTGTTCAGTTAGATTACTCTTGCCATTTGACGAATTCGGTCATTTCCAACGTTGTATTGGCTTTTAACATGATGAACATTCTGAATTACTGGACATGCAGGCTATTTTCATTTGTCCGGCTAGTTTTATCACTTTGATTATTCATGCCATTTGACGAATTCGGTCAATACCAACGGTATATTCACTTTGAACATGCTGAACAATCTGAATTATTGCTGAACAATCTGAATTATTCAGACTATTTTGATTTGTCTGGTTAGTTTTATAACTCTGACCACTTTGATTACTCTTGGCATTTGACGAATTCGGTCATTTCCAATGTTGTATTGACTTTTAACATGATGAACATTCTGAATTATTGGACATTCAGGATATTTTCATTTGTCTGGCTGGTTTTATCACTCTGATCACTTTGATTATTCTTGTCATTTGACGCATTCGTCAATTCCAACGTTGTATTGAGTTTTAACATGATGAACATTCTGAATTACTGGACATGCAGTCTATTTTCATTTGTCTGGCTGGTTTTATAACTCGATTCAGTTTGATTACTCTTGCCATTTGACGAATTCGGTCAAATTCAACGTCATATTCACTTTGAACATGCAGAACAATCTGAATTATTGGACATTCAGAATATTTTGATTTGTCTGGTTGGTTTTATCACTCTGATCACTTTGATTATTCATGCCATTAGACGAATTCGGTCAATTCCAACGTCATATTCACTTTGAACATGCTGAACAATCTGAATTATTGGACATTTAGGCTATTTTCATTTGTCTGGCTGGTTTTATCACTCTGATCACTTTGACTATTCTTGCCATTAGACGAAATCGGTCAATTCCAACGTTGTATTGGCTTTTAACATGATGGACATTCTGAATTACTGGACATGCAGGCTATATTGATTTGTCTGGTTGGTTTTATCACTCTGATCACTTTTATTATTCATACCATTTGACGAATTCAGTCAATTCAAACGTTGTATTGACTTTTAACATGATGAACATTCTGAATTACTGAACATGCAGGCTATTTTCATTTGTATTGTTGGTTTTATTACTCTGATATATTGATTACTCTTGCCATTTGACGAATTCGGTCAATTCCATCGTTGTATTGACTTTTAACATGCTGAACAATCTGAATTATTGGACATGCATTTCATTTGTCTGGCTGGTTTTATAACTCTGTTCAGTTTGATTATTCTTGTCATTTGACGAATTCGGTCAATTCCAACGTTGTATTGACTTATAACATGATGCACATTCTGAAATACTGGACATGCAGGCAAAAAAATGAAATGAAATCTGGCTGATTTTATAACTCTGATCACTTTGATTATTCATGCCATTTGACGAATTCGGTCAAGTCCAACGTCATATTCACTTTGAACATGCTGAACAATCTGAATTATTGGACATGCAGGCTATTTTCATTTGTCTGGCTGGTTTTATAACTCTGATCACTTTGATTATTCATGCCATTTAACGAATTCAGTCAATTCCAACGTTATATTGACTTTTAACATGCTCAACAATCTGAATTATTGGACATTCAGACTATTTCGATTTGTC
This sequence comes from Hydrotaea cyrtoneurina, assembly GCA_958296145.1. NCBI lineage: Eukaryota > Metazoa > Arthropoda > Insecta > Diptera > Muscidae > Hydrotaea > Hydrotaea cyrtoneurina. The sequence continues at coordinate 82,114,934 of OY282513.1, forward strand.
TGGTTGGTTTTATCACTCTGATCACTTTGGTTATTCATGCCATTTGACGAATTCGGTCAATTCCAACGTCATATTCACTTTGAACATGCTGAACAATCTGAATTATTGGACATTCAGTATATTTTCATTTGTCTGGCTGGTTTTATCACTCTGATCACTTTGATTATTCTTGTCATTTGACGAATTCGGTCAATTCCAACGTTGTATTGAGTTTTAACATGATGAACATTCTGAATAACTGGACATGCAGGCTATTTTCATTTGTAAGGTTGGTTTTATTACTCTGATAATATTGATTACTCTTGCCATTTGACGAATTCGGTCAATTCCAACGTTGTATTGACTTTTAACATGCTGAACAATCTGAATTATTGGACATTCAGAATATTTTGATTTGTCTGGTTGGTTTTATCACTCTGATCACTTTGATTATTCATGCCATTTGATGAATTCGGTCAATTCCAACGTCATATTCACTTTGAACATGCTGAACAATCTGAATTATTGGACATTTAGGTTATTTTCCTTTGTCTGGCTGGTTTTATCACTCTGATCACTTTGATTATTCATGCCATTTGACGAATTCGGTCAATTCCAACGTCATATTCACTTTGAACATGCTGAACAATCTGAATTATTGGACATTCAGGATATTTTGATTTGTCTGGTTGGTTTTATCACTCTGATCACTTTGATTATTCTTGTCATTTGACGAATTCGGTCAATTCCAACGTTGTATTTAGTTTTAACATGATGAACATTATGAATTACTGGACATGCAGCCTATTTTCATTTGTATGGTTGGTTTTATTACTCTGATAATATTGATTACTCTTGCCATTTGACGAATTCGGTCAATTCCAACGTTGTATTGACTTTTAACATGCTGAACAATCTGAATTATTGGACATTCAGAATATTTTGATTTGTCTGGTTGGTTTTATCACTCTGATCACTTTGACTATTCTTGCCATTTGACGAATTCGGTCAATTCCAACGTTGTATTGACTTTTAACATGCTGAACAATCTGAATTATTGGACATGCAGGCTATTTTCATTTGTCTGGCTGGTTTTATAACTCTGTTCAGTTAGATTACTCTTGCCATTTGACGAATTCGGTCATTTCCAACGTTGTATTGACTTTTAACATGATGAACATTCTGAATTACTGGACATGCAGGCTATTTTCATTTGTCCGGCTAGTTTTATCACTTTGATTATTCATGCCATTTGACGAATTCGGTCAATACCAACGGTATATTCACTTTGAACATGCTGAACAATCTGAATTATTGCTGAACAATCTGAATTATTCAGACTATTTTGATTTGTCTGGTTAGTTTTATAACTCTGACCACTTTGATTACTCTTGGCATTTGACGAATTCGGTCATTTCCAATGTTGTATTGACTTTTAACATGATGAACATTCTGAATTATTGGACATTCAGGATATTTTCATTTGTCTGGCTGGTTTTATCACTCTGATCACTTTGATTATTCTTGTCATTTGACGCATTCGTCAATTCCAACGTTGTATTGAGTTTTAACATGATGAACATTCTGAATTACTGGACATGCAGGCTATTTTCATTTGTATGGTTGGTTTTATTACTCTGATAATATTGATTACTCTTGCCATTTGACGAATTCGGTCAATTCCAACGTTGTATTGACTTTTAACATGCTGAACAATCTGAATTATTGGACATGCAGGCTATTTTCATTTGTCTGGCTGGTTTTCTCACTCTGACCAGTTTGATTACTCTTGCCATTTGACGAATTCGGTCATTTCCAATGTTGTATTGAGTTTTAACATGATGAACATTCTGAATTACTGGACATGCAGGCTATTTTCATTTGTATGGTTGGTTTTATTACTCTGATAATATTGATTACTCTTGCCATTTGACGCATTCGGTCAATTCCAACGTTGTATTGAGTTTTAACATGATGAACATTCTGAATTACTGGACATGCAGGCAATTTTCATTTGTATGGTTGGTTTTATTACTCTGATAATATTGATTACTCTTGCCATTTGACGAATTCGGTCAATTCCAACGTTGTATTGACTTTTAACATGCTGAACAATCTGAATTATTGGACATGCAGGCTATTTTCATTTGTCTGGCTGGTTTTATCACTCTGACCAGTTTGATTACTCTTGCCATTTGACGAATTCGGTCATTTCCAATGTTGTATTGAGTTTTAACATGATGAACATTCTGAATTACTGGACATGCAGGCTATTTTCATTTGTATGGTTGGTTTTATTACTCTGATAATATTGATTACTCTTGCCATTTGACGAATTCGGTCAATTCCAACGTTGTATTGACTTTTAACATGCTGAACAATCTGAATTATTGGACATGCAGGATATGTTTGTCTGGCTGGTTTTATAACTCTGTTCAGTTTGATTACTCTTGCCATTTGACGAATTCGGTCATTTCCAACGTTGTATTGACTTTTAACATGATGAACATTCTGAATTACTGGACATGCAGTCTATTTTCATTTGTCTGGCTGGTTTTATAACTCGATTCAGTTTGATTACTCTTGCCATTTGACGAATTCGGTCAAATTCAACGTCATATTCACTTTGAACATGCAGAACAATCTGAATTATTGGACATTCAGAATATTTTGATTTGTCTGGTTGGTTTTATCACTCTGATCACTTTGATTATTCATGCCATTTGACGAATTCGGTCAATTCCAACGTCATATTCACTTTGAACATGCTGAACAATCTGAATTATTGGACATTTAGGCTATTTTCATTTGTCTGGCTGGTTTTATCACTCTGATCACTTTGACTATTCTTGCCATTAGACGAAATCGGTCAATTCCAACGTTGTATTGGCTTTTAACATGATGGACATTCTGAATTACTGGACATGCAGGCTATATTGATTTGTCTGGTTGGTTTTATCACTCTGATCACTTTTATTATTCATGCCATTTGACGAATTCAGTCAATTCAAACGTTGTATTGACTTTTAACATGATGAACATTCTGAATTACTGAACATGCAGGCTATTTTCATTTGTATTGTTGGTTTTATTACTCTGATATATTGATTACTCTTGCCATTTGACGAATTCGGTCAATTCCATCGTTGTATTGACTTTTAACATGCTGAACAATCTGAATTATTGGACATGAATTTCATTTGTCTGGCTGGTTTTATAACTCTGTTCAGTTTGATTATTCTTGTCATTTGACGAATTCGGTCAATTCCAACGTTGTATTGACTTATAACATGATGCACATTCTGAAATACTTTACATGCAGGCAAAAAAATGAAATGAAATCTGGCTGATTTTATAACTCTGATCACTTTGATTATTCATGCCATTTGACGAATTCGGTCAAGTCCAACGTCATATTCACTTTGAACATGCTGAACAATCTGAATTATTGGACATGCAGGCTATTTTCATTTGTCTGGCTGGTTTTATAACTCTGATCACTTTGATTATTCATGCCATTTAACGAATTCAGTCAATTCCAACGTTATATTGACTTTTAACATGCTCAACAATCTGAATTATTGGACATTCAGACTATTTCGATTTGTCTGGTTGGTTTTATCACTCTGATCACTTTGATTATTCATGCCATTTGACGAATTCGGTCAATTCCAACGTCATATTCACTTTGAACATGCTGAACAATCTGAATTATTGGACATTCAGGCTATTTTCATTTGTCTGGCTGATTTTATCACTCTGATCACTTTGATTATTCTTGTCATTTGACGAATTCGGTCAATTCCAACGTTGTATTGACTTTTAGCATGAGCACATTCTGAATTACTGGACATGCAGGCTACTTTCATTTGTCTGGCTGATTTTATAACTCTGATCACTTTGATTATTCGTGCCATTTGACGATTTCGGTCAATTCCAACGTTGTATTGACTTTTAACATGATGAACATTCTGAATTACTGGACATGCAGGCTATTTTCATTTGTCTGGCTTGTTTTATAACTCGATTCAGTTTGATTACTCTTGCCCTTTGACGAATTCGGTCAATTTCAACGTTATATTCACTTTGAACATGCAGAACAATTTGAATTATTGGACATTCAGAATATTTTGATTTGTCTGGTTGGTTTTATCACTCTGATCACTTTGATTATTCATGCCATTTGACGAATTCGGTAAATTCCAACGTCATATTCACTTTGAACATGCTGAACAATCTGAATTATTGGACATTTAGGCTATTTTCATTTGTCTGGCTGGTTTTATCACTCTGATCACTTTGACTATTCTTGCCATTTGACGAATTCGGTCAATTCCAACGTTGTATTGGCTTTTAACATGATGGACATTCTGAATTACTGGACATGCAGGCTATATTGATTTGTCTGGTTGGTTTTATCACTCTGATCACTTTGATTATTCATGCCATTTGACGAATTCAGTCAATTCAAACGTTGTATTGATTTTAACATGATGAACATTCTGAATTACTGAACATGCAGGCTATTTTCATTTGTATTGTTGGTTTTATTACTCTGATATATTGATTACTCTTGCCATTTGACGAATTCGGTCAATTCCAACGTTGTATTGACTTTTAACATGCTGAACAATCTGAATTATTGGACATGCATTTCATTTGTCTGGCTGGTTTTATAACTCTGTTCAGTTTGATTATTCTTGTCATTTGACGAATTCGGTCAATTCCAACGTTGTATCGACTTTTAACATGATGCACATTCTGAATTACTGGACATGCAGGCTATATTGATTTGTCTGGTTGGTTTTATCACTCTGATCACTTTGATTATTCATGCCATTTGACGAATTCAGTCAATTCAAACGTTGTATTGATTTTAACATGATGAACATTCTGAATTACTGAACATGCAGGCTATTTTCATTTGTATTGTTGGTTTTATTACTCTGATATATTGATTACTCTTGCCATTTGACGAATTCGGTCAATTCCAACGTTGTATTGACTTTTAACATGCTCATCAATCTGAATTATTGGACATTCAGACTATTTCGATTTGTCTGGTTGGTTTTATCACTCTGATCACTTTGATTATTCATGCCATTTGACGAATTCGGTCAATTCCAACGTCATATTCACTTTGAACATGCTGAACAATCTGAATTATTGGACATTCAGGCTATTTTCATTTGTCTGGCTGATTTTATCACTTTGATTATTCTTGTCATTTGACGAATTCGGTCAATTCCAACGTTGTATTGACTTTTAGCATGAGCACATTCTGAAGTACTGGACATGCAGGCTACTTTCATTTGTGTGGCTGATTTTATAACTCTGATCACTTTGATTATTCGTGCCATTTGACGATTTCGGTCAATTCCAACGTTGTATTGACTTTTAGCATGAGCACATTCTGAATTACTGGACATGCAGGCTATTTTCATTTGTCTGGCTGGTTTTATAACTCGATTCAGTTTGATTACTCTTGCCATTTGACGAATTCGGTCAATTTCAACGTTATATTCACTTTGAACATGCAGAACAATCTGAATTATTGGACATTCAGAATATTTTGATTTGTCTGGTTGGTTTTATCACTCTGATCACTTTGATTATTCATGCCATTTGACGAATTCGGTCAAGTCCAACGTCATATTCACTTTGAACATGCTGAACAATCTGAATTATTGGACAGTTAGGCTATTTTCATTTGTCTGGCTGGTTTTATCACTCTGAATACTTTGATTATTCTTGCCATTTGACGAATTCGGTCAATTCCAACGTTGTATTGAGTTTTACCATGATGAACATTCTGAATTACTGGACATGCAGGCTATTTTCATTTGTATGGTTGGTTTTATTACTCTGATAATATTGATTACTCTTGCCATTTGACGAATTCGGTCAATTCCAACGTTGTATTGACTTTTAACATGCTGAACAATCTGAATTATTGGACATTCAGAATATATTGATTTGTCTGGTTGGTTTTATCACTCTGATCACTTTGATTATTCTTGTCATTTGACGAATTCGGTCAATTCCAACGTTGTATTGAGTTTTAACATGATGAAGATTCTGAATTACTGGACATGCAGGCTATTTTCATTTGTATGGTTGGTTTTATTACTCTGATAATATTGATTACTCTTTCCATTTGACGAATTCGGTCAATTCCAACGTTGTATTGAGTTTTACCATGATGAACATTCTGAATTACTGGACATGCAGGCTATTTTCATTTGTATGGTTGGTTTTATTACTCTGATAATATTGATTACTCTTGCCATTTGACGAATTCGGTCAATTCCAACGTTGTATTGACTTTTAACATGCTGAACAATCTGAATTATTGGACATTCAGAATATTTTGATTTGTCTGGTTGGTTTTATCACTCTGATCACTTTGACTATTCTTGCCATTTGACGAATTCGGTCAATTCCAACGTTGTATTGACTTTTAACATGCTGAATTATTGGACATGCAGGATATTTTCATTTGTCTGGCTGGTTTTATAACTCTGTTCAGTTAGATTACTCTTGCCATTTGACGAATTCGGTCATTTCCAACTTTGTATTGACTTTTAACATGATGAACATTCTGAATTACTGGACATGCAGGCTATTTTCATTTGTCCGGCTAGTTTTATCACTCTGATCACTTTGATTATTCATGCCATTTGACGAATTCGGTCAATACCAACGTTATATTCACTTTGAACATGCTGAACAATCTGAATTATTGCTGAACAATCTGAATTATTGCTGAACAATCTGAATTATTCAGACTATTTTGATTTGTCTGGTTGGTTTTATCACTCTGACCACTTTGATTACTCTTGCCATTTGACGAATTCGGTCATTTTTCAATGTTGTATTGACTTTTAACATGATGAACATTCTGAATTACTGGACATGCAGGCTATTTTCATTTGTCCGGCTAGTTTTATCACTCTGATCACTTTGATTATTCATGCCATTTGACGAATTCGGTCAATTCCAACGTTATATTCACTTTGAACATGCTGAACAATCTGAATTATTGCTGAACAAACTGAATTATTCAGACTATTTTAATTTGTCTGGTTGGTTTTATCACTCTGACCACTTTGATTACTCTTGCCATTTGAAGAATTCGGTCATTTCCAACGTTCTATTGACTTTTAACATGATGAACATTCTGAATTACAGGACATGCAGGCTATTTTCATTTGTCCGGCTAGTTTTATCACTCTGATAACTTTGATTATTCATGCCATTTGACGAATTCGGTCAATTTCAACGTTATATTCACTTTGAACATGCTGAACAATCTGAATTATTGCTGAACAATCTGAATTATTCAGACTATTTTGATTTGTCTGGTTGGTTTTATCACTCTGAATTACTCGACATGCAGGCTATTTTCATTTGTCCGGCTGATTTTATCACTCTGATCACTTTTATTATTCTTGTCATTTGACGAATTCGGTCAATTCCAACGTTGTATTGACTTTTAACATGATGAACATTCTGAATTACTGGACATGCAGGCTATTTTCATTTGTCCGGCTAGTTTTATCACTCTGATCACTTTGATTATTCATGCTATTTGATGAATTCGGTCAATTCCAACGTTATATTCACTTTGAACATGCTGAACAATCTGAATTATTCAGACTATTTTGATTTGTCTGGTTGGTTTTATCACTCTGATCACTTTGATTACTCTTGCCATTTGACGAATTCGGTCAATTCCAACGTTATATTGACTTTTAACATGATGGACATTCTGAATTACTGGACATTCAGGCTATATTGATTTGTCTGGTTGGTTTTATCACTCTGATCACTTTGATTATTCATGCCATTTGACGAATTCAGTCAATTCAAACGTTATATTCTTTTTGAACATGCTGAACAATCTGAATTATTCAGACTATTTTGATTTGTCTGGTTGGTTTTATCACTCTGATCACTTTGATTACTCTTGCCATTTGACGAATTCGGTCAATTCCAACGTTGTATTGACTTATAACATGATGCACATTCTGAATTACTGGACATGCAGGCAACTTTCATTTGTCTGGCTGATTTTATAACTCTGATCACTTTGATTATTCATGCCATTTGACGAATTCGGTCAAGTCCAACGTCATATTCACTTTGAACATGCTGAACAATCTGAATTATTGGACATGCAGGCTATTTTCATTTGTCTGGCTGGTTTTATAACTCTGATCACTTTGATTATTCATGCCATTTAACGAATTCAGTCAATTCCAACGTTATATTGACTTTTAACATGCTCAACAATCTGAATTATTGGACATTCAGACTATTTCGATTTGTCTGGTTGGTTTTATCACTCTGATCACTTTGATTATTCATGCCATTTGACGAATTCGGTCAATTCCAACGTCATATTCACTTTGAACATGCTGAACAATCTGAATTATTGGACATTCAGGCTATTTTCATTTGTCTGGCTGATTTTATCACTCTGATCACTTTGATTATTCTTGTCATTTGACGCATTCGGTCAATTCCAACGTTGTATTGACTTTTAGCATGAGCACATTCTGAATTACTGGACATGCAGGCTACTTTCATTTGTCTGGCTGATTTTATAACTCTGATCACTTTGATTATTCGTGCCATTTGACGATTTCGGTCAATTCCAACGTTGTATTGACTTTTAACATGATGAACATTCTGAATTACTGGACATGCAGGCTATTTTCATTTGTCTGGCTTGTTTTATAACTCGATTCAGTTTGATTACTCTTGCCATTTGACGAATTCGGTCAATTTCAACGTTATATTCACTTTGAACATGCAGAACAATTTGAATTATTGGACATTCAGAATATTTTGATTTGTCTGGTTGGTTTTATCACTCTGATCACTTTGATTATTCATGCCATTTGACGAATTCGGTAAATTCCAACGTCATATTCACTTTGAACATGCTGAACAATCTGAATTATTGGACATTCAGGCTATTTTCATTTGTCTGGCTGATTTTATCACTCTGATCACTTTGATTATTCTTGTCATTTGACGCATTCGGTCAATTCCAACGTTGTATTGACTTTTAGCATGAGCACATTCTGAATTACTGGACATGCAGGCTACTTTCATTTGTCTGGCTGGTTTTATCGCTCTGATCACTTTGACTATTCTTGCCATTTGACGAATTCGGTCAATTCCAACGTTGTATTGGCTTTTAACATGATGGACATTCTGAATTACTGGACATGCAGGCTATATTGATTTGTCTGGTTGGTTTTATCACTCTGATCACTTTGATTATTCATGCCATTTGACGAATTCAGTCAATTCAAACGTTGTATTGATTTTAACATGATGAACATTCTGAATTACTGAACATGCAGGCTATTTTCATTTGTATTGTTGGTTTTATTACTCTGATATATTGATTACTCTTGCCATTTGACGAATTCGGTCAATTCCAACGTTGTATTGACTTTTAACATGCTGAACAATCTGAATTATTGGACATGCATTTCATTTGTCTGGCTGGTTTTATAACTCTGTTCAGTTTGATTATTCTTGTCATTTGACGAATTCGGTCAATTCCAACGTTGTATCGACTTTTAACATGATGCACATTCTGAATTACTGGACATGCAGGCTACTTTCATTTGTCTGGCTGATTTTATAACTCTGATCACTTTGATTATTCATGCCATTTGACGAATTCGGTCAAGTCCAACGTTATATTGACTTTTAACATGCTCATCAATCTGAATTATTGGACATTCAGACTATTTCGATTTGTCTGGTTGGTTTTATCACTCTGATCACTTTGATTATTCATGCCATTTGACGAATTCGGTCAATTTCAACGTTATATTCACTTTGAACATGCTGAACAATCTGAATTATTGCTGAACAATCTGAATTATTCAGACTATTTTGATTTGTCTGGTTGGTTTTATCACTCTGAATTACTCGACATGCAGGCTATTTTCATTTGTCCGGCTGATTTTATCACTCTGATCACATTTATTATTCTTGTCATTTGACGAATTCGGTCAATTCCAACGTTGTATTGACTTTTAACATGATGAACATTCTGAATTACTGGACATGTAGGCTATTTTCATTTGTCCGGCTAGTTTTATCACTCTGATCACTTTGATTATTCATGCTATTTGATGAATTCGGTCAATTCCAACGTTATATTCACTTTGAACATGCTGAACAATCTGAATTATTCAGACTATTTTGATTTGTCGGGTTGGTTTTATCACTCTGATCACTTTGATTACTCTTGCCATTTGACGAATTCGGTCAATTCCAACGTTATATTGACTTTTAACATGATGGACATTCTGAATTACTGGACATTCAGGCTATATTGATTTGTCTGGTTGGTTTTATCACTCTGATCACTTTGATTATTCATGCCATTTGACGAATTCAGTCAATTCAAACGTTATATTCACTTTGAACATGCTGAACAATCTGAATTATTCAGACTATTTTGATTTGTCTGGTTGGTTTTATCACTCTGATCACTTTGATTACTCTTGCCATTTGACGAATTCGGTCAATTCCAACGTTGTATTGACTTATAACATGATGCACATTCTGAATTACTGGACATGCAGGCAACTTTCATTTGTCTGGCTGATTTTATAACTCTGATCACTTTGATTATTCATGCCATTTGACGAATTCGGTCAAGTCCAACGTCATATTCACTTTGAACATGCTGAACAATCTGAATTATTGGACATGCAGGCTATTTTCATTTGTCTGGCTGGTTTTATAACTCTGATCACTTTGATTATTCATGCCATTTAACGAATTCAGTCAATTCCAACGTTATATTGACTTTTAACATGCTCAACAATCTGAATTATTGGACATTCAGACTATTTCGATTTGTCTGGTTGGTTTTATCACTCTGATCACTTTGATTATTCATGCCATTTGACGAATTCGGTCAATTCCAACGTCATATTCACTTTGAACATGCTGAACAATCTGAATTATTGGACATTCAGGCTATTTTCATTTGTCTGGCTGATTTTATCACTCTGATCACTTTGATTATTCTTGTCATTTGACGCATTCGGTCAATTCCAACGTTGTATTGACTTTTAGCATGAGCACATTCTGAATTACTGGACATGCAGGCTACTTTCATTTGTCTGTCTGATTTTATAACTCTGATCACTTTGATTATTCGTGCCATTTGACGATTTCGGTCAATTCCAACGTTGTATTGACTTTTAACATGATGAACATTCTGAATTACTGGACATGCAGGCTATTTTCATTTGTCTGGCTTGTTTTATAACTCGATTCAGTTTGATTACTCTTGCCATTTGACGAATTCGGTCAATTTCAACGTTATATTCACTTTGAACATGCAGAACAATTTGAATTATTGGACATTCAGAATATTTTGATTTGTCTGGTTGGTTTTATCACTCTGATCACTTTGATTATTCATGCCATTTGACGAATTCGGTAAATTCCAACGTCATATTCACTTTGAACATGCTGAACAATCTGAATTATTGGACATTTAGGCTATTTTCATTTGTCTGGCTGGTTTTATCACTCTGATCACTTTGACTATTCTTGCCATTTGACGAATTCGGTCAATTCCAACGTTGTATTGGCTTTTAACATGATGGACATTCTGAATTACTGGACATGCAGGCTATATTGATTTGTCTGGTTGGTTTTATAACTCTGATCACTTTGATTATTCATGCCATTTGACGAATTCAGTCAATTCAAACGTTGTATTGATTTTAACATGATGAACATTCTGAATTACTGAACATGCAGGCTATTTTCATTTGTATTGTTGGTTTTATTACTCTGATATATTGATTACTCTTGCCATTTGACGAATTCGGTCAATTCCAACGTTGTATTGACTTTTAACATGCTGAACAATCTGAATTATTGGACATGCATTTCATTTGTCTGGCTGGTTTTATAACTCTGTTCAGTTTGATTATTCTTGTCATTTGACGAATTCGGTCAATTCCAACGTTGTATCGACTTTTAACATGATGCACATTCTGAATTACTGGACATGCAGGCTACTTTCATTTGTCTGGCTGATTTTATAACTCTGATCACTTTGATTATTCATGCCATTTCACGAATTCGGTCAAGTCCAACGTTATATTGACTTTTAACATGCTCATCAATCTGAATTATTGGACATTCAGACTATTTCAATTTGTCTGGTTGGTTTTATCACTCTGATCACTTTGATTATTCATGCCATTTGACGAATTCGGTCAATTTCAACGTTATATTCACTTTGAACATGCTGAACAATCTGAATTATTGCTGAACAATCTGAATTATTCAGACTATTTTGATTTGTCTGGTTGGTTTTATCACTCTGAATTACTCGACATGCAGGCTATTTTCATTTGTCCGGCTGATTTTATCACTCTGATCACTTTTATTATTCTTGTCATTTGACGAATTCGGTCAATTCCAACGTTGTATTGACTTTTAACATGATGAACATTCTGAATTACTGGACATGCAGGCTATTTTCATTTGTCCGGCTAGTTTTATCACTCTGATCACTTTGATTATTCATGCTATTTGATGAATTCGGTCAATTCCAACGTTATATTCACTTTGAACATGCTGAACAATCTGAATTATTCAGACTATTTTGATTTGTCTGGTTGGTTTTATCACTCTGATCACTTTGATTACTCTTGCCATTTGACGAATTCGGTCAATTCCAACGTTATATTGACTTTTAACATGATGGACATTCTGAATTACTGGACATTCAGGCTATATTGATTTGTCTGGTTGGTTTTATCACTCTGATCACTTTGATTATTCATGCCATTTGACGAATTCAGTCAATTCAAACGTTATATTCACTTTGAACATGCTGAACAATCTGAATTATTCAGACTATTTTGATTTGTCTGGTTGGTTTTATCACTCTGATCACTTTGATTACTCTTGCCATTTGACGAATTCGGTCAATTCCAACGTTGTATTGACTTATAACATGATGCACATTCTGAATTACTGGACATGCAGGCAACTTTCATTTGTCTGGCTGATTTTATAACTCTGATCACTTTGATTATTCATGCCATTTGACGAATTCGGTCAATTCCAACGTCATATTCACTTTGAACATGCTGAACAATCTGAATTATTGGACATTCAGGCTATTTTCATTTGTCTGGCTGATTTTATCACTCTGATCACTTTGATTATTCTTGTCATTTGTCGAATTCGGTCAATTCCAACGTCATATTCACTTTGAACATGCTGAACAATCTGAATTATTGGACATTCAGGCTATTTTCATTTGTCTGGCTGATTTTATCACTCTGATCACTTTGATTATTCTTGTCATTTGACGAATTCGGTCAATTCCAACGTTGTATTGACTTTTAGCATGAGCACATTCTGAATTACTGGACATGCAGGCTACTTTCATTTGTCTGGCTGATTTTATAACTCTGATCACTTTGATTATTCGTGCCATTTGACGATTTCGGTCAATTCCAACGTTGTATTGACTTTTAACATGATGAACATTCTGAATTACTGGACATGCAGGCTATTTTCATTTGTCTGGCTTGTTTTATAACTCGATTCAGTTTGATTACTCTTGCCATTTGACGAATTCGGTCAATTTCAACGTTATGTTCACTTTGAACATGCAGAACAATTTGAATTATTGGACATTCAGAATATTTTGATTTGTCTGGTTGGTTTTATCACTCTGATCACTTTGATTATTCATGCCATTTGACGAATTCGGTAAATTCCAACGTCATATTCACTTTGAACATGCTGAACAATCTGAATTATTGGACATTTAGGCTATTTTCATTTGTCTGGCTGGTTTTATCACTCTGATCACTTTGACTATTCTTGCCATTTGACGAATTCGGTCAATTCCAACGTTGTATTGGCTTTTAACATGATGGACATTCTGAATTACTGGACATGCAGGCTATATTGATTTGTCTGGTTGGTTTTATCACTCTGATCACTTTGATTATTCATGCCATTTGACGAATTCAGTCAATTCAAACGATGTATTGATTTTAACATGATGAACATTCTGAATTACTGAACATGCAGGCTATTTTCATTTGTATTGTTGGTTTTATTACTCTGATATATTGATTACTCTTGCCATTTGACGAATTCGGTCAATTCCAACGTTGTATTGACTTTTAACATGCTGAACAATCTGAATTATTGGACATGCATTTCATTTGTCTGGCTGGTTTTATAACTCTGTTCAGTTTGATTATTCTTGTCATTTGACGAATTCGGTCAATTCCAACGTTGTATCGACTTTTAACATGATGCACATTCTGAATTACTGGACATGCAGGCTACTTTCATTTGTCTGGCTGATTTTATAACTCTGATCACTTTGATTATTCATGCCATTTGACGAATTCGGTCAAGTCCAACGTTATATTGACTTTTAACATGCTCATCAATCTGAATTATTGGACATTCAGACTATTTCGATTTGTCTGGTTGGTTTTATCACTCTGATCACTTCGATTATTCATGCCATTTGACGAATTCGGTCAATTCCAACGTCATATTCACTTTGAACATGCTGAACAATCTGAATTATTGGACATTCAGGCTATTTTCATTTGTCTGGCTGATTTTATCACTTTGATTATTCTTGTCATTTGACGAATTCGGTCAATTCCAACGTTGTATTGACTTTTAGCATGAGCACATTCTGAATTACTGGACATGCAGGCTACTTTCATTTGTCTGGCTGATTTTATAACTCTGATCACTTTGATTATTCGTGCCATTTGACGATTTCGGTCAATTCCAACGTTGTATTGACTTTTAACATGATGAACATTCTGAATTACTGGACATGCAGGCTATTTTCATTTGTCTGGCTGGTTTTATAACTCGATTCAGTTTGATTACTCTTGCCATTTGACGAATTCGGTCAATTTCAACGTTATATTCACTTTGAACATGCAGAACAATCTGAATTATTGGACATTCAGAATATTTTGATTTGTCTGGTTGGTTTTATCACTCTGATCACTTTGATTATTCATGCCATTTGACGAATTCGGTCAAGTCCAACGTCATATTCACTTTGAACATGCTGAACAATCTGAATTATTGGACAGTTAGGCTATTTTCATTTGTCTGGCTGGTTTTATCATTCTGAATACTTTGATTATTCTTGCCATTTGACGAATTCGGTCAATTCCAACGTTGTATTGAGTTTTACCATGATGAACATTCTGAATTACTGGACATGCAGGCTATTTTCATTTGTATGGTTGGTTTTATTACTCTGATAATATTGATTACTCTTGCCACTTGACAAATTCGGTCAATTCCAACGTTGTATTGGCTTTTAACATGCTGAACAATCTGAATTATTGGACATTCAGAATATATTGATTTGTCTGGTTGGTTTTATCACTCTGATCACTTTGATTATTCTTGTCATTTGACGAATTCGGTCAATTCCAACGTTGTATTGAGTTTTAACATGATGAAGATTCTGAATTACTGGACATGCAGGCTATTTTCATTTGTATGGTTGGTTTTATTACTCTGATAATATTGATTACTCTTGCCATTTCACGAATTCGGTCAATTCCAACGTTGTATTGACTTTTAACATGCTGAACAATCTGAATTATTGGACATTCAGAATATTTTGATTTGTCTGGTTGGTTTTATCACTCTGATCACTTTGATTATTCATGCCATTTGACGAATTCGGTCAATTCCAACGTTGTATTGACTTTTAACATGCTGAACAATCTGAAATATTGGACATTCAGAATATATTGATTTGTCTGGTTGGTTTTATCACTCTGATCACTTTGACTATTTTTGCCATTTGACGAATTCGGTCAATTCCAACGTTGTATTGACTTTTAACATGCTGAATTATTGGACATGCAGGCTATTTTCATTTGTCTGGCTGGTTTTATAACTCTGTTCAGTTAGATTACTCTTGCCATTTGACGAATTCGGTCATTTCCAACGTTGTATTGACTTTTAACATGATGAACATTCTGAATTACTGGACATGCAGGCTATTTTCATTTGTCCGGCTAGTTTTATCACTCTGATCACTTTGATTATTCATGCCATTTGACGAATTCGGTCAATACCAACGTTATATTCACTTTGAACATGCTGAACAATCTGAATTATTCAGACTATTTTGATTTGTCTGGTTGGTTTTATCACTCTGACCACTTTGATTACTCTTGACATTTGACGAATTCGGTCATTTCCAATGTTGTATTGACTTTTAACATGATGAACATTCTGAATTACTGGACATGCAGGCTATTTTCATTTGTCCGGCTAGTTTTATCACTCTGATCACTTTGATTATTCATGCCATTTGACGAATTCGGTCAATTCCAACGTTATATTCACTTTGAACATGCTGAACAATCTGAATTATTGCTGAACAAACTGAATTATTCAGACTATTTTAATTTGTCTGGTTGGTTTTATCACTCTGACCACTTTGATTACTCTTGCCATTTGAAGAATTCGGTCATTTCCAACGTTCTATTGACTTTTAACATGATGAACATTCTGAATTACAGGACATGCAGGCTATTTTCATTTGTCCGGCTAGTTTTATCACTCTGATAACTTTGATTATTCATGCCATTTGACGAATTCGGTCAATTCCAACGTTATATTCACTTTGAACATGCTGAACAATCTGAATTATTGGTGAACAATCTGAATTATTCAGACTATTTTGATTTGTCTGGTTGGTTTTATCACTCTGAATTACTCGACATGCAGGCTATTTTCATTTGTCCGGCTAGTTTTATCACTCTGATCACTTTGATTATTCATGCTATTTGATGAATTCGGTCAATTCCAACGTTATATTCACTTTGAACATGCTGAACAATCTGAATTATTCAGACTATTTTGATTTGTCTGGTTGGTTTTATCACTCTGATCACTTTGATTACTCTTGCCATTTGACGAATTCGGTCAATTCCAACGTTATATTGACTTTTAACATGATGGACATTCTGAATTACTGGACATTCAGGCTATATTGATTTGTCTGGTTGGTTTTATCACTCTGATCACTTTGATTATTCATGCCATTTGACGAATTCAGTCAATTCAAACGTTATATTCACTTTGAACATGCTGAACAATCTGAATTATTCAGACTATTTTGATTTGTCTGGTTGGTTTTATCACTCTGATCACTTTGATTACTCTTGCCATTTGACGAATTCGGTCAATTCCAACGTTATATTGACTTTTAACATGATGGACATTCTGAATTACTGGACATGCAGGCTATATTGATTTGTCTGGTTGGTTTTATCACTCTGATCACTTTGATTATTCATGCCATTTGACGAATTCAGTCAATTCAAACGTTGTATTGACTTTTAACATGATGAACATTCTGAATTACTGAACATGCAGGCTATTTTCATTTGTATTGTTGGTTTTATTACTCTGATATATTGATTACTCTTGCCATTTGACGAATTCGGTCAATTCCAATGTTGTATTGACTTTTAACATGCTGAACAATCTGAATTATTGGACATGCATTTCATTTGTCTGACTGGTTTTATAACTCTGTTCAGTTTGATTATTCTTGTCATTTGACGAATTCGGTCAATTCCAACGTTGTATTGACTTTTAACATGATGCACATTCTGAATTACTGGACATGCAGGCTACCTTCATTTGTCTGGCTGATTTTATAACTCTGATCACTTTGATTATCCATGCCATTTGACGAATTCGGTCAATTCCAACGTTGTATTGACTTTTAACATGCTGAACAATCTGAATTATTGGACATGCAGGCTATTTTCATTTGTCTGGCTGGTTTTATAACTCTGATCACTTTGATTATTCATGCCATTTGACGAATTCAGTCAATTCCAACGTTATATTGACTTTTAACATGCTCAACAATCTGAATTATTGGACATTCAGACTATTTTGATTTGTCTGGTTGGTTTTATCACTCTGATCACTTTGATTATTCTTGTAATTTGACGAATTCGGTCAATTCCAACGTTGTATTGAGTTTTAACATGATGAACATTCTGAATTACTGGACATGCAGGCTATTTTCATTTGTATGGTTGGTTTTATTACTCTGATAATATTGATTACTCTTGCCATTTGACGAATTCGGTCAATTCCAACGTTGTATTGACTTTTAACATGCTGAACAATCTGAATTATTGGACATTCAGAATATATTGATTTGTCTGGTTGGTTTTATCACTCTGATCACTTTGATTATTCTTGTCATTTGACGAATTCGGTCAATTCCAACGTTGTATTGAGTTTTAACATGATGAAGATTCTGAATTACTGGACATGCAGGCTATTTTCATTTGTATAGTTGGTTTTATTACTCTGATAATATTGATTACTCTTGCCATTTGACGAATTCGGTCAATTCCAACGTTGTATTGACTTTTAACATGCTGAACAATCTGAATTATTGGGCATTCAGAATATTTTGATTTGTCTGGTTGGTTTTATCACTCTGATCACTTTGACTATTCTTGCCATTTGACGAATTCGGTCAATTCCAACGTTGTATTGACTTTTAACATGCTGAATTATTGGACATGCAGGCTATTTTCATTTGTCTGGCTGGTTTTATAACTCTGTTCAGTTAGATTACTCTTGCCATTTGACGAATTCGGTCATTTCCAACGTTGTATTGACTTTTACCATGATGAACATTCTGAATTACTGGACATGCAGGCTATTTTCATTTGTCCGGCTAGTTTTATCACTCTGATCACTTTGATTATTAATGCCATTTGACGAATTCGGTCAATACCAACGTTATATTCACTTTGAACATGCTGAACAATCTGAATTATTGCTGAACAATCTGAATTATTCAGACTATTTTGATTTGTCTGGTTGGTTTTATCACTCTGACCACTTTGATTACTCTTGACATTTGACGAATTCGGTCATTTCCAATGTTGTATTGACTTTTAACATGATGAACATTCTGAATTACTGGACATGCAGGCTATTTTCATTTGTCCGGCTAGTTTTATCACTCTGATCACTTTGATTATTCATGCCATTTGACGAATTCGGTCAATTCCAACGTTATATTCACTTTGAACATGCTGAACAATCTGAATTATTGCTGAACAAACTGAATTATTCAGACTATTTTAATTTGTCTGGTTGGTTTTATCACTCTGACCACTTTGATTACTCTTGCCATTTGAAGAATTCGGTCATTTCCAACGTTCTATTGACTTTTAACATGATGAACATTCTGAATTACAGGACATGCAGGCTATTTTCATTTGTCCGGCTAGTTTTATCACTCTGATAACTTTGATTATTCATGCCATTTGACGAATTCGGTAAATTCCAACGTTATATTCACTTTGAACATGCTGAACAATCTGAATTATTGCTGAACAATCTGAATTATTCAGACTATTTTGATTTGTCTGGTTGGTTTTATCACTCTGAATTACTCGACATGCAGGCTATTTTCATTTGTCCGGCTAGTTTTATCACTCTGATCACTTTGATTATTCATGCTATTTGATGAATTCGGTCAATTCCAACGTTATATTCACTTTGAACATGCTGAACAATCTGAATTATTCAGACTATTTTGATTTGTCTGGTTGGTTTTATCACTCTGATCACTTTGATTACTCTTGCCATTTGACGAATTCGGTCAATTCCAACGTTATATTGACTTTTAACATGATGGACATTCTGAATTACTGGACATTCAGGCTATATTGATTTGTCTGGTTGGTTTTATCACTCTGATCACTTTGATTATTCATGCCATTTGACGAATTCAGTCAATTCAAACGTTATATTCACTTTGAACATGCTGAACAATCTGAATTATTCAGACTATTTTGATTTGTCTGGTTGGTTTTATCACTCTGATCACTTTGATTACTCTTGCCATTTGACGAATTCGGTCAATTCCAACGTTATATTGACTTTTAACATGATGGACATTCTGAATTACTGGACATGCAGGCTATATTGATTTGTCTGGTTGGTTTTATCACTCTGATCACTTTGATTATTCATGCCATTTGACGAATTCAGTCAATTCAAACGTTGTATTGACTTTTAACATGATGAACATTCTGAATTACTGAACATGCAGGCTATTTTCATTTGTATTGTTGGTTTTATTACTCTGATATATTAATTACTCTTGCCATTTGACGAATTCGGTCAATTCCAATGTTGTATTGACTTTTAACATGCTGAACAATCTGAATTATTGGACATGCATTTCATTTGTCTGACTGGTTTTATAACTCTGTTCAGTTTGATTATTCTTGTCATTTGACGAATTCGGTCAATTCCAACGTTGTATTGACTTTTAACATGATGCACATTCTGAATTACTGGACATGCAGGCTACCTTCATTTGTCTGGCTGATTTTATAACTCTGATCACTTTGATTATCCATGCCATTTGACGAATTCGGTCAATTCCAACGTTGTATTGACTTTTAACATGCTGAACAATCTGAATTATTGGACATGCAGGCTATTTTCATTTGTCTGGCTGGTTTTATAACTCTGATCACTTTGATTATTCATGCCATTTGACGAATTCAGTCAATTCCAACGTTATATTGACTTTTAACATGCTCAACAATCTGAATTATTGGACATTCAGACTATTTTGATTTGTCTGGTTGGTTTTATCACTCTGATCACTTTGATTATTCTTGTAATTTGACGAATTCGGTCAATTCCAACGTTGTATTGAGTTTTAACATGATGAACATTCTGAATTACTGGACATGCAGGCTATTTTCATTTGTATGGTTGGTTTTATTACTCTGATAATATTGATTACTCTTGCCATTTGACGAATTCGGTCAATTCCAACGTTGTATTGACTTTTAACATGCTGAACAATCTGAATTATTGGACATTCAGAATATATTGATTTGTCTGGTTGGTTTTATCACTCTGATCACTTTGATTATTCTTGTCATTTGACGAATTCGGTCAATTCCAACGTTGTATTGAGTTTTAACATGATGAAGATTCTGAATTACTGGACATGCAGGCTATTTTCATTTGTATGGTTGGTTTTATTACTCTGATAATATTGATTACTCTTGCCATTTGACGAATTCGGTCAATTCCAACGTTGTATTGACTTTTAACATGCTGAACAATCTGAATTATTGGACATTCAGAATATTTTGATTTGTCTGGTTGGTTTTATCACTCTGATCACTTTGACTATTCTTGCCATTTGACGAATTCGGTCAATTCCAACGTTGTATTGACTTTTAACATGCTGAATTATTGGACATGCAGGCTATTTTTATTTGTCTGGCTGGTTTTATAACTCTCTTCAGTTAGATTACTCTTGCCATTTGACGAATTCGGTCATTTCCAACGTTGTATTGACTTTTAAAATGATGAACATTCTGAATTACTGGACATGCAGGCTATTTTCATTTGTCCGGCTAGTTTTATCACTCTGATCACTTTGATTATTCATGCCATTTGACGAATTCGGTCAATACCAACGTTATATTCACTTTGAACATGCTGAACAATCTGAATTATTGCTGAACAATCTAAATTATTGCTGAACAATCTGAATTATTCAGACTATTTTAATTTGTCTGGTTGGTTTTATCACTCTGACCACTTTGATTACTCTTGACATTTGACGAATTCGGTCATTTCCAATGTTGTATTGACTTTTAACATGATGAACATTCTGAATTACTGGACATGCAGGCTATTTTCATTTGTCCGGCTAGTTTTATCACTCTGATCACTTTGATTATTCATGCCATTTGACGAATTCGGTCAATTCCAACGTTATATTCACTTTGAACATGCTGAACAATCTGAATTATTGCTGAACAATCTGAATTATTCAGACTATTTTGATTTGTCTGGTTGGTTTTATCACTCTGAATTACTCGACATGCAGGCTATTTTCATTTGTCCGGCTGATTTTATCACTCTGATAACTTTGATTATTCATGCCATTTGACGAATTCGGTCAATTCCAACGTTATATTCACTTTGAACATGCTGAACAATCTGAATTATTGCTGAACAATCTGAATTATTCAGACTATTTTGATTTGTCTGGTTGGTTTTATCACTCTGAATTACTCGACATGCAGGCTATTTTCATTTGTCCGGCTGATTTTATCACTCTGATCACTTTTATTATTCTTGTCATTTGACGAATTCGGTCAATTCCAACGTTGTATTGACTTTTAACATGATGAACATTCTGAATTACTGGACATGCAGGCTATTTTCATTTGTCCGGCTAGTTTTATCACTCTGATCACTTTGATTATTCATGCCATTTGACGAATTCGGTCAATTCCAACGTTATATTCACTTTGAACATGCTGAACAATCTGAATTATTGCTGAACAAACTGAATTATTCAGACTATTTTAATTTGTCTGGTTGGTTTTATCACTCTGACCACTTTGATTACTCTTGCCATTTGAAGAATTCGGTCATTTCCAACGTTCTATTGACTTTTAACATGATGAACATTCTGAATTACAGGACATGCAGGCTATTTTCATTTGTCCGGCTAGTTTTATCACTCTGATAACTTTGATTATTCATGCCATTTGACGAATTCGGTCAATTCCAACGTTATATTCACTTTGAACATGCTGAACAATCTGAATTATTGCTGAACAATCTGAATTATTCAGACTATTTTGATTTGTCTGGTTGGTTTTATCACTCTGAATTACTCGACATGCAGGCTATTTTCATTTGTCCGGCTGATTTTATCACTCTGATCACTTTTATTATTCTTGCCATTTGACGAATTCGGTCAATTCCAACGTTGTATTGACTTTTAACATGATGAACATTCTGAATTACTGGACATGCAGGCTATTTTCATTTGTCCGGCTAGTTTTATCACTCTGATCACTTTGATTATTCATGCTATTTGATGAATTCGGTCAATTCCAACGTTATATTCACTTTGAACATGCTGAACAATCTGAATTATTCAGACTATTTTGATTTGTCTGGTTGGTTTTATCACTCTGATCACTTTGATTACTCTTGCCATTTGACGAATTCGGTCAATTCCAACGTTATATTGACTTTTAACATGATGGACATTCTGAATTACTGGACATTCAGGCTATATTGATTTGTCTGGTTCGTTTTATCACTCTGATCACTTTGATTATTCATGCCATTTGACGAATTCAGTCAATTCAAACGTTATATTCACTTTGAACATGCTGAACAATCTGAATTATTCAGACTATTTTGATTTGTCTGGTTGGTTTTATCACTCTGATCACTTTGATTACTCTTGCCATTTGACGAATTCGGTCAATTCCAACGTTATATTGACTTTTAACATGATGGACATTCTGAATTACTGGACATGCAGGCTATATTGATTTGTCTGGTTGGTTTATCACTCTGATCACTTTGATTATTCATGCCATTTGACGAATTCAGTCAATTCAAACGTTGTATTGACTTTTAACATGATGAACATTCTGAATTACTGAACATGCAGGCTATTTTCATTTGTATTGTTGGTTTTATTACTCTGATATATTGATTACTCTTGCCATTTGACGAATTCGGTCAATTCCAACGTTGTATTGACTTTTAACATGCTGAACAATCTGAATTATTGGACATGCATTTCATTTGTCTGACTGGTTTTATAACTCTGTTCAGTTTGATTATTCTTGTCATTGGACGAATTCGGTCAATTCCAACGTTGTATTGACTTTTAACATGATGCACATTCTGAATTACTGGACATGCAGGCTACCTTCATTTGTCTGGCTGATTTTATAACTCTGATCACTTTGATTATCCATGCCATTTGACGAATTCGGTCAATTCCAACGTTGTATTGACTTTTAACATGCTGAACAATCTGAATTATTGGACATGCAGGCTATTTTCATTTGTCTGGCTGGTTTTATAACTCTGATCACTTTGATTATTCATGCCATTTGACGAATTCAGTCAATTCCAACGTTATATTGACTTTTAACATGCTCAACAATCTGAATTATTGGACATTCAGACTATTTTGATTTGTCTGGTTGGTTTTATCACTCTGATCACTTTGATTATTCTTGTAATTTGACGAATTCGGTCAATTCCAACGTTGTATTGAGTTTTAACATGATGAACATTCTGAATTACTGGACATGCAGGCTATTTTCATTTGTATGGTTGGTTTTATTACTCTGATCATATTGATTACTCTTGCCATTTGACGAATTCGGTCAATTCCAACGTTGTATTGACTTTTAACATGCTGAACAATCTGAATTATTGGACATGCAGGCTATTTTCATTTGTCTGGCTGGTTTTATAACTCTGTTCAGTTTGATTACTCTTGCCATTTGTCGAATTCGGTCATTTCCAACTTTGTATTGACTTTTAACACGATGAACAATCTGAATTACTGGACATTCAGACTATTTTCAATTGTCTGGATGGTTTTATCACTCTGATCACTTTGAATATTCTTGTCATTTGACGAATACGGTCAATTCCAACGTTGTATTGACTTTTAACATGATGAGCATTCTGAATTACTGGACATGCAGGCTATTTTCATTTGTCCGAATATTTTTATAACTCTGATCACTATGATTATTCTTGCCATTTAATGAATTCGGTCATTTCCAACTTTGTATTGACTTTTAACATGATGGACATTCTAAATTACTGGTTGATTATTCTTGTCATTTGACGAATTCGGTCAATTCCAACGTTGTATTGAGTTTTAACATGATGAACATTCTGAATTACTGGACATGCAGGCTATTTTCATTTGTATGGTTGGTATTATTACTCTGATCATATTGATTACTCTTGCCATTTGACGAATTCGGTCAATTCCAACGTTGTATTGACTTTTAACATGCTGAATTATTGGACATGCAGGCTATTTTCATTTGTCTGGCTGGTTTTAAAGCTCTGATCACTTTCATTATTCATGCCATTTGACGAATTCGGTCAATTCCAACGTTATATTGACTTTTAACATGATGGACATTCTGAATTACTGGACATGCAGGCTATATTGATTTGTCTGGTTGGTTTTATCACTCTGATCACTTTGATTATTCATGCCATTTGACGAATTCAGTCAATTCAAACGTTGTATTGACTTTTAACATGCTGAACAATCTGAATTATTGGACATGCATTTCATTTGTCTGACTGGTTTTATAACTCTGTTCAGTTTGATTATTCTTGTCATTTGACGAATTCGGTCAATTCCAACGTTGTATTGACTTTTAACATGCTGAATTATTGGACATGCAGGCTATTTTCATTTGTCTGGCTGGTTTTAAAGCTCTGATCACTTTCATTATTCATGCCATTTGACGAATTCGGTCAATTCCAACGTTATATTGACTTTTAACATGATGGACATTCTGAATTACTGAACATGCAGGCTATTTTCATTTGTATTGTTGGTTTTATTACTCTGATATATTGATTACTCTTGCCATTTGACGAATTCGGTCAATTCCAACGTTGTATTGACTTTTAACATGCTGAACAATCTGAATTATTGGACATGCATTTCATTTGTCTGACTGGTTTTATAACTCTGTTCAGTTTGATTATTCTTGTCATTTGACGAATTCGGTCAATTCCAACGTTGTATTGACTTTTAACATGCTGAATTATTGGACATGCAGGCTATTTTCATTTGTCTGGCTGGTTTTAAAGCTCTGATCACTTTCATTATTCATGCCATTTGACGAATTCGGTCAATTCCAACGTTATATTGACTTTTTACATGATGGACATTCTGAATTACTGAACATGCAGGCTACCTTCATTTGTCTGGCTGATTTTATAACTCTGATCACTTTGATTATTCATGCCATTTGACGAATTCGGTCAATTCCAACGTTGTATGGACTTTTAACATGCTGAACAATCTGAATTATTGGACATGCAGGCTATTTTCATTTGTCTGGCTGGTTTTATAACTCTGATCACTTTGATTATTCATGCCATTTGACGAATTCAGTCAATTCAGATTGTTCATCATGTTAAAAGTCAATACAAAGTTGGAAATAACCGAATTCGTCAAATGGCAAGAGTAATCAAACTGAACAGAGTTATAAAACCAGCCAGACAAATGAAAATAGCCTGCATGTCCAATAATTCAGATTGTTCAGCATGTTCTGAATTACTGGACATGCAGTCTATTTTCATTTGTCTGGCTGATTTTATAACTCTGATCACTTTGATTATTCATGCCATTTGACGAATTCGGTCAATTCCAACGTTGTATTGACTTTTAACATGCTGAACAATCTGAATTATTGGACATGCAGGCTATTTTCATTTGTCTGGCTGGTTTTATAACTCTGATCACTTTGATTATTCATGCCATTTGACGAATTCAGTCAATTCCAACGTTATATTGACTTTTAACATGCTCAACAATCTGAATTATTGGACATTCAGACTATTTTGATTTGTCTGGTTGGTTTTATAACTCTGATCACTTTGATTACTCTTGCCATTTGACGAATTCGGTCAATTCCAACGTTATATTGACTTTCAACATGATGGACATTCTGAATTACTGGACATGCAGGCTATATTGATTTGTCTGGTTGGTTTTATCACTCTGATCACTTTGATTATTCATGCCATTTGACGAATTCAGTCAATTCAAACGTTGTATTGACTTTTAACATGATGAACATTCTGAATTACTGAACATGCAGGCTATTTTCATTTGTATTGTTGGTTTTATTACTCTGATATATTGATTACTCTTGCCATTTGACGAATTCAGTCAATTCAAACGTTGTATTGAATTTTAACATGATGAACATTCTGAATTACTGAACATGCAGGCTATTTTCATTTGTATTGTTGGTTTTATTACTCTGATATATTGATTACTCTTGCCATTTGACGAATTCGGTCAATTCCAACGTTGTATTGACTTTTAACATGCTGAACAATCTGAATTATTGGACATGCATTTCATTTGTCTGACTGGTTTTATAACTCTGTTCAGTTTGATTATTCTTGTCATTTGACGAATTCGGTCAATTCCAACGTTGTATTGACTTTTAACATGATGCACATTCTGAATTACTGGACATGCAGGCTACCTTCATTTGTCTGGCTGATTTTATAACTCTGATCACTTTGATTATTCATGCCATTTGACGAATTCGGTCAATTCCAACGTTGTATTGACTTTTAACATGCTGAACAATCTGAATTATTGGACATGCAGGCTATTTTCATTTGTCTGGCTGGTTTTATAACTCTGATCACTTTGATTATTCATGCCATTTGACGAATTCAGTCAATTCAGATTGTTCATCATGTTAAAAGTCAATACAAAGTTGGAAATAACCGAATTCGTCAAATGGCAAGAGTAATCAAACTGAACAGAGTTATAAAACCAGCCAGACAAATGAAAATAGCCTGCATGTCCAATAATTCAGATTGTTCAGCATGTTCTGAATTACTGGACATGCAGTCTATTTTCATTTGTCTGGCTGATTTTATAACTCTGATCACTTTGATTATTCATGCCATTTGACGAATTCGGTCAATTCCAACGTTGTATTGACTTTTAACATGCTGAACAATCTGAATTATTGGACATGCAGGCTATTTTCATTTGTCTGGCTGGTTTTATAACTCTGATCACTTTGATTATTCATGCCATTTGACGAATTCAGTCAATTCCAACGTTATATTGACTTTTAACATGCTCAACAATCTGAATTATTGGACATTCAGACTATTTTGATTTGTCTGGTTGGTTTTATCACTCTGATCACTTTGATTACTCTTGCCATTTGACGAATTCGGTCAATTCCAACGTTATATTGACTTTCAACATGATGGACATTCTGAATTACTGGACATGCAGGCTATATTGATTTGTCTGGTTGGTTTTATCACTCTGATCACTTTGATTATTCATGCCATTTGACGAATTCAGTCAATTCAAACGTTGTATTGACTTTTAACATGATGAACATTCTGAATTACTGAACATGCAGGCTATTTTCATTTGTATTGTTGGTTTTATTACTCTGATATATTGATTACTCTTGCCATTTGACGAATTCAGTCAATTCAAACGTTGTATTGAATTTTAACATGATGAACATTCTGAATTACTGAACATGCAGGCTATTTTCATTTGTATTGTTGGTTTTATTACTCTGATATATTGATTACTCTTGCCATTTGACGAATTCGGTCAATTCCAACGTTGTATTGACTTTTAACATGCTGAACAATCTGAATTATTGGACATGCATTTCATTTGTCTGACTGGTTTTATAACTCTGTTCAGTTTGATTATTCTTGTCATTTGACGAATTCGGTCAATTCCAACGTTGTATTGACTTTTAACATGATGCACATTCTGAATTACTGGACATGCAGGCTACCTTCATTTGTCTGGCTGATTTTATAACTCTGATCACTTTGATTATTCATGCCATTTGACGAATTCGGTCAATTCCAACGTTGTATTGACTTTTAACATGCTGAACAATCTGAATTATTGGACATGCAGGCTATTTTCATTTGTCTGGCTGGTTTTATAACTCTGATCACTTTGATTATTCATGCCATTTGACGAATTCAGTCAATTCCAACGTTATATTGACTTTTAACATGCTCAACAATCTGAATTATTGGACATTCAGACTATTTTGATTTGTCTGGTTGGTTTTATCACTCTGATCACTTTGATTATTCTTGTAATTTGACTAATTCGGTCAATTCCAACGTTGTATTGAGTTTTAACATGATGAACATTCTGAATTACTGGACATGCAGGCTATTTTCATTTGTATGGTTGGTTTTATTACTCTGATCATATTGATTACTCTTGCCATTTGACGAATTCGGTCAATTCCAACGTTGTATTGACTTTTAACATGCTGAACAATCTGAATTATTGGACATTCAGACTATTTTGATTTGACTGGTTGGTTTTATCACTCTGATCACTTTGATTACTCTTGCCATTTGACGAATTCGGTCAATTCCAACGTTATATTGACTTTTAACATGATGGACATTCTGAATTACTGGACATGCAGGCTATATTGATTTGTCTGGTTGGTTTTATCACTCTGATCACTTTGATTATTCATGCCATTTGACGAATTCAGTCAATTCAAACGTTGTATTGACTTTTAACATGATGAACATTCTGAATTACTGAACATGCAGGCTATTTTCATTTGTATTGTTGGTTTTATTACTCTGATATATTGATTACTCTTGCCATTTGACGAATTCAGTCAATTCAAACGTTGTATTGACTTTTAACATGATGAACATTCTGAATTACTGAACATGCAGGCTATTTTCATTTGTATTGTTGGTTTTATTACTCTGATATATTGATTACTCTTGCCATTTGACGAATTCGGTCAATTCCAACGTTGTATTGACTTTTAACATGCTGAACAATCTGAATTATTGGACATGCATTTCATTTGTCTGACTGGTTTTATAACTCTGTTCAGTTTGATTATTCTTGTCATTTGACGAATTCGGTCAATTCCAACGTTGTATTGACTTTTAACATGATGCACATTCTGAATTACTGGACATGCAGGCTACCTTCATTTGTCTGGCTGATTTTATAACTCTGATCACTTTGATTATTCATGCCATTTGACGAATTCGGTCAATTCCAACGTTGTATTGACTTTTAACATGCTGAACAATCTGAATTATTGGACATACAGGCTATTTTCATTTGTCTGGCTGGTTTTATAACTCTGATCACTTTCATTATTCATGCCATTTGACGAATTCGGTCAATTCCAACGTTATATTCACTTTGAACATGCTGAACAATCTGAATTACTCAGACTATTTTGATTTGTCTGGTTGGTTTTATCACTCTGATCACTTTGATTACTCTTGCCATTTGACGAATTCGGTCAATTCCAACGTTATATTGACTTTTAACATGATGGACATTCTGAATTACTGGACATGCAGGCTATATTGATTTGTCTGGTTGGTTTTATCACTCTGATCACTTTGATTATTCATGCCATTTGACGAATTCAGTCAATTCAAACGTTGTATTGACTTTTAACATGATGAACATTCTGAATTACTGAACATGCAGGCTATTTTCATTTGTATTGTTGGTTTTATTACTCTGATATATTGATTACTCTTGCCATTTGACGAATTCGGTCAATTCCAACGTTGTATTGACTTTTAACATGCTGAAAAATCTGAATTATTGGACATGCATTTCATTTGTCTGACTGGTTTTATAACTCTGATCACTTTGATTATTCATGCCATTTGACGAATTCAGTCAATTCCAACGTTATATTGACTTTTAACATGCTCAACAATCTGAATTATTGGACATTCAGACTATTTTGATTTGTCTGGTTGGTTTTATCACTCTGATCACTTTGATTACTCTTGCCATTTGACGAATTCGGTCAATTCCAACGTTGTATTGACTTTTAACATGCTGAACAATCTGAATTATTGGACATGCAGGCTATTTTCATTTGTCTGGCTGGTTTTATAACTCTGTTCAGTTTGATTATTCTTGTCATTTGACGAATTCGGTCAATTCCAACGTTGTATTGACTTTTAACATGATGCACATTCTGAATTACTGGACATGCAGTCTATTTTCATTTGTCTGGCTGATTTTATAACTCTGATCACTTTGATTATTCATGCCATTTGACGAATTCGGTCAATTCCAACGTTGTATTGACTTTTAACATGCTGAACAATCTGAATTATTGGACATGCAGGCTATTTTCATTTGTCTGGCTGGTTTTATAACTCTGATCACTTTGATTATTCATGCCATTTGACGAATTCAGTCAATTCCAACGTTATATTGACTTTTAACATGCTCAACAATCTGAATTATTGGACATTCAGACTATTTTGATTTGTCTGGTTGGTTTTATCACTCTGATCACTTTGATTACTCTTGCCATTTGACGAATTCGGTCAATTCCAACGTTATATTGACTTTCAACATGATGGACATTCTGAATTACTGGACATGCAGGCTATATTGATTTGTCTGGTTGGTTTTATCACTCTGATCACTTTGATTATTCATGCTATTTGACGAATTCAGTCAATTCAAACGTTGTATTGACTTTTAACATGATGAACATTCTGAATTACTGAACATGCAGGCTATTTTCATTTGTATTGTTGGTTTTATTACTCTGATATATTGATTACTCTTGCCATTTGACGAATTCAGTCAATTCAAACGTTGTATTGAATTTTAACATGATGAACATTCTGAATTACTGAACATGCAGGCTATTTTCATTTGTATTGTTGGTTTTATTACTCTGATATATTGATTACTCTTGCCATTTGACGAATTCGGTCAATTCCAACGTTGTATTGACTTTTAACATGCTGAACAATCTGAATTATTGGACATGCATTTCATTTGTCTGACTGGTTTTATAACTCTGTTCAGTTTGATTATTCTTGTCATTTGACGAATTCGGTCAATTCCAACGTTGTATTGACTTTTAACATGATGCACATTCTGAATTACTGGACATGCAGGCTACCTTCATTTGTCTGGCTTATTTTATAACTCTGATCACTTTGATTATTCATGCCATTTGACGAATTCGGTCAATTCCAACGTTGTATTGACTTTTAACATGCTGAACAATCTGAATTATTGGACATGCAGGCTATTTTCATTTGTCTGGCTGGTTTTATAACTCTGATCACTTTGATTATTCATGCCATTTGTCGAATTCAGTCAATTCCAACGTTATATTGACTTTTAACATGCTCAACAATCTGAATTATTGGACATTCAGACTATTTTGATTTGTCTGGTTGGTTTTATCACTCTGATCACTTTGATTATTCTTGTAATTTGACTAATTCGGTCAATTCCAACGTTGTATTGAGTTTTAACATGATGAACATTCTGAATTACTGGACATGCAGGCTATTTTCATTTGTATGGTTGGTTTTATTACTCTGATCATATTGATTACTCTTGCCATTTGACGAATTCGGTCAATTCCAACGTTGTATTGACTTTTAACATGCTGAACAATCTGAATTATTGGACATGCAGGCTATTTTAATTTGTCTGGCTGGTTTTATAACTCTGTTCAGTTTGATTACTCTTGCCATTTGACGAATTCGGTTATTTCCAACTTTGTATTGACTTTTAACATGATGAACAATCTGAATTACTGGACATTCAGACTATTTTCAATTGTCTGGTTGGTTTTATCACTCTGATCACTTTGAATATTCTTGTCATTTGACGAATACGGTCAATTCCAACGTTGTATTGACTTTTAACATGATGAGCATTCTGAATTACTGGACATGCAGGCTATTTTCATTTGTCCGGCTATTTTTATAACTCTGATCACTATGATTATTCTTGCCATTTAACGAATTCGGTCATTTCCAACTTTGTATTGACTTTTAACATGATGGACATTCTGAATTACTGGTTGATTATTCTTGTCATTTGACGAATTCGGTCAATTCCAACGTTGTATTGAGTTTTAACATGATGAACATTCTGAATTACTGGACATGCAGGCTATTTTCATTTGTATGGTTGGTTTTATTACTCTGATCATATTGATTACTCTTGCCATTTGACGAATTCGGTCAATTCCAACGTTGTATTGACTTTTAACATGCTGAATTATTGGACATGCAGGCTATTTTCATTTGTCTGGTTTTATAACTCTGATGGTTTTATAACTCTGATCACTTTGATTATTCTTGCCATTTGACGAATTCAGTCAATTCCAACGTTATATTGACTTTTAACATGCTCAACAATCTGAATTATTGGACATTCAGAATATTTTGATTTGTCTGGTTGGTTTTATCACTCTGATCACTTTGATTATTCTTGTAATTTGACGAATTTGGTCAATTCCAACGTTGTATTGACTTTTAACATGCTGAATTATTGGACATGCAGGCTATTTTCATTTGTCTGGCTGGTTTTATAACTCTGATCACTTTCATTATTCATGCCATTTGACGAATTCGGTCAATTCCAACGTTATATTCACTTTGAACGTGCTGAACAATCTGAATTATTCAGACTATTTTGATTTGTCTGGTTGGTTTTATCACTCTGATCACTTTGATTACTCTTGCCATTTGACGAATTTGGTCAATTCCAACGTTATATTGACTTTTAACATGATGGACATTCTGAATTACTGGACATGCAGGCTATATTGATTTGTCTGGTTGGTTTTATCACTCTGATCACTTTGATTATTCATGCCATTTGACGAATTCAGTCAATTCAAACGTTGTATTGACTTTTAACATGATGAACATTCTGAATTACTGAACATGCAGGCTATTTTCATTTGTATTGTTGGATTTATTACTCTGATATATTGATTACTCTTGCCATTTGACGAATTCGGTCAATTCCAACGTTGTATTGACTTTTAACATGCTGAACAATCTGAATTATTGGACATGCAGGCTATTTTCATTTGTCTGGCTGGTTTTATAACTCTGATCACTTTGATTATTCATGCCATTTGACGAATTCAGTCAATTCCAACGTTACATTGACTTTTAACATGCTCAACAATCTGAATTATTGGACATTCAGACTATTTTGATTTGTATGGTTGGTTTCATCACTCTGATCACTTTGATTATTCTTGTAATTTGACGAATTCGGTCAATTCCAACGTTGTATTGAGTTTTAACATGACGAACATTCTGAATTACTGGACATGCAGGCTATTTTCATTTGTATGGTTGGTTTTATTACTCTGATCATATTGATTACTCTTGCCATTTGAGGAATTCGGTCAATTCCAACGTTGTATTGACTTTTAAAATGCTGAACAATCAGAATTATTGGACATGCAGGCTATTTTCATTTGTCTGGCTGGTTCTATAACTCTGTTCAGTTTGATTACTCTTGCCATTTGACGAATTCGGTCATTTCCAACTTTGTATTGACTTTTAACATGATGAACAATCTGAATTACTGGACATTCAGACTATTTTCAATTGTCTGGTTGGTTTTATCACTCTGATCACTTTGAATATTCTTGTCATTTGACGAATACGGTCAATTCCAACGTTGTATTGACTTTTAACATGATGAGCATTCTGAATTACTGGACATGCAGGCTATTTTCATTTGTCCGGCTATTTTTATCACTCTGATCACTATGATTATTCTTGCCATTTAACGAATTCGGTCATTTCCAACTTTGTATTGACTTTTAACATGATGGACATTCTGAATTACTGGTTGATTATTCTTGTCATTTGACGAATTCGGTCAATTCCAACGTTGTATTGAGTTTTAACATGATGAACATTCTGAATTACTGGACATGCAGGCTATTTTCATTTGTCTGGCTGGTTTTATAACTCTGATCACTTTGATTATTCTTGCCATTTAACGAATTCAGTCAATTCCAACGTTATATTGACTTTTAACATGCTCAACAATCTGAATTATTGGACATTCAGACTATTTTGATTTGTCTGGTTGGTTTTATCACTCTGATCACTTTGATTATTCTTGTCATTTGACGAATTCGGTCAATTCCAAAGTTGTATTGACTTTTAACATGCTGAACAATCTGAATTATTGGACATGCATTTCATTTGTCTGACTGGTTTTATAACTCTGTTCAGTTTGATTATTCTTGTCATTTGACGAATTCGGTCAATTTCAACGTTGTATTGACTTTTAACATGATGCACATTCTGAATTACTGGACATGCAGGCTACCTTCATTTGTCTGGCTGATTTTATAACTCTGATCACTTTGATTATTCATGCCATTTGACGAATTCGGTCAATTCCAACGTTGTATTGACTTTTAACATGCTGAACAATCTGAATTATTGGACATGCAGGCTATTTTCATTTGTCTGGCTGGTTTTATAACTCTGATCACTTTGATTATTCATGCCATTTGACGAATTCAGTCAATTCCAACGTTGTATTGACTTTTAACATGCTGAATTATTGGACATGCAGGCTATTTTCATTTGTCTGGCTGGTTTTATAACTCTGATCACTTTTATTATTCATGCCATTTGACGAATTCGGTCAATTCCAACGTTATATTCACTTTGAACGTGCTGAACAATCTGAATTATTCAGACTATTTTGATTTGTCTGGTTGGTTTTATCACTCTGATCACTTTGATTATTCATGCCATTTGACGAATTCAGTCAATTCAAACGTTGTATTGACTTTTAACATGATGAACATTCTGAATTACTGAACATGCAGGCTATTTTCATTTGTATTGTTGGTATTATTACTCTGATATATTGATTACTCTTGCCATTTGACGAATTCGGTCAATTCCAACGTTGTATTGACTTTCAACATGCTGAACAATCTGAATTATTGAACATGCATTTCATTTGTCTGACTGGTTTTATAACTCTGATCAGTTTGATTATTCATGCCATTTGACGAATTCGGTCAATTCCAACGTTGTATTGACTTTTAACATGCTGAACAATCTGAATTATTGGACATGCAGGCTATTTTCATTTGTCTGGCTGGTTTTATAACTCTGATCACTTTGATTATTCATGCCATTTGACGAATTCAGTCAATTCCAAC
This sequence comes from Hydrotaea cyrtoneurina, assembly GCA_958296145.1. Lineage (NCBI taxonomy): Eukaryota > Metazoa > Arthropoda > Insecta > Diptera > Muscidae > Hydrotaea > Hydrotaea cyrtoneurina. The sequence continues at coordinate 82,150,648 of OY282513.1, forward strand.
GTTACATTGACTTTTAACATGCTCAACAATCTGAATTATTGGACATTCAGACTATTTTGATTTGTATGGTTGGTTTTATCACTCTGATCACTTTGATTATTCTTGTAATTTGACGAATTCGGTCAATTCCAACGTTGTATTGAGTTTTAACATGACGAACATTCTGAATTACTGGACATGCAGGCTATTTTCATTTGTATGGTTGGTTTTATTACTCTGATCATATTGATTACTCTTGCCATTTGAGGAATTCGGTCAATTCCAACGTTGTATTGACTTTTAAAATGCTGAACAATCAGAATTATTGGACATGCAGGCTATTTTCATTTGTCTGGCTGGTTCTATAACTCTGTTCAGTTTGATTACTCTTGCCATTTGACGAATTCGGTCATTTCCAACTTTGTATTGACTTTTAACATGATGAACAATCTGAATTACTGGACATTCAGACTATTTTCAATTGTCTGGTTGGTTTTATCACTCTGATCACTTTGAATATTCTTGTCATTTGACGAATATGGTCAATTCCAACGTTGTATTGACTTTTAACATGATGAGCATTCTGAATTACTGGACATGCAGGCTATTTTCATTTGTCCGGCTATTTTTATCACTCTGATCACTATGATTATTCTTGCCATTTAACGAATTCGGTCATTTCCAACTTTGTATTGACTTTTAACATGATGGACATTCTGAATTACTGGTTGATTATTCTTGTCATTTGACGAATTCGGTCAATTCCAACGTTGTATTGAGTTTTAACATGATGAACATTCTGAATTACTGGACATGCAGGCTATTTTCATTTGTCTGGCTGGTTTTATAACTATGATCACTTTGATTATTCTTGCCATTTGACGAATTCAGTCAATTCCAACGTTATATTGACTTTTAACATGCTCAACAATCTGAATTATTGGACATTCAGACTATTTTGATTTGTCTGGTTGGTTTTATCACTATGATCACTTTGATTATTCTTGCCATTTGACGAATTCAGTCAATTCCAACGTTATATTGACTTTTAACATGCTCAACAATCTGAATTATTGGACATTCAGACTATTTTGATTTGTCTGGTTGGTTTTATCACTCTGATCACTTTGATTATTCTTGTCATTTGACGAATTCGGTCAATTCCAAAGTTGTATTGACTTTTAACATGCTGAACAATCTGAATTATTGGACATGCGGCTATGTTGATTTGTCTGGTTGGTTTTATCACTCTGATCACTTTGATTATTCTTGTCATTTGACGAATTCGGTCATATCCAACGTTGTATTGACTTTTAACATGATGGACATTCTGAATTACTGGTTGATTATTCTTTTCATTTGACGAATTCGGTCAATTCCAACGTTGTATTGAGTTTTAACATGCTGAACAATCTGAACTATTGGACATGCAGGCTATTTTCATTTGTATTGTTGGTTTTATTACTCTGATATATTGATTACTCTTGCCATTTGACGAATTCGGTCAATTCCAACGTTGTATTGAGTTTTAACATGCTGAACAATCTGAACTATTGGACATGCAGGCTATTTTCATTTGTATGGTTGGTTTTATAACTCTGTTCAGTTTGATTACTCTTGCCATTTGACGAATTCGGTCATTTCCAACGTTGTATTGACTTTTAACATGATGAACAATCTGAATTATTGGACATTCAGACTATTTTGTTTTGTCTGGTTGGTTTTGTCACTCTGATCATATTGATTACTCTTGCCATTTGACGAATTCGGTCATTTCCAACGTTGTATTGACTTTTAACAAGATGGACATTCTGAATTACTGGTTGATTATTCTTTTCATTTGACGAATTCGGTCAATTCCAACGTTGTATTGAGTTTTAACATGCTGAGCAATCTGAATTATTGGACATGCAGGCTATTTTCATTTGTCTGGCTGGTTTTATAACTCTGATCACTTTTATTATTCATGCCATTTGACGAATTCGGTCAATTACAACGTTATATTCACTTTGAACGTGCTGAACAATCTGAATTATTCAGACTATTTTGATTTGTCTGGTTGGTTTTATCACTCTGATCACTTTGATTATTCATGCCATTTGACGAATTCAGTCAATTCAAACGTTGTATTGACTTTTAACATGATGAACATTCTGAATTACTGAACATGCAGGCTATTTTCATTTGTATTGTTGGTATTATTACTCTGATATATTGATTACTCTTGCCATTTGACGAATTCGGCCAATTCCAACGTTGTATTGACTTTCAACATGCTGAACAATCTGAATTATTGGACATGCATTTCATTTGTCTGACTGGTTTTATAACTCTGATCAGTTTGATTATTCATGCCATTTGACGAATTCGGTCAATTCCAACGTTGTATTGACTTTTAACATGCTGAACAATCTGAATTATTGGACATGCAGGCTATTTTCATTTGTCTGGCTGGTTTTATAACTCTGATCACTTTGATTATTCATGCCATTTGACGAATTCAGTCAATTCCAACGTTACATTGACTTTTAACATGCTCAACAATCTGAATTATTGGACATTCAGACTATTTTGATTTGTATGGTTGGTTTTATCACTCTGATCACTTTGATTATTCTTGTAATTTGACGAATTCGGTCAATTCCAACGTTGTATTGAGTTTTAACATGACGAACATTCTGAATTACTGGACATGCAGGCTATTTTCATTTGTATGGTTGGTTTTATTACTCTGATCATATTGATTACTCTTGCCATTTGAGGAATTCGGTCAATTCCAACGTTGTATTGACTTTTAAAATGCTGAACAATCAGAATTATTGGACATGCAGGCTATTTTCATTTGTCTGGCTGGTTCTATAACTCTGTTCAGTTTGATTACTCTTGCCATTTGACGAATTCGGTCATTTCCAACTTTGTATTGACTTTTAACATGATGAACAATCTGAATTACTGGACATTCAGACTATTTTCAATTGTCTGGTTGGTTTTATCACTCTGATCACTTTGAATATTCTTGTCATTTGACGAATATGGTCAATTCCAACGTTGTATTGACTTTTAACATGATGAGCATTCTGAATTACTGGACATGCAGGCTATTTTCATTTGTCCGGCTATTTTTATCACTCTGATCACTATGATTATTCTTGCCATTTAACGAATTCGGTCATTTCCAACTTTGTATTGACTTTTAACATGATGGACATTCTGAATTACTGGTTGATTATTCTTGTCATTTGACGAATTCGGTCAATTCCAACGTTGTATTGAGTTTTAACATGATGAACATTCTGAATTACTGGACATGCAGGCTATTTTCATTTGTCTGGCTGGTTTTATAACTATGATCACTTTGATTATTCTTGCCATTTGACGAATTCAGTCAATTCCAACGTTATATTGACTTTTAACATGCTCAACAATCTGAATTATTGGACATTCAGACTATTTTGATTTGTCTGGTTGGTTTTATCACTATGATCACTTTGATTATTCTTGCCATTTGACGAATTCAGTCAATTCCAACGTTATATTGACTTTTAACATGCTCAACAATCTGAATTATTGGACATTCAGACTATTTTGATTTGTCTGGTTGGTTTTATCACTCTGATCACTTTGATTATTCTTGTCATTTGACGAATTCGGTCAATTCCAAAGTTGTATTGACTTTTAACATGCTGAACAATCTGAATTATTGGACATGCGGCTATGTTGATTTGTCTGGTTGGTTTTATCACTCTGATCACTTTGATTATTCTTGTCATTTGACGAATTCGGTCATATCCAACGTTGTATTGACTTTTAACATGATGAACAATCTGAATTATTGGACATGCAGGCTATTTTCATTTGTCTGGCTGGTTTTATAACTCTGTTCAGTTTGATTACTCTTGCCATTTGACGAATTCGGTCATTTCCAACGTTGTATTGACTTTTAACATGATGAACAATCTGAATTATTGGACATTCAGACTATTTTGTTTTGTCTGGTTGGTTTTGTCACTCTGATCATATTGATTACTCTTGCCATTTGACGAATTCGGTCATTTCCAACGTTGTATTGACTTTTAACATGATGGACATTCTGAATTACTGGTTGATTATTCTTTTCATTTGACGAATTCGGTCAATTCCAACGTTGTATTGAGTTTTAACATGCTGAACAATCTGAACTATTGGACATGCAGGCTATTTTCATTTGTATGGTTGGTTTTATTACTCTGATCATATTGATTACTCTTGCCATTTGACGAATTCGGTCAATTCCAACGTTGTATTGACTTTTAACATGCTGAACAATCTGAATTATTGGACATGCAGGCTATTTTCATTTGTCTGGCTGGTTTTATAACTCTGATCACTTTGATTATTCATGCCATTTGACGAATTCAGTCAATTCCAACGTTATATTGACTTTTAACATGCTCAACAATCTGAATTATTGGACATTCAGACTATTTTGATTTGTCTGGTTGGTTTTATCACTTTGATTATTCTTGTCATTTGACGAATTCGGTCAATTCCAACGTTGTATTGAGTTTTAACATGATGAACATTCTGAATTACTGGACATGCAGGCTATTTTCATTTGTATTGTTGGTTTTATTACTCTGATCATATTGATTACTCTTGCCATTTGACGAATTCGGTCAATTCCAACGTTGTATTGACTTTTAACATGCTGAACAATCTGAATTATTGGACATGCAGGCTATTTTCATTTGTCTGGCTGGTTTTATAACTCTGTTCAGTTTGATTACTCTTGCCATTTGACGAATTCGGTCATTTCCAGCTTTGTATTGACTTTTAACATGATGAACAATCTGAATTACTGGACATTCAGACTATTTTGAATAGTCTGGTTGGTTTTATCACTCTGATCACTTTGAATATTCTTGTCATTTGACGAATACGTTCAATTCCAACTTTGTATTGACTTTTAACATGATGAGCATTCTGAATTACTGGACATGCAGGCTATTTTCATTTGTCCGGCTAGTTTTATAACTCTGATCACTTTGATTATTCTTGCCATTTAACGAATTCGGTCAATTCCAACGTTGTATTGACTTCTAACATGCTGAACAATCTGAAATATTGGACATGCGGCTATTTTGATTTGTCTGGTTGGTTTTATCACTCTGATCACTTTGATTATTCATGCCATTTGACGAATTCGGTCAATTCCAACGTTGTATTGAGTTTTAACATGATGAACATTCTGAATTACTGGACATGCAGGCTATTTTCATTTGTATGGTTGGTTTTATTACTCTGATAATATTGATTACTCTTGCCATTTGACGAATTCGGTCAATTCCAACGTTGTATTGACTTTTAACATGCTGAACAATCTGAATTATTGGACATGCAGGATATTTTCATTTGTCTGGCTGGTTTTATAACTCTGATCACTTTGATTATTCTTGCCATTTGACGAATTCAGTCAATTCCAACGTTATATTGACTTTTAACATGCTCAACAATCTGAATTATTGGACATTCAGACTATTTTGATTTGTCTGGTTGGTTTTATCACTCTGATCACTTTGATTATTCTGGTCATTTGACGAATTCCGTCAATTCCAACGTTGTATTGACTTTTAACATGCTGAACAATCTGAACTATTGGACATGCGGCTATTTTGATTTGTCTGGTTGGTTTTATCACTCTGATCACTTTGATTATTCATGCCATTTGACGAATTCAGTCAATTCCAACGTTACATTGACTTTTAACATGCTCAACAATCTGAATTATTGGACATTCAGACTATTTTGATTTGTATGGTTGGTTTTATCACTCTGATCACTTTGATTATTCTTGTAATTTGACGAATTCGGTCAATTCCAACGTTGTATTGAGTTTTAACATGACGAACATTCTGAATTACTGGACATGCAGGCTATTTTCATTTGTATGGTTGGTTTTATTACTCTGATCATATTGATTACTCTTGCCATTTGAGGAATTCGGTCAATTCCAACGTTGTATTGACTTTTAAAATGCTGAACAATCAGAATTATTGGACATGCAGGCTATTTTCATTTGTCTGGCTGGTTCTATAACTCTGTTCAGTTTGATTACTCTTGCCATTTGACGAATTCGGTCATTTCCAACTTTGTATTGACTTTTAACATGATGAACAATGTGAATTACTGGACATTCAGACTATTTTCAATTGTCTGGTTGGTTTTATCACTCTGATCACTTTGAATATTCTTGTCATTTGACGAATACGGTCAATTCCAACGTTGTATTGACTTTTAACATGATGAGCATTCTGAATTACTGGACATGCAGGCTATTTTCATTTGTCCGGCTATTTTTATCACTCTGATCACTATGATTATTCTTGCCATTTAACGAATTCGGTCATTTCCAACTTTGTATTGACTTTTAACATGATGGACATTCTGAATTACTGGTTGATTATTCTTGTCATTTGACGAATTCGGTCAATTCCAACGTTGTATTGAGTTTTAACATGATGAACATTCTGAATTACTGGACATGCAGGCTATTTTCATTTGTCTGGCTGGTTTTATAACTATGATCACTTTGATTATTCTTGCCATTTGACGAATTCAGTCAATTCCAACGTTATATTGACTTTTAACATGCTCAACAATCTGAATTATTGGACATTCAGACTATTTTGATTTGTCTGGTTGGTTTTATCACTATGATCACTTTGATTATTCTTGCCATTTGACGAATTCAGCCAATTCCAACGTTATATTGACTTTTAACATGCTCAACAATCTGAATTATTGGACATTCAGACTATTTTGATTTGTCTGGTTGGTTTTATCACTCTGATCACTTTGATTATTCTTGTCATTTGACGAATTCGGTCAATTCCAAAGTTGTATTGACTTTTAACATGCTGAACAATCTGAATTATTGGACATGCGGCTATTTTGATTTGTCTGGTTGGTTTTATCACTCTGATCACTTTGATTATTCTTGTCATTTGACGAATTCGGTCATATCCAACGTTGTATTGACTTTTAACATGATGAACAATCTGAATTATTGGACATGCAGGCTATTTTCATTTGTCTGGCTGGTTTTATAACTCTGTTCAGTTTGATTACTCTTGCCATTTGACGAATTCGGTCATTTCCAACGTTGTATTGACTTCTAACATGCTGAACAATCTGAAATATTGGACATGCGGCTATTTTGATTTGTCTGGTTGGTTTTATCACTCTGATCACTTTGATTATTCATGCCATTTGACGAATTCGGTCAATTCCAACGTTGTATTGAGTTTTAACATGATGAACATTCTGAATTACTGGACATGCAGGCTATTTTCATTTGTATGGTTGGTTTTATTACTCTGATAATATTGATTACTCTTGCCATTTGACGAATTCGGTCAATTCCAACGTTGTATTGACTTTTAACATGCTGAACAATCTGAATTATTGGACATGCAGGATATTTTCATTTGTCTGGCTGGTTTTATAACTCTGATCACTTTGATTATTCTTGCCATTTGACGAATTCAGTCAATTCCAACGTTATATTGACTTTTAACATGATGAGCATTCTGAATTACTGGACATGCAGGCTATTTTCATTTGTCCGGCTATTTTTATCACTCTGATCACTTTGATTATTCTTGCCATTTGACGAATTCAGTCAATTCCAACGTTGTATTGAGTTTTAACATGATGAACATTCTGAATTACTGGACATGCAGGCTATTTTCATTTGTATTGTTGGTTTTATTACTCTGATCATATTGATTACTCTTGCCATTTGACGAATTCGGTCAATTCCAACGTTGTATTGACTTTTAACATGCTGAACAATCTGAATTATTGGACATGCAGGCTATTTTCATTTGTCTGGCTGGTTTTATAACTCTGTTCAGTTTGATTACTCTTGCCATTTGACGAATTCGGTCATTTCCAGCTTTGTATTGACTTTTAACATGATGAACAATCTGAATTACTGGACATTCAGACTATTTTGAATAGTCTGGTTGGTTTTATCACTCTGATCACTTTGAATATTCTTGTCATTTGACGAATACGTTCAATTCCAACGTTGTATTGACTTTTAACATGATGAGCATTCTGAATTACTGGACATGCAGGCTATTTTCATTTGTCCGGCTATTTTTATCACTCTGATCACTATGATTATTCTTGCCATTTAACGAATTCGGTCATTTCCAACTTTGTATTGACTTTTAACATGATGGACATTCTGAATTACTGGTTGATTATTCTTGTCATTTGACGAATTCGGTCAATTCCAACGTTGTATTGAGTTTTAACATGATGAACATTCTGAATTACTGGACATGCAGGCTATTTTCATTTGTCTGGCTGGTTTTATAACTATGATCACTTTGATTATTCTTGCCATTTGACGAATTCAGTCAATTCCAACGTTATATTGACTTTTAACATGCTCAACAATCTGAATTATTGGACATTCAGACTATTTTGATTTGTCTGGTTGGTTTTATCACTATGATCACTTTGATTATTCTTGCCATTTGACGAATTCAGTCAATTCCAACGTTATATTGACTTTTAACATGCTCAACAATCTGAATTATTGGACATTCAGACTATTTTGATTTGTCTGGTTGGTTTTATCACTCTGATCACTTTGATTATTCTTGTCATTTGACGAATTCGGTCAATTCCAAAGTTGTATTGACTTTTAACATGCTGAACAATCTGAATTATTGGACATGCGGCTATGTTGATTTGTCTGGTTGGTTTTATCACTCTGATCACTTTGATTATTCTTGTCATTTGACGAATTCGGTCATATCCAACGTTGTATTGACTTTTAACATGATGAACAATCTGAATTATTGGACATGCAGGCTATTTTCATTTGTCTGGCTGGTTTTATAACTCTGTTCAGTTTGATTACTCTTGCCATTTGACGAATTCGGTCATTTCCAACGTTGTATTGACTTTTAACATGATGAACAATCTGAATTATTGGACATTCAGACTATTTTGTTTTGTCTGGTTGGTTTTGTCACTCTGATCATATTGATTACTCTTGCCATTTGACGAATTCGGTCATTTCCAACGTTGTATTGACTTTTAACATGATGGACATTCTGAATTACTGGTTGATTATTCTTTTCATTTGACGAATTCGGTCAATTCCAACGTTGTATTGAGTTTTAACATGCTGAACAATCTGAACTATTGGACATGCAGGCTATTTTCATTTGTATGGTTGGTTTTATTACTCTGATCATATTGATTACTCTTGCCATTTGACGAATTCGGTCAATTCCAACGTTGTATTGACTTTTAACATGCTGAACAATCTGAATTATTGGACATGCAGGCTATTTTCATTTGTCTGGCTGGTTTTATAACTCTGATCAATTTGATTATTCATGCCATTTGACGAATTCAGTCAATTCCAACGTTATATTGACTTTTAACATGCTCAACAATCTGAATTATTGGACATTCAGACTATTTTGATTTGTCTGGTTGGTTTTATCACTTTGATTATTCTTGTCATTTGACGAATTCGGTCAATTCCAACGTTGTATTGAGTTTTAACATGATGAACATTCTGAATTACTGGACATGCAGGCTATTTTCATTTGTATTGTTGGTTTTATTACTCTGATCATATTGATTACTCTTGCCATTTGACGAATTCGGTCAATTCCAACGTTGTATTGACTTTTAACATGCTGAACAATCTGAATTATTGGACATGCAGGCTATTTTCATTTGTCTGGCTGGTTTTATAACTCTGTTCAGTTTGATTACTCTTGCCATTTGACGAATTCGGTCATTTCCAGCTTTGTATTGACTTTTAACATGATGAACAATCTGAATTACTGGACATTCAGACTATTTTGAATAGTCTGGTTGGTTTTATCACTCTGATCACTTTGAATATTCTTGTCATTTGACGAATACGTTCAATTCCAACTTTGTATTGACTTTTAACATGATGAGCATTCTGAATTACTGGACATGCAGGCTATTTTCATTTGTCCGGCTAGTTTTATAACTCTGATCACTTTGATTATTCTTGCCATTTAACGAATTCGGTCAATTCCAACGTTGTATTGACTTCTAACATGCTGAACAATCTGAAATATTGGACATGCGGCTATTTTGATTTGTCTGGTTGGTTTTATCACTCTGATCACTTTGATTATTCATGCCATTTGACGAATTCGGTCAATTCCAACGTTGTATTGAGTTTTAACATGATGAACATTCTGAATTACTGGACATGCAGGCTATTTTCATTTGTATGGTTGGTTTTATTACTCTGATAATATTGATTACTCTTGCCATTTGACGAATTCGGTCAATTCCAACGTTGTATTGACTTTTAACATGCTGAACAATCTGAATTATTGGACATGCAGGATATTTTCATTTTGTCTGGCTGGTTTTATAACTCTGATCACTTTGATTATTCTTGCCATTTGACGAATTCAGTCAATTCCAACGTTATATTGACTTTTAACATGCTCAACAATCTGAATTATTGGACATTCAGACTATTTTGATTTGTCTGGTTGGTTTTATCACTCTGATCACTTTGATTATTCTGGTCATTTGACGAATTCCGTCAATTCCAACGTTGTATTGACTTTTAACATGCTGAACAATCTGAACTATTGGACATGCGGCTATTTTGATTTGTCTGGTTGGTTTTATCACTCTGATCACTTTGATTATTCATGCCATTTGACGAATTCAGTCAATTCCAACGTTACATTGACTTTTAACATGCTCAACAATCTGAATTATTGGACATTCAGACTATTTTGATTTGTATGGTTGGTTTTATCACTCTGATCACTTTGATTATTCTTGTAATTTGACGAATTCGGTCAATTCCAACGTTGTATTGAGTTTTAACATGACGAACATTCTGAATTACTGGACATGCAGGCTATTTTCATTTGTATGGTTGGTTTTATTACTCTGATCATATTGATTACTCTTGCCATTTGAGGAATTCGGTCAATTCCAACGTTGTATTGACTTTTAAAATGCTGAACAATCAGAATTATTGGACATGCAGGCTATTTTCATTTGTCTGGCTGGTTCTATAACTCTGTTCAGTTTGATTACTCTTGCCATTTGACGAATTCGGTCATTTCCAACTTTGTATTGACTTTTAACATGATGAACAATGTGAATTACTGGACATTCAGACTATTTTCAATTGTCTGGTTGGTTTTATCACTCTGATCACTTTGAATATTCTTGTCATTTGACGAATACGGTCAATTCCAACGTTGTATTGACTTTTAACATGATGAGCATTCTGAATTACTGGACATGCAGGCTATTTTCATTTGTCCGGCTATTTTTATCACTCTGATCACTATGATTATTCTTGCCATTTAACGAATTCGGTCATTTCCAACTTTGTATTGACTTTTAACATGATGGACATTCTGAATTACTGGTTGATTATTCTTGTCATTTGACGAATTCGGTCAATTCCAACGTTGTATTGAGTTTTAACATGATGAACATTCTGAATTACTGGACATGCAGGCTATTTTCATTTGTCTGGCTGGTTTTATAACTATGATCACTTTGATTATTCTTGCCATTTGACGAATTCAGTCAATTCCAACGTTATATTGACTTTTAACATGCTCAACAATCTGAATTATTGGACATTCAGACTATTTTGATTTGTCTGGTTGGTTTTATCACTATGATCACTTTGATTATTCTTGCCATTTGACGAATTCAGCCAATTCCAACGTTATATTGACTTTTAACATGCTCAACAATCTGAATTATTGGACATTCAGGCTATTTTCATTTGTCTGGCTGGTTTTATAACTCTGTTCAGTTTGATTACTCTTGCCATTTGACGAATTCGGTCATTTCCAACGTTGTATTGACTTTTAACATGATGAACAATCTGAATTATTGGACATTCAGACTATTTTGTTTTGTCTGGTTGGTTTTGTCACTTTGATTATTCTTGTCATTTGACGAATTCGGTCAATTCCAACGTTGTATTGAGTTTTAACATGATGAACATTCTAAATTACTGGACATGCAGGCTATTTTCATTTGTATTGTTGGTTTTATTACTCTGATCATATTGATTACTCTTGCCATTTGACGAATTCGGTCAATTCCAACGTTGTATTGACTTTTAACATGCTGAACAATCTGAATTATTGGACATGCAGGCTATTTTCATTTGTATGGTTGGTTTTATTACTCTGATCATATTGATTACTCTTGCCATTTGACGAATTCGGTCAATTCCAACGTTGTATTGACTTTTAACATGCTGAACAATCTGAATTATTGGACATGCAGGCTATTTTCATTTGTATGGTTGGTTTTATTACTCTGATCATATTGATTACTCTTGCCATTTGACGAATTCGGTCAATTCCAACGTTGTATTGACTTTTAACATGCTGAACAATCTGAATTATTGGACATGCAGGCTATTTTCATTTGTATGGTTGGTTTTATTACTCTGATCATATTGATTACTCTTGCCATTTGACGAATTCGGTCAATTCCAACGTTGTATTGACTTTTAACATGCTGAACAATCTGAATTATTGGACATGCAGGCTATTTTCATTTGTCTGGCTGGTTTTATAACTCTGTTCAGTTTGATTACTCTTGCCATTTGACGAATTCGGTCATTTCCAACGTTGTATTGACTTTTAACATGATGAACAATCTGAATTATTGGACATTCAGACTATTTTGTTTTGTCTGGTTGGTTTTGTCACTTTGATTATTCTTGTCATTTGACGAATTCGGTCAATTCCAACGTTGTATTGAGTTTTAACATGATGAACATTCTAAATTACTGGACATGCAGGCTATTTTCATTTGTATTGTTGGTTTTATCACTATGATCACTTTGATTATTCTTGCCATTTGACGAATTCAGCCAATTCCAACGTTATATTGACTTTTAACATGCTCAACAATCTGAATTATTGGACATGCAGGCTATTTTCATTTGTATGGTTGGTTTTATTACTCTGATCATATTGATTACTCTTGCCATTTGACGAATTCGGTCAATTCCAACGTTGTATTGACTTTTAACATGCTGAACAATCTGAATTATTGGACATGCAGGCTATTTTCATTTGTCTGGCTGGTTTTATAACTCTGATCACTTTGATTATTCATGCCATTTGACGAATTCAGTCAATTCCAACGTTATATTGACTTTTAACATGCTCAACAATCTGAATTATTGGACATTCAGACTATTTTGATTTGTCTGGTTGGTTTTATCACTTTGATTATTCTTGTCATTTGACGAATTCGGTCAATTCCAACGTTGTATTGAGTTTTAACATGATGAACATTCTAAATTACTGGACATGCAGGCTATTTTCATTTGTATTGTTGGTTTTATTACTCTGATCATATTGATTACTCTTGCCATTTGACGAATTCGGTCAATTCCAACGTTGTATTGACTTTTAACATGCTGAACAATCTGAATTATTGGACATGCAGGCTATTTTCATTTGTCTGGCTGGTTTTATAACTCTGTTCAGTTTGATTACTCTTGCCATTTGACGAATTCGGTCATTTCCAACTTTGTATTGACTTTTAACATGATGAACAATCTGAATTACTGGACATTCAGACTATTTTGAATGGTCTGGTTGGTTTTATCACTCTGATCACTTTGAATATTCTTGTCATTTGACGAATACGTTCAATTCCAACGTTGTATTGACTTTTAACATGATGAGCATTCTGAATTACTGGACATGCAGGCTATTTTCATTTGTCCGGCTAGTTTTATAACTCTGATCACTTTGATTATTCTTGCCATTTAACGAATTCGGTCAATTCCAACGTTGTATTGACTTCTAACATGCTGAACAATCTGAAATATTGGACATGCGGCTATTTTGATTTGTCTGGTTGGTTTTATCACTCTGATCACTTTGATTATTCATGCCATTTGACGCATTCGGTCAATTCCAACGTTGTATTGAGTTTTAACATGATGAACATTCTGAATTACTGGACATGCAGGCTATTTTCATTTGTATGGTTGGTTTTATTACTCTGATAATATTGATTACTCTTGCCATTTGACGAATTCGGTCAATTCCAACGTTGTATTGACTTTTAACATGCTGAACAATCTGAATTATTGGACATGCAGGATATTTTCATTTGTCTGGCTGGTTTTATAACTCTGATCACTTTGATTATTCTTGCCATTTGACGAATTCAGTCAATTCCAACGTTATATTGACTTTTAACATGCTCAACAATCTGAATTATTGGACATTCAGACTATTTTGATTTGTCTGGTTGGTTTTATCACTCTGATCACTTTGATTATTCTGGTCATTTGACGAATTCGGTCAATTCCAATGTTGTATTGACTTTTAACATGCTGAACAATCTGAACTATTGGACATGCGGCTATTTTGATTTGTCTGGTTGGTTTTATCACTCTGATCACTTTGATTATTCATGCCATTTGACGAATTCGGTCAATTCCAACGTCATATTCACTTCGAACATGCTGAACAATCTGAACATTGGACATTCAGGCTATTTTCATTTGTCTGGCTGGTTTTATCACTCTGATCACTTTGATTATTCTTGTCATTTGACGAATTCGGTCATATCCAACGTTGTATTGACTTTTAACATGATGAACAATCTGAATTATTGGACATGCAAGCTATTTTCATTTGTCTGGCTGGTTTTATAACTCTGATCACTTTGATTATTCTTGCCATTTGACGAATTCAGTCAATTCCAACGTTATATTGACTTTTAACATGCTCAACAATCTGAATTATTGGACATTCAGACTATTTTGATTTGTCTGGTTGGTTTTATCACTCTGATCACTTTGATTATTCTGGTCATTTGACGAATTCGGTCAATTCCAATGTTGTATTGACTTTTAACATGCTGAACAATCTGAACTATTGGACATGCGGCTATTTTGATTTGTCTGGTTGGTTTTATCACTCTGATCACTTTGATTATTCATGCCATTTGACGAATTCGGTCAATTCCAACGTCATATTCACTTCGAACATGCTGAACAATCTGAACATTGGACATTCAGGCTATTTTCATTTGTCTGGCTGGTTTTATCACTCTGATCACTTTGATTACTCTTGCCATTTGACGAATTCGGTCATTTCCAACGTTGTATTGACTTTTAACATGATGAACAATCTGAATTATTGGACATTCAGACTATTTTGTTTTGTCTGGTTGGTTTTGTCACTCTGATCATATTGATTACTCTTGCCATTTGACGAATTCGGTCATTTCCAACGTTGTATTGACTTTTAACATGATGGACATTCTGAATTACTGGTTGATTATTCTTATCATTTGACGAATTCGGTCAATTCCAACGTTGTATTGAGTTTTAACATGCTGAACTATTGGACATGCAGGCTATTTTCATTTGTATGGTTGGTTTTATTACTCTGATCATATTGATTACTCTTGCCATTTGACGAATTCGGTCAATTCCAACGTTGTATTGACTTATAACATGCTGAACAATCTGAATTATTGGACATGCAGGCTATTTTCATTTGTCTGGCTGGTTTTATAACTCTGATCACTTTGATTATTCATGTCATTTGACGAATTCAGTCAATTCCAACGTTATATTGACTTTTAACATGCTCAACAATCTGAATTATTGGACATTCAGACTATTTTGATTTGTCTGGTTGGTTTTATCACTTTGATTATTCTTGTAATTTGACGAATTCGGTCAATTCCAACGTTGTATTGAGTTTTAACATGATGAACATTCTGAATTACTGGACATGCAGGCTATTTTCATTTGTATGGTTGGTTTTATTACTCTGATCATATTGATTACTCTTGCCATTTGACGAATTCGGTCAATTCCAACGTTGTATTGACTTTTAACATGCTGAACAATCTGAATTATTGGACATGCAGGCTATTTTTATTTGTCTGGCTGGTTTTATAACTCTGATCACTTTGATTATTCATGCCATTTGACGAATTCAGTCAATTCCAACGTTATATTGACTTTTAACATGCTCAACAATCTGAATTATTGGACATTCAGACTATTTTGATTTGTCTGGTTGGTTTTATCACTTTGATTATTCTTGTCATTTGACGAATTCGGTCAATTCCAACGTTGCATTGAGTTTTAACATGATGAACATTCTGAATTACTGGACATGCAGGCTATTTTCATTTGTATGGTTGGTTTTATTACTCTGATCATATTGATTACTCTTGCCATTTGACGAATTCGGTCAATTCCAACGTTGTATTGACTTTTAACATGCTGAACAATCTGAATTATTGGACATGCAGGCTATTTTCATTTGTCTGGCTGGTTTTATAACTCTGTTCAGTTTGATTACTCTTGCCATTTGACGAATTCGGTCATTTCCAACTTTGTATTGACTTTTAACATGATGAACAATCTGAATTACTGGACATTCAGACTATTTTGAATGGTCTGGTTGGTTTTATCACTCTGATCACTTTGAATATTCTTGCCATTTAACGAATACGGTCAATTCCAACGTTGTATTGACTTCTAACATGCTGAACAATCTGAAATATTGGACATGCGGCTATTTTGATTTGTCTGGTTGGTTTTATCACTCTGATCACTTTGATTATTCATGCCATTTGACGAATTCGGTCAATTCCAACGTTGTATTGAGTTTTAACATGATGAACATTCTGAATTACTGGACATGCAGGCTATTTTCATTTGTATGGTTGGTTTTATTACTCTGATAATATTGATTACTCTTGCCATTTGACGAATTCGGTCAATTCCAACGTTGTATTGACTTTTAACATGCTGAACAATCTGAATTATTGGACATGCAGGATATTTTCATTTGTCTGGTTGGTTTTATCACTCTGATCACTTTGATTATTCTGGTCATTTGACGAATTCGGTCATATCCAACGTTGTATTGACTTTTAACATGATGAACAATCTGAATTATTGGACATGCAAGCTATTTTCATTTGTCTGGCTGGTTTTATAACTCTGTTCAGTTTGATTACTCTTGCCATTTGACGAATTCGGTCATTTCCAACGTTGTATTGACTTTTAACATGATGAACAATCTGAATTATTGGACATTCAGACTATTTTGTTTTGTCTGGTTGGTTTTGTCACTCTGATCATATTGATTACTCTTGCCATTTGACGAATTCGGTCATTTCCAACGTTGTATTGACTTTTAACATGATGGACATTCTGAATTACTGGTTGATTATTCTTATCATTTGACGAATTCGGTCAATTCCAACGTTGTATTGAGTTTAACATGCTGAACAATCTGAACTATTGGACATGCAGGCTATTTTCATTTGTATGGTTGGTTTTATTACTCTGATCATATTGATTACTCTTGCCATTTGACGAATTCGGTCAATTCCAACGTTGTATTGACTTTTAACATGCTGAACAATCTGAATTATTGGACATGCAGGCTATTTTCATTTGTCTGGCTGGTTTTATAACTCTGATCACTTTGATTATTCATGCCATTTGACGAATTCAGTCAATTCCAACGTTATATTGACTTTTAACATGCTCAACAATCTGAATTATTGGACATTCAGACTATTTTGATTTGTCTGGTTGGTTTTATCACTTTGATTATTCTTGTAATTTGACGAATTCGGTCAATTCCAACGTTGTATTGAGTTTTAACATGATGAACATTCTGAATTACTGGACATGCAGGCTATTTTCATTTGTATGGTTGGTTTTATTACTCTGATCATATTGATTACTCTTGCCATTTGACGAATTCGGTCAATTCCAACGTTGTATTGACTTTTAACATGCTGAACAATCTGAATTATTGGACATGCAGGCTATTTTCATTTGTCTGGCTGGTTTTATAACTCTGTTCAGTTTGATTACTCTTGCCATTTGACGAATTCGGTCATTTCCAACTTTGTATTGACTTTTAACATGATGAACAATCTGAATTACTGGACATTCAGACTATTTTCATTTGTCCGGGTAGTTTTATAACTCTGATCACTTTGATTATTCTTGCCATTTAACGAATTCGGTCAATTCCAACGTTGTATTGACTTCTAACATGCTTAACAATCTGAAATATTGGACATGCGGCTATTTTGATTTGTCTGGTTGGTTTTATCACTCTGTTCAGTTTGATTACTCTTGCCATTTGACGAATTCGGTCATTTCCAACTTTGTATTGACTTTTAACATGATGAACAATCTGAATTACTGGACATTCAGACTATTTTCATTTGTCCGGCTAGTTTTATTACTTTGATCACATTGATTATTCTTGTCATTTGACGCATTCGTCAATTCCAACGTTGTATTGAGTTTTAACATGATGAACATTCTGAATTACTGGACATGCAGGCTATTTTCATTTGTATGGTTGGTTTTATTACTCTGTTCACATTGAATATTCTTGTCATTTGACGAATACGGTCAATTCCAACGTTGTATTGACTTTTAACATGATGAGCATTCTGAATTACTGGACATGCAGGCTATTTTCATTTGTCCGGCTAGTTTTATAACTCTGATCACTTTGATTATTCTTGCCATTTAACGAATTCGGTCAATTCCAACGTTGTATTGACTTCTAACATGCTGAACAATCTGAAATATTGGACATGCGGCTATTTTGATTTGTCTGGTTGGTTTTATCACTCTGATCACTTTGATTATTCATGCCATTTGACGAATTCGGTCAATTCCAACGTTGTATTGAGTTTTAACATGATGAACATTCTGAATTACTGGACATGCAGGCTATTTTCATTTGTATGGTTGGTTTTATTACTCTGATAATATTGATTACTCTTGCCATTTGACGAATTCGGTCAATTCCAACGTTGTATTGACTTTTAACATGCTGAACAATCGGAATTATTGGACATGCAGGATATTTTCATTTGTCTGGCTGGTTTTATAACTCTGTTCAGTTTGATTACTCTTGCCATTTGACGAATTCGGTCATTTCCAACGTTGTATTGACTTTTAACATGATGAACATTCTGAATTACTGGACATGCAGTCTATTTTCATTTGTCTGGCTGGTTTTATAACTCGATTCAGTTTGATTACTCTTGCCATTTGACGAATTCGGTCAATTTCAACGTTATATTCACTTTGAACATGCAGAACAATCTGAATTATTGGACATTCAGAATATTTTGATTTGTCTGGTTGGTTTTATCACTCTGCTCACTTTGATTATTCATGCCATTTGACGAATTCGGTCAATTCCAACGTCATATTCACTTTGAACAATCTGAATTATTGGACATTTAGGCTATTTTCATTTGTCTGGCTGGTTTTATCACTCTGATCACTTTGATTATTCATGCCATTTGACGAATTCAGTCAATTCAAACGTTGTATTGACTTTTAACATGATGAACATTCTGAATTACTGAACATGCAGGCTATTTTCATTTGTATTGTTGGTTTTATTACTCTGATATATTGATTACTCTTGCCATTTGACGAATTCGGTCAATTCCAACGTTGTATTGACTTTTAACATGCTCAACAATCTGAATTATTGGACATTCAGACTATTTTGATTTGACTGGTTGGTTTTATCACTCTGATCACTTTGATTACTCTTGCCATTTGACGAATTCGGTCAATTCCAACGTTATATTGACTTTTAACATGATGGACATTCTGAATTACTGGACATGCAGGCTATATTGATTTGTCTGGTTGGTTTTATCACTCTGATCACTTTGATTATTCATGCCATTTGACGAATTCAGTCAATTCAAACGTTGTATTGACTTTTAACATGATGAACATTCTGAATTACTGAACATGCAGGCTATTTTCATTTGTATTGTTGGTTTTATTACTCTGATATATTGATTACTCTTGCCATTTGACGAATTCAGTCAATTCAAACGTTGTATTGACTTTTAACATGATGAACATTCTGAATTACTGAACATGCAGGCTATTTTCATTTGTATTGTTGGTTTTATTACTCGGATATATTGATCAATTCCAACGTTGTATTGACTTTTAACATGATGAGCATTCTGAATTACTGGACATGCAGGTTATTTTCATTTGTCCGGCTATTTTTATAACTCTGTTCAGTTTGATTACTCTTGCCATTTGACGAATTCGGTCATTTCCAACTTTGTATTGACTTTTAACATGATGAACAATCTGAATTACTGGACATTCAGACTATTTTCAATTGTCTGGTTGGTTTTATCACTCTGTTCAGTTTGATTACTCATGCCATTTGACGAATTCAGTCAATTCCAACGTTATATTGACTTTTAACATGCTCAACAATCTGAATTATTGGACATTCAGACTATTTTCATTTGTATGGTTGGTTTTATTACTCTGATCATATTGATTACTCTTGCCATTTGACGAATTCGGTCAATTCCAACGTTTGACTTTTAACATGCTGAACAATCTGAACTATTGGACATGCGGCTATTTTGATTTGTCTGGTTGGTTTTATCACCCTGATCACTTTGATTATTCATGCCATTTGACGAATTCGGTCAATTCCAACGTCATATTCACTTTGAACATGCTGAACAATCTGAATTACTGGACATTCAGACTATTTTCAATTGTCTGGTTGGTTTTATCACTCTGATCACTTTGATTATTCTTGTATTTGACGAATTCGGTCATATCCAACGTTGTATTGACTTTTAACATGATGAACAATCTGAATTATTGGACATGCAGGCTATTTTCATTTGTCTGGCTGGTTTTATAACTCTGTTCAGTTTGATTACACTTGCCATTTGACGAATTCGGTCAATTCCAACGTTGTATTGACTTTTAACATGCTGAACAATGTGAACTATTGGACATGCGGCTATTTTGATTTGTCTGGTTGGTTTTATCACTCTGATCACTTTGAATATTCTTGTCATTTGACGAATACGGTCAATTCCAACGTTGTATTGACTTTTAACATGATGAGCATTCTGAATTACTGGACATGCAGGTTATTTTCATTTGTCCGGCTATTTTTATAACTCTGTTCAGTTTGATTACTCTTGCCATTTGACGAATTCGGTCATTTCCAACTTTGTATTGACTTTTAACATGATGAACAATCTGAATTACTGGACAGTCAGACTATTTTCAATTGTCTGGTTGGTTTTATCACTCTGTTCAGTTTGATTACTCATGCCATTTGACGAATTCAGTCAATTCCAACGTTATATTGACTTTTAACATGCTCAACAATCTGAATTATTGGACATTCAGACTATTTTGATTTGTCTGGTTGGTTTTATCACTCTGATCACTTTGATTATTCTTGTCATTTGACGAATTCGGTCAATTCCAACGTTGTATTGACTTTTAACATGCTGAACAATCTGAACTATTGGACATGCGGCTATTTTGATTTGTCTGGTTGGTTTTATCACCCTGATCACTTTGATTATTCATGCCATTTGACGAATTCGGTCAATTCCAACGTCATATTCACTTTGAACATGCTGAACAATCTGAACATTGGACATTCAGGCTATTTTCATTTGTCTGGCTGGTTTTATCACTCTGATCACTTTGATTATTCTTGTCATTTGACGAATTCGGTCATATCCAACGTTGTATTGACTTTTAACATGATGAACAATCTGAATTATTGGACATGCAGGCTATTTTCATTTGTCTGGCTGGTTTTATAACTCTGTTCAGTTTGATTACTCTTGCCATTTGACGAATTCGGACATTTCCAACGTTGTATTGACTTTTAACATGATGAACAATCTGAATTATTGGACATTCAGACTATTTTGTTTTGTCTGGTTGGATTTGTCACTCTGATCATATTGATTACTCTTGCCATTTGACGAATTCGGTCATTTCCAACGTTGTATTGACTTTTAACATGATGGATCACTTTGATTTTTCATGCCATTTGACGAATTCGGTCAATTCCAACGTTGTATTGAGTTTTAACATGATGAACATTCTGAATTACTGGACATGCAGGCTATTTTCATTTGTATGGTTGGTTTTATTACTCTGATCATATTGATTACTCTTGCCATTTGACGAATTCGGTCAATTCCAACGTTGTATTGACTTTTAACATGCTGAACAATCTGAATTATTGGACATGCAGGCTATTTTCATTTGTCTGGTTGGTTTTATAACTCTGTTCAGTTTGATTACTCTTGCCATTTGACGAATTCGGTCATTTCCAACTTTGTATTGACTTTTAACATGATGAACAATCTGAATTACTGGACATTCAGACTATTTTCAATTGTCTGGTTGGTTTTATCACTCTGATCACTTTGAATATTCTTGTCATTTGACGAATATGGTCAATTCCAACGTTGTATTGACTTTTAACATGATGAGCATTCTGAATTACTGGACATGCAGGATATTTTCATTTGTCTGGCTGGTTTTATAACTCTGTTCAGTTTGATTACTCTTGCCATTTGACGAATTCGGTCATTTCCAACGTTGTATTGACTTTTAACATGATGAACATTCTGAATTACTGGACATGCAGTCTATTTTCATTTGTCTGGCTGGTTTTATAACTCGATTCAGTTTGATTACTCTTGCCATTTGACGAATTCGGTCAATTTCAACGTTATATTCACTTTGAACATGCAGAACAATCTGAATTATTGGACATTCAGAATATTTTGATTTGTCTGGTTGGTTTTATCACTCTGATCACTTTGATTATTCATGCCATTTGACGAATTCGGTCATTTCCAACGTTGTATTGACTTTTAACATGATGGATCACTTTGATTTTTCATGCCATTTGACGAATTCGGTCAATTCCAACGTTGTATTGAGTTTTAACATGATGAACATTCTGAATTACTGGACATGCAGGCTATTTTCATTTGTATGGTTGGTTTTATTACTCTGATCATATTGATTACTCTTGCCATTTGACGAATTCGGTCAATTCCAACGTTGTATTGACTTTTAACATGCTGAACAATCTGAATTATTGGACATGCAGGCTATTTTCATTTGTCTGGTTGGTTTTATAACTCTGTTCAGTTTGATTACTCTTGCCATTTGACGAATTCGGTCATTTCCAACTTTGTATTGACTTTTAACATGATGAACAATCTGAATTACTGGACATTCAGACTATTTTCAATTGTCTGGTTGGTTTTATCACTCTGATCACTTTGAATATTCTTGTCATTTGACGAATATGGTCAATTCCAACGTTGTATTGACTTTTAACATGATGAGCATTCTGAATTACTGGACATGCAGGATATTTTCATTTGTCTGGCTGGTTTTATAACTCTGTTCAGTTTGATTACTCTTGCCATTTGACGAATTCGGTCATTTCCAACGTTGTATTGACTTTTAACATGATGAACATTCTGAATTACTGGACATGCAGTCTATTTTCATTTGTCTGGCTGGTTTTATAACTCGATTCAGTTTGATTACTCTTGCCATTTGACGAATTCGGTCAATTCCAACGTCATATTCACTTTGAACATGCTGAACAATCTGAATTATTGGACATTTAGGCTATTTTCATTTGTCTGGCTGGTTTTATCACTTTGATTATTCATGCCATTTGACGAATTCAGTCAATTCAAACGTTGTATTGACTTTTAACATGATGAACATTCTGAATTACTGAACATGCAGGCTATTTTCATTTGTATTGTTGGTTTTATTACTCTGATATATTGATTACTCTTGCCATTTGACGAATTCGGTCAATTCCAACGTTGTATTGACTTTTAACATGCTGAACAATCTGAATTATTGGACATTCAGAATATTTTGATTTGTCTGGTTGGTTTTATCACTCTGATCACTTTGACTATTCTTGCCATTTGACGAATTCGGTCAATTCCAACGTTGTATTGGCTTTTAACATGATGGACATTCTGAATTACTGGACATGCAGGCTATATTGATTTGTCTGGTTGCTTTTATCACTCTGATCACTTTGATTATTCATGCCATTTGACGAATTCAGTCAATTCAAACGTTGTATTGACTTTTAACATGATGAACATTCTGAATTACTGAACATGCAGGCTATTTTCATTTGTATTGTTGGTTTTATTACTCGGATATATTGATCAATTCCAACGTTGTATTGACTTTTAACATGATGAGCATTCTGAATTACTGGACATGCAGGTTATTTTCATTTGTCCGGCTATTTTTATAACTCTGTTCAGTTTGATTACTCTTGCCATTTGACGAATTCGGTCATTTCCAACTTTGTATTGACTTTTAACATGATGAACAATCTGAATTACTGGACATTCAGACTATTTTCAATTGTCTGGTTGGTTTTATCACTCTGTTCAGTTTGAGTACTCATGCCATTTGACGAATTCAGTCAATTCCAACGTTATATTGACTTTTAACATGCTCAACAATCTGAATTATTGGACATTCAGACTATTTTCATTTGTATGGTTGGTTTTATTACTCTGATCATATTGATTACTCTTGCCATTTGACGAATTCGGTCAATTCCAACGTTGTATTGACTTTTAACATGCTGAACAATCTGAACTATTGGACATGCGGCTATTTTGATTTGTCTGGTTGGTTTTATCACCCTGATCACTTTGATTATTCATGCCATTTGACGAATTCGGTCAATTCCAACGTCATATTCACTTTGAACAATCTGAATTACTGGACATTCAGACTATTTTCAATTGTCTGGTTGGTTTTATCACTCTGTTCAGTTTGATTACTCATGCCATTTGACGAATTCAGTCAATTCCAACGTTATATTGACTTTTAACATGCTCAACAATCTGAATTATTGGACATTCAGACTATTTTGATTTGTCTGGTTGGTTTTATCACTCTGATCACTTTGATTATTCTTGTCATTTGACGAATTCGGTCAATTCCAACGTTGTATTGACTTTTAACATGCTGAACAATCTGAACTATTGGACATGCGGCTATTTTGATTTGTCTGGTTGGTTTTATCACCCTGATCACTTTGATTATTCATGCCATTTGACGAATTCGGTCAATTCCAACGTCATATTCACTTTGAACATGCTGAACAATCTGAACATTGGACATTCAGGCTATTTTCATTTGTCTGGCTGGTTTTATCACTCTGATCACTTTGATTATTCTTGTCATTTGACGAATTCGGTCATATCCAACGTTGTATTGACTTTTAACATGATGAACAATCTGAATTATTGGACATGCAGGCTATTTTCATTTGTCTGGCTGGTTTTATAACTCTGTTCAGTTTGATTACTCTTGCCATTTGACGAATTCGGACATTTCCAACGTTGTATTGACTTTTAACATGATGAACAATCTGAATTATTGGACATTCAGACTATTTTGTTTTGTCTGGTTGGTTTTGTCACTCTGATCATATTGATTACTCTTGCCATTTGACGAATTCGGTCATTTCCAACGTTGTATTGACTTTTAACATGATGGATCACTTTGATTATTCATGCCATTTGACGAATTCGGTCAATTCCAACGTTGTATTGACTTTTAACATGATGAACATTCTGAATTAATGGACACTCATACTATTTTGATTTGTCTGGTTGGTTTTATCACCTCTGATCATTTTGATTATTCGTGCCATTTGACGATTTCGGTCAATTCCAACGTTGTATTGACTTTTAATATGATGAACATTCTGAATTACTGGACATGCAGGCTATTTTCATTTGTCTGGCTGGTTTTATAACTCTGTTCACTTTGATTATTCGTGCCATTTGACGATTTCGGTCAATTCCAACGTTGTATTGACTTTTAATATGATGAACATTCTGAATTACTGGACATGCAGGCTATTTTCATTTGTCTGGCTGGTTTTATAACTCTGTTCACTTTGATTATTCATGTCATTTGACGAATTCGGTAAATTCCAACGTTATATTCACTTTGAACATCGGTCAATTCCAACGTTGTATGACTTTTAACATGATGAACATTCTGAATTACTGGACATGCAGGCTATTTTAATTTGTCTGCTTGGTTTTATCACCTCTGATCATTTTGATTGTTCGTGCCATTTGACGAATTCGGTCAATTCCAACGTTGTATTGACTTTTAACATGATGAACATTCTGAATTAATGGACACTCATACTATTTTGATTTGTCTGGTTGGTTTTATCACCTCTGATCATTTTGATTATTCGTGCCATTTGACGATTTCGGTCAATTCCAACGTTGTATTGACTTTTAACATGATGAACATTCTGAATTAATGGACACTCATACTATTTTGATTTGTCTGGTTGGTTTTATCACCTCTGATCATTTTGATTATTCGTGCCATTTGACGATTTCGGTCAATTCCAACGTTGTATTGACTTTTAATATGATGAACATTCTGAATTACTGGACATGCAGGCTATTTTCATTTGTCTGGCTGGTTTTATAACTCTGTTCACTTTGATTATTCGTGCCATTTGACGATTTCGGTCAATTCCAACGTTGTATTGACTTTTAATATGATGAACATTCTGAATTACTGGACATGCAGGCTATTTTCATTTGTCTGGCTGGTTTTATAACTCTGTTCACTTTGATTATTCATGTCATTTGACGAATTCGGTAAATTCCAACGTTATATTCACTTTGAACATCGGTCAATTCCAACGTTGTATGACTTTTAACATGATGAACATTCTGAATTACTGGACATGCAGGCTATTTTAATTTGTCTGCTTGGTTTTATCACCTCTGATCATTTTGATTGTTCGTGCCATTTGACGAATTCGGTCAATTACAACGTTGTAATGACTTTTAACATGCTGAACATTCTGAATTACTGGACATGCAGGCTATTTTCATTTGTCTGGCTGGTTTTATAACTCTGTTCAGTTTGATTACTCTTGCCATTTGACGAATTCGGTCAATTCCAACGTTGTATTGACTTTTAACATGATGAACATTCTGCATTATTGGACATTCAGACTATTTTGATTTGTCTGGTTGGTTTTATCACTCTGATCACTTTGATTATTCATGCCATTTGGGGAATTCGGTCAATTCCAAAGTTATATTCACATTGAACATGCTGAACAATCTGAATTATTGGACATGCAGGCTATTTTAATTTGTCTGACTGGTTTTATAACTCTGATCACTTTGATTATTCATGTCGTTTGACGAATTCTGTAAATTCCAACGTTATATTCACTTTGAACATCGGTCAATTCCAACGTTGTATTGACTTTTAAAATGATGAACATTCTGAATTACTGGACATGCAGGATATTTTCATTTGTCTGGCTGGTTTCATAACTCTGTTCAGTTTGATTACTCATGTCATTTGACGAATTCGGTAAATTCCAACGTTATATTCACTTTGAACATCGGTCAATTCCAACGTTGTATCGACTTTTAGCATGATGAACATTCTGAATTACTGGACATGCAGACTATTTTAATTTGTCTGGCTGGTTTTATCACTCTGATCACTTTGTTTATTCTTGCCATTTGACGAATTCGGTCAATTCCAACGTTGTATTGACTTTCAACATGCTGAACAATCTGAATTATTGGACATTCAGGCTATTTTCATTTGTCTGGCTGGTTTTGTAACTCTGATCACTTTGATTATTCATGCCATTTGGGGAATTCGGTCAATTCCAACGTTATATTCACTTTGAACATGCTCAACAATCTGAATTATTGGACATTCAGACTATTTTGATTTGTCTGGTTGGTTTTATCACCTCTGATCACTTTGATTGTTCGTGCCATTTGACGAATTCGGTCAATTCCAACGTTGTATTGACTTTTAACATGATGAACATTCTGAATTACTGGACATGCAGGCTATTTTAATTTGTCTGGTTGGTTTTATCACCTCTGATCACTTTGATTGTTCGTGCCATTTGACGAATTCGGTCAATTCTAACGTTGTATTGACTTTTAACATGCTGAACAATCTGAATTATTGCACATTCAGGCTATTTTTATTTGTCTGGCTGGTTTTATCACTCTGATCACTTTGATTATTCTTGTCATTTGACGAATTCGGTCAATTCCAACGTCATATTCAGTTTGAACATGCTAAACAATCTGAATTATTGGACATTCAGGCTATTTTCATTTGTCTGGCTGGTTTTATAACTCTGATCACTTTGATTATTCTTGTCATTTGACGAATTCGGTCAATTCCAACGTTGTATTGAATTTTAACATGATGAACATTCTGAATTACTGGACGTGCAGGCTATTTTCATTTGTCTGGCTGGTTTTATAACTCTGTTCAGTTTGATTACTCTTGCCATTTGACGAATTCGGTCAATTCCAACGTTGTATTGACTTTTAACATGATGAACATTCTGAATTATTGGACATTCATACTATTTTGATTTGTCTGGTTGGTTTTATCACTCTGATCACTTTGATTATTCATGCCATTTGACGAATTCGGTCAATTCCAACGTTATATTCACTTTGAACATGCAGAACAATCTGAATTATTGGACATTCAGGCTATTTGCATTTGTCTGGCTGGTTTTATAACTCTGATCACTTTGATAATTCATGTCATTTGACGAATTCGGTAAATTCCAACGTTGAACATGCTGAACAATCTGAATTATTGGACATGCAGGCTATTTTCATTTGTCTGGCTGGTTTTATAACTCTGTTCAGTTTGATTACTCTTGCCATTTGACGAATTCGGTCAATTTCAACGTTGTATTGACTTTTAGCATGCTGAACAATCTGAATTATTGGACATTCAGGCTATATTCATTTGTCTGGCTGGTTTTGTAACTCTGATCACTTTGATTATTCATGCCATTTGGGGAATTCGGTCAATTCCAACGTTATATTCACTTTGAACATGCTCAACAATCTGAATTATTGGACATTCAGACTATTTTGATTTGTCTGGCTGGTTTTATCACTCTGATCACTTTGATTATTCGTGCCATTTGACGATTTCGGTCAATTACAACGTTGTATTGACTTTTAACATCCTGAACAATCTGAATTATTGCACATTCAGGCTATTTTTATTTGTCTGGCTGGTTTTGTAACTCTGATCACTTTGATTATTCATGCCATTTGGGGAATTCGGTCAATTCCAACGTTATATTCACTTTGAACATGCTCAACAATCTGAATTATTGGACATTCAGACTATTTTGATTTGTCTGGCTGGTTTTATCACTCTGATCACTTTGATTATTCGTGCCATTTGACGATTTCGGTCAACTCCAACGTTGTATTGACTTTTAACATGATGAACATTCTGATTTACTGGACATGCAGGCTATTTTCATTTGTGTGGTTGGTTTTATCACCTCTGGTCACTTTGATTGTTCGTGCCATTTGACGAATTCGGTCAATTACAACGTTGTATTGACTTTTAACATGCTGAACAATCTGAATTATTGGACATTCAGGCTATATTCATTTGTCTGGTTTTTTTTGTAACTCTGATCACTTTGATTATTCATGCCATTTGGGGAATTCGGCCAATTCCAACGTTATATTCACTTTGAAAATGCTCAACAATCTGAATTATTGGACATTCAGACTATTTTGATTTGTCTGGTTGGTTTTATCACTCTGATCACTTTGATTGTTCGTGCCATTTGACGAATTCGGTCCATTCCACGTTGTATTGACTTTTAACATGATGAACATTCTGAATTACTGGACATGCAGGCTATTTTAATTTGTCTGGTTGGTTTTATCACCTCTGATCACTTTGATTGTTCGTGCCATTTGACGAATTCGGTCAATTACAACGTTGTATTGACTTTTAACATGCTGAACAATCTGAATTATTGCACATTCAGGCTATTTTTATTTGTCTGGCTGGTTTTGTAACTCTGATCACTTTGATTATTCATGCCATTTGGGGAATTCGGTCAGTTCCAACGTTATATTCACTTTGAACATGCTCAACAATCTGAATTATTGGACATTCAGACTATTTTGATTTGTCTGGCTGGTTTTATCACTCTGATCACTTTGATTATTCGTGCCATTTGACGATTTCGGTCAACTCCAACGTTGTATTGACTTTTAACATGATGAACATTCTGAATTACTGGACATGCAGGCTATTTTCATTTGTCTGGCTGGTTTTATAACTCTGTTCAGTTTGATTACTCTTGCCATTTGACGAATTCGGTCAATTCCAACGTTGTATTGACTTTTAACATGATGAACATTCTGCATTATTGGACATTCAGACTATTTTGATTTGTCTGGTTGGTTTTATCACTCTGATCACTTTGATTATTCATGCCATTTGGGAATTCGGTCAATTCCAAAGTTATATTCACATTGAACATGCTGAACAATCTGAATTATTGGACATGCAGGCTATTTTAATTTGTCTGTCTGGTTTTATAACTCTGATCACTTTGATTATTCATGTCGTTTGACGAATTCTGTAAATTCCAACGTTATATTCACTTTGAACATCGGTCAATTCCAACGTTGTATTGACTTTTAAAATGATGAACATTCTGAATTACTGGACATGCAGACTATTTTAATTTGTCTGGCTGGTTTTATCACTCTGATCACTTTGTTTATTCTTGCCATTTGGCGAATTCGGTCAATTCCAACGTTGTATTGACTTTTAACATGCTGAACATTCTGAATTACTGGACATGCAGACTATTTTAATTTGTCTGGCTGGTTTTATCACTCTGATCACTTTGTTTATTCTTGCCATTTGAAGAATTCGGTCAATTCCAACGTTGTATTGACTTTGAACATGCTCAACAATCTGAATTATTGGACATTCAGACTATTTTGATTTGTCTGGTTGGTTTTATCACCTCTGATCACTTTGATTGTTCGTGCCATTTGACGAATTCGGTCAATTCCAACGTTGTATTGACTTTTAACATGATGAACATTCTGAATTACTGGACATGCAGGCTATTTTAATTTGTCTGGTTGGTTTTATCACCTCTGATCACTTTGATTGTTCGTGCCATTTGACGAATTCGGTCAATTCTAACGTTGTATTGACTTTTAACATGCTGAACAATCTGAATTATTCCACATTCAGGCTATTTTTATTTGTCTGGCTGGTTTTATCACTCTGATCACTTTGATTATTCTTGTCATTTGACGAATTCGGTCAATTCCAACGTTGTATTGACTTTTAACATGATGAACATTCTGAATTACTGGACGTGCAGGCTATTTTCATTTGTCTGGCTGGTTTTATAACTCTGTTCAGTTTGATTACTCTTGCCATTTGACGAATTCGGTCAATTCCAACGTTGTATTGACTTTTAACATGATGAACATTCTGAATTATTGGACATTCATACTATTTTGATTTGTCTGGTTGGTTTTATCACTCTGATCACTTTGATTATTCATGCCATTTGACGAATTCGGTCAATTCCAACGTTATATTCACTTTGAACATGCTGAACAATCTGAGTTATTGGACATTCAGGTTATTTTCATTTGTCTGGCTGGTTTTATAACTCTGATCATTTGGATTATTCGTGCCATTTGACGAATTCGGTCAATTCCAACGTTGTATTGACTTTTAACATGATGAACATTCTGAATTACTGGACATGCAGGCTATTTTCATTTGTCTGGCTGGTTTTATAACTCTGTTCAATTTGATTACTCTTGCCATTTGACGAATTCGGTCAATTTCAACGTTGTATTGACTTTTAGCATGCTGAACAATCTGAGTTATTGGACATTCAGGCTATATTCATTTGTCTGGTTTTTTTTGTAACTCTGATCACTTTGATTATTCATGCCATTTGGGGATTTCGGCCAATTCCAACGTTATATTCACTTTGAAAATGCTCAACAATCTGAATTATTGGACATTCAGACTATTTTGATTTGTCTGGTTGGTTTTATCACTCTGAACACTTTGATTATTCATGCCATTTGACGAATTCGGTCAATTCCAACGTTGTATTGACTTTTAACATGATGAACATTCTGAATTACTGGACATGCAGGCTATTTTAATTTGTCTGGTTGGTTTTATCACCTCTGATCACTTTGATTGTTCGTGCCATTTGACGAATTCGGTCAATTCTAACGTTGTATTGACTTTTAACATGCTGAACAATCTGAATTATTCCACATTCAGGCTATTTTTATTTGTCTGGCTGGTTTTATCACTCTGATCACTTTGATTATTCTTGTCATTTGACGAATTCGGTCAATTCCAACGTTGTATTGACTTTTAACATGATGAACATTCTGAATTACTGGACGTGCAGGCTATTTTCATTTGTCTGGCTGGTTTTATAACTGTGTTCAGTTTGATTACTCTTGCCATTTGACGAATTCGGTCAATTCCAACGTTGTATTGACTTTTAACATGATGAACATTCTGAATTATTGGACATTCATACTATTTTGATTTGTCTGGTTGGTTTTATCACTCTGATCCCTTTGATTATTCATGCCATTTGACGAATTCGGTCAATTCCAACGTTATATTCACTTTGAACATGCTGAACAATCTGAGTTATTGGACATTCAGGTTATTTTCATTTGTCTGGCTGGTTTTATAACTCTGATCATTTGGATTATTCGTTCCATTTGACGAATTCGGTCAATTCCAACGTTGTATTGACTTTTAACATGATGAACATTCTGAATTACTGGACATGCAGGCTATTTTCATTTGTCTGGCTGGTTTTATAACTCTGTTCAATTTGATTACTCTTGCCATTTGACGAATTCGGTCAATTTCAACGTTGTATTGACTTTTAGCATGCTGAACAATCTGAGTTATTGGACATTCAGGCTATATTCATTTGTCTGGTTTTTTTTGTAACTCTGATCACTTTGATTATTCATGCCATTTGGGGATTTCGGCCAATTCCAACGTTATATTCACTTTGAAAATGCTCAACAATCTGAATTATTGGACATTCAGACTATTTTGATTTGTCTGGTTGGTTTTATCACTCTGAACACTTTGATTATTCATGCCATTTGGGGAATTCGGTCATTTGACGAATTCGGTCAATTCTAACGTTGTATTGACTTTTAACATGCTGAACAATCTGAATTATTGCACATTCAGGCTATTTTTATTTGTCTGGCTGGTTTTATCACTCTGATCACTTTGATTATTCTTGTCATTTGACGAATTCGGTCAATTCCAACGTCATATTCAGTTTGAACATGCTAAACAATCTGAATTATTGGACATTCAGGCTATTTTCATTTGTCTGGCTGGTTTTATAACTCTGATCACTTTGATTATTCTTGTCATTTGACGAATTCGGTCAATTCCAACGTTGTATTGACTTTTAACATGATGAACATTCTGAATTACTGGACGTGCAGGCTATTTTCATTTGTCTGGCTGGTTTTATAACTCTGTTCAGTTTGATTACTCTTGCCATTTGACGAATTCGGTCAATTCCAACGTTGTATTGACTTTTAACATGATGAACATTCTGAATTATTGGACATTCATACTATTTTGATTTGTCTGGTTGGTTTTATCACTCTGATCACTTTGATTATTCATGCCATTTGACGAATTCGGTCAATTCCAACGTTATATTCACTTTGAACATGCAGAACAATCTGAATTATTGGACATTCAGGCTATTTGCATTTGTCTGGCTGGTTTTATAACTCTGATCACTTTGATAATTCATGTCATTTGACGAATTCGGTAAATTCCAACGTTGAACATGCTGAACAATCTGAATTATTGGACATGCAGGCTATTTTCATTTGTCTGGCTGGTTTTATAACTCTGTTCAGTTTGATTACTCTTGCCATTTGACGAATTCGGTCAATTTCAACGTTGTATTGACTTTTAGCATGCTGAACAATCTGAATTATTGGACATTCAGGCTATATTCATTTGTCTGGCTGGTTTTGTAACTCTGATCACTTTTATTATTCATGCCATTTGGGGAATTCGGTCAATTCCAACGTTATATTCACTTTGAACATGCTCAACAATCTGAATTATTGGACATTCAGACTATTTTGATTTGTCTGGCTGGTTTTATCACTCTGATCACTTTGATTATTCGTGCCATTTGACGATTTCGGTCAATTACAACGTTGTATTGACTTTTAACATGCTGAACAATCTGAATTATTGCACATTCAGGCTATTTTTATTTGTCTGGCTGGTTTTGTAACTCTGATCACTTTGATTATTCATGCCATTTGGGGAATTCGGTCAATTCCAACGTTATATTCACTTTGAACATGCTCAACAATCTGAATTATTGGACATTCAGACTATTTTGATTTGTCTGGCTGGTTTTATCACTCTGATCACTTTGATTATTCGTGCCATTTGACGATTTCGGTCAACTCCAACGTTGTATTGACTTTTAACATGATGAACATTCTGATTTACTGGACATGCAGGCTATTTTCATTTGTGTGGTTGGTTTTATCACCTCTGATCACTTTGATTGTTCGTGCCATTTGACGAATTCGGTCAATTACAACGTTGTATTGACTTTTAACATGCTGAACAATCTGAATTATTGGACATTCAGGCTATATTCATTTGTCTGGTTTTTTTTGTAACTCTGATCACTTTGATTATTCATGCCATTTGGGGAATTCGGCCAATTCCAACGTTATATTCACTTTGAAAATGCTCAACAATCTGAATTATTGGACATTCAGACTATTTTGATTTGTCTGGTTGGTTTTATCACTCTGATCACTTTGATTGTTCGTGCCATTTGACGAATTCGGTCCATTCCACGTTGTATTGACTTTTAACATGATGAACATTCTGATTTACTGGACATGCAGGCTATTTTAATTTGTCTGGTTGGTTTTATCACCTCTGATCACTTTGATTGTTCGTGCCATTTGACGAATTCGGTCAATTACAACGTTGTATTGACTTTTAACATGCTGAACAATCTGAATTATTGCACATTCAGGCTATTTTTATTTGTCTGGCTGGTTTTGTAACTCTGATCACTTTGATTATTCATGCCATTTGGGGAATTCGGTCAGTTCCAACGTTATATTCACTTTGAACATGCTCAACAATCTGAATTATTGGACATTCAGACTATTTTGATTTGTCTGGCTGGTTTTATCACTCTGATCACTTTGATTATTCGTGCCATTTGACGATTTCGGTCAACTCCAACGTTGTATTGACTTTTAACATGATGAACATTCTGAATTACTGGACATGCAGGCTATTTTCATTTGTCTGGCTGGTTTTATAACTCTGTTCAGTTTGATTACTCTTGCCATTTGACGAATTCGGTCAATTCCAACGTTGTATTGACTTTTAACATGATGAACATTCTGCATTATTGGACATTCAGACTATTTTGATTTGTCTGGTTGGTTTTATCACTCTGATCACTTTGATTATTCATGCCATTTGGGGAATTCGGTCAATTCCAAAGTTATATTCACATTGAACATGCTGAACAATCTGAATTATTGGACATGCAGGCTATTTTAATTTGTCTGTCTGGTTTTATAACTCTGATCACTTTGATTATTCATGTCGTTTGACGAATTCTGTAAATTCCAACGTTATATTCACTTTGAACATCGGTCAATTCCAACGTTGTATTGACTTTTAAAATGATGAACATTCTGAATTACTGGACATGCAGACTATTTTAATTTGTCTGGCTGGTTTTATCACTCTGATCACTTTGTTTATTCTTGCCATTTGAAGAATTCGGTCAATTCCAACGTTGTATTGACTTTGAACATGCTCAACAATCTGAATTATTGGACATTCAGACTATTTTGATTTGTCTGGTTGGTTTTATCACCTCTGATCACTTTGATTGTTCGTGCCATTTGACGAATTCGGTCAATTCCAACGTTGTATTGACTTTTAACATGATGAACATTCTGAATTACTGGACATGCAGGCTATTTTAATTTGTCTGGTTGGTTTTATCACCTCTGATCACTTTGATTGTTCGTGCCATTTGACGAATTCGGTCAATTCTAACGTTGTATTGACTTTTAACATGCTGAACAATCTGAATTATTCCACATTCAGGCTATTTTTATTTGTCTGGCTGGTTTTATCACTCTGATCACTTTGATTATTCTTGTCATTTGACGAATTCGGTCAATTCCAACGTTGTATTGACTTTTAACATGATGAACATTCTGAATTACTGGACGTGCAGGCTATTTTCATTTGTCTGGCTGGTTTTATAACTCTGTTCAGTTTGATTACTCTTGCCATTTGACGAATTCGGTCAATTCCAACGTTGTATTGACTTTTAACATGATGAACATTCTGAATTATTGGACATTCATACTATTTTGATTTGTCTGGTTGGTTTTATCACTCTGATCACTTTGATTATTCATGCCATTTGACGAATTCGGTCAATTCCAACGTTATATTCACTTTGAACATGCTGAACAATCTGAGTTATTGGACATTCAGGTTATTTTCATTTGTCTGGCTGGTTTTATAACTCTGATCATTTGGATTATTCGTGCCATTTGACGAATTCGGTCAATTCCAACGTTGTATTGACTTTTAACATGATGAACATTCTGAATTACTGGACATGCAGGCTATTTTCATTTGTCTGGCTGGTTTTATAACTCTGTTCAATTTGATTACTCTTGCCATTTGACGAATTCGGTCAATTTCAACGTTGTATTGACTTTTAGCATGCTGAACAATCTGAGTTATTGGACATTCAGGCTATATTCATTTGTCTGGTTTTTTTTGTAACTCTGATCACTTTGATTATTCATGCCATTTGGGGATTTCGGCCAATTCCAACGTTATATTCACTTTGAAAATGCTCAACAATCTGAATTATTGGACATTCAGACTATTTTGATTTGTCTGGTTGGTTTTATCACTCTGAACACTTTGATTATTCATGCCATTTGACGAATTCGGTCAATTCCAACGTTGTATTGACTTTTAACATGATGAACATTCTGAATTACTGGACATGCAGGCTATTTTAATTTGTCTGGTTGGTTTTATCACCTCTGATCACTTTGATTGTTCGTGCCATTTGACGAATTCGGTCAATTCTAACGTTGTATTGACTTTTAACATGCTGAACAATCTGAATTATTCCACATTCAGGCTATTTTTATTTGTCTGGCTGGTTTTATCACTCTGATCACTTTGATTATTCTTGTCATTTGACGAATTCGGTCAATTCCAACGTTGTATTGACTTTTAACATGATGAACATTCTGAATTACTGGACGTGCAGGCTATTTTCATTTGTCTGGCTGGTTTTATAACTCTGTTCAGTTTGATTACTCTTGCCATTTGACGAATTCGGTCAATTCCAACGTTGTATTGACTTTTAACATGATGAACATTCTGAATTATTGGACATTCATACTATTTTGATTTGTCTGGTTGGTTTTATCACTCTGATCCCTTTGATTATTCATGCCATTTGACGAATTCGGTCAATTCCAACGTTATATTCACTTTGAACATGCTGAACAATCTGAGTTATTGGACATTCAGGTTATTTTCATTTGTCTGGCTGGTTTTATAACTCTGATCATTTGGATTATTCGTGCCATTTGACGAATTCGGTCAATTCCAACGTTGTATTGACTTTTAACATGATGAACATTCTGAATTACTGGACATGCAGGCTATTTTCATTTGTCTGGCTGGTTTTATAACTCTGTTCAATTTGATTACTCTTGCCATTTGACGAATTCGGTCAATTTCAACGTTGTATTGACTTTTAGCATGCTGAACAATCTGAGTTATTGGACATTCAGGCTATATTCATTTGTCTGGTTTTTTTTGTAACTCTGATCACTTTGATTATTCATGCCATTTGGGGATTTCGGCCAATTCCAACGTTATATTCACTTTGAAAATGCTCAACAATCTGAATTATTGGACATTCAGACTATTTTGATTTGTCTGGTTGGTTTTATCACTCTGAACA
The DNA here is from genome assembly GCA_958296145.1 of Hydrotaea cyrtoneurina. Classification (NCBI taxonomy): domain Eukaryota; kingdom Metazoa; phylum Arthropoda; class Insecta; order Diptera; family Muscidae; genus Hydrotaea; species Hydrotaea cyrtoneurina. The sequence continues at coordinate 82,188,576 of OY282513.1, forward strand.
CTTTGATTATTCATGCCATTTGGGGAATTCGGTCAATTCCAAAGTTATATTCACTTTGAACATGATGAACAATCTGAATTATTGGACATTCAGTCTATTTTGATTTGTCTGGTTGGTTTTATCACCTCTGATCACAATGATTATTCGTGCCATTTGACGAATTCGGTCAATTCCAACGTTGTATTGACTTTAATATGATGAACATTCTGAATTACTGAACATGCAGGCTATTTTAATTTGTCTGGCTGGTTTTATCACTCTGATCACTTTGATTATTCTTGTCATTTGACGAATCCGGTCAATTCCAACGTTGTATTGACTTTTAACATGATGAACATTCTGAATTATTGGACATTCATACTATTTTGATTTGTCTGGTTGGTTTTATCACTCTGATCACTTTGATTATTCATGCCATTTGACGAATTCGGTCAATTCCAACGTTATATTCACTTTGAACATGCAGAACAATCTGAATTATTGGGCATTCAGGCTATTTTCATTTGTCTGGCTGGTTTTATAACTCTGATCATTTTGATTATTCGTGCCATTTGACGATTTCGGCAATTCCAACGTTGTATTGGCTTTCAACATGATGAACATTATGAATTACTGGACATGAAGGCTATTTTCATTTGTATGGTTGGTTTTATAACTCTGATCATATTGATTACTCTTGTCATTTCACGAATTCAGTCAATTTCAACGTTATATTCACTTTTAACATGCTTAACAATCTGAATTATTGGACATGCAGGCTATTTTCATTTGTCTGGCTGGTTTTGTAACTCTGATCACTTTGATTATTCATGCCATTTCGGGAATTCGGTCAATTCCAACGTTATATTCACTTTGAACATGCTCAACAATCTGAATTATTGGACATTCAGACTATTTTGCTTTGTCTGGTTGGTTTTATCACCTCTGATCACTTTGATTGTTCGTGCCATTTGACGAATTCGGTCCATTCCACGTTGTATTGACTTTTAACATGATGAACATTCTGAATTACTGGACATGCAGGCTATTTTAATTTGTCTGGTTGGTTTTATCACCTCTGATCACTTTGATTATTCATACCATTTGGGGAATTCGGTCAATTCCAACGTTATATTCACTTTGAACATGCTCAACAATCTGAATTATTGGACATTCAGACTATTTTGATTTGTCTGGCTGGTTGTATCACTCTGATCACTTTGATTATTCTTGTCATTTGACGAATTCGGTCAATTCCAACGTAATCTTCACTTTGAACATGCTAAACAATCTGAATTATTGGACATTCAGGCTATTTTCATTTGTCTGGCTGGTTTTGTAACTCTGATCACTTTGATTATTCATGCCATTTGGGGAATTCGGTCAATTCCAACGTTATATTCACTTTGAACATGCTCAACAATCTGAATTATTGGACATTCAGACTATTTTGCTTTGTCTGGTTGGTTTTATCACCTCTGATCACTTTGATTGTTCGTGCCATTTGACGAATTCGGTCCATTCCACGTTGTATTGACTTTTAACATGATGAACATTCTGAATTACTGGACATGCAGGCTATTTTAATTTGTCTGGTTGGTTTTATCACCTCTGATCACTTTGATTATTCATACCATTTGGGGAATTCGGTCAATTCCAACGTTATATTCACTTTGAACATGCTAAACAATCTGAATTATTGGACATTCAGACTATTTTGATTTGTCTGGCTGGTTGTATCACTCTGATCACTTTGATTATTCTTGTCATTTGACGAATTCGGTCAATTCCAACGTCATCTTCACTTTGAACATGCTAAACAATCTGAATTATTGGACATTCAGGCTATTTTCATTTGTCTGGCTGGTTTTATAACTCTGATCACTTTGATTATTCGTGCCATTTGACGATTTCGGTCAACTCCAACGTTGTATTGACTTTTAACATGATGAACATTCTGAATTACTGGACATGCAGGCTATTTTCATTTGTCTGGCTGGTTTTATTACTCTGTTCAGTTTGATTATCCTTGCCATTTGACGAATTCGGTCAATTCCAACGTTGTATTGACTTTTAACATGATGAACATTCTGCATTATTGGACATTCAGACTATTTTGATTTGTCTGGTTGGTTTTATAACTCTGATCACTTTGATTATTCATGTCATTTGACGAATTCGGTAAATTCCAACGTTATATTGACTTTGAACATGCAGAACAATCTGAATTATCTGATCACTTTGATTATTCATACCATTTGGGGAATTCGGTCAATTCCAACGTTATATTCACTTTGAACATGCAGAACAATCTGAATTATTGGACATTCAGGCTATTTTCATTTGTCTGGCTGGTTTTATAACTCTGATCACTTTGATTATTCTTGTCATTTGACGAATTCGGTAAATTCCAACGTTATATTGACTTTTAATATGATGAACATTCTGAATTACTGAACATGCAGGCTATTTTAATTTGTCTGGCTGGTTTTATCACTCTGATCACTTTGATTATTCTTGTCATTCGACGAATCCTGTCAATTCCAACGTTGTATTGACTTTTAACATGATGAACATTCTGCATTATTGGACATTCAGACTATTTTGATTTGTCTGGTTGGTTTTATCACTCTGATCACTTTGATTATTCATGTCATTTGACGAATTCGGTAAATTCCACCGTTATATTGACTTTTAATATGATGAACATTCTGAATTACTGAACATGCAGGCTATTTTAATTTGTCTGGCTGGTTTTATCACTCTGATCACTTTGATTATTCGTGCCATTTGACGATTTCGGTCAACTCCAACGTTGTATTGACTTTTAACATGATGAACATTCTGAATTACTGGACATGCAGGCTATTTTCATTTGTCTGGCTGGTTTTATTACTCTGTTCAGTTTGATTACTCTTGCCATTTGACGAATTCGGTCAATTCCAACGTTGTATTGACTTTTAACATGATGAACATTCTGCATTATTGGACATTCAGACTATTTTGATTTGTCTGGTTGGTTTTATCACTCTGATCACTTTGATTATTCATGTCATTTGACGAATTCGGTAAATTCCAACGTTATATTGACTTTTAATATGATGAACATTCTGAATTACTGAACATGCAGGCTATTTTAATTTGTCTGGCTGGTTTTATCACTCTGATCACTTTGATTATTCTTGTCATTCGACGAATCCGGTCAATTCCAACGTTGTATTGACTTTTAACATGATGAACATTCTGCATTATTGGACATTCAGACTATTTTGATTTGTCTGGTTGGTTTTATCACTCTGATCACTTTGATTATTCATGTCATTTGACGAATTCGGTAAATTCCAACGTTATATTGACTTTTAATATGATGAACATTCTGAATTACTGAACATGCAGGCTATTTTAATTTGTCTGGCTGGTTTTATCACTCTGATCACTTTGATTATTCTTGTCATTCGACGAATCCGGTCAATTCCAACGTTGTATTGACTTTTAACATGATGAACATTCTGCATTATTGGATATTCAGACTATTTTGATTTGTCTGGTTGGTTTTATCACTCTGATCACTTTGATTATTCATGTCATTTGACGAATTCGGTAAATTCCAACGTTATATTGACTTTTAATATGATGAACATTCTGAATTACTGAACATGCAGGCTATTTTAATTTGTCTGGCTGGTTTTATCACTCTGATCACTTTGATTATTCTTGTCATTCGACGAATCCGGTCAATTCCAACGTTGTATTGACTTTTAACATGATGAACATTCTGAATTATTGGACATTCATACTATTTTGATTTGTCTGGCTGGTTTTATAACTCTGATCACTTTGATTATTCGTGCCATTTGACGATTTCGGCAATTCCAACGTTGTATTGGCTTTCAACATGATGAACATTATGAATTACTGGACATGAAGGCTATTTTCATTTGTATGGTTGGGTTTATAACTCTGATCATATTGATTACTCTTGTCATTTGGGGAATTCGGTCAATTCCAAAGTTATATTCACTTTGAACATGCTGAACAATCTGAATTATTGGACATGCAGGCTATTTTAATTTGTCTGACTGGTTTTATAACTCTGATCACTTTGATTATTCATGTCATTTGACGAATTCGGTAAATTCCAACGTTATATTCACTTTGAACATCGGTCAATTCCAACGTTGTATTGACTTTTAAAATGATGAACATTCTGAATTACTGGACATGCAGGCTATTTTCATTTGTCTGGCTGGTTTTATAACTCTGTTCAGTTTGATTACTCATGTCATTTGACGAATTCGGTAAATTCCAACGTTATATTCATTCTGAATTACTGGACATGCAGGGTATTTTAATTTGTCTGGTTGGTTTTATCACCTCTGATCACTTTGATTATTCTTGTCATTTGACGAATTCGGTCAATTCCAACGTTGTATTGACTTTTAACATGATGAACATTCTGAATTACTGGACGTGCAGGCTATTTTCATTTGTCTGGCTGGTTTTATAACTCTGTTCAGTTTGATTACTCTTGCCATTTGACATCGGTCAATTCCAACTTTGTATTGGCTTTCAACATGATGAACATTATGAATTACTGGACATGAAGGCTATTTTCATTTGTATGGTTGGGTTTATAACTCTGATCATATTGATTACTCTTGTCATTTGGGGAATTCGGTCAATTCCAAAGTTATATTCACTTTGAACATGCTGAACAATCTGAATTATTGGACATGCAGGCTATTTTAATTTGTCTGACTGGTTTTATAACTCTGATCACTTTGATTATTCATGTCATTTGACGAATTCGGTAAATTCCAACGTTATATTCACTTTGAACATCGGTCAATTCCAACGTTGTATTGACTTTTAAAATGATGAACATTCTGAATTACTGGACATGCAGGGTATTTTAATTTGTCTGGTTGGTTTTATCACTCTGATCACTTTGTTTATTCTTGCCATTTGACGAATTCGGTCAATTCCAACGTTGTATTCACTTTGAACATGCTCAACAATCCGAATTATTGGACATTCAGAATATTTTGATTTGTCTGGTTGGTTTTATCACCTCTGATCACTTTGATTGTTCGTGCCATTTGACGAATTCGGTCAATTCCAACGTTGTATTGACTTTTAACATGATGAACATTCTGAATTACTGGACATGCAGGGTATTTTAATTTGTCTGGTTGGTTTTATCACCTCTGATCACTTTGATTATTCTTGTCATTTGACGAATTCGGTCAATTCCAACGTTGTATTGACTTTTAACATGATGAACATTCTGAATTACTGGACGTGCAGGCTATTTTCATTTGTCTGGCTGGTTTTATAACTCTGTTCAGTTTGATTACTCTTGCCATTTGACATCGGTCAATTCCAACTTTGTATTGGCTTTCAACATGATGAACATTATGAATTACTGGACATGAAGGCTATTTTCATTTGTATGGTTGGTTTTATACCTCTGATCACATTGATTACTCTTGTCATTTGACGAATTCGGTCAATTTCAACGTTATATTCATTTTGAACATGCTCAACAATCTGAATTATTGGACATTCAGGCTATTTTCATTTGTCTGACTGGTTTTATAACTCTGATCAATTTGATTATTCATGTCATTTGACGAATTCGGTAAATTCCAACGTTATATTCACTTTGAACATCGGTCAATTCCAACGTTGTATTGACTTTTAACATGATGAACATTCTGAATTACTGGATGGCTATTTTCATTTGTCTGGCTGGTATTATAACTCTGTTCAGTTTGATTACTCTTGCCATTTCACGAATTCGTTCAATTCCAACGTTGTATTGACTTTTAACATGCTGAACAATCTGAATTATTGGACATTCAGGCTATTTTCATTTGTCTAGTTTTTTTTGTAACTCCGATCACTTTGATTATTCATGCCATTTGGGGAATTCGGTCAATTCCAACGTTATATTCACTTTGAAAGTGCTCAACAATCTGAATTATTGGACATTCAGGCTATTTTGATTTGTCTGGTTGGTTTTATCACCTCTGATCACTTTGATTATTCGTGCCATTTGACGAATTCGGTCAATTCCAACGTTGTATTGACTTTTAACATGCTGAACAATCTGAATTATTGGACATTCAGGCTATTTTCATTTGTCTGGTTTTTTTTTGTAACTCTGTTCACTTTGATTATTCATGCCATTTGGGGAATTCGGCCAATTCCAACGTTATATTCACTTTGAACATGCTGAACAATCTGAATTATTGGACATTCAGGCTATTTTCATTTGTCTAGCTGGTTTTATAACTCTGATCACTTTGATTATTCGTGCTATTTGACGATTTCGGTCAATTCCAACGTTGTATTGACTTTTAACATGATGAACATTCTGAATTACTGGTCATGCAGGCTATTTTCATTTGTCTGGCTGGTTTTATAACTCTGTTCAGTTTGATTACTCTTGCCATTTGACGAATTCGGTCAATTCCAACGTTATATTCACTTTGAAAATGCTCAACAATCTGAATTATTGGACATTCAGGCTATTTTGATTTGTCCTCTGATCACTTTGATTATTCGTGCCATTTGACGAATTCGGTCAATTCCAACGTTGTATTGACTTTTAACATGCTGAACAATCTGAATTATTGGACATTCAGGCTATTTTCATTTGTCTGGTTTTTTTTGTAACTCTGTTCACTTTGATTATTCATGCCATTCGGGGAATTCGGCCAATTCCAACGTTATATTCACTTTGAACATGCTGAACAATCTGAATTATTGGACATTCAGGCTATTTTCATTTGTCTAGCTGGTTTTATAACTCTGATCACTTTGATTATTCGTGCTATTTGACGATTTCGGCAATTCCAACATTGTATTGACTTTTAACATTATGAACATTATGAATTACTGGACAGGAAGGCTATTTTCATTTGTATGGTTGGTTTTATAACTCTGATCATATTGATTACTCTTGTCATTTGACGAATTCGGTTAATTCCAACGTTTCATTCACTTTGAACATGCTGAACAATCTGAATTATTGGACATTCAGGCTATTTTAATTTGTCTAGCTGGTTTTATAACTCTGATCACTTTGATTATTCGTGCTATTTGACGATTTCGGCAATTCCAACATTGAATTGACTTTTAACATTATGAACATTATGAATTACTGGACAGGAAGGCTATTTTCATTTGTGTGGTTGGTTTTATCACCTCTGATCACTTTGATTATTCGTGCCATTTGACGAATTCGGTCAATTCCAACGTTGTATTGACTTTTAATATGACGAACATTCTGAATTACTGAACATGCAGGCTATTTTCATTTGTCTAGCTGGTTTTATAACTCTGATCACTTTGATTATTCGTGCTATTTGACGATTTCGGCAATTCCAACATTGTATTGTCTTTTAACATTATGAACATTATGAATTACTGGACAGGAAGGCTATTTTCATTTGTATGGTTGGTTTTATAACTCTGATCATATTGATTACTCTTGTCATTTGACGAATTCGGTTAATTCCAACGTTACATTCACTTTGAACATGCTGAACAATCTGAATTATTGGACATTCAGGCTATTTTCATTTGTCTAGCTGGTTTTATAACTCTGATCACTTTGATTATTCGTGCTATTTGACGATTTCGGCAATTCCAACATTGTATTGACTTTTAACATCATGAACATTATGAATTACTGGACAGGAAGGCTATTTTCATTTGTATGGTTGGTTTTATCACCTCTGATCACTTTGATTATTCGTGCCATTTGACGAATTCGGTCAATTCCAACATTGTATTGACTTTTAACATTATGAACATTATGAATTACTGGATAGGAAGGCTATTTTCATTTGTATGGTTGGTATTATCACCTCTGATCACTTTGATTATTCGTGCCATTTGACGAATTCGGTCAATTCCAACGTTGTATTGATTTTTAACATGATGAACATTCTCAATTATTGGACATTCATACTATTTTGATTTGTCTGGTTGGTTTTATCACTCTGATCACTTTGATTATTCATTCCATTTGACGAATTCGGTCAATTTCAACGTTATATTCACTTTGAACATGCAGAACAATCTGAATTATTGGACATTCAGGCTATTTTCATTTGTCTAGCTGGTTTTATAACTCTGATCACTTTGATTATTCATGTCATTTGACGAATTCGGTAAATTCCAACGTTATATTAACTTTGAACATCGGTCAATTCCAACGTTGTATTGACTTTTAAAATGATGAACATTCTGAATTACTGGACATGCAGGCTATTTTCATTTGTCTGGCTGGTTTTATAACTCTGTTCAGTTTGATTACTCATGTCATTTGACGAATTCGGTAAATTCCAACGTTATATTCACTTTGAACATCGGTCAATTCCAACGTTGTATTGACTTTTAACATGATGAACATTCTGAATTACTGGACATTCAGGCTATTTTCATTTGTCTGGCTGGTTTTGTAACTCTGATCACTTTGATTATTCATGCCATTGGACGAATTCGGTCAATTCCAACTTTGTATTGACTTTTAACATGATGAACATTCTGAATTATTTGACATTCAGGCTATTTTCATTTGTATGGTTGGTATTATCACCTCTGATCACTTTGATTATTCGTGCCATTTGACGAATTCGGTCAATTCCAACGTTGTATTGATTTTTAACATGATGAACATTCTCAATTATTGGACATTCATACTATTTTGATTTGTCTGGTTGGTTTTATCACTCTGATCACTTTGATTATTCATTCCATTTGACGAATTCGGTCAATTTCAACGTTATATTCACTTTGAACATGCAGAACAATCTGAATTATGGGACATTCAGGCTATTTTCATTTGTCTGGCTGGTTTTGTAACTCTGATCACTTTGATTATTCATGCCATTTGGGGAATTCGGTCAATTCCAACGTTGTATTGACTTTTAACATGCTGAACAATCTGAATTATTGCACATTCAGGCTATTTTTATTTGTCTGGCTGGTTTTATCACTCTGATCACTTTGATTATTCTTGTCATTTGACGAATTCGGCCAATTCCAACGTCATATTCACTTTGAACATGCTCAACAATCTGAATTATTGGACATTCAGACTATTTTGATTTGTCTGGTTGGTTTTATCACCTCTGATCACTTTGATTGTTCGTGCCATTTGACGAATTCGGTCAATTCCAACGTTGTATTGACTTTTAACATAATGAACATTCTGAATTACTGGACATGCAGGGTATTTTAATTTGTCTGGTTGGATTTATCACCTCTGATCACTTTGATTGTTCGTGCCATTTGACGATTTCGGTCAACTTCAACGTTGTATTGACTTTTAACATGATGAACATTCTGAATTATTGGACATTCATACTATTTTGATTTGTCTGGTTGGTTTTATCACTCTGATCACTTTGATTATTCATGCCATTTGACGAATTCGGTCAATTCCAACGTTATATTCACTTTGAACATGCAGAACAATCTGAATTATTGGACATTCAGGTTATTTTCATTTGTCTGGCTGGTTTTATAACTCTGTTCAGTTTGATTACTCTTGCCATTTGACGAATTCGGTCAATTCCAACGTTGTATTGACTTTTAGCATGCTGAACAATCTGAATTATTGGACATTCAGGCTATTTTCATTTGTCTGGTTTTTTTTGTAACTCTGTTCAGTTTGATTACACTTGCCATTTGACGAATTCGTTCAATTCCGACGTTGTATTGACTTTTAACATGCTGAACAATCTGAATTATTGGACATTCAGGCTATTTTCATTTGTCTGGTTTTTTTTTTGTAACTCTGATCACTTTGATTATTCATGCCATTTGGGGAATTCGGCCAATTCCAACGTTATATTCACTTTGAAAATGCTCAACAATCTGAATTATTGGACATTCAGGCTATTTTGATTTGTCCTCCGATCACTTTGATTATTCGTGCCATTTGACGAATTCGGTCAATTCCAACGTTGTATTGACTTTTAACATGCTGAACAATCTGAATTATTGGACATTCAGGCTATTTTCATTTGTCTGGTTTTTTTTGTAACTCTGTTCACTTTGATTATTCATGCCATTCGGGGAATTCGGCCAATTCCAACGTTATATTCACTTTGAACATGCTGAACAATCTGAATTATTGGACATTCAGGCTATTTTCATTTGTCTAGCTGGTTTTATAACTCTGATCACTTTGATTATTCGTGCTATTTGACGATTTCGGCAATTCCAACATTGTATTGACTTTTAACATTATGAACATTATGAATTACTGGACAGGAAGGCTATTTTCATTTGTATGGTTGGTTTTATAACTCTGATCATATTGATTACTCTTGTCATTTGACGAATTCGGTTAATTCCAACGTTACATTCACTTTGAACATGCTGAACAATCTGAATTATTGGACATTCAGGCTATTTTCATTTGTCTAGCTGGTTTTATAACTCTGATCACTTTGATTATTCGTGCTATTTGACGATTTCGGCAATTCCAACATTGTATTGACTTTTAACATTATGAACATTATGAATTACTGGACAGGAAGGCTATTTTCATTTGTGTGGTTGGTTTTATCACCTCTGATCACTTTGATTATTCGTGCCATTTGACGAATTCGGTCAATTCCAACGTTGTATTGACTTTTAATATGACGAACATTCTGAATTACTGAACATGCAGGCTATTTTCATTTGTCTAGCTGGTTTTATAACTCTGATCACTTTGATTATTCGTGCTATTTGACGATTTCGGCAATTCCAACATTGTATTGACTTTTAACATTATGAACATTATGAATTACTGGACAGGAAGGCTATTTTCATTTGTATGGTTGGTTTTATAACTCTGATCATATTGATTACTCTTGTCATTTGACGAATTCGGTTAATTCCAACGTTACATTCACTTTGAACATGCTGAACAATCTGAATTATTGGACATTCAGGCTATTTTCATTTGTCTAGCTGGTTTTATAACTCTGATCACTTTGATTATTCGTGCTATTTGACGATTTCGGCAATTCCAACATTGTATTGACTTTTAACATTATGAACATTATGAATTACTGGACAGGAAGGCTATTTTCATTTGTGTGGTTGGTTTTATCACCTCTGATCACTTTGATTATTCGTGCCATTTGACGAATTCGGTCAATTCCAACGTTGTATTGACTTTTAATATGACGAACATTCTGAATTACTGAACATGCAGGCTATTTTCATTTGTCTAGCTGGTTTTATAACTCTGATCACTTTGATTATTCGTGCTATTTGACGATTTCGGCAATTCCAACATTGCATTGACTTTTAACATTATGAACATTATGAATTACTGGACAGGAAGGCTATTTTCATTTGTGTGGTTGGTTTTATCACCTCTGATCACTTTGATTATTCGTGCCATTTGACGAATTCGGTCAATTCCAACGTTGTATTGACTTTTAATATGACGAACATTCTGAATTACTGAACATGCAGGCTATTTTCATTTGTCTAGCTGGTTTTATAACTCTGATCACTTTGATTATTCGTGCTATTTGACGATTTCGGCAATTCCAACATTGTATTGACTTTTAACATTATGAACATTATGAATTACTGGACAGGAAGGCTATTTTAATTTGTATGGTTGGTTTTATCACCTCTGATCACTTCGATTATTCGTGCCATTTGACGAATTCGGTCAATTCCAACGTTGTATTGATTTTTAACATGATGAACATTCTCAATTATTGGACATTCATACTATTTTGATTTGTCTGGTTGGTTTTATCACTCTGATCACTTTGATTATTCATTCCATTTGACGAATTCGGTCAATTTCAACGTTATATTCACTTTGAACATGCAGAACAATCTGAATTATTGGACATTCAGGCTATTTTCATTTGTCTAGCTGGTTTTATAACTCTGATCACTTTGATTATTCATGTCATTTGACGAATTCGGTAAATTCCAACGTTATATTAACTTTGAACATCGGTCAATTCCAACGTTGTATTGACTTTTAAAATGATGAACATTCTGAATTACTGGACATGCAGGCTATTTTCATTTGTCTGGCTGGTTTTATAACTCTGTTCAGTTTGATTACTCATGTCATTTGACGAATTCGGTAAATTCCAACGTTATATTCACTTTGAACATCGGTCAATTCCAACGTTGTATTGACTTTTAACATGATGAACATTCTGAATTACTGGACATGCAGACTATTTTAATTTGTCTGGCTGGTTTTATCACTCTGATCACTTTGTTTATACTTGCCATTTGACGAATTCGGTCAATTCCAACGTTTTATTGACTTTTAACATGCTGAACAATCTGAATTATTGGACATTCAGGCTATTTTCATTTGTCTGGCTGGTTTTGTAACTCTGATCACTTTGATTATTCATGCCATTTGGGGAATTCGGTCAATTCCAACGTTGTATTGACTTTTAACATGCTGAACAATCTGAATTATTGCACATTCAGGCTATTTTTATTTGTCTGGCTGGTTTTATCACTCTGATCACTTTGATTATTCTTGTCATTTGACGAATTCGGCCAATTCCAACGTCATATTCACTTTGAACATGCTCAACAATCTGAATTATTGGACATTCAGACTATTTTGATTTGTCTGGTTGGTTTTATCACCTCTGATCACTTTGATTGTTCGTGCCATTTGACGAATTCGGTCAATTCCAACGTTGTATTGACTTTTAGCATGCTGAAAAATCTGAATTATTGGACATTCAGGCTATTTTCATTTGTCTGGTTTTTTTTGTAACTCTGATCACTTTGATTATTCATGCCATTTGGGGAATTCGGTCAATTCCAACGTTACATTCACTTTGAACATGCTGAACAATCTGAATTATTGGACATTCAGGCTATTTTCATTTGTCTAGCTGGTTTTATAACTCTGATCACTTTGATTATTCGTGCTATTTGACGATTTCGGCAATTCCAACATTGTATTGACTTTTAACATTATGAACATTATGAATTACTGGACAGGAAGGCTATTTTCATTTGTGTGGTTGGTTTTATCACCTCTGATCACTTTGATTATTCGTGCCATTTGACGAATTCGGTCAATTCCAACGTTGTATTGACTTTTAATATGACGAACATTCTGAATTACTGAACATGCAGGCTATTTTCATTTGTCTAGCTGGTTTTATAACTCTGATCACTTTGATTATTCGTGCTATTTGACGATTTCGGCAATTCCAACATTGTATTGACTTTTAACATTATGAACATTATGAATTACTGGACAGGAAGGCTATTTTCATTTGTATGGTTGGTTTTATAACTCTGATCATATTGATTACTCTTGTCATTTGACGAATTCGGTTAATTCCAACGTTACATTCACTTTGAACATGCTGAACAATCTGAATTATTGGACATTCAGGCTATTTTCATTTGTCTAGCTGGTTTTATAACTCTGATCACTTTGATTATTCGTGCTATTTGACGATTTCGGCAATTCCAACATTGTATTGACTTTTAACATTATGAATTACTGGACAGGAAGGCTATTTTCATTTGTGTGGTTGGTTTTATCACCTCTGATCACTTTGATTATTCGTGCCATTTGACGAATTCGGTCAATTCCAACGTTGTATTGACTTTTAATATGACGAACATTCTGAATTACTGAACATGCAGGCTATTTTCATTTGTCTAGCTGGTTTTATAACTCTGATCACTTTGATTATTCGTGCTATTTGACGATTTCGGCAATTCCAACATTGTATTGACTTTTAACATTATGAACATTATGAATTACTGGACAGGAAGGCTATTTTCATTTGTGTGGTTGGTTTTATCACCTCTGATCACTTTGATTATTCGTGCCATTTGACGAATTCGGTCAATTCCAACGTTGTATTGACTTTTAATATGACGAACATTCTGAATTACTGAACATGCAGGCTATTTTCATTTGTCTAGCTGGTTTTATAACTCTGATCACTTTGATTATTCGTGCTATTTGACGATTTCGGCAATTCCAACATTGTATTGACTTTTAACATTATGAACATTATGAATTACTGGACAGGAAGGCTATTTTAATTTGTATGGTTGGTTTTATCACCTCTGATCACTTCGATTATTCGTGCCATTTGACGAATTCGGTCAATTCCAACGTTGTATTGATTTTTAACATGATGAACATTCTCAATTATTGGACATTCATACTATTTTGATTTGTCTGGTTGGTTTTATCACTCTGATCACTTTGATTATTCATTCCATTTGACGAATTCGGTCAATTTCAACGTTATATTCACTTTGAACATGCAGAACAATCTGAATTATTGGACATTCAGGCTATTTTCATTTGTCTAGCTGGTTTTATAACTCTGATCACTTTGATTATTCATGTCATTTGACGAATTCCGTAAATTCCAACGTTATATTAACTTTGAACATCGGTCAATTCCAACGTTGTATTGACTTTTAAAATGATGAACATTCTGAATTACTGGACATGCAGGCTATTTTCATTTGTCTGGCTGGTTTTATAACTCTGTTCAGTTTGATTACTCATGTCATTTGACGAATTCGGTAAATTCCAACGTTATATTCACTTTGAACATCGGTCAATTCCAACGTTGTATTGACTTTTAACATGATGAACATTCTGAATTACTGGACATGCAGACTATTTTAATTTGTCTGGCTGGTTTTATCACTCTGATCACTTTGTTTATACTTGCCATTTGACGAATTCGGTCAATTCCAACGTTTTATTGACTTTTAACATGCTGAACAATCTGAATTATTGGACATTCAGGCTATTTTCATTTGTCTGGCTGGTTTTGTAACTCTGATCACTTTGATTATTCATGCCATTTGGGGAATTCGGTCAATTCCAACGTTGTATTGACTTTTAACATGCTGAACAATCTGAATTATTGCACATTCAGGCTATTTTTATTTGTCTGGCTGGTTTTATCACTCTGATCACTTTGATTATTCTTGTCATTTGACGAATTCGGCCAATTCCAACGTCATATTCACTTTGAACATGCTCAACAATCTGAATTATTGGACATTCAGACTATTTTGATTTGTCTGGTTGGTTTTATCACCTCTGATCACTTTGATTGTTCGTGCCATTTGACGAATTCGGTCAATTCCAACGTTGTATTGACTTTTAGCATGCTGAAAAATCTGAATTATTGGACATTCAGGCTATTTTCATTTGTCTGGTTTTTTTTGTAACTCTGATCACTTTGATTATTCATGCCATTTGGGGAATTCGGCCAAATCCAACGTTATATTCACTTTGAAAATGCTCAACAATCTGAATTATTGGACATTCAGACTATTTTGATTTGTCTGGTTGGTTTTATCACTCTGAACACTTTGAGTATTCATGCCATTTGGGGAATTCGGTCAATTCCAAAGTTATATTCACTTTGAACATGATGAACAATCTGAATTATTGGACATTCAGTCTATTTTGATTTGTCAGGTTGGTTTTATCACCTATGATCACTATGATTATTCGTGCCATTTGACGAATTCGGACAATTCCAACGTTGTATTGACTTTTAATATGATGAACATTCTGAATTACTGAACATGCAGGCTATTTTAATTTGTCTGGCTGGTTTTATCACTCTGATCACTTTGATTATTCTTGTCATTTGACGAATCCGGTCAATTCCAACGTTGTATTGACTTTTAACATGATGAACATTCTGAATTATTGGACATTCATACTATTTTGATTTGTCTGGTTGGTTTTATCACTCTGATCACTTTGATTATTCATGCCATTTGACGAATTCGGTCAATTCCAACGTTATATTCACTTTGAACATGCAGAACAATCTGAATTATTGGACATTCAGGCTATTTTCATTTGTCTGGCTGGTTTTATCACTCTGATCACTTTGATTATTCTTGTCATTTGACGAATCCGGTCAATTCCAACGTTGTATTGACTTTTAACATGATGAACATTCTGAATTATTGGACATTCAGGCTATTTTCATTTGTCTAGCTGGTTTTATTACTCTGTTCAGTTTGATTACTCATGTCATTTGACGAATTCGGTAAATTCCAACGTTATATTCACTTTGAACATCGGTCAATTCCAACGTTGTATTGACTTTTAACATGATGAACATTCTGAATTACTGGACATGCAGACTATTTTAATTTGTCTGGCTGGTTTTATCACTCTGATCACTTTGTTTATACTTGCCATTTGACGAATTCGGTCAATTCCAACGTTTTATTGACTTTTAACATGCTGAACAATCTGAATTATTGGACATTCAGGCTATTTTCATTTGTCTGGCTGGTTTTGTAACTCTGATCACTTTGATTATTCATGCCATTTGGGGAATTCGGTCAATTCCAACGTTGTATTGACTTTTAACATGCTGAACAATCTGAATTATTGCACATTCAGGCTATTTTTATTTGTCTGGCTGGTTTTATCACTCTGATCACTTTGATTATTCTTGTCATTTGACGAATTCGGCCAATTCCAACGTCATATTCACTTTGAACATGCTCAACAATCTGAATTATTGGACATTCAGACTATTTTGATTTGTCTGGTTGGTTTTATCACCTCTGATCACTTTGATTGTTCGTGCCATTTGACGAATTCGGTCAATTCCAACGTTGTATTGACTTTTAACATAATGAACATTCTGAATTACTGGACATGCAGGGTATTTTAATTTGTCTGGTTGGATTTATCACCTCTGATCAATTTGATTGTTCGTGCCATTTGACGATTACGGTCAACTTCAACGTTGTATTGACTTTTAACATGATGAACATTCTGAATTATTGTACATTCATACTATTTTGATTTGTCTGGTTGGTTTTATCACTCTGATCACTTTGATTATTCTTGTCATTTGACGAATTCGGCCAATTCCAACGTCATATTCACTTTGAACATGCTCAACAATCTGAATTATTGGACATTCAGGTTATTTTCATTTGTCTGGCTGGTTTTATAACTCTGACCATTTCGATTATTCGTGCCATTTGACGAATTCGGTCAATTCCAACGTTGTATTGACTTTTAACATGATGAACATTCTGAATTACTGGACATGCAGGCTATTTTCATTTGTCTGGCTGGTTTTATAACTCTGTTCAGTTTGATTACTCTTGCCATTTGACGAATTCGCTCAATTCCAACGTTGTATTGACTTTTAGCATGCTGAAAAATATGAATTATTGGACATTCAGGCTATTTTCATTTGTCTGGTTTTTTTTGTAACTCTGACCACTTTGATTATTCATGCCATTTGGGGAATTCGGCCAAATCACTTTGAAAATGCTCAACAATCTGAATTATTGGACATTCAGACTATTTTGATTTGTCTGGTTGGTTTTATCACTCTGAACACTTTGAGTATTCATGCCATTTGGGGAATTCGGTCAATTCCAAAGTTATATTCACTTTGAACATGATGAACAATCTGAATTATTGGACATTCAGTCTATTTTGATTTGTCTGGTTGGTTTTATCACCTCAGATCACTATGATTATTCGTGCCATTTGACGAATTCGGACAATTCCAACGTTGTATTGACTTTTAATATGATGAACATTCTGAATTACTGAACATGCAGGCTATTTTAATTTGTCTGGCTGGTTTTATCACTCTGATCACTTTGATTATTCTTGTCATTTGACGAATCCGGTCAATTCCAACGTTGTATTGACTTTTAACATGATGAACATTCTGAATTATTGGACATTCAGGCTATTTTCATTTGTCTGGCTGGTTTTATAACTCTGTTCAGTTTGATTACTCTTGCCATTTGACGAATTCGCTCAATTCCAACGTTGTATTGACTTTTAGCATGCTGAAAAATATGAATTATTGGACATTCAGGCTATTTTCATTTGTCTGGTTGGTTTTATCACTCTGAACACTTTGAGTATTCATGCCATTTGGGGAATTCGGTCAATTCCAAAGTTATATTCACTTTGAACATGATGAACAATCTGAATTATTGGACATTCAGTCTATTTTGATTTGTCTGGTTGGTTTTATCACCTCAGATCACTATGATTATTCGTGCCATTTGACGAATTCGGACAATTCCAACGTTGTATTGACTTTTAATATGATGAACATTCTGAATTACTGAACATGCAGGCTATTTTAATTTGTCTGGCTGGTTTTATCACTCTGATCACTTCGATTATTCGTGCCATTTGACGAATTCGGTCAATTCCAACGTTGTATTGACTTTTAACATGATGAACATTCTGAATTACTGGACATGCAGGCTATTTTCATTTGTCTGGCTGGTTTTATAACTCTGTTCAGTTTGATTACTCTTGCCATTTGACGAATTCGCTCAATTCCAACGTTGTATTGACTTTTAGCATGCTGAAAAATATGAATTATTGGACATTCAGGCTATTTTCATTTGTCTGGTTTTTTTTGTAACTCTGACCACTTTGATTATTCATGCCATTTGGGGAATTCGGCCAAATCCAACGTTATATTCACTTTGAAAAAGCTCAACAATCTGAATTATTGGACATTCAGGCAATTTTGATTTGTCTGGTTGGTTTTATCACCTCTGATCATTTGACTAATTCGGTCAATTCCAACGTTGTATTGACTTTTAACATGCTGAACAATCTGAATTATTGGACATTCAGGCTATTTTCATTTGTCTAGCTGGTTTTATAACTCTGATCACTTTGATTATTCATGCCATTTGACGAATTCGGTCAATTCCAACGTTATATTCACTTTGAACATGCAGAACAATCTGAATTATTGGATATTCAGGTTATTTTCATTTGTCTGGCTGGTTTTATAACTCTGACCATTTCGATTATTCGTGCTATTTGTCGATTTCGGCAATTCCAACATTGTATTGACTTTTAACATTATGAACATTATGAATTACTGGACAGGAAGGCTATTTTCATTTGTATGGTTGGTTTTATAACTCTGATCATATTGATTATTCTTGTCATTTGACGAATTCGGTTAATTCCAACGTTACATTCACTTTGAACATGCTCAACAATCTGAATTATTGGACATTCATACTATTTTGATTTGTCTGGTTGGTTTTATCACTCTGATCACTTTGATTATTCATGCCATTTGACGAATTCGGTCAATTCCAACGTTATATTCACTTTGAACATGCAGAACAATCTGAATTATTGGATATTCAGGTTATTTTCATTTGTCTGGCTGGTTTTATAACTCTGACCATTTCGATTATTCGTGCCATTTGACGAATTCGGTCAATTCCAACGTTGTATTGACTTTTAACATGATGAACATCCTGAATTACTGGACATGCAGGCTATTTTCATTTGTCTGGCTGGTTTTATAACTCTGTTCAGTTTGATTACTCTTGCCATTTGACGAATTCGGTCAATTCCAACGTTGTATTGACTTTTAGCATGCTGAAAAATCTGAATTATTGGACATTCAGGCTATTTTCATTTGTCTGGTTTTTTTTGTAACTCTGATCACTTTGATTATTCATGCCATTTGGGGAATTCGGCCAAATCCAACGTTATATTCACTTTGAAAATGCTCAACAATCTGAATTATTGGACATTCAGACTATTTTGATTTGTCTGGTTGGTTTTATCACTCTGAACACTTTGAGTATTCATGCCATTTGGGGAATTCGGTCAATTCCAAAGTTATATTCACTTTGAACATGATGAACAATCTGAATTATTGGACATTCAGTCTATTTTGATTTGTCTGGTTGGTTTTATCACCTCAGATCACTATGATTATTCGGCCATTTGACGAATTCGGTCAATTCCAACTTTGTTTTGACTTTTAATATGATGAACATTCTGAATTACTGAACATGCAGGCTATTTTAATTTGTCTGGCTGGTTTTATCACTCTGATCACTTTGATTATTCTTGTCATTTGACGAATCCGGTCAATTCCAACGTTGTATTGACTTTTAACATGATGAACATTCTGAATTATTGGACATTCATACTATTTTGATTTGTCTGGTTGGTTTTATCACTCTGATCACTTTGATTATTCATGCCATTTGACGAATTCGGTCAATTCCAACGTTATATTCACTTTGAACATGCAGAACAATCTGAATTATTGGACATTCAGGCTATTTTCATTTGTCTGGCTGGTTTTATAACTCTGATCATTTTGATTATTCGTTCCATTTGACGATTTCGGCAATTCCAACGTTGTATTGGCTTTCAACATGATGAACATTATGAATTACTGGACATGAAGGCTATTTTCATTTGTATGGTTGGTTTTATAACTCTGATCATATTGATTACTCTTGTCGTTTGACGAATTCGGTCAATTTCAACGTTACATTCACTTTGAACATGCTCAACAATCTGAATTATTGGACATTCAGACTATTTTGATTTGTCTGGCTGGTTTTATAACTCTGTTCAGTTTGATTACTCTTGCCATTGGACGAATTCGGTCAATTCCAACTTTGTATTGACTTTTAACATGATGAACATTCTGAATTATTTGACATTCAGGCTATTTTCATTTGTCTGACTGGTTTTATAACTCTGATCACTTTGATTATTCATGTCATTTGATGAATTCGGTAAATTCCAACGTTATATTCACTTTGAACATCGGTCAATTCCAACTTTGTATTGACTTTTAACATGATGAACATTCTGAATTACTGGACATGCAGGCTATTTTCATTTGTCTGGCTGGTATTATAACTCTGTTCAGTTTGAATACTCTTGCCATTTGACGAATTCGTTCAATTTCAACGTTGTATTGACTTTTAACATGCTGAACAATCTGAATTATTGGACATTCAGGATATTTTCATTTGTCTAGCTGGTTTTATAACTCTGATCACTTTGATTATTCGTGCTATTTGACGATTTCGGCAATTCCAACATTGTATTGACTTTTAACATTATGAACATTATGAATTACTGGACAGGAAGGCTATTTTCATTTGTATGGTTGGTTTTATAACTCTGATCATATTGATTACTCTTGTCATTTGACGAATTCGGTTAATTCCAACGTTACATTCACTTTGAACATGCTCAACAATCTGAATTATTGGACATTCAGACTATTTTAATTTGTCTGGTTGGATTTATCACCTCTGATCACTTTGATTGTTCGTTCCATTTGACGATTTCGGTCAACTCCAACGTTGTATTGACTTTTAACATGATGAACATTCTGAATTATTGGACATTCATACTATTTTGATTTGTCTGGTTGGTTTTATCACTCTGATCACTTTGATTATTCATGCCATTTGACGAATTCGGTCAATTCCAACGTTATATTCACTTTGAAAATGCTCAACAATCTGAATTATTGGACATTCAGGCTATTTTGATTTGTCTGGTTGGTTTTATCACCTCTGATCATTTGACGAATTCGGTCAATTCCAACGTTGTATTGACTTTTAACATGCAGAACAATCTGAATTATTGGACATTCAGGTTATTTTCATTTGTCTGGCTGGTTTTATAACTCTGTTCAGTTTGATTACTCTTGCCATTTGACGAATTCGGTCAATTCCAACGTTGTATTGACTTTGAACATGCAGAACAATCTGAATTATTGGACATTCAGGTTATTTTCATTTGTCTGGCTGGTTTTATAACTCTGTTCAGTTTGATTATTCGTGCCATTTGACGAATTCGGTCAATTCCAACGTTGTATTGACTTTTAACATGATGAACATTCTGAATTACTGGACATGCAGGCTATTTTCATTTGTCTGGCTGGTTTTATAACTCTGTTCAGTTTGATTACTCTTGCCATTTGACGAATTCGGTCAATTCCAACGTTGTATTGACTTTGAACATGCAGAACAATCTGAATTATTGGACATTCAGGTTATTTTCATTTGTCTGGCTGGTTTTATAACTCTGACCATTCCGATTATTCGTGCCATTTGACGAATTCGGTCAATTCCAACGTTGTATTGACTTTTAACATGATGAACATTCTGAATTACTGGACATGCAGGCTATTTTCATTTGTCTGGCTGGTTTTATAACTCTGTTCAGTTTGATTACTCTTGCCATTTGACGAATTCGGTCAATTCCAACGTTGTATTGACTTTTAGCATGCTGAAAAATCTGAATTATTGGACAATCAGGCTATTTTCATTTGTCTGGTTTTTTTTGTAACTCTGATCACTTTGATTATTCATGCCATTTGGGGAATTCGGCCAAATCCAACGTTATATTCACTTTGAAAATGCTCAACAATCTGAATTATTGGACATTCAGACTATTTTGATTTGTCTGGTTGGTTTTATCACTCTGAACACTTTGAGTATTCATGCCATTTGGGGAATTCGGTCAATTCCAAAGTTATATTCACTTTGAACATGATGAACAATCTGAATTATTGGACATTCAGTCTATTTTGATTTGTCTGGTTGGTTTTATCACCTCAGATCACTATGATTATTCGTGCCATTTGACGAATTCGGTCAATTCCAACGTTGTATTGACTTTTAATATGATGAACATTCTGAATTACTGAACATGCAGGCTATTTGAATTTGTCTGGCTGGTTTTATCACTCTGATCACTTTGATTATTCTTGTCATTTGACGAATCCGGTCAATTCCAACGTTGTATTGACTTTTAACATGATCAACATTCTGAATTATTGGACATTCATACTATTTTGATTTATCTGGTTGGTTTTATCACTCTGATCACTTTGATTATTCATGCCATTTGACGAATTCGGTCAATTCCAACGTTATATTCACTTTGAACATGCAGAACAATCTGAATTATTGGACATTCAGGCTATTTTCATTTGTCTGGCTGGTTTTATAACTCTGATCATTTTGATTATTCGTTCCATTTGACGATTTCGGCAATTCCAACGTTGTATTGGCTTTCAACATGATGAACATTATGAATTACTGGACATGAAGGCTATTTTCATTTGTATGGTTGGTTTTATAACTCTGATCATATTGATTACTCTTGTCGTTTGACGAATTCGGTTAATTCCAACGTTACATTCACTTTGAACATGCTCAACAATCTGAATTATTGGACATTCAGGCTGTTTTCATTTGTCTAGCTGGTTTTATAACTCTGATCACTTTGATTATTCGTGCTATTTGACGATTTCGGCAATTCCAACATTGTATTGACTTTTAACATTATGAACATTATGAATTACTGGACAGGAAGGCTATTTTCATTTGTATGGTTGGTTTTATAACTCTGATCATATTGATTACTCTTGTCATTTGACGAATTCGGTTAATTCCAACGTTACATTCACTTTGAACATGCTCAACAATCTGAATTATTGGACATTCAGGCTATTTTCATTTGTCTAGCTGGTTTTATAACTCTGACCACTTTGATTATTCATGCCATTTGACGAATTCGGTCAATTCCAACGTTATATTCACTTTGAACATGCTCAACAATCTGAATTATTGGACATTCAGGCTGTTTTCATTTGTCTAGCTGGTTTTATAACTCTGATCACTTTGATTATTCGTGCTATTTGACGATTTCGGCAATTCCAACATTGTATTGACTTTTAACATTATGAACATTATGAATTACTGGACAGGAGGCTATTTTCATTTGTATGGTTGGTTTTATAACTCTGATCATATTGATTACTCTTGTCATTTGACGAATTCGGTTAATTCCAACGTTACATTCACTTTGAACGTGCTCAACAATCTGAATTATTGGACATTCAGGCTGTTTTCATTTGTCTAGCTGGTTTTATAACTCTGATCACTTTGATTATTCGTGCTATTTGACGATTTCGGCAATTCCAACATTGTATTGACTTTTAACATTATGAACATTATGAATTACTGGACAGGAAGGCTATTTTCATTTGTATGGTTGGTTTTATAACTCTGATCATATTGATTACTCTTGTCATTTGACGAATTCGGTTAATTCCAACGTTACATTCACTTTGAACATGCTCAACAATCTGAATTATTGGACATTCAGGCTATTTTCATTTGTCTAGCTGGTTTTATAACTCTGACCACTTTGATTATTCATGCCATTTGACGAATTCGGTCAATTCCAACGTTATATTCACTTTGAACATCGGTCAATTCCAACGTTGTATTGACTTTTAACATGATGAACATTCTGAATTACTGGACATGCAGGCTGTGTTCATTTGTCTGGCTGGTATTATAACTCTGTTCAGTTTGATTACTCTTGCCATTTGACGATTTCGGTCAATTCCAACGTTGTATTGACTTTTAACATGATGAACAATCTGAATTATTGGACATTCAGACTATTTTGATTTGTCTGGTTGGTTTTATCACTCTGATCACTTTGATTATTCATGCCATTTGACGAATTCGGTCAACTCCAATGTTATATTGACTTTTAACATGATGAACAATTTGAATTACTGGACAGGAAGGCTATTTTCATTTTATGGTTGGTTTTATAACTCTGATCATATTGATTACTCTTGTCATTTGACGAATTCGGTTAATTCCAACGTTACATTCACTTTGAACATGCTCAACAATCTGAATTATTGGACATTCCGGCTATTTTCATTTGTCTAGCTGGTTTTATAACTCTGACCACTTTGATTATTCATGCCATTTGACGAATTCGGTCAATTCCAACGTTATATTCACTTTGAACATCGGTCAATTCCAACGTTGTATTGACTTTTAACATGATGAACATTCTGAATTACTGGACATGCAGGCTGTGTTCATTTGTCTGGCTGGTATTATAACTCTGTTCAGTTTGATTACTCTTGCCATTTGACGATTTCGGTCAATTCCAACGTTGTATTGACTTTTAACATGATGAACAATCTGAATTATTGGACATTCAGACTATTTTGATTTGTCTGGTTGGTTTTATAACTCTGATCATATTGATTACTCTTGTAATTTGACGAATTCGGTTAATTCCAACGTTACATTCACTTTGAACATGCTCAACAATCTGAATTATTGGACATTCAGGCTATTTTCATTTGTCTAGCTGGTTTTATAACTCTGACCACTTTGATTATTCATGCCATTTGACGAATTCGGTCAATTCCAACGTTATATTCACTTTGAACATCGGTCAATTCCAACGTTGTATTGACTTTTAACATGATGAACATTCTGAATTACTGGACATGCAGGCTGTGTTCATTTGTCTGGCTGGTATTATAACTCTGTTCAGTTTGATTACTCTTGCCATTTGACGATTTCGGTCAATTCCAACGTTGTATTGACTTTTTACCTTGATGAACAATCTGAATTATTGGACATTCAGACTATTTTGATTTGTCTGGTTGGTTTTATCACTCTGATCACTTTGATTATTCATGCCATTTGACGAATTCGGTCAACTCCAATGTTATATTGACTTTTAACATGATGAACATTCTGAATTACTGGGCATGCAGACTATTTTCATTTGTCTGGCTGGTTTTATAACTCCGATCACTTTGATTATTCGTGCCATTTGACGATTTCGGTCAATTCCAACGTTGTATTGACTTTCAACATGATGAACATTCTGAATTACTGGACATGCAGGCTATTTTTATTTGTCTGGCTGGTTTTATAACTCTGTTCAGTTTGATTACTCTTGCCATTTGACGAATTCGGTCAATTCCAACGTTGTATTGACTTTTAGCATGCTGAACAATCTGAATTATTGGACATTCAGGCTATTTTCATTTGTCTGGTTTTTTTTTGTAACTCTGATCACTTTGATTATTCATGCCATTTGGGGAATTCGGCCAATTCCAACGTTATATTCACTTTGAAAATGCTCAACAATCTGAATTATTGGACATTCAGACTATTTTGATTTGTCTGGTTGGTTTTATCACTCTGAACACTTTGATTATTCATGCCATTTGGGGAATTCGGTCAATTCCAAAGTTATATTCACTTTGAACATGATGAACAATCTGAATTATTGGACATTCAGTCTATTCTGATTTGTCTGGTTGGTTTTATCACCTCTGATCACTATGATTATTCGTGCCATTTGATGAATTCGGTCAATTCCAACGTTGTATTGATTTTAATATGATAAACATTATGAATTACTGAACATGCAGGCTATTTTAATTTGTCTGGCTGGTTTTATCACTCTGATCACTTTGATTATTCTTGTCATTTGACGAATCCGGTCAATTCCAACGTTGTATTGACTTTTAACATGATGAAAATTCTGAATTATTGGACATTCATACTATTTTGATTTGTCTGGTTTTTTTTATCACTCTGATCACTTTGATTATTCATGCCATTTGACGAATTCGGTCAATTCCAACGTTATATTCACTTTGAAAATCGGTCAATTCCAACGTTGTATTGACTTTTAACATGATGAACATTCTGAATTACTGGACATGCAGGCTATTTTCATTTGTCTGGCTGGTATTATAACTCTGTTCAGTTTGATTACTCTTGCCATTTGACGAATTCGTTCAATTCCAACGTTGTATTGACTTTTAACATGCTGAACAATCTGAATTATTGGTCATTCAGGCTATTTTCATTTGTCTGGTTTTTTTTTGTAACTCTGATCACTTTGATTATTCATGCCATTTGGGGAATTCGGCCAATTCCAACGTTATATTCACTTTGAAAATGCTCAACAATCTGAATTATTGGACATTCAGGCTATTTTGATTTGTCTGGTTTTATTTATCACCTCTGATCACTTTGATTATTCGTGCCATTTGACGAATTCGGTCAATTCCAACGTTGTATTGACTTTTAATATGATGAACATTCTGAATTACTGAACATGCAGGCTATTTTAATTTGTCTGGCCGGTTTTATCACTCTGATCACTTTGATTATTCTTGTCATTTGACGAATTCGGTCAATTCCAACGTTATGTTCACTTTGAACATGATGAACATTCTGAATTACTGGACATGCAGGCTATTTTCAGTTGTCTGGCTGGTTTTATAACTCTGTTCAGTTTGATTACTCTTGCCATTTGACGAATTCGGTCAATTCCAACGTTGTATTGACTTTAAACATGATCAACATTCTGAATTATTGGACATTCATACTATTTTGATTTGTCTGGTTGGTTTTATCACTCTGGTCACTTTAATTATTCATGCCATTTGACGAATTCGGTCAATTTCAACGTTATATTCACTTTGAACATGCAGAACAATCTGAATTATTGGACATTCAGGCTATTTTCATTTGTCTAGCTGGTTTTATAACTCTGATCACTTTGATTATTCGTGCTATTTGACGATTTCGGCAATTCCAACATTGTATTGACTTTTAACATTATGAACATTATGAATTACTGGACAGGAAGGCTATTTTCATTTGTATGGTTGGTTTTATAACTCTGATCATATTGATTACTCTTGTCATTTGACGAATTCGGTTAATTCCAACGTTACATTCACTTTGAACATGCTCAACAATCAGAATTATTGGACATTCAGGCTGTTTTCATTTGTCTAGCTGGTTTTATAACTCTGATCACTTTGATTATTCGTGCTATTTGACGATTTCGGCAATTCCAACATTGTATTGACTTTTAACATTATGAACATTGTGAATTACTGGACAGGAAGGCTATTTTCATTTGTCTGGCTGGTTTTATAACTCTGACCACTTTGATTATTCATGCTATTTGACGAATTCGGTCAACTCCAATGTTATATTGACTTTTAACATGATGAACAATTTGAATTACTGGACATGCAGGCTATTTTAATTTGTCTAGCTGGTTTTATAACTCTGATCATATTGATTACTCGTGCCATTTGACGAATTCGGTCAATTCCAACGTTATATTCACTTTGAACATACTGAACAATCTGAATTATTCGACATTCAGGCTATTTTCATTTGTCTGGCTGGTTTTATCACTTTGATTATTCTTGTCATTTGACGAATTCGGTCAATTCCAACGATGTATTGACTTTTAACATGATGAACATTCTGAATTACTGGGCATGCAGACTATTTTCATTTGTCTGGCTGGTTTTATAACTCCGATCACTTTGATTTTTCGTGCCATTTGACGATTTCGGTCAATTCCAACGTTGTATTGACTTTTAACATGATGAACATTCTGAATTACTGGACATGCAGTCTATTTTTATTTGTCTGGCTGGTTTTATAACTCTGTTCAGTTTGATTACTCTTGCCATTTGACGAATTCGGTCAATTCCAACGTTGTATTGACTTTTAGCATGCTCAACAATCTGAATTATTGGACATTCAGGCTATTTTCATTTGTCTGGTTTTTTTTGTAACTCTGATCACTTTGATTATTCATGCCATTTGGGGAATTCGGCCAATTCCAACGTTATATTCACTTTGAAAATGCTCAACAATCTGAATTATTGGACATTCAGACTATTTTGATTTGTCTGGTTGGTTTTATCACTCTGAACACTTTGATTATTCATGCCATTTGGGGAATTCGGTCAATTCCAAAGTTATATTCACTTTGAACATGATGAACAATCTGAATTATTGGACATTCAGTCTATTCTGATTTGTCTGGTTGGTTTTATCACCTCTGATCACTATGATTATTCGTGCCATTTGATGAATTCGGTCAATTCCAACGTTGTATTGACTTTTAATATGATGAACATTCTGAATTACTGAACATGCAGGCTATTTTAATTTGTCTGGCTGGTTTTATCACTCTGATCACTTTGATTATTCTTGTCATTTGACGAATCCGGTCAATTCCAACGTTGTATTGACTTTTAACATGATGAACATTCTGAATTATTGGACATTCATACTATTTTGATTTGTCTGGTTTTTTTTATCACTCTGATCACTTTGATTATTCATGCCATTTGACGAATTCGGTCAATTCCACCGTTATATTCACTTTGAACATCGGTCAATTCCAACGTTGTATTGACTTTTAACATGATGAACATTCTGAATTACTGGACATGCAGGCTATTTTCATTTGTCTGGCTGGTATTATAACTCTGTTCAGTTTGATTACTCTTGTCATTTGACGAATTCGTTCAATTCCAACGTTGTATTGACTTTTAACATGCTGAACAATCTGAATTATTGGACATTCAGGCTATTTTGATTTGTCTGGTTTTTTTTATCACCTCTGATCACTTTGATTATTCGTGCCATTTGACGAATTCGGTCAATTCCAACGTTGTATTGACTTTTAATATGATGAACATTCTGAATTACTGAACATGCAGGCTATTTTAATTTGTCTGGCCGGTTTTATCACTCTGATCACTTTGATTATTCTTGTCATTTGACGAATTCGGTCAATTCCAACGTTATGTTCACTTTGAACATGATGAACATTCTGAATTACTGGACATGCAGCCTATTTTCAGTTGTCTGGCTGGTTTTATAACTCTGTTCAGTTTGATTACTCTTGCCATTTGACGAATTCGGTCAATTCCAACGTTGTATTGACTTTAAATATGATCAACATTCTGAATTATTGGACATTCATACTATTTTGATTTGTCTGGTTGGTTTTATCACTCTGATCACTTTAATTATTCATGCCATTTGACGAATTCGGTCAATTTCAACGTTATATTCACTTTGAACATGCAGAACAATCTGAATTATTGGACATTCAGGCTATTTTCATTTGTCTAGATGGTTTTATAACTCTGATCACTTTGATTATTCGTGCTATTTGACGATTTCGGCAATTCCAACATTGTATTGACTTTTAACATTATGAACATTATGAATTACTGGACAGGAAGGCTATTTTCATTTGTATGGTTGGTTTTATAACTCTGATCATATTGATTACTCTTGTCATTTGACGAATTCGGTTAATTCCAACGTTACATTCACTTTGAACATGCTCAACAATCTGAATTACTGGACAGGAAGGCTATTTTCATTTGTCTGGCTGGTTTTATAACTCTGACCACTTTGATTATTCATGCCATTTGACGAATTCGGTCAATTCCAACGTTATATTCACTTTGAACATCGGTCAATTCCAACGTTGTATTGACTTTTAACATGATGAACATTCTGAATTACTGGACATGCAGGCTATTTTCATTTGTCTGGCTGGTATTATAACTCTGTTCAGTTTGATTACTCTTGCCATTTGACGATTTCGGTCAATTCCAACGTTGTATTGACTTTTAACATGATGAACAATCTGAATTATTGGACATTCAGACTATTTTGATTTGTCTGGTTGGTTTTATCACTCTGATCACTTTGATTATTCATGCCATTTGGCGAATTCGGTCAACTCAAATGTTATATTGACTTTTAACATGATGAACATTCTGAATTACTGGAAATGCAGGCTATTTCATTTGTCTGGCTGGTTTTATAACTCTGTCCAGTTTGATTATTCTTGTCATTTGACGAATTCGGTCAATTCCAACGTTATGTTCACTTTGAACATGATGAACATTCTGAATTACTGGACATGCAGCCTATTTTCAGTTGTCTGGCTGGTTTTATAACTCTGTTCAGTTTGATTACTCTTGCCATTTGACGAATTCGGTCAATTCCAACGTTGTATTGACTTTAAATATGATCAACATTCTGAATTATTGGACATTCATACTATTTTGATTTGTCTGGTTGGTTTTATCACTCTGATCACTTTAATTATTCATGCCATTTGACGAATTCGGTCAATTTCAACGTTATATTCACTTTGAACATGCAGAACAATCTGAATTATTGGACATTCAGGCTATTTTCATTTGTCTAGATGGTTTTATAACTCTGATCACTTTGATTATTCGTGCTATTTGACGATTTCGGCAATTCCAACATTGTATTGACTTTTAACATTATGAACATTATGAATTACTGGACAGGAAGGCTATTTTCATTTGTATGGTTGGTTTTATAACTCTGATCATATTGATTACTCTTGTCATTTGACGAATTCGGTTAATTCCAACGTTACATTCACTTTGAACATGCTCAACAATCTGAATTACTGGACAGGAAGGCTATTTTCATTTGTCTGGCTGGTTTTATAACTCTGACCATTTCGATTATTCGTGCCATTTGACGAATTCGGTCAATTCCAACGTTATATTCACTTTGAACATCGGTCAATTCCAACGTTGTATTGACTTTTAACATGATGAACATTCTGAATTACTGGACATGCAGGCTATTTTCATTTGTCTGGCTGGTTTTATAACTCTGTTCAGTTTGATTACTCTTGCCATTTGACGAATTCGGTCAATTCCAACGTTGTATTGACTTTTAGCATGCTGAAAAATCTGAATTATTGGACAATCAGGCTATTTTCATTTGTCTGGCTGGTTTTATAACTCTGACCATTCCGATTATTCGTGCCATTTGACGAATTCGGTCAATTCCAACGTTGTATTGACTTTTAACATGATGAACATTCTGAATTACTGGACATGCAGGCTATTTTCATTTGTCTGGCTGGTTTTATAACTCTGTTCAGTTTGATTACTCTTGCCATTTGACGAATTCGGTCAATTCCAACGTTGTATTGACTTTGAACATGCAGAACAATCTGAATTATTGGACATTCAGGTTATTTTCATTTGTCTGGCTGGTTTTATAACTCTGACCATTCCGATTATTCGTGCCATTTGACGAATTCGGTCAATTCCAACGTTGTATTGACTTTTAACATGATGAACATTCTGAATTACTGGACATGCAGGCTATTTTCATTTGTCTGGCTGGTTTTATAACTCTGTTCAGTTTGATTACTCTTGCCATTTGACGAATTCGGTCAATTCCAACGTTGTATTGACTTTTAGCATGCTGAAAAATCTGAATTATTGGACAATCAGGCTATTTTCATTTGTCTGGTTTTTTTTGTAACTCTGATCACTTTGATTATTCATGCCATTTGGGGAATTCGGCCAAATCCAACGTTATATTCACTTTGAAAATGCTCAACAATCTGAATTATTGGACATTCAGACTATTTTGATTTGTCTGGTTGGTTTTATCACTCTGAACACTTTGAGTATTCATGCCATTTGGGGAATTCGGTCAATTCCAAAGTTATATTCACTTTGAACATGATGAACAATCTGAATTATTGGACATTCAGTCTATTTTGATTTGTCTGGTTGGTTTTATCACCTCAGATCACTATGATTATTCGTGCCATTTGACGAATTCGGTCAATTCCAACGTTGTATTGACTTTTAATATGATGAACATTCTGAATTACTGAACATGCAGGCTATTTGAATTTGTCTGGCTGGTTTTATCACTCTGATCACTTTGATTATTCTTGTCATTTGACGAATCCGGTCAATTCCAACGTTGTATTGACTTTTAACATGATCAACATTCTGAATTATTGGACATTCATACTATTTTGATTTATCTGGTTGGTTTTATCACTCTGATCACTTTGATTATTCATGCCATTTGACGAATTCGGTCAATTCCAACGTTATATTCACTTTGAACATGCAGAACAATCTGAATTATTGGACATTCAGGCTATTTTCATTTGTCTGGCTGGTTTTATAACTCTGATCATTTTGATTATTCGTTCCATTTGACGATTTCGGCAATTCCAACGTTGTATTGGCTTTCAACATGATGAACATTATGAATTACTGGACATGAAGGCTATTTTCATTTGTATGGTTGGTTTTATAACTCTGATCATATTGATTACTCTTGTCGTTTGACGAATTCGGTTAATTCCAACGTTACATTCACTTTGAACATGCTCAACAATCTGAATTATTGGACATTCAGGCTGTTTTCATTTGTCTAGCTGGTTTTATAACTCTGATCACTTTGATTATTCGTGCTATTTGACGATTTCGGCAATTCCAACATTGTATTGACTTTTAACATTATGAACATTATGAATTACTGGACAGGAAGGCTATTTTCATTTGTATGGTTGGTTTTATAACTCTGATCATATTGATTACTCTTGTCATTTGACGAATTCGGTTAATTCCAACGTTACATTCACTTTGAACATGCTCAACAATCTGAATTATTGGACATTCAGGCTATTTTCATTTGTCTAGCTGGTTTTATAACTCTGACCACTTTGATTATTCATGCCATTTGACGAATTCGGTCAATTCCAACGTTATATTCACTTTGAACATGCTCAACAATCTGAATTATTGGACATTCAGGCTGTTTTCATTTGTCTAGCTGGTTTTATAACTCTGATCACTTTGATTATTCGTGCTATTTGACGATTTCGGCAATTCCAACATTGTATTGACTTTTAACATTATGAACATTATGAATTACTGGACAGGAGGCTATTTTCATTTGTATGGTTGGTTTTATAACTCTGATCATATTGATTACTCTTGTCATTTGACGAATTCGGTTAATTCCAACGTTACATTCACTTTGAACGTGCTCAACAATCTGAATTATTGGACATTCAGGCTGTTTTCATTTGTCTAGCTGGTTTTATAACTCTGATCACTTTGATTATTCGTGCTATTTGACGATTTCGGCAATTCCAACATTGTATTGACTTTTAACATTATGAACATTATGAATTACTGGACAGGAAGGCTATTTTCATTTGTATGGTTGGTTTTATAACTCTGATCATATTGATTACTCTTGTCATTTGACGAATTCGGTTAATTCCAACGTTACATTCACTTTGAACATGCTCAACAATCTGAATTATTGGACATTCAGGCTATTTTCATTTGTCTAGCTGGTTTTATAACTCTGACCACTTTGATTATTCATGCCATTTGACGAATTCGGTCAATTCCAACGTTATATTCACTTTGAACATCGGTCAATTCCAACGTTGTATTGACTTTTAACATGATGAACATTCTGAATTACTGGACATGCAGGCTGTGTTCATTTGTCTGGCTGGTATTATAACTCTGTTCAGTTTGATTACTCTTGCCATTTGACGATTTCGGTCAATTCCAACGTTGTATTGACTTTTAACATGATGAACAATCTGAATTATTGGACATTCAGACTATTTTGATTTGTCTGGTTGGTTTTATCACTCTGATCACTTTGATTATTCATGCCATTTGACGAATTCGGTCAACTCCAATGTTATATTGACTTTTAACATGATGAACAATTTGAATTACTGGACAGGAAGGCTATTTTCATTTTATGGTTGGTTTTATAACTCTGATCATATTGATTACTCTTGTCATTTGACGAATTCGGTTAATTCCAACGTTACATTCACTTTGAACATGCTCAACAATCTGAATTATTGGACATTCCGGCTATTTTCATTTGTCTAGCTGGTTTTATAACTCTGACCACTTTGATTATTCATGCCATTTGACGAATTCGGTCAATTCCAACGTTATATTCACTTTGAACATCGGTCAATTCCAACGTTGTATTGACTTTTAACATGATGAACATTCTGAATTACTGGACATGCAGGCTGTGTTCATTTGTCTGGCTGGTATTATAACTCTGTTCAGTTTGATTACTCTTGCCATTTGACGATTTCGGTCAATTCCAACGTTGTATTGACTTTTAACATGATGAACAATCTGAATTATTGGACATTCAGACTATTTTGATTTGTCTGGTTGGTTTTATAACTCTGATCATATTGATTACTCTTGTAATTTGACGAATTCGGTTAATTCCAACGTTACATTCACTTTGAACATGCTCAACAATCTGAATTATTGGACATTCAGGCTATTTTCATTTGTCTAGCTGGTTTTATAACTCTGACCACTTTGATTATTCATGCCATTTGACGAATTCGGTCAATTCCAACGTTATATTCACTTTGAACATCGGTCAATTCCAACGTTGTATTGACTTTTAACATGATGAACATTCTGAATTACTGGACATGCAGGCTGTGTTCATTTGTCTGGCTGGTATTATAACTCTGTTCAGTTTGATTACTCTTGCCATTTGACGATTTCGGTCAATTCCAACGTTGTATTGACTTTTTACCTTGATGAACAATCTGAATTATTGGACATTCAGACTATTTTGATTTGTCTGGTTGGTTTTATCACTCTGATCACTTTGATTATTCATGCCATTTGACGAATTCGGTCAACTCCAATGTTATATTGACTTTTAACATGATGAACATTCTGAATTACTGGGCATGCAGACTATTTTCATTTGTCTGGCTGGTTTTATAACTCCGATCACTTTGATTATTCGTGCCATTTGACGATTTCGGTCAATTCCAACGTTGTATTGACTTTCAACATGATGAACATTCTGAATTACTGGACATGCAGGCTATTTTTATTTGTCTGGCTGGTTTTATAACTCTGTTCAGTTTGATTACTCTTGCCATTTGACGAATTCGGTCAATTCCAACGTTGTATTGACTTTTAGCATGCTGAACAATCTGAATTATTGGACATTCAGGCTATTTTCATTTGTCTGGTTTTTTTTGTAACTCTGATCACTTTGATTATTCATGCCATTTGGGGAATTCGGCCAATTCCAACGTTATATTCACTTTGAAAATGCTCAACAATCTGAATTATTGGACATTCAGACTATTTTGATTTGTCTGGTTGGTTTTATCACTCTGAACACTTTGATTATTCATGCCATTTGGGGAATTCGGTCAATTCCAAAGTTATATTCACTTTGAACATGATGAACAATCTGAATTATTGGACATTCAGTCTATTCTGATTTGTCTGGTTGGTTTTATCACCTCTGATCACTATGATTATTCGTGCCATTTGATGAATTCGGTCAATTCCAACGTTGTATTGACTTTTAATATGATAAACATTATGAATTACTGAACATGCAGGCTATTTTCATTTGTCTGGCTGGTTT
The DNA here is from genome assembly GCA_958296145.1 of Hydrotaea cyrtoneurina. Classification (NCBI taxonomy): domain Eukaryota; kingdom Metazoa; phylum Arthropoda; class Insecta; order Diptera; family Muscidae; genus Hydrotaea; species Hydrotaea cyrtoneurina. The sequence goes on from OY282513.1 coordinate 82,224,357, forward strand.
TATCACTCTGATCACTTTGATTATTCTTGTCATTTGACGAATCCGGTCAATTCCAACGTTGTATTGACTTTTAACATGATGAAAATTCTGAATTATTGGACATTCATACTATTTTGATTTGTCTGGTTTTTTTTATCACTCTGATCACTTTGATTATTCATGCCATTTGACGAATTCGGTCAATTCCAACGTTATATTCACTTTGAAAATCGGTCAATTCCAACGTTGTATTGACTTTTAACATGATGAACATTCTGAATTACTGGACATGCAGGCTATTTTCATTTGTCTGGCTGGTATTATAACTCTGTTCAGTTTGATTACTCTTGCCATTTGACGAATTCGTTCAATTCCAACGTTGTATTGACTTTTAACATGCTGAACAATCTGAATTATTGGTCATTCAGGCTATTTTCATTTGTCTGGTTTTTTTTTGTAACTCTGATCACTTTGATTATTCATGCCATTTGGGGAATTCGGCCAATTCCAACGTTATATTCACTTTGAAAATGCTCAACAATCTGAATTATTGGACATTCAGGCTATTTTGATTTGTCTGGTTTTATTTATCACCTCTGATCACTTTGATTATTCGTGCCATTTGACGAATTCGGTCAATTCCAACGTTGTATTGACTTTTAATATGATGAACATTCTGAATTACTGAACATGCAGGCTATTTTAATTTGTCTGGCCGGTTTTATCACTCTGATCACTTTGATTATTCTTGTCATTTGACGAATTCGGTCAATTCCAACGTTATGTTCACTTTGAACATGATGAACATTCTGAATTACTGGACATGCAGGCTATTTTCAGTTGTCTGGCTGGTTTTATAACTCTGTTCAGTTTGATTACTCTTGCCATTTGACGAATTCGGTCAATTCCAACGTTGTATTGACTTTAAACATGATCAACATTCTGAATTATTGGACATTCATACTATTTTGATTTGTCTGGTTGGTTTTATCACTCTGGTCACTTTAATTATTCATGCCATTTGACGAATTCGGTCAATTTCAACGTTATATTCACTTTGAACATGCAGAACAATCTGAATTATTGGACATTCAGGCTATTTTCATTTGTCTAGCTGGTTTTATAACTCTGATCACTTTGATTATTCGTGCTATTTGACGATTTCGGCAATTCCAACATTGTATTGACTTTTAACATTATGAACATTATGAATTACTGGACAGGAAGGCTATTTTCATTTGTATGGTTGGTTTTATAACTCTGATCATATTGATTACTCTTGTCATTTGACGAATTCGGTTAATTCCAACGTTACATTCACTTTGAACATGCTCAACAATCAGAATTATTGGACATTCAGGCTGTTTTCATTTGTCTAGCTGGTTTTATAACTCTGATCACTTTGATTATTCGTGCTATTTGACGATTTCGGCAATTCCAACATTGTATTGACTTTTAACATTATGAACATTGTGAATTACTGGACAGGAAGGCTATTTTCATTTGTCTGGCTGGTTTTATAACTCTGACCACTTTGATTATTCATGCTATTTGACGAATTCGGTCAACTCCAATGTTATATTGACTTTTAACATGATGAACAATTTGAATTACTGGACATGCAGGCTATTTTAATTTGTCTAGCTGGTTTTATAACTCTGATCATATTGATTACTCGTGCCATTTGACGAATTCGGTCAATTCCAACGTTATATTCACTTTGAACATACTGAACAATCTGAATTATTCGACATTCAGGCTATTTTCATTTGTCTGGCTGGTTTTATCACTCTGATCACTTTGATTATTCTTGTCATTTGACGAATTCGGTCAATTCCAACGATGTATTGACTTTTAACATGATGAACATTCTGAATTACTGGGCATGCAGACTATTTTCATTTGTCTGGCTGGTTTTATAACTCCGATCACTTTGATTTTTCGTGCCATTTGACGATTTCGGTCAATTCCAACGTTGTATTGACTTTTAACATGATGAACATTCTGAATTACTGGACATGCAGTCTATTTTTATTTGTCTGGCTGGTTTTATAACTCTGTTCAGTTTGATTACTCTTGCCATTTGACGAATTCGGTCAATTCCAACGTTGTATTGACTTTTAGCATGCTCAACAATCTGAATTATTGGACATTCAGGCTATTTTCATTTGTCTGGTTTTTTTTGTAACTCTGATCACTTTGATTATTCATGCCATTTGGGGAATTCGGCCAATTCCAACGTTATATTCACTTTGAAAATGCTCAACAATCTGAATTATTGGACATTCAGACTATTTTGATTTGTCTGGTTGGTTTTATCACTCTGAACACTTTGATTATTCATGCCATTTGGGGAATTCGGTCAATTCCAAAGTTATATTCACTTTGAACATGATGAACAATCTGAATTATTGGACATTCAGTCTATTCTGATTTGTCTGGTTGGTTTTATCACCTCTGATCACTATGATTATTCGTGCCATTTGATGAATTCGGTCAATTCCAACGTTGTATTGACTTTTAATATGATGAACATTCTGAATTACTGAACATGCAGGCTATTTTAATTTGTCTGGCTGGTTTTATCACTCTGATCACTTTGATTATTCTTGTCATTTGACGAATCCGGTCAATTCCAACGTTGTATTGACTTTTAACATGATGAACATTCTGAATTATTGGACATTCATACTATTTTGATTTGTCTGGTTTTTTTTATCACTCTGATCACTTTGATTATTCATGCCATTTGACGAATTCGGTCAATTCCACCGTTATATTCACTTTGAACATCGGTCAATTCCAACGTTGTATTGACTTTTAACATGATGAACATTCTGAATTACTGGACATGCAGGCTATTTTCATTTGTCTGGCTGGTATTATAACTCTGTTCAGTTTGATTACTCTTGCCATTTGACGAATTCGTTCAATTCCAACGTTGTATTGACTTTTAACATGCTGAACAATCTGAATTATTGGACATTAAGGCTATTTTGATTTGTCTGGTTTTTTTTATCACCTCTGATCACTTTGATTATTCGTTCCATTTGACGAATTCGGTCAATTCCAACGTTGTATTGACTTTTAATATGATGAACATTCTGAATTACTGAACATGCAGGCTATTTTAATTTGTCTGGCCGGTTTTATCACTCTGATCACTTTGATTATTCTTGTCATTTGACGAATTCGGTCAATTCCAACGTTATGTTCACTTTGAACATGATGAACATTCTGAATTACTGGACATGCAGCCTATTTTCAGTTGTCTGGCTGGTTTTATAACTCTGTTCAGTTTGATTACTCTTGCCATTTGACGAATTCGGTCAATTCCAACGTTGTATTGACTTTAAATATGATCAACATTCTGAATTATTGGACATTCATACTATTTTGATTTGTCTGGTTGGTTTTATCACTCTGATCACTTTAATTATTCATGCCATTTGACGAATTCGGTCAATTTCAACGTTATATTCACTTTGAACATGCAGAACAATCAGAATTATTGGACATTCAGGCTATTTTCATTTGTCTAGATGGTTTTATAACTCTGATCACTTTGATTATTCGTGCTATTTGACGATTTCGGCAATTCCAACATTGTATTGACTTTTAACATTATGAACATTATGAATTACTGGACAGGAAGGCTATTTTCATTTGTATGGTTGGTTTTATAACTCTGATCATATTGATTACTCTTGTCATTTGACGAATTCGGTTAATTCCAACGTTACATTCACTTTGAACATGCTCAACAATCTGAATTACTGGACAGGAAGGCTATTTTCATTTGTCTGGCTGGTTTTATAACTCTGACCACTTTGATTATTCATGCCATTTGACGAATTCGGTCAATTCCAACGTTATATTCACTTTGAACATCGGTCAATTCCAACGTTGTATTGACTTTTAACATGATGAACATTCTGAATTACTGGACATGCAGGCTATTTTCATTTGTCTGGCTGGTATTATAACTCTGTTCAGTTTGATTACTCTTGCCATTTGACGATTTCGGTCAATTCCAACGTTGTATTGACTTTTAACATGATGAACAATCTGAATTATTGGACATTCAGACTATTTTGATTTGTCTGGTTGGTTTTATCACTCTGATCACTTTGATTATTCATGCCATTTGGCGAATTCGGTCAACTCAAATGTTATATTGACTTTTAACATGATGAACATTCTGAATTACTGGAAATGCAGGCTATTTCATTTGTCTGGCTGGTTTTATAACTCTGTCCAGTTTGATTATTCTTGTCATTTGACGAATTCGGTCAATTCCAACGTTATGTTCACTTTGAACATGATGAACATTCTGAATTACTGGACATGCAGCCTATTTTCAGTTGTCTGGCTGGTTTTATAACTCTGTTCAGTTTGATTACTCTTGCCATTTGACGAATTCGGTCAATTCCAACGTTGTATTGACTTTAAATATGATCAACATTCTGAATTATTGGACATTCATACTATTTTGATTTGTCTGGTTGGTTTTATCACTCTGATCACTTTAATTATTCATGCCATTTGACGAATTCGGTCAATTTCAACGTTATATTCACTTTGAACATGCAGAACAATCTGAATTATTGGACATTCAGGCTATTTTCATTTGTCTAGATGGTTTTATAACTCTGATCACTTTGATTATTCGTGCTATTTGACGATTTCGGCAATTCCAACATTGTATTGACTTTTAACATTATGAACATTATGAATTACTGGACAGGAAGGCTATTTTCATTTGTATGGTTGGTTTTATAACTCTGATCATATTGATTACTCTTGTCATTTGACGAATTCGGTTAATTCCAACGTTACATGCACTTTGAACATGCTCAACAATCTGAATTACTGGACAGGAAGGCTATTTTCATTTGTCTGGCTGGTTTTATAACTCTGACCACTTTGATTATTCATGCCATTTGACGAATTCGGTCAATTCCAACGTTATATTCACTTTGAACATCGGTCAATTCCAACGTTGTATTGACTTTTAACATGATGAACATTCTGAATTACTGGACATGCAGGCTATTTTCATTTGTCTGGCTGGTATTATAACTCTGTTCAGTTTGATTACTCTTGCCATTTGACGATTTCGGTCAATTCCAACGTTGTATTGACTTTTAACATGATGAACAATCTGAATTATTGGACATTCAGACTATTTTGATTTGTCTGGTTGGTTTTATCACTCTGATCACTTTGATTATTCATGCCATTTGGCGAATTCGGTCAACTCAAATGTTATATTGACTTTTAACATGATGAACATTCTGAATTACTGGAAATGCAGGCTATTTCATTTGTCTGGCTGGTTTTATAACTCTGTCCAGTTTGATTACTCTTGCCATTTGACGAATTCGGTCAATTCCAAGGTTAAATTCACTTTGAACATGCTGAACAATCTGAATTATTGGACATTCAGGCTATTTTGATTTGTCTGGTTGGTTTTATCATTCTGATCACTTTGATTATTCATGCTATTTGACGAATTCGGTCAACTCCAATGTTATATTGACTTTTAACATGCTGAACAATTTGAATTACTGGACATGCAGGCTATTTTAATTTGTCTGGCTGGTTTTATAACTCTGATCATATTGATTACTCGTGCCATTTGACGAATTCGGTCAATTCCAACGTTATATTCACTTTGAACATACTGAACAATCTGAATTATTCGACATTCAGGCTATTTTCATTTGTCTGGCTGGTTTAATCACATTGATTATTCTTGTCATTTGACGAATTCGGTCAATTCCAACGATGTATTGACTTTTAACATGATGAACATTCTGAATTACTGGGCATGCAGACTATTTTCATTTGTCTGGCTGGTTTTATAACTCCGATCACTTTGATTATTAGTGCCATTTGACGATTTCGGTCAATTCCAACGTTGTATTGACTTTTAACATGATGAACATTCTGAATTACTGGACATGCAGGCTATTTTTATTTGTCAGGTTGGTTTTATAACTCTGTTCAGTTTGATTACTCTTGCCATTTGACGAATTCGGTCAATTCCAACGTTGTACAGACTTTTAACATGCTGAACAATCTGAATTATTGCACATTCAGTCTATTTTCATTTGTCTGGCTGGTTTTGTAACTTTAATCACTTTGATTATTCATGCCATTTGGGGAATTTGGTCAATTTCAACGTTATATTCACTTTGAACATACTCAAAAATCTGAATTATTGGACATTCAGACTATTTTGATTTGTCTGGTTGGTTTTATCACTCTGATCACTTTGATTATTCATGCCATTTGGGGAATTCGGTAAATTCCAAAGTTATATTCACTTTGAAAATGCTGAACAATCTGAATTATTGGACATTCAGGCTATTTTCATTTGTCTGGCTGGTTTTATAACTCTGATCATTTTGATTATTCGTGCCATTTGACGATTTCGGTCAATTCCAACGTTGTATTTACTTTTAACATGATGAACATTCTGAATTACTGGACATGCAGGCTATTTTCATTTGTCTGGCTGGTTTTATAACTCTGTTCAGTTTGATTACTCTTGCCATTTGACGATTTCGGTCAATTCCAACGTTGTATTTACTTTTAACATGATGAACAGTCTGAATTACTGGACATGCAGGCTATTTTCATTTGTATGGTTGGTTTTATAACTCTGATCATATTGATTACTTTTGTCATTTGACGAATTCGGTTAATTCCAACGTTACATTCACTTTGAACATGCTCAACAATCTGAATTATTGGACATTCAGGCTGTTTTCATTTGTCTAGCTGGTTTTATAACTCTGATCACTTTGATTATTCGTGCTATTTGACGATTTCGGCAATTCCAACATTGTATTGACTTTTAACATTATGAACATTATGAATTACTGGACAGGAAGGCTATTTTCATTTGTATGGTTGGTTTTATAACTCTGATCATATTGATTACTCGTGCCATTTGACGAATTCGGTCAATTCCAATGTTATATTCACTTTGAACATACTGAACAATCTGAATTATTCGACATTCAGGCTATTTTCATTTGTCTAGCTGGTTTTATAACTCTGATCACTTTGATTATTCGTGCTATTTGACGATTTCGGCAATTCCAACATTGTATTTACTTTTAACATGATGAACATTCTGAATTACTGGACATGCAGGCTATTTTCATTTGTCTGGCTGGTTTTATAACTCTGTTCAGTTTGATTACTCTTGCCATTTGACGATTTCGGTCAATTCCAACGTTGTATTTACTTTTAACATGATGAACAGTCTGAATTACTGGACATGCAGGCTATTTTCATTTGTATGGTTGGTTTTATAACTCTGATCATATTGATTACTTTTGTCATTTGACGAATTCGGTTAATTCCAACGTTACATTCACTTTGAACATGCTCTACAATCTGAATTATTGGACATTCAGGCTATTTTTATTTGTCTAGCTGGTTTTATAACTCTGACCACTTTGATTATTCATGCCATTTGACGAATTCGGTCAACTCCAATGTTATATTGACTTTTAACATGATGAACAATTTGAATTACTGGACATGCAGGCTATTTTAATTTGTCTAGCTGGTTTTATAACTCTGATCATATTGATTACTCGTGCCATTTGACGAATTCGGTCAATTCCAATGTTATATTCACTTTGAACATACTGAACAATCTGAATTATTCGACATTCAGGCTATTTTTATTTGTCTGGCTGGTTTTATCACTTTGATTATTCTTGTCATTTGACGAATTCGGTCAATTCCAACGATGTATTGACTTTTAACATGATGAACATTCTGAATTACTGGGCATGCAGACTATTTTCATTTGTCTGGCTGGTTTTAGACCTCCGATCACTTTGATTATTCGTGCCATTTGACGATTTCGGCCAATTCCAACGTTGTATTGACTTTTAACATGATGAACATTCTGAATTACTGGACATGCAGGCTATTTTTATTTGTCTGGCTGGTTTTATAACTCTGTTCAGTTTGATTACTCTTGCCATTTGACGAATTCGGTCAATTCCAACGTTGTATTGACGTTTAGAATGCTGAACAATCTGAATTATTGGACATTCAGGCTATTTTCATTTGTCTGGTTTTTTTTGTAACCCTGATCACTTTGATTATTCATGCCATTTGGGGAATTCGGCCAATTCCAACGTTATATTCACTTTGAAAATGCTCAACAATCTGAATTATTGGACATTCAGACTATTTTGATTTGTCTGGTTGGTTTTATCACTCTGAACACTTTGATTATTCATGCCATTTGGGGAATTCGGTCAATTCCAAAGTTATATTCACTTTGAACATGATGAACAATCTGAATTATTGGACATTCAGTCTATTCTGATTTGTCTGGTTGGTTTTATCACCTCTGATCACTATGATTATTCGTGCCATTTAATGAATTCGGTCAATTCCAACGTTGTATTGACTTTTAATATGATGAACATTCTGAATTACTGAACATGCAGGCTATTTTCATTTGTCTGGCTGGTTTTATAACTCTGTTCAGTTTGATTACTCTTGCCATTTGACGAATTCGGTCAATTCCAACGTTGTATTGACTTTGAACATGCAGAACAATCTGAATTATTGGACATTCAGGTTATTTTCATTTGGCTGGCTGGTTTTATAACTCTGACCATTTCGATTATTCGTGCCATTTGACGAATTCGGTCAATTCCAACGTTGTATTGACTTTTAACATGATGAACATTCTGAATTACTGGACATGCAGGCTATTTTCATTTGTCTGGCTGGTTTTATAACTCTGTTCAGTTTGATTACTCTTGCCATTTGACGAATTCGGTCAATTCCAACGTTGTATTGACTTTTAGCATGCTGAAAAATCTGAATTATTGGACATTCAGGCTATTTTCATTTGTCTGGTTTTTTTGTAACTCCGATCACTTTGATTATTCATGCCATTTGGGGAATTCGGCCAAATCCAACGTTATATTCACTTTGAAAATGCTCGACAATCTGAATTATTGGACATTCAGACTATTTTGATTTGTCTGGTTTGTTTTATCACTCTGAACACTTTGAGTATTCATGCCATTTCGGGAATTCGGTCAATTCCAAAGTTATATTCACTTTGAACATGATGAACAATCTGAATTATTGGACATTCAGTCTATTTTGATTTGTCTGGTTGGTTTTATCACCTCAGATCACTATGATTATTCGTGCCATTTGACGAATTCGGTCAATTCCAACGTTGTATTGACTTTTAATATGATGAACATTCTGAATTACTGAACATGCAGGCTATTTTAATTTGTCTGGCTGGTTTTATCACTCTGATCACTTTGATTATTCTTGTCATTTGACGAATCCGGTCCATTCCAACGTTGTATTGACTTTTAACATGATGAACATTCTGAATTATTGGACATTCATACTATTTTGATTTGTCTGGTTGGTTTTATAACTCTGATCACTTTGATTATTCGTGCTATTTGACGATTTCGGCAATTCCAACATTGTATTGACTTTTAACATTATGAACATTATGAATTACTGGACAGGAAGGCTATTTTCATTTGTATGGTTGGTTTTATAACTCTGATCATATTGATTACTCTTGTCATTTGACGAATTCGGTTAATTCCAACGTTACATTCACTTTGAACATGCTCTACAATCTGAATTATTGGACATTCAGGCTATTTTTATTTGTCTAGCTGGTTTTATAACTCTGACCACTTTGATTATTCATGCCATTTGACGAATTCGGTCAACTCCAATGTTATATTGACTTTTAACATGATGAACAATTTGAATTACTGGACATGCAGGCTATTTTAATTTGTCTAGCTGGTTTTATAACTCTGATCATATTGATTACTCGTGCCATTTGACGAATTCGGTCAATTCCAATGTTATATTCACTTTGAACATACTGAACAATCTGAATTATTCGACATTCAGGCTATTTTTATTTGTCTGGCTGGTTTTATCACTTTGATTATTCTTGTCATTTGACGAATTCGGTCAATTCCAACGATGTATTGACTTTTAACATGATGAACATTCTGAATTACTGGGCATGCAGACTATTTTCATTTGTCTGGCTGGTTTTAGACCTCCGATCACTTTGATTATTCGTGCCATTTGACGATTTCGGCCAATTCCAACGTTGTATTGACTTTTAACATGATGAACATTCTGAATTACTGGACATGCAGGCTATTTTTATTTGTCTGGCTGGTTTTATAACTCTGTTCAGTTTGATTACTCTTGCCATTTGACGAATTCGGTCAATTCCAACGTTGTATTGACTTTTAGCATGCTGAACAATCTGAATTATTGGACATTCAGGCTATTTTCATTTGTCTGGTTTTTTTTGTAACCCTGATCACTTTGATTATTCATGCCATTTGGGGAATTCGGCCAATTCCAACGTTATATTCACTTTGAAAATGCTCAACAATCTGAATTATTGGACATTCAGACTATTTTGATTTGTCTGGTTGGTTTTATCACTCTGAACACTTTGATTATTCATGCCATTTGGGGAATTCGGTCAATTCCAAAGTTATATTCACTTTGAACATGATGAACAATCTGAATTATTGGACATTCAGTCTATTCTGATTTGTCTGGTTGGTTTTATCACCTCTGATCACTATGATTATTCGTGCCATTTAATGAATTCGGTCAATTCCAACGTTGTATTGACTTTTAATATGATGAACATTCTGAATTACTGAACATGCAGGCTATTTTCATTTGTCTGGCTGGTTTTATAACTCTGTTCAGTTTGATTACTCTTGCCATTTGACGAATTCGGTCAATTCCAACGTTGTATTGACTTTGAACATGCAGAACAATCTGAATTATTGGACATTCAGGTTATTTTCATTTGTCTGGCTGGTTTTATAACTCTGACCATTTCGATTATTCGTGCCATTTGACGAATTCGGTCAATTCCAACGTTGTATTGACTTTTAACATGATGAACATTCTGAATTACTGGACATGCAGGCTATTTTCATTTGTCTGGCTGGTTTTATAACTCTGTTCAGTTTGATTACTCTTGCCATTTGACGAATTCGGTCAATTCCAACGTTGTATTGACTTTTAGCATGCTGAAAAATCTGAATTATTGGACATTCAGGCTATTTTCATTTGTCTGGTTTTTTTGTAACTCCGATCACTTTGATTATTCATGCCATTTGGGGAATTCGGCCAAATCCAACGTTATATTCACTTTGAAAATGCTCGACAATCTGAATTATTGGACATTCAGACTATTTTGATTTGTCTGGTTTGTTTTATCACTCTGAACACTTTGAGTATTCATGCCATTTCGGGAATTCGGTCAATTCCAAAGTTATATTCACTTTGAACATGATGAACAATCTGAATTATTGGACATTCAGTCTATTTTGATTTGTCTGGTTGGTTTTATCACCTCAGATCACTATGATTATTCGTGCCATTTGACGAATTCGGTCAATTCCAACGTTGTATTGACTTTTAATATGATGAACATTCTGAATTACTGAACATGCAGGCTATTTTAATTTGTCTGGCTGGTTTTATCACTCTGATCACTTTGATTATTCTTGTCATTTGACGAATCCGGTCCATTCCAACGTTGTATTGACTTTTAACATGATGAACATTCTGAATTATTGGACATTCATACTATTTTGATTTGTCTGGTTGGTTTTATCACTCTGATCACTTTGATTATTCATGCCATTTGACGAATTCGGTCAATTCCAACGTTATATTCACTTTGAACATGCAGAACAATCTGAATTATTGGACATTCAGGCTATTTTCATTTGTCTGGCTGGTTTTATAACTCTGATCATTTTGATTATTCGTTCCATTTGACGATTTCGGCAATTCCAACGTTGTATTTGTACATTATGAATTACTGGACATGAAGGCTATTTTCATTTGTATGGTTGGTTTTATAACTCTGATCATATTGATTACTCTTGTCGTTTGACGAATTCGGTCAATTTCAACGTTATATTCACTTTGAACATGCTCAACAATCTGAATTATTGGACATTCAGACTATTTTGATTTGTCTGGCTGGTTTTATAACTCTGTTCAGTTTGATTACTCTTGCCATTGGACGAATTCGGTCAATTCCAACTTTGTATTGACTTTTAACATGATGAACATTCTGAATTATTTGATATTCAGGCTATTTTCATTTGTCTGACTGGTTTTATAACTCTGATCACTTTGATTATTCATGTCATTTGATGAATTCGGTAAATTCCAACGTTATATTCACTTTGAACATCGGTCAATTCCAACTTTGTATTGACTTTTAACATGATGAACATTCTGAATTACTGGACATGCAGGCTATTTTCATTTGTCTGGCTGGTATTATAACTCTGTTCAGTTTGATTACTCTTGCCATTTGACGAATTCGTTCAATTCCAACGTTGTATTGACTTTTAACATGCTGAACAATCTGAATTATTGGACATTCAGGCTATTTTCATTTGTCTGGTTTTTTTTTGTAACTCTGATCACTTTGATTATTCATGCCATTTGGGGAATTCGGCCAATTCCAACGTTATATTCACTTTGAAAATGCTCAACAATCTGAATTATTGGACATTCAGGCTATTTTGATTTGTCTGGTTGGTTTTATACCTCTGATCATTTGACGAATTCGGTCAATTCCAACGTTGTATTGACTTTTAACATGCTGAACAATCTGAATTATTGGACATTCAGGCTATTTTCATTTGTCTAGCTGGTTTTATAACTCTAATCACTTTGATTATTCGTGCTATTTGACGATTTCGGCAATTCCAACATTGTATTGATTTTTAACATTATGAACATTATGAATTACTGGACAGGAAGGCTATTTTCATTTGTATGGTTGGTTTTATAACTCTGATCATATTGATTACTCTTGTCATTTGACAAATTCGGTTAATTCCAACGTTACATTCACTTTGAACATGCTCAACAATCTGAATTATTGGACATTCAGGCTGTTTTCATTTGTCTAGCTGGTTTTATAACACTGATCACTTTGATTATTCGTGCTATTTGACGATATCGGCAATTCCAACATTGTATTGACTTTTAACATTATGAACATTATGAATTACTGGACAGGAAGGCTATTTTCATTTGTATGGTTGGTTTTATAACTCTGATCATATTGATTACTCTTGTCATTTGACGAATTCGGTTAATTCCAACGTTACATTCACTTTGAACATGCTCAACAATCTGAATTATTGGACATTCAGGCTATTTTCATTTGTCTAGCTGGTTTTATAACTCTGACCACTTTGATTATTCATGCCATTTGACGAATTCGGTCAATTCCAACGTTGTATTGACTTTTAACATGATGAACAATCTGAATTATTGGACATTCAGACTATTTTGATTTGTCTGGTTGGTTTTATCACTCTGATCACTTTGATTATTCATGCCATTTGACGAATTCGGTCAACTCAAATGTTATATTGACTTTTAACATGATGAACATTCTGAATTACTGGAAATGCAGGCTATTTCATTTGTCTGGCTGGTTTTATAACTCTGTCCAGTTTGATTACTCTTGTCATTTGACGAATTCGGTTAATTCCAACGTTACATTCACTTTGAACATGCTCAACAATCTGAATTATTGGACATTCAGGCTATTTTCATTTGTCTAGCAGGTTTTATAACTCTGACCACTTTGATTATTTGTGCTATTTGACGATTTCGGCAATTCCAACATTGTATTGACTTTTAACATTATGAACATTATGAATTACTGGACAGGAAGGCTATTTTCATTTGTATGGTTGGTTTTATAACTCTGATCATATTGATTACTCTTGTCATTTGACGAATTCGGTTAATTCCAACGTTGTATTGACTTTTAACATGATGAACATTCTGAATTACTGGACATGCAGGCTGTGTTCATTTGTCTGGCTGGTATTATAACTCTGTTCAGTTTGATTACTCTTGCCATTTGACGATTTCGGTCAATTCCAACGTTGTATTGACTTTTAACATGATGAACAATCTGAATTATTGGACATTCAGACTATTTTGATTTGTCTGGTTGGTTTTATCACTCTGATCACTTTGATTATTCATGCCATTTGACGAATTCGGTCAACTCAAATGTTATATTGACTTTTAACATGATGAACATTCTGAATTACTGGAAATGCAGGCTATTTCATTTGTCTGGCTGGTTTTATAACTCTGTCCAGTTTGATTACTCTTGCCATTTGACGAATTCGGTCAATTCCAAGGTTATATTCACTTTGAACATGCTGAACAATCTGAATTATTGGACATTCAGGCTATTTTGATTTGTCTGGTTGGTTTTATCATTCTGATCACTTTGATTATTCATGCTATTTGACGAATTCGTCAACTCCAATGTTATATTGACTTTTAACATGATGAACAATTTGAATTACTGGACATGCAGGCTATTTTAATTTGTCTAGCTGGTTTTATAACTCTGATCATATTGATTACTCGTGCCATTTGACGAATTCGGTCAATTCCGGTCAATGAATTATTCGACATTCAGGCTATTTTCATTTGTCTGGCTGGTTTTATCACTTTGATTATTCTTGTCATTTGACGAATTCGGTCAATTCCAACGATGTATTGACTTTTAACATGATGAACATTCTGAATTACTGGGCATGCAGACTATTTTCATTTGTCTGGCTGGTTTTATAACTCCGATCACTTTGATTATTCGTGCCATTTGACGATTTCGGTCAATTCCAACGTTGTATTGACTTTTAACATGATGAACATTCTGAATTACTGGACATTCAGGCTATTTTCATTTGTCTGGTTTTTTTTTGTAACTCTGATCACTTTGATTATTCATGCCATTTGGGGAATTCGGCCAATTCCAACGTTATATTCACTTTGAAAATGCTCAACAATCTGAATTATTGGACATTCAGACTATTTTGATTTGTCTGGTTGGTTTTATCACTCTGAACACTTTGATTATTCATGCCATTTGGGGAATTCGGTCAATTCCAAAGTTATATTCACTTTGAACATGATGAACAATCTGAATTATTGGACATTCAGTCTATTCTGATTTGTCTGGTTGGTTTTATCACCTCTGATCACTATGATTATTCGTGCCATTTGATGAATTCGGTCAATTCCAACGTTGTATTGACTTTTAATATGATGAACATTCTGAATTACTGAACATGCAGGCTATTTTAATTTGTCTGGCTGGTTTTATCACTCTGATCACTTTGATTATTCTTGTCATTTGACGAATCCGGTCAATTCCAACGTTGTATTGACTTTTAACATGATGAACATTCTGAATTATTGGACATTCATACTATTTTGATTTGTCTGGTTTTTTTTATCACTCTGATCACTTTGATTATTCATGCCATTTGACGAATTCGGTCAATTCCAACGTTATATTCACTTTGAACATGATGAACAATCTGAATTATTGGACATTCAGTCTATTCTGATTTGTCTGGTTGGTTTTATCACCTCTGATCACTATGATTATTCGTGCCATTTGATGAATTCGGTCAATTCCAACGTTGTATTGACTTTTAACATGATGAACATTCTGAATTACTGGACATGCAGGCTATTTTCATTTGTCTGGCTGGTATTATAACTCTGTTCAGTTTGATTACTCTTGCCATTTGACGAATTCGTTCAATTCCAACGTTGTATTGACTTTTAACATGATGAACATTCTGAATTACTGGACATTCAGGCTATTTTCATTTGTCTGGTTTTTTTTGTAACTCTGATCACTTTGATTATTCATGCCATTTGGGGAATTCGGCCAATTCCAACGTTATATTCACTTTGAAAATGCTCAACAATCTGAATTATTGGACATTCAGACTATTTTGATTTGTCTGGTTTTTTTTATCACTCTGATCACTTTGATTATTCATGCCATTTGACGAATTCGGTCAATTCCAACGTTATATTCACTTTGAACATGATGAACAATCTGAATTATTGGACATTCAGTCTATTCTGATTTGTCTGGTTGGTTTTATCACCTCTGATCACTATGATTATTCGTGCCATTTGATGAATTCGGTTAATTCCAACGTTACATTCACTTTGAACATGCTCAACAATCTGAATTATTGGACATTCAGGCTGTTTTCATTTGTCTAGCTGGTTTTATAAATCTGATCACTTTGATTATTCGTGCTATTTGACGATTTCGGCAATTCCAACGTTATATTCACTTTGAACATCGGTCAATTCCAACGTTGTATTGACTTTTAACATGATGAACATTCTGAATTACTGGACATGCAGGCTATTTTCATTTGTCTGGCTGGTATTATAAATCTGTCCAGTTTGATTATTCGTGCCATTTGACGATTTCGGCAATTCCAACATTGTATTGACTTTTAACATTATGAACATTATGAATTACTGCACAGGAAGGCTATTTTCATTTGTCTGGCTGGTTTTATAACTCTGACCACTTTGATTATTCATGCCATTTGGCAAATTCGGTCAATTCCAACGTTATATTCACTTTGAACATCGGTCAATTCCAACGTTGTATTGACTTTTAACATGATGAACATTCTGAATTACTGGACATGCAGGCTATTTTCATTTGTCTGGCTGGTATTATAACTCTGTCCAGTTTGATTACTCTTGCCATTTGACGATTTCGGTCAATTCCAACGTTGTATTGACTTTTAACATGATGAACAATCTGAATTATTGGACATTCAGACTATTTTGATTTGTCTGGTTGGTTTTATCACTCTGATCACTTTGATTATTCATGCCATTTGACGAATTCGGTCAACTCAAATGTTATATTGACTTTTAACATGATGAACATTCTGAATTACTGGAAATGCAGGCTATTTCATTTGTCTGGCTGGTTTTATAACTCTGTCCAGTTTGATTACTCTTGCCATTTGACGAATTCGGTCAATTCCAAGGTTAAATTCACTTTGAACATGCTGAACAATCTGAATTATTGGACATTCAGGCTATTTTGATTTGTCTGGTTGGTTTTATCATTTTGATCACTTTGATTATTCATGCTATTTGACGAATTCGGTCAACTCCAATGTTATATTGACTTTTAACATGCTGAACAATTTGAATTACTGGACATGCAGGCTATTTTAATTTGTCTGGCTGGTTTTATAACTCTGATCATATTGATTACTCGTGCCATTTGATGAATTCGGTCAATTCCAACGTTATATTCACTTTGAACATACTCAAAAATCTGAATTATTGGACATTCAGACTATTTTGATTTGTCTGGTTGGTTTTATCACTCTGATCACTTTGATTATTCATGCCATTTGGGGAATTCGGTAAATTCCAAAGTTATATTCACTTTGAAAATGCTGAACAATCTGAATTATTGGACATTCAGGCTATTTTCATTTGTCTGGCTGGTTTTATAACTCTGATCATTTTGATTATTCGTGCCATTTGACGATTTCGGTCAATTCCAACGTTGTATTTACTTTTAACATGATGAACATTCTGAATTACTGGACATGCAGGCTATTTTCATTTGTCTGGTTGGTTTTATCACTCTGATCACTTTGATTATTCATGCCATTTGGGGAATTCGGTAAATTCCAAAGTTATATTCACTTTGAAAATGCTGAACAATCTGAATTATTGGACATTCAGGCTATTTTCATTTGTCTGGCTGGTTTTATAACTCTGATCATTTTGATTATTCGTGCCATTTGACGATTTCGGTCAATTCCAACGTTGTATTTACTTTTAACATGATGAACATTCTGAATTACTGGACATGCAGGCTATTTTCATTTGTCTGGCTGGTTTTATAACTCTGATCATTTTGATTATTCGTGCCATTTGAGGATTTCGGTCAATTCCAACGTTGTATTGACTTTTAAGATGATGAACATTCTGAATTACTGGACATGCAGGCTATTTTCATTTGTCTGGCTGGTTTTATTACTCTGTTCAGTTTGATTACTCTTGCCATTTGACGATTTCGGTCAATTCCAACGTTGTATTTACTTTTAACATGATGAACATTCTGAATTACTGGACATGCAGGCTATTTTCATTTGTATGGTTGGTTTTATAACTCTGATCATATTGATTACTCTTGTCATTTGACGAATTCGGTTAATTCCAACGTTACATTCACTTTGAACATGCTCTACAATCTGAATTATTGGACATTCAGGCTATTTTTATTTGTCTAGCTGGTTTTATAACTCTGACCACTTTGATTATTCATGCCATTTGACGAATTCGGTCAACTCCAATGTTATATTGACTTTTAGCATGATGAACAATTTGAATTACTGGACATGCAGGCTATTTTAATTTGTCTAGCTGGTTTTATAACTCTGATCATATTGATTACTCGTGCCATTTGACGAATTCGGTCAATTCCAACGTTATATTCACTTTGAACATACTGAACAATCTGAATTATTCGCCATTCAGGCTATTTTCATTTGTCTGGTTGGTTTTATCATTCTAATCACTTTGATTATTCATGCTATTTGACGAATTCGGTCAACTCCAATGTTATATTGACTTTTAGCATGATGAACATTCTGAATTACTGGACATGCAGGCTATTTTCATTTGTCTGGCTGGTTTTATAACTCTGATCATTTTGATTATTCGTGCCATTTGACGATTTCGGTCAATTCCAACGTTGTATTTACTTTTAACATGATGAACATTCTGAATTACTGGACATGCAGGCTATTTTCATTTGTCTGGTTGGTTTTATCACTCTGATCACTTTGATTATTCATGCCATTTGGGGAATTCGGTAAATTCCAAAGTTATATTCACTTTGAAAATGCTGAACAATCTGAATTATTGGACATTCAGGCTATTTTCATTTGTCTGGCTGGTTTTATAACTCTGATCATTTTGATTATTCGTGCCATTTGACGATTTCGGTCAATTCCAACGTTGTATTTACTTTTAACATGATGAACATTCTGAATTACTGGACATGCAGGCTATTTTCATTTGTCTGGCTGGTTTTATAACTCTGATCATTTTGATTATTCGTGCCATTTGAGGATTTCGGTTAATTCCAACGTTACATTCACTTTGAACATGCTCAACAATCTGAATTATTGGACATTCAGGCTGTTTTCATTTGTCTAGCTGGTTTTATAACTCTGATCACTTTGATTATTCGTGCTATTTGACGATTTCGGCAATTCCAACATTGTATTGACTTTTAACATTATGAACATTATGAATTACTGGACAGGAAGGCTATTTTCATTTGTATGGTTGGTTTTATAACTCTGATCATATTGATTACTCTTGTCATTTGACGAATTCGGTTAATTCCAACGTTACATTCACTTTGAACATGCTCTACAATCTGAATTATTGGACATTCAGGCTATTTTTATTTGTCTAGCTGGTTTTATAACTCTGACCACTTTGATTATTCATGCCATTTGACGAATTCGGTCAACTCCAATGTTATATTGACTTTTAGCATGATGAACAATTTGAATTACTGGACATGCAGGCTATTTTAATTTGTCTAGCTGGTTTTATAACTCTGATCATATTGATTACTCGTGCCATTTGACGAATTCGGTCAATTCCAACGTTATATTCACTTTGAACATACTGAACAATCTGAATTATTCGCCATTCAGGCTATTTTCATTTGTCTGGTTGGTTTTATCATTCTAATCACTTTGATTATTCATGCTATTTGACGAATTCGGTCAACTCCAATGTTATATTGACTTTTAACATGATGAACAATTTGAATTACTGGACATGCAGGCTATTTTAATTTGTCTAGCTGGTTTTATAACTCTGATCATATTGATTACTCGTGCCATTTGACGAATTCGGTCAATTCCAACGTTATATTCACTTTGAACATACTGAACAATCTGAATTATTCGACATTCAGGCTATTTTCATTTGTCTGGCTGGTTTTATCACTTTGATTATTCTTGTCATTTGACGAATTCGGTCAATTCCAACGATGTATTGACTTTTAACATGATGAACATTCTGAATTACTGGGCATGCAGACAATTTTCATTTGTCTGGCTGGTTTTATAACTCCGATCACTTTGATTATTCGTGCCATTTGACGATTTCGGTCAATTCCAACGTTGTATTGACTTTTAACATGATGAACATTCTGAATTACTGGACATGCAGGCTATTTTTATTTGTCTGGCTGGTTTTATAACTCTGTTCAGTTTGATTACTCTTGCCATTTGACGAATTCGGTCAATTCCAACGATGTATTGACTTTTAGCATGCTGAACAATCTGAATTATTGGACATTCAGGCTATTTTCATTTGTCTGGTTTTTTTTGTAACTCTGATCACTTTGATTATTCATGCCATTTGGGGAATTCGGCCAATTATTATTATTATTGGACATTCAGACTATTTTGATTTGTCTGGTTGGATTTATCACTCTGATCACTTTGATTATTCATGCCATTTGGGGAATTCGGTAAATTCCAAAGTTATATTCACTTTGAAAATGCTGAACAATCTGAATTATTGGACATTCAGGCTATTTTCATTTGTCTGGCTGGTTTTATAACTCTGATCATTTTGATTATTCGTGCCATTTGACGATTTCGGTCAATTCCAACGTTGTATTTACTTTTTACATGATGAACATTTTGAATTACTGGACATGCAGGCTATTTTCATTTGTCTGGCTGGTTTTATAACTCTGATCATTTTGATTATTCGTGCCATTTGACGAATTCGGTCAATTCGAACGTTATATTCACTTTGAACATGCTGAACAATCTGAATTATTGGACATTCAGGCTATTTTCATTTGTCTGGCTGGTTTTATCACATTGATTATTCTTGTCATTTGACGAATTCGGTCAATTCCAACGATGTATTGACTTTTAACATGATGAACATTCTGAATTACTGGGCATGCAGACTATTTTCATTTGTCTGGCTGGTTTTATAACTCCGATCACTTTGATTATTAGTGCCATTTGACGATTTCGGTCAATTCCAACGTTGTATTGACTTTTAACATGATGAACATTCTGAATTACTGGACATGCAGGCTATTTTTATTTGTCTGGTTGGTTTTATAACTCTGTTCAGTTTGATTACTCTTGCCATTTGACGAATTCGGTCAATTCCAACGTTGTACAGACTTTTAACATGCTGAACAATCTGAATTATTGCACATTCAGTCTATTTTCATTTGTCTGGCTGGTTTTGTAACTCTAATCACTTTGATTATTCATGCCATTTGGGGAATTTGGTCAATTTCAACGTTATATTCACTTTGAACATACTCAAAAATCTGAATTATTGGACATTCAGACTATTTTGATTTGTCTGGTTGGTTTTATCACTCTGATCACTTTGATTATTCATGCCATTTGGGGAATTCGGTAAATTCCAAAGTTATATTCACTTTGAAAATGCTGAACAATCTGAGTTATTGGACATTCAGGCTATTTTCATTTGTCTGGCTGGTTTTATAACTCTGATCATTTTGATTATTCGTGCCATTTGACGATTTCTGTCAATTCCAACGTTGTATTTACTTTTAACATGATGAACATTCTGAATTACTGGACATGCAGGCTATTTTCATTTGTCTGGCTGGTTTTATAACTCTGATCATTTTGATTATTCGTGCCATTTGAGGATTTCGGTCAATTCCAACGTTGTATTGACTTTTAAGATGATGAACATTCTGAATTACTGGACATGCAGGCTATTTTCATTTGTCTGGCTGGTTTTATTACTCTGTTCAATTTGATTACTCTTGCCATTTGACGATTTCGGTCAATTCCAACGTTGTATTTACTTTTAACATGATGAACATTCTGAATTACTGGACATGCAGGCTATTTTCATTTGTATGGTTGGTTTTATAACTCTGATCATATTGATTACTCTTGTCATTTGACGAATTCGGTTAATTCCAACGTTACATTCACTTTGAACATGCTCAACAATCTGAATTATTGGACATTCAGGCTGTTTTCATTTGTCTAGCTGGTTTTATAACTCTGATCACTTTGATTATTCGTGCTATTTGACGATTTCGGCAATTCCAACATTGTATTGACTTTTAACATTATGAACATTATGAATTACTGGACAGGAAGGCTATTTTCATTTGTATGGTTGGTTTTATAACTCTGATCATATTGATTACTCTTGTCATTTGACGAATTCGGTTAATTCCAACGTTACATTCACTTTGAACATGCTCTACAATCTGAATTATTGGACATTCAGGCTATTTTTATTTGTCTAGCTGGTTTTATAACTCTGACCACTTTGATTATTCATGCCATTTGACGAATTCGGTCAACTCCAATGTTATATTGACTTTTAGCATGATGAACAATTTGAATTACTGGACATGCAGGCTATTTTAATTTGTCTAGCTGGTTTTATAACTCTGATCATATTGATTACTCGTGCCATTTGACGAATTCGGTCAATTCCAACGTTATATTCACTTTGAACATACTGAACAATCTGAATTATTCGCCATTCAGGCTATTTTCATTTGTCTGGTTGGTTTTATCATTCTAATCACTTTGATTATTCATGCTATTTGACGAATTCGGTCAACTCCAATGTTATATTGACTTTTAACATGATGAACAATTTGAATTACTGGACATGCAGGCTATTTTAATTTGTCTAGCTGGTTTTATAACTCTGATCATATTGATTACTCGTGCCATTTGACGAATTCGGTCAATTCCAACTTTATATTCACTTTGAACATACTGAACAATCTGAATTATTCGACATTCAGGCTATTTTCATTTGTCTGGCTGGTTTTATCACTTTGATTATTCTTGTCATTTGACGAATTCGGTCAATTCCAAAGATGTATTGACTTTTAACATGATGAACATTCTGAATTACTGGGCATCCAGACTATTTTCATTTGTCTGGCTGGTTTTATAACTCCGATCACTTTGATTATTAGTGCCATTTGACGATTTCGGTCAATTCCAACGTTGTATTGACTTTTAACATGATGAACATTCTGAATTACTGGACATGCAGGCTATTTTTATTTGTCTGGTTGGTTTTATAACTCTGTTCAGTTTGATTACTCTTGCCATTTGACGAATTCGGTCAATTCCAACGTTGTACAGACTTTTAACATGCTGAACAATCTGAATTATTGCACATTCAGTCTATTTTCATTTGTCTGGCTGGTTTTGTAACTCTAATCACTTTGATTATTCATGCCATTTGGGGAATTTGGTCAATTTCAACGTTATATTCACTTTGAACATACTCAAAAATCTGAATTATTGGACATTCAGACTATTTTGATTTGTCAGGTTGGTTTTATCACTCTGATCACTTTGATTATTCATGCCATTTGGGGAATTCGGTAAATTCCAAAGTTATATTCACTTTGAAAATGCTGAACAATCTGAATTATTGGACATTCAGGCTATTTTCATTTGTCTGGCTGGTTTTATAACTCTGATCATTTTGATTATTCGTGCCATTTGACGATTTCGGTCAATTCCAACGTTGTATTTACTTTTAACATGATGAACATTCTGAATTACTGGACATGCAGGCTATTTTCATTTGTCTGGCTGGTTTTATAACTCTGTTCAGTTTGATTACTCTTGCCATTTGACGATTTCGGTCAATTCCAACGTTGTATTGACTTTTAAGATGATGAACATTCTGAATTACTGGACATGCAGGCTATTTTCATTTGTCTGGCTGGTTTTATTACTCTGTTCAGTTTGATTACTCTTGCCATTTGACGATTTCGGTCAATTCCAACGTTGTATTTACTTTTAACATGATGAACATTCTGAATTACTGGACATGCAGGCTATTTTCATTTGTATGGTTGGTTTTATAACTCTGATCATATTGATTACTCTTGTCATTTGACGAATTCGGTTAATTCCAACGTTACATTCACTTTGAACATGCTCAACAATCTGAATTATTGGACATTCAGGCTGTTTTCATTTGTCTAGCTGGTTTTATAACTCTGATCACTTTGATTATTCGTGCTATTTGACGATTTCGGCAATTCCAACATTGTATTGACTTTTAACATTATGAACATTATGAATTACTGGACAGGAAGGCTATTTTCATTTGTATGGTTGGTTTTATAACTCTGATCATATTGATTACTCTTGTCATTTGACGAATTCGGTTAATTCCAACGTTACATTCACTTTGAACATGCTCTACAATCTGAATTATTGGACATTCAGGCTATTTTTATTTGTCTAGCTGGTTTTATAACTCTGACCACTTTGATTATTCATGCCATTTGACGAATTCGGTCAACTCCAATGTTATATTGACTTTTAGCATGATGAACAATTTGAATTACTGGACATGCAGGCTATTTTAATTTGTCTAGCTGGTTTTATAACTCTGATCATATTGATTACTCGTGCCATTTGACGAATTCGGTCAATTCCAACGTTATATTCACTTTGAACATACTGAACAATCTGAATTATTCGCCATTCAGGCTATTTTCATTTGTCTGGTTGGTTTTATCATTCTAATCACTTTGATTATTCATGCTATTTGACGAATTCGGTCAACTCCAATGTTATATTGACTTTTAACATGATGAACAATTTGAATTACTGGACATGCAGGCTATTTTAATTTGTCTAGCTGGTTTTATAACTCTGATCATATTGATTACTCGTGCCATTTGACGAATTCGGTCAATTCCAACGTTATATTTACTTTGAACATACTGAACAATCTGAATTATTCGACATTCAGGCTATTTTCATTTGTCTGGCTGGTTTTATCACTTTGATTATTCTTGTCATTTGACGAATTCGGTCAATTCCAACGATGTATTGACTTTTAACATGATGAACATTCTGAATTACTGGGCATGCAGACTATTTTCATTTGTCTGGCTGGTTTTATAACTCCGATCACTTTGATTATTAGTGCCATTTGACGATTTCGGTCATTTCCAACGTTGTATTGACTTTTAACATGATGAACATTCTGAATTACTGGACATGCAGGCTATTTTTATTTGTCTGGTTGGTTTTATAACTCTGTTCAGTTTGATTACTCTTGCCATTTGACGAATTCGGTCAATTCCAACGTTGTACAGACTTTTAACATGCTGAACAATCTGAATTATTGCACATTCAGTCTATTTTCATTTGTCTGGCTGGTTTTGTAACTCTAATCACTTTGATTATTCATGCCATTTGGGGAATTTGGTCAATTTCAACGTTATATTCACTTTGAACATACTCAAAAATCTGAATTATTGGACATTCAGACTATTTTGATTTGTCTGGTTGGTTTTATCACTCTGATCACTTTGATTATTCATGCCATTTGGGGAATTCGGTAAATTCCAAAGTTATATTCACTTTGAAAATGCTGAACAATCTGAATTATTGGACTTGCAGGCTATTTTCATTTGTCTGGCTGGTTTTATAACTCTGATCATTTTGATTATTCGTGCCATTTGAGGATTTCGGTCAATTCCAACGTTGTATTGACTTTTAAGATGATGAACATTCTGAATTACTGGACATGCAGGCTATTTTCATTTGTCTGGCTGGTTTTATTACTCTGTTCAGTTTGATTACTCTTGCCATTTGACGATTTCGGTCAATTCCAACGTTGTATTTACTTTTAACATGATGAACATTCTGAATTACTGGACATGCAGGCTATTTTCATTTGTATGGTTGGTTTTATAACTCTGATCATATTGATTACTCTTGTCATTTGACGAATTCGGTTAATTCCAACGTTACATTCACTTTGAACATGCTCAACAATCTGAATTATTGGACATTCAGGCTGTTTTCATTTGTCTAGCTGGTTTTATAACTCTGATCACTTTGATTATTCGTGCTATTTGACGATTTCGGCAATTCCAACATTGTATTGACTTTTAACATTATGAACATTATGAATTACTGGACAGGAAGGCTATTTTCATTTGTATGGTTGGTTTTATAACTCTGATCATATTGATTACTCTTGTCATTTGACGAATTCGGTTAATTCCAACGTTACATTCACTTTGAACATGCTCTACAATCTGAATTATTGGACATTCAGGCTATTTTTATTTGTCTAGCTGGTTTTATAACTCTGACCACTTTGATTATTCATGCCATTTGACGAATTCGGTCAACTCCAATGTTATATTGACTTTTAGCATGATGAACAATTTGAATTACTGGACATGCAGGCTATTTTAATTTGTCTAGCTGGTTTTATAACTCTGATCATATTGATTACTCGTGCCATTTGACGAATTCGGTCAATTCCAACATTGTATTGACTTTTAACATTATGAACATTATGAATTACTGGACAGGAAGGCTATTTTCATTTGTATGGTTGGTTTTATAACTCTGATCATATTGATTACTCTTGTCATTTGACGAATTCGGTTAATTCCAACGTTACATTCACTTTGAACATGCTCTACAATCTGAATTATTGGACATTCAGGCTATTTTTATTTGTCTAGCTGGTTTTATAACTCTGACCACTTTGATTATTCATGCCATTTGACGAATTCGGTCAACTCCAATGTTATATTGACTTTTAGCATGATGAACAATTTGAATTACTGGACATGCAGGCTATTTTAATTTGTCTAGCTGGTTTTATAACTCTGATCATATTGATTACTCGTGCCATTTGACGAATTCGGTCAATTCCAACGTTATATTCACTTTGAACATACTGAACAATCTGAATTATTCGCCATTCAGGCTATTTTCATTTGTCTGGTTGGTTTTATCATTCTAATCACTTTGATTATTCATGCTATTTGACGAATTCGGTCAACTCCAATGTTATATTGACTTTTAACATGATGAACAATTTGAATTACTGGACATGCAGGCTATTTTAATTTGTCTAGCTGGTTTTATAACTCTGATCATATTGATTACTCGTGCCATTTGACGAATTCGGTCAATTCCAACGTTATATTCACTTTGAACATACTGAACAATCTGAATTATTCGACATTCAGGCTATTTTCATTTGTCTGGCTGGTTTTATCACTTTGATTATTCTTGTCATTTGACGAATTCGGTCAATTCCAACGATGTATTGACTTTTAACATGATGAACATTCTGAATTACTGGGCATGCAGACTATTTTCATTTGTCTGGCTGGTTTTATAACTCTGATCATTTTGATTATTCGTGCCATTTGAGGATTTCGGTCAATTCCAACGTTGTATTTACTTTTAACATGATGAACATTCTGAATTACTGGACATGCAGGCTATTTTTATTTGTCTGGTTGGTTTTATAACTCTGTTCAGTTTGATTACTCTTGCCATTTGACGAATTCGGTCAATTCCAACGTTGTACAGACTTTTAACATGCTGAACAATCTGAATTATTGCACATTCAGTCTATTTTCATTTGTCTGGCTGGTTTTGTAACTCTAATCACTTTGATTATTCATGCCATTTGGGGAATTTGGTCAATTTCAACGTTATATTCACTTTGAACATACTCAAAAATCTGAATTATTGGACATTCAGACTATTTTGATTTGTCTGGTTGGTTTTATCACTCTGATCACTTTGATTATTCATGCCATTTGGGGAATTCGGTAAATTCCAAAGTTATATTCACTTTGAAAATGCTGAACAATCTGAATTATTGGACATGCAGGCTATTTTCATTTGTCTGGCTGGTTTTATAACTCTGATCATTTTGATTATTCGTGCCATTTGAGGATTTCGGTCAATTCCAACGTTGTATTGACTTTTAAGATGATGAACATTCTGAATTACTGGACATGCAGGCTATTTTCATTTGTCTGGCTGGTTTTATTACTCTGTTCAGTTTGATTACTCTTGCCATTTGACGATTTCGGTCAATTCCAACGTTGTATTTACTTTTAACATGATGAACATTCTGAATTACTGGACATGCAGGCTATTTTCATTTGTATGGTTGGTTTTATAACTCTGATCATATTGATTACTCTTGTCATTTGACGAATTCGGTTAATTCCAACGTTACATTCACTTTGAACATGCTCTACAATCTGAATTATTGGACATTCAGGCTATTTTTATTTGTCTAGCTGGTTTTATAACTCTGACCACTTTGATTATTCATGCCATTTGACGAATTCGGTCAACTCCAATGTTATATTGACTTTTAGCATGATGAACAATTTGAATTACTGGACATGCAGGCTATTTTAATTTGTCTAGCTGGTTTTATAACTCTGATCATATTGATTACTCGTGCCATTTGACGAATTCGGTCAATTCCAACATTGTATTGACTTTTAACATTATGAACATTATGAATTACTGGACAGGAAGGCTATTTTCATTTGTATGGTTGGTTTTATAACTCTGATCATATTGATTACTCTTGTCATTTGA
Organism: Hydrotaea cyrtoneurina; assembly: GCA_958296145.1. Taxonomy (NCBI): domain Eukaryota; kingdom Metazoa; phylum Arthropoda; class Insecta; order Diptera; family Muscidae; genus Hydrotaea; species Hydrotaea cyrtoneurina. The sequence continues at coordinate 82,252,775 of OY282513.1, forward strand.
CGAATTCGGTTAATTCCAACGTTACATTCACTTTGAACATGCTCTACAATCTGAATTATTGGACATTCAGGCTATTTTTATTTGTCTAGCTGGTTTTATAACTCTGACCACTTTGATTATTCATGCCATTTGACGAATTCGGTCAACTCCAATGTTATATTGACTTTTAGCATGATGAACAATTTGAATTACTGGACATGCAGGCTATTTTAATTTGTCTAGCTGGTTTTATAACTCTGATCATATTGATTACTCGTGCCATTTGACGAATTCGGTCAATTCCAACGTTATATTCACTTTGAACATACTGAACAATCTGAATTATTCGCCATTCAGGCTATTTTCATTTGTCTGGTTGGTTTTATCATTCTAATCACTTTGATTATTCATGCTATTTGACGAATTCGGTCAACTCCAATGTTATATTGACTTTTAACATGATGAACAATTTGAATTACTGGACATGCAGGCTATTTTAATTTGTCTAGCTGGTTTTATAACTCTGATCATATTGATTACTCGTGCCATTTGACGAATTCGGTCAATTCCAACGTTATATTCACTTTGAACATACTGAACAATCTGAATTATTCGACATTCAGGCTATTTTCATTTGTCTGGCTGGTTTTATCACTTTGATTATTCTTGTCATTTGACGAATTCGGTCAATTCCAACGATGTATTGACTTTTAACATGATGAACATTCTGAATTACTGGGCATGCAGACTATTTTCATTTGTCTGGCTGGTTTTATAACTCCGATCACTTTGATTATTAGTGCCATTTGACGATTTCGGTCAATTCCAACGTTGTATTGACTTTTAACATGATGAACATTCTGAATTACTGGACATGCAGGCTATTTTTATTTGTCTGGTTGGTTTTATAACTCTGTTCAGTTTGATTACTCTTGCCATTTGACGAATTCGGTCAATTCCAACGTTGTACAGACTTTTAACATGCTGAACAATCTGAATTATTGCACATTCAGTCTATTTTCATTTGTCTGGCTGGTTTTGTAACTCTAATCACTTTGATTATTCATGCCATTTGGGGAATTTGGTCAATTTCAACGTTATATTCACTTTGAACATACTCAAAAATCTGAATTATTGGACATTCAGACTATTTTGATTTGTCTGGTTGGTTTTATCACTCTGATCACTTTGATTATTCATGCCATTTGGGGAATTCGGTAAATTCCAAAGTTATATTCACTTTGAAAATGCTGAACAATCTGAATTATTGGACATTCAGGCTATTTTCATTTGTCTGGCTGGTTTTATAACTCTGATCATTTTGATTATTCGTGCCATTTGACGATTTCGGTCAATTCCAACGTTGTATTTACTTTTAACATGATGAACATTCTGAATTACTGGACATGCAGGCTATTTTCATTTGTCTGGCTGGTTTTATAACTCTGATCATTTTGATTATTCGTGCCATTTGAGGATTTCGGTCAATTCCAACGTTGTATTGACTTTTAAGATGATGAACATTCTGAATTACTGGACATGCAGGCTATTTTCATTTGTCTGGCTGGTTTTATTACTCTGTTCAGTTTGATTACTCTTGCCATTTGACGATTTCGGTCAATTCCAACGTTGTATTTACTTTTAATATGATGAACATTCTGAATTACTGGACATGCAGGCTATTTTCATTTGTATGGTTGGTTTTATAACTCTGATCATATTGATTACTCTTGTCATTTGAAGAATTCGGTTAATTCCAACGTTACATTCACTTTGAACATGCTCAACAATCTGAATTATTGGACATTCAGGCTGTTTTCATTTGTCTAGCTGGTTTTATAACTCTGACCACTTTGATTATTCATGCCATTTGACGAATTCGGTCAACTCCAATGTTATATTGACTTTTAGCATGATGAACAATTTGAATTACTGGACATGCAGGCTATTTTAATTTGTCTAGCTGGTTTTATAACTCTGATCATATTGATTACTCGTGCCATTTGACGAATTCGGTCAATTCCAACGTTATATTCACTTTGAACATACTGAACAATCTGAATTATTCGCCATTCAGGCTATTTTCATTTGTCTGGTTGGTTTTATCTTTCTAATCACTTTGATTATTCATGCTATTTGACGAATTCGGTCAACTCCAATGTTATATTGACTTTTAACATGATGAACAATTTGAATTACTGGACATGCAGGCTATTTTAATTTGTCTAGCTGGTTTTATAACTCTGATCATATTGATTCCTCGTGCCATTTGACGAATTCGGTCAATTCCAACGTTATATTCACTTTGAACATACTGAACAATCTGAATTATTCGACATTCAGGCTATTTTCATTTGTCTGGCTGGTTTTATCACTTTGATTATTCTTGTCATTTGACGAATTCGGTCAATTCCAACGATGTATTGACTTTTAACATGATGAACATTCTGAATTACTGGGCATGCAGACTATTTTCATTTGTCTGGCTGGTTTTATAACTCCGATCACTTTGATTATTAGTGCCATTTGACGATTTCGGTCAATTCCAACGTTGTATTGACTTTTAACATGATGAACATTCTGAATTACTGGACATGCAGGCTATTTTTATTTGTCTGGTTGGTTTTATAACTCTGTTCAGTTTGATTACTCTTGCCATTTGACGAATTCGGTCAATTCCAACGTTGTACAGACTTTTAACATGCTGAACAATCTGAATTATTGCACATTCAGTCTATTTTCATTTGTCTGGCTGGTTTTGTAACTCTGATCACTTTGATTATTCATGCCATTTGGGGAATTCGGTAAATTCCAAAGTTATATTCACTTTGAAAATGCTGAACAATCTGAATTATTGGACATTCAGGCTATTTTCATTTGTCTGGCTGGTTTTATAACTCTGATCATTTTGATTATTCGTGCCATTTGACGATTTCGGTCAATTCCAACGTTGTATTTACTTTTAACATGATGAACATTCTGAATTACTGGACATGCAGGCTATTTTCATTTGTCTGGCTGGTTTTATAACTCTGATCATTTTGATTATTCGTGCCATTTGAGGATTTCGGTCAATTCCAACGTTGAATTGACTTTTAAGATGATGAACATTCTGAATTACTGGACATGCAGGCTATTTTCATTTGTCTGGCTGGTTTTATTACTCTGTTCAGTTTGATTACTCTTGCCATTTGACGATTTCGGTCAATTCCAACGTTGTATTTACTTTTAACATGATGAACATTCTGAATTACTGGACATGCAGGCTATTTTCATTTGTATGGTTGGTTTTATAACTCTGATCATATTGATTACTCTTGTCATTTGACGAATTCGGTTAATTCCAACGTTACATTCACTTTGAACATGCTCAACAATCTGAATTATTGGACATTCAGGCTGTTTTCATTTGTCTAGCTGGTTTTATAACTCTGATCACTTTGATTATTCGTGCTATTTGACGATTTCGGCAATTCCAACATTGTATTGACTTTTAACATTATGAACATTATGAATTACTGGACAGGAAGGCTATTTTCATTTGTATGGTTGGTTTTATAACTCTGATCATATTGATTACTCTTGTCATTTGACGAATTCGGTTAATTCCAACGTTACATTCACTTTGAACATGCTCTACAATCTGAATTATTGGACATTCAGGCTATTTTTATTTGTCTAGCTGGTTTTATAACTCTGACCACTTTGATTATTCATGCCATTTGACGAATTCGGTCAACTCCAATGTTATATTGACTTTTAGCATGATGAACAATTTGAATTACTGGACATGCAGGCTATTTTAATTTGTCTAGCTGGTTTTATAACTCTGATCATATTGATTACTCGTGCCATTTGACGAATTCGGTCAATTCCAACGTTATATTCACTTTGAACATACTGAACAATCTGAATTATTCGCCATTCAGGCTATTTTCATTTGTCTGGTTGGTTTTATAACTCTGATCATATTGATTACTCGTGCCATTTGACGAATTCGGTCAATTCCAACGTTATATTCACTTTGAACATACTGAACAATCTGAATTATTCGACATTCAGGCTATTTTCATTTGTCTGGCTGGTTTTATCACTTTGATTATTCTTGTCATTTGACGAATTCGGTCAATTCCAACGATGTATTGACTTTTAACATGATGAACATTCTGAATTACTGGGCATGCAGACTATTTTCATTTGTCTGGCTGGTTTTATAACTCCGATCACTTTGATTATTAGTGCCATTTGACGATTTCGGTCAATTCCAACGTTGTATTGACTTTTAACATGATGAACATTCTGAATTACTGGACATGCAGGCTATTTTCATTTGTCTGGCTGGTTTTGTAACTCTAATCACTTTGATTATTCATGCCATTTGGGGAATTTGGTCAATTCCAACGTTATATTCACTTTGAACATACTGAACAATCTGAATTATTCGACATTCAGGCTATTTTCATTTGTCTGGCTGGTTTTATCACTTTGATTATTCTTGTCATTTGACGAATTCGGTCAATTCCAACGATGTATTGACTTTTAACGTGATGAACATTCTGAATTACTGGGCATGCAGACTATTTTCATTTGTCTGGCTGGTTTTATAACTCCGATCACTTTGATTATTAGTGCCATTTGACGAATTCGGTCAATTCCAACGTTGTACAGACTTTTAACATGCTGAACAATCTGAATTATTGCACATTCAGTCTATTTTCATTTGTCTGGCTGGTTTTGTAACTCTAATCACTTTGATTATTCATGCCATTTGGGGAATTTGGTCAATTTCAACGTTATATTCACTTTGAACATACTCAAAAATCTGAATTATTGGACATTCAGACTATTTTGATTTGTCTGGTTGGTTTTATCACTCTGATCACTTTGATTATTCATGCCATTTGGGGAATTCGGTAAATTCCGAAGTTATATTCACTTTGAAAATGCTGAACAATCTGAATTATTGGACATTCAGGCTATTTTCATTTGTCTGGCTGGTTTTATAACTCTGATCATTTTGATTATTCGTGCCATTTGACGATTTCGGTCAATTCCAACGTTGTATTTGCTTTTAACATGATGAACATTCTGAATTACTGGACATGCAGGCTATTTTCATTTGTCTGGCTGGTTTTATAACTCTGATCATTTTGATTATTCGTGCCATTTGAGGATTTCGGTCAATTCCAACGTTGTATTGACTTTTAAGATGATGAACATTCTGAATTACTGGACATGCAGGCTATTTTCATTTGTCTGGCTGGTTTTATTACTCTGTTCAGTTTGATTACTCTTGCCATTTGACGATTTCGGTCAATTCCAACGTTGTATTTACTTTTAACATGATGAACATTCTGAATTACTGGACATGCAGGCTATTTTCATTTGTATGGTTGGTTTTATAACTCTGATCATATTGATTACTCTTGTCATTTGACGAATTCGGTTAATTCCAACGTTACATTCACTTTGAACATGCTCAACAATCTGAATTATTGGACATTCAGGCTGTTTTCATTTGTCTAGCTGGTTTTATAACTCTGATCACTTTGATTATTCGTGCTATTTGACGAATTCGGTCAACTCCAATGTTATTTTGACTTTTAACATGATGAACAATTTGAATTACTGGACATGCAGGCTATTTTAATTTGTCTAGCTGGTTTTATAAGTCTGATCATATTGATTACTCGTGCCATTTGACGAATTCGGTCAATTCCAACGTTATATTCACTTTGAACATACTGAACAATCTGAATTATTCGACATTCAGGCTATTTTCATTTGTCTGGCTGGTTTTATCACTTTGATTATTCTTGTCATTTGACGAATTCGGTCAATTCCAACGTTACATTCACTTTGAACATGCTCTACAATCTGAATTATTGGACATTCAGGCTATTTTTATTTGTCTAGCTGGTTTTATAACTCTGGCCACTTTGATTATTCATGCTATTTGACGAATTCGGTCAACTCCAATGTTATTTTGACTTTTAACATGATGAACAATTTGAATTACTGGACATGCAGGCTATTTTAATTTGTCTAGCTGGTTTTATAAGTCTGATCATTTTGATTATTCGTGCCATTTGAGGATTTCGGTCAATTCCAACGTTGTATTGACTTTTAAGATGATGAACATTCTGAATTACTGGACATGCAGGCTATTTTCATTTGTCTGGCTGGTTTTATTACTCTGTTCAGTTTGATTACTCTTGCCATTTGACGATTTCGGTCAATTCCAACGTTGTATTTACTTTTAACATGATGAACATTCTGAATTACTGGACATGCAGGCTATTTTCATTTGTATGGTTGGTTTTATAACTCTGATCATATTGATTACTCTTGTCATTTGACGAATTCGGTTAATTCCAACGTTACATTCACTTTGAACATGCTCAACAATCTGAATTATTGGACATTCAGGCTGTTTTCATTTGTCTAGCTGGTTTTATAACTCTGATCACTTTGATTATTCGTGCTATTTGACGATTTCGGCAATTCCAACATTGTATTGACTTTTAACATTATGAACATTATGAATTACTGGACAGGAAGGCTATTTTCATTTGTATGGTTGGTTTTATAACTCTGATCATATTGATTACTCGTGCCATTTGACGAATTCGGTCAATTCCAAGGTTAAATTCACTTTGAACATGCTGAACAATCTGAATTATTGGACATTCAGGCTATTTTGATTTGTCTGGTTGGTTTTATCATTCTGATCACTTTGATTATTCATGCTATTTGACGAATTCGGTCAACTCCAATGTTATATTGACTTTTAACATGCTGAACAATTTGAATTACTGGGCATGCAGGCTATTTTAATTTGTCTGGCTGGTTTTATAACTCTGATCATATTGATTACTCGTGCCATTTGACGAATTCGGTCAATTCCAACGTTATATTCACTTTGAACATACTGAACAATCTGAATTATTCGACATTCAGGCTATTTTCATTTGTCTGGCTGGTTTTATCACTTTGATTATTCTTGTCATTTGACGAATTCGGTCAATTCCAACGATGTATTGACTTTTAACATGATGAACATTCTGAATTACTGGGCATGCAGACTATTTTCATTTGTCTGGCTGGTTTTATAACTCCGATCACTTTGATTATTAGTGCCATTTGACGATTTCGGTCAATTCCAACGTTGTATTGACTTTTAACATGATGAACATTCTGAATTACTGGACATGCAGGCTATTTTTATTTGTCTGGTTGGTTTTATAACTCTGTTCAGTTTGATTACTCTTGCCATTTGACGAATTCGGTCAATTCCAACGTTGTACAGACTTTTAACATGCTGAACAATCTGAATTATTGCACATTCAGTCTATTTTCATTTGTCTGGCTGGTTTTGTAACTCTAATCACTTTGATTATTCATGCCATTTGGGGAATTTGGTCAATTTCAACGTTATATTCACTTTGAACATACTCAAAAATCTGAATTATTGGACATTCAGACTATTTTGATTTGTCTGGTTGGTTTTATCACTCTGATCACTTTGATTATTCATGCCATTTGGGGAATTCGGTAAATTCCAAAGTTATATTCACTTTGAAAATGCTGAACAATCTGAATTATTGGACATTCAGGCTATTTTCATTTGTCTGGCTGGTTTTATAACTCTGATCATTTTGATTATTCGTGCCATTTGACGATTTCGGTCAATTCCAACGTTGTATTTACTTTTAACATGATGAACATTCTGAATTACTGGACATGCAGGCTATTTTCATTTGTCTGGCTGGTTTTATAACTCTGATCATTTTGATTATTCGTGCCATTTGAGGATTTCGGTCAATTCCAACGTTGTATTGACTTTTAAGATGATGAACATTCTGAATTACTGGACATGCAGGCTATTTTCATTTGTCTGGCTGGTTTTATTACTCTGTTCAGTTTGATTACTCTTGCCATTTGACGATTTCGGTCAATTCCAACGTTGTATTTACTTTTAACATGATGAACATTCTGAATTACTGGACATGCAGGCTATTTTCATTTGTATGGTTGGTTTTATAACTCTGATCATATTGATTACTCTTGTCATTTGACGAATTCGGTTAATTCCAACGTTACATTCACTTTGAACATGCTCAACAATCTGAATTATTGGACATTCAGGCTGTTTTCATTTGTCTAGCTGGTTTTATAACTCTGATCACTTTGATTATTCGTGCTATTTGACGATTTCGGCAATTCCAACATTGTATTGACTTTTAACATTATGAACATTATGAATTACTGGACAGGAAGGCTATTTTCATTTGTATGGTTGGTTTTATAACTCTGATCATATTGATTACTCTTGTCATTTGACGAATTCGGTTAATTCCAACGTTACATTCACTTTGAACATGCTCTACAATCTGAATTATTGGACCTTCAGGCTATTTTTATTTGTCTAGCTGGTTTTATAACTCTGACCACTTTGATTATTCATGCCATTTGGGGAATTTGGTCAATTTCAACGTTATATTCACTTTGAACATACTCAAAAATCTGAATTATTGGACATTCAGACTATTTTGATTTGTCTGGTTGGTTTTATCACTCTGATCACTTTGATTATTCATGCCATTTGGGGAATTCGGTAAATTCCAAAGTTATATTCACTTTGAAAATGCTGAACAATCTGAATTATTGGACATTCAGGCTATTTTCATTTGTCTGGCTGGTTTTATAACTCTGATCATTTTGATTATTCGTGCCATTTGACGATTTCGGTCAATTCCAACGTTGTATTTACTTTTAACATGATGAACATTCTGAATTACTGGACATGCAGGCTATTTTCATTTGTCTGGCTGGTTTTATAACTCTGATCATTTTGATTATTCGTGCCATTTGAGGATTTCGGTCAATTCCAACGTTGTATTGACTTTTAAGATGATGAACATTCTGAATTACTGGACATGCAGGCTATTTTCATTTGTCTGGCTGGTTTTATTACTCTGTTCAGTTTGATTACTCTTGCCATTTGACGATTTCGGTCAATTCCAACGTTGTATTTACTTTTAACATGATGAACATTCTGAATTACTGGACATGCAGGCTATTTTCATTTGTATGGTTGGTTTTATAACTCTGATCATATTGATTACTCTTGTCATTTGACGAATTCGGTTAATTCCAACGTTACATTCACTTTGAACATGCTCAACAATCTGAATTATTGGACATTCAGGCTGTTTTCATTTGTCTAGCTGGTTTTATAACTCTGATCACTTTGATTATTCGTGGTATTTGACGATTTCGGCAATTCCAACATTGTATTGACTTTTAACATTATGAACATTATGAATTACTGGACAGGAAGGCTATTTTCATTTGTATGGTTGGTTTTATAACTCTGATCATATTGATTACTCTTGTCATTTGACGAATTCGGTTAATTCCAACGTTACATTCACTTTGAACATGCTCTACAATCTGAATTATTGGACATTCAGGCTATTTTTATTTGTCTAGCTGGTTTTATAACTCTGACCACTTTGATTATTCATGCCATTTGACGAATTCGGTCAACTCCAATGTTATATTGACTTTTAGCATGATGAACAATTTGAATTACTGGACATGCAGGCTATTTTAATTTGTCTAGCTGGTTTTATAACTCTGATCATATTGATTACTCGTGCCATTTGACGAATTCGGTCAATTCCAACGTTATATTCACTTTGAACATACTGAACAATCTGAATTATTCGCCATTCAGGCTATTTTCATTTGTCTGGTTGGTTTTATCATTCTAATCACTTTGATTATTCATGCTATTTGACGAATTCGGTCAACTCCAATGTTATATTGACTTTTAACATGATGAACAATTTGAATTACTGGACATGCAGGCTATTTTAATTTGTCTAGCTGGTTTTATAACTCTGATCATATTGATTACTCGTGCCATTTGACGAATTCGGTCAATTCCAACGTTATATTCACTTTGAACATACTGAACAATCTGAATTATTCGACATTCAGGCTATTTTCATTTGTCTGGCTCCAACGTTACATTCACTTTGAACATGCTCTACAATCTGAATTATTGGACATTCAGGCTATTTTTATTTGTCTAGCTGGTTTTATAACTCTGACCACTTTGATTATTCATGCCATTTGACGAATTCGGTCAACTCCAATGTTATATTGACTTTTAGCATGATGAACAATTTGAATTACTGGACATGCAGGCTATTTTAATTTGTCTAGCTGGTTTTATAACTCTGATCATATTGATTACTCGTGCCATTTGACGAATTCGGTCAATTCCAACGTTATATTCACTTTGAACATACTGAACAATCTGAATTATTCGCCATTCAGGCTATTTTCATTTGTCTGGTTGGTTTTATCATTCTAATCACTTTGATTATTCATGCTATTTGACGAATTCGGTCAACTCCAATGTTATATTGACTTTTAACATGATGAACAATTTGAATTACTGGACATGCAGGCTATTTTAATTTGTCTAGCTGGTTTTATAACTCTGATCATATTGATTACTCGTGCCATTTGACGAATTCGGTCAATTCCAACGTTATATTCACTTTGAACATACTGAACAATCTGAATTATTCGACATTCAGGCTATTTTCATTTGTCTGGCTGGTTTTATCACTTTGATTATTCTTGTCATTTGACGAATTCGGTCAATTCCAACGATGTATTGACTTTTAACATGATGAACATTCTGAATTACTGGGCATGCAGACTATTTTCATTTGTCTGGCTGGTTTTATAACTCCGATCACTTTGATTATTCGTGCCATTTGACGATTTCGGTCAATTCCAACGTTGTATTGACTTTTAACATGATGAACATTCTGAATTACTGGACATGCAGGCTATTTTTATTTGTCTGGCTGGTTTTATAACTCTGTTCAGTTTGATTACTCTTGCCATTTGACGAATTCGGTCAATTCCAACGATGTATTGACTTTTAGCATGCTGAACAATCTGAATTATTGGACATTCAGGCTATTTTCATTTGTCTGGTTTTTTTTGTAACTCTGATCACTTTGATTATTCATGCCATTTGGGGAATTCGGCCAATTATTATTATTATTGGACATTCAGACTATTTTGATTTGTCTGGTTGGTTTTATCACTCTGATCACTTTGATTATTCATGCCATTTGGGGAATTCGGTAAATTCCAAAGTTATATTCACTTTGAAAATGCTGAACAATCTGAATTATTGGACATTCAGGCTATTTTCATTTGTCTGGCTGGTTTTATAACTCTGATCATTTTGATTATTCGTGCCATTTGACGATTTCGGTCAATTCCAACGTTGTATTTACTTTTTACATGATGAACATTTTGAATTACTGGACATGCAGGCTATTTTCATTTGTCTGGCTGGTTTTATAACTCTGATCATTTTGATTATTCGTGCCATTTGACGATTTCGGTCAATTCCAACGTTGTATTGACTTTTAAGATGATGAACATTCTGAATTACTGGACATGCAGGCTATTTTCATTTGTCTGGCTGGTTTTATAACTCTGTTCAGTTTGATTACTCTTGCCATTTGACGATTTCGGTCAATTCCAACGTTGTATTTACTTTTAACATGATGAACATTCTGAATTACTGGACATGCAGGCTATTTTCATTTGTATGGTTGGTTTTATAACTCTGATCATATTGATTACTCTTGTCATTTGCCGAATTCGGTTAATTCCAACGTTACATTCACTTTGAGCATGCTCAACAATCTGAATTATTGGACATTCGGGCTGTTTTCATTTGTCTAGCTGGTTTTATAACTCTGATCACTTTGATTATTCGTGCTATTTGACGATTTCGGCAATTCCAACATTGTATTGACTTTTAACATTATGAACATTATGAATTACTGGACAGGAAGGCTATTTTCATTTGTATGGTTGGTGTTATAACTCTGATCATATTGATTACTCTTGTCATTTGACGAATTCGGTTAATTCCAACGTTACATTCACTTTGAACATGCTCTACAATCTGAATTATTGGACATTCAGGCTATTTTCATTTGTCTGGCTGGTTTTATAACTCTGACCACTTTGATTATTCATGCCATTTGACGAATTCGGTCAATTCCAACGTAATATTCACTTTGAACATCGGTCAATTCCAACGTTGTATTGACTTTTAACATGATGAACATTCTGAATTACTGGACATGCAGGCTATTTTCATTTGTCTGGCTGGTATTATAACTCTGTTCTGTTTGATTACTCTTGCCATTTGACGATTTCGGTCAATTCCAACGTTACATTCACTTTGAACATGCTCTACAATATGAATTATTGGACATTCAGGCTATTTTTATTTGTCTAGCTGGTTTTATAACTCTGACCACTTTGATTATTCATGCCATTTGACGAATTCGGTCAACTCCAATGTTATATTGACTTTTAACATGATGAACAATTTGAATTACTGGACATGCAGGCTATTTTAATTTGTCTAGCTGGTTTTATAACTCTGATCATATTGATTACTCGTGCCATTTGACGAATTCGGTCAATTCCAACGTTATATTCACTTTGAACATACTGAAGAATCTGAATTATTCGACATTCAGGCTATTTTCATTTGTCTGGTTGGTTTTATCATTCTAATCACTTTGATTATTCGTGCTATTTGACGATTTCGGCAATTCCAACATTGTATTGACTTTTAACATTATGAACATTATGAATTACTGGACAGGAAGGCTATTTTCATTTGTATGGTTGGTGTTATAACTCTGATCATATTGATTACTCTTGTCATTTGACGAATTCGGTTAATTCCAACGTTACATTCACTTTGAACATGCTCTACAATCTGAATTATTGGACATTCAGGCTATTTTCATTTGTCTGGCTGGTTTTATAACTCTGACCACTTTGATTATTCATGCCATTTGACGAATTCGGTCAATTCCAACGTTATATTCACTTTGAACATCGGTCAATTCCAACGTTGTATTGACTTTTAACATGATGAACATTCTGAATTACTGGACATGCAGGCTATTTTCATTTGTCTGGCTGGTATTATAACTCTGTTCACTTTGATTATTCATGCCATTTGACGAATTCGGAACATGATGAACAATTTGAATTACTGGACATGCAGGCTATTTTAATTTGTCTAGCTGGTTTTATAACTCTGATCATATTGATTACTCGTGCCATTTGACGAATTCGGTCAATTCCAACGTTATATTCACTTTGAACATACTGAAGAATCTGAATTATTCGACATTCAGGCTATTTTCATTTGTCTGGTTGGTTTTATCATTCTAATCACTTTGATTATTCGTGCTATTTGACGATTTCGGCAATTCCAACATTGTATTGACTTTTAACATTATGAACATTATGAATTACTGGACAGGAAGGCTATTTTCATTTGTATGGTTGGTTTTATAACTCTGATCATATTGATTACTCTTGTCATTTGACGAATTCGGTTAATTCCAACGTTACATTCACTTTGAACATGCTCAACAATATGAATTATTGGACATTCAGGCTATTTTCATTTGTCTGGCTGGTTTTATAACTCTGACCACTTTGATTATTCATGCCATTTGACGAATTCGGTCAATTCCAACGTTATATTCACTTTGAACATCGGTCAATTCCAACGTTGTATTGACTTTTAACATGATGAACATTCTGAATTACTGGACATGCAGGCTATTTTCATTTGTCTGGCTGGTATTATAACTCTGTTCACTTTGATTATTCATGCCATTTGACGAATTCGGTCAACTCAAATGTTATATTGACTTTTAACATGATGAACATTCTGAATTACTGGAAATGCAGGCTATTTCATTTGTCTGGCTGGTTTTATAACTCTGTCCAGTTTGATTACTCTTGCCATTTGACGAATTCGGTCAATTCCAAGGTTAAATTCACTTTGAACATGCTGAACAATCTGAATTATTGGACATTCAGGCTATTTTGATTTGTCTGGTTGGTTTTATCATTCTGATCACTTTGATTATTCATGCTATTTGACGAATTCGGTCAACTCTAATGTTATATTGACTTTTAACATGCTGAACAATTTGAATTACTGGACATGCAGGCTATTTTAATTTGTCTGGCTGGTTTTATAACTCTGATCATATTGATTACTCGTGCCATTTGACGAATTCGGTCAATTCCAACGTTATATTCACTTTGAACATCGGTCAATTCCAACGTTGTATTGACTTTTAACATGATGAACATTCTGAATTACTGGACATGCAGGCTATTTTCATTTGTCTGGCTGGTATTATAACTCTGTTCACTTTGATTATTCATGCCATTTGACGAATTCGGAACATGATGAACAATTTGAATTACTGGACATGCAGGCTATTTTAATTTGTCTAGCTGGTTTTATAACTCTGATCATATTGATTACTCGTGCCATTTGACGAATTCGGTCAATTCCAACGTTATATTCACTTTGAACATACTGAAGAATCTGAATTATTCGACATTCAGGCTATTTTCATTTGTCTGGTTGGTTTTATCATTCTAATCACTTTGATTATTCGTGCTATTTGACGATTTCGGCAATTCCAACATTGTATTGACTTTTAACATTATGAACATTATGAATTACTGGACAGGAAGGCTATTTTCATTTGTATGGTTGGTTTTATAACTCTGATCATATTGATTACTCTTGTCATTTGACGAATTCGGTTAATTCCAACGTTACATTCACTTTGAACATGCTCAACAATATGAATTATTGGACATTCAGGCTATTTTCATTTGTCTGGCTGGTTTTATAACTCTGACCACTTTGATTATTCATGCCATTTGACGAATTCGGTCAATTCCAACGTTATATTCACTTTGAACATCGGTCAATTCCAACGTTGTATTGACTTTTAACATGATGAACATTCTGAATTACTGGACATGCAGGCTATTTTCATTTGTCTGGCTGGTATTATAACTCTGTTCACTTTGATTATTCATGCCATTTGACGAATTCGGTCAACTCAAATGTTATATTGACTTTTAACATGATGAACATTCTGAATTACTGGAAATGCAGGCTATTTCATTTGTCTGGCTGGTTTTATAACTCTGTCCAGTTTGATTACTCTTGCCATTTGACGAATTCGGTCAATTCCAAGGTTAAATTCACTTTGAACATGCTGAACAATCTGAATTATTGGACATTCAGGCTATTTTGATTTGTCTGGTTGGTTTTATCATTCTGATCACTTTGATTATTCATGCTATTTGACGAATTCGGTCAACTCTAATGTTATATTGACTTTTAACATGCTGAACAATTTGAATTACTGGACATGCAGGCTATTTTAATTTGTCTGGCTGGTTTTATAACTCTGATCATATTGATTACTCGTGCCATTTGACGAATTCGGTCAATTCCAACGTTATATTCACTTTGAACATACTGAACAATCTGAATTATTCGACATTCAGGCTATTTTCATTTGTCTGGCTGGTTTTATCACTTTGATTATTCTTGTCATTTGACGAATTCGGTCAATTCCAACGACGTATTGACTTTTAACATGATGAACATTCTGAATTACTGGGCATGCAGACTATTTTCATTTGTCTGGCTGGTTTTATAACTCCGATCACTTTGATTATTAGTGCCATTTGACGATTTCGGTCAATTCCAACGTTGTATTGACTTTTAACATGATGAACATTCTGAATTACTGGACATGCAGGCTATTTTCATTTGTCTGGCTGGTATTATAACTCTGTTCAGTTTGATTACTCTTGCCATTTGACGATTTCGGTCAATTCCAACGTTGTATTGACTTTTAACATGATGAACAATCTGAATTATTGGACATTCAGACTATTTTGATTTGTCTGGTTGGTTTTATCACTCTGATCACTTTGATTATTCATGCCATTTGACGAATTCGGTCAACTCAAATGTTATATTGACTTTTAACATGATGAACATTCTGAATTACTGGAAATGCAGGCTATTTCATTTGTCAGGCTGGTTTTATAACTCTGTCCAGTTTGATTACTCTTGCCATTTGACGAATTCGGTCAATTCCAAGGTTAAATTTACTTTGAACATGCTGAACAATCTGAATTATTGGACATTCAGGCTATTTTGATTTGTCTGGTTGGTTTTATCATTCTGATCACTTTGATTATTCATGCTATTTGACGAATTCGGTCAACTCCAATGTTATATTGACTTTTAACATGCTGAACAATTTGAATTACTGGGCATGCAGGCTATTTTAATTTGTCTGGCTGGTTTTATAACTCTGATCATATTGATTACTCGTGCCATTTGACGAATTCGGTCAATTCCAACGTTATATTCACTTTGAACATACTGAACAATCTGAATTATTCGACATTCAGGCTATTTTCATTTGTCTGGCTGGTTTTATCACTTTGATTATTCTTGTCATTTGACGAATTCGGTCAATTCCAACGATGTATTGACTTTTAACATGATGAACATTCTGAATTACTGGGCATGCAGACTATTTTCATTTGTCTGGCTGGTTTTATAACTCCGATCACTTTGATTATTAGTGCCATTTGACGAATTCGGTCAATTCCAAGGTTAAATTCACTTTGAACATGCTGAACAATCTGAATTATTGGACATTCAGGCTATTTTGATTTGTCTGGTTGGTTTTATCATTCTGATCACTTTGATTATTCATGCTATTTGACGAATTCGGTCAACTCCAATGTTATATTGACTTTTAACATGCTGAACAATTTGAATTACTGGGCATGCAGGCTATTTTAATTTGTCTGGCTGGTTTTATAACTCTGATCATATTGATTACTCGTGCCATTTGACGAATTCGGTCAATTCCAACGTTATATTCACTTTGAACATACTGAACAATCTGAATTATTCGACATTCAGGCTATTTTCATTTGTCTGGCTGGTTTTATCACTTTGATTATTCTTGTCATTTGACGAATTCGGTCAATTCCAACGATGTATTGACTTTTAACATGATGAACATTCTGAATTACTGGGCATGCAGACTATTTTCATTTGTCTGGCTGGTTTTATAACTCCGATCACTTTGATTATTAGTGCCATTTGACGAATTCGGTCAATTCCAAGGTTATATTCACTCTGAACATGCTGAACAATCTGAATTATTGGACATTCAGGCTATTTTGATTTGTCTGGTTGGCTTTATCATTCTGATCACTTTGATTATTCATGCTATTTGACGAATTCGGTCAACTCCAATGTTATATTGACTTTTAACATGATGAACAATTTGAATTACTGGACATGCAGGCTATTTTAATTTGTCTAGCTGGTTTTATAACTCTGATCATATTGATTACTCGTGCCATTTGACGAATTCGGTCAATTCCAACGTTATATTCACTTTGAACATACTGAACAATCTGAATTATTCGACATTCAGGCTATTTTCATTTGTCTGGCTGGTTTTATCACTTTGATTATTCTTGTCATTTGACGAATTCGGTCAATTCCAACGATGTATTGACTTTTAACATGATGAACATTCTGAATTACTGGGCATGCAGACTATTTTCATTTGTCTGGCTGGTTTTATAACTCCGATCACTTTGATTATTCGTGCCATTTGACGATTTCGGTCAATTCCAACGTTGTATTGACTTTTAACATGATGAACATTCTGAATTACTGGACATGCAGGCTATTTTTATTAGTCTGGCTGGTTTTATAACTCTGTTCAGTTTGATTACTCTTGCCATTTGACGAATTCGGTCAATTCCAACGTTGTATTGACTTTTAGCATGCTGAACAATCTGAATTATTGGACATTCAGGCTATTTTCATTTGTCTGGCTGGTTTTATAACTCTGATCATATTGATTACTCGTGCCATTTGACGAATTCGGTCAATTCCAACGTTATATTCACTTTGAACATACTGAACAATCTGAATTATTCGACATTCAGGCTATTTTCATTTGTCTGGCTGGTTTTATCACTTTGATTATTCTTGTCATTTGACGAATTCGGTCAATTCCAACGATGTATTGACTTTTAACATGATGAACATTCTGAATTACTGGGCATGCAGACTATTTTCATTTGTCTGGCTGGTTTTATAACTCCGATCACTTTGATTATTAGTGCCATTTGACGAATTCGGTCAATTCCAAGGTTATATTCACCTTGAACATGCTGAACAATCTGAATTATTGGACATTCAGGCTATTTTGATTTGTCTGGTTGGCTTTATCATTCTGATCACTTTGATTATTCATGCTATTTGTCGAATTCGGTCAACTCCAATGTTATATTGACTTTTAACATGATGAACAATTTGAATAACTGGACATGCAGGCTATTTTAATTTGTCTAGCTGGTTTTATAACTCTGATCATATTGATTACTCGTGCCATTTGACGAATTCGGTCAATTCCAACGTTATATTCACTTTGAACATACTGAACAATCTGAATTATTCGACATTCAGGCAATTCCAACATTGTATTGACTTTTAACATTATGAACATTATGAATTACTGGACAGGAAGGCTATTTTCATTTGTATGGTTGGTTTAATAACTCTGATCATATTGATTACTCTTGTCATTTGACGAATTCGGTTAATTCCAACGTTACATTCACTTTGAACATGCTCTACAATCTGAATTATTGGACATTCAGGCTATTTTCATTTGTCTGGCTGGTTTTATAACTCTGACCACTTTGATTATTCATGCCGAATTCGGTCAATTCCAACGTAATATTCACTTTGAACATCGGTCAATTCCAACGTTGTATTGACTTTTAACATGATGAACATTCTGAATTTCTGGACATGCAGGCTATTTTCATTTGTCTGGCTGGTATTATAACTCTGTTCAGTTTGATTACTCTTGCCATTTGACGATTTCGGTCAATTCCAACGTTACATTCACTTTGAACATGCTCTACAATCTGAATTATTGGATATTCAGGCTATTTTTATTTGTCTAGCTGGTTTTATAACTCTGACCACTTTGATTATTCATGCCATTTGACGAATTCGGTCAACTCCAATGTTATATTGACTTTTAACATGATGAACAATTTGAATTACTGGACATGCAGGCTATTTTAATTTGTCTAGCTGGTTTTATAACTCTGATCATATTGATTACTCGTGCCATTTGACGAATTCGGTCAATTCCAACGTTATATTCACTTTGAACATACTGAACAATCTGAATTATTCGACATTCAGGCTATTTTCATTTGTCTGGTTGGTTTTATCATTCTAATCACTTTGATTATTCATGCTATTTGACGAATTCGGTCAACTTCAATGTTATATTGACTTTTAACATGATGAACAATTTGAATTACTGGACATGCAGGCTATTTTAATTTGTCTAGCTGGTTTTATAACTCTGATCATATTGATTACTCGTGCCATTTGACGAATTCGGTCAATTCCAACGTTATATTCACTTTGAACATACTGAAGAATCTGAATTATTCGACATTCAGGCTATTTTCATTTGTCTGGTTGGTTTTATCATTCTAATCACTTTGATTATTCGTGCTATTTGACGATTTCGGCAATTCCAACATTGTATTGACTTTTAACATTATGAACATTATGAATTACTGGACAGGAAGGCTATTTTCATTTGTATGGTTGGTTTTATAACTCTGATCATATTGATTACTCTTGTCATTTGACGAATTCGGTTAATTCCAACGTTACATTCACTTTGAACATGCTCAACAATCTGAATTATTGGACATTCAGGCTATTTTCATTTGTCTGGCTGGTTTTATAACTCTGACCACTTTGATTATTCATGCCATTTGACGAATTCGGTCAATTCCAACGTTATATTCACTTTGAACATCGGTCAACTCAAATGTTATATTGACTTTTAACATGATGAACATTCTGAATTACTGGAAATGCAGGCTATTTCATTTGTCTGGCTGGTTTTATAACTCTGTCCAGTTTGATTACTCTTGCCATTTGACGAATTCGGTCAATTCCAAGGTTAAATTCACTTTGAACATGCTGAACAATCTGAATTATTGGACATTCAGGCTATTTTGATTTGTCTGGTTGGTTTTATCATTCTGATCACTTTGATTATTCATGCTATTTGACGAATTCGGTCAACTCTAATGTTATATTGACTTTTAACATGCTGAACAATTTGAATTACTGGACATGCAGGCTATTTTAATTTGTCTGGCTGGTTTTATAACTCTGATCATATTGATTACTCGTGCCATTTGACGAATTCGGTCAATTCCAACGTTATATTCACTTTGAACATACTGAACAATCTGAATTATTCGACATTCAGGCTATTTTCATTTGTCTGGCTGGTTTTATCACTTTGATTATTCTTGTCATTTGACGAATTCGGTCAATTCCAACGATGTATTGACTTTTAACATGATGAACATTCTGAATTACTGGGCATGCAGACTATTTTCATTTGTCTGGCTGGTTTTATAACTCCGATCACTTTGATTATTAGTGCCATTTGACGATTTCGGTCAATTCCAACGTTGTATTGACTTTTAACATGATGAACATTCTGAATTACTGGACATGCAGGCTATTTTCATTTGTCTGGCTGGTATTATAACTCTGTTCAGTTTGATTACTCTTGCCATTTGACGATTTCGGTCAATTCCAACGTTGTATTGACTTTTAACATGATGAACAATCTGAATTATTGGACATTCAGACTATTTTGATTTGTCTGGTTGGTTTTATCACTCTGATCACTTTGATTATTCATGCCATTTGACGAATTCGGTCAACTCAAATGTTATATTGACTTTTAACATGATGAACATTCTGAATTACTGGAAATGCAGGCTATTTCATTTGTCTGGCTGGTTTTATAACTCTGTCCAGTTTGATTACTCTTGCCATTTGACGAATTCGGTCAATTCCAAGGTTAAATTCACTTTGAACATGCTGAACAATCTGAATTATTGGACATTCAGGCTATTTTGATTTGTCTGGTTGGTTTTATCATTCTGATCACTTTGATTATTCATGCTATTTGACGAATTCGGTCAACTCCAATGTTATATTGACTTTTAACATGCTGAACAATTTGAATTACTGGGCATGCAGGCTATTTTAATTTGTCTGGCTGGTTTTATAACTCTGATCATATTGATTACTCGTGCCATTTGACGAATTCGGTCAATTCCAAGGTTATATTCACTTTGAACATGCTGAACAATCTGAATTATTGGACATTCAGGCTATTTTGATTTGTCTGGTTGGCTTTATCATTCTGATCACTTTGATTATTCATGCTATTTGACGAATTCGGTCAACTCCAATGTTATATTGACTTTTAACATGATGAACAATTTGAATTACTGGACATGCAGGCTATTTTAATTTGTCTAGCTGGTTTTATAACTCTGATCATATTGATTACTCGTGCCATTTGACGAATTCGGTCAATTCCAACGTTATATTCACTTTGAACATACTGAACAATCTGAATTATTCGACATTCAGGCTATTTTCATTTGTCTGGCTGGTTTTATCACTTTGATTATTCTTGTCATTTGACGAATTCGGTCAATTCCAACGATGTATTGACTTTTAACATGATGAACATTCTGAATTACTGGGCATGCAGACTATTTTCATTTGTCTGGCTCGTTTTATAACTCCGATCACTTTGATTATTAGTGCCATTTGACGAATTCGGTCAATTCCAAGGTTATATTCACTTTGAACATGCTGAACAATCTGAATTATTGGACATTCAGGCTATTTTGATTTGTCTGGTTGGCTTTATCATTCTGATCACTTTGATTATTCATGCTATTTGACGAATTCGGTCAACTCCAATGTTATATTGACTTTTAACATGATGAACAATTTGAATTACTGGACATGCAGGCTATTTTAATTTGTCTAGCTGGTTTTATAACTCTGATCATATTGATTACTCGTGCCATTTGACGAATTCGGTCAATTCCAACGTTATATTCACTTTGAACATACTGAACAATCTGAATTATTCGACATTCAGGCTATTTTCATTTGTCTGGCTGGTTTTATCACTTTTATTATTCTTGTCATTTGACGAATTCGGTCAATTCCAACGATGTATTGACTTTTAACATGATGAACATTCTGAATTACTGGGCATGCAGACTATTTTCATTTGTCTGGCTGGTTTTATAACTCCGATCACTTTGATTATTCGTGCCATTTGACGATTTCGGTCAATTCCAACGTTGTATTGACTTTTAACATGATGAACATTCTGAATTACTGGACATGCAGGCTATTTTTATTAGTCTGGCTGGTTTTATAACTCTGTTCAGTTTGATTACTCTTGCCATTTGACGAATTCGGTCAATTCCAACGTTGTATTGACTTTTAGCATGCTGAACAATCTGAATTATTGGACATTCAGGCTATTTTCATTTGTCTGTTTTTTTTTTTGTAACTCTGATCACTTTGATTATTCATGCCATTTGGGGAATTCGGCCAATGCCAACGTTATATTCACTTTGAAAATGCTCAACAATCCGAATTATTGGACATTCAGACTATTCTGATTTGTCTGGTTTGTTTTATCACTCTGAACACTTTGATTATTCATGCCATTTGGGGAATTCGGTCAATTCCAAAGTTATATTCACTTTGAACATGATGAACAATCTGAATTATTGGACATTCAGTCTATTCTGATTTGTCTGGTTGGTTTTATCACCTCTGATCACTATGATTATTCGTGCCATTTGATGAATTCGGTCAAATCCAACGTTGTATTGACTTTTAATATGATGAACATTCTGAATTACTGAACATGCAGGCTATTTTAATTTGTCTGGCTGGTTTTATCACTCTGATCACTTTGATTATTCTTGTCATTTGACGAATCCGGTCAATTCCAACGTTGTATTGACTTTTAACATGATGAACATTCTGAATTATTGGACATTCATACTATTTTGATTTGTCTGGTTTTTTTTATCACTCTGATCACTTTGATTATTCATGCCATTTGACGAATTCGGTCAATTCCAACGTTATATTCACTTTGAACATCGGTCAATTCCAACGTTGTATTGACTTTTAACATGATGAACATTCTGAATAACTGGACATGCAGGCTATTTTCATTTGTCTGGCTGGTATTATAACTCTGTTCAGTTTGATTACTCTTGCCATTTGACGAATTCGTTCAATTCCAACGTTGTATTGACTTTTAACATGCTGAACAATCTGAATTATTGGACATTCAGGCTATTTTCATTTGTCTGTTTTTTTTTTGTAACTCTGATCACTTTGATTATTCATGCCATTTGGGGAATTCGGCCAATTCCAACGTTATATTCACTTTGAAAATGCTCAACAATCTGAATTATTGGACATTCAGGCTATTTTGATTTGTCTGGTTTTTTTTTTCATTTGTCTGGCTGGTTTTATAACTCCGATCACTTTGATTATTAGTGCCATTTGACGATTTCGGTCAATTCCAACGTTGTATTGACTTTTAACATGATGAACATTCTGAATTACTGGACATGCAGGCTATTTTCATTTGTCTGGCTGGTATTATAACTCTGTTCAGTTTGATTACTCTTGCCATTTGACGATTTCGGTCAATTCCAACGTTGTATTGACTTTTAACATGATGAACAATCTGAATTATTGGACATTCAGACTATTTTGATTTGTCTGGTTGGTTTTATCACTCTGATCACTTTGATTATTCATGCCATTTGACGAATTCGGTCAACTCAAATGTTATATTGACTTTTAACATGATGAACATTCTGAATTACTGGATATGCAGGCAATTTCATTTGTCTGGCTGGTTTTATAACTCTGTCCAGTTTGATTACTCTTGCCATTTGACGAATTCGTTCAATTCCAACGTTGTATTGACTTTTAACATGATGAACATTCTGAATTATTGGACATTCATACTATTTTGATTTGTCTGGTTTTTTTTATCACTCTGATCACTTTGATTATTCATGCCATTTGACGAATTCGGTCAATTCCAACGTTATATTCACTTTGAACATCGGTCAATTCCAACGTTGTATTGACTTTTAACATGATGAACATTCTGAATTACTGGACATGCAGGCTATTTTCATTTGTCTGGCTGGTATTATAACTCTGTTCAGTTTGATTACTCTTGCCATTTGACGAATTCGTTCAATTCCAACGTTGTATTGACTTTTAACATGCTGAACAATCTGAATTATTGGACATTCAGGCTATTTTCATTTGTCTGTTTTTTTTTTTGTAACTCTGATCACTTTGATTATTCATGCCATTTGGGGAATTCGGCCAATTCCAACGCTATATTCACTTTGAAAATGCTCAACAATCTGAATTATTGGACATTCAGGCTATTTTGATTTGTCTGGTTTTTTTTTTCATTTGTCTGGCTGGTTTTATAACTCCGATCACTTTGATTATTAGTGCCATTTGACGATTTCGGTCAATTCCAACGTTGTATTGACTTTTAACATGATGAACATTCTGAATTACTGGACATGCAGGCTATTTTCATTTGTCTGGCTGGTATTATAACTCTGTTCAGTTTGATTACTCTTGCCATTTGACGATTTCGGTCAATTCCAACGTTGTATTGACTTTTAACATGATGAACAATCTGAATTATTGGACATTCAGACTATTTTGATTTGTCTGGTTGGTTTTATCACTCTGATCACTTTGATTATTCATGCCATTTGACGAATTCGGTCAATTCCAACGTTATATTCACTTTGAACATCGGTCAATTCCAACGTTGTATTGACTTTTAACATGATGAACATTCTGAATTACTGGACATGCAGGCTATTTTCATTTGTCTGGCTGGTATTATAACTCTCTTCAGTTTGATTACTCTTGCCATTTGACGAATTCGTTCAATTCCAACGTTGTATTGACTTTTAACATGCTGAACAATCTGAATTATTGGACATTCAGGCTATTTTCATTTGTCTGTTTTTTTTTTTGTAACTCTGATCACTTTGATTATTCATGCCATTTGGGGAATTCGGCCAATTCCAACGTTATATTCACTTTGAAAATGCTCAACAATCTGAATTATTGGACATTCAGGCTATTTTGATTTGTCTGGTTTTTTTTTCATTTGTCTGGCTGGTTTTATAACTCCGATCACTTTGATTATTAGTGCCATTTGACGATTTCGGTCAATTCCAACGTTGTATTGACTTTTAACATGATGAACATTCTGAATTACTGGACATGCAGGCTATTTTCATTTGTCTGGCTGGTATTATAACTCTGTTCAGTTTGATTACTCTTGCCATTTGACGATTTCGGTCAATTCCAACGTTGTATTGACTTTTAACATGATGAACAATCTGAATTATTGGACATTCAGACTATTTTGATTTGTCTGGTTGGTTTTATCACTCTGATCACTTTGATTATTCATGCTATTTGACGAATTCGGTCAACTCCAATGTTATATTGACTTTTAACATGCTGAACAATTTGAATTACTGGGCATGCAGGCTATTTTAATTTGTCTGGCTGGTTTTATAACTCTGATCATATTGATTACTCGTGCCATTTGACGAATTCGGTCAATTCCAAGGTTAAATTCACTTTGAACATGCTGAACAATCTGAATTATTGGACATTCAGGCTATTTTGATTTGTCTGGTTGGTTTTATCATTCTGATCACTTTGATTATTCATGCTATTTGACGAATTCGGTCAACTCCAATGTTATATTGACTTTTAACATGCTGAACAATTTGAATTACTGGGCATGCAGGCTATTTTAATTTGTCTGGCTGGTTTTATAACTCTGATCATATTGATTACTCGTGCCATTTGACGAATTCGGTCAATTCCAACGTTATATTCACTTTGAACATACTGAACAATCTGAATTATTCGACATTCAGGCTATTTTCATTTGTCTGGCTGGTTTTATCACTTTGATTATTCTTGTCATTTGACGAATTCGGTCAATTCCAACGATGTATTGACTTTTAACATGATGAACATTCTGAATTACTGGGCATGCAGACTATTTTCATTTGTCTGGCTGGTTTTATAACTCCGATCACTTTGATTATTAGTGCCATTTGACGAATTCGGTCAATTCCAAGGTTATATTCACTTTGAACATGCTGAACAATCTGAATTATTGGACATTCAGGCTATTTTGATTTGTCTGGTTGGCTTTATCATTCTGATCACTTTGATTATTCATGCTATTTGACGAATTCGGTCAACTCCAATGTTATATTGACTTTTAACATGATGAACAATTTGAATTACTGGACATGCAGGCTATTTTAATTTGTCTAGCTGGTTTTATAACTCTGATCATATTGATTACTCGTGCCATTTGACGAATTCGGTCAATTCCAACGTTATATTCACTTTGAACATACTGAACAATCTGAATTATTCGACATTCAGGCTATTTTCATTTGTCTGGCTGGTTTTATCACTTTTATTATTCTTGTCATTTGACGAATTCGGTCAATTCCAACGATGTATTGACTTTTAACATGATGAACATTCTGAATTACTGGGCATGCAGACTATTTTCATTTGTCTGGCTGGTTTTATAACTCCGATCACTTTGATTATTCGTGCCATTTGACGATTTCGGTCAATTCCAACGTTGTATTGACTTTTAACATGATGAACATTCTGAATTACTGGACATGCAGGCTATTTTTATTTGTCTGGCTGGTTTTATCACTTTTATTATTCTTGTCATTTGACGAATTCGGTCAATTCCAACGTTATATTCACTTTGAACATACTGAACAATCTGAATTATTCGACATTCAGGCTATTTTCATTTGTCTGGCTGGTTTTATCACTTTTATTATTCTTGTCATTTGACGAATTCGGTCAATTCCAACGATGTATTGACTTTTAACATACTGAACAATCTGAATTATTCGACATTCAGGCTATTTTCATTTGTCTGGCTGGTTTTATCACTTTTATTATTCTTGTCATTTGACGAATTCGGTCAATTCCAACGTTATATTCACTTTGAACATACTGAACAATCTGAATTATTCGACATTCAGGCTATTTTCATTTGTCTGGCTGGTTTTATCACTTTTATTATTCTTGTCATTTGACGAATTCGGTCAATTCCAACGATGTATTGACTTTTAACATGATGAACATTCTGAATTACTGGGCATGCAGACTATTTTCATTTGTCTGGCTGGTTTTATAACTCCGATCACTTTGATTACTCTTGCCATTTGACGAATTCGGTCAATTCCAACGTTGTATTGACTTTTAGCATGCTGAACAATCTGAATTATTGGACATTCAGGCTATTTTCATTTGTCTGTTTTTTTTTTGTAACTCTGATCACTTTGATTATTCATGCCATTTGGGGAATTCGGCCAATGCCAACGTTATATTCACTTTGAAAATGCTCAACAATCTGAATTATTGGACATTCAGACTATTCTGATTTGTCTGGTTTGTTTTATCACTCTGAACACTTTGATTATTCATGCCATTTGGGGAATTCGGTCAATTCCAAAGTTATATTCACTTTGAACATGATGAACAATCTGAATTATTGGACATTCAGTCTATTCTGATTTGTCTGGTTGGTTTTATCACCTCTGATCACTATGATTATTCGTGCCATTTGATGAATTCGGTCAATTCCAACGTTGTATTGACTTTTAATATGATGAACATTCTGAATTACTGAACATGCAGGCTATTTTAATTTGTCTGGCTGGTTTTATCACTCTGATCACTTTGATTATTCATGCCATTTGACGAATTCGGTCAATTCCAACGTTATATTCACTTTGAACATCGGTCAATTCCAACGTTGTATTGACTTTTAACATGATGAACATTCTGAATTACTGGACATGCAGGCTATTTTCATTTGTCTGGCTGGTATTATAACTCTGTTTAGTTTGATTACTCTTGCCATTTGACGAATTCGTTCAATTCCAACGTTGTATTGACTTTTAACATGCTGAACAATCTGAATTATTGGACATTCAGGCTATTTTCATTTGTCTGTTTTTTTTTTGTAACTCTGATCACTTTGATTATTCATGCCATTTGGGGAATTCGGCCAATGCCAACGTTATATTCACTTTGAAAATGCTCAACAATCTGAATTATTGGACATTCAGACTATTCTGATTTGTCTGGTTTGTTTTATCACTCTGAACACTTTGATTATTCATGCCATTTGGGGAATTCGGTCAATTCCAAAGTTATATTCACTTTGAACATGATGAACAATCTGAATTATTGGACATTCAGTCTATTCTGATTTGTCTGGTTGGTTTTATCACCTCTGATCACTATGATTATTCGTGCCATTTGACGAATCCGGTCAATTCCAACGTTGTATTGACTTTTAACATGATGAACATTCTGAATTATTGGACATTCATACTATTTTGATTTGTCTGGTTTTTTTTTATCACTCTGATCACTTTGATTATTCATGCCATTTGACGAATTCGGTCAATTCCAACGTTATATTCACTTTGAACATCGGTCAATTCCAACGTTGTATTGACTTTTAACATGATGAACATTCTGAATTACTGGACATGCAGGCTATTTTCATTTGTCTGGCTGGTATTATAACTCTGTTTAGTTTGATTACTCTTGCCATTTGACGAATTCGTTCAATTCCAACGTTGTATTGACTTTTAACATGCTGAACAATCTGAATTATTGGACATTCAGGCTATTTTCATTTGTCTGTTTTTTTTTTGTAACTCTGATCACTTTGATTATTCATGCCATTTGGGGAATTCGGCCAATGCCAACGTTATATTCACTTTGAAAATGCTCAACAATCTGAATTATTGGACATTCAGACTATTCTGATTTGTCTGGTTTGTTTTATCACTCTGAACACTTTGATTATTCATGCCATTTGGGGAATTCGGTCAATTCCAAAGTTATATTCACTTTGAACATGATGAACAATCTGAATTATTGGACATTCAGTCTATTCTGATTTGTCTGGTTGGTTTTATCACCTCTGATCACTATGATTATTCGTGCCATTTGACGAATCCGGTCAATTCCAACGTTGTATTCACTTTGAACATGATGAACAATCTGCATTATTGGACATTCAGGCTATTTTGATTTGTCTGTTTTTTTTTATCACCTCTGATCACTTTGATTATTCGTGCCATTTAACGAATTCGGTCAATTCCAACGTTGTATTGAGTTTTAATATGATGAACATTCTGAATTACTGGACATGCAGGCTATTTTCAGTTGTCTGGCTGGTTTTATCACTCTGAACACTTTGAGTACTCTTGCCATTTGACGAATTCGGTCTATTCCAACGTTGTATTGACTTTAAACATGATGAACATTCTGAATTATTGGACATTCATACTATTTTGATTTGTCTGGTTGGTTTTATCACTCTGATCACTTTAATTATTCATGCCATTTGACGAATTCGGTCAATTTCAACGTTACATTCACTTTGAACATGCTCAACAATCTGAATTATTGGACATTCAGGCTGTTTTCATTTGTCTACCTGGTTTTATAACTCTGATCACTTTGATTATTCGAGCTATTTGACGATTTCGGCAATTCCAACATTGTATTGACTTTTAACATTATGAACATTATGAATTACTGGACAGGAAGGCTATTTTCATTTGTCTGGCTGGTTTTATAACTCTGACCACTTTGATTATTCATGCCATTTGACGAATTCGGTCAATTCCAACGTTATATTCACTTTGAACATCGGTCAATTCCAACGTTGTATTGACTTTTAACATGATGAACATTCTGAATTACTGGACATGCAGGCTATTTTCATTTGTCTGGCTGGTATTATAACTCTGATCACTTTGATTATTCATGCCATTTGACGAATTCGGTCAACTCAAATGTTATATTGACTTTTAACATGATGAACATTCTGAATTACTGGAAATGCAGGCTATTTCATTTGTCTGGCTGGTTTTATAACTCTGTCCAGTTTGATTACTCTTGCCATTAGACGAATTCGGTCAATTCCAAGGTTAAATTCACTTTGAACATGCTGAACAATCTGAATTATTGGACATTCAGGCTGTTTTCATTTGTCTAGCTGGTTTTATAACTCTGATCACTTTGATTATTCGAGCTATTTGACGATTTCGGCAATTCCAACATTGTATTGACTTTTAACATTATGAACATTATGAATTACTGGACAGGAAGGCTATTTTCATTTGTCTGGCTGGTTTTATAACTCTGACCACTTTGATTATTCAAGCCATTTGACGAATTCGGTCAATTCCAACGTTATATTCACTTTGAACATCGGTCAATTCCAACGTTGTATTGACTTTTAACATGATGAACATTCTGAATTACTGGAAATGCAGGCTATTTCATTTGTCTGGCTGGTTTTATAACTCTGTCCAGTTTGATTACTCTTGCCATTTGACGAATTCGGTCAATTCCAAGGTTAAATTCACTTTGAACATCGGTCAATTCCAACGTTGTATTGACTTTTAACATGATGAACATTCTGAATTACTGGAAATGCAGGCTATTTCATTTGTCTGGCTGGTTTTATAACTCTGTCCAGTTTGATTACTCTTGCCATTTGACGAATTCGGTCAATTCCAAGGTTAAATTCACTTTTAACATGCTGAACAATTTGAATTACTGGACATGCAGGCTATTTTAATTTGTCTGGCTGGTTTTATAACTCTGATCATATTGATTACTCGTGCCATTTGACGATTTCGGTCAATTCCAACGTTGTATTGACTTTTAAGATGATGAACATTCTGAATTACTGGACATGCAGGCTATTTTCATTTGTCTGGCTGGTTTTATAACTCTGATCATTTTGATTATTCGTGCCATTTGACGATTTCGGTCAATTCCAACGTTGTATTTACTTTTAACATGATGAACATTCTGAATTACTGGACATGCAGGCTATTTTCATTTGTCTGGCTGGTTTTATAACTCTGATCATTTTGATTATTCGTGCCATTTGACGATTTCGGTCAATTCCAACGTTGTATTGACTTTTAAGATGATGAACATTCTGAATTACTGGACATGCAGGCTATTTTCATTTGTCTGGCTGGTTTTATAACTCTGATCATTTTGATTATTCGTGCCATTTGACGATTTCGGTCAATTCCAACGTTGTATTTACTTTTAACATGATGAACATTCTGAATTACTGGACATGCAGGCTATTTTCATTTGTCTGGCTGGTTTTATAACTCTGATCATTTTGATTATTCGTGCCATTTGACGATTTCGGTCAATTCCAACGTTGTATTGACTTTTAAGATGATGAACATTCTGAATTACTGGACATGCAGGCTATTTTCATTTGTCTGGCTGGTTTTATAACTCTGATCATTTTGATTATTCGTGCCATTTGACGATTTCGGTCAATTCCAACGTTGTATTGACTTTTAAGATGATGAACATTCTGAATTACTGGACATGCAGGCTATTTTCATTTGTCTGGCTGGTTTTATAACTCTGATCATTTTGATTATTCGTGCCATTTGACGATTTCGGTCAATTCCAACGTTGTATTGACTTTTAAGATGATGAACATTCTGAATTACTGGACATGCAGGCTATTTTCATTTGTCTAGCTGGTTTTATAACTCTGATCACTTTGATTGATCGTGCTATTTGACGATTTCGGCAATTCCAACATTGTATTGACTTTTAACATTATGAACATTATGAATTACTGGACAGGAAGGCTATT
This sequence comes from Hydrotaea cyrtoneurina, assembly GCA_958296145.1. Lineage (NCBI taxonomy): Eukaryota > Metazoa > Arthropoda > Insecta > Diptera > Muscidae > Hydrotaea > Hydrotaea cyrtoneurina. The sequence continues at coordinate 82,284,529 of OY282513.1, forward strand.
TTCATTTGTATGGTTGGTTTTATAACTCTGATCATACTGATATCATCGGTTAATTCCAACGTTACATTCACTTTGAACATGCTCTACAATCTGAATTATTGGACATGCAGGCTATTTTTATTTGTCTAGCTGGTTTTATAACTCTGACCACTTTGATTATTCATGCCATTTGACGAATTCGGTCAACTCCAATGTTATATTGACTTTTAACATGATGAACAATTTGAATTACTGGACATGCAGGCTATTTTAATTTGTCTAGCTGGTTTTATAACTCTGATCATATTGATTACTCTTGTCATTTGACGAATTCGGTTAATTCCAACGTTACATTCACTTTGAACATGCTCTACAATCTGAATTATTGGACATTCAGGCTATTTTTATTTGTCTAGCTGGTTTTATAACTCTGATCACTTTGATTATTCGTGCTATTTGACGATTTCGGCAATTCCAACATTGTATTGACTTTTAACATTATGAATTACTGGACAGGAAGGCTATTTTCATTTGTATGGTTGGTTTTATAACTCTGTTCATATTGATTACTCGTGCCATTTGACGAATTCGGTCAATTTCAACGTTATATTCACTTTGAACATACTGAACAATCTGAATTATTCGACATTCAGGCTATTTTCATTTGTCTGGCTGGTTTTATCACATTGATTATTCTTGTCATTTGACGATTTCGGTCAATTCCAACGTTGTATTTACTTTTAACATGATGAACATTCTGAATTACTGGACATGCAGGCTATTTTCATTTGTCTGGCTGGTTTTATAACTCTGATCATTTTGATTATTCGTACCATTTGACGATTTCGGTCAATTCCAACGTTGTATTGACTTTTAAGATGATGAACATTCTGAATTACTGGACATGCAGGCTATTTTCATTTGTCTGGCTGGTTTTATAACTCTGTTCAGTTTGATTACTCTTGCCATTTGACGATTTCGGTCAATTCCAACGTTGTATTTACTTTTAACATGATGAACATTCTGAATTACTGGACATGCAGGCTATTTTCATTTGTATGGTTGGTTTTATAACTCTGATCATATTGATTACTCTTGTCATTTGACGAATTCGGTTAATTCCAACGTTACATTCACTTTGAACATGCTCTACAATCTGAATTATTGGACATTCAGGCTATTTTTATTTGTCTAGCTGGTTTTATAACTCCGACCACTTTGATTATTCATGCCATTTGGGGAATTTGGTCAATTTCAACGTTATATTCACTTTGAACATACTCAAAAATCTGAATTATTGGACATTCTGACTATTTTGATTTGTCTGGTTGGTTTTATCACTCTGATCACTTTGATTATTCATGCCATTTGGGGAATTCGGTAAATTCCAAAGTTATATTCACTTTGAAAATGCTGAACAATCTGAATTATTGGACATTCAGGCTATTTTCATTTGTCTGGCTGGTTTTATAACTCTGATCATTTTGATTATTCGTGCCATTTGACGATTTCGGTCAATTCCAACGTTGTATTGACTTTTAAGATGATGAACATTCTGAATTACTGGACATGCAGGCTATTTTCATTTGTCTAGCTGGTTTTATAACTCTGATCACTTTGATTATTCGTGCTATTTGACGATTTCGGCAATTCCAACATTGTATTGACTTTTAACATTATGAACATTATGAATTACTGGACAGGAAGGCTATTTTCATTTGTATGGTTGGTTTTATAACTCTGATCATATTGATTACTCTTGTCATTTGACGAATTCGGTTAATTCCAACGTTACATTCACTTTGAACATGCTCTACAATCTGAATTATTGGACATTCAGGCTATTTTTATTTGTCTAGCTGGTTTTATAACTCTGACCACTTTGATTATTCATGCCATTTGACGAATTCGGTCAACTCCAATGTTATATTGACTTTTAACATGATGAACAATTTGAATTACTGGACATGCAGGCTATTTTAATTTGTCTAGCTGGTTTTATAACTCTGATCATATTGATTACTCGTGCCATTTGACGAATTCGGTCAATTCCAACGTTATATTCACTTTGAACATACTGAACAATCTGAATTATTCGACATTCAGGCTATTTTCATTTGTCTGGTTGGTTTTATCATTCTGATCACTTTGATTATTCATGCTATTTGACGAATTCGGTCAACTCCAATGTTATATTGACTTTTAACATGATGAACAATTTGAATTACTGGACATGCAGGCTATTTTAATTTGTCTAGCTGGTTTTATAACTCTGATCATATTGATTACTCGTGCCATTTGACGAATTCGGTCAATTCCAACGTTATATTCACTTTTAACATGATGAACATTCTGAATTACTGGACATGCAGGCTATTTTTATTTGTCTGGCTGGTTTTATAACTCTGATCATATTGATTACTCGTGCCATTTGACGAATTCGGTCAATTCCAACGTTATATTCACTTTGAACATACTGAACAATCTGAATTATTCGACATTCAGGCTATTTTCATTTGTCTGGCTGGTTTTATCACTTTGATTATTCTTGTCATTTGACGAATTCGGTCAATTCCAACGATGTATTGACTTTTAACATGATGAACATTCTGAATTACTGGGCATGCAGACTATTTTCATTTGTCTGGCTGGTTTTATAACTCCGATCACTTTGATTATTCGTGCCATTTGACGATTTCGGTCAATTCCAACGTTGTATTGACTTTTAACATGATGAACATTCTGAATTACTGGACATGCAGGCTATTTTTATTTGTCTGGCTGGTTTTATAACTCTGATCATATTGATTACTCGTGCCATTTGACGAATTCGGTCAATTCCAACGTTATATTCACTTTGAACATACTGAACAATCTGAATTATTCGACATTCAGGCTATTTTCATTTGTCTGGCTGGTTTTATCACTTTGATTATTCTTGTCATTTGACGAATTCGGTCAATTCCAACGATGTATTGACTTTTAACATGATGAACATTCTGAATTATTGGACATTCAGGCTATTTTCATTTGTCTGGTTTTTTTTGTAACTCTGATCACTTTGATTATTCATGCCATTTGGGGAATTCGGCCAATTCCAACGTTATATTCACTTTGAAAATGCTCAACAATCTGAATTATTGGACATTCAGACTATTTTGATTTGTCTGGTTGGTTTTATCACTCTGCACACTTTGATTATTCATGCCATTTGGGGAATTCGGTAAATTCCAACGATGTATTGACTTTTAACATGATGAACATTCTGAATTACTGGGCATGCAGACTATTTTCATTTGTCTGGCTGGTTTTATAACTCCGATCACTTTGATTACTCTTGTCATTTGACGAATTCGGTTAATTCCAACGTTACATTCACTTTGAACATGCTCTACAATCTGAATTATTCGACATTCAGGCTATTTTCATTTGTCTGGCTGGTTTTATCACTTTGATTATTCTTGTCATTTGACGAATTCGGTCAATTCCAACGATGTATTGACTTTTAACATGATGAACATTCTGAATTACTGGGCATGCAGACTATTTTCATTTGTCTGGCTGGTTTTATCACTTTGATTATTCTTGTCATTTGACGAATTCGGTCAATTCCAACGATGTATTGACTTTTAACATGATGAACATTCTGAATTACTGGGCATGCAGACTATTTTCATTTGTCTGGCTGGTTTTATAACTCCAATCACTTTGATTATTCGTGCCATTTGACGATTTCGGTCAATTCCAACGTTGTATTTACTTTTAACATGATGAACATTCTGAATTACTGGACATGCAGGCTATTTTCATTTGTCTGGCTGGTTTTATAACTCTGATCATTTTGATTATTCGTGCCATTTGACGATTTCGGTCAATTCCAACGTTGTATTGACTTTTAAGATGATGAACATTCTGAATTACTGGACATGCAGGCTATTTTCATTTGTCTGGTTGGTTTTATAACTCTGTTCAGTTTGATTACTCTTGCCATTTGACGATTTCGGTCAATTCCAACGTTGTATTGACTTTTAACATGATGAACATTCTGAATTACTGGACATGCAGGCTATTTTTATTTGTCTGGCTGGTTTTATAACTCTGTTCAGTTTGATTACTCTTGCCATTTGACGAATTCGGTCAATTCCAACGTTGTATTGACTTTTAGCATGCTGAACAATCTGAATTATTGGACATTCAGGCTATTTTCATTTGTCTGGTTTTTTTTGTAACTCTGATCACTTTGATTATTCATGCCATTTGGGGAATTCGGCCAATTCCAACGTTATATTCACTTTGAAAATGCTCAACAATCTGAATTATTGGACATTCAGACTATTTTCATTTGTCTGGCTGGTTTTATAACTCTGATCATTTTGATTATTCGTGCCATTTGACGATTTCGGTCAATTCCAACGTTGTATTGACTTTTAAGATGATGAACATTCTGAATTACTGGACATGCAGGCTATTTTCATTTGTCTGGTTGGTTTTATCACTCTGCACACTTTGATTATTCATGCCATTTGGGGAATTCGGTCAATTCCAAAGTTATATTCACTTTGAACATGATGAACAATCTGAATTATTGGACATTCAGTCTATTCTGATTTGTCTGGTTGGTTTTATCACCTCTGATCACTATGATTATTCGTGCCATTTGATGAATTCGGTCAATTCCAACGTTGTATTGACTTTTAATATGATGAACAATCTGAATTATTGGACATTCAGGCTATTTTCATTTGTCTGGTTTTTTTTGTAACTCTGATCACTTTGATTATTCATGCCATTTGGGGAATTCGGCCAATTCCAACGTTATATTCACTTTGAAAATGCTCAACAATCTGAATTATTGGACATTCAGACTATTTTCATTTGTCTGGCTGGTTTTATAACTCTGTTCAGTTTGATTACTCTTGCCATTTGACGAATTCGGTCAATTCCAACGTTGTATTGACTTTTAGCATGCTGAACAATCTGAATTATTGGACATTCAGGCTATTTTCATTTGTCTGGTTGGTTTTATAACTCTGTTCAGTTTGATTACTCTTGCCATTTGACGATTTCGGTCAATTCCAACGTTGTATTGACTTTTAACATGATGAACATTCTGAATTACTGGACATGCAGGCTATTTTTATTTGTCTGGTTGGTTTTATCACTCTGCACACTTTGATTATTCATGCCATTTGGGGAATTCGGTCAATTCCAAAGTTATATTCACTTTGAACATGATGAACAATCTGAATTATTGGACATTCAGTCTATTCTGATTTGTCTGGTTGGTTTTATCACCTCTGATCACTATGATTATTCGTGCCATTTGATGAATTCGGTCAATTCCAACGTTGTATTGACTTTTAATATGATGAACATTCTGAATTATTGAACATGCAGGCTATTTTAATTTGTCTGGCTGGTTTTATCACTCTGATCACTTTGATTATTCTTGTCATTTGACGAATCCGGTCAATTCCAACGTTGTATTGACTTTTAACATGATGAACATTCTGAATTATTGGACATTCATACTATTTGATTTGTCTGGTTTTTTTTATCACTCTGATCACTTTGATTATTCATGCCATTTGACGAATACGGCCAATTCCAACGTTATATTCACTTTGAACATCGGTCAATTCCAACGTTGTATTGACTTTTAACATGATGAACATTCTGAATTACTGGACATGCAGGCTATTTTCATTTGTCTGGCTGGTATTATAACTCTGTTCAGTTTGATTACTCTTGCCATTTGACGAATTCGTTCAATTCCAACGTTGTATTGACTTTTAACATGCTGAACAATCTGAATTATTGGACATTCAGGCTATTTTCATTTGTCTGGTTTTTTTTTGTAACTCTGATCACTTTGAATATTCATGCCAGTTGGGGAATTCGGCCAATTCCAACGTTATATTCACTTTGAAAATGCTCAACAATCTGAATTATTGGACATTCAGGCTATTTTGATTTGTCTGGTTTTTTTTATCACCTCTGATCACTTTGATTATTCGTGCCATTTGACGAATTCGGTCAATTCCAACGTTGTATTGACTTTTAATATGATGAACATTCTGAATTACTGAACATGCAGGCTATTTTAATTTGTCTGGCCGGTTTTATCACTCTGATCACTTTGATTATTCTTGTCATTTGACGAATTCGGTCAATTCCAACGTTATGTTCACTTTGAACATGATGAACATTCTGAATTACTGGACATGCAGGCTATTTTCAGTTGTCTGGCTGGTTTAAAACTCTGTTCAGTTTGATTACTCTTGCCATTTGACGAATTCGGTCAATTCCAACGTTGTATTGACTTTTAACATGATGAACATTCTGAATTATTGGACATTCATACTATTTTGATTTGTCTGGTTGGTTTTATCACTCTGATCACTTTAATTATTCATGCCATTTGACGAATTCGGTCAATTTCAACGTTATATTCACTTTGAACATGCAGAACAATCTGAATTATTGGACATTCAGGCTATTTTCATTTGTCTAGCTGGTTTTATAACTCTGATCACATTGATTATTCGTGCTATTTGACGATTTCGGCAATTCCAACAGTGTATTGACTTTTAACATTATGAACATTATGAATTACTGGACAGGAAGGCTATTTTCATTTGTATGGTTGGTTTTATAACTCTGAACATATTGATTACTCTTGTCATTTGACGAATTCGGTTAATTCCAACGTTACATTCACTTTGAACATGCTCAACAATCTGAATTATTGGACATTCAGGCTGTTTTCATTTGTCTAGCTGGTTTTATAACTCTGACCACTTTGATTATTCATGCCATTTGACGAATTCGGTCAACTCCAATGTTATATTGACTTTTAGCATGATGAACAATTTGAATTACTGGACATGCAGGCTATTTTAATTTGTCTAGCTGGTTTTATAACTCTGATCATATTGATTACTCGTGCCATTTGACGAATTCGGTCAATTCCAACGTTATATTCACTTTGAACATACTGAACAATCTGAATTATTCGCCATTCAGGCTATTTTCATTTGTCTGGTTGGTTTTATCATTCTAATCACTTTGATTATTCATGCTATTTGACGAATTCGGTCAACTCCAATGTTATATTGACTTTTAACATGATGAACAATTTGAATTACTGGACATGCAGGCTATTTTAATTTGTCTAGCTGGTTTTATAACTCTGATCATATTGATTACTCGTGCCATTTGACGAATTCGGTCAATTCCAACGTTATATTCACTTTGAACATACTGAACAATCTGAATTATTCGACATTCAGGCTATTTTCATTTGTCTGGCTCCAACGTTACATTCACTTTGAACATGCTCTACAATCTGAATTATTGGACATTCAGGCTATTTTTATTTGTCTAGCTGGTTTTATAACTCTGACCACTTTGATTATTCATGCCATTTGACGAATTCGGTCAACTCCAATGTTATATTGACTTTTAGCATGATGAACAATTTGAATTACCGGACATGCAGGCTATTTTAATTTGTCTAGCTGGTTTTATAACTCTGATCATATTGATTACTCGTGCCATTTGACGAATTCGGTCAATTCCAACGTTATATTCACTTTGAACATACTGAACAATCTGAATTATTCGCCATTCAGGCTATTTTCATTTGTCTGGTTGGTTTTATCATTCTAATCACTTTGATTATTCATGCTATTTGACGAATTCGGTCAACTCCAATGTTATATTGACTTTTAACATGATGAACAATTTGAATTACTGGACATGCAGGCTATTTTAATTTGTCTAGCTGGTTTTATAACTCTGATCATATTGATTACTCGTGCCATTTGACGAATTCGGTCAATTCCAACGTTATATTCACTTTGAACATACTGAACAATCTGAATTATTCGACATTCAGGCTATTTTCATTTGTCTGGCTGGTTTTATCACTTTGATTATTCTTGTCATTTGACGAATTCGGTCAATTCCAACGATGTATTGACTTTTAACATGATGAACATTCTGAATTACTGGGCATGCAGACTATTTTCATTTGTCTGGCTGGTTTTATAACTCCGATCACTTTGATTATTCGTGCCATTTGACGATTTCGGTCAATTCCAACGTTGTATTGACTTTTAACATGATGAACATTCTGAATTACTGGACATGCAGGCTATTTTTATTTGTCTGGCTGGTTTTATAACTCTGTTCAGTTTGATTACTCTTGCCATTTGACGAATTCGGTCAATTCCAACGATGTATTGACTTTTAGCATGCTGAACAATCTGAATTATTGGACATTCAGGCTATTTTCATTTGTCTGGTTTTTTTTGTAACTCTGATCACTTTGATTATTCATGCCATTTGGGGAATTCGGCCAATTATTATTATTATTGGACATTCAGACTATTTTGATTTGTCTGGTTGGTTTTATCACTCTGATCACTTTGATTATTCATGCCATTTGGGGAATTCGGTAAATTCCAAAGTTATATTCACTTTGAAAATGCTGAACAATCTGAATTATTGGACATTCAGGCTATTTTCATTTGTCTGGCTGGTTTTATAACTCTGATCATTTTGATTATTCGTGCCATTTGACGATTTCGGTCAATTCCAACGTTGTATTTACTTTTTACATGATGAACATTTTGAATTACTGGACATGCAGGCTATTTTCATTTGTCTGGCTGGTTTTATAACTCTGATCATTTTGATTATTCGTGCCATTTGACGATTTCGGTCAATTCCAACGTTGTATTGACTTTTAAGATGATGAACATTCTGAATTACTGGACATGCAGGCTATTTTCATTTGTCTGGCTGGTTTTATAACTCTGTTCAGTTTGATTACTCTTGCCATTTGACGATTTCGGTCAATTCCAACGTTGTATTTACTTTTAACATGATGAACATTCTGAATTACTGGACATGCAGGCTATTTTCATTTGTATGGTTGGTTTTATAACTCTGATCATATTGATTACTCTTGTCATTTGCCGAATTCGGTTAATTCCAACGTTACATTCACTTTGAGCATGCTCAACAATCTGAATTATTGGACATTCGGGCTGTTTTCATTTGTCTAGCTGGTTTTATAACTCTGATCACTTTGATTATTCGTGCTATTTGACGATTTCGGCAATTCCAACATTGTATTGACTTTTAACATTATGAACATTATGAATTACTGGACAGGAAGGCTATTTTCATTTGTATGGTTGGTGTTATAACTCTGATCATATTGATTACTCTTGTCATTTGACGAATTCGGTTAATTCCAACGTTACATTCACTTTGAACATGCTCTACAATCTGAATTATTGGACATTCAGGCTATTTTCATTTGTCTGGCTGGTTTTATAACTCTGACCACTTTGATTATTCATGCCATTTGACGAATTCGGTCAATTCCAACGTAATATTCACTTTGAACATCGGTCAATTCCAACGTTGTATTGACTTTTAACATGATGAACATTCTGAATTACTGGACATGCAGGCTATTTTCATTTGTCTGGCTGGTATTATAACTCTGTTCTGTTTGATTACTCTTGCCATTTGACGATTTCGGTCAATTCCAACGTTACATTCACTTTGAACATGCTCTACAATATGAATTATTGGACATTCAGGCTATTTTTATTTGTCTAGCTGGTTTTATAACTCTGACCACTTTGATTATTCATGCCATTTGACGAATTCGGTCAACTCCAATGTTATATTGACTTTTAACATGATGAACAATTTGAATTACTGGACATGCAGGCTATTTTAATTTGTCTAGCTGGTTTTATAACTCTGATCATATTGATTACTCGTGCCATTTGACGAATTCGGTCAATTCCAACGTTATATTCACTTTGAACATACTGAAGAATCTGAATTATTCGACATTCAGGCTATTTTCATTTGTCTGGTTGGTTTTATCATTCTAATCACTTTGATTATTCGTGCTATTTGACGATTTCGGCAATTCCAACATTGTATTGACTTTTAACATTATGAACATTATGAATTACTGGACAGGAAGGCTATTTTCATTTGTATGGTTGGTGTTATAACTCTGATCATATTGATTACTCTTGTCATTTGACGAATTCGGTTAATTCCAACGTTACATTCACTTTGAACATGCTCTACAATCTGAATTATTGGACATTCAGGCTATTTTCATTTGTCTGGCTGGTTTTATAACTCTGACCACTTTGATTATTCATGCCATTTGACGAATTCGGTCAATTCCAACGTTATATTCACTTTGAACATCGGTCAATTCCAACGTTGTATTGACTTTTAACATGATGAACATTCTGAATTACTGGACATGCAGGCTATTTTCATTTGTCTGGCTGGTATTATAACTCTGTTCACTTTGATTATTCATGCCATTTGACGAATTCGGAACATGATGAACAATTTGAATTACTGGACATGCAGGCTATTTTAATTTGTCTAGCTGGTTTTATAACTCTGATCATATTGATTACTCGTGCCATTTGACGAATTCGGTCAATTCCAACGTTATATTCACTTTGAACATACTGAAGAATCTGAATTATTCGACATTCAGGCTATTTTCATTTGTCTGGTTGGTTTTATCATTCTAATCACTTTGATTATTCGTGCTATTTGACGATTTCGGCAATTCCAACATTGTATTGACTTTTAACATTATGAACATTATGAATTACTGGACAGGAAGGCTATTTTCATTTGTATGGTTGGTTTTATAACTCTGATCATATTGATTACTCTTGTCATTTGACGAATTCGGTTAATTCCAACGTTACATTCACTTTGAACATGCTCAACAATATGAATTATTGGACATTCAGGCTATTTTCATTTGTCTGGCTGGTTTTATAACTCTGACCACTTTGATTATTCATGCCATTTGACGAATTCGGTCAATTCCAACGTTATATTCACTTTGAACATCGGTCAATTCCAACGTTGTATTGACTTTTAACATGATGAACATTCTGAATTACTGGACATGCAGGCTATTTTCATTTGTCTGGCTGGTATTATAACTCTGTTCACTTTGATTATTCATGCCATTTGACGAATTCGGTCAACTCAAATGTTATATTGACTTTTAACATGATGAACATTCTGAATTACTGGAAATGCAGGCTATTTCATTTGTCTGGCTGGTTTTATAACTCTGTCCAGTTTGATTACTCTTGCCATTTGACGAATTCGGTCAATTCCAAGGTTAAATTCACTTTGAACATGCTGAACAATCTGAATTATTGGACATTCAGGCTATTTTGATTTGTCTGGTTGGTTTTATCATTCTGATCACTTTGATTATTCATGCTATTTGACGAATTCGGTCAACTCTAATGTTATATTGACTTTTAACATGCTGAACAATTTGAATTACTGGACATGCAGGCTATTTTAATTTGTCTGGCTGGTTTTATAACTCTGATCATATTGATTACTCGTGCCATTTGACGAATTCGGTCAATTCCAACGTTATATTCACTTTGAACATCGGTCAATTCCAACGTTGTATTGACTTTTAACATGATGAACATTCTGAATTACTGGACATGCAGGCTATTTTCATTTGTCTGGCTGGTATTATAACTCTGTTCACTTTGATTATTCATGCCATTTGACGAATTCGGAACATGATGAACAATTTGAATTACTGGACATGCAGGCTATTTTAATTTGTCTAGCTGGTTTTATAACTCTGATCATATTGATTACTCGTGCCATTTGACGAATTCGGTCAATTCCAACGTTATATTCACTTTGAACATACTGAAGAATCTGAATTATTCGACATTCAGGCTATTTTCATTTGTCTGGTTGGTTTTATCATTCTAATCACTTTGATTATTCGTGCTATTTGACGATTTCGGCAATTCCAACATTGTATTGACTTTTAACATTATGAACATTATGAATTACTGGACAGGAAGGCTATTTTCATTTGTATGGTTGGTTTTATAACTCTGATCATATTGATTACTCTTGTCATTTGACGAATTCGGTTAATTCCAACGTTACATTCACTTTGAACATGCTCAACAATATGAATTATTGGACATTCAGGCTATTTTCATTTGTCTGGCTGGTTTTATAACTCTGACCACTTTGATTATTCATGCCATTTGACGAATTCGGTCAATTCCAACGTTATATTCACTTTGAACATCGGTCAATTCCAACGTTGTATTGACTTTTAACATGATGAACATTCTGAATTACTGGACATGCAGGCTATTTTCATTTGTCTGGCTGGTATTATAACTCTGTTCACTTTGATTATTCATGCCATTTGACGAATTCGGTCAACTCAAATGTTATATTGACTTTTAACATGATGAACATTCTGAATTACTGGAAATGCAGGCTATTTCATTTGTCTGGCTGGTTTTATAACTCTGTCCAGTTTGATTACTCTTGCCATTTGACGAATTCGGTCAATTCCAAGGTTAAATTCACTTTGAACATGCTGAACAATCTGAATTATTGGACATTCAGGCTATTTTGATTTGTCTGGTTGGTTTTATCATTCTGATCACTTTGATTATTCATGCTATTTGACGAATTCGGTCAACTCTAATGTTATATTGACTTTTAACATGCTGAACAATTTGAATTACTGGACATGCAGGCTATTTTAATTTGTCTGGCTGGTTTTATAACTCTGATCATATTGATTACTCGTGCCATTTGACGAATTCGGTCAATTCCAACGTTATATTCACTTTGAACATACTGAACAATCTGAATTATTCGACATTCAGGCTATTTTCATTTGTCTGGCTGGTTTTATCACTTTGATTATTCTTGTCATTTGACGAATTCGGTCAATTCCAACGACGTATTGACTTTTAACATGATGAACATTCTGAATTACTGGGCATGCAGACTATTTTCATTTGTCTGGCTGGTTTTATAACTCCGATCACTTTGATTATTAGTGCCATTTGACGATTTCGGTCAATTCCAACGTTGTATTGACTTTTAACATGATGAACATTCTGAATTACTGGACATGCAGGCTATTTTCATTTGTCTGGCTGGTATTATAACTCTGTTCAGTTTGATTACTCTTGCCATTTGACGATTTCGGTCAATTCCAACGTTGTATTGACTTTTAACATGATGAACAATCTGAATTATTGGACATTCAGACTATTTTGATTTGTCTGGTTGGTTTTATCACTCTGATCACTTTGATTATTCATGCCATTTGACGAATTCGGTCAACTCAAATGTTATATTGACTTTTAACATGATGAACATTCTGAATTACTGGAAATGCAGGCTATTTCATTTGTCAGGCTGGTTTTATAACTCTGTCCAGTTTGATTACTCTTGCCATTTGACGAATTCGGTCAATTCCAAGGTTAAATTTACTTTGAACATGCTGAACAATCTGAATTATTGGACATTCAGGCTATTTTGATTTGTCTGGTTGGTTTTATCATTCTGATCACTTTGATTATTCATGCTATTTGACGAATTCGGTCAACTCCAATGTTATATTGACTTTTAACATGCTGAACAATTTGAATTACTGGGCATGCAGGCTATTTTAATTTGTCTGGCTGGTTTTATAACTCTGATCATATTGATTACTCGTGCCATTTGACGAATTCGGTCAATTCCAACGTTATATTCACTTTGAACATACTGAACAATCTGAATTATTCGACATTCAGGCTATTTTCATTTGTCTGGCTGGTTTTATCACTTTGATTATTCTTGTCATTTGACGAATTCGGTCAATTCCAACGATGTATTGACTTTTAACATGATGAACATTCTGAATTACTGGGCATGCAGACTATTTTCATTTGTCTGGCTGGTTTTATAACTCCGATCACTTTGATTATTAGTGCCATTTGACGAATTCGGTCAATTCCAAGGTTAAATTCACTTTGAACATGCTGAACAATCTGAATTATTGGACATTCAGGCTATTTTGATTTGTCTGGTTGGTTTTATCATTCTGATCACTTTGATTATTCATGCTATTTGACGAATTCGGTCAACTCCAATGTTATATTGACTTTTAACATGCTGAACAATTTGAATTACTGGGCATGCAGGCTATTTTAATTTGTCTGGCTGGTTTTATAACTCTGATCATATTGATTACTCGTGCCATTTGACGAATTCGGTCAATTCCAACGTTATATTCACTTTGAACATACTGAACAATCTGAATTATTCGACATTCAGGCTATTTTCATTTGTCTGGCTGGTTTTATCACTTTGATTATTCTTGTCATTTGACGAATTCGGTCAATTCCAACGATGTATTGACTTTTAACATGATGAACATTCTGAATTACTGGGCATGCAGACTATTTTCATTTGTCTGGCTGGTTTTATAACTCCGATCACTTTGATTATTAGTGCCATTTGACGAATTCGGTCAATTCCAAGGTTATATTCACTCTGAACATGCTGAACAATCTGAATTATTGGACATTCAGGCTATTTTGATTTGTCTGGTTGGCTTTATCATTCTGATCACTTTGATTATTCATGCTATTTGACGAATTCGGTCAACTCCAATGTTATATTGACTTTTAACATGATGAACAATTTGAATTACTGGACATGCAGGCTATTTTAATTTGTCTAGCTGGTTTTATAACTCTGATCATATTGATTACTCGTGCCATTTGACGAATTCGGTCAATTCCAACGTTATATTCACTTTGAACATACTGAACAATCTGAATTATTCGACATTCAGGCTATTTTCATTTGTCTGGCTGGTTTTATCACTTTGATTATTCTTGTCATTTGACGAATTCGGTCAATTCCAACGATGTATTGACTTTTAACATGATGAACATTCTGAATTACTGGGCATGCAGACTATTTTCATTTGTCTGGCTGGTTTTATAACTCCGATCACTTTGATTATTCGTGCCATTTGACGATTTCGGTCAATTCCAACGTTGTATTGACTTTTAACATGATGAACATTCTGAATTACTGGACATGCAGGCTATTTTTATTAGTCTGGCTGGTTTTATAACTCTGTTCAGTTTGATTACTCTTGCCATTTGACGAATTCGGTCAATTCCAACGTTGTATTGACTTTTAGCATGCTGAACAATCTGAATTATTGGACATTCAGGCTATTTTCATTTGTCTGGCTGGTTTTATAACTCTGATCATATTGATTACTCGTGCCATTTGACGAATTCGGTCAATTCCATCGTTATATTCACTTTGAACATACTGAACAATCTGAATTATTCGACATTCAGGCTATTTTCATTTGTCTGGCTGGTTTTATCACTTTGATTATTCTTGTCATTTGACGAATTCGGTCAATTCCAACGATGTATTGACTTTTAACATGATGAACATTCTGAATTACTGGGCATGCAGACTATTTTCATTTGTCTGGCTGGTTTTATAACTCCGATCACTTTGATTATTAGTGCCATTTGACGAATTCGGTCAATTCCAAGGTTATATTCACTTTGAACATGCTGAACAATCTGAATTATTGGACATTCAGGCTATTTTGATTTGTCTGGTTGGCTTTATCATTCTGATCACTTTGATTATTCATGCTATTTGACGAATTCGGTCAACTCCAATGTTATATTGACTTTTAACATGATGAACAATTTGAATAACTGGACATGCAGGCTATTTTAATTTGTCTAGCTGGTTTTATAACTCTGATCATATTGATTACTCGTGCCATTTGACGAATTCGGTCAATTCCAACGTTATATTCACTTTGAACATACTGAACAATCTGAATTATTCGACATTCAGGCAATTCCAACATTGTATTGACTTTTAACATTATGAACATTATGAATTACTGGACAGGAAGGCTATTTTCATTTGTATGGTTGGTTTAATAACTCTGATCATATTGATTACTCTTGTCATTTGACGAATTCGGTTAATTCCAACGTTACATTCACTTTGAACATGCTCTACAATCTGAATTATTGGACATTCAGGCTATTTTCATTTGTCTGGCTGGTTTTATAACTCTGACCACTTTGATTATTCATGCCGAATTCGGTCAATTCCAACGTAATATTCACTTTGAACATCGGTCAATTCCAACGTTGTATTGACTTTTAACATGATGAACATTCTGAATTTCTGGACATGCAGGCTATTTTCATTTGTCTGGCTGGTATTATAACTCTGTTCAGTTTGATTACTCTTGCCATTTGACGATTTCGGTCAATTCCAACGTTACATTCACTTTGAACATGCTCTACAATCTGAATTATTGGATATTCAGGCTATTTTTATTTGTCTAGCTGGTTTTATAACTCTGACCACTTTGATTATTCATGCCATTTGACGAATTCGGTCAACTCCAATGTTATATTGACTTTTAACATGATGAACAATTTGAATTACTGGACATGCAGGCTATTTTAATTTGTCTAGCTGGTTTTATAACTCTGATCATATTGATTACTCGTGCCATTTGACGAATTCGGTCAATTCCAACGTTATATTCACTTTGAACATACTGAACAATCTGAATTATTCGACATTCAGGCTATTTTCATTTGTCTGGTTGGTTTTATCATTCTAATCACTTTGATTATTCATGCTATTTGACGAATTCGGTCAACTTCAATGTTATATTGACTTTTAACATGATGAACAATTTGAATTACTGGACATGCAGGCTATTTTAATTTGTCTAGCTGGTTTTATAACTCTGATCATATTGATTACTCGTGCCATTTGACGAATTCGGTCAATTCCAACGTTATATTCACTTTGAACATACTGAAGAATCTGAATTATTCGACATTCAGGCTATTTTCATTTGTCTGGTTGGTTTTATCATTCTAATCACTTTGATTATTCGTGCTATTTGACGATTTCGGCAATTCCAACATTGTATTGACTTTTAACATTATGAACATTATGAATTACTGGACAGGAAGGCTATTTTCATTTGTATGGTTGGTTTTATAACTCTGATCATATTGATTACTCTTGTCATTTGACGAATTCGGTTAATTCCAACGTTACATTCACTTTGAACATGCTCAACAATCTGAATTATTGGACATTCAGGCTATTTTCATTTGTCTGGCTGGTTTTATAACTCTGACCACTTTGATTATTCATGCCATTTGACGAATTCGGTCAATTCCAACGTTATATTCACTTTGAACATCGGTCAACTCAAATGTTATATTGACTTTTAACATGATGAACATTCTGAATTACTGGAAATGCAGGCTATTTCATTTGTCTGGCTGGTTTTATAACTCTGTCCAGTTTGATTACTCTTGCCATTTGACGAATTCGGTCAATTCCAAGGTTAAATTCACTTTGAACATGCTGAACAATCTGAATTATTGGACATTCAGGCTATTTTGATTTGTCTGGTTGGTTTTATCATTCTGATCACTTTGATTATTCATGCTATTTGACGAATTCGGTCAACTCTAATGTTATATTGACTTTTAACATGCTGAACAATTTGAATTACTGGACATGCAGGCTATTTTAATTTGTCTGGCTGGTTTTATAACTCTGATCATATTGATTACTCGTGCCATTTGACGAATTCGGTCAATTCCAACGTTATATTCACTTTGAACATACTGAACAATCTGAATTATTCGACATTCAGGCTATTTTCATTTGTCTGGCTGGTTTTATCACTTTGATTATTCTTGTCATTTGACGAATTCGGTCAATTCCAACGATGTATTGACTTTTAACATGATGAACATTCTGAATTACTGGGCATGCAGACTATTTTCATTTGTCTGGCTGGTTTTATAACTCCGATCACTTTGATTATTAGTGCCATTTGACGATTTCGGTCAATTCCAACGTTGTATTGACTTTTAACATGATGAACATTCTGAATTACTGGACATGCAGGCTATTTTCATTTGTCTGGCTGGTATTATAACTCTGTTCAGTTTGATTACTCTTGCCATTTGACGATTTCGGTCAATTCCAACGTTGTATTGACTTTTAACATGATGAACAATCTGAATTATTGGACATTCAGACTATTTTGATTTGTCTGGTTGGTTTTATCACTCTGATCACTTTGATTATTCATGCCATTTGACGAATTCGGTCAACTCAAATGTTATATTGACTTTTAACATGATGAACATTCTGAATTACTGGAAATGCAGGCTATTTCATTTGTCTGGCTGGTTTTATAACTCTGTCCAGTTTGATTACTCTTGCCATTTGACGAATTCGGTCAATTCCAAGGTTAAATTCACTTTGAACATGCTGAACAATCTGAATTATTGGACATTCAGGCTATTTTGATTTGTCTGGTTGGTTTTATCATTCTGATCACTTTGATTATTCATGCTATTTGACGAATTCGGTCAACTCCAATGTTATATTGACTTTTAACATGCTGAACAATTTGAATTACTGGGCATGCAGGCTATTTTAATTTGTCTGGCTGGTTTTATAACTCTGATCATATTGATTACTCGTGCCATTTGACGAATTCGGTCAATTCCAAGGTTATATTCACTTTGAACATGCTGAACAATCTGAATTATTGGACATTCAGGCTATTTTGATTTGTCTGGTTGGCTTTATCATTCTGATCACTTTGATTATTCATGCTATTTGACGAATTCGGTCAACTCCAATGTTATATTGACTTTTAACATGATGAACAATTTGAATTACTGGACATGCAGGCTATTTTAATTTGTCTAGCTGGTTTTATAACTCTGATCATATTGATTACTCGTGCCATTTGAGAATTCGGTCAATTCCAACGTTATATTCACTTTGAACATACTGAACAATCTGAATTATTCGACATTCAGGCTATTTTCATTTGTCTGGCTGGTTTTATCACTTTGATTATTCTTGTCATTTGACGAATTCGGTCAATTCCAACGATGTATTGACTTTTAACATGATGAACATTCTGAATTACTGGGCATGCAGACTATTTTCATTTGTCTGGCTCGTTTTATAACTCCGATCACTTTGATTATTAGTGCCATTTGACGAATTCGGTCAATTCCAAGGTTATATTCACTTTGAACATGCTGAACAATCTGAATTATTGGACATTCAGGCTATTTTGATTTGTCTGGTTGGCTTTATCATTCTGATCACTTTGATTATTCATGCTATTTGACGAATTCGGTCAACTCCAATGTTATATTGACTTTTAACATGATGAACAATTTGAATTACTGGACATGCAGGCTATTTTAATTTGTCTAGCTGGTTTTATAACTCTGATCATATTGATTACTCGTGCCATTTGACGAATTCGGTCAATTCCAACGTTATATTCACTTTGAACATACTGAACAATCTGAATTATTCGACATTCAGGCTATTTTCATTTGTCTGGCTGGTTTTATCACTTTTATTATTCTTGTCATTTGACGAATTCGGTCAATTCCAACGATGTATTGACTTTTAACATGATGAACATTCTGAATTACTGGGCATGCAGACTATTTTCATTTGTCTGGCTGGTTTTATAACTCCGATCACTTTGATTATTCGTGCCATTTGACGATTTCGGTCAATTCCAACGTTGTATTGACTTTTAACATGATGAACATTCTGAATTACTGGACATGCAGGCTATTTTTATTAGTCTGGCTGGTTTTATAACTCTGTTCAGTTTGATTACTCTTGCCATTTGACGAATTCGGTCAATTCCAACGTTGTATTGACTTTTAGCATGCTGAACAATCTGAATTATTGGACATTCAGGCTATTTTCATTTGTCTGTTTTTTTTTTTGTAACTCTGATCACTTTGATTATTCATGCCATTTGGGGAATTCGGCCAATGCCAACGTTATATTCACTTTGAAAATGCTCAACAATCCGAATTATTGGACATTCAGACTATTCTGATTTGTCTGGTTTGTTTTATCACTCTGAACACTTTGATTATTCATGCCATTTGGGGAATTCGGTCAATTCCAAAGTTATATTCACTTTGAACATGATGAACAATCTGAATTATTGGACATTCAGTCTATTCTGATTTGTCTGGTTGGTTTTATCACCTCTGATCACTATGATTATTCGTGCCATTTGATGAATTCGGTCAAATCCAACGTTGTATTGACTTTTAATATGATGAACATTCTGAATTACTGAACATGCAGGCTATTTTAATTTGTCTGGCTGGTTTTATCACTCTGATCACTTTGATTATTCTTGTCATTTGACGAATCCGGTCAATTCCAACGTTGTATTGACTTTTAACATGATGAACATTCTGAATTATTGGACATTCATACTATTTTGATTTGTCTGGTTTTTTTTATCACTCTGATCACTTTGATTATTCATGCCATTTGACGAATTCGGTCAATTCCAACGTTATATTCACTTTGAACATCGGTCAATTCCAACGTTGTATTGACTTTTAACATGATGAACATTCTGAATAACTGGACATGCAGGCTATTTTCATTTGTCTGGCTGGTATTATAACTCTGTTCAGTTTGATTACTCTTGCCATTTGACGAATTCGTTCAATTCCAACGTTGTATTGACTTTTAACATGCTGAACAATCTGAATTATTGGACATTCAGGCTATTTTCATTTGTCTGTATTTTTTTTGTAACTCTGATCACTTTGATTATTCATGCAATTTGGGGAATTCGGCCAATTCCAACGTTATATTCACTTTGAAAATGCTCAACAATCTGAATTATTGGACATTCAGGCTATTTTGATTTGTCTGGTTTTTTTTTTCATTTGTCTGGCTGGTTTTATAACTCCGATCACTTTGATTATTAGTGCCATTTGACGATTTCGGTCAATTCCAACGTTGTATTGACTTTTAACATGATGAACATTCTGAATTACTGGACATGCAGGCTATTTTCATTTGTCTGGCTGGTATTATAACTCTGTTCAGTTTGATTACTCTTGCCATTTGACGATTTCGGTCAATTCCAACGTTGTATTGACTTTTAACATGATGAACAATCTGAATTATTGGACATTCAGACTATTTTGATTTGTCTGGTTGGTTTTATCACTCTGATCACTTTGATTATTCATGCCATTTGACGAATTCGGTCAACTCAAATGTTATATTGACTTTTAACATGATGAACATTCTGAATTACTGGATATGCAGGCAATTTCATTTGTCTGGCTGGTTTTATAACTCTGTCCAGTTTGATTACTCTTGCCATTTGACGAATTCGTTCAATTCCAACGTTGTATTGACTTTTAACATGATGAACATTCTGAATTATTGGACATTCATACTATTTTGATTTGTCTGGTTTTTTTTATCACTCTGATCACTTTGATTATTCATGCCATTTGACGAATTCGGTCAATTCCAACGTTATATTCACTTTGAACATCGGTCAATTCCAACGTTGTATTGACTTTTAACATGATGAACATTCTGAATTACTGGACATGCAGGCTATTTTCATTTGTCTGGCTGGTATTATAACTCTGTTCAGTTTGATTACTCTTGCCATTTGACGAATTCGTTCAATTCCAACGTTGTATTGACTTTTAACATGCTGAACAATCTGAATTATTGGACATTCAGGCTATTTTCATTTGTCTGTTTTTTTTTTTGTAACTCTGATCACTTTGATTATTCATGCCATTTGGGGAATTCGGCCAATTCCAACGCTATATTCACTTTGAAAATGCTCAACAATCTGAATTATTGGACATTCAGGCTATTTTGATTTGTCTGGTTTTTTTTTTCATTTGTCTGGCTGGTTTTATAACTCCGATCACTTTGATTATTAGTGCCATTTGACGATTTCGGTCAATTCCAACGTTGTATTGACTTTTAACATGATGAACATTCTGAATTACTGGACATGCAGGCTATTTTCATTTGTCTGGCTGGTATTATAACTCTGTTCAGTTTGATTACTCTTGCCATTTGACGATTTCGGTCAATTCCAACGTTGTATTGACTTTTAACATGATGAACAATCTGAATTATTGGACATTCAGACTATTTTGATTTGTCTGGTTGGTTTTATCACTCTGATCACTTTGATTATTCATGCCATTTGACGAATTCGGTCAATTCCAACGTTATATTCACTTTGAACATCGGTCAATTCCAACGATGTATTGACTTTTAACATGATGAACATTCTGAATTACTGGACATGCAGGCTATTTTCATTTGTCTGGCTGGTATTATAACTCTGTTCAGTTTGATTACTCTTGCCATTTGACGAATTCGTTCAATTCCAACGTTGTATTGACTTTTAACATGCTGAACAATCTGAATTATTGGACATTCAGGCTATTTTCATTTGTCTGTTTTTTTTTTTGTAACTCTGATCACTTTGATTATTCATGCCATTTGGGGAATTCGGCCAATTCCAACGTTATATTCACTTTGAAAATGCTCAACAATCTGAATTATTGGACATTCAGGCTATTTTGATTTGTCTGGTTTTTTTTTCATTTGTCTGGCTGGTTTTATAACTCCGATCACTTTGATTATTAGTGCCATTTGACGATTTCGGTCAATTCCAACGTTGTATTGACTTTTAACATGATGAACATTCTGAATTACTGGACATGCAGGCTATTTTCATTTGTCTGGCTGGTATTATAACTCTGTTCAGTTTGATTACTCTTGCCATTTGACGATTTCGGTCAATTCCAACGTTGTATTGACTTTTAACATGATGAACAATCTGAATTATTGGACATTCAGACTATTTTGATTTGTCTGGTTGGTTTTATCACTCTGATCACTTTGATTATTCATGCTATTTGACGAATTCGGTCAACTCCAATGTTATATTGACTTTTAACATGCTGAACAATTTGAATTACTGGGCATGCAGGCTATTTTAATTTGTCTGGCTGGTTTTATAACTCTGATCATATTGATTACTCGTGCCATTTGACGAATTCGGTCAATTCCAAGGTTAAATTCACTTTGAACATGCTGAACAATCTGAATTATTGGACATTCAGGCTATTTTGATTTGTCTGGTTGGTTTTATCATTCTGATCACTTTGATTATTCATGCTATTTGACGAATTCGGTCAACTCCAATGTTATATTGACTTTTAACATGCTGAACAATTTGAATTACTGGGCATGCAGGCTATTTTAATTTGTCTGGCTGGTTTTATAACTCTGATCATATTGATTACTCGTGCCATTTGACGAATTCGGTCAATTCCAACGTTATATTCACTTTGAACATACTGAACAATCTGAATTATTCGACATTCAGGCTATTTTCATTTGTCTGGCTGGTTTTATCACTTTGATTATTCTTGTCATTTGACGAATTCGGTCAATTCCAACGATGTATTGACTTTTAACATGATGAACATTCTGAATTACTGGGCATGCAGACTATTTTCATTTGTCTGGCTGGTTTTATAACTCCGATCACTTTGATTATTAGTGCCATTTGACGAATTCGGTCAATTCCAAGGTTATATTCACTTTGAACATGCTGAACAATCTGAATTATTGGACATTCAGGCTATTTTGATTTGTCTGGTTGGCTTTATCATTCTGATCACTTTGATTATTCATGCTATTTGACGAATTCGGTCAACTCCAATGTTATATTGACTTTTAACATGATGAACAATTTGAATTACTGGACATGCAGGCTATTTTAATTTGTCTAGCTGGTTTTATAACTCTGATCATATTGATTACTCGTGCCATTTGACGAATTCGGTCAATTCCAACGTTATATTCACTTTGAACATACTGAACAATCTGAATTATTCGACATTCAGGCTATTTTCATTTGTCTGGCTGGTTTTATCACTTTTATTATTCTTGTCATTTGACGAATTCGGTCAATTCCAACGATGTATTGACTTTTAACATGATGAACATTCTGAATTACTGGGCTTGCAGACTATTTTCATTTGTCTGGCTGGTTTTATAACTCCGATCACTTTGATTATTCGTGCCATTTGACGATTTCGGTCAATTCCAACGTTGTATTGACTTTTAACATGATGAACATTCTGAATTACTGGACATGCAGGCTATTTTTATTTGTCTGGCTGGTTTTATCACTTTTATTATTCTTGTCATTTGACGAATTCGGTCAATTCCAACGTTATATTCACTTTGAACATACTGAACAATCTGAATTATTCGACATTCAGGCTATTTTCATTTGTCTGGCTGGTTTTATCACTTTTATTATTCTTGTCATTTGACGAATTCGGTCAATTCCAACGATGTATTGACTTTTAACATACTGAACAATCTGAATTATTCGACATTCAGGCTATTTTCATTTGTCTGGCTGGTTTTATCACTTTTATTATTCTTGTCATTTGACGAATTCGGTCAATTCCAACGTTATATTCACTTTGAACATACTGAACAATCTGAATTATTCGACATTCAGGCTATTTTCATTTGTCTGGCTGGTTTTATCACTTTTATTATTCTTGTCATTTGACGAATTCGGTCAATTCCAACGATGTATTGACTTTTAACATGATGAACATTCTGAATTACTGGGCATGCAGACTATTTTCATTTGTCTGGCTGGTTTTATAACTCCGATCACTTTGATTACTCTTGCCATTTGACGAATTCGGTCAATTCCAACGTTGTATTGACTTTTAGCATGCTGAACAATCTGAATTATTGGACATTCAGGCTATTTTCATTTGTCTGTTTTTTTTTTGTAACTCTGATCACTTTGATTATTCATGCCATTTGGGGAATTCGGCCAATGCCAACGTTATATTCACTTTGAAAATGCTCAACAATCTGAATTATTGGACATTCAGACTATTCTGATTTGTCTGGTTTGTTTTATCACTCTGAACACTTTGATTATTCATGCCATTTGGGGAATTCGGTCAATTCCAAAGTTATATTCACTTTGAACATGATGAACAATCTGAATTATTGGACATTCAGTCTATTCTGATTTGTCTGGTTGGTTTTATCACCTCTGATCACTATGATTATTCGTGCCATTTGATGAATTCGGTCAATTCCAACGTTGTATTGACTTTTAATATGATGAACATTCTGAATTACTGAACATGCAGGCTATTTTAATTTGTCTGGCTGGTTTTATCACTCTGATCACTTTGATTATTCATGCCATTTGACGAATTCGGTCAATTCCAACGTTATATTCACTTTGAACATCGGTCAATTCCAACGTTGTATTGACTTTTAACATGATGAACATTCTGAATTACTGGACATGCAGGCTATTTTCATTTGTCTGGCTGGTATTATAACTCTGTTTAGTTTGATTACTCTTGCCATTTGACGAATTCGTTCAATTCCAACGTTGTATTGACTTTTAACATGCTGAACAATCTGAATTATTGGACATTCAGGCTATTTTCATTTGTCTGTTTTTTTTTTGTAACTCTGATCACTTTGATTATTCATGCCATTTGGGGAATTCGGCCAATGCCAACGTTATATTCACTTTGAAAATGCTCAACAATCTGAATTATTGGACATTCAGACTATTCTGATTTGTCTGGTTTGTTTTATCACTCTGAACACTTTGATTATTCATGCCATTTGGGGAATTCGGTCAATTCCAAAGTTATATTCACTTTGAACATGATGAACAATCTGAATTATTGGACATTCAGTCTATTCTGATTTGTCTGGTTGGTTTTATCACCTCTGATCACTATGATTATTCGTGCCATTTGACGAATCCGGTCAATTCCAACGTTGTATTGACTTTTAACATGATGAACATTCTGAATTATTGGACATTCATACTATTTTGATTTGTCTGGTTTTTTTTTATCACTCTGATCACTTTGATTATTCATGCCATTTGACGAATTCGGTCAATTCCAACGTTATATTCACTTTGAACATCGGTCAATTCCAACGTTGTATTGACTTTTAACATGATGAACATTCTGAATTACTGGACATGCAGGCTATTTTCATTTGTCTGGCTGGTATTATAACTCTGTTTAGTTTGATTACTCTTGCCATTTGACGAATTCGTTCAATTCCAACGTTGTATTGACTTTTAACATGCTGAACAATCTGAATTATTGGACATTCAGGCTATTTTCATTTGTCTGTTTTTTTTTTGTAACTCTGATCACTTTGATTATTCATGCCATTTGGGGAATTCGGCCAATGCCAACGTTATATTCACTTTGAAAATGCTCAACAATCTGAATTATTGGACATTCAGACTATTCTGATTTGTCTGGTTTGTTTTATCACTCTGAACACTTTGATTATTCATGCCATTTGGGGAATTCGGTCAATTCCAAAGTTATATTCACTTTGAACATGATGAACAATCTGAATTATTGGACATTCAGTCTATTCTGATTTGTCTGGTTGGTTTTATCACCTCTGATCACTATGATTATTCGTGCCATTTGACGAATCCGGTCAATTCCAACGTTGTATTCACTTTGAACATGATGAACAATCTGCATTATTGGACATTCAGGCTATTTTGATTTGTCTGTTTTTTTTTATCACCTCTGATCACTTTGATTATTCGTGCCATTTAACGAATTCGGTCAATTCCAACGTTGTATTGAGTTTTAATATGATGAACATTCTGAATTACTGGACATGCAGGCTATTTTCAGTTGTCTGGCTGGTTTTATCACTCTGAACACTTTGAGTACTCTTGCCATTTGACGAATTCGGTCTATTCCAACGTTGTATTGACTTTAAACATGATGAACATTCTGAATTATTGGACATTCATACTATTTTGATTTGTCTGGTTGGTTTTATCACTCTGATCACTTTAATTATTCATGCCATTTGACGAATTCGGTCAATTTCAACGTTACATTCACTTTGAACATGCTCAACAATCTGAATTATTGGACATTCAGGCTGTTTTCATTTGTCTACCTGGTTTTATAACTCTGATCACTTTGATTATTCGAGCTATTTGACGATTTCGGCAATTCCAACATTGTATTGACTTTTAACATTATGAACATTATGAATTACTGGACAGGAAGGCTATTTTCATTTGTCTGGCTGGTTTTATAACTCTGACCACTTTGATTATTCATGCCATTTGACGAATTCGGTCAATTCCAACGTTATATTCACTTTGAACATCGGTCAATTCCAACGTTGTATTGACTTTTAACATGATGAACATTCTGAATTACTGGACATGCAGGCTATTTTCATTTGTCTGGCTGGTATTATAACTCTGATCACTTTGATTATTCATGCCATTTGACGAATTCGGTCAACTCAAATGTTATATTGACTTTTAACATGATGAACATTCTGAATTACTGGAAATGCAGGCTATTTCATTTGTCTGGCTGGTTTTATAACTCTGTCCAGTTTGATTACTCTTGCCATTAGACGAATTCGGTCAATTCCAAGGTTAAATTCACTTTGAACATGCTGAACAATCTGAATTATTGGACATTCAGGCTGTTTTCATTTGTCTAGCTGGTTTTATAACTCTGATCACTTTGATTATTCGAGCTATTTGACGATTTCGGCAATTCCAACATTGTATTGACTTTTAACATTATGAACATTATGAATTACTGGACAGGAAGGCTATTTTCATTTGTCTGGCTGGTTTTATAACTCTGACCACTTTGATTATTCAAGCCATTTGACGAATTCGGTCAATTCCAACGTTATATTCACTTTGAACATCGGTCAATTCCAACGTTGTATTGACTTTTAACATGATGAACATTCTGAATTACTGGAAATGCAGGCTATTTCATTTGTCTGGCTGGTTTTATAACTCTGTCCAGTTTGATTACTCTTGCCATTTGACGAATTCGGTCAATTCCAAGGTTAAATTCACTTTGAACATCGGTCAATTCCAACGTTGTATTGACTTTTAACATGATGAACATTCTGAATTACTGGAAATGCAGGCTATTTCATTTGTCTGGCTGGTTTTATAACTCTGTCCAGTTTGATTACTCTTGCCATTTGACGAATTCGGTCAATTCCAAGGTTAAATTCACTTTTAACATGCTGAACAATTTGAATTACTGGACATGCAGGCTATTTTAATTTGTCTGGCTGGTTTTATAACTCTGATCATATTGATTACTCGTGCCATTTGACGATTTCGGTCAATTCCAACGTTGTATTGACTTTTAAGATGATGAACATTCTGAATTACTGGACATGCAGGCTATTTTCATTTGTCTGGCTGGTTTTATAACTCTGATCATTTTGATTATTCGTGCCATTTGACGATTTCGGTCAATTCCAACGTTGTATTTACTTTTAACATGATGAACATTCTGAATTACTGGACATGCAGGCTATTTTCATTTGTCTGGCTGGTTTTATAACTCTGATCATTTTGATTATTCGTGCCATTTGACGATTTCGGTCAATTCCAACGTTGTATTGACTTTTAAGATGATGAACATTCTGAATTACTGGACATGCAGGCTATTTTCATTTGTCTGGCTGGTTTTATAACTCTGATCATTTTGATTATTCGTGCCATTTGACGATTTCGGTCAATTCCAACGTTGTATTTACTTTTAACATGATGAACATTCTGAATTACTGGACATGCAGGCTATTTTCATTTGTCTGGCTGGTTTTATAACTCTGATCATTTTGATTATTCGTGCCATTTGACGATTTCGGTCAATTCCAACGTTGTATTGACTTTTAAGATGATGAACATTCTGAATTACTGGACATGCAGGCTATTTTCATTTGTCTGGCTGGTTTTATAACTCTGATCATTTTGATTATTCGTGCCATTTGACGATTTCGGTCAATTCCAACGTTGTATTGACTTTTAAGATGATGAACATTCTGAATTACTGGACATGCAGGCTATTTTCATTTGTCTGGCTGGTTTTATAACTCTGATCATTTTGATTGTTCGTGCCATTTGACGATTTCGGTCAATTCCAACGTTGTATTGACTTTTAAGATGATGAACATTCTGAATTACTGGACATGCAGGCTATTTTCATTTGTCTAGCTGGTTTTATAACTCTGATCACTTTGATTGTTCGTGCTATTTGACGATTTCGGCAATTCCAACATTGTATTGACTTTTAACATTATGAACATTATGAATTACTGGACAGGAAGGCTATTTTCATTTGTATGGTTGGTTTTATAACTCTGATCATACTGATATCATCGGTTAATTCCAACGTTACATTCACTTTGAACATGCTCTACAATCTGAATTATTGGACATGCAGGCTATTTTTATTTGTCTAGCTGGTTTTATAACTCTGACCACTTTGATTATTCATGCCATTTGACGAATTCGGTCAACTCCAATGTTATATTGACTTTTAACATGATGAACAATTTGAATTACTGGACATGCAGGCTATTTTAATTTGTCTAGCTGGTTTTATAACTCTGATCATATTGATTACTCTTGTCATTTGACGAATTCGGTTAATTCCAACGTTACATTCACTTTGAACATGCTCTACAATCTGAATTATTGGACATTCAGGCCATTTTTATTTGTCTAGCTGGTTTTATAACTCTGATCACTTTGATTATTCGTGCTATTTGACGATTTCGGCAATTCCAACATTGTATTGACTTTTAACATTATGAATTACTGGACAGGAAGGCTATTTTCATTTGTATGGTTGGTTTTATAACTCTGTTCATATTGATTACTCGTGCCATTTGACGAATTCGGTCAATTTCAACGTTATATTCACTTTGAACATACTGAACAATCTGAATTATTCGACATTCAGGCTATTTTCATTTGTCTGGCTGGTTTTATCACATTGATTATTCTTGTCATTTGACGATTTCGGTCAATTCCAACGTTGTATTTACTTTTAACATGATGAACATTCTGAATTACTGGACATGCAGGCTATTTTCATTTGTCTGGCTGGTTTTATAACTCTGATCATTTTGATTATTCGTACCATTTGACGATTTCGGTCAATTCCAACGTTGTATTGACTTTTAAGATGATGAACATTCTGAATTACTGGACATGCAGGCTATTTTCATTTGTCTGGCTGGTTTTATAACTCTGTTCAGTTTGATTACTCTTGCCATTTGACGATTTCGGTCAATTCCAACGTTGTATTTACTTTTAACATGATGAACATTCTGAATTACTGGACATGCAGGCTATTTTCATTTGTATGGTTGGTTTTATAACTCTGATCATATTGATTACTCTTGTCATTTGACGAATTCGGTTAATTCCAACGTTACATTCACTTTGAACATGCTCTACAATCTGAATTATTGGACATTCAGGCTATTTTTATTTGTCTAGCTGGTTTTATAACTCCGACCACTTTGATTATTCATGCCATTTGGGGAATTTGGTCAATTTCAACGTTATATTCACTTTGAACATACTCAAAAATCTGAATTATTGGACATTCTGACTATTTTGATTTGTCTGGTTGGTTTTATCACTCTGATCACTTTGATTATTCATGCCATTTGGGGAATTCGGTAAATTCCAAAGTTATATTCACTTTGAAAATGCTGAACAATCTGAATTATTGGACATTCAGGCTATTTTCATTTGTCTGGCTGGTTTTATAACTCTGATCATTTTGATTATTCGTGCCATTTGACGATTTCGGTCAATTCCAACGTTGTATTGACTTTTAAGATGATGAACATTCTGAATTACTGGACATGCAGGCTATTTTCATTTGTCTAGCTGGTTTTATAACTCTGATCACTTTGATTATTCGTGCTATTTGACGATTTCGGCAATTCCAACATTGTATTGACTTTTAACATTATGAACATTATGAATTACTGGACAGGAAGGCTATTTTCATTTGTATGGTTGGTTTTATAACTCTGATCATATTGATTACTCTTGTCATTTGACGAAATCGGTTAATTCCAACGTTACATTCACTTTGAACATGCTCTACAATCTGAATTATTGGACATTCAGGCTATTTTTATTTGTCTAGCTGGTTTTATAACTCTGACCACTTTGATTATTCATGCCATTTGACGAATTCGGTCAACTCCAATGTTATATTGACTTTTAACATGATGAACAATTTGAATTACTGGACATGCAGGCTATTTTAATTTGTCTAGCTGGTTTTATAACTCTGATCATATTGATTACTCGTGCCATTTGACGAATTCGGTCAATTCCAACGTTATATTCACTTTGAACATACTGAACAATCTGAATTATTCGACATTCAGGCTATTTTCATTTGTCTGGTTGGTTTTATCATTCTGATCACTTTGATTATTCATGCTATTTGACGAATTCGGTCAACTCCAATGTTATATTGACTTTTAACATGATGAACAATTTGAATTACTGGACATGCAGGCTATTTTAATTTGTCTAGCTGGTTTTATAACTCTGATCATATTGATTACTCGTGCCATTTGACGAATTCGGTCAATTCCAACGTTATATTCACTTTTAACATGATGAACATTCTGAATTACTGGACATGCAGGCTATTTTTATTTGTCTGGCTGGTTTTATAACTCTGATCATATTGATTACTCGTGCCATTTGACGAATTCGGTCAATTCCAACGTTATATTCACTTTGAACATACTGAACAATCTGAATTATTCGACATTCAGGCTATTTTCATTTGTCTGGCTGGTTTTATCACTTTGATTATTCTTGTCATTTGACGAATTCGGTCAATTCCAACGATGTATTGACTTTTAACATGATGAACATTCTGAATTACTGGGCATGCAGACTATTTTCATTTGTCTGGCTGGTTTTATAACTCCGATCACTTTGATTATTCGTGCCATTTGACGATTTCGGTCAATTCCAACGTTGTATTGACTTTTAACATGATGAACATTCTGAATTACTGGACATGCAGGCTATTTTTATTTGTCTGGCTGGTTTTATAACTCTGATCATATTGATTACTCGTGCCATTTGACGAATTCGGTCAATTCCAACGTTATATTCACTTTGAACATACTGAACAATCTGAATTATTCGACATTCAGGCTATTTTCATTTGTCTGGCTGGTTTTATCACTTTGATTATTCTTGTCATTTGACGAATTCGGTCAATTCCAACGATGTATTGACTTTTAACATGATGAACATTCTGAATTATTGGACATTCAGGCTATTTTCATTTGTCTGGTTTTTTTTGTAACTCTGATCACTTTGATTATTCATGCCATTTGGGGAATTCGGCCAATTCCAACGTTATATTCACTTTGAAAATGCTCAACAATCTGAATTATTGGACATTCAGACTATTTTGATTTGTCTGGTTGGTTTTATCACTCTGCACACTTTGATTATTCATGCCATTTGGGGAATTCGGTAAATTCCAACGATGTATTGACTTTTAACATGATGAACATTCTGAATTACTGGGCATGCAGACTATTTTCATTTGTCTGGCTGGTTTTATAACTCCGATCACTTTGATTACTCTTGTCATTTGACGAATTCGGTTAATTCCAACGTTACATTCACTTTGAACATGCTCTACAATCTGAATTATTCGACATTCAGGCTATTTTCATTTGTCTGGCTGGTTTTATCACTTTGATTATTCTTGTCATTTGACGAATTCGGTCAATTCCAACGATGTATTGACTTTTAACATGATGAACATTCTGAATTACTGGGCATGCAGACTATTTTCATTTGTCTGGCTGGTTTTATCACTTTGATTATTCTTGTCATTTGACGAATTCGGTCAATTCCAACGATGTATTGACTTTTAACATGATGAACATTCTGAATTACTGGGCATGCAGACTATTTTCATTTGTCTGGCTGGTTTTATAACTCCAATCACTTTGATTATTCGTGCCATTTGACGATTTCGGTCAATTCCAACGTTGTATTTACTTTTAACATGATGAACATTCTGAATTACTGGACATGCAGGCTATTTTCATTTGTCTGGCTGGTTTTATAACTCTGATCATTTTGATTATTCGTGCCATTTGACGATTTCGGTCAATTCCAACGTTGTATTGACTTTTAAGATGATGAACATTCTGAATTACTGGACATGCAGGCTATTTTCATTTGTCTGGTTGGTTTTATAACTCTGTTCAGTTTGATTACTCTTGCCATTTGACGATTTCGGTCAATTCCAACGTTGTATTGACTTTTAACATGATGAACATTCTGAATTACTGGACATGCAGGCTATTTTTATTTGTCTGGCTGGTTTTATAACTCTGTTCAGTTTGATTACTCTTGCCATTTGACGAATTCGGTCAATTCCAACGTTGTATTGACTTTTAGCATGCTGAACAATCTGAATTATTGGACATTCAGGCTATTTTCATTTGTCTGGTTTTTTTTGTAACTCTGATCACTTTGATTATTCATGCCATTTGGGGAATTCGGCCAATTCCAACGTTATATTCACTTTGAAAATGCTCAACAATCTGAATTATTGGACATTCAGACTATTTTCATTTGTCTGGCTGGTTTTATAACTCTGATCATTTTGATTATTCGTGCCATTTGACGATTTCGGTCAATTCCAACGTTGTATTGACTTTTAAGATGATGAACATTCTGAATTACTGGACATGCAGGCTATTTTCATTTGTCTGGTTGGTTTTATCACTCTGCACACTTTGATTATTCATGCCATTTGGGGAATTCGGTCAATTCCAAAGTTATATTCACTTTGAACATGATGAACAATCTGAATTATTGGACATTCAGTCTATTCTGATTTGTCTGGTTGGTTTTATCACCTCTGATCACTATGATTATTCGTGCCATTTGATGAATTCGGTCAATTCCAACGTTGTATTGACTTTTAATATGATGAACAATCTGAATTATTGGACATTCAGGCTATTTTCATTTGTCTGGTTTTTTTTGTAACTCTGATCACTTTGATTATTCATGCCATTTGGGGAATTCGGCCAATTCCAACGTTATATTCACTTTGAAAATGCTCAACAATCTGAATTATTGGACATTCAGACTATTTTCATTTGTCTGGCTGGTTTTATAACTCTGTTCAGTTTGATTACTCTTGCCATTTGACGAATTCGGTCAATTCCAACGTTGTATTGACTTTTAGCATGCTGAACAATCTGAATTATTGGACATTCAGGCTATTTTCATTTGTCTGGTTGGTTTTATAACTCTGTTCAGTTTGATTACTCTTGCCATTTGACGATTTCGGTCAATTCCAACGTTGTATTGACTTTTAACATGATGAACATTCTGAATTACTGGACATGCAGGCTATTTTTATTTGTCTGGTTGGTTTTATCACTCTGCACACTTTGATTATTCATGCCATTTGGGGAATTCGGTCAATTCCAAAGTTATATTCACTTTGAACATGATGAACATTCTGAATTACTGGACATGCAGGCTATTTTCATTTGTCTGGCTGGTATTATAACTCTGTTCAGTTTGATTACTCTTGCCATTTGACGAATTCGTTCAATTCCAACGTTGTATTGACTTTTAACATGCTGAACAATCTGAATTATTGGACATTCAGGCTATTTTCATTTGTCTGGTTTTTTTTTGTAACTCTGATCACTTTGAATATTCATGCCAGTTGGGGAATTCGGCCAATTCCAACGTTATATTCACTTTGAAAATGCTCAACAATCTGAATTATTGGACATTCAGGCTATTTTGATTTGTCTGGTTTTTTTTATCACCTCTGATCACTTTGATTATTCGTGCCATTTGACGAATTCGGTCAATTCCAACGTTGTATTGACTTTTAATATGATGAACATTCTGAATTACTGAACATGCAGGCTATTTTAATTTGTCTGGCCGGTTTTATCACTCTGATCACTTTGATTATTCTTGTCATTTGACGAATTCGGTTAATTCCAACGTTATGTTCACTTTGAACATGATGAACATTCTGAATTACTGGACATGCAGGCTATTTTCAGTTGTCTGGCTGGTTTAAAACTCTGTTCAGTTTGATTACTCTTGCCATTTGACGAATTCGGTCAATTCCAACGTTGTATTGACTTTTAACATGATGAACATTCTGAATTATTGGACATTCATACTATTTTGATTTGTCTGGTTGGTTTTATCACTCTGATCACTTTAATTATTCATGCCATTTGACGAATTCGGTCAATTTCAACGTTATATTCACTTTGAACATGCAGAACAATCTGAATTATTGGACATTCAGGCTATTTTCATTTGTCTAGCTGGTTTTATAACTCTGATCACATTGATTATTCGTGCTATTTGACGATTTCGGCAATTCCAACAGTGTATTGACTTTTAACATTATGAACATTATGAATTACTGGACAGGAAGGCTATTTTCATTTGTATGGTTGGTTTTATAACTCTGAACATATTGATTACTCTTGTCATTTGACGAATTCGGTTAATTCCAACGTTACATTCACTTTGAACATGCTCAACAATCTGAATTATTGGACATTCAGGCTGTTTTCATTTGTCTAGCTGGTTTTATAACTCTGATCACTTTGATTATTCGTGCTATTTGACGATTTCGGCAATTCCAACATTGTATTGACTTTTAACATTATGAATTACTGGACAGGAAGGCTATTTTCATTTGTATGGTTGGTTTTATAACTCTGATCATATTGATTACTCTTGTCATTTGACGAATTCGGTTAATTCCAACGTTACATTCACTTTGAACATGCTCAACAATCTGAATTATTGGACATTCAGGCTATTTTCATTTGTCTGGCTGGTTTTATAACTCTGACCACTTTGATTATTCATGCCATTTGACGAATTCGGTCAATTCCAACGTTATATTCACTTTGAACATCGGTCAATTCCAACGTTGTATTGACTTTTAACATGATGAACATTCTGAATTACTGGACATGCAGGCTATTTTCATTTGTCTGGCTGGTATTATAACTCTGTTCAGTTTGATTACTCTTGCCATTTGACGATTTCGGTCAATTCCAACGTTGTATTGACTTTTATCATGATGAACAATCTGAATTATTGGACATTCAGACTATTTTGATTTGTCTGGTTGGTTTTATCACTCTGATCACTTTGATTATTCTTGTCATTTGACGAATTCGGTCAATTCCAACGTTATGTTCACTTTGAACATGATGAACATTCTGAATTACTGGACATGCAGGCTATTTTCAGTTGTCTGGCTGGTTTTATAACTCTGTTCAGTTTGATTACTCGTGCCATTTGACGAATTCGGTCAATTCCAACGTTATATTCACTTTGAACATACTGAACAATCTGAATTATTCGACATTCAGGCTATTTTCATTTGTCTGGCTGGTTTTATCACTTTGATTATTCTTGTCATTTGACGAATTCGGTCAATTCCAACGATGTATTGACTTTTAACATGATGAACATTCTGAATTACTGGGCAGGCAGACTATTTTCATTTGTCTGGCTGGTTTTATAACTCCGATCACTTTGATTATTAGTGCCATTTGACGATTTCGGTCAATTCCAACGTTGTATTGACTTTTAACATGATGAACATTCTGAATTACTGGACATGCAGGCTATTTTTATTTGTCTGGTTGGTTTTATAACTCTGTTCAGTTTGATTACTCTTGCCATTTGACGAATTCGGTCAATTCCAACGTTGTACAGACTTTGAACATACTGAACAATCTGAATTATTGCACATTCAGGCTATTTTCATTTGTCTGGCTAGTTTTGTAACTCTAATCACTTTGATTATTCATGCCATTTGGGGAATTTGGTCAATTTCAACGTTATATTCACTTTGAACATACTCAAAAATCTGAATTATTGGACATTCAGGCTATTTTTATTTGTCTGGTTGGTTTTATAACTCTGTTCAGTTTGATTACTCTTGCCATTTGACGAATTCGGTCAATTCCAACGTTGTACAGACTTTGAACATACTGAACAATCTGAATTATTGCACATTCAGGCTATTTTCATTTGTCTGGCTGGTTTTGTAACTCTAATCACTTTGATTATTCATGCCATTTGACGAATTCGGTCAATTCCAACGTTATATTCACTTTGAACATACTGAACAATCTGAATTATTCGACATTCAGGCTATTTTCATTTGTCTGGCTGGTTTTATCACTTTGATTATTCTTGTCATTTGACGAATTCGGTCAATTCCAACGATGTATTGACTTTTAACATGATGTACATTCTGAATTACTGGGCATGCAGACTATTTTCATTTGTCTGGCTGGTTTTATAACTCCGATCACTTTGATTATTAGTGCCATTTGACGATTTCGGTAAATTCCAAAGTTATATTCACTTTGAAAATGCTGAACAATCTGAATTATTGGACATTCAGGCTATTTTCATTTGTCTGGCTGGTTTTATAACTCTGATCATTTTGATTATTCGTGCCATTTGACGATTTCGGTCAATTCCAACGTTGTATTTACTTTTAACATGATGAACATTCTGAATTACTGGACATGCAGGCTATTTTCATTTGTCTGGCTGGTTTTATAACTCTGATCATTTTGATTATTCGTGCCATTTGTCGATTTCGGTCAATTCCAACGTTGTATTGACTTTTAAGATGATGAACATTCTGAATTACTGGACATGCAGGCTATTTTCATTTGTCTGGCTGGTTTTATAACTCTGTTCAGTTTGATTACTCTTGCCATTTGACGATTTCGGTCAATTCCAACGTTGTATTTACTTTTAACATGATGAACATTCTGAATTACTGGACATGCAGGCTATTTTCATTTGTATGGTTGGTTTTATAACTCTGATCATATTGATTACTCTTGTCATTTGACGAATTCGGTTAATTCCAACGTTACATTCACTTTGAACATGCTCAACAATCTGAATTATTGGACATTCAGGCTGTTTTCATTTGTCTAGCTGGTTTTATAACTCTGATCACTTTGATTATTCGTGCTATTTGACGATTTCGGCAATTCCAACATTGTATTAACTTTTAACATTATGAACATTATGAATTACTGGACAGGAAGGCTATTTTCATTTGTATGGTTGGTTTTATAACTCTGATCATATTGATTACTCTTGTCATTTGACGAATTCGGTTAATTCCAACGTTACATTCACTTTGAACATGCTCAACAATCTGAATTATTGGACATTCAGGCTGTTTTCATTTGTCTAGCTGGTTTTATAACTCTGATCACTTTGATTATTCGTGCTATTTGACGATTTCGGCAATTCCAACATTGTATTGACTTTTAACATTATGAACATTATGAATTACTGGACAGGAAGGCTATTTTCATTTGTATGGTTGGTTTTATAACTCTGATCATATTGACTACTCTTGTCATTTGACGAATTCGGTCAATTCCAACGTTATATTCACTTTGAACATCGGTCAATTCCAACGTTGTATTGACTTTTAACATGATGAACATTCCGAATTACTGGACATGCAGGCTATTTTCATATGTCTGGCTGGTATTATAACTCTGTTCAGTTTGAATACTCTTGCCATTTGACGATTTCGGTCAATTCCAACGTTGTATTGACTTTTAACATGATGAACAATCTGAATTATTGGACATTCACACTATTTTGATTTGTCTGGTTGGTTTTATCACTCTGATCACTTTGATTATTCATGCCATTTGACGAATTCGGTCAACTCAAATGTTATATTGACTTTTAACATGATGAACATTCTGAATTACTGGAAATGCAGGCTATTTCATTTGTCTGGCTGGTTTTATAACTCTGTCCAGTTTGATTACTCTTGCCATTTGACGATTTCGGTCAATTCCAACGTTGTATTGACTTTTAACATGATGAACAATCTGAATTATTGGACATTCAGACTATTTTGATTTGTCTGGTTGGTGTTATAACTCTGATCACTTTGATTATTCGTGCTATTTGACGAATTCGGTCAACTCCAATGTTATATTGACTTTTAACATGCTGAACAATTTGAATTACTGGACATGCAGGCTATTTTAATTTGTCTGGCTGGATTTATAACTCTGATCATATTGATTACTCGTGCCATTTGACGAATTCGGTCAATTCCAACGTTATATTCACTTTGAACATACTGAACAATCTGAATTATTCGACATCCAGGCTATTTTCATTTGTCTGGCTGGTTTTATCACTTTGATTATTCTTGTCATT
This sequence comes from Hydrotaea cyrtoneurina, assembly GCA_958296145.1. Taxonomy (NCBI): domain Eukaryota; kingdom Metazoa; phylum Arthropoda; class Insecta; order Diptera; family Muscidae; genus Hydrotaea; species Hydrotaea cyrtoneurina. The sequence continues at coordinate 82,323,551 of OY282513.1, forward strand.
TGACGAATTCGGTCAATTCCAACGATGTATTGACTTTTAACATGATGAACATTCTGAATTACTGGGCATGCAGACTATTTTCATTTGTCTGGCTGGTTTTATAACTCCGATCACTTTGATTATTAGTGCCATTTGACGATTTCGGTCAATTCCAACGTTGTATTGACTTTTAACATGATGAACATTCTGAATTACTGGACATGCAGGCTATTTTTATTTGTCTGGTTGGTTTTATAACTCTGTTCAGTTTGATTACTCTTGCCATTTGACGAATTCGGTCAATTCCAACGTTGTACAGACTTTGAACATGCTGAACAATCTGAATTATTGCACATTCAGGCTATTTTCATTTGTCTGGCTGGTTTTGTAACTCTAATCACTTTGATTATTCATGCCATTTGGGGAATTTGGTCAATTTCAACGTTATATTCACTTTGAACATACTCAAAAATCTGAATTATTGGACATTCAGACTATTTTGATTTGTCTGGTTCGTTTTATCACTCTGATCACTTTGATTATTCATGCCATTTGGGGAATTCGGTAAATTCCAAAGTTATATTCACTTTGAAAATGCTGAACAATCTGAATTATTGGACATTCAGGCTATTTTCATTTGTCTGGCTGGTTTTATAACTCTGATCATTTTGATTATTCGTGCCATTTGACGATTTCGGTCAATTCCAACGTTGTATTGACTTTTAAGATGATGAACATTCTGAATTACTGGACATGCAGGCTATTTTCATTTGTCTGGCTGGTTTTATAACTCTGTTCAGTTTGATTACTCTTGCCATTTGACGATTTCGGTCAATTCCAACGTTGTATTTACTTTTAACATGATGAACATTCTGAATTACTGGACATGCAGGCTATTTTCATTTGTATGGTTGGTTTTATAACTCTGATCATATTGATTACTCTTGTCATTTGACGAATTCGGTTAATTCCAACGTTACATTCACTTTGAACATGCTCAACAATCTGAATTATTGGACATTCAGGCTGTTTTCATTTGTCTAGCTGGTTTTATAACTCTGATCACTTTGATTATTCGTGCTATTTGACGATTTCGGCAATTCCAACATTGTATTGACTTTTAACATTATGAACATTATGAATTACTGGACAGGAAGGCTATTTTCATTTGTATGGTTGGTTTTATAACTCTGATCATATTGACTACTCTTGTCATTTGACGAATTCGGTTAATTCCAACGTTACATTCACTTTGAACATGCTCTACAATCTGAATTATTGGACATTCAGGCTATTTTTATTTGTCTAGCTGGTTTTATAACTCTGACCACTTTGATTATTCATGCCATTTGACGAATTCGGTCAATTCCAACGTTATATTCACTTTGAACATCGGTCAATTCCAACGTTGTATTGACTTTTAACATGATGAACATTCTGAATTACTGGACATGCAGGCTATTTTCATTTGTCTGGCTGGTATTATAACTCTGTTCAGTTTGAATACTCTTGCCATTTGACGATTTCGGTCAATTCCAACGTTGTATTGACTTTTAACATGATGAACAATCTGAATTATTGGACATTCACACTATTTTGATTTGTCTGGTTGGTTTTATCACTCTGATCACTTTGATTATTCATGCCATTTGACGAATTCGGTCAACTCAAATGTTATATTGACTTTTAACATGATGAACATTCTGAATTACTGGAAATGCAGGCTATTTCATTTGTCTGGCTGGTTTTATAACTCTGTCCAGTTTATTACTCTTGCCATTTGACGATTTCGGTCAATTCCAACGTTGTATTGACTTTTAACATGATGAACAATCTGAATTATTGGACATTCAGACTATTTTGATTTGTCTGGTTGGTTTTATAACTCTGATCACTTTGATTATTCGTGCTATTTGACGATTTCGGCAATTCCAACATTGTATTGACTTTTAACATTATGAATATTATGAATTACTGGACATGAAGGCTATTTTCATTTGTATGGTTGGTTTTATAACTCTGATCATATTGATTACTCTTGTCATTTGACGAATTCGGTTAATTCCAACGTTACATTCACTTTGAACATGCTCAAAAATCTGAATTATTGGACATTCAGACTATTTTGATTTGTCTGGTTGGTTTCATAACTCTGATCACTTTGATTATTCGTGCCATTTGACGATTTCGGTCAATTCCAACGTTGTATTGACTTTTAACATGATGAACATTCTAAATTATTGGACATTCAGGAAATTTTGATTTGTCTGGCTGGTTTTATAACTCTGATCATATTGATTACTCTTGTCATTTGACGAATTCGGTTAATTCCAAAGTTATATTCACTTTGAAAATGCTGAACAATCTGAATTATTGGACATTCAGGCTATTTTCATTTGTCTGGCTGGTTTTATAACTCTGATCATTTTGATTATTCGTGCCATTTGACGATTTCGGTCAATTCCAACGTTGTATTTACTTTTAACATGATGAACATTCTGAATTACTGGACATGCTACTATTTTCATTTGTATGGTTGGTTTTATAACACCGATCATATTGATTACTCTTGTCATTTGACGAATTCGGTAAATTCCAACGTTATATTCACTTTGAACATGATCAACAATCTGAATTATTGGACATTCAACTATTTTGATTTATCTGGATGGTTTTATAACTCTGATCACTTTGATTATTCATGTCATTTGACGAATTCGGTAAATTCAAACGTTATATTCACTTTGAAAATTTTCAACAATCTGAATTATTGGACATTCAGACAATTTTGATTTGTCTGCTTGGTTTTATAACTCTGATCACTTTGATTATTCGTGCCATTTGACGAATTCGGTAAATTCCAACGTTATATTCACTTTGAACATCGGTCAATTCCAACGTTGTATTGACTTTTAATATGCTGAACAATCTGAATTATTGGACATTCAGACTATTTTGATTTGTCTGGTTGGTTTTATCACTCTGAACACTTTGATTATTCATGCCATTTGACGAATTCGGTCAATTTCAACGTTATATTCACTTTGAAAATGCTCAACAATCTGAATTATTGGACATTTAGACTATTTAGATTTGTCTGGTTGGTTTTATCACTCTGAACACTTTGATTATTCATGCCATTTGGGGAATTCGGTCAATTCCAAAGTTATATTCACTTTGAACATGGACATTCAGGCTATTTTCATTTGTCTAGCTGATTTTATAACTCTGATCACTTTGATTATTGGTGCTATTTGACGATTTCGGCAATTCCAACATTGTATTGACTTTTAACATTATGAACATTATGAATTACTGGACAGGAAGGCTATTTTCATTTGTATGGTTGGTTTTATAACTCGGATCATATTGATTACTCTTGTCATTTGACGAATTCGGTTAATTCCAACGTTACATTCACTTTGAACATGCTCAACAATCTGAATTATTGGACATTCAGGCTATTTTCATTTGTCTGGCTGGTTTTATAACTCTGACCACTTTGATTATTCATGCCATTTGACAAATTCGGTCAATTCCAACGTTATATTCACTTTGAACATCGGTCAATTCCAACGTTGTATTACTTTTAACATGATGAACATTCTGAATTACTGGACATGCAGGCTATTTTCATTTGTCTGGCTGGTATTATAACTCTGTTCAGTTTGATTACTCTTGCCATTTGACGATTTCGGTCAATTCCAACGTTGTATTGACTTTTAACATGATGAACAAACTGAATTATTGGACATTCAGACTATTTTGATTTGTCTGGTTGGTTTTATCACTCTGATCACTTTGATTATTCATGCCATTTGACGAATTCGGTCAACTCAAATGTTATATTGACTTTTAACATGATGAACATTCTGAATTACTGGAAATGCAGGCTATTTCATTTGTCTGGCTGGTTTTATAACTCTGTCCAGTTTGATTACTCTTTCCATTTGACGAATTCGGTCAATTCCAAGGTTAAATTCACTTTGAACATGCTGAACAATCTGAATTATTGGACATTCAGGCTATTTTGATTTGTCTGGTTGGTTTTATCATTCTGTTCACTTTGATTATTCATGCTATTTGACGAATTCGGTCAACTCCAATGTTATATTGACTTTTAACATGCTGAACAATTTGAATTACTGGACATGCAGGCTATTTTAATTTGTCTGGCTGGTTTTATAACTCTGATCATATTGATTACTCGTGCCATTTGACGAATTCGGTCAATTCCAACGTTATATTCACTTTGAACATACTGAACAATCTGAATTATTCGACATTCAGGCTATTTTCATTTGTCTGGCTGGTTTTATAACTCCGATCACTTTGATTATTAGTGCCATTTGACGATTTCGGTCAATTCCAACGTTGTATTGACTTTTAACATGATGAACATTCTGAATTACTGGACATGCAAGCTATTTTTATTTGTCTGGTTGGTTTTATAACTCTGTTCAGTTTGATTACTCTTGCCATTTGACGAATTCGGTCAATTCCAACGTTGTACAGACTTTGAACATGCTGAACAATCTGAATTATTGCACATTCAGGCTATTTTCATTTGTCTGGCTGGTTTTGTAACTCTAATCACTTTGATTATTCATGCCATTTGGGGAATTTGGTCAATTTCAACGTTATATTCACTTTGAACATACTCAAAAATCTGAATTATTGGACATTCAGACTATTTTGATTTGTCTGGTTGGTTTTATCACTCTGATCACTTTGATTATTCATGCCATTTGGGGAATTCGGTAAATTCCAAAGTTATATTCACTTTGAAAATGCTGAACAATCTGAATTATTGGACATTCAGGCTATTTTTATTTGTCTAGCTGGTTTTATAACTCTGACCACTTTGATTATTCATGCCATTTGACGAATTCGGTCAATTCCAACGTTATATTCACTTTGAACATCGGTCAATTCCAACGTTGTATTGACTTTTAACATGATGAACATTCTGAATTACTGGACATGCAGGCTATTTTCATTTGTCTGGCTGGTATTATAACTCTGTTCAGTTTGAATACTCTTGCCATTTGACGATTTCGGTCAATTCCAACGTTGTATTGACTTTTAACATGATGAACAATCTGAATTATTGGACATTCACACTATTTTGATTTGTCTGGTTGGTTTTATCACTCTGATCACTTTGATTATTCATGCCATTTGACGAATTCGGTCAACTCAAATGTTATATTGACTTTTAACATGATGAACATTCTAAATTACTGGAAATGCAGGCTATTTCATTTGTCTGGCTGGTTATATAACTCTGTCCAGTTTGATTACTCTTGCCATTTGACGAATTCGGTCAATTCCAAGGTTATATTCACTTTGAACATACTGAACAATCTGAATTATTCGACATTCATGCTATTTTCATTTGTCTGGCTGGTTTTATCACTTTGATTATTCTTATCATTTGACGAATTCGGTCAATTCCAACGATGTATTGACTTTTAACATGATGAACATTCTGAATTACTGGGCATGCAGACTATTTTGATTTGTCTGGTTGGTTTTATCATTCTGATCACTTTGATTATTCATGCTATTTGACGAATTCGGTCAACTCCAATGTTATATTGACTTTTAACATGATGAACAATTTGAATTACTGGACATGCAGGCTATTTTAATTTGTCTGGCTGGTTTTATAACTCCGATCACTTTGATTATTCGTGCCATTTGACGATTTCGGTCAATTCCAACGTTGTATTGACTTGTAACATGATGACCATTCTGAATTACTGGACATACAGGCTATTTTTATTTGTCTGGCTGGTTTTATAACTCTGTTCAGTTTGATTACTCTTGCCATTTGACGAATTCGGTAAATTCCAACGTTGTATTGACTTTTAGCATGCTGATCAATCTGAATTATTGGACATTCAGGCTATTTTGATTTGTCTGGTTGGTTTTATCATTCTGATCACTTTGATTATTCATGCTATTTGACGAATTCGGTCAACTCCAATGTTATATTGACTTTTAACATGATGAACAATTTGAATTACTGGACATGCAGGCTATTTTAATTTGTCTAGCTGGTTTTATAACTCTGATCATATTGATTACTCGTGCCATTTGACGAATTCGGTCAATTCCAACGTTATATTCACTTTGAACATACTGAACAATCTGAATTATTCGACATTCATGCTATTTTCATTTGTCTGGCTGGTTTTATCACTTTGATTATTCTTATCATTTGACGAATTCGGTCAATTTCAACGATGTATTGACTTTTAACATGATGAACATTCTGAATTACTGGGCATGCAGACTATTTTCATTTGTCTGGCTGGTTTTATAACTCCGATCACTTTGATTATTCGTGCCATTTGACGATTTCGGTCAATTCCAACGTTGTATTGACTTTTAACATGATGACCATTCTGAATTACTGGACATACAGGCTATTTTTATTTGTCTGGCTGGTTTTATAACTCTGTTCAGTTTGATTACTCTTGCCATTTGACGAATTCGGTAAATTCCAACGTTGTATTGACTTTTAGCATGCTGATCAATCTGAATTATTGGACATTCAGGCTATTTTCATTTGTCTGGTTTTTTTTGTAACTCTGATCACTTTGATTATTCATGTCATTTGGGGAATTCGGCCAATTCCAACGTTATATTCACTTTGAAAATGCTCAACAATCTGAATTATTGGACATTCAGACTATTTTGATTTGTCTGGTTGGTTTTATCACTCTGAACACTTTGATTATTCATGCCATTTTGGAATTCGGTCAATTCCAAAGTTATATTCACTTTGAACATGATGAACAATCTGAATTATTGGACATTCAGTCTATTCTGATTTGTCTGGTTGGTTTTATCACCTCTGATCACTATGATTATTCGTGCCATTTGACGAATTCGGTCAATTCCAACGTTGTATTGACTTTTAATATGATGAACATTCTGAATTACTGAACATGCAGGCTATTTTAATTTGTCTGGCTGGTTTTATCACTCTGATCACTTTGATTATTCTTGTCATTTGACGAATCCGGTCAATTCCAACGTTGTATTGACTTTTAACATGATAAACATTCTGAATTATTGGACATTCATACTATTTTGATTTGTCTGGTTTTTTTTATCACTCTGATCACTTTGATTATTCATGCCATTTGACGAATTCGGTCAATTCCAACGTTATATTCACTTTGAACATCGGTCAATTCCAACGTTGTATTGACTTCTAACATGCTGAACAATCTGAATTATTGGACATTCAGGCTATTTTCATTTGTCTGGTTTTTTCTTGTAACTCTGATCACTTTGATTATTCATGCCATTTGGGGAATTCTGCCAATTCCAACGTTATATTCACTTTGAAAATGCTCAACAATCCGAATTATTGGACATTCAGGCTATTTTGATTTGTCTGGTTGGTTTTATCACCTCTGATCACTTTGATTATTCGTGCCATTTGACGAATTCGGTCAATTCCATCGTTGTATTGACTTTTAACATGCTGAACAATCTGAATTATTGGACATTCAGGCTATTTTGATTTGTCTGGTTTTTTTGTAACTCTGTTCCCTTTGATTATTCATGCCATTTGGGGAATTCGGCCAATTCCAACGTTATATTCACTTTGAAAATGCTCAACAATCTGAATTATTGGACATTCAGGCTATTTTGATTTGTCTGGTTGGTTTTATCACCTCTGATCACTTTGATTATTCGTGCCATTTGACGAATTCGGTCAATTCCATCGTTGTATTGACTTTTAACATGCTGAACAATCTGAATTATTGGACATTCAGGCTATTTTAATTTGTCTGGTTTTTTTTGTAACTCTGTTCACTTTGATTATTCATGCCATTTGGGGAATTCGGCCAATTCCAACGTTATATTCACTTTGAAAATGCTCAACAATATGAATTATTGGACATTCAGGCTATTTTGATTTGTCTGGTTGGTTTTATCACCTCTGATCACTTTGATTATTCGTGCCATTTGACGAATTCGGTCAATTCCAACGTTGTATTGACTTTTAACATGATGAACATTCTGAATTACTGAACATGCAGGCTATTTTCATTTTTCTGGCTGGTTTTATCACTCTGATCACTTTGATTATTCTTGTCATTTGACGAATTCGGTCAATTCCAACGTTATATTCACTTTGAACATGCTGAACAATCTGAATTATTGGACATTCAGGCTATTTTCATTTGTCTGGCTGGTTTTATAACTCTGATCACTTTGATTATTCGTGCCATTTGACGATTTCGGTCAATTCCAACGTTGTATTGACTTTTAACATGATGAACATTCTGAATTACTGGACATGCAGGCTATTTTCATTTGTCTGGCTGGTTTTATAACTCTGTTCAGTTTGATTACTCTTGCCATTTGACGAATTCGGTCAATTCCAACGATGTATTGACTTTTAACATGATGAACATTCTGAATTATTGGACATTCATACTATTTTGATTTGTCTGGTTGGTTTTATCACTCTGATCACTTTAATTATTCATGCCATTTGACGAATTCGGTCAATTCCAACGTTGTATTTACTTTGAAAATGCTCAACAATATGAATTATTGGACATTCAGGCTATTTTGATTTGTCTGGTTGGTTTTATCACCTCTGATCACTTTGATTATTCGTGCCATTTGACGAATTCGGTCAATTCCAACGTTATATTCACTTTGAAAATGCTCAACAATATGAATTATTGGACATTCAGGCTATTTTGATTTGTCTGGTTGGTTTTATCACCTCTGATCACTTTGATTATTCGTGCCATTTGACGAATTCGGTCAATTCCAACGTTGTATTGACTTTTAACATGATGAACATTCTGAATTACTGAACATGCAGGCTATTTTCATTTTTCTGGCTGGTTTTATCACTCTGATCACTTTGATTATTCTTGTCATTTGACGAATTCGGTCAATTCCAACGTTATATTCACTTTGAACATGCTGAACAATCTGAATTATTGGACATTCAGGCTATTTTCATTTGTCTGGCTGGTTTTATAACTCTGATCACTTTGATTATTCGTGCCATTTGACGATTTCGGTCAATTCCAACGTTGTATTGACTTTTAACATGATGAACATTCTGAATTACTGGACATGCAGGCTATTTTCATTTGTCTGGCTGGTTTTATAACTCTGATCATTTTGATTATTCGTGCCATTTGACGATTTCGGTCAATTCCAACGTTGTATTGACTTTTAAGATGATGAACATTCTGAATTACTGGACATGCAGGCTATTTTCATTTGTCTGGCTGGTTTTATAACTCTGTTCAGTTTGATTACTCTTGCCATTTGACGATTTCGGTCAATTCCAACGTTGTATTTACTTTTAACATGATGAACATTCTGAATTACTGGACATGCAGGCTATTTTCATTTGTCTGGCTGGTTTTATAACTCTGTTCAGTTTGATTACTCTTGCCATTTGACGATTTCGGTCAATTCCAACGTTGTATTTACTTTTAACATGATGAACATTCTGAATTATTGGACATTCATACTATTTTGATTTGTCTGGTTGGTTTTATCACTCTGATCACTTTGATTATTCATGCTATTTGACGAATTCGGTCAACTCCAATGTTATATTGACTTTTAACATGATGAAAAATTTGAATTACTAGACATGCAGGCTATTTTAATTTGTCTAGCTGGTTTTATAACTCTGATCATATTGATTACTCGTGCCATTTGACGAATTCGGTCAATTCCAACGTTATATTCACTTTGAACATACTGAACAATCTGAATTATTCGACATTCAGGCTATTTTCATTTGTCTGGCTGGTTTTATCACTTTGATTATTCTTGTCATTTGACGAATTCGGTCAATTCCAACGATGTATTGACTTTTAACATGATGAACATTCTGAATTACTGGGCATGCAGACTATTTTCATTTGTCTGGCTGGTTTTATAACTCCGATCACTTTGATTATTCGTGCCATTTGACGATTTCGGTCAATTCCAACGTTGTATTGACTTTTAACATGATGAACATTCTGAATTACTGGACATGAAGGCTATTTTTATTTGTCTGGCTGGTTTTATAACTCTGTTCAGTTTGATTACTCTTGCCATTTGACGAATTCGGTAAATTCCAACGTTGTATTGACTTTTAGCATGCTGATCAATCTGAATTATTGGACATTCAGGCTATTTTCATTTGTCTGGTTTTTTTTGTAACTCTGATCACTTTGATTATTCATGTCATTTGGGGAATTCGGCCAATTCCAACGTTATATTCACTTTGAAAATGCTCAACAATCTGAATTATTGGACATTCAGACTATTTTGATTTGTCTGGTTGGTTTTATCACTCTGAACACTTTGATTATTCATGCCATTTGGGGAATTCGGTCAATTCCAAAGTTATATTCACTTTAAACATGATGAACAATCTGAATTATTGGACATTCAGTCTATTCTGATTTGTCTGGTTGGTTTTATCACCTCTGATCACTATGATTATTCGTGCCATTTGACGAATTCGGTCAATTCCAACGTTGTATTGACTTTTAATATGATGAACATTCTGAATTACTGAACATGCAGGCTATTTTAATTTGTCTGGCTGGTTTTATCACTCTGATCACTTTGATTATTCTTGTCATTTGACGAATCCGGTCAATTCCAACGTTGTATTGACTTTTAACATGATGAACATTCTGAATTATTGGACATTCATACTATTTTGATTTGTCTGGTTTTTTTTATCACTCTGATCACTTTGATTATTCATGCCATTTGACGAATTCGGTCAATTCCAACGTTATATTCACTTTGAACATCGGTCAATTCCAACGTTGTATTGACTTCTAACATGCTGAACAATCTGAATTATTGGACATTCAGGCTATTTTCATTTGTCTGGTTTTTTCTTGTAACTCTGATCACTTTGATTATTCATGCCATTTGGGGAATTCTGCCAATTCCAACGTTATATTCACTTTGAAAATGCTCAACAATCCGAATTATTGGACATTCAGGCTATTTTGATTTGTCTGGTTGGTTTTATCACCTCTGATCACTTTGATTATTCGTGCCATTTGACGAATTCGGTCAATTCCATCGTTGTATTGACTTTTAACATGCTGAACAATCTGAATTATTGGACATTCAGGCTATTTTGATTTGTCTGGTTTTTTTGTAACTCTGTTCCCTTTGATTATTCATGCCATTTGGGGAATTCGGCCAATTCCAACGTTATATTCACTTTGAAAATGCTCAACAATCTGAATTATTGGACATTCAGGCTATTTTGATTTGTCTGGTTGGTTTTATCACCTCTGATCACTTTGATTATTCGTGCCATTTGACGAATTCGGTCAATTCCATCGTTGTATTGACTTTTAACATGCTGAACAATCTGAATTATTGGACATTCAGGCTATTTTGATTTGTCTGGTTTTTTTTGTAACTCTGTTCACTTTGATTATTCATGCCATTTGGGGAATTCGGCCAATTCCAACGTTATATTCACTTTGAAAATGCTCAACAATATGAATTATTGGACATTCAGGCTATTTTGATTTGTCTGGTTGGTTTTATCACCTCTGATCACTTTGATTATTCGTGCCATTTGACGAATTCGGTCAATTCCATCGTTGTATTGACTTTTAACATGCTGAACAATCTGAATTATTGGACATTCAGGCTATTTTGATTTGTCTGGTTTTTTTGTAACTCTGTTCCCTTTGATTATTCATGCCATTTGGGGAATTCGGCCAATTCCAACGTTATATTCACTTTGAAAATGCTCAACAATCTGAATTATTGGACATTCAGGCTATTTTGATTTGTCTGATGGTTTTATCACCTCTGATCACTTTGATTATTCGTGCCATTTGACGAATTCGGTCAATTCCATCGTTGTATTGACTTTTAACATGCTGAACAATCTGAATTATTGGACATTCAGGCTATTTTGATTTGTCTGGTTTTTTTTGTAACTCTGATCACTTTGATTATTCTTGTCATTTGACGAATTCGGTCAATTCCAACGTTATATTCACTTTGAACATGCTGAACAATCTGAATTATTGGACATTCAGGCTATTTTCATTTGTCTGGCTGGTTTTATAACTCTGATCACTTTGATTATTCGTGCCATTTGACGATTTCGGTCAATTCCAACGTTGTATTGACTTTTAACATGATGAACATTCTGAATTACTGGACATGCAGGCTATTTTCATTTGTCTGGCTGGTTTTATAACTCTGTTCAGTTTGATTACTCTTGCCATTTGACGAATTCGGTCAATTCCAACGTTGTATTGACTTTTAACATGATGAACATTCTGAATTATTGGACATTCATACTATTTTGATTTGTCTGGTTGGTTTTATCACTCTGATCACTTTAATTATTCATGCCATTTGACGAATTCGGTCAATTTCAACGTTATATTCACTTTGAACATGCAGAACAATCTGAATTATTGGACATTCAGGCTATTTTCATTTGTCTGGCTGGTTTTATAACTCTGATCATTTTGATTATTAGTGCCATTTGACGATTTCGGTCAATTCCAACGTTGTATTTACTTTGAACATCGGTCAATTCCAACGTTGTATTGACTTTTAACATGATGAACATTCTGAATTACTGGACATGCAGGCTATTTTCATTTGTCTGTCTGGTTTTATAACTCTGATCACTTTGATTAATCATGTCATTTGACGAATTCGGTAAATTCCAACGTTATATTCACTTTGAACATGCTGAACAATCTGAATTATAGGACATTCAGGCTATTTTCATTTGTCTGGCTGGTTTTATAACTTTGATCACTTTGATTATTCGTGCCATTTGACGAATTCGGTCAATTCCAACGTTATATTCACTTTGAACATGCAGAACAATCTGAATTATTGGACATGCAGGCTAGTTTCATTTGTCTGGCTGGTATTATAACTCTGTTCAGTTTGATTATTCGTGCCATTTGACGATTTCGGTCAATTCCAACGTTGTATTGACTTTTAACATGATGAACATTCTGAATTACTGGACATGCAGGCTATTTTCATTTGTCTGGCTGGTTTTATAACTCCGATCACTTTGATTATTCGTGCCATTTGACGATTTCGGTCAATTCCAACGTTGTATTGACTTTTAACATGATGAACATTCTGAATTACTGGACATGCAGGCTATTTTCATTTGTCTGGCTGGTTTTATAACTCTGTTCAGTTTGATTACTCTTGCCATTTGACGAATTCGGTCAATTCCAACGATGTATTGACTTTTAACATGATGAACAATCTGAATTATTCGACATTCAGGCTATTTTCATTTGTCTGGCTGGTTTTATCACTTTGATTATTCTTGTCATTTGACGAATTCGGTCAATTCCAACGATGTATTGACTTTTAACATGATGAACATTCAGAATTACTGGGCATGCAGACTATTTTCATTTGTCTGGCTGGTATTATAACTCTGTTCAGTTTGATTATTCGTGCCATTTGACGATTTCGGTCAATTCCAACGTTGTATTGACTTTTAACATGATGAACATTCTGAATTACTGGACATGCAGGCTATTTTCATTTGTCTGGCTGGTTTTATAACTCCGATCACTTTGATTATTCGTGCCATTTGACGATTTCGGTCAATTCCAACGTTGTATTGACTTTTAACATGATGAACATTCTGAATTACTGGACATGCAGGCTATTTTCATTTGTCTGGCTGGTTTTATAACTCTGTTCAGTTTGATTACTCTTGCCATTTGACGAATTCGGTCAATTCCAACGTTGTATTGACTTTTAACATGATGAACATTCTGAATTATTGGACATTCATACTATTTTGATTTGTCTGGTTGGTTTTATCACTCTGATCACTTTAATTATTCATGCCATTTGACGAATTCGGTCAATTTCAACGTTATATTCACTTTGAACATGCTGAACAATCTGAATTATTGGACATTCAGGCTATTTTCATTTGTCTGGCTGGTTTTATAACTCTGATCATTTTGATTATTAGTGCCATTTGACGATTTCGGTCAATTCCAACGTTGTATTTACTTTTAACATGATGAACATTCTGAATTATTGGACATGCAGGCTATTTTCATTTGTCTGGCTGGTTTTATAACTCTGATCATTTTGATTATTCGTGCCATTTGACGATTTCGGTCAATTCCAACGTTGTATTGACTTTTAAGATGATGAACATTCTGAATTACTGGACATGCAGGCTATTTTCATTTGTCTGGCTGGTTTTATAACTCTGTTCAGTTTGATTACTCTTGCCATTTGACGATTTCGGTCAATTCCAACGTTGTATTTACTTTTAACATGATGAACATTCTGAATTACTGGACATGCAGGCTATTTTCATTTGTATGGTTGGTTTTATAACTCTGATCATATTGATTACTCTTGTCATTTGACGAATTCGGTTAATTCCAACGTTACATTCACTTTGAACATGCTCAACAATCTGAATTATTGGACATTCAGGCTGTTTTCATTTGTCTAGCTGGTTTTATAACTCTGATCACTTTGATTATTCGTGCTATTTGACGATTTCGGCAATTCCAACATTGTATTGACTTTTAACATTATGAACATTATGAATTAATGGACAGAAAGGCTATTTTCATTTGTATGGTTGGTTTTATAACTCTGATCATATTGATTACTCTTGTCATTTGACGAATTCGGTTAATTCCAACGTTACATTCACTTTGAACATGCTCAACAATCTGAATTATTGGACATTCAGTCTGTTTTCATTTGTCTAGCTGGTTTTATAACTCTGATCAACTCCGGCAATTCCAACATTGTATTGACTTTTAACATTATGAACATTATGAATTACTGGACAGGAAGGCTATTTTCATTTGTATGGTTGGTTTTATAACTCTGATCATATTGATTACTCTTGTCATTTGACGAATTCGGTTAATTCCAACGTTACATTCACTTTGAACATGCTCAACAATCTTAATTATTGGACATTCAGGCTATTTTCATTTGTCTGGATGGTTTTATAACTCTGACCACTTTGATTATTCATGCCATTTGACGAATTCGGTCAATTCCAACGTTATATTCACTTTGAACATCGGTCAATTCCAACGTTGTATTGACTTTTAACATGATGAACATTCTGAATTACTGGACATGCAGGCTATTTTCATTTGTCTGGCTGGTATTATAACTCTGTTCAGTTTGATTACTCTTGCCATTTGACGATTTCGGTCAATTCCAACGTTGTATTGACTTTTAACATGATGAACAATCTGAATTATTGGACATTCAGACTATTTTGATTTGTCTGGTTGGTTTTATCACTCTGATCACTTTGATTATTCATGCCATTTGACGAATTCGGTCAACTCAAATGTTATATTGACTTTTAACATGATGAACATTCTGAATTACGGGAAATGCAGGCTATTTCATTTGTCTGGCTGGTTTTATAACTCTGTCCAGTTTGATTACTCTTGCCATTTGACGAATTCGGTCAATTCCAAGGTTATATTGACTTTGAACATGCTGAACAATCTGAATTATTGGACATTCAGGCTATTTTGATTTGTCTGGTTGGTTTTATCATTCTGATCACTTTGATTATTCATGCTATTTGACGAATTCGGTCAACTCCAATGTTATATTGACTTTTTAACATGCTGAACAATTTGAATTACTGGACATGCAGGCTATTTTAATTTGTCTGGCTGGTTTTATAACTCCGATCACTTTGATTATTAGTGCCTTTTGACGATTTCGGTCAATTCCAACGTTGTACAGACTTTTAACATGCTGAACAATCTGAATTATTGCACATTCAGGCTATTTTCATTTGTCTGGCTGGTTTTATAACTCTGATCACTTTGATTATTCGTGCCATTTGACGATTTCGGTCAATTCCAACGTTGTATTGACTTTTAACATGATGAACATTCTGAATTACTGGACATGCAGGCTATTTTCATTTGTCTGGCTGGTTTTATAACTCTGTTCAGTTTGATTACTCTTGCCATTTGACGAATTCGGTCAATTCCAACGTTGTATTGACTTTTAACATGATGAACATTCTGAATTATTGGACATTCATACTATTTTGATTTGTCTGGTTGGTTTTATCACTCTGATCACTTTAATTATTCATGCCATTTGACGAATTCGGTCAATTTCAACGTTATATTCACTTTGAACATGCAGAACAATCTGAATTATTGGACATTCAGGCTATTTTCATTTGTCTGGCTGGTTGTATAACTCTGATCACTTTGATTATTCATGTAATTTGACGAATTCGGTAAATTCCAACGTTACATTGACTTTGAACATGCTGAACAATCTGAATTATTGGACATTCAGGCTATTTTCATTTGTCTGGCTGGTTTTATAACTCTGATCATTTTGATTATTAGTGCCATTTGACGATTTCGGTCAATTCCAACGTTGTATTTACTTTTAACATGATGAACATTCTGAATTACTGGACATGCAGGCTATTTTCATTTGTCTGGCTGGTTTTATAACTCTGATCATTTTGATTATTCGTGCCATTTGACGATTTCGGTCAATTCCAACGTTGTATTGACTTTTAAGATGATGAACATTCTGAATTACTGGACATGCAGGCTATTTTCATTTGTCTGGCTGGTTTTATAACTCTGTTCAGTTTGATTACTCTTGCCATTTGACGATTTCGGTCAATTCCAAAGTTGTATTTACTTTTAACATGATGAACATTCTGAATTACTGGACATGCAGGCTATTTTCATTTGTATGGTTGGTTTTATAACTCTGATCATATTGATTACTCTTGTCATTTGACGAATTCGGTTAATTCCAACGTTACATTCACTTTGAACATGCTCAACAATCTGAATTATTGGACATTCAGGCTGTTTTCATTTGTCTAGCTGGTTTTATAACTCTGATCACTTTGATTATTCGTGCTATTTGACGATTTCGGCAATTCCAACATTGTATTGACTTTTAACATTATGAACATTATGAATTACTGGACAGGAAGGCTATTTTCATTTGTATGGTTGGTTTTATAACTCTGATCATATTGATTACTCTTGTCATTTGACGAATTCGGTTAATGCCAACGTTACATTCACTTTGAACATGCTCAACAATCTTAATTATTGGACATTCAGGCTATTTTCATTTGTCTGGATGGTTTTATAACTCTGACCACTTTGATTATTCATGCCATTTGACGAATTCGGTCAATTCCAACGTTATATTCACTTTGAACATCGGTCAATTCCAACGTTGTATTGACTTTTAACATGATGAACATTCTGAATTACTGGACATGCAGGCTATTTTCATTTGTCTGGCTGGTATTATAACTCTGTTCAGTTTGATTACTCTTGCCATTTGACGATTTCGGTCAATTCCAACGTTGTATTGACTTTTAACATGATGAACAATCTGAATTATTGGACATTCAGACTATTTTGATTTGTCTGGTTGGTTTTATCACTCTGATCACTTTGATTATTCATGCCATTTGACGAATTCGGTCAACTCAAATGTTATATTGACTTTTAACATGATGAACATTCTGAATTACGGGAAATGCAGGCTATTTCATTTGTCTGGCTGGTTTTATAACTCTGTCCAGTTTGATTACTCTTGCCATTTGACGAATTCGGTCAATTCCAAGGTTATATTGACTTTGAACATGCTGAACAATCTGAATTATTGGACATTCAGGCTATTTTGATTTGTCTGGTTGGTTTTATCATTCTGATCACTTTGATTATTCATGCTATTTGACGAATTCGGTCAACTCCAATGTTATATTGACTTTTTAACATGCTGAACAATTTGAATTACTGGACATGCAGGCTATTTTAATTTGTCTGGCTGGTTTTATAACTCTGATCATATTGATTACTCGTGCCATTTGACGAATTCGGTCAATTCCAACGTTATATTCACTTTGAACATACTGAACAATCTGAATTATTCGACATTCAGGCTAGTTTCATTTGTCTGGCTGGTTTTATCACATTGATTATTCTTGTCATTTGACGAATTCGGTCAATTCCAACGATGTATTGACTTTTAACATGATGAACATTCTGAATTACTGGGCATGCAGACTATTTTCATTTGTCTGGCTGGTTTTATAACTCCGATCACTTTGATTATTAGAGCCATTTGACGATTTCGGTCAATTCCAACGTTGTATTGACATGCAGGCTATTTTTATTTGTCTGGTTGGTTTTATAACTCTGTTCAGTTTGATTACTCTTGCCATTTGACGAATTCGGTCAATTCCAACGTTGTACAGACTTTTAACATGCTGAACAATCTGAATTATTGCACATTCAGGCTATTTTCATTTGTCTGGCTGGTTTTGTAACTCTAATCACTTTGATTATTCATGCCATTTGGGGAATTTGGTCAATTTCAACGTTATATTCACTTTGAACATACTCAAAAATCTGAATTATTGGACATTCAGACTATTTTGATTTGTCTGGTTGGTTTTATTGATTATTGATTATTCATGCCATTTGGGGAATTCGGTAAATTCCAAAGTTATATTCACTTTGAAAATGCTGAACAATCTGAATTATTGGACATTCAGGCTATTTTCATTTGTCTGGCTGGTTTTATAACTCTGATCATTTTGATTATTCGTGCCATTTGACGATTTCGGTCAATTCCAACGTTGTATTTACTTTTAACATGATGAACATTCTGAATTACTGGACATGCAGGCTATTTTCATTTGTCTGGCTGGTTTTATAACTCTGATCATTTTGATTATTCGTGCCATTTGACGATTTCGGTCAATTCCAACGTTGTATTAACTTTTAACATGATGAACATTCTGAATTATTGGACATTCATACTATTTTGATTTGTCTGGTTGGTTTTATCACTCTGATCACTTTGATTATTCATGCCATTTGACGAATTCGATCAATTCCAACGTTATATTCACTTTGAACATGCAGAACTATCTGAATTATTGGACATTCAGGCTATTTTAATTTTCTGGCTGGTTTTATAATCTGATCACTTTGATAATTCATGTCATTTGACGAATTCGGTAAATTCCAACGTTATATTCACTTTGAAAATGCTGAACAATCTGAATTATTGGACATTCAGGCTATTTTCATTTGTCTGGCTGGTTTTATAACTGTGATTATTTTGATTATTCGTGCCATTTGACGATTTCGGTCAATTCCAACGTTGTATTTACTTTTAACATGATGAACATTCTGAATTATTGGACATTCAGGCTATTTTCATTTGTCTGGCTGGTTTTGTAACTCTGATCACTTTGATTATTCATGCCATTTGGGGAATTCGGTCAATTCCAACGTTATATTCACTTTGAAAATGCTCAACAATCTGAATTATTGGACATTCAGACTATTTTGATTTGTCTGGTTGGTTTTATCACCTCTGATCACTTTGATTGTTCGTGCCATTTGACGAATTCGGTCAATTCCAACGTTGTATTGACTTTTAACATGATGAACATTCTGAATTACTGGACATTCAGGCTATTTTGATTTGTCTGGTTGGTTATATCACCTCTGATCATTTTGATTATTCGTGCCATTTGACGATATCGGTCAATTCCAACGTTGTATTGACTTTTAACATGATGAACATTCTGAATTACTGGACATTCAGGCTATTTTCATTTGTCTAGCTGGTTTTATAACTCTGATCATTTTGATTATTCGTGCCATTTGACGATTTCGGTCAATTCCAACGTTGTATTGACTTTTAACATGCTGAACAATCTTAATTATTGGACATTCAGGCTATTTTCATTTGGCTGGCTGGTTTTGTAACTCTAATCATTTTGATTATTCGTGCCATTTGACGAATTCGGTAAATTCCAACGTTATATTCACTCTGAACATCGGTCAATTCCAACGTTGTATTGACTTTTAACATGATGAACATTCTGAATTACTGGACATGCTGGCTATTTTAATTTGTCTGACTGGTTTTATAACTCTGTTCACTTTGATTATTCATGTCATTTGACGAATTCGGTAAATTCCAACGTTATATTCACTTTGAACATCGGTCAATTCCAACGTTGTATTGACTTTTAACATGATGAACATTCTGAATTACTGAACATGCTGGCTATTTTAATTTGTCTGACTGGTTTTATAACTCTGTTCACTTTGATTATTCATGTCATTTGACGAATTCGGTAAATTCCAACGTTGTATTGACTTTTATCATGATGAACAATCTTAATTATAGGACATTCAGGCTATTTTCATTTGTCTGGCTGGTTTTATAACTCTGTTCAGTTTGATTACTCATGTCATTTGACGAATTCGGTAAATTTTAACGTTATATTCACTTTGAACATCGGTCAATTCCAACGTTGTATTGACTTTTAACATGATGAACATTCTGAATTACTGGACATGCTGGCTATTTTAATTTGTCTGACTGGTTTTATAACTCTGTTCACTTTGATTATTCATGTCATTTGACGAATTCGGTAAATTCCAACGTTGTATTGACTTTTATCATGATGAACATTCTGAATTACTGGACATTCAGGCTATTTTCATTTGTCTAGCTGGTTATATCACCTCTGATCATTTTGATTATTCGTGCCATTTGACGATTTCGGTCAATTCCAACGTTGTATTGACTTTTAACATGATGAACATTCTGAATTACTGGACATTCAGGCTATTTTCATTTGTCTAGCTGGTTTTATAACTCTGATCATTTTGATTATTCGTGCCATTTGACGATTTCGGTCAATTCCAACGTTGTATTGACTTTTAACATGCTGAACAATCTTAGTTATTGGACATTCAGGCTATTTTCATTTGTCTGGCTGGTTTTATAACTCTGTTCAGTTTGATTACTCATGTCATTTGACGAATTCGGTAAATTCCAACGTTATATTCACTTTGAACATCGGTCAATTCCAACGTTGTATTGACTTTTAACATGATGAACATTCTGAATTACTGGACATGCTGGCTATTTTAATTTGTCTGACTGGTTTTATAACTCTGTTCACTTTGATTATTCATGTCATTTGACGAATTCGGTAAATTCCAACGTTATATTCACTTTGAACATCGGTAAATTCCAACGTTGTATTGACTTTTAACGTGATGAACATTCTGAATTACTGGACATGCAGGCTATTTTCATTTGTCTGGCTGGTTTTATAACGCTGTTCAGTTTGATTACTCTTGCCATTTGATGATTTCGGTCAATTCCAACGTTGTATTGACTTTTAACATGCTGAACAATCTGAATTATTGGACATTCAGGCTATTTTCATTTGTCTGGCTGGTTTTATAACTGTGATTATTTTGATTATTCATGTCATTTGACGAATTCGGTAAATTCCAACGTTATATTCACTTTGAAAATGCTGAACAATCTGAATTATTGGACATTCAGGCTATTTTCATTTGTCTGGCTGGTTTTATAACTGTGATTATTTTGATTATTCGTGCCATTTGACGATTTCGGTCAATTCCAACGTTGTATTTACTTTTAACATGATGAACATTCTGAATTATTGGACATTCAGGCTATTTTCATTTGTCTGGCTGGTTTTGTAACTCTGATCACTTTGATTATTCATGCCATTTGGGGAATTCGGTCAATTCCAACGTTATATTCACTTTGAAAATGCTCAACAATCTGAATTATTGGACATTCAGACTATTTTGATTTGTCTGGTTGGTGTTATCACCTCTGATCACTTTGATTGTTCGTGCCATTTGACGAATTCGGTCAATTCCAACGTTGTATTGACTTTTAACATGATGAACATTCTGAATTACTGGACATTCAGGCTATTTTGATTTGTCTGGTTGGTTATATCACCTCTGATCATTTTGATTATTCGTGCCATTTGACGATATCGGTCAATTCCAACGTTGTATTGACTTTTAACATGATGAACATTCTGAATTACTGGACATTCAGGCTATTTTCATTTGTCTAGCTGGTTTTATAACTCTGATCATTTTGATTATTCGTGCCATTTGACGATTTCGGTCAATTCCAACGTTGTATTGACTTTTAACATGCTGAACAATCTTAATTATTGGACATTCAGGCTATTTTCATTTGGCTGGCTGGTTTTGTAACTCTAATCATTTTGATTATTCGTGCCATTTGACGAATTCGGTAAATTCCAACGTTATATTCACTCTGAACATCGGTCAATTCCAACGTTGTATTGACTTTTAACATGATGAACATTCTGAATTACTGGACATGCTGGCTATTTTAATTTGTCTGACTGGTTTTATAACTCTGTTCACTTTGATTATTCATGTCATTTGACGAATTCGGTAAATTCCAACGTTATATTCACTTTGAACATCGGTCAATTCCAACGTTGTATTGACTTTTAACATGATGAACATTCTGAATTACTGAACATGCTGGCTATTTTAATTTGTCTGACTGGTTTTATAACTCTGTTCACTTTGATTATTCATGTCATTTGACGAATTCGGTAAATTCCAACGTTGTATTGACTTTTATCATGATGAACAATCTTAATTATAGGACATTCAGGCTATTTTCATTTGTCTGGCTGGTTTTATAACTCTGTTCAGTTTGATTACTCATGTCATTTGACGAATTCGGTAAATTTTAACGTTATATTCACTTTGAACATCGGTCAATTCCAACGTTGTATTGACTTTTAACATGATGAACATTCTGAATTACTGGACATGCTGGCTATTTTAATTTGTCTGACTGGTTTTATAACTCTGTTCACTTTGATTATTCATGTCATTTGACGAATTCGGTAAATTCCAACGTTGTATTGACTTTTATCATGATGAACATTCTGAATTACTGGACATTCAGGCTATTTTCATTTGTCTAGCTGGTTATATCACCTCTGATCATTTTGATTATTCGTGCCATTTGACGATTTCGGTCAATTCCAACGTTGTATTGACTTTTAACATGATGAACATTCTGAATTACTGGACATTCAGGCTATTTTCATTTGTCTAGCTGGTTTTATAACTCTGATCATTTTGATTATTCGTGCCATTTGACGATTTCGGTCAATTCCAACGTTGTATTGACTTTTAACATGCTGAACAATCTTAGTTATTGGACATTCAGGCTATTTTCATTTGTCTGGCTGGTTTTATAACTCTGTTCAGTTTGATTACTCATGTCATTTGACGAATTCGGTAAATTCCAACGTTATATTCACTTTGAACATCGGTCAATTCCAACGTTGTATTGACTTTTAACATGATGAACATTCTGAATTACTGGACATGCTGGCTATTTTAATTTGTCTGACTGGTTTTATAACTCTGTTCACTTTGATTATTCATGTCATTTGACGAATTCGGTAAATTCCAACGTTATATTCACTTTGAACATCGGTAAATTCCAACGTTGTATTGACTTTTAACGTGATGAACATTCTGAATTACTGGACATGCAGGCTATTTTCATTTGTCTGGCTGGTTTTATAACGCTGTTCAGTTTGATTACTCTTGCCATTTGACGATTTCGGTCAATTCCAACGTTGTATTGACTTTTAACATGCTGAACAATCTGAATTATTGGACATTCAGGCTATTTTAATTTGTCTGACTGGTTTTATAACTCTGATCACTTTGATTATTCATGTCATTTGACGAATTCGGTAAATTCCAACGTTATATTCACTTTGAACATCGGTCAATTCCAACGTTGTATTGACTTTTAACATGATGAACATTCTGAATTACTGGACATGCAGGCTATTTTCATTTGTCTGGCTGGTTTCATAACTCTGTTCAGTTTGATTACTCATGTCATTTGACGAATTCGGTAAATTCCAACGTTATATTCACTTTGAACATCGGTCAATTCCAACGTTGTATTGACTTTTAACATGATGAACATTCTGAATTACTGGACATGCTGGCTATTTTAATTTGCCTGGCTGGTTTTATCACTCTGATCACTTTGATTATTCTTGCCATTTGACGAATTCGGTCAATTCCAACGTTGTATTGACTTTTAACATGATGAACATTCTGAATTACTGGACATGCAGGCTATTTTCATTTGTCTGGCTGGTTTTATAACTCTCTTCAGTTTGATTACTCTTGCCATTTGGGGAATTCGGTCAATACCAACGTTATATTCACTTTGAACATGCTCAACAATCTGAATTATTGGACATTCAGACTATTTTGATTTGTCTGGCTGGTTTTATCACTCTAATCACTTTGATTATTCGTGCCATTTGACGATTTCGGTCAACTCCAACGTTGTATTGACTTTTAACATGCTTAACAATCTGAATTATTGGACATGCAGGCTATTTTCAGTTGTCTGGCTGGTTTTGTAACTCTGATCACTTTGATTATTCTTGTCATTTGACGAATTCGGTCCATTCCAACGTCATATTCACTTTGAACATAATCAACAATCTGAATTATTGGACATTCAGGCTATTTTGATTTGTCTGGCTGGTTTTATCACTCTAATCACTTTGATTATTCGTGCCATTTGACGATTTCGGTCAACTCCAACGTTGTATTGACTTTTAACATGCTTAACAATCTGAATTATTGGACATGCAGGCTATTTTCATTTGTCTGGCTGGTTTTGTAACTCTGATCACTTTGATTATTCTTGTCATTTGACGAATTCGGTCAATTCCAACGTTGTATTGACTTTTAACATGCTGAACAATCTGAATTATTGGACATTCAGGCTATTTTCATTTGTCTGGCTGGTTTTATAACTTTGATAATTCATGTCATTTGACGAATTCGGTCAATTCCAACGTTATATTCACTTTGAAAATGCTCAACAATCTGAATTATTGGACATTCACACTATTTTGATTTGTCTGGTTGGTTTTATCACTCTGATCACTTTGATTATTCATGCCATTTGGGGAATTCGGTCAATTCCAAAGTTATATTCATTCCAACGTTGTATTTACTTTTAACATGATGAACATTCTGAATTACTGGACATGCAGGCTATTTTCATTTGTATGGTTGGTTTTATAACTCTGATCATATTGATTACTCTTGTCATTTGACGAATTCGGTTAATTCCAACGTTACATTCACTTTGAACATGCTCAACAATCTGAATTATTGGACATTCAGGCTGTTTTCATTTGTCTAGCTGGTTTTATAACTCTGATCACTTTGATTATTCGTGCTATTTGACGATTTCGGCAATTCCAACATTGTATAGACTTTTAAAATTATGAACATTATGAATTACTGGACAGGAAGGCTATTTTCATTTGTATGGTTGGTTTTATAACTCTGATCATATTGATTACTCTTGTCATTTGACGAATTCGGTTAATTCCAACGTTACATTCACTTTGAACATGCTCAACAATCTGAATTATTGGACATTCAGTCTGTTTTCATTTGTCTAGCTGGTTTTATAACTCTGATCAACTCCGGCAATTCCAACATTGTATTGACTTTTAACATTATGAACATTATGAATTACTGGACAGGAAGGCTATTTTCATTTGTATGGTTGGTTTTATAACTCTGACCACTTTGATTATTCATGCCATTTGACGAATTCGGTCAATTCCAACGTTATATTCACTTTGAACATCGGTCAATTCCAACGTTGTATTGACTTTTAACATGATGAACATTCCGAATTACTGGACATGCAGGCTATTTTCATTTGTCTGGCTGGTATTATAACTCTGTTCAGTTTGATTACTCTTGCCATTTGACGATTTCGGTCAATTCCAACGTTGTATTGACTTTTAACATGATGAACAATCTGAATTATTGGACAGTCAGACTATTTTGATTTGTCTGGCTGGTTTAATCACTCTGATCACTTTGATTATTCATGCCATTTGACGAATTCGGTCAACTCAAATGTTATATTGACTTTTAACATGATGAACATTCTGAATTACTGGACATGCAGGCTATTTTCATTTGTCTGGCTGGTATTATAACTCTGTTCAGTTTGATTACTCTTGCCATTTGACGAACTCGGTCAATTCCAAGGTTATATTGACTTTGAACATGCTGAACAATCTGAATTATTGGACATTCAGGCTATTTTGATTTGTCTGGTTGGTTTTATCATTCTGATCACTTTGATTATTCATGCTATTTGACGAATTCGGTCAACTCCAATGTTATATTGACTTTTTAACATGCTGAACAATTTGAATTACTGGACATGCAGGCTATTTTAATTTGTCTGGCTGGTTTTATAACTCTGATCATATTGATTACTCGTGCCATTTGACGAATTCGGTCAATTCCAACGTTATATTCACTTTGAACATACTGAACAATCTGAATTATTCGACATTCAGGCTAGTTTCATTTGTCTGGCTGGTTTTATCACTTTGATTATTCTTGTCATTTGACGAATTCGGTCAATTCCAACGATGTATTGACTTTTAACATGATGAACATTCTGAATTACTGGGCATGCAGACTATTTTCATTTGTCTGGCTGGTTTTATAACTCCGATCACTTTGATTATTAGTGCCATTTGACGATTTCGGTCAATTCCAACGTTGTATTGACTTTTAACATGATGAACATTCTGAATTACTGGACATGCAGGCTATTTTTATTTGTCTGGTTGGTTTTATAACTCTGTTCAGTTTGATTACTCTTGCCATTTGACGAATTCGGTCAATTCCAACGTTGTACAGACTTTTAACATGCTGAACAATCTGAAATATTGCACATTCAGGCTATTTTCATTTGTCTGGCTGGTTTTGTAACTCTAATCACTTTGATTATTCATGCCATTTGGGGAATTTGGTCAATTTCAACGTTATATTCACTTTGAACATACTCAAAAATCTGAATTATTGGACATTCAGACTATTTTGATTTGTCTGGTTGGTTTTATTGATTATTGATTATTCATGCCATTTGGGGAATTCGGTAAATTCCAAAGTTATATTCACTTTGAAAATGCTGAACAATCTGAATTATTGGACATTCAGGCTATTTTCATTTGTCTGGCTGGTTTCATAACTCTGATCATTTTGATTATTCGTGCCATTTGACGATTTCGGTCAATTCCAACGTTGTATTTACTTTTAACATGATGAACATTCTGAATTACTGGACATGCAGGCTATTTTCATTTGTCTGGCTGGTTTTATAACTCTGATCATTTTGATTATTCGTGCCATTTGACGATTTCGGTCAATTCCAACGTTGTATTGACTTTTAAGATGATGAACATTCTGAATTATTGGACATTCATACTATTTTGATTTGTCTGGTTGGTTTTATCACTCTGATCACTTTGATTACTCTTGTCATTTGACGAATTCGGTCAATTCCAACGTTGTATTAACTTTTAACATGATGAACATTCTGAATTATTGGACATTCATACTATTTTGATTTGTCTGGTTGGTTTTATCACTCTGATCACTTTGATTATTCATGCCATTTGACGAATTCGGTCAATTCCAACGTTATATTCACTTTGAACATGCAGAACTATCTGAATTATTGGACATTCAGGCTATTTTAATTTTCTGGCTGGTTTTATAACTCTGATCACTTTGATAATTCATGTCATTTGACGAATTCGGTAAATTCCAACGTTATATTCACTTTGAAAATGCTGAACAATCTGAATTATTGGACATTCAGGCTGTTTTCATTTGTCTGGCTGGTTTTATAACTGTGATTATTTTGATTATTCGTGCCATTTGACGATTTCGGTCAATTCCAACGTTGTATTTACTTTTAACATGATGAACATTCTGAATTATTGGACATTCAGGCTATTTTCATTTGTCTGGCTGGTTTTGTAACTCTGATCACTTTGATTATTCATGCCATTTGGGGAATTCGGTCAATTCCAACGTTATATTCACTTTGAAAATGCAGAACTATCTGAATTATTGGACATTCAGGCTATTTTGATTTGTCTGGTTGGTTTTATCATTCTGATCACTTTGATTATTCATGCTATTTGACGAATTCGGTCAACTCCAATGTTATATTGACTTTTTAACATGCTGAACAATTTGAATTACTGGACATGCAGGCTATTTTAATTTGTCTGGCTGGTTTTATAACTCTGATCATATTGATTACTCGTGCCATTTGACGAATTCGGTCAATTCCAACGTTATATTCACTTTGAACATACTGAACAATCTGAATTATTCGACATTCAGGCTATTTTCATTTGTCTGGCTGGTTTTATAACTGTGATTATTTTGATTATTCGTGCCATTTGACGATTTCGGTCAATTCCAACGTTGTATTAACTTTTAACATGATGAACATTCTGAATTATTGGACATTCATACTATTTTGATTTGTCTGGTTGGTTTTATCACTCTGATCACTTTGATTATTAATGCCATTTGACGAATTCGGTCAATTCCAACGTTATATTCACTTTGAACATGCAGAACTATCTGAATTATTGGACATTCAGGCTATTTTGATTTGTCTGGTTGGTTTTATCATTCTGATCACTTTGATTATTCATGCTATTTGACGAATTCGGTCAACTCCAATGTTATATTGACTTTTTAACATGCTGAACAATTTGAATTACTGGACATGCAGGCTATTTTAATTTGTCTGGCTGGTTTTATAACTCTGATCATATTGATTACTCCAATGTTATATTGACTTTTTAACATGCTGAACAATTTGAATTATTGGACATTCAGGCTATTTTGATTTGTCTGGTTGGTTTTATCATTCTGATCACTTTGATTATTCATGCTATTTGACGAATTCGGTCAACTCCAATGTTATATTGACTTTTTAACATGCTGAACAATTTGAATTACTGGACATGCAGGCTATTTTAATTTGTCTGGCTGGTTTTATAACTCTGATCATATTGATTACTCGTGCCATTTGACGAATTCGGTCAATTCCAACGTTATATTCACTTTGAACATACTGAACAATCTGAATTATTCGACATTCAGGCTTGTTTCATTTGTCTGGCTGGTTTTATCACTTTGATTATTCTTGTCATTTGACGAATTCGGTCAATTCCAACGATGTATTGACTTTTAACATGATGAACATTCTGAATTACTGGGCATGCAGACTATTTTCATTTGTCTGGCTGGTTTTATAACTCCGATCACTTTGATTATTAGTGCCATTTGACGATTTCGGTCAATTCCAACGTTGTATTAACTTTTAACATGATGAACATTCTGAATTATTGGACATTCATACTATTTTGATTTGTCTGGTTGGTTTTATCACACTGATCACTTTGATTATTCATGCCATTTGACGAATTCGGTCAATTCCAACGTTATATTCACTTTGAACATGCAGAACTATCTGAATTATTGGACATTCAGGCTATTTTAATTTTCTGGCTGGTTTTATAACTCTGATCACTTTGATAATTCATGTCATTTGACGAATTCGGTAAATTCCAACGTTATATTCACTTTGAAAATGCTGAACAATCTGAATTATTGGACATTCAGGCTGTTTTCATTTGTCTGGCTGGTTTTATAACTGTGATTATTTTGATTATTCGTGCCATTTGACGATTTCGGTCAATTCCAACGTTGTATTTACTTTTAACATGATGAACATTCTGAATTATTGGACATTCAGGCTATTTTCATTTGTCTGGCTGGTTTTGTAACTCTGATCACTTTGATTATTCATGCCATTTGGGGAATTCGGTCAATTCCAACGTTATATTCACTTTGAAAATGCAGAACTATCTGAATTATTGGACATTCAGGCTATTTTGATTTGTCTGGTTGGTTTTATCATTCTGATCACTTTGATTATTCATGCTATTTGACGAATTCGGTCAACTCCAATGTTATATTGACTTTTTAACATGCTGAACAATTTGAATTACTGGACATGCAGGCTATTTTAATTTGTCTGGCTGGTTTTATAACTCTGATCATATTGATTACTCGTGCCATTTGACGAATTCGGTCAATTCCAACGTTATATTCACTTTGAACATACTGAACAATCTGAATTATTCGACATTCAGGCTATTTTAATTTGTCTGGCTGGTTTTATAACTGTGATTATTTTGATTATTCGTGCCATTTGACGATTTCGGTCAATTCCAACGTTGTATTAACTTTTAACATGATGAACATTCTGAATTATTGGACATTCATACTATTTTGATTTGTCTGGTTGGTTTTATCACTCTGATCACTTTGATTATTAATGCCATTTGACGAATTCGGTCAATTCCAACGTTATATTCACTTTGAACATGCAGAACTATCTGAATTATTGGACATTCAGGCTATTTTGATTTGTCTGGTTGGTTTTATCTTTCTGATCACTTTGATTATTCATGCTATTTGACGAATTCGGTCAACTCCAATGTTATATTGACTTTTTAACATGCTGAACAATTTGAATTACTGGACATGCAGGCTATTTTAATTTGTCTGGCTGGTTTTATAACTCTGATCATATTGATTACTCGTGCCATTTGACGAATTCGGTCAATTCCAACGTTATATTCACTTTGAACATACTGAACAATCTGAATTATTCGACATTCAGGCTAGTTTCATTTGTCTGGCTGGTTTTATCACTTTGATTATTCTTGTCATTTGACGAATTCGGTCAATTCCAACGATGTATTGACTTTTAACATGATGAACATTCTGAATTACTGGGCATGCAGACTATTTTCATTTGTCTGACTGGTTTTATAACTCCGATCACTTCGATTATTAGTGCCATTTGACGATTTCGGTCAATTCCAACGTTGTATTGACTTTTAACATGATGAACATTCTGAATTACTGGACATGCAGGCTATTTTTATTTGTCTGGTTGGTTTTATAACTCTGTTCAATTTGATTACTCTTGCCATTTGACGAATTCGGTCAATTCCAACGTTGTACAGACTTTTAACATGCTGAACAATCTGAAATATTGCACGTTCAGGCTATTTTCATTTGTCTGGCTGGTTTTGTAACTCTAATCACTTTGATTATTCATGCCATTTGGGGAATTTGGTCAATTTCAACGTTATATTCACTTTGAACATACTCAAAAATCTGAATTATTGGACATTCAGACTATTTTGATTTGTCTGGTTGGTTTTATTGATTATTGATTATTCATGCCATTTGGGGAATTCGGTAAATTCCAAAGTTATATTCACTTTGAAAATGCTGAACAATCTGAATTATTGGACATTCAGGCTATTTTCATTTGTCTGGCTGGTTTTATAACTCTGATCATTTTGATTATTCGTGCCATTTGACGATTTCGGTCAATTCCAACGTTGTATTTACTTTTAACATGATGAACATTCTGAATTACTGGACATGCAGGCTATTTTCATTTGTCTGGCTGGTTTTATAACTCTGATCATTTTGATTATTCGTGCCATTTGACGATTTCGGTCAATTCCAACGTTGTATTGACTTTTAAGATGATGAACATTCTGAATTACTGGACATGCAGGCTATTTTCATTTGTCTGGCTGGTTTTATAACTCTGTTCAGTTTGATTACTCTTGTCATTTGACGAATTCGGTCAATTCCAACGTTGTATTAACTTTTAACATGATGAACATTCTGAATTATTGGACATTCATACTATTTTGATTTGTCTGGTTGGTTTTATCACTCTGATCACTTTGATTATTCATGCCATTTGACGAATTCGGTCAATTCCAACGTTATATTCACTTTGAACATGCAGAACTATCTGAATTATTGGACATTCAGGCTATTTTAATTTTCTGGCTGGTTTTATAACTCTGATCACTTTGATAATTCATGTCATTTGACGAATTCGGTAAATTCCAACGTTATATTCACTTTGAAAATGCTGAACAATCTGAATTATTGGACATTCAGGCTATTTTCATTTGTCTGGCTGGTTTTATAACTGTGATTATTTTGATTATTCGTGCCATTTGACGATTTCGGTCAATTCCAACGTTGTATTTACTTTTAACATGATGAACATTCTGAATTATTGGACATTCAGGCTATTTTCATTGGTCTGGCTGGTTTTGTAACTCTGATCACTTTGATTATTCATGCCATTTGGGGAATTCGGTCAATTCCAACGTTATATTCACTTTGAAAATGCTCAACAATCTGAATTATTGGACATTCAGGCTATTTTCATTTGTCTAGCTGGTTTTATAACTCTGATCATTTTGATTATTCGTGCCATTTGACGATTTCGGTCAATTCCAACGTTGTATTGACTTTTAACATGCTGAACAATCTTAATTATTGGACATTCAGGCTATTTTCATTTGGCTGGCTGGTTTTGTAACTCTAATCACTTTGATTATTCGTGCCATTTGACGAATTCGGTAAATTCCAACGTTATATTCACTCTGAACATCGGTCAATTCCAACGTTGTATTGACTTTTAACATGATGAACATTCTGAATTACTGGACATGCAGGCTATTTTCATTTGTCTGGCTGGTTTTATAACTCTGTTCAGTTTGATTACTCATGTCATTTGACGAATTCGGTAAATTCCAACGTTATATTCACTTTGCTGGCTATTTTAATTTGTCTGACTGGTTTTATAACTCTGATCACTTTGATTATTCGTGCCATTTGACGAATTCGGTAAATTCCAACGTTATATTCACTCTGAACATCGGTCAATTCCAACGTTGTATTGACTTTTAACATGATGAATATTCTGAATTACTGGACATGCAGGCTATTTTCATTTGTCTGGCTGGTTTTATAACGCTGTTCAGTTTGATTACTCTTGCCATTTGACGATTTCGGTCAATTCCAACGTTGTATTGACTTTTAACATGCTGAACAATCTGAATTATTGGACATTCAGGCTATTTTAATTTGTCTGACTGGTTTTATAACTCTGATCACTTTGATTATTCATGTCATTTGACGAATTCGGTAAATTCCAACGTTATATTCACTTTGAACATCGGTCAATTCTAACGTTGTATTGACTTTTAACATGATGAACATTCTGAATTACTGGACATTCAGGCTATTTTCATTTGGCTGGCTGGTTTTGTAACTCTAATCACTTTGATTATTCGTGCCATTTGACGAATTCGGTAAATTCCAACGTTATATTCACTCTGAACATCGGTCAATTCCAACGTTGTATTGACTTTTAACATGATGAACATTCTGAATTACTGGACATGCTGGCTATTTTAATTTGTCTGACTGGTTTTATAACTCTGATCACTTTGATTATTCATGTCATTTGACGAATTCGGTAAATTCCAACGTTATATTCACTTTGAACATCGGTCAATTCCAACGTTGTGTTGACTTTTAACATGATGAATATTCTGAATTACTGGACATGCAGGCTATTTTCATTTGTCTGGCTGGTTTTATAACGCTGTTCAGTTTGATTACTCTTGCCTTTTGACGATTTTGGTCAATTCCAACGTTGTATTGACTTTTAACATGCTGAACAATCTGAATTATTGGACATTCAGGCTATTTTAATTTGTCTGACTGGTTTTATAACTCTGATCACTTTGATTATTCATGTCATTTGACGAATTCGGTAAATTCCAACGTTATATTCACTTTGAACATCGGTCAATTCCAACGTTGTATTGACTTTTAACATGATGAACATTCTGAATTACTAGACATGCAGGCTATTTTCATTTGTCTGGCTGGTTTCATAACTCTGTTCAGTTTGATTACTCATGTCATTTGACGAATTCGGTAAATTCCAACGTTATATTCACTTTGAACATCGGTCAATTCCAACGTTGTATTGACTTTTAACATGATGAACATTCTGAATTACTGGACATGCTGGCTATTTTAATTTGCCTGGCTGGTTTTATCACTCTGATCACTTTGATTATTCTTGCCATTTGACGAATTCGGTCAATTCCCACGTTGTATTGACTTTTAACATGCTTAACAATCTGAATTATTGGACGTGCAGGCTATTTTCATTTGTCTGGCTGGTTTTGTAACTCTGATCACTTTGATTGTTGGTGCCATTTGACGAATTCGGTCCATTCCAACGTTGTATTGACTTTTAACATGATGAACATTCTGAATTACTGGACATGCAGGCTATTTTCATTTGTCTGGCTGGTTTTATAACTCTCTTCAGTTTGATTACTCTTGCCATTTGGGGAATTCGGTCAATACCAACGTTATATTCACTTTGAACATGCTCAACAATCTGAATTATTGGACATTCAGACTATTTTGATTTGTCTGGCTGGTTTTATCACTCTGATCACTTTGATTATTCGTGCCATTTGACGATTTCGGTCAACTCCAACGTTGTATTGACTTTTAACATGCTTAACAATCTGAATTATTGGACATGCAGGCTATTTTCATTTGTCTGGCTGGTTTTGTAACTCTGATCACTTTGATTGTTCGTGCCATTTGACGAATTCGGTCCATTCCAACGTTGTATTGACTTTTAACATGATGAACATTCTGAATTACTGGACATGCAGGCTATTTTCATTTGTCTGGCTGGTTTTATAACTCTCTTCAGTTTGATTACTCTTGCCATTTGGGGAATTCGGTCAATACCAACGTTATATTCACTTTGAACATGCTCAACAATCTGAATTATTGGACATTCAGACTATTTTGATTTGTCTGGCTGGTTTTATCACTCTGATCACTTTGATTATTCTTGTCATTTGACGAATTCGGTCAATTCCAACGTCATATTCACTTTGAACATGCTCAACAATCTGAATTATTGGACATTCAGGCTATTTTCATTTGTCTGGCTGGTTTTATAACTCTGATCACTTTGAATATTCGTGCCATTTGCCGATTTCGGTCAACTCCAACGTTGTATTGACTTTTAACATGATGAACATTCTGAATTACTGGACATGCAGTCTATTTTCATTTGTCTGGCTGGTTTTATAACTCTGTTCAGTTTGATTACTCTTGCCATTTGACGGATTCGGTCAATTCCAACGTTATATTCACTTTGAACATCGGTCAATTCCAACGTTGTATTGACTTTTAACATGATGAACATTCTGAATTACTGGACATGCTGGCTATTTTAATTTGCCTGGCTGGTTTTATCACTCTGATCACTTTGATTATTCTTGCCATTTGACGAATTCGGTCAATTCCCACGTTGTATTGACTTTTAACATGCTTAACAATCTGAATTATTGGACGTGCAGGCTATTTTCATTTGTCTGGCTGGTTTTGTAACTCTGATCACTTTGATTGTTGGTGCCATTTGACGAATTCGGTCCATTCCAACGTTGTATTGACTTTTAACATGATGAACATTCTGAATTACTGGACATGCTGGCTATTTTAATTTGCCTGGCTGGTTTTATCACTCTGATCACTTTGATT
Organism: Hydrotaea cyrtoneurina; assembly: GCA_958296145.1. Lineage (NCBI taxonomy): Eukaryota > Metazoa > Arthropoda > Insecta > Diptera > Muscidae > Hydrotaea > Hydrotaea cyrtoneurina. The sequence goes on from OY282513.1 coordinate 82,358,893, forward strand.
ATTCTTGCCATTTGACGAATTCGGTCAATTCCCACGTTGTATTGACTTTTAACATGCTTAACAATCTGAATTATTGGACGTGCAGGCTATTTTCATTTGTCTGGCTGGTTTTGTAACTCTGATCACTTTGATTGTTGGTGCCATTTGACGAATTCGGTCCATTCCAACGTTGTATTGACTTTTAACATGATGAACATTCTGAATTACTGGACATGCAGGCTATTTTCATTTGTCTGGCTGGTTTTATAACTCTCTTCAGTTTGATTACTCTTGCCATTTGGGGAATTCGGTCAATACCAACGTTATATTCACTTTGAACATGCTCAACAATCTGAATTATTGGACATTCAGACTATTTTGATTTGTCTTGCTGGTTTTATCACTCTGATCACTTTGATTATTCGTGCCATTTGACGATTTCGGTCAACTCCAACGTTGTATTGACTTTTAACATGCTTAACAATCTGAATTATTGGACATGCAGGCTATTTTCATTTGTCTGGCTGGTTTTGTAACTCTGATCACTTTGATTGTTCGTGCCATTTGACGAATTCGGTCCATTCCAACGTTGTATTGACTTTTAACATGATGAACATTCTGAATTACTGGACATGCAGGCTATTTTCATTTGTCTGGCTGGTTTTATAACTCTCTTCAGTTTGATTACTCTTGCCATTTGGGGAATTCGGTCAATACCAACTTTATATTCACTTTGAACATGCTCAACAATCTGAATTATTGGACATTCAGACTATTTTGATTTGTCTGGCTGGTTTTATCACTCTGATCACTTTGATTATTCTTGTCATTTGACGAATTCGGTCAATTCCAACGTCATATTCACTTTGAACATGCTCAACAATCTGAATTATTGGACATTCAGGCTATTTTCATTTGTCTGGCTGGTTTTATAACTCTGATCACTTTGAATATTCGTGCCATTTGCCGATTTCGGTCAACTCCAACGTTGTATTGACTTTTAACATGATGAACATTCTGAATTACTGGACATGCAGTCTATTTTCATTTGTCTGGCTGGTTTTATAACTCTGTTCAGTTTGATTACTCTTGCCATTTGACGGATTCGGTCAATTCCAACGTTATATTCACTTTGAACATCGGTCAATTCCAACGTTGTATTGACTTTTAACATGATGAACATTCTGAATTACTGGACATGCTGGCTATTTTAATTTGCCTGGCTGGTTTTATCACTCTGATCACTTTGATTATTCTTGCCATTTGACGAATTCGGTCAATTCCCACGTTGTATTGACTTTTAACATGCTTAACCATCTGAATTATTGGACGTGCAGGCTATTTTCATTTGTCTGGCTGGTTTTGTAACTCTGATCACTTTGATTGTTGGTGCCATTTGACGAATTCGGTCCATTCCAACGTTGTATTGACTTTTAACATGATGAACATTCTGAATTACTGGACATGCAGGCTATTTTCATTTGTCTGGCTGGTTTTATAACTCTCTTCAGTTTGATTACTCTTGCCATTTGGGGAATTCGGTCAATACCAACGTTATATTCACTTTGAACATGCTCAACAATCTGAATTATTGGACATTCAGACTATTTTGATTTGTCTGGCTGGTTTTATCACTCTGATCACTTTGATTATTCTTGCCATTTGACGAATTCGGTCAATTCCCACGTTGTATTGACTTTTAACATGCTTAACAATCTGAATTATTGGACGTGCAGGCTATTTTCATTTGTCTGGCTGGTTTTGTAACTCTGATCACTTTGATTGTTGGTGCCATTTGACGAATTCGGTCCATTCCAACGTTGTATTGACTTTTAACATGATGAACATTCTGAATTACTGGACATGCTGGCTATTTTAATTTGCCTGGCTGGTTTTATCACTCTGATCACTTTGATTATTCTTGCCATTTGACGAATTCGGTCAATTCCCACGTTGTATTGACTTTTAACATGCTTAACAATCTGAATTATTGGACGTGCAGGCTATTTTCATTTGTCTGGCTGGTTTTGTAACTCTGATCACTTTGATTGTTGGTGCCATTTGACGAATTCGGTCCATTCCAACGTTGTATTGACTTTTAACATGATGAACATTCTGAATTACTGGACATGCAGGCTATTTTCATTTGTCTGGCTGGTTTTATAACTCTCTTCAGTTTGATTACTCTTGCCATTTGGGGAATTCGGTCAATACCAACGTTATATTCACTTTGAACATGCTCAACAATCTGAATTATTGGACATTCAGACTATTTTGATTTGTCTTGCTGGTTTTATCACTCTGATCACTTTGATTATTCGTGCCATTTGACGATTTCGGTCAACTCCAACGTTGTATTGACTTTTAACATGCTTAACAATCTGAATTATTGGACATGCAGGCTATTTTCATTTGTCTGGCTGGTTTTGTAACTCTGATCACTTTGATTGTTCGTGCCATTTGACGAATTCGGTCCATTCCAACGTTGTATTGACTTTTAACATGATGAACATTCTGAATTACTGGACATGCAGGCTATTTTCATTTGTCTGGCTGGTTTTATAACTCTCTTCAGTTTGATTACTCTTGCCATTTGGGGAATTTGGTCAATACCAACTTTATATTCACTTTGAACATGCTCAACAATCTGAATTATTGGACATTCAGACTATTTTGATTTGTCTGGCTGGTTTTATCACTCTGATCACTTTGATTATTCTTGTCATTTGACGAATTCGGTCAATTCCAACGTCATATTCACTTTGAACATGCTCAACAATCTGAATTATTGGACATTCAGGCTATTTTCATTTGTCTGGCTGGTTTTATAACTCTGATCACTTTGAATATTCGTGCCATTTGCCGATTTCGGTCAACTCCAACGTTGTATTGACTTTTAACATGATGAACATTCTGAATTACTGGACATGCAGTCTATTTTCATTTGTCTGGCTGGTTTTATAACTCTGTTCAGTTTGATTACTCTTGCCATTTGACGGATTCGGTCAATTCCAACGTTATATTCACTTTGAACATCGGTCAATTCCAACGTTGTATTGACTTTTAACATGATGAACATTCTGAATTACTGGACATGCTGGCTATTTTAATTTGCCTGGCTGGTTTTATCACTCTGATCACTTTGATTATTCTTGCCATTTGACGAATTCGGTCAATTCCCACGTTGTATTGACTTTTAACATGCTTAACCATCTGAATTATTGGACGTGCAGGCTATTTTCATTTGTCTGGCTGGTTTTGTAACTCTGATCACTTTGATTGTTGGTGCCATTTGACGAATTCGGTCCATTCCAACGTTGTATTGACTTTTAACATGATGAACATTCTGAATTACTGGACATGCAGGCTATTTTCATTTGTCTGGCTGGTTTTATAACTCTCTTCAGTTTGATTACTCTTGCCATTTGGGGAATTCGGTCAATACCAACGTTATATTCACTTTGAACATGCTCAACAATCTGAATTATTGGACATTCAGACTATTTTGATTTGTCTGGCTGGTTTTATCACTCTGATCACTTTGATTATTCGTGCCATTTGACGATTTCGGTCAACTCCAACGTTGTATTGACTTTTAACATGCTTAACAATCTGAATTATTGGACATGCAGGCTATTTTCATTTGTCTGGCTGGTTTTGTAACTCTGATCACTTTGATTGTTCGTGCCATTTGACGAATTCGGTCCATTCCAACGTTGTATTGACTTTTAACATGATGAACATTCTGAATTACTGGACATGCAGGCTATTTTCATTTGTCTGGCTGGTTTTATAACTCTCTTCAGTTTGATTACTCTTGCCATTTGGGGAATTCGGTCAATACCAACGTTATATTCACTTTGAACATGCTCAACAATCTGAATTATTGGACATTCAGACTATTTTGATTTGTCTGGTTAGTTTTATCACTCTGAACACTTTGATTATTCATGCCATTTGACGAATTCGGTCAATTCCAACGTTATATTCACTTTGAACATGCAGAACAATCTGAATTATTGGACATTCAGGCTATTTTTATTTGTCTGGCTGGTTTTATAACTCTGATCACTTTGATAATTCATTTCATTTGACGAATTCGGTCAGTTCCAACGTTATATTCACTTTGAAAATGCTCAACAATCTGAATTATTGGACATTCAGACTATTTTCATTTGTCTGGCTGGTTTTATAACTCTGATCACTTTGATAATTCATGTCATTTGACGAATTCGGTAAATTCCAACGTTATATTCACTTTGAACATCGGTCAATTCCAACTTTGTATTGACTTTTAACATGATGAACATTCTGAATTACTGGACATGCAGGCTATTTTGATTTGTCTGGTTGGTTTTATCACCTCTGATCACTTTGATTGTTCGTGCCACTTGACGAATTCGGTCAATTCCAACGTTGTATTGACTTTTAACATGATGAACATTCTGAATTACTGGACATGCAGGCTATTTTAATTTGTCTGGTTGGTTTTATCACCTCTGATCACTTTGATTGTTCGTGACATTTGACGAATTCGGTCAATTCCAACGTTGTATTGACTTTTAACATGCTGAACAATCTGAATTATTGGACATTCAGGCTATTTTCATTTGTCTGGCTGGTTTTATAACTCTGATCACTTTGATAATTCATGTCATTTGACGAATTCGGTCAATTCCAACGTTATATTCACTTTGAAAATGCTCAACAATCTGAATTATTGGACATTCACACTATTTTGATTTGTCTGGTTGGTTTTATCACTCTGATCACTTTGATTATTCATGCCATTTGGGGAATTCGGTCAATTCCAAAGTTATATTCACTTTTAACATGATGAACATTCTGAATTACGGGACATGCAGGCTATTTTAATTTGTCTGGTTGGTTTTATCACCTCTGATCACTTTGATTGTTCGTGCTATTTGACGAATTCGGTCAATTCCAACGTTGTATTGACTTTTAACATGCTGAACAATCTGAATTATTGCACATTCAGGCTATTTTTATTTGTCTGGTTAGTTTTATCACTCTGATCACTTTGATTATTCATGCCATTTGACGAATTCGGTCAATTCCAACGTTATATTCACTTTGAACATGCAGAACAATCTGAATTATTGGACATTCAGGCTATTTTCATTTGTCTGGCTGGTTTTATAACTCTGATCACTTTGATAATTCATGTCATTTGACGAATTCGGTCAGTTCCAACGTTATATTCACTTTGAAAATGCTCAACAATCTGAATTATTGGACATTCAGACTATTTTGATTTGTCTGGTTGGTTTTATCACTCTGATCACTTTGATTATTCATGCCATTTGGGGAATTCGGTCAATTCCAAAGTTATATTCATTTTGAACATGCTGATCAATCTGAATTATTGGACATGCAGGCTATTTTCATTTGTCTGGCTGGTTTTATAACTCTGTTCAGTTTGATTACTCATGTCATTTGACGAATTGGGTAAATTCCAACGTTATATTCACTTTGAACATCGGTCAATTCCAACGTTGTATTGACTTTTAACATGATGAACATTCTGAATTACTGGACATGCAGGCTATTTTAATTTGTCTGGCTGGTTTTTTCACTCTGATCACTTTGTTTATTCTTGCCATTTGACGAATTCGGTCTATTCCAACGTTGTATTGACTTTTAACATGCTGAACAATCTGAATTATTGGACATTCAGGCTATTTTCATTTGTCTGGCTGTTTTTGTAACTCTGATCACTTTGATTATTCATGTCATTTGGGGAATTCGGTCAATTCCAACGTTGTATTGACTTTTAACATGCTGAACAATCTGAATTATTGCACATTCAGGCTATTTTTATGTGTCTGGCTGGTTTAATCACTCTGATCACTTTGATTATTCTTGTCATTTGACGAATTCGGTCAATTCCAACGTTGTATTAACTTTTAACATGCTGAACAATCTGAATTATTGGACATTCAGGCTATTTTCATTTGTCTGGCTGGTTTTATAACTCTGATCACTTTGATAATTCATGTCATTTGACGAATTCGGTCAATTCCAACGTTATATTCACTTTGAAAATGCTCAACAATCTGAATTATTGGACATTCACACTATTTTGATTTGTCTGGTTGGTTTTATCACTCTGATCACTTTGATTATTCATGCCATTTGACGAATTCAGTCAATTCCAATGTTGTATTGACTTTTAACATGCTGAACAATCTGAATTATTGCACATTCAGGCTATTTGTATTTGTCTGGCTGGTTTTATCACTCTGATCACTTTGATTATTCTTGTCATTTGACGAATTCGGTCAATTCCAACGTTATATTCACTTTGAAAATGCTCAACAATCTGAATTATTGGATATTCACACTATTTTGATTTGTCTGGTTGGTTTTATCACTCTGAACACTTTGATTATTCATGCCATTTGGGGAATTCGGTCAATTCCAAAGTTATATTCACTTTGAACATGCTGAACAATCTGAATTATTGGACATGCAGGCTATTTTAATTTGTCTGACTGGTTTTATAACTCTGATCACTTTGATTATTCATTAGGGTGGAGTGAAATTAAAAAAAAAAAGTTAACCTCGGAAAGAGATGTAGTCTGGGGTCCTAATGAGGGGAAAAATAAAGAAAAAAATTTTAGGGGTCGCGCCACTCCCTCGAAATTTGGAAATTATCGCTATTTTGGCGTTGATTTTAGAAAAATCCTAAAAAGTTTTATGTCAATAAATGTTTGCAATAGCGTAAACAATGAAATAAGGGCATGAAAAAATTTAAAAAAAATTTTCACATTGTTCAAAAATTTCAAAAAGTAAAATAAGTCAAATCGTCCCTTCTTCAGAAAATTTACTGAACAATGAAATCGCCACCAAAACTACAAATATTAGTCGATTATCCTCATATTTGCCTCAAATACTTTTGTTTGGGCACTGAACAAGCTCAAACTTTTAAATTTCGAATAAGTTAAGTCGTTAATTTTTAGGATTTTTCTAAAATCGACGCCAAAATAGCGATAATTTCCAAATTTATAACTCTGTTCAGTTTGATTACTCATGTCATTTGACGAATTCGGTAAATTCCAACGTTATATTCACTTTGAACATCGGTCAATTCCAACGTTGTATTGACTTTTAACATGATGAACATTCTAAATTATTGGACATTCAGACTATTTTGATTTGTCTGGTTGGTTTTATCACCTCTGATCACTTTGATTGTTCGTGCCATTTGACGAATTCGGTCAATTCCAACGTTGTATTGACTTTTAACATGATGAACATTCTGAATTACTGGACATGCAGGCTATTTTAATTTGTCTGGTTGGTTTTATCACCTCTGATCACTTTGATTGTTCGTGCCATTTGACGAATTCGGTCAATTCCAACGTTGTATTGACTTTTAACATGCTGAACAATCTGAATTATTGCACATTCAGGCTATTTTTATTTGTCTGGCTGGTTTAATCACTCTGATCACTTTGATTATTCTTGTCATTTGACGAATTCGGTCAATTCCAACGTTATATTCACTTTGAAAATGCTCAACAATCTGAATTATTGGACATTCACACTATTTTGATTTGTCTGGTTGGTTTTATCACTCTGATCACTATGATTATTCATGCCATTTGACGAATTCAGTCAATTCCAATGTTGTATTGACTTTTAACATGCTGAACAATCTGAATTATTGCACATTCAGGCTATTTTTATTTGTCTGGCTGGTTTTATCACTCTGATCACTTTGATTATTCTTGTCATTTGACGAATTCGGTCAATTCCAACGTTGTATTGACTTTTAACATGCTGAACAATCTGAATTATTGGACATTCAGGCTATTTTCATTTGTCTGGCTGGTTTTGTAACTCTGATCACTTTGATTATTCATGCCATTTGGGGAATTCGGTCAATTCCAACGTTATATTCACTTTGAAAATGCTCAACAATCTGAATTATTGGACATTCACACTATTTTGATTTGTCTGGTTGGTTTTATCACTCTGAACACTTTGATTATTCATGCCATTTGGGGAATTCGGTCAATTCCAAAGTTATATTCACTTTGAACATGCTGAACAATCTGAATTATTGCACATTCAGGCTATTTTTATTTGTCTGGCTGGTTTTATCACTCTGATCACTTTGATTATTCTTGTCATTTGACGAATTCGGTCAATTCCAACGTTGTATTGACTTTTAACATGCTGAACAATCTGAATTATTGGACATTCAGGCTATTTTCATTTGTCTGGAATTCGGTCAATTCCAACGTTATATTCACTTTGAAAATGCTCAACAATCTGAATTATTGGACATTCACACTATTTTGATTTGTCTGGTTGGTTTTATCACTCTGAACACTTTGATTATTCATGCCATTTGGGGAATTCGGTCAATTCCAAAGTTATATTCACTTTGAACATGCTGAACAATCTGAATTATTGGACATGCAGGCTATTTTAATTTGTCTGACTGGTTTTATAACTCTGATCACTTTGATTATTCATTAGGGTGGAGTGAAATTAAAAAAAAAAAAAGTTAACCTCGGAAAGAGATGTAGTCTGGGGTCCTAATGAGGTGAAAAATAAAGAAAACAATTTTAAAAAAATTTTAGGGGTCGCGCCACTCCCTCGAAATTTGGAAATTATCGCTATTTTGGCGTTGATTTTAGAAAAATCCTAAAAAGTTTTATGTCAATAAATGTTTGCAATAGCGTAAACAATGAAATAAGGGCATGAAAAAATTTAAAAAAAATTTTCTCATTGTTCAAAAATTTCAAAAAGTAAAATAAGTCAAATCGTCCCTTCTTCAGAAAATTGAACTACACCAAAACTACAAATATTAGTCGATTATCCTCATATTTGCCTCAAATACTTTTGTTTGGGCACTGAACAAGCTCAAACTTTTAAATTTCGAATAAGTTAAGTCGTTAATTTTTAGGATTTTTCTAAAATCGACGCCAAAATAGCGATAATTTCCAAATTTATAACTCTGTTCAGTTTGATTACTCATGTCATTTGACGAATTTGGTAAATTCCAACGTTATATTCACTTTGAACATCGGTCAATTCCAACGTTGTATTGACTTTTAACATGATGAACATTCTGAATTACTGGACATGCAGACTATTTTGATTTGTCTGGTTGGTTTTATCACTCTGATCACTTTGATTATTCATACCATTTGGGGAATTCGGTCAATTCCAAAGTTATATTCACTTTGAATATGCTGAACAATCTGAATTATTGGACAAGCAGGCTATTTTAATTTGTCTGACTGGTTTTATAACTCTGATCACTTTGATTATTCATGTCATTTGACGAATTCGGTAAATTCCAACGTTATATTCACTTTGAACATCGGTCAATTCCAACGTTGTATTGACTTTTAAAATGATGAACATTCTGAATTACTGGACATGCAGGCTATTTTCATTTGTCTGGCTGGTTTTATAACTCTGTTCAGTTTGATTACTCTTGCCATTTGACGAATTCGGTCAATTCCAACGTTGTATTGACTTTTAACATGCTGAACATTCTGAATTACTGGACATGCAGGCTATTTTCATTTGTCTGGCTGGTTTTATAACTCTGTTCACTTTGATTATTCATGTCATTTGACGAATTCGGTAAATTCCAACGTTATATTCACTTTGAACATCGGTCAATTCCAACGTTGTATTGACTTTTAACGTGATGAACATTCTGAATTACTGGACATGCAGGCTATTTTCATTTGCCTGGCTGGTTTTATCACTCTGATCACTTTGATTATTCTTGCCATTTGACGAATTCGGTCAATTCCAACGTTGTATTGACTTTTAACATGCTTAACAATCTGAATTATTGGACATGCAGGCTATTTTCATTTGTCTGGCTGGTTTTGTAACTCTGATCACTTTGATTATTCATGCCATTTGGGGAATTCGGTCAACTCCAACGTTATATTCACTTTGAACATGCTCAACAATCTGAATTATTGTACATTTAGACTATTTTGATTTGTCTGGTTGGTTTTATCACCTCTGATCACTTTGATTGTTCGTGCCATTTGACGAATTCGGTCCATTCCAACGTTGTATTGACTTTTAACATGATGAACATTCTGAATTACTGGACATGCAGGCTATTTTAATTTGTCTGGCTGGTTTTATAACTCTGTTCAGTTTGATTACTCATGTCATTTGACGAATTCGGTAAATTCCAACGTTATATTCACTTTGAACATCGGTCAATTCCAACGTTGTATTGACTTTTAACATGATGAACATTCTGAATTACTGGACATGCTGGCTATTTTAATTTGTCTGGCTGGTTTTATAACTCTGATCACTTTGATTATTCATGTCATTTGACGAATTCGGTAAATTCCAACGTTATATTCACTTTGAACATCGGTCAATTCCAACGTTGTATTGACTTTTAACATGATGAACATTCTGAATTACTGGACATGCTGGCTGTTGAAACTTGTCCAGAAAAGCTGCTTAAAGGAAAACACGTGTGGCTTGATTCAAGTATTAAAAGAAGAATGACAAAGTTTATTTCCAGAATATTATGGGTTGCCAAGTTAACATAAAATCAATAAAGAATTGATGATAATAAAGAATGTGATAATAGTAACTAAAAGAGATCAGTGATGCTAACTATGAGGAATTAATTTTTCATTTTCAACATCCCCACTAAAAATTCATTTATTTTTGTTGCAGACCCATCTTTACTATAAATCTACTAAGTTTCGTACTTGCGAGAGGCTTAGTCAAAATATCTGCTACCATTTTCTCAGAGCTCGTTGGTTTCAGGTCTATCTTCTTCAAGAGAATGTTGTCTCTAATGAAATGATGCCTCACGTCGATGTGCTTTGTTTTGGCATGATATGATTCATTAAGGGCAAGTTGAATTGCGCTTCGATTGTCACAAAATAAAGTTGTTTGCTCCAAACATTTTCCCAACAGTTCTTCCTCGAGTCCTCTCAGCCAAAGCATTTCTTGAACTGCTACACCCATCGCCATATACTCAGCCTCACATGTAGACAGTGCCGTAGTTTGCTGCTTTTTAGAACCCCATGCTAAAGCTGCACCCTTTTTAATTAACAAGTATCCACTAACCGATTTTCTCTCTTCAGGATCTGTGGCATAGTCGGCATCGCAGAAACAAATGGTTTTAAAGGTCGCTTGCTTTTTAAACGTTAATTTATAATCAGTTGTACCTTTAAGATATCGTAAAACGCGTTTTGCAGCAGTCCAATGTTGAAATTCAAAATTATTATTAAAACGACTAAGTAAGTTTACAGCATAGCTTATGTCCGGTCTAGACACCTGAGCCGCAAACAGTAAACTGCCAATAAGTTCCTGATAAGGATACTTTTGCGCTTCAAATTTCTTTTCTTGATTTTGGCTGTTTTTACAAAATTTTGAGTTTGGGTCCATGGGCGTTGAAACTGGATTACAAGAACTCATGTCAAAACGTTCCAAAATTTTCTCAATATATGCCGATTGATCAATTTTCAGATACTTTCCGAAATCGTACTCAAGCCTAACTCCCAAAAACGATTTTGCTGGGCCAAGATCTTTCATCTTGAACTCATCTTTTAGGCTGTTTATTAATTCATTTTTCTTCTTTTCGTTCTTCCATAGAACGATCATGTCGTCGACGTATACAGCAATAACAATTAAATCTTCTGTATTTTCATTCATCACGTAAACGCACTGATCGGTTTTCAATTGACGCATGCCAATATGTTTCAATTTTCTGCTCAACTTCGTGTTCCACATTCTGGAGAACACCATAGGAGAACACCAGACCATACAGTGGTTTATTTAATTTCAAGATATTACCATGCGGAATTGGTATACCCTCGGGAGCTTGAATATAAATCTCATCATCTAGGTCACCTTGAAGAAAAGCTGTACAAACATCCAAGTGATTAATATTTAAATCAAATTCTAGAGCGAGCGATAACAAAAAACGAAGGGTATTATAACGCATCACTGGGGAGTACGTTTCTGTATAATCAATGCCGCTGCGTTGAGCACAACCTCGAGCAACCAATCGTGCTTTGTATCTTACCCCACCTTCATTTTTCTTCTTGAAAATCCACTTTGTGGAAAGCTTTTTAATATCATTTCGATCTTCTACTTCGCTCCATGTTTTATTTTCTAAAAGCGAATTGTACTCACTTTGTATAGCTTCTATCCAATGCCTTTTTTCTGCACTATTTACGGCGTCTGAATAATCAACGGGTTCATCGATATGACCGTTGGCTAAATATGTAATATAATTATTCATATTTGGAGCTTTTCTAATTCTTGAGGAACGACGAGGGGTATCTTCGGTGTCAGTTAAACTTCTCTGTTGAGTCTCTTCCTCTTCTTCGTGAAAATCATCGGATTTTTCTTCATCGTCTTCATTGCTTTCCGCCGATTCAAAATCTTGTTCACTTGTTTTATCAATTTGGTCTGAATTTGGTTCATTTAATATCCCCACTAAATTCGGATCATGTTTAAATCTACCTTCCTCGTGGTCATCATCAGGTTCATATATTATTCTTGTCGAAGATATATCATTTTCTGGAGTAAGACACATTTGTTGACAACTTTTATTTGAATAAAACATTTCATTTTCATCAAACACAACGTTGCGACTTATGTGTATTTTTCTTTTCTCTGGATCATATAACCTATATGCCTTTGAGTTAGTGCAGTAGCCGAGCATGACACATTTTTTGGATTTAGAATCCCATTTTCGCCGTAACTCTTTAGGTATCATAACCATACCCACACAACCGAAAACACGTAAATGATTTAAATTTTGTTGTTTACCACTCCAGACTTCTTCTGGTGTCTTACCATCCAGCCCTTTTCTAGGTGTCAAATTTAATAAATATGCTGCAGTACTCGTAGCTTCTGCCCAATAGAACTTTTTTAAATTTGCGTCGTACAACATTGAACGTGCCTTTTCCACTAAAGTCCTATTCATTCTCTCTGCTTTCCCATTCTGTTGGGGACTATACGGAGCAGAGGTTTGATGTAAAATGCCGTTATCGTCACATATCTTTCTGAGCTGAGCGTTGCAATATTCCAAACCATTGTCAGAACGAAGTTTTCTTATTTTACAGCCAGTTTGAGTTTCCACAAATTTTTTAAAAATTTTAAAGAGTTGTGTAACCTCTGATTTATGTTTCATCAAATAGACAAATACTTTGCTTGAGAAATCATCAAGAAACAACACGTAGTACACAGCACCTCCCATGGATTTTTCTTCCATCGGCCCACAAACATCTGTATGCACAAGTTCCAAAATCTCAGATGTTTTTGTGTTCGATGATTTATATGACATTCGCGATTGTTTTCCTTGCACACATGATTTACACATACTTGTTTCAGAGCTCTCAACGAAATTTACACCAGAAGATTCAACAGATCGCAAATTGTCAATACATTTGTCAGCAGCATGATCTAGGCGTTTGTGCCAAATAAGCTTACTAGTGGCTGCAAAATTTTTATATTGGCTTGTAACATTAAGCTTAAACATACCTTTTTCTAGTAAAGCTTCTGCAAACACCACGTTGTCCTTCTTTATGGCACACTTATTGGCTGCAAACATAACCTCAAAACCTTTTTTTGTCAGTTGGCTTACAGAAATTAAATTAGCGCAAATATCTGGTACATATAAAACATCGTTGATTGTTAAATATTCCGCTCTGCCGTTTAAGTTTTGTTCAATTCGAATGTCACCCCTGCCAGTAACTTTAAGGCTGTTGTTGTTGGCCACAATGACGTAGTCATCTTCCTCAAAAAATTTAAAATTTTGAAAAACTTCTTTACAATTATAACATATTACTGCCTTTTTACCTTTATTGGTGTTTCTTTTTTCTTTGTGTTTGCCATAGAACGCTGTTTCTGTTGATCCGAAATTGTTGTACGTATCGAAATCCTGCAACAATTTTGTCTTGATCGTATCCGCTGTAATTTTGGCATTACTGCTCTCTATGGCCATAATCATGGGAGCAAAATGGTCCGGTAAACCGCTTAGCAAAAGACTTCCGACCCACTCCTCGTCTACCTTCATGCCAATTTGGTTTAGCTTTTGGGCGGTGTCTATGATGGTATCCACATACTCACTGATGTTACCACAATTAACCAATTGTGTAGTGGTTAATTTCCGCAACAACCCACAACGGCGTGTCAACCCGGAATCATCGTAAGTGGCTTGCAATTTCTTCCAAATATCGTTGGCTGTATTTAAATCCTGGATATGCACATAAAGGTTAGATGAAATGTACAATACCAATCTGGACGTAGCTTTCTCATTTATATCAGCCTTGTCCTCAGCACCAAGAACTGCATTCCAAAACCCTTGCAATTTCATTGCATGCTCCACGCTAAATTTCCACTTATGGTAATTTTCCCTTCCAGTCAATTTTTCGATATCTATTATTTTCTCCATTATGCAATGACTGGGCCCATAACCTGTTGAAACTTGTCCAGAAAAGCTGCTTAAAGGAAAACACGTGTGGCACGTGTGGATTTTTCTAAAATCGACGCCAAAATAGCGATAATTTCCAAATTTATAACTCTGTTCAGTTTGATTACTCATGTCATTTGACGAATTCGGTAAATTCCAACGTTATATTCACTTTGAACATCGGTCAATTCCAACGTTATATTCACTTTGAAAATGCTCAATAATCTGAATTATTGGACATTCACACTATTTTGATTTGTCTGGTTGGTTTTATCACTCTGAACACTTTGATTATTCATGCCATTTGGGGAATTCGGTCAATTCCAAAGTTATATTCACTTTGAACATGCTGAACAATCTGAATTATTGGACATGCAGGCTATTTTAATTTGTCTGACTGGTTTTATAACTCTGATCACTTTGATTATTCATTAGGGTGGAGTGAAATTAAAAAAAAAAAAGTTAACCTCGGAAAGAGATGTAGTCTGGGGTCCTAATGAGGGGAAAAATAAAGAAAACAATTTTAAAAAAATTTTAGGGGTCGCGCCACTCCCTCGAAATTTGGAAATTATCGCTATTTTGGCGTTGATTTTAGAAAAATCCTAAAAAGTTTTATGTCAATAAATGTTTGCAATAGCGTAAACAATGAAATAAGGGCATGAAAAAATTTAAAAAAAATTTTCTCATTGTTCAAAAATTTCAAAAAGTAAAATAAGTCAAATCGTCCCTTCTTCAGAAAATTGAACTACACCAAAACTACAAATATTTGTCGATTATCCTCATATTTGCCTCAAATACTTTTGTTTGGGCACTGAACAAGCTCAAACTTTTAAATTTCGAATAAGTTAAGTCGTTAATTTTTAGGATTTTTCTAAAATCGACGCCAAAATAGCGATAATTTCCAAATTTATAACTCTGTTCAGTTTGATTACTCATGTCATTTGACGAATTCGGTAAATTCCAACGTTATATTCACTTTGAACATCGGTCAATTCCAACGTTGTATTGACTTTTAACATGATGAACATTCTGAATTACTGGACATGCAGACTATTTTGATTTGTCTGGTTGGTTTTATCACTCTGATCACTTTGATTATTCATGCCATTTGGGGAATTCGGTCAATTCCAAAGTTATATTCATTTTGAACATGCTGAACAATCTGAATTATTGGACATGCAGGCTATTTTAATTTGTCTGACTGGTTTTATAACTCTGATCACTTTGATTATTCATGTCATTTGACGAATTCGGTAAATTCCAACGTTATATTCACTTTGAACATCGGTCAATTCCAACGATGTATTGACTTTTAAAATGATGAACATTCTGAATTACTGGACATGCAGGCTATTTTCATTTGTCTGGCTGGTTTTATAACTCTGTTCAGTTTGATTACTCTTGCCATTTGACGAATTCGGTCAATTCCAATGTTGTATTGACTTTTAACATGCTGAACATTCTGAATTACTGGACATGCAGGCTATTTATTTGTCTGGCTGGTTTTATAACTCTGTTCACTTTGATTATTCATGTCATTTGACGAATTCGGTAAATTCCAACCTTATATTCACTTTGAACATCGGTCAATTCCAACGTTGTATTGACTTTTAACGTGATGAACATTCTGAATTACTGGACATGCAGGCTATTTTCATTTGCCTGGCTGGTTTTATCACTCTGATCACTTTGATTATTCTTGCCATTTGACGAATTCGGTCAATTCCAACGTTGTATTAACTTTTAACATGCTTAACAATCTGAATTATTGGACATGCAGGCTATTTTCATTTGTCTGGCTGGTTTTATAACTCTGTTCACTTTGATTATTCATGTCATTTGACGAATTCGGTAAATTCCAACGTTATATTCACTTTGAACATCGGTCAATTCCAACGTTGTATTGACTTTTAACGTGATGAACATTCTGAATTACTGGACATGCAGGCTATTTTCATTTGCCTGGCTGGTTTTATCACTCTGAACACTTTGATTATTCATGCCATTTGGGGAATTCGGTCAATTCCAAAGTTATATTCACTTTGAACATGCTGAACAATCTGAATTATTGGACATGCAGGCTATTTTAATTTGTCTGACTGGTTTTATAACTCTGATCACTTTGATTATTCATTAGGGTGGAGTGAAATTAAAAAAAAAAAAGTTAACCTCGGAAAGAGATGTAGTCTGGGGTCCTAATGAGGGGAAAAATAAAGAAAACAATTTTAAAAAAATTTTAGGGGTCGCGCCACTCCCTCGAAATTTGGAAATTATCGCTATTTTGGCGTTGATTTTAGAAAAATCCTAAAAAGTTTTATGTCAATAAATGTTTGCAATAGCGTAAACAATGAAATAAGGGCATGAAAAAATTTAAAAAAAATTTTCTCATTGTTCAAAAATTTCAAAAAGTAAAATAAGTCAAATCGTCCCTTCTTCAGAAAATTGAACTACACCAAAACTACAAATATTAGTCGATTATCCTCATATTTGCCTCAAATACTTTTGTTTGGGCACTAAACAAGCTCAAACTTTTAAATTTCGAATAAGTTAAGTCGTTAATTTTTAGGATTTTTCTAAAATCGACGCCAAAATAGCGATAATTTCCAAATTTATAACTCTGTTCAGTTTGATTACTCATGTCATTTGACGAATTCGGTAAATTCCAACGTTATATTCACTTTGAACATCGGTCAATTCCAACGTTGTATTGACTTTTAACATGATGAACATTCTGAATTACTGGACATGCAGACTATTTTGATTTGTCTGGTTGGTTTTATCACTCTGATCACTTTGATTATTCATGCCATTTGGGGAATTCGGTCAATTCCAAAGTTATATTCACTTTGAACATGCTGAACAATCTGAATTATTGGACATGCAGGCTATTTTAATTTGTCTGACTGGTTTTATAACTCTGATCACTTTGATTATTCATGTCATTTGACGAATTCGGTAAATTCCAACGTTATATTCACTTTGAACATCGGTCAATTCCAACGTTGTATTGACTTTTAAAATGATGAACATTCTGAATTACTGGACATGCAGGCTATTTTCATTTGTCTGGCTGGTTTTATAACTCTGTTCAGTTTGATTACTCTTTCCATTTGACGAATTCGGTCAATTCCAACGTTGTATTGACTTTTAACATGCTGAACATTCTGAATTACTGGACATGCAGGCTATTTTCATTTGTCTGGCTGGTTTTATAACTCTGTTCACTTTGATTATTCATGTCATTTGACGAATTCGGTAAATTCCAACGTTATATTCACTTTGAACATCGGTCAATTCCAACGTTGTATTGACTTTTAACGTGATGAACATTCTGAATTACTGGACATGCAGGCTATTTTCATTTGCCTGGCTGGTTTTATCACTATGATCACTTTGATTATTCTTGCCATTTGACGAATTCGGTCAATTCCAACGTTGTATTGACTTTTAACATGCTTAACAATCTGAATTATTGGACATGCAGGCTATTTTCATTTGTCTGGCTGGTTTTGTAACTCTGATCACTATGATTATTCATGCCATTTGGGGAATTCGGTCAACTCCAACGTTGTATTGACTTTTAACATGCTGAACATTCTGAATTACTGGACATGCAGGCTATTTTCATTTGTCTGGCTGGTTTTATAACTCTGTTCACTTTGATTATTCATGTCATTTGACGAATTCGGTAAATTCCAACGTTATATTCACTTTGAACATCGGTCAATTCCAACGTTGTATTGACTTTTAAAATGATGAACATTCTGAATTACTGGACATGCAGGCTATTTTCATTTGTCTGGCTGGTTTTATAACTCTGTTCAGTTTGATTACTCTTTCCATTTGACGAATTCGGTCAATTCCAACGTTGTATTGACTTTTAACATGCTGAACATTCTGAATTACTGGACATGCAGGCTATTTTCATTTGTCTGGCTGGTTTTATAACTCTGTTCACTTTGATTATTCATGTCATTTGACGAATTCGGTAAATTCCAACGTTATATTCACTTTGAACATCGGTCAATTCCAACGTTGTATTGACTTTTAACGTGATGAACATTCTGAATTACTGGACATGCAGGCTATTTTCATTTGCCTGGCTGGTTTTATCACTATGATCACTTTGATTATTCTTGCCATTTGACGAATTCGGTCAATTCCAACGTTGTATTGACTTTGAACATGCTCAACAATCTGAATTATTGTACATTTAGACTATTTTGATTTGTCTGGTTGGTTTTATCACCTCTGATCACTTTGATTGTTCGTGCCATTTGACGAATTCGGTCCATTCCAAAGTTGTATTGACTTTTAACATGATGAACATTCTGAATTACTGGACATGCAGGCTATTTTAATTTGTCTGGCTGGTTTTATAACTCTGTTCAGTTTGATTACTCATGTCATTTGACGAATTCGGTAAATTCCAACGTTATATTCACTTTGAACATCGGTCAATTCCAACGTTGTATTGACTTTTAACATGATGAACATTCTGAATTACTGGACATGCAGGCTATTTTAATTTGTCTGGCTGGTTTTATAACTCTGTTCAGTTTGATTACTCATGTCATTTGACGAATTCGGTAAATTCCAACGTTATATTCACTTTGAACATCGGTCAATTCCAACGTTGTATTGCCTTTTAACATGATGAACATTCTGAATTACTGGACATGCAGGCTATTTTAATTTGTCTGGCTGGTTTTATAACTCTGTTCAGTTTGATTACTCATGTCATTTGACGAATTCGGTAAATTCCAACGTTATATTCACTTTGAAAATGCTCAATAATCTGAATTATTGGACATTCACACTATTTTGATTTGTCTGGTTGGTTTTATCACTCTGAACACTTTGATTATTCATGCCATTTGGGGAATTCGGTCAATTCCAAAGTTATATTCACTTTGAACATGCTGAACAATCTGAATTATTGGACATGCAGGCTATTTTAATTTGTCTGACTGGTTTTATAACTCTGATCACTTTGATTATTCATTAGGGTGGAGTGAAATTAAAAAAAAAAAAGTTAACCTCGGAAAGAGATGTAGTCTGGGGTCCTAATGAGGGGAAAAATAAAGAAAACAATTTTAAAAAAATTTTAGGGGTCGCGCCACTCCCTCGAAATTTGGAAATTATCGCTATTTTGGCGTTGATTTTAGAAAAATCCTAAAAAGTTTTATGTCAATAAATGTTTGCAATAGCGTAAACAATGAAATAAGGGCATGAAAAAATTTAAAAAAAATTTTCTCATTGTTCAAAAATTTCAAAAAGTAAAATAAGTCAAATCGTCCCTTCTTCAGAAAATTGAACTACACCAAAACTACAAATATTTGTCGATTATCCTCATATTTGCCTCAAATACTTTTGTTTGGGCACTGAACAAGCTCAAACTTTTAAATTTCGAATAAGTTAAGTCGTTAATTTTTAGGATTTTTCTAAAATCGACGCCAAAATAGCGATAATTTCCAAATTTATAACTCTGTTCAGTTTGATTACTCATGTCATTTGACGAATTCGGTAAATTCCAACGTTATATTCACTTTGAACATCGGTCAATTCCAACGTTGTATTGACTTTTAACATGATGAACATTCTGAATTACTGGACATGCAGACTATTTTGATTTGTCTGGTTGGTTTTATCACTCTGATCACTTTGATTATTCATGCCATTTGGGGAATTCGGTCAATTCCAAAGTTATATTCATTTTGAACATGCTGAACAATCTGAATTATTGGACATGCAGGCTATTTTAATTTGTCTGACTGGTTTTATAACTCTGATCACTTTGATTATTCATGTCATTTGACGAATTCGGTAAATTCCAACGTTATATTCACTTTGAACATCGGTCAATTCCAACGATGTATTGACTTTTAAAATGATGAACATTCTGAATTACTGGACATGCAGGCTATTTTCATTTGTCTGGCTGGTTTTATAACTCTGTTCAGTTTGATTACTCTTGCCATTTGACGAATTCGGTCAATTCCAATGTTGTATTGACTTTTAACATGCTGAACATTCTGAATTACTGGACATGCAGGCTATTTATTTGTCTGGCTGGTTTTATAACTCTGTTCACTTTGATTATTCATGTCATTTGACGAATTCGGTAAATTCCAACCTTATATTCACTTTGAACATCGGTCAATTCCAACGTTGTATTGACTTTTAACGTGATGAACATTCTGAATTACTGGACATGCAGGCTATTTTCATTTGCCTGGCTGGTTTTATCACTCTGATCACTTTGATTATTCTTGCCATTTGACGAATTCGGTCAATTCCAACGTTGTATTAACTTTTAACATGCTTAACAATCTGAATTATTGGACATGCAGGCTATTTTCATTTGTCTGGCTGGTTTTATAACTCTGTTCACTTTGATTATTCATGTCATTTGACGAATTCGGTAAATTCCAACGTTATATTCACTTTGAACATCGGTCAATTCCAACGTTGTATTGACTTTTAACGTGATGAACATTCTGAATTACTGGACATGCAGGCTATTTTCATTTGCCTGGCTGGTTTTATCACTCTGAACACTTTGATTATTCATGCCATTTGGGGAATTCGGTCAATTCCAAAGTTATATTCACTTTGAACATGCTGAACAATCTGAATTATTGGACATGCAGGCTATTTTAATTTGTCTGACTGGTTTTATAACTCTGATCACTTTGATTATTCATTAGGGTGGAGTGAAATTAAAAAAAAAAAAGTTAACCTCGGAAAGAGATGTAGTCTGGGGTCCTAATGAGGGGAAAAATAAAGAAAACAATTTTAAAAAAATTTTAGGGGTCGCGCCACTCCCTCGAAATTTGGAAATTATCGCTATTTTGGCGTTGATTTTAGAAAAATCCTAAAAAGTTTTATGTCAATAAATGTTTGCAATAGCGTAAACAATGAAATAAGGGCATGAAAAAATTTAAAAAAAATTTTCTCATTGTTCAAAAATTTCAAAAAGTAAAATAAGTCAAATCGTCCCTTCTTCAGAAAATTGAACTACACCAAAACTACAAATATTAGTCGATTATCCTCATATTTGCCTCAAATACTTTTGTTTGGGCACTAAACAAGCTCAAACTTTTAAATTTCGAATAAGTTAAGTCGTTAATTTTTAGGATTTTTCTAAAATCGACGCCAAAATAGCGATAATTTCCAAATTTATAACTCTGTTCAGTTTGATTACTCATGTCATTTGACGAATTCGGTAAATTCCAACGTTATATTCACTTTGAACATCGGTCAATTCCAACGTTGTATTGACTTTTAACATGATGAACATTCTGAATTACTGGACATGCAGACTATTTTGATTTGTCTGGTTGGTTTTATCACTCTGATCACTTTGATTATTCATGCCATTTGGGGAATTCGGTCAATTCCAAAGTTATATTCACTTTGAACATGCTGAACAATCTGAATTATTGGACATGCAGGCTATTTTAATTTGTCTGACTGGTTTTATAACTCTGATCACTTTGATTATTCATGTCATTTGACGAATTCGGTAAATTCCAACGTTATATTCACTTTGAACATCGGTCAATTCCAACGTTGTATTGACTTTTAAAATGATGAACATTCTGAATTACTGGACATGCAGGCTATTTTCATTTGTCTGGCTGGTTTTATAACTCTGTTCAGTTTGATTACTCTTTCCATTTGACGAATTCGGTCAATTCCAACGTTGTATTGACTTTTAACATGCTGAACATTCTGAATTACTGGACATGCAGGCTATTTTCATTTGTCTGGCTGGTTTTATAACTCTGTTCACTTTGATTATTCATGTCATTTGACGAATTCGGTAAATTCCAACGTTATATTCACTTTGAACATCGGTCAATTCCAACGTTGTATTGACTTTTAACGTGATGAACATTCTGAATTACTGGACATGCAGGCTATTTTCATTTGCCTGGCTGGTTTTATCACTATGATCACTTTGATTATTCTTGCCATTTGACGAATTCGGTCAATTCCAACGTTGTATTGACTTTTAACATGCTTAACAATCTGAATTATTGGACATGCAGGCTATTTTCATTTGTCTGGCTGGTTTTGTAACTCTGATCACTATGATTATTCATGCCATTTGGGGAATTCGGTCAACTCCAACGTTGTATTGACTTTTAACATGCTGAACATTCTGAATTACTGGACATGCAGGCTATTTTCATTTGTCTGGCTGGTTTTATAACTCTGTTCACTTTGATTATTCATGTCATTTGACGAATTCGGTAAATTCCAACGTTATATTCACTTTGAACATCGGTCAATTCCAACGTTGTATTGACTTTTAAAATGATGAACATTCTGAATTACTGGACATGCAGGCTATTTTCATTTGTCTGGCTGGTTTTATAACTCTGTTCAGTTTGATTACTCTTTCCATTTGACGAATTCGGTCAATTCCAACGTTGTATTGACTTTTAACATGCTGAACATTCTGAATTACTGGACATGCAGGCTATTTTCATTTGTCTGGCTGGTTTTATAACTCTGTTCACTTTGATTATTCATGTCATTTGACGAATTCGGTAAATTCCAACGTTATATTCACTTTGAACATCGGTCAATTCCAACGTTGTATTGACTTTTAACGTGATGAACATTCTGAATTACTGGACATGCAGGCTATTTTCATTTGCCTGGCTGGTTTTATCACTATGATCACTTTGATTATTCTTGCCATTTGACGAATTCGGTCAATTCCAACGTTGTATTGACTTTGAACATGCTCAACAATCTGAATTATTGTACATTTAGACTATTTTGATTTGTCTGGTTGGTTTTATCACCTCTGATCACTTTGATTGTTCGTGCCATTTGACGAATTCGGTCCATTCCAAAGTTGTATTGACTTTTAACATGATGAACATTCTGAATTACTGGACATGCAGGCTATTTTAATTTGTCTGGCTGGTTTTATAACTCTGTTCAGTTTGATTACTCATGTCATTTGACGAATTCGGTAAATTCCAACGTTATATTCACTTTGAACATCGGTCAATTCCAACGTTGTATTGACTTTTAACATGATGAACATTCTGAATTACTGGACATGCAGGCTATTTTAATTTGTCTGGCTGGTTTTATAACTCTGTTCAGTTTGATTACTCATGTCATTTGACGAATTCGGTAAATTCCAACGTTATATTCACTTTGAACATCGGTCAATTCCAACGTTGTATTGACTTTTAACATGATGAACATTCTGAATTACTGGACATGCAGGCTATTTTAATTTGTCTGGCTGGTTTTATAACTCTGTTCAGTTTGATTACTCATGTCATTTGACGAATTCGGTAAATTCCAACGTTATATTCACTTTGAACATCGGTCAATTCCAACGTTGTATTGACTTTTAACATGATGAACATTCTGAATTACTGGACATGCTGGCTATTTTAATTTGTCTGACTGGTTTTATAACTCTGATCACTTTGATTATTCATGTCATTTGACGAATTCGGTCAATTCTAACGTTGTATTGACTTTTAACATGCTTAACAATCTGAATTATTGGACATGCAGGCTATTTTCATTTGTCTGGCTGGTTTTGTAACTCTGATCACTTTGATTATTCATGCCATTTGGGGAATTCGGTCAACTCCAACGTTATATTCACTTTGAACATGCTCAACAATCTGAATTATTGTACATTTAGACTATTTTGATTTGTCTGGTTGGTTTTATCACCTCTGATCACTTTGATTGTTCGTGCCATTTGACGAATTCGGTCAAATCCAACGTTGTATTGACTTTTAACATGCTGAACAATCTGAATTATTGGACATTCAGGCTATTTTTATTTGTCTGGCTGGTTTTGTAACTCTGATCACTTTGATTATTCATGCCATTTGGGGAATTCGGTCAATACCAACGTTATATTCACTTTGAACATGCTCAACAATCTGAATTATTGGACATTCAGACTATTTTGATTTGTCTGGCTGGTTTTATAACTCTGATCACTTTGAATATTCGTGCCATTTGACGATTTCGGTAAATTCCAACGTTATATTCACTTTGAACATCGGTCAATTCCAACGTTGTATTGACTTTTAACATGATGAACATTCTGAATTACTGGACATGCAGGCTATTTTGATTTGCCTGGTTGGTTTTATCACCTCTGATCACTTTGATTGTTCGTGCCATTTGACGAATTCGGTCAATTCCAACGTTATATTCACTTTGAACATGCTGAACAATCTGAATTATTGGACATGCAGGCTATTTTAATTTGTCTGACTGGTTTTATAACTCTGATCACTTTGATTATTCATTAGGGTGGAGTGAAATTAAAAAAAAAAAAGTTAACCTCGGAAAGAGATGTAGTCTGGGGTCCTAATGAGGGGAAAAATAAAGAAAACAATTTTAAAAAAATTTTAGGGGTCGCGCCACTCCCTCGAAATTTGGAAATTATCGCTATTTTGGCGTTGATTTTAGAAAAATCCTAAAAAGTTTTATGTCAATAAATGTTTGCAATAGCGTAAACAATGAAATAAGGGCATGAAAAAATTTAAAAAAAATTTTCTCATTGTTCAAAAATTTCAAAAAGTAAAATAAGTCAAATCGTCCCTTCTTCAGAAAATTGAACTACACCAAAACTACAAATATTAGTCGATTATCCTCATATTTGCCTCAAATACTTTTGTTTGGGCACTGAACAAGCTCAAACTTTTAAATTTCGAATAAGTTAAGTCGTTAATTTTTAGGATTTTTCTAAAATCGACGCCAAAATAGCGATAATTTCCAAATTTATAACTCTGTTCAGTTTGATTACTCATGTCATTTGACGAATTCGGTAAATTCCAACGTTATATTCACTTTGAACATCGGTCAATTCCAACGTTGTATTGACTTTTAACATGATGAACATTCTGAATTACTGGACATGCAGACTATTTTGATTTGTCTGGTTGGTTTTATCACTCTGATCAATTCGATTATTCATGCCATTTGGGGAATTCGGTCAATTCCAAAGTTATATTCACTTTGAACATGCTGAACAATCTGAATTATTGGACATGCAGGCTATTTTAATTTGTCTGACTGGTTTTATAACTCTGATCACTTTGATTATTCATGTCATTTGACGAATTCGGTAAATTCCAACGTTATATTCACTTTGAACATCGGTCAATTCCAACGTTGTATTGACTTTTAAAATGATGAACATTCTGAATTACTGGACATGCAGGCTATTTTCATTTGTCTGGCTGGTTTTATAACTCTGTTCAGTTTGATTACTCTTTCCATTTGACGAATTCGGTCAATTCCAACGTTGTATTGACTTTTAACATGCTGAACATTCTGAATTACTGGACATGCAGGCTATTTTCATTTGTCTGGCTGGTTTTATAACTCTGTTCACTTTGATTATTCATGTCATTTGACGAATTCGGTAAATTCCAACGTTATATTCACTTTGAACATCGGTCAATTCCAACGTTGTATTGACTTTTAACGTGATGAACATTCTGAATTACTGGACATGCAGGCTATTTTCATTTGCCTGGCTGGTTTTATCACTATGATCACTTTGATTATTCTTGCCATTTGACGAATTCGGTCAATTCCAACGTTGTATTGACTTTTAACATGCTTAACAATCTGAATTATTGGACATGCAGGCTATTTTCATTTGTCTGGCTGGTTTTGTAACTCTGATCACTATGATTATTCATGCCATTTGGGGAATTCGGTCAACTCCAACGTTATATTCACTTTGAACATGCTCAACAATCTGAATTATTGTACATTTAGACTATTTTGATTTGTCTGGTTGGTTTTATCACCTCTGATCACTTTGATTGTTCGTGCCATTTGACGAATTCGGTCCATTCCAAAGTTGTATTGACTTTTAACATGATGAACATTCTGAATTACTGGACATGCAGGCTATTTTAATTTGTCTGGCTGGTTTTATAACTCTGTTCAGTTTGATTACTCATGTCATTTGACGAATTCGGTAAATTCCAACGTTATATTCACTTTGAACATCGGTCAATTCCAACGTTGTATTGACTTTTAACATGATGAACATTCTGAATTACTGGACATGCTGGCTATTTTAATTTGTCTGGCTGGTTTTATAACTCTGATCACTTTGATTATTCATGTCATTTGACGAATTCGGAAAATTCCAACGTTATATTCACTTTGAACATCGGTCAATTCCAACGTTGTATTGACTTTTAACATGATGAACATTCTGAATTACTGGACATGCTGGCTATTTTAATTTGTCTGACTGGTTTTATAACTCTGATCACTTTGATTATTCATGTCATTTGACGAATTCGGTCAATTCTAACGTTGTATTGACTTTTAACATGCTTAACAATCTGAATTATTGGACATGCAGGCTATTTTCATTTGTCTGGCTGGTTTTGTAACTCTGATCACTTTGATTATTCATGCCATTTGGGGAATTCGGTCAACTCCAACGTTATATTCACTTTGAACATGCTCAACAATCTGAATTATTGTACATTTAGACTATTTTGATTTGTCTGGTTGGTTTTATCACCTCTGATCACTTTGATTGTTCGTGCCATTTGACGAATTCGGTCAAATCCAACGTTGTATTGACTTTTAACATGCTGAACAATCTGAATTATTGGACATTCAGGCTATTTTTATTTGTCTGGCTGGTTTTGTAACTCTGATCACTTTGATTATTCATGCCATTTGGGGAATTCGGTCAATACCAACGTTATATTCACTTTGAACATGCTCAACAATCTGAATTATTGGACATTCAGACTATTTTGATTTGTCTGGCTGGTTTTATAACTCTGATCACTTTGAATATTCGTGCCATTTGACGATTTCGGTAAATTCCAACGTTATATTCACTTTGAACATCGGTCAATTCCAACGTTGTATTGACTTTTAACATGATGAACATTCTGAATTACTGGACATGCAGGCTATTTTGATTTGCCTGGTTGGTTTTATCACCTCTGATCACTTTGATTGTTCGTGCCATTTGACGAATTCGGTCAATTCCAACGTTATATTCACTTTGAACATGCTGAACAATATGAATTATTGGACATGCAGGCTATTTTAATTTGTCTGACTGGTTTTATAACTCTGATCACTTTGATTATTCATTAGGGTGGAGTGAAATTAAAAAAAAAAAAGTTAACCTCGGTAAGAGATGTAGTCTGGGGTCCTAATGAGGGGAAAAATAAAGAAAACAATTTTAAAAAAATTTTAGGGGTCGCGCCACTCCCTCGAAATTTGGAAATTATCGCTATTTTGGCGTTGATTTTAGAAAAATCCTAAAAAGTTTTATGTCAATAAATGTTTGCAATAGCGTAAACAATGAAATAAGGGCATGAAAAAATTTAAAAAAAATTTTCTCATTGTTCAAAAATTTCAAAAAGTAAAATAAGTCAAATCGTCCCTTCTTCAGAAAATTGAACTACACCAAAACTACAAATATTAGTCGATTATCCTCATATTTGCCTCAAATACTTTTGTTTGGGCACTGAACAAGCTCAAACTTTTAAATTTCGAATAAGTTAAGTCGTTAATTTTTAGGATTTTTCTAAAATCGACGCCAAAATAGCGATAATTTCCAAATTTATAACTCTGTTCAGTTTGATTACTCATGTCATTTGACGAATTCGGTAAATTCCAACGTTATATTCACTTTGAACATCGGTCAATTCCAACGTTGTATTGACTTTTAACATGATGAACATTCTGAATTACTGGACATGCAGACTATTTTGATTTGTCTGGTTGGTTTTATCACTCTGATCACTTCGATTATTCATGCCATTTGGGGAATTCGGTCAATTCCAAAGTTATATTCACTTTGAACATGCTGAACAATCTGAATTATTGGACATGCAGGCTATTTTAATTTGTCTGACTGGTTTTATAACTCTGATCACTTTGATTATTCATGTCATTTGACGAATTCGGTAAATTCCAACGTTATATTCACTTTGAACATCGGTCAATTCCAACGTTGTATTGACTTTTAAAATGATGAACATTCTGAATTTGTCTGGCTGGTTTTATAACTCTGTTCAGTTTGATTACTCTTGCCATTTGACGAATTCGGTCAATTCCAATGTTGTATTGACTTTTAACATGCTGAACATTCTGAATTACTGGACATGCAGGCTATTTATTTGTCTGGCTGGTTTTATAACTCTGTTCACTTTGATTATTCATGTCATTTGACGAATTCGGTAAATTCCAACGTTATATTCACTTTGAACATCGGTCAATTCCAACGTTGTATTGACTTTTAACGTGATGAACATTCTGAATTACTGGACATGCAGGCTATTTTCATTTGCCTGGCTGGTTTTATCACTCTGATCACTTTGATTATTCTTGCCATTTGACGAATTCGGTCAATTCCAACGGTCAATGACATGACTTTTAACATGCTTAACAATCTGAATTATTGGACATGCAGGCTATTTTCATTTGTCTGGCTGGTTTTATAACTCTGTTCACTTTGATTATTCATGTCATTTGACGAATTTGGTAAATTCCAACGTTATATTCACTTTGAACATCGGTCAATTCCAACGTTGTATTGACTTTTAACGTGATGAACATTCTGAATTACTGGACATGCAGGCTATTTTCATTTGCCTGGCTGGTTTTATCACTCTGAACACTTTGATTATTCATGCCATTTGGGGAATTCGGTCAATTCCAAAGTTATATTCACTTTGAACATGCTGAACAATCTGAATTATTGGACATGCAGGCTATTTTAATTTGTCTGACTGGTTTTATAACTCTGATCACTTTGATTATTCATTAGGGTGGAGTGAAATTAAAAAAAAAAAAGTTAACCTCGGAAAGAGATGTAGTCTGGGGTCCTAATGAGGGGAAAAATAAAGAAAACAATTTTAAAAAAATTTTAGGGGTCGCGCCACTCCCTCGAAATTTGGAAATTATCGCTATTTTGGCGTTGATTTTAGAAAAATCCTAAAAAGTTTTATGTCAATAAATGTTTGCAATAGCGTAAACAATGAAATAAGGGCATGAAAAAATTTAAAAAAAATTTTCTCATTGTTCAAAAATTTCAAAAAGTAAAATAAGTCAAATCGTCCCTTCTTCAGAAAATTGAACTACACCAAAACTACAAATATTAGTCGATTATCCTCATATTTGCCTCAAATACTTTTGTTTGGGCACTAAACAAGCTCAAACTTTTAAATTTCGAATAAGTTAAGTCGTTAATTTTTAGGATTTTTCTAAAATCGACGCCAAAATAGCGATAATTTCCAAATTTATAACTCTGTTCAGTTTGATTACTCATGTCATTTGACGAATTCGGTAAATTCCAACGTTATATTCACTTTGAACATCGGTCAATTCCAACGTTGTATTGACTTTTAACATGATGAACATTCTGAATTACTGGACATGCAGACTATTTTGATTTGTCTGGTTAGTTTTATCACTCTGATCACTTTGATTATTCATGCCATTTGGGGAATTCGGTCAATTCCAAAGTTATATTCACTTTGAACATGCTGAACAATCTGAATTATTGGACATGCAGGCTATTTTAATTTGTCTGACTGGTTTTATAACTCTGATCACTTTGATTATTCATGTCATTTGACGAATTCGGTAAATTCCAACGTTATATTCACTTTGAACATCGGTCAATTCCAACGTTGTATTGACTTTTAAAATGATGAACATTCTGAATTACTGGACATGCAGGCTATTTTCATTTGTCTGGCTGGTTTTATAACTCTGTTCAGTTTGATTACTCTTGCCATTTGACGAATTCGGTCAATTCCAACGTTGTATTGACTTTTAACATGCTGAACATTCTGAATTACTGGACATGCAGGCTAATTTCATTTGTCTGGCTGGTTTTATAACTCTGTTCACTTTGATTATTCATGTCATTTGACGAATTCGGTAAATTCCAACGTTATATTCACTTTGAACATCGGTCAATTCCAACGTTGTATTGACTTTTAACGTGATGAACATTCTGAATTACTGGACATGCAGGCTATTTTCATTTGCCTGGCTGGTTTTATCACTATGATCACTTTGATTATTCTTGCCATTTGACGAATTCGGTCAATTCCAACGTTGTATTGACTTTTAACATGCTTAACAATCTGAATTATTGGACATGCAGGCTATTTTCATTTGTCTGGCTGGTTTTATAACTCTGTTCACTTTGATTATTCATGTCATTTGACGAATTCGGTAAATTCCAACGTTATATTCACTTTGAACATCGGTCAATTCCAACGTTGTATTGACTTTTAACGTGATGAACATTCTGAATTACTGGACATGCAGGCTATTTTCATTTGCCTGGCTGGTTTTATCACCTCTGATCACTTTGATTGTTCGTGCCATTTGACGAATTCGGTCCATTCCAACGTTGTATTGACTTTTAACATGATGAACATTCTGAATTACTGGACATGCTGAACAATCTGAATTATTGGACATGCAGGTTAATTTCATTTGTCTGGCTGGTTTTATAACTCTGTTCACTTTGATTATTCATGTCATTTGACGAATTCGGTAAATTCCAACGTTATATTCACTTTGAACATCGGTCAATTCCAACGTTGTATTGACTTTTAACGTGATGAACATTCTGAATTACTGGACATGCAGGCTATTTTCATTTGCCTGGCTGGTTTTATCACCTCTGATCACTTTGATTGTTCGTGCCATTTGACGAATTCGGTCCATTCCAACGTTGTATTGACTTTTAACATGATGAACATTCTGAATTACTGGACATGCTGAACAATCTGAATTACTGGACATGCAGGCTATTTTAATTTGTCTGACTGGTTTTATAACTCTGTTCACTTTGATTATTCATGTCATTTGACGAATTCGGTAAATTCCAACGTTATATTCACTTTGAACATCGGTCAATTCCAACGTTGTATTGACTTTTAACATGATGAACATTCTGAATTACTGGACATGCAGGCTATTTTCATTTGCCTGGCTGGTTTTATCGCTATGATCACTTTGATTATTCTTGCCATTTGACGAATTCGGAAAATTCCAACGTTATATTCACTTTGAACATCGGTCAATTCCAACGTTGTATTGACTTTTAACATGATGAACATTCTGAATTACTGGACATGCTGGCTATTTTAATTTGTCTGACTGGTTTTATAACTCTGATCACTTTGATTATTCATGTCATTTGACGAATTCGGTCAATTCTAACGTTGTGTTGACTTTTAACATGCTTAACAATCTGAATTATTGGACATGCAGGCTATTTTCATTTGTCTGGCTGGTTTTATAACTCTGTTCACTTTGATTATTCATGTCATTTGACGAATTCGGTCAACTCCAACGTTATATTCACTTTGAACATCGGTCAATTCCAACGTTGTATTGACTTTTAACGTGATGAACATTCTGAATTACTGGACATGCAGGCTATTTTCATTTGCCTGGCTGGTTTTATCACCTCTGATCACTTTGATTGTTCGTGCCATTTGACGAATTCGGTCCATTCCAACGTTGTATTGACTTTTAACATGATGAACATTCTGAATTACTGGACATGCTGAACAATCTGAATTACTGGACATGCAGGCTATTTTCATTTGTCTGGCTGGTTTTATAACTCTGTTCAGTTTGATTACTCTTGCCATTTGACGAATTCGGTCAATTCCAACGTTGTATTGACTTTTAACATGCTGAACATTCTGAATTACTGGACATGCAGGCTAATTTCATTTGTCTGGCTGGTTTTATAACTCTGTTCACTTTGATTATTCATGTCATTTGACGAATTCGGTAAATTCCAACGTTATATTCACTTTGAACATCGGTCAATTCCAACGTTGTATTGACTTTTAACGTGATGAACATTCTGAATTACTGGACATGCAGGCTATTTTCATTTGCCTGGCTGGTTTTATCACTATGATCACTTTGATTATTCTTGCCATTTGACGAATTCGGTCAATTCCAACGTTGTATTGACTTTTAACATGCTTAACAATCTGAATTATTGGACATGCAGGCTATTTTCATTTGTCTGGCTGGTTTTATAACTCTGTTCACTTTGATTATTCATGTCATTTGACGAATTCGGTAAATTCCAACGTTATATTCACTTTGAACATCGGTCAATTCCAACGTTGTATTGACTTTTAACGTGATGAACATTCTGAATTACTGGACATGCAGGCTATTTTCATTTGCCTGGCTGGTTTTATCACCTCTGATCACTTTGATTGTTCGTGCCATTTGACGAATTCGGTCCATTCCAACGTTGTATTGACTTTTAACATGATGAACATTCTGAATTACTGGACATGCTGAACAATCTGAATTATTGGACATGCAGGCTAATTTCATTTGTCTGGCTGGTTTTATAACTCTGTTCACTTTGATTATTCATGTCATTTGACGAATTCGGTAAATTCCAACGTTATATTCACTTTGAACATCGGTCAATTCCAACGTTGTATTGACTTTTAACGTGATGAACATTCTGAATTACTGGACATGCAGGCTATTTTCATTTGCCTGGCTGGTTTTATCACCTCTGATCACTTTGATTGTTCGTGCCATTTGACGAATTCGGTCCATTCCAACGTTGTATTGACTTTTAACATGATGAACATTCTGAATTACTGGACATGCTGAACAATCTGAATTACTGGACATGCAGGCTATTTTAATTTGTCTGACTGGTTTTATAACTCTGTTCACTTTGATTATTCATGTCATTTGACGAATTCGGTAAATTCCAACGTTATATTCACTTTGAACATCGGTCAATTCCAACGTTGTATTGACTTTTAACATGATGAACATTCTGAATTACTGGACATGCAGGCTATTTTCATTTGCCTGGCTGGTTTTATCACTATGATCACTTTGATTATTCTTGCCATTTGACGAATTCGGAAAATTCCAACGTTATATTCACTTTGAACATCGGTCAATTCCAACGTTGTATTGACTTTTAACATGATGAACATTCTGAATTACTGGACATGCTGGCTATTTTAATTTGTCTGACTGGTTTTATAACTCTGATCACTTTGATTATTCATGTCATTTGACGAATTCGGTCAATTCTAACGTTGTATTGACTTTTAACATGCTTAACAATCTGAATTATTGGACATGCAGGCTATTTTCATTTGTCTGGATGGTTTTGTAACTCTGATCACTTTGATTATTCATGCCATTTGGGGAATTCGGTCAACTCCAACGTTATATTCACTTTGAACATGCTCAACAATCTGAATTATTGTACATTTAGACTATTTTGATTTGTCTGGTTGGTTTTATCACCTCTGATCACTTTGATTGTTCGTGCCATTTGACGAATTCGGTCAAATCCAACGTTGTATTGACTTTTAACATGCTGAACAATCTGAATTATTTTACATTCAGGCTATTTTTATTTGTCTGGCTGGTTTTGTAACACTGATCACTTTGATTATTCATGCCATTTGGGGAATTCGGTCAATACCAACGTTATATTCACTTTGAACATGCTCAACAATCTGAATTATTGGACATTCAGACTATTTTGATTTGTCTGGCTGGTTTTATAACTCTGATCACTTTGAATATTCGTACCATTTGACGATTTCGGTAAATTCCAACGTTATATTCACTTTGAACATCGGTCAATTCCAACGTTGTATTGACTTTTAACATGATGAACATTCTGAATTATGGACATGCAGGCTATTTTGATTTGCCTGGTTGGTTTTATCACCTCTGATCACTTTGATTGTTCGTGCCATTTGACGAATTCGGTCAATTCCAACGTTATATTCACTTTGAACATGCAGAACAATCTGAATTATTGGACATTCAGGCTATTTTCATTTGTCTGGCTGGTTTTATAACTCTGATCACTTTGATAATTCATGTCATTTGACGAATTCGGTCAGTTCCAACGTTATATTCACTTTGAAAATGCTCAACAATCTGAATTATTGGACATTCAGACTATTTTGATTTGTCTGGCTGGTTTTATAACTCTGATCACTTTGAATATTCGTGGCATTTGACGATTTCGGTAAATTCCAACGTTATATTCACTTTGAACATCGGTCAATTCCAACGTTGTATTGACTTTTAACATGATGAACATTCTGAATTACTGGACATGCAGTCTATTTTCATTTGTCTGGCTGGTTTTATAACTCTGTTCAGTTTGACTACTCTTGCCATTTGACGGATTCGGTCAATTCCAACGTTGTATTGACTTTTAACATGATGAACATTCTGAATTATTGGACATTCATACTAGTTTGATTTGTCTGGTTAGTTTTATCACTCTGATCACTTTGATTATTCATGCCATTTGACGAATTCGGTCAATTCTAACGTTATATTCACTTTGAACATGCAGAACAATCTGAATTATTGGACATTCAGGCTATTTTCATTTGTCTGGCTGGTTTTATAACTCTGATCACTTTGATAATTCATGTCATTTGACCAATTCGGTCAGTTCCAACGTTATATTCACTTTGAAAATGCTCAACAATCTGAATTATTGGACATTCAGACTATTTTGATTTGTCTGGTTGGTTTTATCACTCTGATCACTTTGATTATTCATGCCATTTGGGGAATTCGGTCAATTCCAAAGTTATATTCATTTTGAACATGCTGAACAATCTGAATTATTGGACATGCAGGCTATTTTCATTTGTCTGGCTGGTTTTATAACTCTGTTCAGTTTGATTACTCATGTCATTTGACGAATTCGGTCCATTCCAACGTTGTATTGACTTTTAACATGATGAACATTCTGAATTACTGGACATGCAGGCTATTTTCATTTGTCTGGCTGGTTTTATAACTCTGATCACTTTGCTTATTCATGTCATTTGACGAATTCGGTAAATTCCAACGTTATATTCACTTTGAACATCGGTCAATTCCAACGTTGTATTGACTTTTAACATGATGAACATTCTGAATTACTGGACATGCAGACTATTTTGATTTGTCTGGTTGGTTTTATCACTCTGATCACTTTGATTATTCGTGCCATTTGACGAATTCGGTCCATTCCAACGTTGTATTGACTTTTAACATGATGAACATTCTGAATTACTGGACATGCAGGCTATTTTCATTTGTCTGGCTGGTTTTATAACTCTGATCACTTTGCTTATTCATGTCATTTGACGAATTCGGTAAATTCCAACGTTGTATTGACTTTTAACATGCTGAACAATCTGAATTATTGGACATTCAGACTATTTTGTTTTGTCTGGTTGGTTTTATCACCTCTGATCACTTTGATTGTTCGTGCCATTTGACGAATTAGGTCCATTCCAACGTTGTATTGACTTTTAACATGATGAAAATTCTGAATTACTGGACATGCAGGCTATTTTCATTTGTCTGGCTGGTTTTATAACTCTGATCACTTTGCTTATTCATGTCATTTGACGAATTCGGTAAATTCCAACGTTATATTCACTTTGAACATCGGTCAATTCCAACGTTGTATTGACTTTTAACATGATGAACATTCTGAATTACTGGACATGCAGACTATTTTGATTTGTCTGGTTGGTTTTATCACTCTGATCACTTTGATTATTCGTGCCATTTGACGAATTCGGTCCATTCCAACGTTGTATTGACTTTTAACATGATGAACATTCTGAATTACTGGACATGCAGGCTATTTTCATTTGTCTGGCTGGTTTTATAACTCTGATCACTTTGCTTATTCATGTCATTTGACGAATTCGGTAAATTCCAACGTTATATTCACTTTGAACATCGGTCAATTCCAACGTTGTATTGACTTTTAACATGATGAACATTCTGAATTACTGGACATGCAGACTATTTTGATTTGTCTGGTTGGTTTTATCACTCTGATCACTTTGATTATTCGTGCCATTTGACGAATTCGGTCCATTCCAACGTTGTATTGACTTTTAACATGATGAACATTCTGAATTACTGGACATGCAGGCTATTTTAATTTGTCTGGTTGGTTTTATCACCTCTGATCACTTTGATTGTTCGTGCCATTTGACAAATTCGGTCAATTCCAACGTTGTATTGACTTTTAACATGCTGAACAATCTGAATTAGTGGACATTCAGACTATTTTGTTTTGTCTGGTTGGTTTTATCACCTCTGATCACTTTAATTGTTCGTGCCATTTGACGAATTCGGTCCATTGCAACGTTGTATTGACTTTTAACATGATGAACAATCTGAATTATTGCATATTCAGGCTATTTTTATTTGTCTGGCTGGTTTTGTAACTCTGATCACTTTGATTATTCATGCCATTTGGGGAATTCGGTCAATTCCAACGTTGTATTGACTTTTAACATGCTGAACATTCTGAATTACTGGACATGCAGGCTATTTTCATTTGTCTGGCTGGTTTTATAACTCTGATCACGTTGATTATTCATGTCATTTGACGAATTCGGTAAATTCCAACGTTATATTTACTTTGAACATCGGTCAATTCCAACGTTGTATTGACTTTTAACATGATGAATATTCTGAATTACTGGACATGCAGGCTATTTTCATTTGTCTGGCTGGTTTTATAACGCTGTTCAGTTTGATTACTCTTGCCATTTGACGAATTCGGTCAATTCCAACGTTGTATTGACTTTTAACATGCTGAACAATCTGAATTATTGGACATGCAGGCTATTTTAATTTGTCTGGTTGGTTTTATCACCTCTGATCACTTTGATTGTTCGTGCCATTTGACAAATTCGGTCAATTCCAACGTTGTATTGACTTTTAACATGCTGAACAATCTGAATTATTGCATATTCAGGCTATTTTTATTTGTCTGGCTGGTTTTATAACTCTGATCACTTTGTTTATTCGTGCCATTTGACGATTTCGGTCAACTCCTACGTTGTATTGACTTTGAACATGCTAAACAATCTGAATTATTGGACATTCAGGCTATTTTCATTTGTCTGGCTGGTTTTATAACTCTGATCACTTTGTTTATTCGTGCCATTTGACGATTTCGGTCAACTCCTACGTTGTATTGACTTTTAACATGATGAACATTCTTAATTACTGGACATGCAGGCTATTTTCATTTGTCTGGCTGGTTTTATAACTCTGTTCAGTTTGATTACTCTTGCCATTTGAGGAATTCGGTCAATTCCAACGTTGTATTGACTTTTAACATGATGAACATTCTGAATTATTGGACATTCATACTATTTTGATTTGTCTGGTTGGTTTTATCACTCTGATCACTTTGATTATTCATGCCATTTGACGAATTCGGTCAATTCCAACGTTATATTCACTTTGAACATGCAGAACAATCTGAATTATTGGACATTCAGGCTATTTTCATTTGTCTGGCTGGTTTTATAACTCTGATCACTTTGATAATTCATGTCATTTGACGAATTCGATCAATTCCAACGTTATATTCACTTTGAAAATGCTCAACAATCTGAATTATTGGACATTCAGACTATTTTGATTTGTCTGGTTGGTTTTATCACTCTGATCACTTTGATTATTCATGCCATTTGGGGAATTCGGTCAATTCCAAAGTTATATTCACTTTGAACATGCTGAACAATCTGAATTATTGGACATGCAGGCTATTTTAATTTGTGTGACTGGTTTTATAACTCTGATCACTTTGATTATTCATGTCATTTGAGGAATTCGGTAAATTCCAACGTTATATTCTCTTTGAACATCGGTCAATTCCAACGTTGTATTGACTTTTAACATGATGAACATTCTGAATTACTGGACATGCAGGCTATTTTAATTTGTCTGGCTGGTTTTATAACTCTGATCACGTTGATTATTCATGTCATTTGACGAATTCGGTAAATTCCAACGTTATATTCACTTTGAACATCGGTCAATTCCAACGTTGTATTGACTTTTAACATGATGAATATTATGAATTACTGGACATGCAGGCTATTTTCATTTGTCTGGCTGGTTTTATAACGCTGTTCAGTTTGATTACTCTTGCCATTTGACGAATTCGGTCAATTCCAACGTTGTATTGACTTTTAACATGCTGAACAATCTGAATTATTGGACATTCAGACTATTTTGTTTTGTCTGGTTGGTTTTATCACCTCTGATCACTTTGATTGTTCGTGCCATTTGACGAATTCGGTCCATTCCAACGTTGTATTGACTTTTAACATGATGAACATTCTGAATTACTGGACATGCAGGCTATTTTAATTTGTCTGGTTGGTTTTATCACCTCTGATCACTTTGATTGTTCGTGCCATTTGACAAATTCGGTCAATTCCAACGTTGTATTGACTTTTAACATGCTGAACAATCTGAATTATTGCATATTCAGGCTATTTTTATTTGTCTGGCTGGTTTTGTAACTCTGATCACTTTGATTATTCATGCCATTTGGGGAATTCGGTCAATTCCAACGTTATATTCACTTTGAACATGCTAAACAATCTGAATTATTGGACATTCAGGCTATTTATATTTGTCTGGCTGGTTTTATAACTCTGATCACTTTGTTTATTCGTGCCATTTGACGATTTCGGTCAACTCCTACGTTGTATTGACTTTTAACATGATGAACATTCTTAATTACTGGACATGCAGGCTATTTTCATTTGTCTGGCTGGTTTTATAACTCTGTTCAGTTTGATTACTCTTGCCATTTGAGGAATTCGGTCAATTCCAACGTTGTATTGACTTTTAACATGATGAACATGATGAACATTCTGAATTATTGGACATTCATACTATTTTGATTTGTCTGGTTGGTTTTATCACTCTGATCACTTTGATTATTCATGCCATTTGACGAATTCGGTCAATTCCAACGTTATATTCACTTTGAACATGCAGAACAATCTGAATTATTGGACATTCAGGCTATTTTCATTTGTCTGGCTGGTTTTATAACTCTGATCACTTTGATAATTCATGTCATTTGACGAATTCGATCAATTCCAACGTTATATTCACTTTGAAAATGCTCAACAATCTGAATTATTGGACATTCAGACTATTTTGATTTGTCTGGTTGATTTTATCACTCTGATCACTTTGATTATTCATGCCATTTGGGGAATTCGGTCAATTCCAAAGTTATATTCACTTTGAACATGCTGAACAATCTGAATTATTGGACATGCAGGCTATTTTAATTTGTCTGACTGGTTTTATAACTCTGATCACTTTGATTATTCATGTCATTTGAGGAATTCGGTAAATTCCAACGTTATATTCTCTTTGAACATCGGTCAATTCCAACGTTGTATTGACTTTTAACATGATGAACATTCTGAATTACTGGACATGCAGGCTATTTTAATTTGTCTGGCTGGTTTTGTAACTCTGATCGCTTTGATTATTCATGCCATTTGGGGAATTCGGTCAATTCCAACGTTATATTCACTTTGAACATGCTCAACAATCTGACTTATTGGACATTCAGACTATTTTGATTTGTCTGGTTGGTTTTATCACCTCTGATCACTTTGATTGTTCGTGCCATTTGACGAATTCGGTCAATTCCAATGTTGTATTGACTTTTAACAAGATGAACATTCTGAATTACTGGACATGCAGGCTATTTTAATTTGTCTGGTTGGTTTTATCACCTCTGATCACTTTGATTGTTCGTGCCATTTGACGAATTCGGTCAATTCGAACGTTGTATTGACTTTTAACATGCTGAACAATCTGAATTATTGCACATTCAGGCTATTTTCATTTGTCTGTCTGGTTTTATAACTCTGATCACTTTGATTATTCTTGTCATTTGACGAATTCGGTCAATTCCAACGTCATATTCCGTTTGAACATGCTAAACAATCTGAAATATTGGACATTCAGGCTATTTTCATTTGCCTGGCTGGTTTTATAACTCTGATCACTTTGATTATTCGTGCCATTTGACGATTTCGGTCAACTCCAACGTTGTATTGACTTTTAACATGATAAACATTCTGAATTACTGGACGTGCAGGCTATTTTCATTTGTCTGGCTGGTTTTATAACTCTGTTCAGTTTGATTACTCTTGCCATTTGACGAATTCGGTCAATTCCAACGTTGTATTGACTTTTAACATGATGAACATTCTGAATTATTGGACATTCATACTATTTTGATTTGTCTGGTTGGTTTTATCACTCTGATCACTTTGATTATTCATGCCATTTGACGAATTCGGTCAATTCCGACGTTATATTCACTTTGAACATGCAGAACAATCTGAATTATTGGACATTCAGGCTATTTTCATTTGTCTGGCTGGTTTTATAACTTTGATCACTTTGATAATTCATGTCATTTGACGAATTCGGTAAATTCCAACGTTGAACATGCTGAACAATTTGAATTATTGTACACTCAGGTTATTTTCATTTGTCTGGCTGGTTTTATAACTCAGATCATTTCGATTATTCGTGCCATTTGACGAATTCGGTCAATTCCAACGTTGTATTGACTTTTAACATGATGAACATTCCGAATTACTGGACATGCAGGCTATTTTCATTTGTCTGGCTGGTTTTATAACTCTGTTCAGTTTGATTACTCTTGCCATTTGACGAATTCGGTCAATTCCAACGTTGTATTGACTTTTAACATGATGAACATTCTGAATTATTGGACATTCATACTATTTTGATTTGTCTGGTTGGTTTTATCACTCTGATCACTTTGATTATTCATGCCATTTGACGAATTCGGTCAATTCCGACGTTATATTCACTTTGAACATGCAGAACAATCTGAATTATTGGACATTCAGGCTATTTTCGTTTGTCTGGCTGGTTTTATAACTCTGATCACTTTGATTATTCGTGTCATTTGACGAATTCGGTAAATTCCAACGTTGTATTGACTTCTAACATGCTGAACAATCTGAATTATTGCACAATCAGGCTATTTTCATTTGTCTGGCTGGTTTTATAACTCTGATCACTTTGACTATTCTTGTCATTTGACGAATTCGGTCAATTCCAACGTCATATTCAGTTTGAACATGCTAAACAATCTGAAATATTGGACATTCAGGCTATTTTCATTTGTCTGGCTGGTTTTATAACTCTGATCACTTTGATTATTCGTGCCATTTGACGATTTCGGTCAACTCCAACGTTGTATTGACTTTTAACATGATAAACATTCTGAATTACTGGACGTGCAGGATATTTTCATTTGTCTGGCTGGTTTTATAACTCTGTTCAGTTTGATTACTCTTGCCATTTGACGAATTCGGTCAATTCCAACGTCATATTCAGTTTGAACATGCTAAACAATCTGAAATATTGGACATTCAAGCTATTTTCATTTGTCTGGCTGGTTTTATAACTCTGATCACTTTGATTATTCGTGCCATTTGACGATTTCGGTCAACTCCAACGTTGTGTTGACTTTTAACATGATGAACATTCTGAATTACTGGACATACAGGCTATTTTCATTTGTCTGGCTGGTTTTATAACTCTGATCACTTTGATTATTATTGTCATTTGACGAATTCGGTCAATTCCAACGTCATATTCAGTTTGAACATGCTAAACAATCTGAAATATTGGACATTCAGGCTATTTTCATTTGTCTGGATGGTTTTATAACTCGGATCACTTTGACTATTCGTGCCATTTGACGAATTCCGTCAATTCCGACGTTATATTCACTTTGAACATGCAGAACAATCTGAATTATTGGACATTCAGGTTATTTTCATTTGTCTGGCTGGTTTTATAACTCTGATCATTTCGATTATTCGTGCCATTTGACGAATTCGGTCAATTCCAACGTTGTATTGACTTTTAACATGATGAACATTCTGAATTACTGGACGTGCAGGATATTTTCATTTGTCTGGCTGGTTTTATAACTCTGTTCAGTTTGATTACTCTTGCCATTTGACGAATTCGGACAATTCCAACGTCATATTCAGTTTGAACATGCTAAACAATCTGAAATATTGGACATTCAGGCTATTTTCATTTGTCTGGCTGGTTTTATAACTCTGATCACTTTGATTATTCGTGCCATTTGACGATTTCGGTCAACTCCAACGTTGTATTGACTTTTAACATGATAAACATTCTGAATTACTGGACGTGCAGGATATTTTCATTTGTCTGGCTGGTTTTATAACTCTGTTCAGTTTGATTACTCTTGCCATTTGACGAATTCGGTCAATTCCAACGTCATATTCAGTTTGAACATGCTAAACAATCTGAAATATTGGACATTCAAGCTATTTTCATTTGTCTGGCTGGTTTTATAACTCTGATCACTTTGATTATTCGTGCCATTTGACGATTTCGGTCAACTCCAACGTTGTGTTGACTTTTAACATGATGAACATTCTGAATTACTGGACATACAGGCTATTTTCATTTGTCTGGCTGGTTTTATAACTCTGATCACTTTGATTATTATTGTCATTTGACGAATTCGGTCAATTCCAACGTCATATTCAGTTTGAACATGCTAAACAATCTGAAATATTGGACATTCAGGCTATTTTCATTTGTCTGGATGGTTTTATAACTCGGATCACTTTGACTATTCGTGCCATTTGACGAATTCCGTCAATTCCGACGTTATATTCACTTTGAACATGCAGAACAATCTGAATTATTGGACATTCAGGTTATTTTCATTTGTCT
Organism: Hydrotaea cyrtoneurina; assembly: GCA_958296145.1. Lineage (NCBI taxonomy): Eukaryota > Metazoa > Arthropoda > Insecta > Diptera > Muscidae > Hydrotaea > Hydrotaea cyrtoneurina. The sequence continues at coordinate 82,402,031 of OY282513.1, forward strand.
GGCTGGTTTTATAACTCTGATCATTTCGATTATTCGTGCCATTTGACGAATTCGGTCAATTCCAACGTTGTATTGACTTTTAACATGATGAACATTCTGAATTACTGGACATGCAGGCTATTTTCATTTGTCTGGCTGGTTTTATAACTCTGATCACTTTGATTACTCTTGCCATTTGACGAATTCGGTCAATTCCAACGTCATATTCAGTTTGAACATGCTAAACAATCTGAAATATTGGACATTCAAGCTATTTTCATTTGTCTGGCTGGTTTTATAACTCTGATCACTTTGATTATTCGTGCCATTTGACGATTTCGGTCAACTCCAACGTTGTGTTGACTTTTAACATGATGAACATTCTGAATTACTGGACGTGCAGGCTATTTTCATTTGTCTGGCTGGTTTTATAACTCTGTTCAGTTTGATTACTCTTGCCATTTGACGAATTCGGTCAATTCCAACGTTGTATTGACTTTTAACATGATAAACATTCTGAATTACTGGACGTGCAGGCTATTTTCATTTGTCTGGCTGGTTTTATAACTCTGTTCAGTTTGATTACTCTTGCCATTTGACGAATTCGGTCAATTCCAAAGTTGTATTGACTTTTAACATGATGAACATTCTGAATTATTGGACATTCATACTATTTTGATTTGTCTGGTTGGTTTTATCACTCTGATCACTTTGATTATTCATGCCATTTGACGAATTCCGTCAATTCCGACGTTATATTCACTTTGAACATGCAGAACAATCTGAATTATTGGACATTCAGGTTATTTTCATTTGTCTGGCTGGTTTTATAACTCTGATCATTTCGATTATTCGTGCCATTTGACGAATTCGGTCAATTCCAACGTTGTATTGACTTTTAACATGATGAACATTCTGAATTACTGGACATGCAGGCTATTTTCATTTGTCTGGCTGGTTTTATAACTCTGATCACTTTGATTATTCTTGTCATTTGACGAATTCGGTAAATTCCAACGTTGTATTGACTTTTAACATGATGAACATTCTGAATTACTGGACATGCAGGCTATTTTCATTTGTCTGGCTGGTTTTATAACTCTGATCACTTTGATTATTCTTGTCATTTGACGAATTCGGTCAATTCCAACGTTGTATTGACTTTTAACATGCTGAACAATCTGAATTATTGCACATTCAGGCTATTTTTATTTGTCTGGCTGGTTTTATAACTCTGATCACTTTGATTATTCGTGTCATTTGACGAATTCGGTAAATTCCAACGTTGTGTTGACTTTTAACATGATGAACATTCTGAATTACTGGACATGCAGGCTATTTTCATTTGTCTGGCTGGTTTTATAACTCTGATCACTTTGATTATTCTTGTCATTTGACGAATTCGGTCAATTCCAACGTTGTATTGACTTTTAACATGCTGAACAATCTGAATTATTGCACATTCAGGCTATTTTTATTTGTCTGGCTGGTTTTATAACTCTGCTCACTTTGATTATTCTTGTCATTTGACGAATTCGGTCAATTCCAACGTCATATTCAGTTTGAACATGCTAAACAATCTGAAATATTGGACATTCAGGCTATTTTCATTTGTCTGGCTGGTTTTATAACTCTGATCACTTTGATTATTCGTGTCATTTCCGAATTACTGGACATGCTGGCTATTTTCATTTGTCTGGCTGGTTTTATAACTCTGTTCAGTTTGATTACTCTTGGCATTTGACGAATTCGGTCAATTCCAACGTTGTATTGACTTTTAACATGCTGAACAATCTTAATTATTGGACATTCAGGCTATTTTAATTTGTCTGGTTGGTTTTATCACCTCTGATCACTTTGATTGTTCTTGCCATTTGACGAATTCGGTCAATTCCAACGTTGTATTGACTTCTAACATGCTGAACAATGTGAATTATTGCACATTCAGGCTATTTTCATTTGTCTGGCTGGTTTTATAACTGTGATCACTTTGATTACTCTTGCCATTTGACGAATTCGGTCAATTCCAACGTTGTATTGACTTTTAACATGATGAACATTCTGAATTATTGGACATTCATACTATTTTGATTTGTCTGGTTGGTTTTATCACTCTGCTCACTTTGATTATTCTTGTCATTTGACGAATTCGGTCAATTCCAACGTCATATTCAGTTTGAACATGCTAAACAATCTGAAATATTGGACATTCAGGCTATTTTCATTTGTCTGGCTGGTTTTATAACTCTGATTACTTTGATTGTTCTTGCCATTTGACGAATTCGGTCAATTCCAACGTTGTATTGACTTCTAACATGCTGAACAATGTGAATTATTGCACATTCAGGCTATTTTTATTTGTCTGGCTGGTTTTATAACTCTGCTCACTTTGATTATTCTTGTCATTTGACGAATTCGGTCAATTCCAACGTCATATTCAGTTTGAACATGCTAAACAATCTGAAATATTGGACATTCAGGCTATTTTCATTTGTCTGGCTGGTTTTATAACTCTGATCACTTTGATTATTCGTGCCATTTCCGAATTACTGGACATGCTGGCTATTTTCATTTGTCTGGCTGGTTTTATAACTCTGTTCAGTTTGATTACTCTTGGCATTTGACGAATTCGGTCAATTCCAACGTTATATTCACTTTGAACATGCAGAACAATCTGAATTATTGGACATTCAGGTTATTTTCATTTGTCTGGCTGGTTTTATAACTCTGATCACTTTGATAATTCATGTCATTTGACGAATTCGGTAAATTCCAACGTTGAACATGCTGAACAATCTGAATTATTGTACATTCAGGTTATTTTCATTTGTCTGGCTGGTTTTATAACTCTGATCATTTCGATTATTCGTGCCATTTGACGAATTCGGTCAATTCCAACGTTGTATTGACTTTTAACATGATGAACATTCCGAATTACTGGACATGCAGGCTATTTTCATTTGTCTGGCTGGTTTTATAACTCTGTTCAGTTTGATTACTCTTGCCATTTGACGAATTCGGTCAATTCCAACGTTGTATTGACTTTTAACATGCTGAACAATCTTAATTATTGGACATTCAGGCTATTTTCATTTGTCTAGCTGGTTTTATAACTCTGATCACTTTGATTATTCGTGCTATTTTACGATTTCGGCAATTCCAACACTGTATTGACTTTTAACATTATGAACATTATGAATTACTGGACAGGAAGTCTATTTTCATTTGTATGGTTGGTTTTATAACTCTGATCATATTGATTACTCTTGTCATTTGACGAATTCGGTTAATTCCAACGTTACATTCACTTTGAACATGCTCAACAATCTGAATTATTGGACATTCAGGCTATTTTCATTTGTCTAGCTGGTTTTATAACTCTGATCACTTTGATTATTCGTGCTATTTGACATGATGAACATTATGAATTCATACTATTTTGATTTGTCTGGTTGGTTTTATAACTCTGATCATATTGATTACTCTTGTCATTTGACGAATTCGGTTAATTCCAACGTTATATTCACTTTTAACAGGATAAACAATCTGAATTATTGGACATTCAGGCTATTTTGATTTATCTGGCTGGTTTTATAACTCTGATCACTTTGATTATTCGTGCCATTTGACGAATTCGGTCAATTCCAACGTTGTATTGACTTTTAACATGATGAACATTCCGAATTACTGGACATGCAGGCTATTTTCATTTGTCTGGCTGGTTTTATAACTCTGTTTAGTTTGATTACTCTTGCCATTTGACGATTTCGGTCAATTCCAACGTTGTATTGACTTTTAACATGATGAACATTCTGAATTATTGGACATTCATATTATTTTGATTTGTCTGGTTGGTTTTATCACTCTGATCACTTTGATTATTCATGCCATTTGACGAATTCGGTCAATTCCAACGTTATATTCAATTTGAACATGCAGAACAATCTGAATTATTGGACATTCAGGCTATTTTCATTTGTCTGGCTGGTTTTATAACTCTGATCACTTTGATAATTCATGTCATTTGACGAATTCGGTCAATTCCAACGTTATATTCACTTTGAACATGCTGAACAATCTGAATTATTGGACATTCAGGCTATTTTCATTTGTCTGGCTGTTTTTATAACTCTGATCACTTTGATTATTCGTGCCATTTGACGATTTCGGTCAACTCCAACGTTGTGTTGACTTTTAACATGATGAACATTCTGAATTACTGGACGTGCAGGCTATTTTCATTTGTCTGGCTGGTTTTATAACTCTGTTCAGTTTGATTACTCTTGCCATTTCACGAATTCGGTCAATTCCAACGTTGTATTGACTTTTAACATGATGAACATTCTGAATTATTGGACATTCATATTATTTTGATTTGTCTGGTTGGTTTTATCACTCTGATCACTTTGATTATTCATGCCATTTGACGAATTCGGTCAATTCCAACGTTATATTCACTTTGAACATGCAGAACAATCTGAATTATTGGACATTCAGGCTATTTTCATTTGTCTGGCTGGTTTTATAACTCTGATCACTTTGATAATTCATGTCATTTGACGAATTCGGTCAATTCCAACGTTATATTCACTTTGAACATGCTGAACAATCTGAATTATTGGACATTCAGGCTATTTTCATTTGTCTGGCTGTTTTTATAACTCTGATCACTTTGATTATTCGTGCCATTTGACGATTTCGGTCAACTCCAACGTTGTGTTGACTTTTAACATGATGAACATTCTGAATTACTGGACGTGCAGGCTATTTTCATTTGTCTGGCTGGTTTTATAACTCGGTTCAGTTTGATTACTCTTGCCATTTGACGAATTCGGTCAATTCCAACGTTGTATTGACTTTTAACATGATGAACATTCTGAATTATTGTACATTCATACTATTTTGATTTGTCTGGTTGGTTTTATCACTCTGATCACTTTGATTATTCATGCCATTTGACGAATTCGGTCAATTCCAACGTTATATTCACTTTGAACATGCTGAACATTCTGAATTATTGGACATTCAGGCTATTTTCATTTGTCTGGCTGGTTTTATAACTCTGATCATTTTGATTATTCGTGCCATTTGACGATTTCGGCAATTCCAACGTTGTATTGGCTTTCAACATGATGAACATTATGAATTACTGGACATGAAGGCTATTTTCATTTGTATGGTTGGTTTTATAACTCTGATCATATTGATTACTCTTGTCATTTGACATTTAGGCTATTTTCATTTGTCTGACTGGTTTTATAACTCTGATCACTTTGATTATTCCTGCTATTTAACGATTTCGGCAATTCCAACATTGTATTGACTTTTAACATTATGAACATTATGAATTACTGGACATGAAGGCTATTTTCATTTGTATGGTTGGTTTTATAACTCTGATCATATTGATTACTCTTGTCATTTGACGAATTCGGTTAATTCCAACGTTACATTCACTTTGAACATGCTCAACAATCTGAATTATTGGACATTCAGACTATTTTGATTTGTCTTGTTGGTTTCATAACTCTGATCACTTTGATTATTCGTGCCATTTGACGATTTCGGTCAATTCCAACGTTGTATTGACTTTTAACATAATGAACATTCTGAATTACTGGACATGCAGGCTATTTTCATTTTTCTGGCTGGTGTTATAACTTTGTTCAGTTTGATTACTCTTGCCATTTGACGAATTCGTTCAATTCCAACGTTGTATTGACTTTTAACATGCTGAACAATCTGAATTATTGGACATTCAGGCTATTTTCATTTGTCTGGTTTTTTTTTTGTAACTCTGTTCACTTTGATTATTCATGCCATTTGGGGAATTCGGCCAATTCCAACGTTATATTCACTTTGAAAATGCTCAACAATCTGAATTATTGGACATTCAGGCTATTTTGATTTGCCTGGTTGGTTTTATCACCTCTGATCACTTTGATTATTCGTGCCATTTGACGAATTCGGTCAATTCCAACGTTGTATTGACTTTTAACATGCTGAACAATCTGAATTATTGGACATTCAGGCTATTTTCATTTGTCTGGTTTTTTTTGTAACTCTATTCACTTTGATTATTCATGCCATTTGGGGAATTCGGCCAATTCCAACGTTATATTCACTTTGAACATGCTGAACAATCTGAATTATTGGACATTCAGGCTATTTTCATTTGTCTGGCTGGTTTTATAACTCTGATCACTTTGATTATTCGTGCCATTGGACGATTTCCGTCAACTCCAACGTTGTGTTGACTTTTAACATGATGAACATTCTGAATTACTGGACGTGCAGGCTATTTTCATTTGTCTGGCTGGTTTTATAACTCTGTTCAGTTTTATTACTCTTGCCATTTGACGAATTCGGTCAATTCTAACGTTGTATTGACTTTAAACATGATGAACATTCTGAATTATTGGACATGCAGGCTATTTTGATTTGTCTGATTGGTTTTATAATTCTGTTCACTTTGATTGTTCGTGCCATTTGACGATTTCCGTCAACTCCAACGTTGTGTTGACTTTTAACATGATGAACATTCTGAATTACTGGACGTGCAGGCTATTTTCATTTGTCTGGCTGGTTTTATAACTCTGTTCAGTTTTATTACTCTTGCCATTTGACGAATTCGGTCAATTCTAACGTTGTATTGACTTTAAACATGATGAACATTCTGAATTATTGGACATGTAGGCTATTTTCATTTGTCTGGCTGGTTTTATAACTCTGATCACTTTGATTATTCGTGCCATTTGACGATTTCGGTCAACTCCAACGTTGTGTTGACTTTTAACATGATGAACATTCTGAATTACTGGACGTGCAGGCTATTTTCATTTGTCTGGATGGATTTATAACTCTGTTCAGTTTGATTATTCGTGCCATTTGACGATTTCGGTCAACTCCAACGTTGTGTTGACTTTTAACATGATGAACATTCTGAATTACTGGACGTGCAGGCTATTTTCATTTGTCTGGCTGGTTTTATAACTCGGTTCAGTTTGATTACTCTTGCCATTTGACGAATTCGGTCAATTCCAACGTTGTATTGACTTTTAACATGATGAACATTCTGAATTATTGGACATTCATACTATTTTGATTTGTCTGGTTGGTTTTATCACTCTGATCACTTTGATTATTCATGCCATTTGACGAATTCGGTCAATTCCGACGTTATATTCACTTTGAACATGCAGAACAATCTGAATTATTGGACATTCAGGCTATTTTCATTTGTCTGGCTGGTTTTATAACTTTGATCACTTTGATAATTCATGTCATTTGACGAATTCGGTCAATTCCAACGTTATATTCACTTTGAACATGCTGAACAATCTGAATTATTGGACATTCAGGCTATTTTCATTTGTCTGGCTGTTTTTATAACTCTGATCACTTTGATTATTCGTGCCATTTGACGATTTCGGTCAACTCCAACGTTGTGTTGACTTTTAACATGATGAACATTCTGAATTATTGGACATTCATACTATTTTGATTTGTCTGGTTGGTTTTATCACTCTGATCACTTTGATTATTCATGCCATTTGACGAATTCGGTCAATTCCAACGTTATATTAACTTTGAACATGCTGAACAATCTGAATTATTGGACATTCAGGCTATTTTCATTTGCCTGGCTGGTTTTATAACTCTGTTCAGTTTGATTACTCTTGCCATTGAACGAATTCGGTCAAGTCCAACTTTGTATTGACTTTTAACATGATGAACATTCTGAATTATTGGACATTTAGGCTATTTTCATTTGTCTGACTGGTTTTATAACTCTGATCATATTGATTACTCTTGTCATTTGACGAATTCGGTTAATTCCAACGTTACATTCACTTTGAACATGCTCAACAATCTGAATTATTGGACATTCAGACTATTTTGATTTGTCTTGTTGGTTTCATAACTCTGATCACTTTGATTATTCGTGCCATTTGACGATTTCGGTCAATTCCAACATTGTATTGACTTTTAACATTATGAATTACTGGACATGAAGGCTATTTTCATTTGTATGGTTGGTTTTATAACTCTGATCATATTGATTACTCTTGTCATTTGACGAATTCGGTTAATTCCAACGTTACATTCACTTTGAACATGCTCAACAATCTGAATTATTGGACATTCAGACTATTTTGATTTGTCTTGTTGGTTTCATAACTCTGATCACTTTGATTATTCGTGCCATTTGACGATTTCGGTCAATTCCAACGTTGTATTGACTTTTAACATGATGAACATTCTGAATTACTGGACATGCAGGCTATTTTCATTTTTCTGGCTGGTATTATAACTCTGTTCAGTTTGATTACTCTTGCCATTTGACGAATTCGTTCAATTCCAACGTTGAATTGACTTTTAACATGCTGAACAATCTGAATTATTGGACATTCAGGCTATTTTCATTTGTCTGGTTTTTTTTTGTAACTCTGTTCACTTTGATTATTCATGCCATTTGGGAAATTCGGCCAATTCCAACGTTATATTCACTTTGAAAATGCTCAACAATCTGAATTATTGGACATTCAGGCTATTTTGATTTGTCTGGTTGGTTTTATCACCTCTGATCACTTTGATTATTCGTGCCATTTGACGAATTCGGTCAATTCCAACGTTGTATTGACTTTTAATATGATGAACATTCTGAATTACTGAACATGCAGGCTATTTTAATTTGTCTGGCTGGTTTTATCACTCTGAACACTTTGATTATTCTTGTCATTTGACGAATTCGGTCAATTCCAACGATATATTCACTTTGAACATGATGAACATTCTGAATTACTAGACATGCAGGCTATTTTCATTTGTCTGGCTGGTTTTATAACTCTGTTCAGTTTGATTACTCTTGCCATTTGACGAATTCGGTCAATTTCAACGTTATATTCACTTTGAACATGCAGAACAATCTGAATTATTGGACATTCAGGCTATTTTCATTTGTCTGGTTGGTTTTATCACTATGATGACTTTGATTATTCATGCCATTTGACGAATTCGGTCAATTTCAACGTTATATTCACTTTGAACATGCAGAACAATCTGAATTATTGGACATTCAGGCTATTTTCATTTGTCTGGCTGGTTTTATAACTCTGATCACTTTGATTATTCATGCCATTTGGGGAATTCGGTAAATTCCAACGTTATATTAACTTTGAACATGCTGAACAATCTGAGTTATTGGACATTCAGGCTATTTTCATTTGTCTAGCTGGTTTTATAACTCTGATCACTTTGATTATTCGAGCTATTTGACGATTCCGGCAATTCCAACATTGTATTGACTTTTGAACATTATGAACATTATGAATTACTGGACAGGAAGGCTATTTTCATTTGTATGGTTGGTTTTATAACTCTGATCATATTGATTACTCTTGTCATTTGACGATTTCGGTTAATTCCAACGTTACATTCACTTTGAACATGCTCAACAATCTGAATTATTGGACATTCAGGCTATTTTCATTTGTCTAGCTGGTTTTATAACTCTGATCACTTTGATTATTCGAGCTATTTGACGATTCCGGCAATTCCAACATTGTATTGACTTTTAACATTATGAATTACTGGACAGGAAGGCTATTTTCATTTGTATGGTTGGTTTTATAACTCTGATCATATTGATTACTCTTGTCATTTGACGATTTCGGTTAATTCCAACGTTACATTCACTTTGAACATGCTCAACAATCTGAATTATTGAACATTCAGGCTATTTTCATTTGTCTACGACGAATTCGGTCAATTTCAACGTTATATTCACTTTGAACATGCAGAACAATCTGAATTATTGGACATTCAGGCTATTTTCATTTGTCTGGCTGGTTTTATAACTCTGATCACTTTGATTATTCATGTCATTTGACGAATTCGGTAAATTCCAACGTTATATTCACTTTGAACATGCTGAACAATCTGAATTATTGGACATTCAGGCTATTTTCATTTGTCTAGCTGGTTTTATAACTCTGATCACTTTGATTATTCGAGCTATTTGACGATTTCGGCAATTCCAACATTGTATTGACTTTTAACATTATGAACATTATGAATTACTGGACAGGAAGGCTATTTTCATTTGTATGGTTGGTTTTATAACTCTGATCATATTGATTACTCTTGTCATTTGACGAATTCGGTTATTTCCAACGTTACATTCACTTTGAACATGCTCAACAATCTGAATTATTGGACATTCAGGCTATTTTCATTTGTCTAGCTGGTTTTATAACTCTGATCACTTTGATTATTCGTGCTATTTGACGATTTCGGCAATTCCAACGTTATATTGGCTTTTAACATGATGAAAATTATGAATTCATACTATTTTGATTTGTATGATTGGTTTTATAAGTCTGATCATATTGATTACTCTTGTCGTTTGACGAATTCGGTTAATTCGAACGTTATATTCACTTTTAACATGATGAACAATCTGAATTATTGGACATTCAGGCTATTTTGATTTATCTGGCTGGTTTTATAACTCTGATCACTTTGATTATTCGTGCCATTTGACGATTTCGGTCAATTCCAACGTTGTATTGACGTTTAACATGATGAACATTCTGAATTACTGGACGTGCAGGCTATTTTCATTTGTCTAGCTGGTTTTTTAACTCTGATCACTTTGATTATTCGAGCTATTTGACGATTTCGGCAATTCCAACATTGTATTGACTTCTAACATGATGAACATTCTGAATTACTGGACATGCTACTATTTTCATTTGTATGGTTGGTTTTATAACTCTGATCATATTGATTACTCTTGTCATTTGACGAATTCGGTTAATTCCAACGTTACATTCACATTGAACATGCTCAACAATCTGAATTATTGGACATTCAGACTATTTTGATTTGTCTGGTTGGTTTCATAACTCTGATCACTTTGATTATTCGTGCCATTTAACGATTTCGGTCAACTCCAACGTTATATTCACTTTTAACATGATGAACATTCTGAATTACTGGACGTGCAGGCTATTTTCATTTGTCTGGCTGGTTTTATAACTCTGTTCAGTTTGATTACTCTTGGCATTTGACGAATTCGGTCAAGTCCAACTTTGTATTGACTTTTAACATGATGAACATTCTGAATTATTGGACATTCAGGCTATTTTCATTTGTCTGACTGGTTTTATAACTCAGATCATTTTGATTATTCGTGCTATTTGACGATTTCGGCAATTCCAACGTTATAATGGCTTTTAACATGATGAAAATTATGAATTCATACTATTTTGATTTGTCTGATTGGTTTTATAAGTCTGATCATATTGATTACTCTTGTCGTTTGACGAATTCGGTTAATTCCAACGTTATATTCACTTTTAACATGATGAACAATCTGAATTATTGGACATTCAGGCTATTTTGATTTATCTGGCTGGTTTTATAACTCTGATCACTTTGATTATTCGTGCCATTTGACGATTTCGGTCAATTCCAACGTTGTATTGACGTTTAACATGATGAACATTCTGAATTACTGGACATGCAGGCTATTTTCATTTGTCTGGCTGGTTTTATAACTCTGATCACTTTGATTATTCGTGCAATTTGACGATTTCGGCAATTCCAACATTGTATTGACTTTTAACATTATGAATATTATGAAATACTGGACATGAAGGCTATTTTCATTTGTATGGTTGGTTTTATAATTCTGATCATATTGATTACTCTTGTCATTTGACGAATTCGGTTAATTCCAACGTTACATTCACTTTGAACATGCTCAACAATCTGAATTATTGGACATTCAGACTATTTTGATTTGTCTGGTTGGTTTCAAAACTCTGATCACTTTGATTATTCGTGCCATTTGACGATTTCGGTCAATTCCAACGTTGTATTGACTTGTAACATGATGAACATTCTGAATTACTGGACATGCTACTATTTTCATTTGTATGGTTGGTTTTATAACTCTGATCATATTGATTTCTCTTGTCATTTGACGAATTCGGTTAATTCCAACGTAATACATTCACATTGAACATGCTCAACAATCTGAATTATTGGACATTCAGGCTATTTTGATTTATCTGGCTGGTTTCATAACTCTGATCACTTTGATTATTCGTGCCATTTGACGATTTCGGTCAACTCCAACGTTATATTCACTTTGAACATGATGAACATTCTGAATTACTGGACGTGCAGGCTATTTTCATTTGTCTGGCTGGTTTTATAACTCTGTTCAGTTTGATTACTCTTGCCATTTGACGAATTCGGTCAATTCCAACGTTGTATTGACTTTTAACATGATGAACATTCTGAATTATTGGACATTCATACTATTTTGATTTATCTGGCTGGTTTTATAACTCTGATCACTTTGATTATTCGTGCCATTTGACGATGTCGGTCAATTCCAACGTTGTATTGACTTTTAACATGATGAACATTCTGAATTATTGGACATTCATACTATTTTCATTTGTCTGGCTGGTTTTATAACTCTGTTCAGTTTGATTACTCTTGCCATTTGACGATTTCGGCAATTCCAACGTTGTATTGGCTTTCAACATGATGAACATTATGAATTACTGGACATGAAGGCTATTTTCATTTGTATGGTTGGTTTTATAACTCTGATCATATTGATTACTCTTGTCATTTGACGAATTCGGTCAATTTCAACGTTATATTCACTTTGAACATGCTCAACAATCTGAATTATTGGACATTCAGACTATTTTCATTTGACTGCCTGGTTTTATAACTCTGTTCAGTTTGATTACTCTTGCCATTGGACGAATTCGGTCAAGTCCAACTATGTATTGACTTTTAACATGATGAACATTCTGAATTATTGGACATTCAGGCTATTTTCATTTGTCTGACTGGTTTTATAACTCTGATCACTTTGATTATTCGTGCTATTTGACGATTTCGGCAATTCCAACATTGTATTGACTTTTAACATTATGAACATTATGAATTACTGGACATGAAGGCTATTTTCATTTGTATGGTTAGTTTTATAACTCTGACCACTTTGATTATTCGTGCCATTTGACGATTTCGGTCAATTCCAACGTTGTATTGCCTTTTAACATGATGAAAATTCTGAATTACTGGACATGCAGGCTATTTTCATTTGTCTGGCTGGTATTATAACTCTGTTCAGTTTGATTACTCTTGTCATTTGACGAATTCGGTTAATTCCAACGTTACATTCACTTTGAACATGCTCAACAATCTGAATTATTGGACATTCAGACTATTTTGATTTGTCTGGTTGGTTTCATAACTCTGATCACTTTGATTATTCGTGCCATTTGACGATTTCGGTCAATTCCAACGTTGTATTGACTTTTAACATGATGAACATTCTGAATTACTGGACATGCAGGCTATTTTCATTTGTCTGGCTGGTATTATAACTCTGTTCAGTTTGATTACTCTTGCCATTTGACGAATTCGTTCAATTCCAACGTTGTATTGACTTTAAACATGCTGAACAATCTGAATTATTGGACATTCAGGCTATTTTCATTTGTCTGGTTTTTTTTGTAACTCTGATCACTTTGATTATTCATGCCATTTGGGGAATTCGGCCAATTCCAACGTTATATTCACTTTGAAAATGCTCAACAATCTGAATTATTGGACATTCAGGCTATTTTGATTTGCCTGGTTGGTTTTATCAACTCTGATCACTTTGATTATTCGTGCCATTTGACGAATTCGGTCAATTCCAACGTTGTATTGACTTTTAACATGATGAACATTCTGAATTACTGGACGTGCAGGCTATTTTCATTTGTCTGGCTGGTTTTATAACTCTGTTCAGTTTGATTACTCTTGCCATTTGACGAATTCGGTCAAGTCCAACTTTGTATTGACTTTTAACATGATGAACATTCTGAATTATTGGACATTCAGGCTATTTTCATTTGTCTGACTGGTTTTATAACTCAGATCATTTTGATTATTCGTGCTATTTGACGATTTCGGCAATTCCAACGTTATATTGGCTTTTAACATGATGAAAATTATGAATTCATACTATTTTGATTTGTCTGATTGGTTTTATAAGTCTGATCATATTGATTACTCTTGTCGTTTGACGAATTCGGTTAATTCCAACGTTATATTCACTTTTAACATGATGAACAATCTGAATTATTGGACATTCAGGCTATTTTGATTTATCTGGCTGGTTTTATAACTCTGATCACTTTGATTATTCGTGCCATTTGATGATTTCGGTCAATTCCAACGTTGTATTGACGTTTAACATGATGAACATTCTGAATTACTGGACATGCAGGCTATTTTCATTTGTCTGGCTGGTTTTATAACTCTGATCACTTTGATTATTCGTGCAATTTGACGATTTCGGCAATTCCAACATTGTATTGACTTTTAACATTATGAATATTATGAATTACTGGACATGAAGGCTATTTTCATTTGTATGGTTGGTTTTATAATTCTGATCATATTGATTACTCTTGTCATTTGACGAATTCGGTTAATTCCAACGTTACATTCACTTTGAACATGCTCAACAATCTGAATTATTGGACATTCAGACTATTTTGATTTGTCTGGTTGGTTTCAAAACTCTGATCACTTTGATTATTCGTGCCATTTGACGATTTCGGTCAATTCCAACGTTGTATTGACTTGTAACATGATGAACATTCTGAATTACTGGACATGCTACTATTTTCATTTGTATGGTTGGTTTTATAACTCTGATCATATTGATTTCTCTTGTCATTTGACGAATTCGGTTAATTCCAACGTTACATTCACATTGAACATGCTCAACAATCTGAATTATTGGACATTCAGGCTATTTTGATTTATCTGGCTGGTTTCATAACTCTGATCACTTTGATTATTCGTGCCATTTGACGATTTCGGTCAACTCCAACGTTATATTCACTTTTAACATGATGAACATTCTGAATTACTGGACGTGCAGGCTATTTTCATTTGTCTGGCTGGTTTTATAACTCTGATCATTTTGATTATTCATGCCATTTGACGAATTCGGTAAATTCCAACGTTATATTCACTTTGAACATGCTGAACAATCTGAATTATTGGACATTCAGGCTATTTTCATTTGTCTGGCTGGTTTTATAACTCTGATCATTTTGATTATTCGTGCCATTTGACGATTTCGGCAATTCCAACGTTGTATTGGCTTTTAACATGATGAACATTCTGAATTATTGGACATTCATACTATTTTGATTTATCTGGCTGGTTTTATAACTCTGATCACTTTGATTATTCGTGCCATTTGACGATGTCGGTCAATTCCAACGTTGTATTGACTTTTAACATGATGAACATTCTGAATTATTGGACATTCATACTATTTTGATTTGTCTGGTTGGTTTTATCACTCTGATCACTTTGATTATTCATGCCATTTGACGAATTCGGTAAATTCCAACGTAATATTCACTTTGAACATGCTGAACAATCTGAATTATTGGACATTCAGGCTATTTTCATTTGTCTGGCTGGTTTTATAACTCTGATCATTTTGATTATTCGTGCCATTTGACGATTTCGGCAATTCCAACGTTGTATTGGCTTTCAACATGATGAACATTATGAATTACTGGACATGAAGGCTATTTTCATTTGTATGGTTGGTTTTATAACTCTGATCATATTGATTACTCTTGTCATTTGACGAATTCGGTCAATTTCAACGTTATATTCACTTTGAACATGCTCAACAATCTGAATTATTGGACATTCAGACTATTTTCATTTGACTGCCTGGTTTTATAACTCTGTTCAGTTTGATTACTCTTGCCATTGGACGAATTCGGTCAAGTCCAACTATGTATTGACTTTTAACATGATGAACATTCTGAATTATTGGACATTCAGGCTATTTTCATTTGTCTGACTGGTTTTATAACCCTGATCACTTTGATTATTCGTGCTATTTGACGATTTCGGCAATTCCAACATTGTATTGACTTTTAACATTATGAACATTATCAATTACTGGACATGAAGGCTATTTTCATTTGTATGGTTGGTTTTATAACTCTGATCATATTGATTACTCTTGTCATTTGACGAATTCGGTTAATTCCAACGTTACATTCACTTTGAACATGCTCAACAATCTGAATTATTGGACATTCAGACTATTTTGATTTGTCTGGTTGGTTTCATAACTCTGATCACTTTGATTATTCGTGCCATTTGACGATTTCGGTCAATTCCAACGTTGTATTGACTTTTAACATGATGAACATTCTGAATTACTGGACATGCAGGCTATTTTCATTTGTCTGGCTGGTATTATAACTCTGTTCAGTTTGATTACTCTTGCCATTTGACGAATTCGTTCAATTCCAACGTTGTATTGACTTTTAACATGCTGAACAATCTGAATTATTGGACATTCAGGCTATTTTCATTTGTCTGGTTTTTTTTGTAACTCTGATCACTTTGATTATTCATGCCATTTGGGGAATTCGGCCAATTCCAACGTTATATTCACTTTGAAAATGCTCAACAATCTGAATTATTGGACATTCAGGCTATTTTGATTTGCCTGGTTGGTTTTATCACCTCTGATCACTTTGATTATTCGTGCCATTTGACGAATTCGGTCAATTCCAACGTTGTATTGACTTTTAACATGCTGAACAATCTGAATTATTGGACATTCAGGCTATTTTCATTTGTCTGGTGTTTTTTGTAACTCTGTTCACTTTGATTATTCATGCCATTTGGGGAATTCGGCAAATTCCAACGTTATATTCACTTTGAAAATGCTCAACAATCTGAATTATTGGACATTCAGGCTATTTTGATTTGTCTGGTTGGTTTTATCACCTCTGATCACTTTGATTATTCGTGCCATTTGACGAATTCGGTCAATTCCAACGTTGTATTGACTTTTAATATGATGAACATTCTGAATTACTAGACATGCATGCTATTTTCATTTGTTTGGCTGGTTTTATAACTCTGTTCAGTTTGATTACTCTTGCCATTTGACGAATTCGGTCAATTCCAACGTTGTATTGACTTTTAACATGATGAACATGCAGGCTATTTTAATTTGTCTGGCTGGTTTTATCACTCTGATCACTTTGATTATTCTTGTCATTTGACGAATTCGGTCAATTCCAACGTTATATTCACTTTGAACATGATGAACATTCTGAATTACTAGACATGCAGGCTATTTTCATTTGTCTGGCTGGTTTTATAACTCTGTTCAGTTTGATTACTCTTGCCATTTGACGAATTCGGTCAATTCCAACGTTGTATTTTCTTTTAACATGATGAACATTCTGAATTATTGGACATTCATACTATTTTGATTTGTCTGGTTGGTTTTATCACTCTGATCACTTTGATTATTCATGCCATTTGACGAATTCGGTCAATTTCAACGTTATATTCACTTTGAACATGCAGAACAATCTGAATTATTGGACATTCAGGCTATTTTCATTTGTCTGGCTGGTTTTATAACTCTGATCACTTTGATTATTAATGTCATTTGACGAATTCGGTAAATTCCAACGTTATATTCACTTTGAATATGTTGAACAATCTGAATTATTGGACATTCAGGCTATTTTCATTTGTCTAGCTGGTTTTATAACTCTGATCACTTTGATTATTCATGTCATTTGACGAATTCGGTAAATTCCAACGTTACATTCACTTTGAACATGCTTCAGGCTATTTTCATTTGTTTAGCTGGTTTTATAACTCTGATCACTTTGATTATTTGTGCTATTTGACTATTTCGGCAATTCCAACGTTATATTGGCTTTTAACATGATGAACATTATGAATTCATACTATTTTGATTTGTCTGATTGGTTTTATAAGTCTGATCATATTGATTACTCTTGTCGTTTGACGAATTCGGTTAATTCCAACGTTATATTCACTTTTAACATGATGAACAATCTGAATTATTGGACATTCAGGCTATTTTGATTTATCTGGCTGGTTTTATAACTCTGATCACTTTGATTATTCGTGCCATTTGACGATTTCGGTCAATTCCAACGTTGTATTGACTTTTAACATGATGAACATTCTGAATTACTGGACATGCAGGCTATTTTCATTTGTCTGGCTGGTTTTATAACTCTGATCACTTTGATTATTCGTGCTATTTGACGATTTCGGCAATTCCAACATTGTATTGACTTTTAACATTATGAATATTATGAATTACTGGACATGAAGGCTATTTTCATTTGTACGGTTGGTTTTATAACTCTGATCATATTGATTACTCTTGTCATTTGACGAATTCGGTAAATTCCAACGTTATATTCACTTTGAACATGATCAACAATCTGAATTATTGGACATTCAACTATTTTGATTTATCTGGATGGTTTTATAACTCTGATCACTTTGATTATTCATGTCATTTGACGAATTCGGTTAATTCCAACGTTATATTCACTTTGAACATGCAGAACAATCTGAATTATTGGACATTCAGGCTATTTTCATTTGTCTAGCTGGTTTTATAACTCTGATCACTTTGATTATTCATGTCATTTGACGAATTCGGTAAATTCCAACGTTACATTCACTTTGAACATGCTTCAGGCTATTTTCATTTGTTTAGCTGGTTTTATAACTCTGATCACTTTGATTATTTGTGCTATTTGACTATTTCGGCAATTCCAACGTTATATTGGCTTTTAACATGATGAACATTATGAATTCATACTATTTTGATTTGTCTGATTGGTTTTATAAGTCTGATCATATTGATTACTCTTGTCGTTTGACGAATTCGGTTAATTCCAACGTTATATTCACTTTTAACATGATGAACAATCTGAATTATTGGACATTCAGGCTATTTTCATTTGTCTAGCTGGTTTTATAACTCTGATCACTTTGATTATTCGTGCTATTTGACGATTTCGGTCAATTCCAACGTTGTATTGACTTTTAACATGATGAACATTATGAATTACTGGACATGAAGGCTATTTTCATTTGTATGGTTGGTTTTATAACTCTGATCATATTGATTACTCTTGTCATTTGACGAATTCGGTTAATTCCAACGTTACATTCACTTTGAACATGCTCAACAATCTGAATTATTGGACATTCAGACTATTTTGATTTGTCTGGTTGGTTTCATAACTCTGATCACTTTGATTATTCGTGCCATTTGACGATTTCGGTCAATTCCAACGTTGTATTGACTTTTAACATGATGAACATTCTGAATTACTGGACATGCTACTATTCTCATTTGTATGGTTGGTTTTATAACTCTGATCATATTGATTACTCTTGTCATTTGACGAATTCGGTAAATTCCAACGTTATATTCACTTTGAACATGATCAACAATCTGAATTATTGGACATTCAACTATTTTGATTTATCTGGATGGTTTTATAACTCTGATCACTTTGATTATTCATGTCATTTGACGAATTCGGTTAATTCCAACGTTACATTCACTTTGAACATGCTCAACAGTCTGAATTATTGGACATTCAGACTATTTTGATTTGTCTGGTTGGTTTCATAACTCTGATCACTTTGATTATTCGTGCCATTTGACGATTTCGGTCAATTCCAACGTTGTATTGACTTTTAACATGATGAACATTCTGAATTACTGGACATGCTACTATTTTCATTTGTATGGTTGGTTTTATAACTCTGATCATATTGATTACTCTTGTCATTTGACGAATTCGGTAAATTCCAACGTTATATTCACTTTGAACATGCTCAACAATCTGAATTATTGGACATTCAGACTATTTTGATTTATCTGGATGGTTTTATAACTCTGATCACTTTTATTATTCATGTCATTTGACGAATTCGGTAAATTCCAACGTTATAT
This sequence comes from Hydrotaea cyrtoneurina, assembly GCA_958296145.1. Classification (NCBI taxonomy): domain Eukaryota; kingdom Metazoa; phylum Arthropoda; class Insecta; order Diptera; family Muscidae; genus Hydrotaea; species Hydrotaea cyrtoneurina. The sequence continues at coordinate 82,421,907 of OY282513.1, forward strand.
TCACTTTGAACATGCTCAACAATCTGAATTATTGGACATTCAGACTATTTTGATTTGTCTGCTTGGTTTTATAACTCTGATCACTTTGATTATTCGTGCCATTTGACGATTTCGGACAATTCCAACGTTGTATTGACTTTTAACATGATGAACATTCTGAATTATTGGACATTCAGGCAATTTTGATTTATCTGGCTGGTTTTATAACTCTGATCACTTTGATTATTCATGTCATTTGACGAATTCGGTAAATTCCAACGTTATATTCACTTTGAACATGTTCAACAATCTGAATTATTGGACATTCAGACTATTTTGATTTGTCTGCTTGGTTTTATAACTCTGATCACTTTGATTATTCGTGCCATTTGACGAATTCGGTAAATTCCAACGTTATATTCACTTTTAACATCGGTCAATTCCAACGTTGTATTGACTTTTAACATGATGAACATTCTGAATTACTGGACATGCAGGCTATTTTCATTTGTCTGGCTGGTTTTATAACTCTGTTCAGTTTGATTACTCTTGCCATTTGACGAATTCGGTTAATTCCAACGTTGTATTGACTTTTAACATGCTGAACAATCTGAATTATTGGACATTCAGACTATTTTGATTTGTCTGGTTGGTTTTATCACTCTGAACACTTTGATTATTCGTGCCATTTGACGATTTCTGTCAATTCCGACGTTGTATTGACTTTTAACATGATGAACATTCTGAATTACTGGACATGCTACTATTTTCATTTGTATGGTTGGTTTTATAACTCTGATCATATTGATTACTCTTGTCATTTGACGAATTCGGTTAATTCCAACGTTATATTCACTTTTAACATGATGAACAATCTGAATTATTGGACATTCAGGCTATTTTGATTTATCTGGCTGGTTTTATAACTCTGATCACTTTGATTATTCATGTCATTTGACGAATTCGGTAAATTCCAACGTTATATTCACTTTGAACATGCTCAACAATCTGAATTATTGGACATTCAGACTATTTTGATTTGTCTGGTTGGTTTTATAACTCTGTTCACTTTGATTATTCGTGCCATTTGACGATTTCGGTCAATTCCAACGTTGTATTGACTTTTAACATGATGAACATTCTGAATTATTGGACATTCATACTATTTTGATTTGTCTGGTTGGTTTTATAACTCTGATCATATTGATTACTCTTGCCATTTGACGAATTCGGTCAATTGCAACGTTGTATTGACTTTTAACATGATGTATATTATGAATTACTGGACATGCAGGCTATTTTGATTTGTCTGATTGGTTTTATAATTCTGTTCACTTTGATTGTTCTTGTCATTTGACGAATTCGGTCAATTCCAACGTTATATTCACTTTGAACATGCTGAACAATCTGAATTATTGGACATTCAGGCTATTTTCATTTGTCTGGCTGGTTTTATAACTCTGATGAATTTGATTATTCATGCCGTTTGGGGAATTCGGTCAATTCCAACGTTATATTCACTTTGAACATGCTGAACAATCTGAATTATTGGACATTCAGGCTATTTTCATTTGTCTAGCTGGTTTTTTAACTCTGATCACTTTGATTATTCGAGCTATTTGACGATTTCGGCAATTCCAACATTGTATTGACTTTAAACATTAAGAACATTATGAATTACTGGACATGAAGGCTATTTTCATTTGTATGATTGGTTTTATAATTCTCATCATATTGATTACTCTTGTCATTTGACGAACTCGGTTAATTCCAACGTTACATTCACTTTGAACATGCTCAACAATCTGAATTATTTGACATTCAGACTATTTTGATTTGTCTGGTTGGTTTTATAACTCTGATCACTTTGATTATTCGTGCCATTTGACAATTTCGGTCAATTCCAACGTTGTATTGACTTTTAACATGATGAACATTCTGAATTACTGGACATGCTACTATTTTCATTTGTATGGTTGGTTTTATAACTGTGATCATATTGATTACTCTTGTCATTTGACGAATTCGGTTAATTCCAATTTTATATTCACTTTGAACATGCTCAACAATCTGAATTATTGGACATTCAGACTATTTTGATTTATCTGGCTGGTTTTATAACTCTGATCACTTTGATTATTTATGTCATTTGATGAATTCGGTTAATTCCAACGTTATATTCACTTTGAACATGCTGAACAATCTGAATTATTGGACATTCAGGCTATTTTTATTTGTCTAGCTGGTTTTATAACTCTGATCAATTTGATTATTCATGCCATTTGGGGAATTCGGTCAATTCCAACGTTATATTCACTTTGAACATGCTCAACAATCTGAATTATTGGACACTCTGACTATTTCGATTTGTCTGGTTTGTTTTATCACTCTGATCACTTTGATTATTCTTGTCATTTGACGAATTCGGTAAATTCCAACGTTACATCCACTTTGAACATGCTCAACAATCTGAATTATTTGACATTCAGACTATTTTGATTTGTCTGGTTGGTTTTATAACTCTGATCACTTTGATTATTCGTGCCATTTGACAATTTCGGTCAATTCCAACGTTGTATTGACTTTTAACATGATGAACATTCTGAATTACTGGACATACTACTATTTTCATTTGTATGGTTGGTTTTATAACTCTGATCATATTGATTACTCTTGTCATTTGACGAATTCGGTTAATTCCAATGTTATATTCACTTTGAACATGCTCAACAATCTGAATTATTGGACATTCAGACTATTTTGATTTATCTGGCTGGTTTTATAACTCTGATCACTTTGATTATTCATGACATTTGACGAATTCGGTCAATTGCAACGTTGTATTGACTTTTAACATGATGTACATTATGAATTACTGGACATGCAGGCTATTTTGATTTGTCTGATTGGTTTTATAATTCTGTTCACTTTGATTGTTCTTGTCATTTGACGAATTCGGTCAATTCCAACGTTATATTCACTTTGAACATGCTGAACAATCTGAATTATTGGACATTCAGGCTATTTTCATTTGTCTGGCTGGTTTTATAACTCTGATCAATTTGATTATTCATGCCATTTGGGGAATTCGGTCAATTCCAACGTTATATTCACTTTGAACATGCTGAACAATCTGAATTATTGGACATTCAGGCTATTTTCATTTGTCTAGCTGGTTTTTTAACTCTGATCACTTTGATTATTCGAGCTATTTGACGATTTCGGCAATTCCAACATTGTATTGACTTTAAACATTAAGAACATTATGAATTACTGGACATGAAGGCTATTTTCGTTTGTATGATTGGTTTTATAATTCTCATCATATTGATTACTCTTGTCATTTGACGAACTCGGTTAATTCCAACGTTACATTCACTTTGAACATGCTCAACAATCTGAATTATTTGACATTCAGACTATTTTGATTTGTCTGGTTGGTTTTATAACTCTGATCACTTTGATTATTCGTGCCATTTGACAATTTCGGTCAATTCCAACGTTGTATTGACTTTTAACATGATGAACATTCTGAATTACTGGACATGCTACTATTTTCATTTGTATGGTTGGTTTTATAACTCTGATCATATTGATTACTCTTGTCATTTGACGAATTCGGTTAATTCCAATGTTATATTCACTTTGAACATGCTCAACAATCTGAATTATTGGACATTCAGACTATTTTGATTTATCTGGCTGGTTTTATAACTCTGATCACTTTGATTATTCATGACATTTGACGAATTCGGTAAATTCCAACGTTATATTCACTTTGAACATGCTCAACAATCTGAATTATTGGACATTCAGACTATTTTGATTTATCTGGCTGGTTTTATAACTCTGATCAATTTGATTATTTATGTCATTTGATGAATTCGGTTAATTCCAACGTTATATTCACTTTGAACATGCTGAACAATCTGAATTATTGGACATTCAGGCTATTTTTATTTGTCTAGCTGGTTTTATAACTCTGATCAATTTGATTATTCATGCCATTAGGGGAATTCGGTCAATTCCAACGTTATATTCACTTTGAACATGCTCAACAATCTGAATTATTGGACACTCTGACTATTTCGATTTGTCTGGTTTGTTTTATCACTCTGATCACTTTGATTATTCTTGTCATTTGACGAATTCGGTAAATTCCAACGTTATATTCACTTTGAACATGCTGAACAATCTGAATTATTGGACATACAGGCTATTTTCATTTGTCTGGCTGGTTTTATAACTCTGATCACTTTGATTACTCTTGCCATTTGACGAATTCGGTCAATTCCAACGTTATATTGACTTTTAACATGATGAACATTCTGAATTATTGGACATTCATACTATTTTGATTTGTCTGGTTGGTTTTATCACTCTGATCACTTTGATTATTCATCCCATTTGACGAATTCGGTTAATTCCAACGTTATATTCACTTTGAACATGCTCAACAATCTGAATTATTGGACATTCAGGCTATTTTCATTTGTTAGGCTGGTTTTATAACTCTGATCAATTTGATTATTCATTTCATTTGACGAATTCGGTAAATTCCAACGTTATATTCACTTTGAACATGCTGAACAATCTGAATTATTGGACATTCAGACTATTTTGATTTGTCTGGTTGGTTTTATAACTCTGATCACTTTGATTATTCGTGCCATTTGACGATTTCGGTCAATTCCAACGTTGTATTGACTTTTAACATGATGAACATTCTGAATTACTGGACATGCTACTATTTTCATTTGTATGGTTGGTTTTATAACTCTGATCATATTAATTACTCTTGTCATTTGACGAATTCGGTTAATTCCAACGTTATATTCACTTTTAACATGATGAACAATCTGAATTATTGGACATTCAGGCTATTTTCATTTTTCTGGCTGGTTTTATAACTCTGATCACTTTGATTATTCATGCCATTTGACGGTTTTATAACTCTGATCATATTGATTACTCTTGTCATTTGACGAATTCGGTTAATTCCAACGTTATATTCACTTTTAACATGATGAACAATCTGAATTATTGGCCATTCAGGCTATTTTCATTTGTCTAGCTGGTTTTATAACTCTGATCACTTTGATTATTCGTGCTATTTGACGATTTCGGTCAATTCCAACGTTGTATTGACTTTTAACATGATGAACATTATGAATTACTGGACATGCAGGCTATTTTGATTTGTCTGATTGGTTTTATAATTCTGTTCACTTTGATTGTTCTTGTCATTTGACGAATTCGGTCAATTCCAACGTTATATTCACTTTGAACATGCTGAACAATCTGAATTATTGGACATTCAGGCTATTTTCATTTGTCTGGCTGGTTTTATAACTCTGATCAATTTGATTATTCATGCCATTTGGGGAATTCGGTCAATTCCAACGTTATATTCACTTTGAACATGCTGAACAATCTGAATTATTGGACATTCAGGCTATTTTCATTTGTCTAGCTGGTTTTTTAACTCTGATCACTTTGATTATTCGAGCTATTTGACGATTTCGGCAATTCCAACATTGTATTGACTTTAAACATTAAGAACATTATGAATTACTGGACATGAAGGCTATTTTCATTTGTATGATTGGTTTTATAATTCTCATCATATTGATTACTCTTGTCATTTGACGAACTCGGTTAATTCCAACGTTACATTCACTTTGAACATGCTCAACAATCTGAATTATTTGACATTCAGACTATTTTGATTTGTCTGGTTGGTTTTATAACTCTGATCACTTTGATTATTCGTGCCATTTGACAATTTCGGTCAATTCCAACGTTGTATTGACTTTTAACATGATGAACATTCTGAATTACTGGACATGCTACTATTTTCATTTGTATGGTTGGTTTTATAACTCTGATCATATTGATTACTCTTGTCATTTGACGAATTCGGTTAATTCCAATGTTATATTCACTTTGAACATGCTCAACAATCTGAATTATTGGACATTCAGACTATTTTGATTTATCTGGCTGGTTTTATAACTCTGATCACTTTGATTATTCATGACATTTGACGAATTCGGTAAATTCCAACGTTATATTCACTTTGAACATGCTCAACAATCTGAATTATTGGACATTCAGACTATTTTGATTTATCTGGCTGGTTTTATAACTCTGATCACTTTGATTATTTATGTCATTTGATGAATTCGGTTAATTCCAATGTTATATTCACTTTGAACATGCTCAACAATCTGAATTATTGGACATTCAGACTATTTTGATTTATCTGGCTGGTTTTATAACTCTGATCACTTTGATTATTCATGACATTTGACGAATTCGGTAAATTCCAACGTTATATTCACTTTGAACATGTTCAACAATCTGAATTATTGGACATTCAGACTATTTTGATTTGTCTGCTTGGTTTTATAACTCTGATCACTTTGATTATTCGTGCCATTTGACGAATTCGGTAAATTCCAACGTTATATTCACTTTTAACATCGGTCAATTCCAACGTTGTATTGACTTTTAACATGATGAACATTCTGAATTACTGGACATGCAGGCTATTTTCATTTGTCTGGCTGGTTTTATAACTCTGTTCAGTTTGATTACTCTTGCCATTTGACGAATTCGGTTAATTCCAACGTTGTATTGACTTTTAACATGCTGAACAATCTGAATTATTGGACATTCAGACTATTTTGATTTGTCTGGTTGGTTTTATCACTCTGAACACTTTGATTATTCGTGCCATTTGACGAATTCGGTAAATTCCAACGTTATATTCACTTTGAACATGCTCAACAATCTGAATTATTGGACATTCAGACTATTTTGATTTGTCTGGTTGGTTTTATAACTCTGTTCACTTTGATTATTCGTGCCATTTGACGATTTCGGTCAATTCCAACGTTGTATTGACTTTTAACATGATGAACATTCTGAATTATTGGACATTCATACTATTTTGATTTGTCTGGTTGGTTTTATAACTCTGATCATATTGATTACTCTTGCCATTTGACGAATTCGGTCAATTGCAACGTTGTATTGACTTTTAACATGATGTATATTATGAATTACTGGACATGCAGGCTATTTTGATTTGTCTGATTGGTTTTATAATTCTGTTCACTTTGATTGTTCTTGTCATTTGACGAATTCGGTCAATTCCAACGTTATATTCACTTTGAACATGCTGAACAATCTGAATTATTGGACATTCAGGCTATTTTCATTTGTCTGGCTGGTTTTATAACTCTGATGAATTTGATTATTCATGCCGTTTGGGGAATTCGGTCAATTCCAACGTTATATTCACTTTGAACATGCTGAACAATCTGAATTATTGGACATTCAGGCTATTTTCATTTGTCTAGCTGGTTTTTTAACTCTGATCACTTTGATTATTCGAGCTATTTGACGATTTCGGCAATTCCAACATTGTATTGACTTTAAACATTAAGAACATTATGAATTACTGGACATGAAGGCTATTTTCATTTGTATGATTGGTTTTATAATTCTCATCATATTGATTACTCTTGTCATTTGACGAACTCGGTTAATTCCAACGTTACATTCACTTTGAACATGCTCAACAATCTGAATTATTTGACATTCAGACTATTTTGATTTGTCTGGTTGGTTTTATAACTCTGATCACTTTGATTATTCGTGCCATTTGACAATTTCGGTCAATTCCAACGTTGTATTGACTTTTAACATGATGAACATTCTGAATTACTGGACATGCTACTATTTTCATTTGTATGGTTGGTTTTATAACTCTGATCATATTGATTACTCTTGTCATTTGACGAATTCGGTTAATTCCAATTTTATATTCACTTTGAACATGCTCAACAATCTGAATTATTGGACATTCAGACTATTTTGATTTATCTGGCTGGTTTTATAACTCTGATCACTTTGATTATTTATGTCATTTGATGAATTCGGTTAATTCCAACGTTATATTCACTTTGAACATGCTGAACAATCTGAATTATTGGACATTCAGGCTATTTTTATTTGTCTAGCTGGTTTTATAACTCTGATCAATTTGATTATTCATGCCATTTGGGGAATTCGGTCAATTCCAACGTTATATTCACTTTGAACATGCTCAACAATCTGAATTATTGGACACTCTGACTATTTCGATTTGTCTGGTTTGTTTTATCACTCTGATCACTTTGATTATTCTTGTCATTTGACGAATTCGGTAAATTCCAACGTTACATTCACTTTGAACATGCTCAACAATCTGAATTATTTGACATTCAGACTATTTTGATTTGTCTGGTTGGTTTTATAACTCTGATCACTTTGATTATTCGTGCCATTTGACAATTTCGGTCAATTCCAACGTTGTATTGACTTTTAACATGATGAACATTCTGAATTACTGGACATACTACTATTTTCATTTGTATGGTTGGTTTTATAACTCTGATCATATTGATTACTCTTGTCATTTGACGAATTCGGTTAATTCCAATGTTATATTCACTTTGAACATGCTCAACAATCTGAATTATTGGACATTCAGACTATTTTGATTTATCTGGCTGGTTTTATAACTCTGATCACTTTGATTATTCATGACATTTGACGAATTCGGTCAATTGCAACGTTGTATTGACTTTTAACATGATGTACATTATGAATTACTGGACATGCAGGCTATTTTGATTTGTCTGATTGGTTTTATAATTCTGTTCACTTTGATTGTTCATGTCATTTGACGAATTCGGTCAATTCCAACGTTATATTCACTTTGAACATGCTGAACAATCTGAATTATTGGACATTCAGGCTATTTTCATTTGTCTGGCTGGTTTTATAACTCTGATCAATTTGATTATTCATGCCATTTGGGGAATTCGGTCAATTCCAACGTTATATTCACTTTGAACATGCTGAACAATCTGAATTATTGGACATTCAGGCTATTTTCATTTGTCTAGCTGGTTTTTTAACTCTGATCACTTTGATTATTCGAGCTATTTGACGATTTCGGCAATTCCAACATTGTATTGACTTTAAACATTAAGAACATTATGAATTACTGGACATGAAGGCTATTTTCATTTGTATGATTGGTTTTATAATTCTCATCATATTGATTACTCTTGTCATTTGACGAACTCGGTTAATTCCAACGTTACATTCACTTTGAACATGCTCAACAATCTGAATTATTTGACATTCAGACTATTTTGATTTGTCTGGTTGGTTTTATAACTCTGATCACTTTGATTATTCGTGCCATTTGACAATTTCGGTCAATTCCAACGTTGTATTGACTTTTAACATGATGAACATTCTGAATTACTGGACATGCTACTATTTTCATTTGTATGGTTGGTTTTATAACTCTGATCATATTGATTACTCTTGTCATTTGACGAATTCGGTTAATTCCAATGTTATATTCACTTTGAACATGCTCAACAATCTGAATTATTGGACATTCAGACTATTTTGATTTATCTGGCTGGTTTTATAACTCTGATCACTTTGATTATTCATGACATTTGACGAATTCGGTAAATTCCAACGTTATATTCACTTTGAACATGCTCAACAATCTGAATTATTGGACATTCAGACTATTTTGATTTATCTGGCTGGTTTTATAACTCTGATCACTTTGATTATTTATGTCATTTGATGAATTCGGTTAATTCCAACGTTATATTCACTTTGAACATGCTGAACAATCTGAATTATTGGACATTCAGGCTATTTTTATTTGTCTAGCTGGTTTTATAACTCTGATCAATTTGATTATTCATGCCATTTGGGGAATTCGGTCAATTCCAACGTTATATTCACTTTGAACATGCTCAACAATCTGAATTATTGGACACTCTGACTATTTCGATTTGTCTGGTTTGTTTTCTCACTCTGATCACTTTGATTATTCTTGTCATTTGACGAATTCGGTAAATTCCAACGTTATATTCACTTTGAACATGCTGAACAATCTGAATTATTGGACATACAGGCTATTTTCATTTGTCTGGCTGGTTTTATAACTCTGATCACTTTGATTACTCTTGCCATTTGACGAATTCGGTCAATTCCAACGTTATATTGACTTTTAACATGATGAACATTCTGAATTATTGGACATTCATACTATTTTGATTTGTCTGGTTGGTTTTATCACTCTGATCACTTTGATTATTCATCCCATTTGACGAATTCGGTTAATTCCAACGTTATATTCACTTTGAACATGCTCAACAATCTGAATTATTGGACATTCAGGCTATTTTCATTTGTTAGGCTGGTTTTATAACTCTGATCAATTTGATTATTCATTTCATTTGACGAATTCGGTAAATTCCAACGTTATATTCACTTTGAACATGCTGAACAATCTGAATTATTGGACATTCAGACTATTTTGATTTGTCTGGTTGGTTTTATAACTCTGATCACTTTGATTATTCGTGCCATTTGACGATTTCGGTCAATTCCAACGTTGTATTGACTTTTAACATGATGAACATTCTGAATTACTGGACATGCTACTATTTTCATTTGTATGGTTGGTTTTATAACTCTGATCATATTAATTACTCTTGTCATTTGACGAATTCGGTTAATTCCAACGTTATATTCACTTTTAACATGATGAACAATCTGAATTATTGGACATTCAGGCTATTTTCATTTTTCTGGCTGGTTTTATAACTCTGATCACTTTGATTATTCATGCCATTTGACGGTTTTATAACTCTGATCATATTGATTACTCTTGTCATTTGACGAATTCGGTTAATTCCAACGTTATATTCACTTTTAACATGATGAACAATCTGAATTATTGGCCATTCAGGCTATTTTCATTTGTCTAGCTGGTTTTATAACTCTGATCACTTTGATTATTCGTGCTATTTGACGATTTCGGTCAATTCCAACGTTGTATTGACTTTTAACATGATGAACATTATGAATTACTGGACATGCAGGCTATTTTGATTTGTCTGATTGGTTTTATAATTCTGTTCACTTTGATTGTTCTTGTCATTTGACGAATTCGGTCAATTCCAACGTTATATTCACTTTGAACATGCTGAACAATCTGAATTATTGGACATTCAGGCTATTTTCATTTGTCTGGCTGGTTTTATAACTCTGATCAATTTGATTATTCATGCCATTTGGGGAATTCGGTCAATTCCAACGTTATATTCACTTTGAACATGCTGAACAATCTGAATTATTGGACATTCAGGCTATTTTCATTTGTCTAGCTGGTTTTTTAACTCTGATCACTTTGATTATTCGAGCTATTTGACGATTTCGGCAATTCCAACATTGTATTGACTTTAAACATTAAGAACATTATGAATTACTGGACATGAAGGCTATTTTCATTTGTATGATTGGTTTTATAATTCTCATCATATTGATTACTCTTGTCATTTGACGAACTCGGTTAATTCCAACGTTACATTCACTTTGAACATGCTCAACAATCTGAATTATTTGACATTCAGACTATTTTGATTTGTCTGGTTGGTTTTATAACTCTGATCACTTTGATTATTCGTGCCATTTGACAATTTCGGTCAATTCCAACGTTGTATTGACTTTTAACATGATGAACATTCTGAATTACTGGACATGCTACTATTTTCATTTGTATGGTTGGTTTTATAACTCTGATCATATTGATTACTCTTGTCATTTGACGAATTCGGTTAATTCCAATGTTATATTCACTTTGAACATGCTCAACAATCTGAATTATTGGACATTCAGACTATTTTGATTTATCTGGCTGGTTTTATAACTCTGATCACTTTGATTATTCATGACATTTGACGAATTCGGTAAATTCCAACGTTATATTCACTTTGAACATGCTCAACAATCTGAATTATTGGACATTCAGACTATTTTGATTTGTCTGGTTGGTTTTATCACTCTGATCACTTTGATTATTCATCCCATTTGACGAATTCGGTTAATTCCAACGTTACATTCACTTTGAACATGCTCAACAATCTGAATTATTTGACATTCAGACTATTTTGATTTATCTGGCTGGTTTTATAACTCTGATCACTTTGATTATTCATCCCATTTGACGAATTCGGTTAATTCCAACGTTACATTCACTTTGAACATGCTCAACAATCTGAATTATTTGACATTCAGACTATTTTGATTTATCTGGCTGGTTTTATAACTCTGATCACTTTGATTATTCGTGCCATTTGACAATTTCGGTCAATTCCAACGTTGTATTGACTTTAAACATTAAGAACATTATGAATTACTGGACATGAAGGCTATTTTCATTTGTATGATTGGTTTTATAATTCTCATCATATTGATTACTCTTGTCATTTGACGAACTCGGTTAATTCCAACGTTACATTCACTTTGAACATGCTCAACAATCTGAATTATTTGACATTCAGACTATTTTGATTTATCTGGCTGGTTTTATAACTCTGATCAATTTGATTATTCATGCCATTTGGGGAATTCGGTCAATTCCAACGTTATATTCACTTTGAACATGCTCAACAATCTGAATTATTGGACACTCTGACTATTTCGATTTGTCTGGTTTGTTTTATCACTCTGATCACTTTGATTATTCTTGTCATTTGACGAATTCGGTAAATTCCAACGTTATATTCACTTTGAACATGCTGAACAATCTGAATTATTGGACATACAGGCTATTTTCATTTGTCTGGCTGGTTTTATAACTCTGATCACTTTGATTACTCTTGCCATTTGACGAATTCGGTCAATTCCAACGTTATATTCACTTTGAACATGCTCAACAATCTGAATTATTGGACATTCAGACTATTTTGATTTATCTGGCTGGTTTTATAACTCTGATCACTTTGATTATTCTTGTCATTTGACGAATTCGGTAAATTCCAACGTTATATTCACTTTGAACATGCTGAACAATCTGAATTATTTGACATTCAGACTATTTTGATTTGTCTGGTTGGTTTTATAACTCTGATCACTTTGATTATTCGTGCCATTTGACAATTTCGGTCAATTCCAACGTTGTATTGACTTTTAACATGATGAACATTCTGAATTACTGGACATGCTACTATTTTCATTTGTATGGTTGGTTTTATAACTCTGATCATATTGATTACTCTTGTCATTTGACGAATTCGGTTAATTCCAATGTTATATTCACTTTGAACATGCTCAACAATCTGAATTATTGGACATTCAGACTATTTTGATTTATCTGGCTGGTTTTATAACTCTGATCACTTTGATTATTCATGACATTTGACGAATTCGGTAAATTCCAACGTTATATTCACTTTGAACATGCTCAACAATCTGAATTATTGGACATTCAGACTATTTTGATTTATCTGGCTGGTTTTATAACTCTGATCAATTTGATTATTCATGCCATTTGGGGAATTCGGTCAATTCCAACGTTATATTCACTTTGAACATGCTCAACAATCTGAATTATTGGACACTCTGACTATTTCGATTTGTCTGGTTTGTTTTATCACTCTGATCACTTTGATTATTCTTGTCATTTGACGAATTCGGTAAATTCCAACGTTATATTCACTTTGAACATGCTGAACAATCTGAATTATTTGACATTCAGACTATTTTGATTTGTCTGGTTGGTTTTATAACTCTGATCACTTTGATTATTCGTGCCATTTGACAATTTCGGTCAATTCCAACGTTGTATTGACTTTTAACATGATGAACATTCTGAATTACTGGACATGCTACTATTTTCATTTGTATGGTTGGTTTTATAACTCTGATCATATTGATTACTCTTGTCATTTGACGAATTCGGTTAATTCCAATGTTATATTCACTTTGAACATGCTCAACAATCTGAATTATTGGACATTCAGACTATTTTGATTTATCTGGCTGGTTTTATAACTCTGATCACTTTGATTATTTATGTCATTTGATGAATTCGGTTAATTCCAACGTTATATTCACTTTGAACATGCTGAACAATCTGAATTATTGGACATTCAGGCTATTTTTATTTGTCTAGCTGGTTTTATCACTCTGATCACTTTGATTATTCATCCCATTTGACGAATTCGGTTAATTCCAACGTTATATTTACTTTGAACATGCTCAACAATCTGAATTATTGGACATTCAGACTATTTTGATTTATCTGGCTGGTTTTATAACTCTGATCACTTTGATTATTCATGACATTTGACGAATTCGGTAAATTCCAACGTTATATTCACTTTGAACATGCTCAACAATCTGAATTATTGGACATTCAGACTATTTTGATTTATCTGGCTGGTTTTATAACTCTGATCACTTTGATTATTCTTGTCATTTGACGAATTCGGTAAATTCCAACGTTATATTCACTTTGAACATGCTGAACAATCTGAATTATTTGACATTCAGACTATTTTGATTTGTCTGGTTGGTTTTATAACTCTGATCACTTTGATTATTCGTGCCATTTGACAATTTCGGTCAATTCCAACGTTGTATTGACTTTTAACATGATGAACATTCTGAATTACTGGACATGCTACTATTTTCATTTGTATGGTTGGTTTTATAACTCTGATCATATTGATTACTCTTGTCATTTGACGAATTCGGTTAATTCCAATGTTATATTCACTTTGAACATGCTCAACAATCTGAATTATTGGACATTCAGACTATTTTGATTTATCTGGCTGGTTTTATCACTCTGATCACTTTGATTATTCTTGTCATTTGACGAATTCGGTAAATTCCAACGTTATATTCACTTTGAACATGCTGAACAATCTGAATTATTGGACATACAGGCTATTTTCATTTGTCTGGCTGGTTTTATAACTCTGATCACTTTGATTACTCTTGCCATTTGACGAATTCGGTCAATTCCAACGTTATATTGACTTTTAACATGATGAACATTCTGAATTATTGGACATTCATACTATTTTGATTTGTCTGGTTGGTTTTATCACTCTGATCACTTTGATTATTCATCCCATTTGACGAATTCGGTTAATTCCAACGTTATATTCACTTTGAACATGCTCAACAATCTGAATTATTGGACATTCAGGCTATTTTCATTTGTTAGGCTGGTTTTATAACTCTGATCAATTTGATTATTCATTTCATTTGACGAATTCGGTAAATTCCAACGTTATATTCACTTTGAACATGCTGAACAATCTGAATTATTGGACATTCAGACTATTTTGATTTGTCTGGTTGGTTTTATAACTCTGATCACTTTGATTATACGTGCCATTTGACGATTTCGGTCAATTCCAACGTTGTATTGACTTTTAACATGATGAACATTCTGAATTACTGGACATGCTACTATTTTCATTTGTATGGATGGTTTTATAACTCTGATCATATTAATTACTCTTGTCATTTGACGAATTCGGTTAATTCCAACGTTATATTCACTTTTAACATGATGAACAATCTGAATTATTGGACATTCAGGCTATTTTCATTTTTCTGGCTGGTTTTATAACTCTGATCACTTTGATTATTCATGCCATTTGACGGTTTTATAACTCTGATCATATTGATTACTCTTGTCATTTGACGAATTCGGTTAATTCCAACGTTATATTCACTTTTAACATGATGAACAATCTGAATTATTGGCCATTCAGGCTATTTTCATTTGTCTAGCTGGTTTTATAACTCTGATCACTTTGATTATTCGTGCTATTTGACGATTTCGGTCAATTCCAACGTTGTATTGACTTTTAACATGATGAACATTATGAATTACTGGACATTCAACTATTTTGATTTATCTGGATGGTTTTATAACTCTGATCACTTTGATTATTCATGTCATTTGACGAATTCGGTAAATTCCAACGTTATATTCACTTTGAACATGCTCAACAATCTGAATTATTGGACATTCAGACTATTTTGATTTGTCTGGTTGGTTTTATAACTCTGATCACTTTGATTATTCGTGCCATTTGACGATTTCGGTCAATTCCAACGTTGTATTGACTTTTAACATGATGAACATTCTGAATTACTGGACATGCTACTATTTTCATTTGTATGGTTGGTTTTATAACTCTGATCATATTGATTACTCTTGTCATTTGACGAATTCGGTTAATTCCAACGTTATATTCACTTTTAACATGATGAACAATCTGAATTATTGGGCATTCAGGCTATTTTCATTTTTCTGGCTTGTTTTATAACTCTGATCACTTTGATTATTCATGCCATTTGACGGTTTTATAACTCTGATCATATTGATTACTCTTGTCATTTGACGAATTCGGTTAATTCCAACGTTATATTCACTTTTAACATGATGAACAATCTGAATTATTGGCCATTCAGGCTATTTTCATTTGTCTAGCTGGTTTTATAACTCTGATCACTTTGATTATTCGTGCTATTTGACGATTTCGGTCAATTCCAACGTTGTATTGACTTTTAACATGATGAACATTCTGAATTGCTGGACATGCTACTATTTGTATGGTTGGTTTTATAACTCTGATCATATTGATTACTCTTGCCATTTGACGAATTCGGTCAATTGCAACGTTGTATTGACTTTTAACATGATGTACATTATGAATTACTGGACATGCAGGCTATTTTGATTTGTCTGATCGGTTTTATAATTCTGTTCACTTTGATTGTTCTTGTCATTTGACGAATTCGGTCAATTCCAACGTTATATTCACTTTGAACATGCTGAACAATCTGAATTATTGGACATTCAGGCTATTTTCATTTGTCTGGCTGGTTTTATAACTCTGATCACTTTGATTATTCATGCCATTTGACGGTTTTATAACTCTAATCATATTGATTACTCTTGTCATTTGACGAATTCGGTTAATTCCAACGTTATATTCACTTTTAACATGATGAACAATCTGAATTATTGGCCATTCAGGCTATTTTCATTTGTCTAGCTGGTTTTATAACTCTGATCACTTTGATTATTCGTGCTATTTGACGATTTCGGTCAATTCCAACGTTGTATTGACTTTTAACATGATGAACATTATGAATTACTGGACATGAAGGCTATTTTCATTTGTATGGTTGGTTTTATAACTCTGATCATATTGATTACTCTTGTCATTTGACGAATTCGGTTAATTCCAACGTTACATTCACTTTGAACATGCTCAACAATCTGAATTATTGGACATTCAGACTATTTTGATTTGTCTGGTTGGTTTCATAACTCTGATCACTTTGATTATTCGTGCCATTTGACGATTTCGGTCAATTCCAACGTTGTATTGACTTTTAACATGATGAACATTCTGAATTACTGGACATGCTACTATTTTCATTTGTATGGTTGGTTTTATAACTCTGATCATATTGATTACTCTTGTCATTTGACGAATTCGGTAAATTCCAACGTTATATTCACTTTGAACATGCTGAACAATCTGAATTATTGGACATTCAGGCTATTTTGATTTATCTGGATGGTTTTATAACTCTGATCACTTTGATTATTCATGTCATTTGACGAATTCGGTAAATTCCAACGTTATATTCACTTTGAACATGCTCAACAATCTGAATTATTGGACATTCAGACTATTTTGATTTGTCTGGTTGGTTTCATAACTCTGATCACTTTGATTATTCGTGCCATTTGACGATTTCGGTCAATTCCAACGTTGTATTGACTTTTAACATGATGAACATTCTGAATTACTGGACATGCTACTATTTTCATTTGTATGGTTGGTTTTATAACTCTGATCATATTGATTACTCTTGTCATTTGACGAATTCGGTAAATTCCAACGTTATATTCACTTTGAACATGCTGAACAATCTGAATTATTGGACATTCAGGCTATTTTGATTTATCTGGATGGTTTTATAACTCTGATCACTTTGATTATTCATGTCATTTGACGAATTCGGTAAATTCCAACGTTATATTCACTTTGAACATGCTCAACAATCTGAATTATTGGACATTCAGACTATTTTGATTTGTCTGGTTGGTTTTATAACTCTGATCACTTTGATTATTCGTGCCATTTGACGATTTCGGTCAATTCCAACGTTGTATTGACTTTTAACATGATGAACATTCTGAATTACTGGACATGCTACTATTTTCATTTGTATGGTTGGTTTTATAACTCTGATCATATTGATTATTCTTGTCATTTGACGAATTCGGTAAATTCCAATGTTATATTCACTTTGAACATGATGAACATTCTGAATTATTGGACATTCATACTATTTTGATTTGTCTGGTTGGTTTTATCACTCTGATCACTTTGATTATTCATCCCATTTGACGAATTCGGTTAATTCCAACGTTATATTCACTTTGAACATGCCCAACAATCTGAATTATTGGACATTCAGGCTATTTTCATTTGTTTGGCTGGTTTTATAACTCTGAGCAATTTGATTATTCATTTCATTTGACGAATTCGGTAAATTCCAACGTTATATTCACTTTGAACATGCTGAACAATCTGAATTATTGGACATTCAGACTATTTTGATTTGTCTGGTTGGTTTTATAATTCTGATCACTTTGATTATTCGTGCCATTTGACGATTTCGGTCAATTCCAACGTTGTATTGACTTTTAACATGATGAACATTCTGAATTACTGGACATGCTACTATTTTCATTTGTATGGTTGGTGGGAAGTCTTCCACAGGGAGAGCGACAGCAATGGCACTCTCCTTGTGGTGGGCTTGGATCAACTCTCCATGTCCAGCCTGGCCAAGACGAAGGGCATGGCTTTCTACGTGTCGAAAGCTGTCTTTTTCAAAATCGGCAAGGCCAGGGTCGGCGCTGAAGACCCTGAAAAAGAGCCCAAAGAAGAAAGAGACTGCGATGTAGAGAAGCGTCCAGTGCAGTCCAAAAATGAAGAGGGAGCCGAATCCATCTCCGACTCCCAAGAAGCCCGTTTACTGGAGGACCTATGATTGAGGTCATCCAGATAAACCTCCATCGGAGCGAAACGGCAACAAACGCTTTGATGGAAAAAATAAATAAAGGTAAGACTCATATCGCTTTGATCCAGGAACCATGGACTATTCGAAACAAGGTTACTGGATTGAACCATGTCAACTACCAACTATTCTATGCAAATACGGGAACTAGACCAAGGACCTGTATCATATGCCACAAAAACTTATGTTATCTTTTCTCTCCAGAGTTGTCAACATCGGATGCAACAGTACTGAAACAGGGGAATGGGAACGTATACCTTGCGTCAGTATATCTGCCATTCGACTCACCGACATTACCACCTACGTCGGAACTGCAACGCCTTGTGAGGAGAGCCAAACAAACAGGTAACGAAGTACTAGTAGGTTGCGACGCTAACTCTCACCACGTTGCGTGGGGTAGTACTAACATTAATAAACGGGGACAAGCCCTAGTAGCATTTTTGAATATTAACGACGTAATACCTCTTAACATAGGAAACACTGCTACCTTTGTTAATAAAATTAGGGAAGAAGTATTAGATATAACAATATGTTCAGAAAATCTTATAGACGAAATACAGGAGTGGAGGGTCTCTAGAGAACATTCCTTTTCTGACCATCGTTACATAAGATTTAAGATAGCAAGGCCACCGGCAAACCCAATAAACTTTCGAAATAAGGCCAAAACGAAATGGGCAAAATTCGCGAAGTTAATTAGACAAAGACTAGGGCATGAAGAGTATGAGTGCCTAAGTGTTGAAGACATCGACGACAAGGTTGATAACATTACGGAGATTCTAGTGAAGTCATTCGAAGATAGCTGTCCACTTCGAGAAAGGAAATCAGCCCAAGAAAAACCCTGGATGACCGGGGAGATTCGCAACATTGGGAAAGAGGTCCGAAGACTTTTCAATAGGGCACGCCGTAAAAAATCTCCGGTATACTGGGACGACTACCATAGAAGACTCAGAGAATACAACAAAATTACAAGAACTGCAAAACGAAACTCCTGGAGGCTATTCTGCGAACAGGTGGATAGCGTTAACGATGTTTGAAAAATAAAAAAGTTCCTTTCAAAAACCCACACCCAAACCGAAACAATGGTAGATGATGTGGGTAGACGAATAGAATCAACTGAAGAAATGGTAAGACTTTTGATGAACACTCATTTTCCCCAAGGGATGGCGGGACACACAGAGATAACGATTCATAGGTATAATGAAGTTCAACAAAGTTTTATCATTACAGACCATATGGTCAAAGAGGTCTTAAAGAGCTTCTCACCATTTAAGGCATCAGGACCTGATGGAATCTTTCCGGCACTACTACAGATGGAGGCTCACTACATGTCAACTCATCTAGCCGTTATTTTCACAGCATGCCTAAAATTCTCATACACGCCGAAAGCCTGGCAGGAGGCAAGAGTTGTTTTCATACCCAAACCAGGCAAGGCAAGTTATGCAACACCTAAGGCTTATCGACCAATAAGCCTAACATCTTTCTTACTCAAAACCATGGAGCGCATAGTGGATACCATGATCAAAAGTAAGATTCCAAGCGAAATGCTAAAATTTAAACAACATGCATACGTTAAAGGACGGTCAGTGGACACCGCCCTACACGAGGTAGTTGAAAACATAGAAGAATCCTTCAATGGGAAAATGTACACACTTGCGGTATGCATTGACATTGAAGGAGCGTTCAATAATGTACAGACCAATACACTAATTCAATCCTTAGACCAGTTCGAGGTGGACCGGGCTCTCCGAGACTGGATAAGCCACATGCTAAGGAATAGATGGATTAACTGTGGGTCTCACGAAATACAAATAAGAGACAAAGTATCACAGGGAACACCACAAGGAGGTATTTTATCACCACTCCTATGGGTTACCACTATTAACAGTCTCCTGAGGATCCTAACTGACGAAGGACTTAAACCAGTCTGCTATGCAGACGACGTTATAATACTTCTGAGGGGCCAGAATCCAAACCAACTTTGCAGAAGGGCCGAAACTGCCCTAAAACTTGCATATGACTGGGCTCGACCAAGAGGTCTAAATGTAAACCCAGACAAAACTGAAATATGTCTGTTTACAAGGAAAACAAAGATTGGTCCATATATAGACCCATCTTTCCTTAACAAAACAATTTCAATATCAGACAAGGTTAAATACTTAGGTGTAATCTTGGACAGAAAACTAAATTGGAAGTACCACATGGAAGAACGAGCAAACAAAGCTCACAGATGCTGGTCTCTATGTAGAAGAGCTATAGGCTCAAAATGGGGCCTCAATCCAACGATGACACACTGGCTCTACAAAAGCGTAATTAGACCTGTTCTAACTTATGCATCAGTAGTATGGTGGACATCGATGGAAAAGAAGTGCAACATAAAAATATTACAAAAGGTCCAACGTATGTGTTGCCTCGGCATAAGCGGAGCAATGAGGACCACATCTAATAGGGCTTTAGAGACTATCTTAAATGTCCCACCAATAGAAATACAGATTAAATATGAAGCCGCCCTCACAGCAATGAGACTCAAAGCAATGGGCGAATGGATCGAAACTGATCACAGGTCATATCATCAAAAAATAGTTGAGGTAGTGGAAGGGAATTTAACTGACATAACATCAGTACCCGATAGAATACCCGAAACGTCAATAGTTGTTGAGTGTGAGACCCTAATACCAGACAGACAATCTTGGATTGATGGAACCCTAGCGCAGACACCAACTGGAAACTGCGGTTATACAGATGGTTCGAAACTAGGGGAAAGGACGGGGCTGGGAGTTTATATCGAAGAACCGGAAACCGAACTTTTATTCCGCCTACCAGACCATAACACGGTCCTACAGGCGGAAATCCGAGCAATTACAGAGTGTGTGATCTGGTTTAGCGCTAACACAAGACCAACAAACGTAAATATCTTTACAGATAGCCAATTGGCTATCAAGGCAATAACGACTAAAACGGTTAAATCAAGAACAGTTTTAGATTGGAAAATGGCTATTAACTCTTACTCCAGACATGGCACAATACGCCTCATATGGGTGCCTGGTCATCACGGGGTAAGAGGAAACGAGAAAGCCAATACCTTGGCTCAACGAGCCAGGGAGTTGCAAACAATAAATTTAGAGAACGCGAAAACATTTGGAGCTACGCGTTCTGAGCTAAAAAGATGGGCGGCAGACGCCCATATCACACTATGGAATAGTGAAACTATTGGGAAAACGACAAGAATCTTGTGGGGTGAACCAAACGAGGATAAAACCAAAACATTGCTGAAACTGAGCAAAACAGAAACTAGTAAGATCATGGGCATTCTAACAGGGCACATAGGCTTACAATCGCATCTACACAAAATAGGAGTTGTAGACAATAGCGTATGTAGGGCATGCGGGGAGGATGACGAAACTTTGGAGCATTTCCTCTGTCACTGCCCAGCGTTCACAAACAATAGATCCCGTTTCTTGGAAAATGACACTTTAACAGACTCGAACCCATCTCAGGGGCGCAGAATGGAAAACAATTAAAGATTATGTCAATAGTACAGAGTTCTTAAAATAACTTCTCAAGACCTTTCCATGCACAGTTTAGAGCGCACAACAAGCCGAATACTGGCTTAGGTGTATGTCTAAGGACATGAGGCGGAGAAAAACCGCCTCCTCTTCTCAACCTAACCTAACCTAACCTATGGTTGGTTTTATAACTCTGATCATATTAATTACTCTTGTCATTTGACGAATTCGGTTAATTCCAACGTTATATTCACTTTTAACATGATGAACAATCTGAATTATTGGCCATTCAGGCTATTTTCATTTGTCTAGCTGGTTTTATAACTCTGATCACTTTGATTATTCGTGCTATTTGACGATTTCGGTCAATTCCAACGTTGTATTGACTTTTAACATGATGAACATTCTGAATTACTGGACATGCTACCATTTTCATTTGTATGGTTGGTTTTATAACTCTGATCATATTGATTACTCTTGTCATTTGACGAATTCGGTAAATTCCAACGTTATATTCACTTTGAACATGCTCAACAATCTGAATTATTGGACATTCAGACTATTTTGATTTGTCTGGTTGGTTTTATAACTCTGATCACTTTGATTATTCGTGCCATTTGTCGATTTCGGTCAATTCCAACGTTGTATTGACTTTTAACATGATGAACATTCTGAATTAATGGACATTCATACTATTTTGATTTGCCTGGTTGGTTTTATAACTCTGATCATATTGATTACTCTTGCCATTTGACGAATTCGGTCAATTGCAACGTTGTATTGATTTTTAATATGATGTACATTATGAATTACTGGACATGCAGGCTATTTTGAGTTGTCTGATTGGTTTTATAATTCTGTTCACTTTGATTGTTCTTGTCATTTGACGAATTCGGTCAATTCCAACGTTATATTCACTTTGAACATGCTCAACAATCTGAATTATTGGACATTCAGACTATTTTGATTTGTCTGGTTGGTTTTATAACTCTGATCACTTTGATTATTCGTGCTATTTGACGATTTCGGTCAATTCCAACGTTATATTCACTTTGAACATGCTCAACAATCTGAATTATTGGACATTCAGACTATTTTGATTTGTCTGGTTGGTTTTATAACTCTGATCACTTTGATTATTCGTGCCATTTGACGATTTCGGTCAATTCCAACGATGTATTGACTTTTAATATGATGTACATTATGAATTACTGGACATGCAGGCTATTTTGATTTGTCTGATTGGTTTTATAATTCTGTTCACTTTGATTGTTCTTGTCATTTGACGAATTCGGTCAATTCCAACGTTATATTCACTTTGAACATGCTGAACAATCTGAATTATTGGACATTCAGGCTATTTTGATTTATCAGGCTATTTGATTATTCTGATCACTTTGATTATTCTTGTCATTTGACGAATTCGGTAAATTCCAACGTTATATTCACTTTGAACATGCTGAACAATCTGAATTATTGGACATACAGGCTATTTTCATTTGTCTGGCTGGTTTTATAACTCTGATCACTTTGATTACTCTTGCCATTTGACGAATTCGGTCAATTCCAACGTTGTATTGACTTTTAACATGATGAACATTCTGAATTATTGGACATTCATACTATTTTGATTTGTCTGGTTGGTTTTATCACTCTGATCACTTTGATTATTCATCCCATTTGACGAATTCGGTTAATTCCAACGTTATATTCACATTGAACATGCCCAACAATCTGAATTATTGGACATTCAGGCTATTTTCATTTGTTTGGCTGGTTTTCTAACTCTGATCAATTTGATTATTCATTTCATTTGAGGAATTCGGTAAATTCCAACGTTATATTCACTTTGAAATGCTGAACAATCTGAATTATTGGACATTCAGACTATTTTGATTTGTCTGGTTGATTTTATAATTCTGATCACTTTGACTACTCGTGCCATTTGACGATTTCGGTCAATTCCAACGTTGTATTGCCTTTTAACATGATGAACATTCTGAATTACTGGACATGCTACTATTTTCATTTCTATGGTTGGTTTTATAACTCTGATCATATTAATTACTCTTGTCATTTGACGAATTCGGTTAATTCCAACGTTATATTCACTTTTAACATGATGGACAATCTGAATTATTGGACATTCAGGCTATTTTCATTTTTCTGGCTGGTTTTATAACTCTGATCACTTTGATTATTCATGCCATTTGACGGTTTTATAACTCTGATCATATTGATTACTCTTGTCATTTGACGAATTCGGTTAATTCCAACGTTATATTCACTTTTAACATGATGAACAATCTGAATTATTGGCCATTCAGGCTATTTTCATTTGTCTAGCTGGTTTTATAACTCTGATCACTTTGATTATTCGTGCTATTTGACGATTTCGGTCATTTCCAACGTTGTATTGACCTTTAACATGATGAACATTCTGAATTACTGGACATGCTACTATTTTCATTTGTATGGTTGGTTTTATAACTCTGATCATATTGATTACTCTTGTCATTTGACGAATTCGGTTAATTCCAACGTTATATTCACTTTTAACATGATGAACAATCTGAATTATTGGACATTCAGGCTATTTTGATTTATCAGGCTGGTTTTATAACTCTGATCACTTTGATTATTCATGTCATTTGACGAATTCGGTAAATTCCAACGTTATATTCACTTTGAACATGCTCAACAATCTGAATTATTGGACATTCAGACTATTTTGATTTGTCTGGTTGGTTTTATAACTCTGATCACTTTGATTATTCGTGCCATTTGACGATTTCGGTCAATTCCAACGTTGTATTGACTTTTAATATGATGTACATTATGAATTACTGGACATGCAGGCTATTTTGATTTGTCTGATTGGTTTTATAATTCTGTTCACTTTGATTGTTCTTGTCATTTGACGAATTCGGTCAATTCCAACGTTCTATTCACTTTGAACATGCTGAACAATCTGAATTATTGGACATTCAGGCTATTTTGATTTATCAGGCTGGTTTTATAACTCTGATCACTTTGATTATTCATGTCATTTGACGAATTCGGTAAATTCCAACGTTATATTCACTTTGAACATGCTCAACAATCTGAATTATTGGACATACAGACTATTTTGATTTGCCTGGTTGGTTTTATAACTCTGATCATATTGATTACTCTTGCCATTTGACGAATTCGGTCAATTGCAACGTTGTATTGACTTTTAATATGATGTACATTATGAATTACTGGACATGCAGGCTATTTTGATTTGTCTGATTGGTTTTATAATTCTGTTCACTTTGATTGTTCTTGTCATTTGACGAATTCGGTCAATTCCAACGTTATATTCACTTTGAACATGCTGAACAATCTGAATTATTGGACATTCAGGCTATTTTCATTTGTCTGGCTGGTTTTATAACTCTGATCAATTTGATTATTCATGCCATTTGGGGAATTCGGTCAATTCCAACGTTATATTCACTTTGAACATGCTGAACAATCTGAATTATTGGACATTCAGGCTATTTTCATTTGTCTAGCTGGTTTTTTAACTCTGATCACTTTGATTATTCGTGCATTTTACGATTTCGGCAATTCCAAAATTGTATTGACTTTAAACATTAAGATCATTATGAATTACTGGACATGAAGGCTATTTTCATTTGTATGGTTGGTTTTATAATTCTCATTATATTGATTACTCTTGTCATTTGACGAACTCGGTTAATTCCAACGTTACATTCACTTTGAACATGCTCAACAATCTGAATTATTTGACATTCAGACTATTTTGATTTGTCTGGTTGGTTTAATAACTCTGATCACTTTGATTATTCGTGCCATTTGACAATTTCGGTCAATTCCAACGTTGTATTGACTTTTAACATGATGAACATTCTGAATTACTGGACATGCTACTATTTTCATTTGTATGGTTGGTTTTATAACTCTGATCATATTGATTACTCTTGTCATTTGACGAATTCGGTTAATTCAAATGTTATATTCACTTTTAACATGATGAACAATCTGAATTATTGGACATTCAGGCTATTTTGATTTATCTAGCTGGTTTTATAACTCTGATCACTTTGATTATTCATGTCATTTGACGAATTCGGTAAATTCCAACGTTATATTCACTTTGAACATGCTCAACAATCTGAATTATTGGACATTCAGACTATTTTGATTTATCTGGCTGGTTTTATAACTCTGATCACTTTGATTATTTATGTCATTTGATGAATTCGGTCAATTCCAACGTTGTATTGACTTTTAACATGATGAACATTCTGAATTACTGGACATGCTACTATTTTCATTTGTATGGTTGGTTTTATAACTCTGATCATATTGATTACTCTTGTCATTTGACGAATTCGGTTAATTCCAATGTTATATTCACTTTTAACATGATGAACAATCTGAATTATTGGACATTCAGACTATTTTGATTTATCTGGCTGGTTTTATAACTTTGATCACTTTGATTATTTATGTCATTTGATGAATTCGATTAATTCCAACGTTATATTCACTTTGAACATGCTGAACAATCTGAATTATTGGACATACAGGCTATTTTCATTTGTCTGGCTGGTTTTATCACTCTGATCACTTTGATTATTCATCCCATTTGACGAATTCGGTTAATTCCAACGTTATATTCACTTTGAACATGCTCAACAATCTGAATTATTGGACATTCAGGCTATTTTCATTTGTTTGGCTGGTTTTATAACTCTGATCACTTTGATTATTTATGTCATTTGATGAATTCGATTAATTCCAACGTTATATTCACTTTGAACATGCTGAACAATCTGAATTATTGGACATTCAGGCTATTTTTATTTGTCTGACTGGTTTTATAACTCTGATCAATTTGATTATTCATGTCATTTGGGGAATTCGGTCAATTCCAACGTTATATTCACTTTGAACATGCTCAACAATCTGAATTATTGGACATTCTGACTATTTCGATTTGTCTGGTTTGTTTTATCACTCTGATCACTTTGATTACTCTTGCCATTTGACGAATTCGGTCAATTCCAACGTTGTATTGACTTTTAACATGATGAACATTCTGAATTATTGGACATTCATACTATTTTGATTTGTCTGGTTGGTTTTATCACTCTGATCACTTTGATTATTCATCCCATTTGACGAATTCGTTTAATTCCAACGTTATATTCACTTTGAACATGCTCAACAATCTGAATTATTGGACATTCTGACTATTTCGATTTGTCTGGTTTGTTTTATCACTCTGATCACTTTGATTATTCTTGTCATTTGACGAATTCGGTAAATTCCAACGTTATATTCACTTTGAACATGCTGAACAATCTGAATTATTGGACATACAGGCTATTTTTATTTGTCTGGCTGGTTTTATAACTCTGATCACTTTGATTACTCTTGCCATTTGACGAATTCGGTCAATTCCAACGTTGTATTGACTTTTAACATGATGAACATTCTGAATTATTGGACATTCATACTATTTTGATTTGTCTGGTTGGTTTTATCACCCTGATCACTTTGATTATTCATCCCATTTGACGAATTCGGTTAATTCCAACGTTATATTCACTTTGAACATGCTCAACAATCTGAATTATTGGACATTCAGGCTATTTTCATTTATTTGGCTGGTTTTATAACTCTGATCAATTTGATTATTCATGTCATTTGACGAATTCGGTAAATTCCAACGTTATCTTCACTTTGAACATGCTGAACAATCTGAATTATTGGACATTCAGGCTATTTTCATTTGTCTGGCTGGTTTTATAACTCTGATCATATTGATTACTCTTGCCATTTGACGAATTCGGTCAATTGCAACGTTGTATTGACTTTTAACATGATGTACATTATAAATTACTGGACATGCAGGCTATTTTGATTTGTCTGATTGGTTTTATAATTCTGTTGACTTTGATTGGTCTTGTCATTTGACGAATTCGGTCAATTCCAACGTTATATTCACTTTGAACATCAGTCAATTCCAACGTTGTATAGACTTTTAACATGATGAACATTCTGAATTACTGGACATGCAGGCTATTTTCATTTGTCTGGCTGGTTTTATAACTCTGTTCAGTTTGATTACTCTTGCCATTTGACGAATTCGGTCAATTCCAACGTTATATTCACTTAGAAAATGCTCAACAATCTGAATTATTGGACATTCTAACTATTTCGATTTGTCTGGTTTGTTTTATCACTCTGATCACTTTGATTATTCTTGTCATTTGACGAATTCGGTAAATTCCAACGTTTTATTCACTTTGAACATGCTGAACAATCTGAATTATTGGACATACAGGCTATTTTTATTTGTCTGGCTGGTTTTATAACTCTGATCAATTTGATTATTCATGCCATTTGGGGAATTCGGTCAATTCCAACGTTATATTCACTTTGAACATGCTCAAC
Organism: Hydrotaea cyrtoneurina; assembly: GCA_958296145.1. NCBI lineage: Eukaryota > Metazoa > Arthropoda > Insecta > Diptera > Muscidae > Hydrotaea > Hydrotaea cyrtoneurina. The sequence continues at coordinate 82,450,850 of OY282513.1, forward strand.
AATCTGAATTATTGGACATTCTGACTATTTCGATTTGTCTGGTTTGTTTTATCACTCTGATCACTTTGATTACTCTTGTCATTTGACGAATTCGGTAAATTCCAACGTTATATTCACTTTGAACATGCTGAACAATCTGAATTATTGGACATACAGGCTATTTTCATTTGTCTGGCTGGTTTTATAACTCTGATCACTTTGATTACTCTTGCCATTTGACGAATTCGGTCAATTCCAACGTTGTATTGACTTTTAACATGATGAACATTCGGAATTATTGGACATTCATACTATTTTGATTTGTCTGGTTGGTTTTATCACTCTGATCACTTTGATTATTCATCCCATTTGACGATTTCGGTCAATTCCAACGTTGTATTGACTTTTAACATGATGAACATTCTGAATTACTGGACATGCAGGCTATTTTCATTTGTCTGGCTGGTTTTATAACTCTGATCATATTGATTACTCTTGCCATTTGACGAATTCGGTCAATTGCAACGTTATATTCACTTTGAACATGCTCAACAATCTGAATTATTGGACATTCAGGCTATTTTCATTTGTTTGGCTGGTTTTATAACTCTGATCAATTTGATTATTCATTTCATTTGACGAATTCGGTAAATTCCAACGTTATATTCACTTTGAACATGCTGAACAATCTGAATTATTGGACATTCAGGCTATTTTCATTTGTCTGGCTGGTTTTATAACTCTGATCACTTTGATTATTCATGCCATTTGACGGTTTTATAACTCTGTTCAGTTTGATTACTCTTGCCATTTGACGAATTCGGTCAATTCCAACGTTGTATTGACTTTTAACATGATGAACATTCTGAATTATTGGACATTCATACTATTTTGATTTGTCTGGTTGGTTTTATCACCCTGATCACTTTGATTATTCATCCCATTTGACGAATTCGGTTAATTCCAACGTTATATTCACTTTGAACATGCTCAACAATCTGAATTATTGGACATTCAGGCTATTTTCATTTATTTGGCTGGTTTTATAACTCTGATCAATTTGATTATTCATGTCATTTGACGAATTCGGTAAATTCCAACGTTATCTTCACTTTGAACATGCTGAACAATCTGAATTATTGGACATTCAGGCTATTTTCATTTGTCTGGCTGGTTTTATAACTCTGATCATATTGATTACTCTTGCCATTTGACGAATTCGGTCAATTGCAACGTTGTATTGACTTTTAACATGATGTACATTATAAATTACTGGACATGCAGGCTATTTTGATTTGTCTGATTGGTTTTATAATTCTGTTCACTTTGATTGGTCTTGTCATTTGACGAATTCGGTCAATTCCAACGTTATATTCACTTTGAACATCGGTCAATTCCAACGTTGTATAGACTTTTAACATGATGAACATTCTGAATTACTGGACATGCAGGCTATTTTCATTTGTCTGGCTGGTTTTATAACTCTGTTCAGTTTGATTACTCTTGCCATTTGACGAATTCGGTCAATTCCAACGTTGTATTGCCTTTTAACATGCTGAACAATCTGAATTATTGGACATTCAGACTATTTTGATTTGTCTGGTTGGTTTTATCACTCTGAACACTTTGATTATTCATGCCATTTGACGAATTCGGTCAATTTCAACGTTATATTCACTTTGAAAATGCTCAACAATCTGAATTATTGGACATTCAGACTATTTTGATTTGTCTGGTTGGTTTTATCACTCTGCACACTTTGATTATTCATGTCATTTGGGGAATTCGGTCAATTCCAAAGTTATATTCACTTTGAACATGCTGAACAATCTGAATTATTGGACATTCAGGCTATTTTCATTTGTCTAGCTGGTTTTATAACTCTGATCACTTTGATTATTCGTGCTAGTTGACGATTTCGGCAATTCCAACATTGTATTGACTTTAAACATTAAGAACATTATGAATTACTGGACATGAAGGCTATTTTCATTTGTATGGTTGGTTTTATAATTCTGATCATATTGATTACTCTTGTCATTTGACGAACTCGGTTAATTCCAACGTTACATTCACTTTGAACATGCTCAACAATCTGAATTATTGGACATTCAGACTATTTTGATTTGTCTGGTTGGTTTTATAACTCTGATCACTTTGATTATTCGTGCCATTTGACGATTTCGGTCAATTCCAACGTTGTATTGACTTTTAACATGATGAACATTCTGAATTACTGGACATGCTACTATTTTCATTTGCATGGTTGGTTTTATAACTCTGATCATATTGATTACTCTTGTCATTTGACGAATTCGGTTAATTCCAACGTTATATTCACTTTTAACATGATGAACAATCTGAATTATTGGACATTCAGACTATTTTGATTTATATGCCTGGTTTTATAACTCTGATCACTTTGATTATTCATGTCATTTGACGAATTCGGTAAATTCCAACGTTATATTCACTTTGAACATGCTCAACAATCTGAATTATTGGACATTCAGACTATTTTGATTTGTCTGGTTGGTTTTATAACTCTGATCACTTTGATTACTCTTGCCATTTGACGAATTCGGTCAATTCCAACGTTGTATTGACTTTTAGCATGATGAACATTCTGAATTATTGGGCATTCATACTATTTTGATTTGTCTGGTTGGTTTTATAACTCATATTGATTACTCTTGCCATTTGACGAATTCGGTCAATTGCAACGTTATATTCACTTTGAACATGCTGAACAATCTGAATTATTGGACATTCAGGCTATTTTCATTTGTCTGGCTGGTTTTATAACTCTGATCAATTTGATTATTCATGCCATTTGGGGAATTCGGTCAATTCCAACGTTATATTTACTTTGAACATGCTGAACAATCTGAATTATTGGACATTCAGGCTATTTTGATTTATCTGGCTGGTTTTATAACTCTGATTACTTTGATTATTTATGTCATTTGACGAATTCGGTAAATTCCAACGTTATATTCACTTTGAACATGCTGAACAATCTGAATTATTGGACATTCAGGCTATTTTCATTTTTCTGGCTGGTTTTATAACTCTAATCAATTTGATTATTCATGCCATTTGGGGAATTCGGTCAATTCCAACGTTATATTCACTTTGAACATGCTCAACAATCTGAATTATTGGACATTCTGACTATTTCGATTTGTCTGGTTTGTTTTATCACTCTGATCACTTTGATTATTCGTGCCATTTGACGATTTCGGTAAATTCCAACGTTATATTCACTTTGAACAAGCTGAACAATCTGAATTATTGTTCATTCAGGCTATTTTAATTTTTCTGGCTTGTTTTATAACTCTGATCAATTTGATTATTCATGCCATTTGACGGTTTTATATCTCTGATCACTTTGATTATTCGTGCCATTTGACGATTTCGGTCAATTCCAACGTTGTATTGACTTTGAACATGCTGAACATTCTGAATTACTGGACATGCAGGATATTTGCATTTGTCTGGCTGGTTTTATAACTGTGTTCAGTTTGATTACTCTTGCCATTTGACGAATTCGGTCAATTCCAAGGTTATATTCACTTTGAACATGCTCAACAATCTGAATTATTGGACATTCAGGCTATTTTCATTTGTTTGGCTGGTTTTATAACTCTGATAAATTTGATTATTCATGTCATTTGACGAATTCGGTCAATTCCAACGTTGTATTGACTTTTAACATGATGAACATTCTGAATTACTGGACATGCAGGCTATTTTCATTTGTCTGGCTGGTTTTATAACTCTGTTCAGTTTGATTATTCATGCCATTTGACGAATTCGGTCAATTCCAACGTTATATTCACTTTGAACATGCAGAACAATCTGAATTATTGGACATTCAGACTATTTTGATTTGTCTGGTAGTTTTATTACTCTGATCACTTTGTCTGGTTGGTTTTATCACTCTGAACACTTTGATTATTCATGCCATTTGGGGAATTCGGTCAATTCCAAAGTTATATTCACTTTGAACATGCTGAACAATCTGAATTATTGGACATTCAGGCTATTTTCATTTGTCTAGCTGGTTTTATAACTCTGATCACTTTGATTATTCGTGCTAGTTGACGATTTCGGCAATTCCAACATTGTATTGACTTTAAACATTAAGAACATTATGAATTACTGGACATGAAGGCTATTTTCATTTGTATGGTTGGTTTTATAATTCTGATCATATTGATTACTCTTGTCATTTGACGAACTCGGTTAATTCCAACGTTACATTCACTTTGAACATGCTCAACAATCTGAATTATTGGACATTCAGACTATTTTGATTTGTCTGGTTGGTTTTATAACTCTGATCACTTTGATTATTCGTGCCATTTGACGATTTCGGTCAATTCCAACGTTGTATTGACTTTTAACATGATGAACAATCTGAATTATTGGACATTCAGGCTATTTTGATTTATCTGCCTGGTTTTATAACTCTGATCACTTTGATTATTCATGTCATTTGACGAATTCGGTAAATTCCAACGTTATATTCACTTTGAACATGCTCAACAATCTGAATTATTGGACATTCAGACTATTTTGATTTGTCTGGTTGGTTTTATAACTCTGATAACTTTGATTATTCGTGCCATTTGACGATTTCGGTCAATTCCAACGTTCTATTGACTTTTAACATGATGAACATTCTGAATTACTGGACATGCAGGCCATTTTCATTTGTCTGGCTGGTTTTATAATTCTGTTCAGTTTGATTACTCTTGCCATTTGACGAATTCGGTCAATTCCAACGTTGTATTGACTTTTAACATGATGAACATTCTGAATTATTGGACATTCATACTATTTTGATTTGTCTGGTTGGTTTTATAACTCTGATCATATTGATTACTCTTGCCATTTGACGAATTCGGTCAATTGCAACGTTGTATTGTCTTTTAACATGATGTACATTATGAATTACTGGACATGCAGGCTATTTTGATTTGTCTGATTGGTTTTATAATTCTGTTCACTTTGATTGTTCTTGTCATTTGACGAATTCGGTCAATTCCAACGTTATATTCACTTTGAACATGCTGAACAATCTGAATTATTGGACATTCAGGCTATTTTCATTTGTCTGGCTGGTTTTATAACTCTGATCAATTTGATTATTCATGCCATTTGGGGAATTCGGTCAATTCCAACGTTATATTTACTTTGAACATGCTGAACAATCTGAATTATTGGACATTCAGGCTATTTTGATTTATCTGGCTGGTTTTATAACTCTGATCACTTTGATTATTTATGTCATTTGAAGAATTCGGTAAATTCCAACGTTATATTCACTTTGAACATGCTGAACAATCTGAATTATTGGACATTCAGGCTATTTTCATTTGTCTGGCTGGTTTTATAACTCTGATCAATTTGATTATTCATGCCATTTGGGGAATTCGGTCAATTCCAAAGTTATATTCACTTTGAACATGCTGAACAATCAGAATTATTGGACATTCAGGCTATTTTCATTTGTCTAGCTGGTTTTATAACTCTGATCACTTTGATTATTCGTGCTAGTTGACGATTTCGGCAATTCCAACAGTGTATTGACTTTAAACATTAAGAACATTATGAATTACTGGACATGAAGGCTATTTTCATTTGTATGGTTGGTTTTATAACTCTGATCACTTTGATTTCTCTTGCCATTTGACGAATTCGGTCAATTCCAACGTTGTATTGACTTTTAGCATGATGAACATTCTGAATTATTGGGCATTCATACTATTTTGATTTGTCTGGTTGGTTTTATAACTCATATTGATTACTCTTGCCATTTGACGAATTCGGTCAATTCCAACGTTATATTGACTTTTAACATGATGAACATTCTGAATTACTGGACATGCAGGCTATTTTCATTTGTCTGGCTGGTTTTATAATTCTGTTCAGTTTGATTACTCTTGCCATTTGACGAATTCGGTCAATTCCAACGTTGTATTGACTTTTAACATGATGAACATTCAGAATTATTGGACATTCATACTATTTTGATTTGTCTGGTTGGTTTTATAACTCTGTTCACTTTGATTGTTCTTGTCATTTGACGAATTCGGTCAATTCCAACGTTATATTCACTTTGAACATGCTGAACAATCTGAATTATTGGACATTCAGGCTATTTTCATTTGTCTGGCTGGTTTTATAACTCTGATCAATTTGATTATTCATGCCATTTGGGGAATTCGGTCAATTCCAACGTTATATTCACTTTGAACATGCTGAACAATCTGAATTATTGGACATTCAGGCTATTTTCATTTGTCTGGCTGGTTTTATAACTCTGATCAATTTGATTATTCATGCCATTTGGGGAATTCGGTCAATTCCAACGTTATATTTACTTTGAACATGCTGAACAATCTGAATTATTGGACATTCAGGCTATTTTGATTTATCTGGCTGGTTTTATAACTCTGATCACTTTGATTATTTATGTCATTTGAAGAATTCGGTAAATTCCAACGTTATATTCACTTTGAACATGCTGAACAATCTGAATTATTGGACATTCAGGCTATTTTCATTTGTCTGGTTGGTTTTATAACTCTGATCACTTTGATTTCTCTTGCCATTTGACGAATTCGGTCAATTCCAACGTTGTATTGACTTTTGGCATGATGAACATTCTGAATTATTGGGCATTCATACTATTTTGATTTGTCTGGTTGGTTTTATAACTCATATTGATTACTCTTGCCATTTGACGAATTCGGTCAATTGCAACGTTATATTCACTTTGAACATGCTGAACAATCTGAATTATTGGACATTCAGGCTATTTTCATTTGTCTGGCTGGTTTTATAACTCTGATCAATTTGATTATTCATGCCATTTGGGGAATTCGGTCAATTCCAACGTTATATTTACTTTGAACATGCTGAACAATCTGAATTATTGGACATTCAGGCTATTTCGATTTGTCTGGTTTGTTTTATCACTCTGATCACTTTGATTATTCTTGTCATTTGACGAATTCGGTAAATTCCAACGTTATATTCACTTTGAACATGCTGAACAATCTGAATTATTGGACATACAGGCTATTTTTATTTGTCTGGCTGGTTTTATAACTCTGATCACTTTGATTATTCGTGCCATTTGACGATTTCGGTAAATTCCAACGTTATATTCACTTTGAACATGCTGAACAATCTGAATTATTGGACATTCAGGCTATTTTCATTTTTCTGGCTGGTTTTATAACTCTGATCACTTTGATTATTCATGCCATTTGACGGTTTTATAACTCTGTTCAGTTTGATTACTCTTGCCATTTGACGAATTCGGTCAATTCCAACGTTGTATTGACTTTTAACATGATGAACATTCTGAATTATTGGACATTCATACTATTTTGATTTGTCTGGTTGGTTTTATCACTCTGATCACTTTGATTATTCATCCCATTTGACGAATTCGGTTAATTCCAACGTTATATTCACTTTGAACATGCTCAACAATCTGAATTATTGGACATTCAGGCTATTTTCATTTATTTGGCTGGTTTTATAACTCTGATCAATTTGATTATTCATGTCGTTTGACGAATTCGGTAAATTCCAACGTTATCTTCACTTTGAACATGCTGAACAATCTGAATTATTGGACATTCAGACTATTTTCATTTGTCTGGCTGGTTTTATAACTCTGATCATATTGATTACTCTTGCCATTTGACGAATTCTTTCAATTGCAACGTTGTATTGACTTTTAACATGATGTACATTATAAATTACTGGACATGCAGGCTATTTTGATTTGTCTGATTGGTTTTATAATTCTGTTCACTTTGATTGGTCTTGTCATTTGACGAATTCGGTCAATTCCAACGTTATATTCACTTTGAACATGCTCAACAATCTGAATTATTGGACATTCAGACTATTTTGATTTGTCTGGTTGGTTTTATAACTCTGATCACTTTGATTTCTCTTGCCATTTGACGAATTCGGTCAATTCCAACGTTGTATTGACTTTTAGCATGATGAACATTCTGAATTATTGGGCATTCATACTATTTTGATTTGTCTGGTTGGTTTTATAACTCATATTGATTACTCTTGCCATTTGACGAATTCGGTCAATTGCAACGTTATATTCACTTTGAACATGCTGAACAATCTGAATTATTGGACATTCAGGCTATTTTCATTTGTCTGGCTGGTTTTATAACTCTGATCAATTTGATTATTCATGCCATTTGGGGAATTCGGTCAATTCCAACGTTATATTTACTTTGAACATGCTGAACAATCTGAATTATTGGACATTCAGGCTATTTCGATTTGTCTGGTTTGTTTTATCACTCTGATCACTTTGATTATTCTTGTCATTTGACGAATTCGGTAAATTCCAACGTTATATTCACTTTGAACATGCTGAACAATCTGAATTATTGGACATACAGGCTATTTTTATTTGTCTGGCTGGTTTTATAACTCTGATCACTTTGATTATTCGTGCCATTTGACGATTTCGGTAAATTCCAACGTTATATTCACTTTGAACATGCTGAACAATCTGAATTATTGGACATTCAGGCTATTTTCATTTTTCTGGCCGGTTTTATAACTCTGATCACTTTGATTATTCATGCCATTTGACGGTTTTATAACTCTGTTCAGTTTGATTACTCTTGCCATTTGACGAATTCGGTCAATTCCAACGTTGTATTAACTTTTAACATGATGAACATTCTGAATTATTGGACATTCATACTATTTTGATTTGTCTGGTTGGTTTTATCACTCTGATCACTTTGATTATTCATCCCATTTGACGAATTCGGTTAATTCCAACGTTATATTCACTTTGAACATGCTCAACAATCTGAATTATTGGACATTCAGGCTATTTTCATTTATTTGGCTGGTTTTATAACTCTGATCAATTTGATTATTCATGTCATTTGACGAATTCGGTAAATTCCAACGTTATCTTCACTTTGAACATGCTGAACAATCTGAATTATTGGACATTCAGACTATTTTCATTTGTCTGGCTGGTTTTATAACTCTGATCACTTTGATTATTCGTGCCATTTGACGATTTCGGTCAATTCCAACGTTGTATTGACTTTTAACATGATGAACATTCTGAATTACTGGATATGCAGGCTATTTTCATTTGTCTGGCTGGTTTTATAACTCTGATCATATTGATTACTCTTGCCATTTGACGAATTCTTTCAATTGCAACGTTGTATTGACTTTTAACATGATGTACATTATAAATTACTGGACATGCAGGCTATTTTGATTTGTCTGATTGGTTTTATAATTCTGTTCACTTTGATTATTCATGTCATTTGACGAATTCGGTAAATTCCAACGTTATATTCACTTTGAACATGCTCAACAATCTGAATTATTGGACATTCAGACTATTTTGATTTGTCTGGTTGGTTTTATAACTCTGATAACTTTGATTATTCGTGCCATTTGACGATTTCGGTCAATTCCAACGTTCTATTGACTTTTAACATGATGAACATTCTGAATTACTGGACATGCAGGCCATTTTCATTTGTCTGGCTGGTTTTATAATTCTGTTCAGTTTGATTACTCTTGCCATTTGACGAATTCGGTCAATTCCAACGTTGTATTGACTTTTAACATGATGAACATTCTGAATTATTGGACATTCATACTATTTTGATTTGTCTGGTTGGTTTTATAACTCTGATCATATTGATTACTCTTGCCATTTGACGAATTCGGTCAATTGCAACGTTGTATTGTCTTTTAACATGATGTACATTATGAATTACTGGACATGCAGGCTATTTTGATTTGTCTGATTGGTTTTATAATTCTGTTCACTTTGATTGTTCTTGTCATTTGACGAATTCGGTCAATTCCAACGTTATATTCACTTTGAACATGCTGAACAATCTGAATTATTGGACATTCAGGCTATTTTCATTTGTCTGGCTGGTTTTATAACTCTGATCAATTTGATTATTCATGCCATTTGGGGAATTCGGTCAATTCCAACGTTATATTTACTTTGAACATGCTGAACAATCTGAATTATTGGACATTCAGGCTATTTTGATTTATCTGGCTGGTTTTATAACTCTGATCACTTTGATTATTTATGTCATTTGAAGAATTCGGTTAATTCCAACGTTATATTCACTTTGAACATGCTCAACAATCTGAATTATTGGACATTCAGGCTATTTTCATTTATTTGGCTGGTTTTATAACTCTGATCAATTTGATTATTCATGTCATTTGACGAATTCGGTCAATTCCAACGTTATATTCACTTTGAACATGCTCAACAGTCTGAATTATTGGACATTCAGACTATTTTGATTTGTCTGGTTGGTTTTATAACTCTGATCACTTTGATTTCTCTTGCCATTTGACGAATTCGGTCAATTCCAACGTTGTATTGACTTTTAGCATGATGAACATTCTGAATTATTGGGCATTCATACTATTTTGATTTGTCTGGTTGGTTTTATAACTCATATTGATTACTCTTGCCATTTGACGAATTCGGTCAATTGCAACGTTATATTCACTTTGAACATGCTGAACAATCTGAATTATTGGACATTCAGGCTATTTTCATTTGTCTGGCTGGTTTTATAACTCTGATCAATTTGATTATTCATGCCATTTGGGGAATTCGGTCAATTCCAACGTTATATTTACTTTGAACATGCTGAACAATCTGAATTATTGGACATTCAGGCTATTTCGATTTGTCTGGTTTGTTTTATCACTCTGATCACTTTGATTATTCTTGTCATTTGACGAATTCGGTAAATTCCAACGTTATATTCACTTTGAACATGCTGAACAATCTGAATTATTGGACATACAGGCTATTTTTATTTGTCTGGCTGGTTTTATAACTCTGATCACTTTGATTATTCGTGCCATTTGACGATTTCGGTAAATTCCAACGTTATATTCACTTTGAACATGCTATTTTGATTTGTCTGGTTGGTTTTATCACTCTGCACACTTTGATTATTCATGTCATTTGGGGAATTCGGTCAATTCCAAAGTTATATTCACTTTGAACATGCTGAACAATCTGAATTATTGGACATTCAGGCTATTTTCATTTGTCTAGCTGGTTTTATAACTCTGATCAATTTGATTATTCATGCCATTTGGGGAATTCGGTCAATTCCAACGTTATATTTACTTTGAACATGCTGAACAATCTGAATTATTGGACATTCAGGCTATTTCGATTTGTCTGGTTTGTTTTATCACTCTGATCACTTTGATTATTCTTGTCATTTGACGAATTCGGTAAATTCCAACGTTATATTCACTTTGAACATGCTGAACAATCTCAATTATTGGACATACAGGCTATTTTTATTTGTCTGGCTGGTTTTATAACTCTGATCACTTTGATTATTCGTGCCATTTGACGATTTCGGTAAATTCCAACGTTATATTCACTTTGAACATGCTGAACAATCTGAATTATTGGACATTCAGGCTATTTTCATTTTTCTGGCCGGATTTATAACTCTGATCACTTTGATTATTCATGCCATTTGACGGTTTTATAACTCTGTTCAGTTTGATTACTCTTGCCATTTGACGAATTCGGTCAATTCCAACGTTGTATTAACTTTTAACATGATGAACATTCTGAATTATTGGACATTCATACTATTTTGATTTGTCTGGTTGGTTTTATGACTCTGATCACTTTGATTATTCATCCCATTTGACGAATTCGGTTAATTCCAACGTTATATTCACTTTGAACATGCTCAACAATCTGAATTATTGGACATTCAGGCTATTTTCATTTATTTGGCTGGTTTTATAACTCTGATCAATTTGATTATTCATGTCATTTGACGAATTCGGTAAATTCCAACGTTATCTTCACTTTGAACATGCTGAACAATCTGAATTATTGGACATTCAGGCTATTTTCATTTGTCTGGCTGGTTTTATAACTCTGATCATATTGATTACTCTTGCCATTTGACGAATTCTTTCAATTGCAACGTTGTATTGACTTTTAACATGATGTACATTATAAATTACTGGACATGCAGGCTATTTTGATTTGTCTGATTGGTTTTATAATTCTGTTCACTTTGATTGGTCTTGTCATTTGACGAATTCGGTCAATTCCAACGTTATATTCACTTTGAACATCGGTCAATTCCAACGTTGTATAGACTTTTAACATGATGAACATTCTGAATTACTGGACATGCAGGCTATTTTCATTTGTCTGGCTGGTTTTATAACTCTGTTCAGTTTGATTACTCTTGCCATTTGAAGAATTCGGTCAATTCCAACGTTGTATTGCCTTTTAACACGTTGAACAATCTGAATTATTGGACATTCAGACTATTTTGATTTGTCTGGTTGGTTTTATCACTCTGAACACTTTGATTATTCATGCCATTTGACGAATTCGGTCAATTTAAACGATATATTCACTTTGAAAATGCTCAACAATCTGAATTATTGGACATTCAGACTATTTTGATTTGTCTGGTTGGTTTTATCACTCTGCACACTTTGATTATTCATGTCATTTGGGGAATTCGGTCAATTCCAAAGTTATATTCACTTTGAACATGCTGAACAATCTGAATTATTGGACATTCAGGCTATTTTCATTTGTCTAGCTGGTTTTATAACTCTGATCACTTTGATTATTCGTGCTAGTTGACGATTTCGGCAATTCCAACATTGTATTGACTTTAAACATTAAGAACATTATGAATTACTGGACATGAAGGCTATTTTCATTTGTATGGTTGGTTTTATAATTCTGATCATATTGATTACTCTTGTCATTTGACGAACTCGGTTAATTCCAACGTTACATTCACTTTGAACATGCTCAACAATCTGAATTATTGGACATTCAGACTATTTTGATTTGTCTGGTTGGTTTTATAACTCTCATCACTTTGATTACTCTTGTCATTTGACGAATTCGGTTAATTCCAACGTTATATTCACTTTTAACATGATGAATAATCTGAATTATTGGACATTCAGACTATTTTGATTTATATGCCTGGTTTTATAACTCTGATCACTTTGATTATTCATGTCATTTGACGAATTCGGTAAATTCCAACGTTATATTCACTTTGAACATGCTGAACAATCTGAATTATTGGACATTCAGGCTATTTTCATTTGTCTGGCTGGTTTTATAACTCTGATCAATTTGATTATTCATGCCATTTGGGGAATTCGGTCAATTCCAACGTTATATTTACTTTGAACATGCTGAACAATCTGAATTATTGGACATTCAGGCTATTTTGATTTATCTGGCTGGTTTTATAACTCTGATTACTTTGATTATTTATGTCATTTGACGAATTCGGTAAATTCCAACGTTATATTCACTTTGAACATGCTGAACAATCTGAATTATTGGACATTCAGGCATCAACACAAAACAGACAACACTAAGGGCTTTTTTATGCCCCCTCATTGTCTTGCACAAGTGTTCCCCCTTCCCTAATCCCATCGCATATCACAAATAGTTCTGCATTCTTCTTGTCGCTGTTCTGTTAGTTGTTGTAGGTATAACACTGAACAACTAACAGAAATAACAGCGGCGGGAGGGGTGCAGAGTTATTTGTGTTTTGCTTTGATGTTGTTTTGTTTTTGGTAGTGTTATGGTAGGTAGATTTAAAATTCACTTTGCGAACATTCGCGGGTTAAGAACGAATTTTTTTGCGGTATACGCACACACTAATTTCCATAGGCCGGATGTGCTCGCTCTATGTGAGACCCAGGTGTGTGAGGATTCTGATCCACAGGATTTTCACATTCCTGGTTATCACACTCTCTCCTCTTTCTCTTCTCACAGAGGCCTTGTGATATATATACGTAATGGCGTTGTATTCCAGAGTCAGCAACATTTGAACTCACAAGATCCAGAATTTAACTCTCTCTGGGTTAAATTCAGGATTGGAACACATCTATTACACTTCGGGTTTCTTTATAGAAGTCCAAACTTGGAAAGGGAGGCTACCCTAAATGGCTTCGACGCCCTTTCCGACTCTATTTCTAAAGTCTTAGAAGATTATCCGGACAGTGAAATTGTAGTTGCTGGGGATTTCAATGTCCATAATAATTCTTGGCTTTCCCATTCGAGCCATACATCTCCGGAGGGCCAGTACGCTGAGCTTTTTGCCGCGCACAATGACTTGGCGCAATTAGTGAATGAACCAACACACATTCCGCGTGTTGAAGGGCAACAACAAAATATTCTTGACCTTTTTTTAACCTCCCACCCTGAAAAGTATGAGGTTAACATTCTTGCACCTCTTGGTAACTCGGATCACTGCACCATTTCAGCATCCTTTTCGTTCTCCGATCTTCGAGCCACTTCAAAACCAGTCACGAAGCGGACAATGTATATATACGAAAAGGCACGTTGGGCCGAGCTCAACAATTTTTATCAGCAATTTAACTGGAAATTATGTTTCCTAGACAATAATGTCGATGCTGCTGCTGAAATGGTTGAGAAAATCATTCTTCTTGGCATAAACATGTTTATTCCCTCGAAGACTACTTCGATTAAACCTCCAAAAAATTTTTGGTTTAATCAGACATGCAAAGAAGCTGTCAGATCCAAAGAGGAAGCATTCAGAAAATGGCGTTTAAATAAAAATACCACTACTGAACTGCTACGCAAGCAGGCAAGATCAAATTGTGCCAGAGTACTTAGGCGCGAAAAACTTCTTCACGAACAGCGTCTTCGTGCAAAAGTTCTTTCTTCTCCCAGGGGAAGTAAGAGCTTTTGGTCATTTGTTAAAAGGGTAAGGAACAATTCTTCATCTTCTATTTCAACCCTTGTTAACGGTGACCAGATATTCACTGACCCGGTTGACAAAGCTAATCTTATGGCTGAAATATTTGCAAAGAATTCATCTTTGCCAGACAGCAGTCAACCACTCCCCGTGATCGAGAACGTATCTAGTTCGATGCCTCAGATATTTTTTCGAACACGTGGAGTCAAAAGGGTTCTTGCAGATCTCAATGTAAACAAAACTCCGGGCCCGGATGGTATCTCAGCACTTGTCCTATGTAAGTGCTCTTCGACGCTAGCTCGTCCATTGCGCAATCTTTTCAACATGTCGTACCGTGCTGGTATTTACCCTTCACGTTGGAAAGTTGCCAATGTTCAGCCGATCCCCAAGAAAGGTGAGGCTACCAATCCTGCGAATTACCGTCCAATTGCAATATGTTCTGCGCTCTCGAAGGTTATGGAGAGCATGGTTAACCACCATCTTGTCAAATATTTAGAGTCTAACGGCCTTCTCAATGATCGACAGTATGGCTTCCGTAGAAATCGATCTACTGGAGACCTGATGGCGTTCCTTTCGGAACGATGGAGTCGATCCATTCACCGACTTGGCGAAAGCAAGGTCGTAGCTCTGGATATTTCCAAGGCGTTCGATAGGGTCTGGCACGGAGCACTCATATCAAAACTTATTGCATTTGGTGTCGGTAATACCTTCTCTCGATTCATATCGAGTTTTCTCAGGGATCGCTCTATACGAGTTGTTATAGATGGGGTCTCATCCAACGAGCATAGGTTGACCGCAGGAGTGCCACAAGGCTCTGTCCTCTCTCCTTCTCTGTTTCTTATTTTCATTGACGACCTGTTGGGTCAGACTGTGAACCCAATCTACTCCTTTGCAGATGACAGCAACCTCTGTCATTCGTACTCATTTGATCATCGGCCAGGTCCTCTGGAAGTCGAGGAAAAAAGGCGAACGATGAACGACTCACTTAACCGCGATTTGGCGACGATTTGTGAGTGGGGCCAAATGAACAGAGTAGATTTTAATGCACAAAAGACCCAGTGCTGTTTGTTGTCACACAAACGTTCACCAGATCCAGCATCGTCGTCAATTTCTATGGGTGGTGTGGATATCGACGAATCAGACACTCTTGATGTTCTGGGCATGAAGATACAGGGTGATGCTCGTTGGGCTAGCCATATATTCGAAGTGTCGAAAGAAGCATTCAAGTGTTTAGGCTTTTTAAAGCGGTGCAAGAAATACTTCACCCCATCTGATCTCGTAAATATTTACACCACTTACATCCGGCCTAAAATGGAATACAACTCGCATATATGGGCAGGGGCTCCATTAACATCTTTGAAGCTCCTGGACCGTGTACAGAGGAGAGCGGTGGTGTTGATAGGGGATGGTAGGGTATCCAGCTCTATTGTCTCCCTACAGCATCGCCGAAATGTGGGTTGTGTATCGCTATTCTATAGATATTTTAATGGTATCTGTTCAGAAGATATCCGTCGTCTGGTCCCTGACGTTAGAACATTTAGCCGGAATACTCGGCTATCCAGGGTCTCTCATCCGTTCATTGTCAAATGGCCGGTTGACCGGACGACGCACTATAGAGAAAATTCGTTCTTTAACCGGACTGTTCGTTTGTGGAATAATCTTCCTGAAAGTGTTTTTCCTGCCTGCTATGACATTACCAAATTCAAGGCCAACGTCAACAAACACTACTCCCTCTTTCCTCCCTCCAATACCCTTATTTCCCATCGCTAACACAGTGCATTGCATTTATAGGGGGCATCCCCTGAGTGTTAGTCAAAAAAAAAAAAAAAAAAAAAAAAAAATTCCAACATTGTATTGACTTTAAACATTAAGAACATTATGAATTACTGGACATGAAGGCTATTTTCATTTGTATGGTTGGTTTTATAATTCTGATCATATTGATTACTCTTGTCATTTGACGAACTCGGTTAATTCCAACGTTACATTCACTTTGAACATGCTCAACAATCTGAATTATTGGACATTCAGACTATTTTGATTTGTCTGGTTGGTTTTATAACTCTCATCACTTTGATTACTCTTGTCATTTGACGAATTCGGTTAATTCCAACGTTATATTCACTTTTAACATGATGAATAATCTGAATTATTGGACATTCAGACTATTTTGATTTATATGCCTGGTTTTATAACTCTGATCACTTTGATTATTCATGTCATTTGACGAATTCGGTAAATTCCAACGTTATATTCACTTTGAACATGCTCAACAATCTGAATTATTGGACATTCAGACTATTTTGATTTGTCTGGTTGGTTTTATAACTCTGATCACTTTGATTACTCTTGCCATTTGACGAATTCGGTCAATTCCAACGTTGTAAGGACTTTTAGCATGATGAACATTCTGAATTATTGGGCATTCATACTATTTTGATTTGTCTGGTTGGTTTTATAACTCATATTGATTACTCTTGCCATTTGACGAATTCGGTCAATTGCAACGTTATATTCACTTTGAACATGCTGAACAATCTGAATTATTGGACATTCAGGCTATTTTCATTTGTCTGGCTGGTTTTATAACTCTGATCAATTTGATTATTCATGCCATTTGGGGAATTCGGTCAATTCCAACGTTATATTTACTTTGAACAATCTGAATTATTGGACATTCAGGCTATTTTGATTTATCTGGCTGGTTTTATAACTCTGATTACTTTGATTATTTATGTCATTTGACGAATTCGGTAAATTCCAACGTTATATTCACTTTGAACATGCTGAACAATCTGAATTATTGGACATTCAGGCTATTTTCATTTTTCTGGCTGGTTTTATAACTCTGATCAATTTGATTATTCATGCCATTTGGGGAATTCGGTCAATTCCAACGTTATATTCACTTTGAACATGCTCAACAATCTGAATTATTGGACATTCTGACTATTTCGATTTGTCTGGTTTGTTTTATCACTCTGATCACTTTGATTATTCTTGTCATTTGACGAATTTGGTAAATTCCAACGTTATATTCACTTTGAACATGCTGAACAATCTGAATTATTGGACATACAGGCTATTTTCATTTGTCTGGCTGGTTTTATAACTCTGATCTCTTTGATTATTCGTGCCATTTGACGATTTCGGTAAATTCCAACGTTATATTCACTTTGAACAAGCTGAACAATCTGAATTATTGGACATTCAGGCCATTTTGATTTTTCTGGCTTGTTTTATAACTCTGATCAATTTGATTATTCATGCCATTTGACGGTTTTATATCTCTGATCACTTTGATTATTCGTGCCATTTGACGATTTTGGTCAATTCCAACGTTGTATTGACTTTGAACATGCTGAACATTCTGAATTACTGGACATGCAGGATATTTGCATTTGTCTTGCTGGTTTTATAACTGTGTTCAGTTTGATTACTCATGCCCTTTGACGAATTTGGTAAATTCCAACGTTGTATTGACTTTTAACATGATGAACATTCTGAATTATTGGACATTCATACTATTTTGATTTGTCTGGTTGGTTTTATCACTCTGATCACTTTGATTATTCATCCCATTTGACGAATTCGGTTAATTCCAACGTTATATTCACTTTGAACATGCTCAACAATCTGAATTATTGGACATTCAGGCTATTTTCATTTGTTTGGCTGGTTTTATAACTCTGATAAATTTGATTAATCATGTCATTTGACGAATTCGGTCAATTCCAACGTTGTATTGACTTTTAACATGATGAACATTCTGAATTACTGGACATGCAGGCTATTTTCATTTGTCTGGCTGGTTTTATAACTCTGTTCAGTTTGATTATTCATGCCATTTGACGAATTCGGTCAATTCCAACGTTATATTCACTTTGAACATGCAGAACAATCTGAATTATTGGACATTCAGACTATTTTGATTTGTCTGGTAGTTTTATTACTCTGATCACTTTGTCTGGTTGGTTTTATCACTCTGAACACTTTGATTATTCATGCCATTTGGGGAATTCGGTCAATTCCAAAGTTATATTCACTTTGAAAATGCTGAACAATCTGAATTATTGGACATTCAGGCTATTTTCATTTGTCTAGCTGGTTTTATAACTCTGATCACTTTGATTATTCGTGCTAGTTGACGATTTCGGCAATTCCAACATTGTATTGACTTTAAACATTAAGAACATTATGAATTACTGGACATGAAGGCTATTTTCATTTGTATGGTTGGTTTTATAATTCTGATCATATTGATTACTCTTGTCATTTGACGAACTCGGTTAATTCCAACGTTACATTCACTTTGAACATGCTCAACAATCTGAATTATTGGACATTCAGATTATTTTGATTTGTCTGGTTGGTTTTATAACTCTGATCACTTTGATTATTCGTGCCATTTGACGATTTCGGTCAATTCCAACGTTGTATTGACTTTTAACATGATGAACAATCTGAATTATTGGACATTCAGGCTATTTTGATTTATCTGCCTGGTTTTATAACTCTGATCACTTTGATTATTCATGTCATTTGACGAATTCGGTAAATTCCAACGTTATATTCACTTTGAACATGCTCAACAATCTGAATTATTGGACATTCAGACTATTTTGATTTGTCTGGTTGGTTTTATAACTCTGATAACTTTGATTATTCGTGCCATTTGACGATTTCGGTCAATTCCAACGTTCTATTGACTTTTAACATGATGAACATTCTGAATTACTGGACATGCTACTATTTTCATTTGTATGGTTGGTTTTATAACTCTGATCATATTGATTATTCATGTCATTTGGGGAATTCGGTCAATTCCAAAGTTATATTCACTTTGAACATGCTGAACAATCTGAATTATTGGACATTCAGGCTATTTTCATTTGTCTAGCTGGTTTTATAACACTGATCACTTTGATTATTCGTGCTAGTTGACGATTTCGGCAATTCCAACATTGTATTGACTTTAAACATTAAGAACATTATGAATTACTGGACATGAAGGCTATTTTCATTTGTATGGTTGGTTTTATAATTCTGATCATATTGATTACTCTTGTCATTTGACGAACTCGGTTAATTCCAACGTTACATTCACTTTGAACATGCTCAACAATCTGAATTATTGGACATTCAGACTATTTTCATTTGTCTAGCTGGTTTTATAACTCTGATCACTTTGATTATTCGTGCTAGTTGACGATTTCGGCAATTCCAACATTGTATTGACTTTAAACATTAAGAACATTATGAATTACTGGACATGAAGGCTATTTTCATTTGTCTGGTTGGTTTTATAACTCTGATCACTTTGATTATTCGTGCCATTTGACGATTTCGGTCAATTCCAACGTTGTATTGACTTTTAACATGATGAACATTCTGAATTACTGGACATGCTACTATTTTCATTTGTATGGTTGGTTTTATAACTCTGATCATATTGATTATTCATGTCATTTGGGGAATTCGGTCAATTCCAAAGTTATATTCACTTTGAACATGCTGAACAATCTGAATTATTGGACATTCAGGCTATTTTCATTTGTCTAGCTGGTTTTATAACTCTGATCACTTTGATTATTCGTGCTAGTTGACGATTTCGGCAATTCCAACATTGTATTGACTTTAAACATTAAGAACATTATGAATTACTGGACATGAAGGCTATTTTCATTTGTCTGGTTGGTTTTATAACTCTGATCACTTTGATTATTCGTGCCATTTGACGATTTCGGTCAATTCCAACGTTGTATTGACTTTTAACATGATGAACATTCTGAATTACTGGACATGCTACTATTTTCATTTGTATGGTTGGTTTTATAACTCTGATCATATTGATTACTCTTGTCATTTGACGAATTCGGTTAATTCCAACGTTATATTCACTTTTAACATGATGAACAATCTGAATTATTGGACATTCAGACTATTTTGATTTATATGCCTGGTTTTATAACTCTGATCACTTTGATTATTCATGTCATTTGACGAATTCGGTAAATTCCAACGTTATATTCACTTTGAACATGCTCAACAATCTGAATTATTGGACATTCAGACTATTTTGATTTGTCTGGTTGGTTTTATAACTCTGATCACTTTGATTACTCTTGCCATTTGACGAATTCGGTCAATTCCAACGTTGTAAGGACTTTTAGCATGATGAACATTCTGAATTATTGGGCATTCATACTATTTTGATTTGTCTGGTTGGTTTTATAACTCATATTGATTACTCTTGCCATTTGACGAATTCGGTCAATTGCAACGTTATATTCACTTTGAACATGCTGAACAATCTGAATTATTGGACATTCAGGCTATTTTCATTTGTCTGGCTGGTTTTATAACTCTGATCAATTTGATTATTCATGCCATTTGGGGAATTCGGTCAATTCCAACGTTATATTTACTTTGAACATGCTGAACAATCTGAATTATTGGACATTCAGGCTATTTTGATTTATCTGGCTGGTTTTATAACTCTGATTACTTTTATTATTTATGTCATTTGACGAATTCGGTAAATTCCAACGTTATATTCACTTTGAACATGCTGAACAATCTGAATTATTGGACATTCAGGCTATTTTCATTTTTCTGGCTGGTTTTATAACTCTGATCAATTTGATTATTCATGCCATTTGGGGAATTCGGTCAATTCCAACGTTATACTCACTTTGAACATGCTCAACAATCTGAATTATTGGACATTCTGACTATTTCGATTTGTCTGGTTTGTTTTATCACTCTGATCACTTTGATTATTCTTGTCATTTGACGAATTTGGTAAATTCCAACGTTATATTCACTTTGAACATGCTGAACAATCTGAATTATTGGACATACAGGCTATTTTCATTTGTCTGGCTGGTTTTATAACTCTGATCACTTTGATTATTCGTGCCATTTGACGATTTCGGTAAATTCCAACGTTATATTCACTTTGAACAAGCTGAACAATCTGAATTATTGGACATTCAGGCTATTTTGATTTTTCTGGCTTGTTTTATAACTCTGATCAATTTGATTATTCATGCCATTTGACGGTTTTATATCTCTGATCACTTTGATTATTCGTGCCATTTGACGATTTTGGTCAATTCCAACGTTGTATTGACTTTGAACATGCTGAACATTCTGAATTACTGGACATGCAGGATATTTGCATTTGTCTGGCTGGTTTTATAACTGTGTTCAGTTTGATTACTCATGCCCTTTGACGAATTTGGTAAATTCCAACGTTGTATTGACTTTTAACATGATGAACATTCTGAATTATTGGACATTCATACTATTTTGATTTGTCTGGTTGGTTTTATCACTCTGATCACTTTGATTATTCATCCCATTTGACGAATTCGGTTAATTCCAACGTTATATTCACTTTGAACATGCTCAACAATCTGAATTATTGGACATTCAGGCTATTTTCATTTGTTTGGCTGGTTTTATAACTCTGATAAATTTGATTAATCATGTCATTTGACGAATTCGGTCAATTCCAACGTTGTATTGACTTTTAACATGATGAACATTCTGAATTACTGGACATGCAGGCTATTTTCATTTGTCTGGCTGGTTTTATAACTCTGTTCAGTTTGATTATTCATGCCATTTGGCAATTCCAACATTGTATTGACTTTAAACATTAAGAACATTATGAATTACTGGACATGAAGGCTATTTTCATTTGTATGGTTGGTTTTATAATTCTGATCATATTGATTACTCTTGTCATTTGACGAACTCGGTTAATTCCAACGTTACATTCACTTTGAACATGCTCAACAATCTGAATTATTGGACATTCAGATTATTTTGATTTGTCTGGTTGGTTTTATAACTCTGATCACTTTGATTATTCGTGCCATTTGACGATTTCGGTCAATTCCAACGTTGTATTGACTTTTAACATGATGAACAATCTGAATTATTGGACATTCAGGCTATTTTGATTTATCTGCCTGGTTTTATAACTCTGATCACTTTGATTATTCATGTCATTTGACGAATTCGGTAAATTCCAACGTTATATTCACTTTGAACATGCTCAACAATCTGAATTATTGGACATTCAGACTATTTTGATTTGTCTGGTTGGTTTTATAACTCTGATAACTTTGATTATTCGTGCCATTTGACGATTTCGGTAAATTCCAACGTTCTATTGACTTTTAACATGATGAACATTCTGAATTACTGGACATGCAGGCTATTTTCATTTGTCTGGCTGGTTTTATAACTCTGTTCAGTTTGATTACTCTTGCCATTTGACGAATTCGGTCAATTCCAACGTTGTATTGACTTTTAACATGATGAACATTCTGAATTATTGGACATTCATACTATTTTGATTTGTCTGGTTGGTTTTATAACTCTGATCATATTGATTACTCTTGCCATTTGACGAATTCGGTCAATTGCAACGTTGTATTGTCTTTTAACATGATGTACATTATGAATTACTGGACATGCAGTCTATTTTGATTTGTCTGATTGGTTTTATAATTCTGTTCACTTTGATTGTTCTTGTCATTTGACGAATTCGGTCAATTCCAACGTTGTATTCACTTTGAACATGCTGAACAATCTGAATTATTGGACATTCAGGCTATTTTCATTTGTCTGGCTGGTTTTATAACTCTGATCAATTTGATTATTCATGCCATTTGGGGAATTCGGTCAATTCCAACGTTATATTTACTTTGAACATGCTGAACAATCTGAATTATTGGACATTCAGGCTATTTTGATTTATCTGGCTGGTTTTATAACTCTGATCACTTTGATTACACTCTGCGATAAATGGTAAGGGTCAGTGATCGGTTTGGAATGAAACCACCGGGGAAAGTTATATTGGTAAAAAAAAAAGTCATACGTGTTCCAGCGTTTCGCTGGGTCTCATCTAGGAATCGAGATATATCGATTTGAAGTTAGTAAGTATCGTATAAGGGAATTTGTCACGTTTTGTATTGACTTTAAACATTAAGAACATTATGAATTACTGGACATGAAGGCTATTTTCATTTGTATGGTTGGTTTTATAATTCTGATCATATTGATTACTCTTGTCATTTGACGAA
This sequence comes from Hydrotaea cyrtoneurina, assembly GCA_958296145.1. Taxonomy (NCBI): domain Eukaryota; kingdom Metazoa; phylum Arthropoda; class Insecta; order Diptera; family Muscidae; genus Hydrotaea; species Hydrotaea cyrtoneurina. The sequence goes on from OY282513.1 coordinate 82,474,770, forward strand.
CTCGGTTAATTCCAACGTTACATTCACTTTGAACATGCTCAACAATCTGAATTATTGGACATTCAGACTATTTTGATTTGTCTGGTTGGTTTTATAACTCTGATCACTTTGATTATTCGTGCCATTTGACGATTTCGGTCAGTTCCAACGTTGTATTGACTTTTAACATGATGAACATTCTGAATTACTGGACATGCTACTATTTTCATTTGTATGGTTGGTTTTATAACTCTGATCATATTGATTACTCTTGTCATTTGACGAATTCGGTTAATTCCAACGTTATATACACTTTTAACATGATGAACAATCTGAATTATTGGACATTCAGACTATTTTGATTTATATGCCTGGTTTTATAACTCTGATCACTTTGATTATTCATGTCATTTGACGAATTCGGTAAATTCCAACGTTATATTCACTTTGAACATTCTCAACAATCTGAATTATTGGACATTCAGACTATTTTGATTTGTCTGGTTGGTTTTATAACTCTGATCACTTTGATTACTCTTGCCATTTGACGAATTCGGTCAATTCCAACGTTGTAAGGACTTTTAGCATGATGAACATTCTGAATTATTGGGCATTCATACTATTTTGATTTGTCTGGTTGGTTTTATAACTCATATTGAATACTCTTGCCATTTGACGAATTCGGTCAATTGCAACGTTATATTCACTTTGAACATGCTGAACAATCTGAATTATTGGACATTCAGGCTATTATCATTTGTCTGGCTGGTTTTATAACTCTGATCAATTTGATTATTCATGCCATTTGGGGAATTCGGTCAATTCCAACGTTATATTTACTTTGAACATGCTGAACAATCTGAATTATTGGACATTCAGGCTATTTTGATTTATCTGGCTGGTTTTATAACTCTGATTACTTTGATTATTTATGTCATTTGACGAATTCGGTAAATTCCAACGTTATATTCACTTTGAACATGCTGAACAATCTGAATTATTGGACATTCAGGCTATTTTCATTTTTCTGGCTGGTTTTATAACTCTGATCAATTTGATTATTCATGCCATTTGGGGAATTCGGTCAATCCCAACGTTATATTCACTTTGAACATGCTCAACAATCTGAATTATTGGACATTCTGACTATTTCGATTTGTCTGGTTTGTTTTATCACTCTGATCACTTTGATTATTCTTGTCATTTGACGAATTTGGTAAATTCCAACGTTATATTCACTTTGAACATGCTGAACAATCTGAATTATTGGACATACAGGCTATTTTCATTTGTCTGGCTGGTTTTATAACTCTGATCACTTTGATTATTCGTGCCATTTGACGATTTCGGTAAATTCCAACGTTATATTCACTTTGAACAAGCTGAACAATCTGAATTATTGGACATTCAGGCTATTTTGATTTTTCTGGCTTGTTTTATAACTCTGATCAATTTGATTATTCATGCCATTTGACGGTTTTATATCTCTGATCACTTTGATTATTCGTGCCATTTGACGATTTTGGTCAATTCCAACGTTGTATTGACTTTGAACATGCTGAACTTTCTGAATTACTGGACATGCAGGATATTTGCATTTGTCTGGCTGGTTTTATAACTGTGTTCAGTTTGATTACTCATGCCCTTTGACGAATTTGGTAAATTCCAACGTTGTATTGACTTTTAACATGATGAACATTCTGAATTATTGGACATTCATACTATTTTGATTTGTCTGGTTGGTTTTATCACTCTGATCACTTTGATTATTCATCCCATTTGACGAATTCGGTTAATTCCAACGTTATATTCACTTTGAACATGCTCAACAATCTGAATTATTGGACATTCAGGCTATTTTCATTTGTTTGGCTGGTTTTATAACTCTGATAAATTTGATTAATCATGTCATTTGACGAATTCGTGCAGGCTGGACATGCAGGCTATTTTCATTTGTCTGGCTGGTTTTATAACTCTGTTCAGTTTGATTATTCATGCCATTTGACGAATTCGGTCAATTCCAACGTTATATTCACTTTGAACATGCAGAACAATCTGAATTATTGGACATTCAGACTATTTTGATTTGTCTATTAGTTTTATTACTCTGATCACTTTGTCTGGTTGGTTTTATCACTCTGAACACTTTGATTATTCATGCCATTTGGGGAATTCGGTCATTTCCAAAGTTATATTCACTTTGAACATGCTGAACAATCTGAATTATTGGACATTCAGGCTATTTTCATTTGTCTAGCTGGTTTTATAACTCTGATCACTTTGATTATTCGTGCTAGTTGACGATTTCGGCAATTCCAACATTGTATTGACTTTAAACATTAAGAACATTATGAATTACTGGACATGAAGGCTATTTTCATTTGTATGGTTGGTTTTATAATTCTGATCATATTGATTACTCTTGTCATTTGACGAACTCGGTTAATTCCAACGTTACATTCACTTTGAACATGCTCAACAATCTGAATTATTGGACATTCAGATTATTTTGATTTGTCTGGTTGGTTTTATAACTCTGATCACTTTGATTATTCGTGCCATTTGACGATTTCGGTCAATTCCAACGTTGTATTGACTTTTAACATGATGAACAATCTGAATTATTGGACATTCAGGCTATTTTGATTTATCTGCCTGGTTTTATAACTCTGATCACTTTGATTATTCATGTCATTTGACGAATTCGGTAAATTCCAACGTTATATTCACTTTGAACATGCTCAACAATCTGAATTATTGGACATTCAGACTATTTTGATTTGTCTGGTTGGTTTTATAACTCTGATAACTTTGATTATTCGTGCCATTTGACGATTTCGGTCAATTCCAACGTTCTATTGACTTTTAACATGATGAACATTCTGAATTACTGGACATGCAGGCTATTTTCATTTGTCTGGCTGGTTTTATAACTCTGTTCAGTTTGATTACTCTTGCCATTTGACGAATTCGGTCAATTCCAACGTTGTATTGACTTTTAACATGATGAACATTCTGAATTATTGGACATTCATACTATTTTGATTTGTCTGGTTGGTTTTATAACTCTGATCATATTGATTACTCTTGCCATTTGACGAATTCGGTCAATTGCAACGTTGTATTGTCTTTTAACATGATGTACATTATGAATTACTGGACATGCAGGCTATTTTGATTTGTCTGATTGGTTTTACAATTCTGTTCACTTTGATTGTTCTTGTCATTTGACGAATTCGGTCAATTCCAACGTTATATTCACTTTGAACATGCTGAACAATCTGAATTATTGGACATTCAGGCTATTTTCATTTGTCTGGCTGGTTTTATAACTCTGATCAATTTGATTATTCATGCCATTTGGGGAATTCGGTCAATTCCAACGTTATATTTACTTTGAACATGCTGAACAATCTGAATTATTGGACATTCAGGCTATTTTGATTTATCTGGCTGGTTTTATAACTCTGATCACTTTGATTACACTCTGCGACAAATGGTAAGGGTCAGTGATCGGTTTGGAATGAAACCACCGGGGAAAGTTATATTGGTAAAAAAAAAGTCATACGTGTTCCAGCGTTTCGCTGGGTCTCATCTAGGAATCGAGATAAATCGATTTGAAGTTAGTAAGTATCGTATAAGGGAATTTGTCACGTTTTGTATTGACTTTAAACATTAAGAACATTATGAATTACTGGACATGAAGGCTATTTTCATTTGTATGGTTGGTTTTATAATTCTGATCATATTGATTACTCTTGTCATTTGACGAACTCGGTTAATTCCAACGTTACATTCACTTTGAACATGCTCAACAATCTGAATTATTGGACATTCAGACTATTTTGATTTGTCTGGTTGGTTTTATAACTCTGATCACTTTGATTATTCGTGCCATTTGACGATTTCGGTCAATTTCAACGTTGTATTGACTTTTAACATGATGAACATTCTGAATTACTGGACATGCTACTATTTTCATTTGTATGGTTGGTTTTATAACTCTGATCATATTGATTACTCTTGTCATTTGACGAATTCGGTTAATTCCAACGTTATATACACTTTTAACATGATGAACAATCTAAATTATTGGACATTCAGACTATTTTGATTTATATGCCTGGTTTTATAACTCTGATGACTTTGATTATTCATGTCATTTGACGAATTCGGTAAATTCCAACGTTATATTCACTTTGAACATGCTCAACAATCTGAATTATTGGACATTCAGACTATTTTGATTTGTCTGGTTGGTTTTATAACTCTGATCACTTTGATTACTCTTGCCATTTGACGAATTCGGTCAATTCCAACGTTGTAAGGACTTTTAGCATGATGAACATTCTGAATTATTGGGCATTCATACTATTTTGATTTGTCTGGTTGGTTTTATAACTCATATTGATTACTCTTGCCATTTGACGAATTCGGTCAATTGCAACGTTATATTCACTTTGAACATGCTGAACAATCTGAATTATTGGACATTCAGGCTATTTTCATTTTTCTGGCTGGTTTTATAACTCTGATCAATTTGATTATTCATGCCATTTGGGGAATTCGGTCAATTCCAACGTTATATTCACTTTGAACATGCTCAACAATCTGAATTATTGGACATTCTGACTATTATGATTTGTCTGGTTTGTTTTATCACTCTGATCACTTTGATTATTCTTGTCATTTGACGAATTTGGTAAATTCCAACGTTATATTCACTTTGAACATGCTGAACAATCTGAATTATTGGACATACAGGCTATTTTCATTTGTCTGGCTGGTTTTATAACTCTGATCACTTTGATTATTCGTGCCATTTGACGATTTCGGTAAATTCCAACGTTATATTCACTTTGAACAAGCTGAGCAATCTGAATTATTGGACATTCAGGCTATTTTGATTTTTCTGGCTTGTTTTATAACTCTGATCAATTTGATTATTCATGCCATTTGACGGTTTTATATCTCTGATCACTTTGATTATTCGTGCCATTTGACGATTTTGGTCAATTCCAACGTTGTATTGACTTTGAACATGCTGAACATTCTGAATTACTGGACATGCAGGATATTTGCATTTGTCTGGCTGGTTTTATAACTGTGTTCAGTTTGATTACTCATGCCATTTGACGAATTCGGTCAATTCCAACGTTATATTCACTTTGAACATGCAGAACAATCTGAATTATTGGACATTCAGGCTATTTTGATTTTTCTGGCTTGTTTTATAACTCTGATCAATTTGATTATTCATGCCATTTGACGGTTTTATATCTCTGATCACTTTGATTATTCGTGCCATTTGACGATTTTGGTAAATTCCAACGTTGTATTGACTTTTAACATGATGAACATTCTGAATTATTGGACATTCATACTATTTTGATTTGTCTGGTTGGTTTTATCACTCTGATCACTTTGATTATTCATCCCATTTGACGAATTCGGTTAATTCCAACGTTATATTCACTTTGAACATGCTCAACAATCTGAATTATTGGACATTCAGGCTATTTTCATTTGTTTGGCTGGTTTTATAACTCTGATAAATTTGATTAATCATGTCATTTGACGAATTCGGTCAATTCCAACGTTGTATTGACTTTTAACATGATGAACATTCTGAATTACTGGACATGCAGGCTATTTTCATTTGTCTGGCTGGTTTTATAACTCTGTTCAGTTTGATTATTCATGCCATTTGACGAATTCGGTCAATTCCAACGTTATATTCACTTTGAACATGCAGAACAATCTGAATTATTGGACATTCAGACTATTTTGATTTGTCTGGTAGTTTTATTACTCTGATCACTTTGTCTGGTTGGTTTTATCACTCTGAACACTTTGGTTATTCATGCCATTTGGGGAATTCGGTCAATTCCAAAGTTATATTCACTTTGAACATGCTGAACAATCTGAATTATTGGACATTCAGGCTATTTTCATTTGTCTAGCTGGTTTTATAACTCTGATCACTTTGATTATTCGTGCTAGTTGACGATTTCGGCAATTCCAACATTGTATTGACTTTTAACATTAAGAACATTATGAATTACTGGACATGAAGGCTATTTTCATTTGTATGGTTGGTTTTATAATTCTGATCATATTGATTACTCTTGTCATTTGACGAACTCGGTTAATTCCAACGTTACATTCACTTTGAACATGCTCAACAATCTGAATTATTGGACATTCAGATTATTTTGATTTGTCTGGTTGGTTTTATAACTCTGATCACTTTGATTATTCGCGCCATTTGACGATTTCGGTCAATTCCAACGTTGTATTGACTTTTAACATGATGAACAATCTGAATTATTGGACATTCAGGCTATTTTGATTTATCAGCCTGGTTTTATAACTCTGATCACTTTGATTATTCATGTCATTTGACGAATTCGGTAAATTCCAACGTCATATTCACTTTGAACATGCTCAACAATCTGAATTATTGGACATTCAGACTATTTTGATTTGTCTGGTTGGTTTTATAACTCTGATAACTTTGATTATTCGTGCCATTTGACGATTTCGGTCAATTCCAACGTTCTATTGACTTTTAACATGATGAACATTCTGAATTACTGGACATGCAGGCTATTTTCATTTGTCTGGCTGGTTTTATAACTCTGTTCAGTTTGATTACTCTTGCCATTTGACGAATTCGGTCAATTCCAACGTTGTATTGACTTTTAACATGATGAACATTCTGAATTATTGGACATTCATACTATTTTGATTTGTCTGGTTGGTTTTATAACTCTGATCATATTGATTACTCTTGCCATTTGACGAATTCGGTCAATTGCAACGTTGTATTGTCTTTTAACATGATGTACATTATGAATTACTGGACATGCAGGCTATTTTGATTTGTCTGATTGGTTTTATAATTCTGTTCACTTTGATTGTTCTTGTCATTTGACGAATTCGGTCAATTCCAACGTTATATTCACTTTGAACATGCTGAACAATCTGAATTATTGGACATTCAGGCTATTTTCATTTGTCTGGCTGGTTTTATAACTCTGATCAATTTGATTATTCATGCCATTTGGGGAATTCGGTCAATTCCAACGTTATATTTACTTTGAACATGCTGAACAATCTGAATTATTGGACATTCAGGCTATTTTGATTTATCTGGCTGGTTTTATAACTCTGATCACTTTGATTACACTCTGCGACAAATGGTAAGGGTCAGTGATCGGTTTGGAATGAAACCACCGGGGAAAGTTATATTGGTAAAAAAAAAGTCATACGTGTTCCAGCGTTTCGCTGGGTCTCATCTAGGAATCGAGATATATCGATTTGAAGTTAGTAAGTATCGTATAAGGGAATTTGTCACGTTTTAGGCTCTTTTGTTTGACATAACTCGAGAACCACTCGTCCGATTTAGCTGAAAGAAATTTAGAAAAATTAAGATTTACAATTCCTCTAATCTGTTCTTAAACCGTTTTCCTACTTAAGCAACAGTTTCGCAATTATAAATAAATGTATGAAAAAAAAAAATTATTTTTGCCTAAAAATTAAAATTTGATGATTACCTTGCGTGGAGGGCAGTGAAGAAAGTCATACGATATTTTTTGGGAAGTAAACGAGCACACAATTACCCTGCTCTTGTGACCAAGATGTTGGACTACTTCCAGAACATTGGAGTGAACATGTCTCTCAAAATTCACTTCTTGCATCACCATCTCGATTTCCTCCGAGGATGAAGACAGATCCTCATCCGACACAGACTCTGAACAAGTAGGCGAACCACCACGCAAGAAAGAAAAGGGAGCAAACAAACGAAAATAAATGTATTTAAAAAAAAAATAAAAAAAAAAAAAAAAATTTCTTCATGCGCTTATTTTTAACTTGGAAACTATTACTTGTAAAGGAAAATAATATATGAACAGATTAAGGGAATTGTAATTCTTGGTTTTTTAAAATTTATTTCAGCTAAATCGGACGAGTGGTTCTCGAGTTATGTCAAACAAAAGAGCCTAAAACGTGACAAATTCCCCTATACGATACTTACTAACTTCAAATCGATATATCTCGATTCCTAGATGAGACCCAACGAAACGCTGGGACACGTATGACCTTTTTTTGACCGATATAACTTTCCCCGGTGGTTTCATCCCAAACCGATTGTGGCTGTCGCACAGTGTTATTTATGTCATTTGACGAATTCGGTAAATTCCAACGTTATATTCACTTTGAACATGCTGAACAATCTGAATTATTGGACATTCAGGCTATTTTCATTTGTCTGGCTGGTTTTATAACTCTGATCAATTTGATTATTCATGCCATTTGGGGAATTCGGTCAATTCCAACTTTACTTTTATTCACTTTGAACATGCTCAACAATCTGAATTATTGGACATTCAGACTATTTTGATTTGTCTGGTAGTTTTATTACTCTGATCACTTTGTCTGGTTGGTTTTATCACTCTGAACACTTTGATTATTCATGCCATTTGGGGAATTCGGTCAATTCCAAAGTTATATTCACTTTGAACATGCTGAACAATCAGAATTATTGGACATTCAGGCTATTTTCATTTGTCTAGCTGGTTTTATAACTCTGATCACTTTGATTATTCGTGCTAGTTGACGATTTCGGCAATTCCAACATTGTATTGACTTTAAACATTAAGAACATTATGAATTACTGGACATGAAGGCTATTTTCATTTGTATGGTTGGTTTTATAACTCTGATCACTTTGATTATTCGTGCCATTTGACGATTTCGGCAATTCCAACGTTGTATTGACTTTTAACATTATGAACATTATGAATTACTGGACATGAAGGCTATTTTCATTTGTATGGTTGGTTTTATAACTCTGACCATATTGATTACTCTTGTCATTTGACGAATTCGGTTAATTCCAACGTTATATTCACTTTGAACATGCTCAACATTCTGAATTACTGGACGTTCAGGCTATTCTCATTTTTCTGACTGGTTTTATAACTCTGATCACTTTGATTATTCGCGCCATTTGACGATTTCGGCAATTCCAACGTTGTATTGACTTTTAACATGATGAACATTCTGAATTACTGGACATGCAGGCTATTTTCATTTGTCTGGCTGGTTTTATAACTCTGTTCAGTTTGATTACTCTTGCCATTTGACGAATTCGGTCAATTCCAACGTTGTATTGACTTTTAACATGATGAACATTCGGAATTATTGGACATTCATACTATTTTGATTTGTCTGGTTGGTTTTATAACTCTGATCATATTGATTACTCTTGCCATTTGACGAATTCGGTCAATTACAACATTGTATTGACTTTTAACATGATGTACATTATGAATTACTGGACATGCAGGCTATTTTCATTTGTCTGGCTGGTTTTATAACTCTGTTCAGTTTGATTACTCTTGCCATTTGACGAATTCGGTAAATTCCAACGTTATATTCACTTTGAACATGCTGAACAATCTGAATTATTGGACATTCACGCTTTTTTTATTTGTCTGGCTGGTTTTATAACTCTGATCACTTTGATTATTCGTGCCATTTGAAGATTTCGGCAATTCCAACGTTGTATTGACTTTTAACACGATGAACATTCTGAATTACTGGACATGCAGGCTATTTTCATTTGTATGGTTGGTTTTATAACTCTGACCATATTGATTACTCTTGTCATTTGACGAATTCGGTTAATTCCAACGTTATATTCACTTTGAACATGCTCAACAATCTGAATTATTGGACATTCAGACTATTTTGATTTGTCTGGTAGTTTTATTACTCTGATCACTTTGATTATTCATGCCATTTGGGGAATTCGGTCAATTCCAACTTTATATTCACTTTTAACATGCTGAACAATCTGAATTACTGGACATGCAGGCTATTTTAATTTGTCTGTCTGGTTTTATAACTCTGATCACTTTGATTTATCATGTCATTTGACGAATTCGGTAAATTCCAACGTTATATTCACTTTGAACATGCTGAACAATCTGAATTATTGGACATTCAGGCTATTTTCATTTGTCTGGCTGGTTTTATAACTCTGATCACTTTGATTATTCTTGTCGTTTGACGAATTCGGTAAATTCCAACGCTATATTCACTTTGAACATGCTGAACAATCTGAATTATTGGACATTCAGGCTATTCTCATTTGTCTGGCTGGTTTTATAACTCTGATCACTTTGATTATTCGCGCCATTTGACGATTTCGGCAATTCCAACGTTGTATTGACTTTTAACATGATGAACATTCTGAATTACTGGACATGCAGGCTATTTTCATTTGTCTGGCTGGTTTTATAACTCTGATCACTTTGATTATTCGTGCCAGTTGACGATTTCGGTCAATTCAAACATTGTATTGACTTTTAACATGATGAACATTCTGAATTACTGGACGTTCAGGCTATTTTCATTTGTCTGGCTGGTTTTATAACTCTGTTCAGTTTGATTACTCTTGCCATTTTACGAATTTGGTCAATTCCAACGTTCTATTGACTTTTAACATGATGAACATTCTGAATTATTGGACATTCATACTATTTTGATTTGTCTGGTTGGTTTTATAACTCTGATCATATTGATTACTCTTGCCATTTGACGAATTCGGTCAATTGCAACGTTGTATTGACTTTTAACATGATGTACATTATGAATTACTGGACATGCAGGATATTTGATTTGTCTGATTGGTTTTATAATTCTCTTCACTTTGATTGGTCTTGTCATTTGACGAATTCGGTCCATTCCAACGTTATATTCACTTTGAACATGCTGAACAATCTGAATTATTGGACATTCAGGCTATTTTGATTTATCTGGCTGGTTTTATAACTCCGATCACTTTGATTATTCATGTCATTTGACGAATTCGGTAAATTCCAACGTTGTATTGACTTTTAACATGATGAACATTCTGAATTACTGGACATGCAGGCTATTCTCATTTGTCTGGCTGGTTTTATAACTCTGATCACTTTGATTATTCGCGCCATTTGACGATTTCGGCAATTCCAACGTTGTATTGACTTTTAACATGATGAACAATCTGAATTATTGGACATTTAGGCTATTTTCATTTGTCTGGCTGGTTTTATAACTCTGACCACTTTGATTATTCATGCCATTTGACGGTTTTATAACTCTGATCACTTTGATTATTCGTGCCATTTGACGATTTCGGTCAATTCCAACGTTGTATTGACTTTTAACATGGTGAACATTCTGAATTACTGGACATGCAGGCTATTTGCATTTGTCTGGCTGGTTTTATAACTCTGTTCAGTTTGATTACTCTTGCCATTTGACGAATTCGGTCAATTCCAACGTTGTATTGACTTTTAGCATGATGAACATTCTGAATTATTGGACATTCATACTATTTTGATTTGTCTGGTTGGTTTTATCACTCTGATCACTTTGATTATTCGTGCCATTTGACGATTTCGGTCAATTCAAACGTTGTATTGACTTTTAACATGATGAACATTCTGAATTACTGGACATGCAGGCTATTTTCATTTGTCTGGCTGGTTTTATAACTCTGTTCAGTTTGATTATTCATGCCATTTGACGAATTCGGTCAATTCCAACGTTATATTCGCTTTGAACATGCAGAACAATCCGAATTATTGGATATTCAGACTATTTTGATTTGTCTGGTAGTTTTATTACTCTGATCACTTTGATTATTCATGCCATTTGGGGAATTCGGTCAATTCCAACGTTATATTCACTTTTAACATGCTGAACAATCTGAATTACTGGACATGCAGGCTATTTTCATTTGTCTGTCTGGTTTTATAACTCTGATCACTTTGATTAATCATGTCATTTGACGAATTCGGTAAATTCCAACGTTATATTCACTTTGAACAATCTGAATTATTGGACATTAAGGCTATTTTCATTTGTCTGGCTGGTTTTATAACTCTGATCACATTGATTATTCGTGCCATTTGACGATTTCGGTCAATTCAAACGTTGTATTGACTTTTAACATGATGAACATTCTGAATTACTGGACATGCAGGCTATTTTCATTTGTCTGGCTGGTTTTATAACTCTGACCACTTTGATTATTCATGCCATTTGACGAATTCGGTCAATTCCAACGTTATATTCGCTTTGAACATGCAGAACAATCTGAATTATTGGACATTCAGACTATTTTGATTTGTCTGGTAGTTTTATTACTCTGATCACTTTGATTATTCATGCCATTTGGGGAATTCGGTCAATTCCAACGTTATATTCACTTTTAACATGCTGAACAATCTGAATTACTGGACATGCAGGCTATTTTAATTTGTCTGTCTGGTTTTATAACTCTGATCACTTTGATTAATCATGTCATTTGACGAATTCGGTAAATTCCAACGTTATATTCACTTTGAACATGCTGAACAATCTGAATTATAGGACATTCAGGCTATTTTCATTTGTCTGGCTGGTTTTATAACTTTGATCACTTTGATTATTCGTGCCATTTGACGAATTCGGTAAATTCCAACGTTATATTCACTTTGAACATGATGAACATTATGAATTACTGGACGTTCAGGCTATTTTCATTTGTCTGGCTGGTTTTATAACTCTGATCACTTTCATTATTCGTGCCATTTGACGATTTCGGTCAATTCCAACGTTGTATTGACTTTTAACATGATGAACATTCTGACATTCAGACTATTTTGATTTGTCTAGTAGTTTTATCACTCTGATCACTTTGATTATTCATGCCATTTGGGGAATTCGGTCAATTCCAACGTTATATTCACTTTGAACATGCAGAACTATCTGAATTATTTGACATTCAGGCTATTTTCATTTGTCTGGCTGGTTATATAACTCTGATCAATTTGATTATTCATGCCATTTGGGGAATTCGGTCAATTCCAACGTTATATTCACTTTTAACATGCTGAACAATCTGAATTACTGGACATGCTGTATTAAGTATGTTATAAGTATTAAGCATTTATTGTAAGTCGCTAAATTAGCAACATTGCCATCTGGGCAACAGCTGATCGCATGAGACGGAAGTAAAAGAGAAGACAATTAAAAGGTAGATCCTAAACCCCATAAACGTGTTCTTGCGAAGTAAACATTTATTAAATAATAACAAGTTGTTTTAATTGGAACATTAATAAACGATAACTTGTTACATGGTGTCAGAAGTGGAAACTACGAATTCAAATGTTGTATCAAAAGGATAGAAAAGTACCTTTTTGAACTGTGTACATTTTGTGAGCTACAAAACTGTGTGTTCACCTGTTACATCAAAAAGTGAAACCGCATCAAATCCATATTAATCGGAAAAAATCCAAAATTATTGTAAGCATCGTGTGTTAATTTCAAGTCCTCGGATAAGTATCATCATCAAATAAGATACTTTGATAAAAAGTTCCAAGGAAATGGCAACAAACGACCGCCTACCACCTGAATTGGATTGCACCAATCTAGCAAACGATTGGCCAGATTGGAAACGCAACTTTATGGTTTATATGATTGCCAGTGGTAAGGTAACTGAGTCCGAGACCACAAAAATCGCAAATTTCATTTGGCTGATTGGCACAGGTGGTGCTAATATTTATAACACTTTTTTTCCAAATGATGGTACACAAAATTCGTTATTGGGCACTGTTAGAGCTGGGGATGCAGTAATACAGCGTACGCTGGACGATGTTATACAAAAATTTGACCAACATTGCTTACCACAACGCAATGTAGCCATGGAGTCTTACAAATTCAACGTGATCTCTCAAAAAGAAAGACAGTCATTCACGGAATTCGAAACCGAGTTGCGAACACAAATACGATACTGTGGGTTTAGATGTGAATGTGGAAAATCATACGAGGATCGTATGTTACGTGATCGGATCATTGTAGGAGTCCATGACAAAAAATTGCAATTGAAGCTGTTGGACGGTCGAGATGAACAATTGGGACGTGCTATCGACATATGTAAATCATATGAAGCAGCAAATGCAAACAAAAACATATTGGATGCGAAACCATCATCAGTTAACGCAGTTAAAATAAGTGACAATCCAGAATCAACAATGATCGGGGCAGTTAATCGTTTTTGTTTTAACTGCGGCGGTCCATGGAAATTCGGCCACACAAACGAATGCAAGGCCAAGGATGTCGTATGTCGTTCGTGCTCGAAGAAGGGCCATTTTCAGAGAATGTGCCGTAGAAACAGAAAACCATCATCGGATACGAAACAAATCAACGGAAATGACAGCAGCAGCAAGCAAAAAGTAGCCGAACTTAATTGGAGTGATGTACATGGTATTAATTGTAGTAAAGTTAAAAAATTAAGTAGATTATTAAGTTCTAAATATATTCCTAGGTTAAATTCAGTCGGATTAAGGAAAAAGCGTTGGACCAAGGAATATTTAGTAGAAAAGGAAATCGTTACATTTAAATTGGATACTGGAGCAGACGTTAATTGCGTACCAATTGGTTTAGTGAGAAAATTGGGAGTTAAATTGTACGACCAAGGGAACAACTTTCCAGTGTTTGATTATAATAATAATAGAATAAAAATGTTTGGTACTTGCACACTTAATTGCATAGATATGAATTCAAAATCCGGAAAGTTAGCCAGACTTATTGTGGTGGGTGACAAATGTGAACCAATACTCGGATTGGAGACGTGTGAGAATTTTAACTTGATTACACGCGTAGCCGTGCGGGGTGTTACATGCACGGGGCCGAAGGCATTATTTATGAGCAGAAACAGTGATGTTTTTCAGGGACTTGGAAAATTTCCGAGAACTTTTTCAATTGTGTTGAAGGAAGATTCGAAAGCGGTACTTCACTACAGGAAACGTATACCGAATTCATTATCGGATAGGTTAAAGTTGGAACTTGGGAAAATGGTGCGGGATGGAATTATCTCACCTGTTGATTACCCAACTGATTGGGTAAACAATTTGCAGCTAGTTGAAAAGCCGAACGGTGAGCTTCGTATTTGTCTGGACCCGAAGGCACTGAATGCGTGTATTAAACGTGAATATTTCTTAATTCCGACAATCGAAGACCTGACGGCTAGGCTGGCAAAGAAACGAGTGTTTTCTGTTCTGGATTTGAAAAGTGGTTTTTGGCACATGGTGTTAGATAGGAGAAGTTCGGATCTGAAAACGTTTTTAACGCCCTTTGGTAGATTCAGGTTTGTTCGCGTGCCGTTTGGCCTTAATTGTGCTCCGGAAATGTTTCAGCAGGAGATGATAAGGATATTTGGGGATATACAGGGGGTGCTGGTATATTTTGATGATGTGGCAATCTGCGCAGAAAGTGAGGAGGAGCATGATCGGATAATAAGTTTGGTAATGAATAGGGCACGAATTAACAATATTAAATTTAATCCGGACAAAATTCAATATCGGCAACGGGAGGTTAAATTCATGGGGAATATTTTGTCGGAGGGGAAAATAAAAGCGGATTTGAAATATCGGGATGCAGTATTGAGGATGAAAAGACCGGGAAGTAGGTCGGATGTATTGAGGTTCTTGGGTCTTCTGAAGTACCTGGCGCGATTTATTCCGAATCTCTCGAGACAATCGGCAGAGCTGAGAAATTTGACTCGGAATGATGTGGAGTTTAAATGGATGGAGGCACATGATAGGGAATTTCGTAATTTGCTCGGAATAGTGACGTCTGAACCGGTACTGGCTATCTATGACCCTAAAGTACCTGTGATCGTACAGACTGATGCATCCAAGGATGGATTGGGTTGTGTGATAATTCAGAATGGCCATCCTGTTGCATTTGCGTCCCGGACATTGAGCAAGAGTGAACAGAAATGGGCGCAAATTGAGAAGGAGCTGTTGGCCATTGTTTTCGCATGCCAACGTTTTCATTTCTTTTTGTATGGACGGGAATTCACCGTCGAAAGTGATCACAAACCGCTGGCGACTCTGGTTAAGCGTGATATTGATGATGTGACAATGAGGCTTCAACGCATGTTTATGTTCCTTCTGAAATATCCACACATGGCTGTGGTTTACAAACCAGGCAAGGAAATGCTACTGGCTGATTGCCTTTCAAGGGCACAATTGTCAGAGGTATCGGAGATTGACGGGCTGTCGGGTGTCATTCATTCGGTTACGAAATCCGTTTGCCTCACTGAGGAAAATTACGATTTTTATCGCAAGGTATTACAGGGTGACCGGGAATATTCAAGGATTTGTAGTTATGTTGAGAATGAATGGCCCAAATTTCATCAACTTGATGAACTTGGTCAGCAATTTTTTAAGTTGAAGTCAGAGTTGCACCTTGAGAATGGACTGTTATTTTTGAATCACAGATTGGTCATTCCGTCGCAGATGCAACGCAAGATGTCAATTTGGCTACATTCGCCTCACCTCGGTATTGAGAAGACTTTGGCTCGTGCAAGAATGCTATATTATTGGCCTGGAATGAATAGGCAAATTAGAGAGTTGGTGTCATCTTGCAGCATTTGGGAAAAGTTCCGGAGGAGCAGCCAGAAGGAACCATTGGTTCAGGAGGAAGTTCCCAAGTATCCATTTCAGACAGTGGCAATGGACCTTTTCGAATACGCTGGCCGTGATTACGTTGCCCTTGTTGATGCATACTCCAACTACCTTACGGCTATGAGCATTCGGAATAAGACCTCAAGGAGTATTATAGGTGGAATCTGTCAGGTGTTTGATAAGCTGGGATATCCAACGGTCATTAGGTGTGATAATAGCCCATTCGGATCTGTTGAATTTGCCCGGTTTTCAGACGAATATAATATTCAGTTCAGATTTTCAAGTTCAAGGTATCCTCAGAGCAATGGACTTGCTGAGAAGGGGGTGGCAATCGCGAAGAATATTCTTAAACGGTGCTATGAGGCGAATGACGTCGACCAATCCCAGTACCGTGTGTTGGAATACAACACAACCCCATTGGCGGGTATGCACATTACTCCGTCGGAATTATTCTTTGGCAGGCTTTTGAAGACCAAACTGCCGGTATCGGGTTCACTTCTGGTAAGAAATAACATTGATGAACGAGAAATTAGGACTAAATTCAGAAAGAAGAAAGAAAGGCAGAAATATTATTATGACAGGAACGCTAGATCAATGCCGGTATTACATGAGGGTGATTTAGTTATGTTTAAGAAGAACGGAAAACAATGGCATTATGGTAAAATAATCTCATCACATAACGGCAGGTCATATTTGATTAAGGATGGGTTTGACAATCATTTCAGACGCAATCGACGTTTTATTGCTAAGACCCGGAATGAAGACTTTAGTGCTAGTGATCTTTTATTTGAGGAAGATGTTAGAGATTTAAGGGGGAAAATTGCCGAAGGTTCGAATCAGAGTCGAATTGAGCCGTCACCTCATGGGAATCTTAGTGGTGATGTTTCCGGGGGGGATTGTTCGACGATGGAGGAGGTTTTAGGGGATAATGAGCCTGTCTCTTCGGTGGATGATGAGCCTCCTGCGGCAGTGCCTGAGGCTTGTATTATTCCTGAAACGAATGCGTCAAGTGAAGGTGGTTGTGAAATGTTGGGAGCACAAAATAGTATGCCGATAGTTACAAGAAGTGGTCGTTCCGTCAGGCCTCCACGTCGTTATGGTAGAGACTATGGGGTTGAGACTAGGTCCAAACGCTAATAGCATAAGTTATTTAAATAAAAAAAAAAAAAAAAAAAAAAAAAAAAAAAAAAAATTGTAAAAAACAGAAAGCATGTATTAAGTATGTTATAAGTATTAAGCATTTATTGTAAGTCGCTAAATTAGCAACATTGCCATCTGGGCAACAGCTGATCGCATGAGACGGAAGTAAAAGAGAAGACAATTAAAAGGTAGATCCTAAACCCCATAAACGTGTTCTTGCGAAGTAAACATTTATTAAATAATAACAAGTTGTTTTAATTGGAACATTAATAAACGATAACTTGTTACACATGCAGGCTATTTTAATTTGTCTGTCTGGTTTTATAACTCTGATCACTTTGATTAATCATGTCATTTGACGAATTCGGTAAATTCCAACGTTATATTCACTTTGAACATGCTGAACAATCTGAATTATTGGACATTCATACTATTTTGATTTGTCAGGTTGGTTTTATAACTCTGATCATATTGATTACTCTTGCCATTTGACGAATTCGGTCAATTGCAACGTTGTATTGACTTTTAACATGATGTACATTATGAATTACTGGACATGCAGGCTATTTTGATTTGTCTGATTGGTTTTATAATTCTGTTCACTTTGATTGGTCTTGTCATTTGACGAATTCGGTCAATTCCAACGTTATATTCACTTTGAACATGCTGAACAATCTGAATTATTGGACATTCAGGCTATTTTGATTTATCTGGCTGGTTTTATAACTCTGATCACTTTGATTATTCATGTCATTTGACGAATTCGGTAAATTCCAACGTTATATTCACTTTGAACATGCCGAACAATCTGAATTATTGGACATTCAGGCAATTTTCATTTGTCTGGCTGGTTTTATAACTCTGACCACTTTGATTATTCATGCCATTTCACGGTTTTATAACTCTGATCACTTTGATTATTCATGTCATTTGACGAATTCGGTAAATTCCAACGTTATATTCACTTTGAACATGCTGAACAATCTGAATTATTGGACATTCAGGCTATTTTGATTTATCTGGCTGGTTTTATAACTCTGATCACTTTGATTATTCATGTCATTTGACGAATTCGGTAAATTCCAACGTTATATTCACTTTGAACATGCCGAACAATCTGAATTATTGGACATTCAGGCTATTTTGATTTATCTGGCTCTTTTTATACACTCCATCATAGGATGGAGTATATACTAAGTTTGTCATTCCGTTTGCAACACCTCGAAAGAGTGATCTGCGACCCTATAAAGTATATATATTATTGGTCAGTGTAACATTCTAAGACATTCTAGCGATGTCCGTCTGTCTGTCCGTCCGTCCGTCCGTCCGTCTGTTGTCTGTTGAAATCACGATAGAGTGCGAACGACCAACGCTAAAAAGCTGAAATTTTGCAGGAAGATGTTTTTTGCCCATAAGCAGGTTAAGTTCGAGAATGGGCCATATCGGACCAAAGGGGAAAAAGTTCCCCTTTACGGGACTAAATATATTCCGGCCATAATCAAATTTTTCAAATATTTTTTTTCACTACATCTAAGTTCTAAGTTTATATAATTTATAGATGGGAAAAAAATCCCAAAAATGGGCGTGCTCATGGGTTCCGTGGACCCTTGGGGCCCAAAAAAGGGCCCATGATAAACATGCGCATATGGGTATCGAAGTGCAACGAAATTTACTCACGAACCCAAATATGCATTTATTTTCATGATTTGCCTAAATTTTTTGATCCGGTTTCTGGGACTATCGGGTCACCAGCGGCCCAAAAACCGTCCCTTGACAAACATGGACATATGGGTATCGAAATGCAACGAAATTTTCTCGCGAACCCAAATATGCATTTATTTTCATGATTTGGATAAAATTTGTGATCGGGTTCCTGGGACTATCGGGTCACGAGCGGCCCAAAAACTCAGTTAGTTTTCTTATTTATTAACTTTTTAAGGATCCATGATGGAGGGTATATAAGATTCGGCCCGGCCGAACTTACTATTTGTCCACTTGTTATAACTCTGATCACTTTGATTATTCATGTCATTTGACGAATTCGGTAAATTCCAACGTTATATTCACTTTGAACATGCCGAACAATCAGAATTATTGGACATTCAGGCTATTTTCATTTGTCTGGCTGGTTTTATAACTCTGATCACTTTGATTATTGGTGCCATTTAACGATTTCGGTAAATTCCAACGTTGTATTGACTTTTAACATGATGAACATTCTGAATTATTGGACATTCATACTATTTTGATTTGTCTGGTTGGTTTTATAATTCTGTTCACTTTGATTGGTCTTGTCATTTGACGAATTCGGTCAATTCCAACCTTATATTCACTTTGAACATGCTGAACAATCTGAATTATTGGACATTCAGGCTATTTTGATTTATCTGGCTGGTTTTATAACTCTGATCACTTTGATTATTCATGTCATTTGACGAATTCGGTAAATTCCAACGTTATATTCACTTTGAACATGCTGAACAATCTGAATTATTGGACATTCAGGCTATTTTGATTTATCTGGCTGGTTTTATAACTCTGATCACTTTGATTATTCATGTCATTTGACGAATTCGGTAAATTCCAACGTTATGTTCACTTTGAACATGCCGAACAATCTGAATTATTGGACATTCAGGCTGTTTTCATTTGTCTGGCTGGTTTTATAACTCTGACCACTTTGATTATTCATGCCATTTGACGGTTTTATAACTCTGATCACTTTGATTATTCATGTCATTTGACGAATTCGGTAAATTCCAACGTTATATTCAATTTGAACATGCCGAACAATCTGAATTATTGGACATTCAGGCTATTTTGATTTATCTGGCTGGTTTTATAACTCTGATCACTTTGATTATTCATGTCATTTGACGAATTCGGTAAATTCCAACGTTATATTCACTTTGAACATGCCGAACAATCTGAATTATTGGACATTCAGGCTATTTTAATTTGTCTGGCTGGTTTTATAACTCTGATCACTTTGATTATTGGTGCCATTTAACGATTTCGGTCAATTCCAACGTTGTATTGACTTTTAACATGATGAACATTCTGAATTATTGGACATTCATACTATTTTGATTTGTCTGGTTGGTTTTATCACTCTGATCACTTTGATTATTCGTGCCATTTGACGATTTCGGTCAATTCCAACGTTATATTCACTTTGAACATGCCGAACAATCTGAATTATTGGACATTCAGGCTATTTTGATTTATCTGGCTGGTTTTATAACTCTGATCACTTTGATTATTCATGCCATTTGACGAATTCGGTCAATTTCAACGTTATATTGACTTTTAACATGATGAACATTCTGAATTACTGGACATGCAGGCTATTTTCATTTATCTGGCTGGTTTTATAACTCTGATCACTTTGATTATTCATGTCATTTGACGAATTCGGTAAATTCCAACGTTATATTCACTTTGAACATGCCGAACAATCTGAATTATTGGACATTCAGGCTATTTTGATTTATCTGGCTGGTTTTATAACTCTGATCACTTTGATTATTCATGTCATTTGACGAATTCGGTAAATTCCAACGTTATATTCACTTTGAACATGCCGAACAATCTGAATTATTGGACATTCAGGATATTTTCATTTGTCTGGCTGGTTTTATAACTCTGATCACTTTGATTATTGGTGCCATTTAACGATTTCGGTCAATTCCAACGTTGTATTGACTTTTAACATGATGAATATTCTGAATTATTGGACATTCATACTATTTTGATTTGTCTGGTTGGTTTTATAATTCTGTTCACTTTGATTGGTCTTGTCATTTGACGAATTCGGTAAATTCCAACGTTATATTCACTTTGAACATGCTGAACAATCTGAATTATTGGACATTCAGGCTATTTTGATTTATCTGGCTGGTTTTATAACTCTGATCACTTTGATTATTCATGTCATTTGACGAATTCGGTAAATTCCAACGTTATATTCACTTTGAACATGCCGAACAATCTGAATTATTGGACATTCAGGCTATTTTCATTTGTCTGGCTGGTTTTATAACTCTGACCACTTTGATTATTCATGCCATTTGACGGTTTTATAACTCTGATGACTTTGATTATTCATGTCATTTGACGAATTCAGTAAATTCCAACGTTATATTCACTTTGAACATGCCGAACAATCTGAATTATTGGACATTCAGGCTATTTTCATTTGTCTGGCTGGTTTTATAACTCTGATCACTTTGATTATTGGTGCCATTTAACGATTTCGGTCAATTCCAACGTTGTATTGACTTTTAACATGATGAACATTCTGAATTATTGGACATTCATACTATTTTGATTTGTCTGGTTGGTTTTATCACTCTGATCACTTTGATTATTCGTGCCATTTGACGATTTCGATCAATTCAAACGTTGTATTGACTTTTAACATGATGAACATTCTGAATTACTGGACATGCAGGCTATTTTCATTTGTCTGGCTGGTTTTATAACTCTGTTCAGTTTGATTATTCATGCCATTTGACGAATTCGGTCAATTCCAACGTTATATTCACTTTGAACATGCAGAACAATCTGAATTATTGGACATTCAGACTATATTGATTTGCCTGGTAGTTTTATTACTCTGATCACATTGATTATTCGTGCCATTTGACGATTTCGGTCAATTCAAACGTTGTATTGACTTTTAACATGATGAACATTCTGAATTACTGGACATGCAGGCTATTTTCATTTGTCTGTCTGGTTTTATAACTCTGTTCAGTTTGATTATTCATGCCATTTGGGGAATTCGGTAAATTCCAACGTTATATTCACTTTGAACATGCCGAACAATCTGAATTATTGGACATTCAGGCTATTTTCATTTGTCTGGCTGGTTTTATAACTTTGACCACTTTGATTATTCATGCCATTTGACGGTTTTATAACTCTGATGACTTTGATTATTCATGTCATTTGACGAATTCAGTAAATTCCAACGTTATATTCACTTTGAACATGCCGAACAATCTGAATTATTGGACATTCAGGCTATTTTGATTTATCTGGCTGGTTTTATAACTCTGATCACTTTGATTATTCATGTCATTTGACGAATTCGGTAAATTCCAACGTTATATTCACTTTGAACATGCTGAACAATCTGAATTATTGGACATTCAGGCTATTTTGATTTATCTGGCTGGTTTTATAACTCTGATCACTTTGATTGTTCATGTCATTTGACGAATTCGGTAAATTCCAACGTTATATTCACTTTGAACATGCCGAACAATCTGAATTATTGGACATTCAGGCTATTTTGATTTATCTGGCTGGTTTTATAACTCTGATCACTTTGATTATTCATGTCATTTGACGAATTCGGTAAATTCCAACGTTATATTCACTTTGAACATGCCGAACAATCTGAATTATTGGACATTCAGGCTATTTTCATTTGTCTGGCTAGTTTTATAACTCTGATCACTTTGATTATTGGTGCAATTTAACGATTTCGGTCAATTCCAACGTTGTGTTGACTTTTAACATGATGAACATTCTGAATTATTGGACATTCATACTATTTTGATTTGTCTGGTTGGTTTTATCACTCTGATCACTTTGATTATTCGTGCCATTTGACGATTTCGATCAATTCAAACGTTGTATTGACTTTTAACATGATGAACATTCTGAATTACTGGACATGCAGGCTATTTTCATTTGTCTGGCTGGTTTTATAACTCTGTTCAGTTTGATTATTCATGCCATTTGACGAATTCGGTCAATTCCAACGTTATATTCACTTTGAACATGCAGAACAATCTGAATTATTGGACATTCAGACTATATTGATTTGCCTGGTAGTTTTATTACTCTGATCACATTGATTATTCGTGCCATTTGACGATTTCGGTCAATTCAAACGTTGTATTGACTTTTAACATGATGAACATTCTGAATTACTGGACATGCAGGCTATTTTCATTTGTCTGGCTGGTTTTATAACTCTGTTCAGTTTGATTATTCATGCCATTTGACGAATTCGGTCAATTCCAACGTTATATTTACTTTTAACATGCTGAACAATCTGAATTACTGGATATGCAGGCTATTTTAATTTGTCTGTCTGGTTTTATAACTCTGATCACTTTGATTAATCATGTCATTTGACGAATTCGGTAATTTCCAACGTTATATTCACTTTGAACATGCAGAACAATCTGAATTACTGGACATTCAGGCTATTTTCATTTGTCTGGCTGGTTTTATAACTTTGATCACTTTGATTATTCGTGCCATTTGACGATTTCGGTCAATTCCAACGTTGTATTGACTTTTAACATGATGAACATTCTGAATTACTGGACGTTCAGGCTATTTTCATTTGTCTGGCTGGTTTTATAACTCTGATCACTTTCATTATTCGTGCCATTTGACGATTTCGGTCAATTCCAACGTTGTATTGACTTTTAACATGATGAACATTCTGACATTCAGACTATTTTGATTTGTCTAGTAGTTTTATCACTCTGATCACTTTGATTATTCGTGCCATTTGGGGAATTCGGTCAATTCCAACGTTATATTCATTTTGAACATGCAGAACTATCTGAATTATTTGACATTCAGGCTATTTTCATTTGTCTGGCTGGTTTTATAACTCTGATCAATTTGATTATTCATGCCATTTGGGGAATTCGGTCAATTCCAACGTTATATTCACTTTTAACATGCTGAACAATCTGAATTACTGGACATGCAGGCTATTTTAATTTGTCTGTCTGGTTTTATAACTCTGATCACTTTGATTAATCATGTCATTTGACGAATTCGGTAAATTCCAACGTTATATTCACTTTGAACATGCTGAACAATCTGAATTATTGGACATTCAGGCTATTTTGATTTATCTGGCTGGTTTTATAACTCTGATCATTTTGATTATTCATGTCATTTGACGAATTCGGTAAATTCCAACGTTATATTCACTTTGAACATGCTGAACAATCTGAATTATTGGACATTCAGGCTATTTTGATTTATCTGGCTGGTTTTATAACTCTGATCACTTTGATTATTCATGTCATTTGACGAATTCGGTAAATTCCAACGTTATATTCACTTTGAACATGCCGAACAATCTGAATTATTGGACATTCAGGCTATTTTCATTTGTCTGGCTGGTTTTATAACTCTGACCACTTTGATTATTCATGCCATTTGACGGTTTTATAACTCTGATCACTTTGATTATTCGTGCCATTTGACGATTTCGGTCAATTCCAACGTTATATTCACTTTGAACATGCAGAACAATCTGAATTCTTGGACATTCAGACTATTTTGATTTGTCTGGTAGTTTTATTACTCTGATCACTTTGATTATTCATGCCATTTGGGGAATTCGGTCAATTCCAACGTTATATTCACTTTTAACATGCTGAACAATCTGAATTACTGGACATGCAGGCTATTTTAATTTGTCTGTCTGGTTTTATAACTCTGATCACTTTGATTAATCATGTCATTTGACGAATTCGGTAAATTCCAACGTTATATTCACTTTGAACATGCTGAACAATCTGAATTATTGGACATTCAGTCTATTTTCATTTGTCTGGCTGGTTTTATAACTCTGATCACATTGATTATTCGTGCCATTTGACGATTTCGGTCAATTCAAACGTTGTATTGACTTTTAACATGATGAACATTCTGAATTACTGGACATGCAGGCTATTTTCATTTGTCTGGCTGGTTTTATAACTCTGTTCAGTTTGATTATTCATGCCATTTGTCGAATTCGGTCAATTCCAACGTTATATTCACTTTGAACATGCAGAACAATCTGAATTATTGGACATTCAGACTATTTTGATTTGTCTGGTAGTTTTATTACTCTGATCACTTTGATTATTTATGCCATTTGGGGAATTCGGTCAATTCCAACGTTATATTCACTTTTAACATGCTGAACAATCTGAATTGCTGGACATGCAGGCTATTTTAATTTGTCTGTCTGGTTTTATAACTCTGATCACTTTGATTAATCATGTCATTTGACGAATTCGGTAAATTCCAACGTTATATTCACTTTGAACATGCTGAACAATCTGAATTATAGGACATTCAGGCTATTTTCATTTGTCTGGCTGGTTTTATAACTTTGATCACTTTGATTATTCGTGCCATTTGACAATTTCGGTCAATTCCAACGTTGTATTGACTTTTAACATGATGAACATTCTGAATTACTGGACGTTCAGGCTATTTTCATTTGTCTGGCTGGTTTTATAACTCTGATCACTTTCATTATTCGTGCCATTTGACGATTTCGGTCAATTCCAACGTTGTATTGACTTTTAACATGATGAACATTCTGACATTCAGACTATTTTGATTTGTCTAGTAGTTTTATCACTCTGATCACTTTGATTATTCATGCCATTTGGGGAATTCGGTCAATTCAAACGTTGTATTGACTTTTAACATGATGAACATTCTGAATTACTGGACATGCAGGCTATTTTCATTTGTCTGGCTGGTTTTATAACTCTGTTCAGTTTGATTATTCATGCCATTTGACGAATTCGGTCAATTCCAACGTTATATTCACTTTGAACATGCAGAACAATCTGAATTATTGGACATTCAGACTATTTTGATTTGTCTGGTAGTTTTATTACTCTGATCATTTTGATTATTCATGCCATTTGGGGAATTCGGTCAATTCCAACGTTATATTCACTTTGAACATGCTGAACAATCTGAATTACTGGACATGCAGGCTATTTTAATTTGTCTGTCTGGTTTTATAACTCTGATCACTTTGATTAATCATGTCATTTGACGAATTCGGTAAATTCCAACGTTATATTCACTTTGAACATGCTGAACAATCTGAATTATTGGACATTCAGTCTATTTTCATTTGTCTGGCTGGTTTTATAACTCTGTTCAGTTTGATTATTCATGCCATTTGTCGAATTCGGTCAATTCCAACGTTATATTCACTTTGAACATGCAGAACAATCTGAATTATTGGACATTCAGACTATTTTGATTTGTCTGGTAGTTTTATTACTCTGATCACTTTGATTATTTATGCCATTTGGGGAATTCGGTCAATTCAAACGTTGTATTGACTTTTAACATGATGAACATTCTGAATTACTGGACATGCAGGCTATTTTCATTTGTCTGGCTGGTTTTATAACTCTGTTCAGTTTGATTATTCATGCCATTTGACGAATTCGGTCAATTCCAACGTTATATTCACTTTGAACATGCAGAACAATCTGAATTATTGGACATTCAGACTATTTTGATTTGTCTGGTAGTTTTATTACTCTGATCATTTTGATTATTCATGCCATTTGGGGAATTCGGTCAATTCCAACGTTATATTCACTTTGAACATGCTGAACAATCTGAATTACTGGACATGCAGGCTATTTTAATTTGTCTGTCTGGTTTTATAACTCTGATCACTTTGATTAATCATGTCATTTGACGAATTCGGTAAATTCCAACGTTATATTCACTTTGAACATGCTGAACAATCTGAATTATTGGACATTCAGTCTATTTTCATTTGTCTGGCTGGTTTTATAACCCTGATCACATTGATTATTCGTGCCATTTGACGATTTCGGTCAATTCAAACGTTGTATTGACTTTTAATATGATGAACATTCTGAATTACTGGACATGCAGGCTATTTTCATTTGTCTGGCTGGTTTTATAACTCTGTTCAGTTTGATTATTCATGCCATTTGACGAATTCGGTCAATTCCAACGTTATATTCACTTTGAACATGCAGAACAATCTGAATTATTGGACATTCAGACTATTTTGATTTGTCTGGTAGTTTTATTACTCTGATCACTTTGATTATTTATGCCATTTGGGGAATTCGGTCAATTCCAACGTTATATTCACTTTTAACATGCTGAACAATCTGAATTGCTGGACATGCAGGCTATTTTAATTTGTCTGTCTGGTTTTATAACTCTGATCACTTTGATTAATCATGTCATTTGACGAATTCGGTAAATTCCAACGTTATATTCACTTTTAACATGATGAACATTCTGAATTACTGGACGTTCAGGCTATTTTCATTTGTCTGGCTGGTTTTATAACCCTGATCACATTGATTATTCGTGCCATTTGACGATTTCGGTCAATTCAAACGTTGTATTGACTTTTAATATGATGAACATTCTGAATTACTGGACATGCAGGCTATTTTCATTTGTCTGGCTGGTTTTATAACTCTGTTCAGTTTGATTATTCATGCCATTTGACGAATTCGGTCAATTCCAACGTTATATTCACTTTGAACATGCTGAACAATCTGAATTACTGGACATGCAGGCTATTTTAATTTGTCTGTCTGGTTTTATAACTCTGATCACTTTGATTAATCATGTCATTTGACGAATTCGGTAAATTCCAACGTTATATTCACTTTGAACATGCTGAACAATCTGAATTATTGGACATTCAGTCTATTTTCATTTGTCAGGCTGGTTTTATAACCCTGATCACTTTCATTATTCGTGCCATTTGACGATTTCGGTCAATTCCAACGTTGTATTGACTTCTAACATGATGAACATTCTGACATTCAGACTATTTTGATTTGTCTAGTAGTTTTATCACTCTGATCACTTTGATTATTCATGCCATTTGGGGAATTCGGTCAATTCCAACGTTATATTCACTTTGAACATGCAGAACTATCTGAATTATTTGACATTCAGGCTATTTTCATTTGTCTGGCTGGTTTTATAACTCTGATCAATTTGATTATTCATGCCATTTGACGAATTCGGTCAATTCCAACGTTATATTCACTTTGAACATGCAGAACAATCTGAATTATTGGACATTCAGACTATTTTGATTTGTCTGGTAGTTTTATTACTCTGATCATTTTGATTATTCATGCCATTTGGGGAATTCGGTCAATTCCAACGTTATATTCACTTTGAACATGCTGAACAATCTGAATTACTGGACATGCAGGCTATTTTAATTTGTCTGTCTGGTTTTATAACTCTGATCACTTTGATTAATCATGTCATTTGACGAATTCGGTAAATTCCAACGTTATATTCACTTTGAACATGCTGAACAATGTGAATTATTGGACATTCAGTCTATTTTCATTTGTCTGGCTGGTTTTATAACTCTGATCACATTGATTATTCGTGCCATTTGACGATTTCGGTCAATTCAAACGTTGTATTGACTTTTAATATGATGAACATTCTGAATTACTGGACATGCAGGCTATTTTCATTTGTCTGGCTGGTTTTATAACTCTGTTCAGTTTGATTATTCATGCCATTTGACGAATTCGGTCAATTCCAACGTTATATTCACTTTGAACATGCAGAACAATCTGAATTATTGGACATTCAGACTATTTTGATTTGTCTGGTAGTTTTATTACTCTGATCATTTTGATTATTCATGCCATTTGGGGAATTCGGTCAATTCCAACGTTATATTCACTTTGAACATGCAGAACTATCTGAATTATTTGACATTCAGGCTATTTTCATTTGTCTGGCTGGTTTTATAACTCTGATCAATTTGATTATTCATGCCATTTGACGAATTCGGTCAATTCCAACATTATATTCACTTTGAACATGCAGAACAATCTGAATTATTGGACATTCAGACTATTTTGATTTGTCTGGTAGTTTTATTACTCTGATCACTTTGATTATTTATGCCATTTGGGGAATTCGGTCAATTCAAACGTTGTATTGACTTTTAACATGATGAACATTCTGAATTACTGGACATGCAGGCTATTTTCATTTGTCTGGCTGGTTTTATAACTCTGTTCAGTTTGATTATTCATGCCATTTGACGAATTCGGTCAATTCCAACGTTATATTCACTTTGAACATGCAGAACAATCTGAATTATTGGACATTCAGACTATTTTGATTTGTCTGGTAGTTTTATTACTCTGATCATTTTGATTATTCATGCCATTTGGGGAATTCGGTCAATTCCAACGTTATATTCACTTTGAACATGCTGAACAATCTGAATTACTGGACATGCAGGCTATTTTAATTTGTCTGTCTGGTTTTATAACTCTGATCACTTTGATTAATCATGTCATTTGACGAATTCGGTAAATTCCAACGTTATATTCACTTTGAACATGCTGAACAATCTGAATTATTGGACATTCAGTCTATTTTCATTTGTCTGGCTGGTTTTATAACCCTGATCACATTGATTATTCGTGCCATTTGACGATTTCGGTCAATTCAAACGTTGTATTGACTTTTAATATGATGAACATTCTGAATTACTGGACATGCAGGCTATTTTCATTTGTCTGGCTGGTTTTATAACTCTGTTCAGTTTGATTATTCATGCCATTTGACGAATTCGGTCAATTCCAACGTTATATTCACTTTGAACATGCAGAACAATCTGAATTATTGGACATTCAGACTATTTTGATTTGTCTGGTAGTTTTATTACTCTGATCACTTTGATTATTTATGCCATTTGGGGAATTCGGTCAATTCCAACGTTATATTCACTTTTAACATGCTGAACAATCTGAATTGCTGGACATGCAGGCTATTTTAATTTGTCTGTCTGGTTTTATAACTCTGATCACTTTGATTAATCATGTCATTTGACGAATTCGGTAAATTCCAACGTTATATTCACTTTTAACATGATGAACATTCTGAATTACTGGACGTTCAGGCTATTTTCATTTGTCTGGCTGGTTTTATAACCCTGATCACATTGATTATTCGTGCCATTTGACGATTTCGGTCAATTCAAACGTTGTATTGACTTTTAATATGATGAACATTCTGAATTACTGGACATGCAGGCTATTTTCATTTGTCTGGCTGGTTTTATAACTCTGTTCAGTTTGATTATTCATGCCATTTGACGAATTCGGTCAATTCCAACGTTATATTCACTTTGAACATGCTGAACAATCTGAATTACTGGACATGCAGGCTATTTTAATTTGTCTGTCTGGTTTTATAACTCTGATCACTTTGATTAATCATGTCATTTGACGAATTCGGTAAATTCCAACGTTATATTCACTTTGAACATGCTGAACAATCTGAATTATTGGACATTCAGTCTATTTTCATTTGTCAGGCTGGTTTTATAACCCTGATCACTTTCATTATTCGTGCCATTTGACGATTTCGGTCAATTCCAACGTTGTATTGACTTCTAACATGATGAACATTCTGACATTCAGACTATTTTGATTTGTCTAGTAGTTTTATCACTCTGATCACTTTGATTATTCATGCCATTTGGGGAATTCGGTCAATTCCAACGTTATATTCACTTTGAACATGCAGAACTATCTGAATTATTTGACATTCAGGCTATTTTCATTTGTCTGGCTGGTTTTATAACTCTGATCAATTTGATTATTCATGCCATTTGACGAATTCGGTCAATTCCAACGTTATATTCACTTTGAACATGCAGAACAATCTGAATTATTGGACATTCAGACTATTTTGATTTGTCTGGTAGTTTTATTACTCTGATCATTTTGATTATTCATGCCATTTGGGGAATTCGGTCAATTCCAACGTTATATTCACTTTGAACATGCTGAACAATCTGAATTACTGGACATGCAGGCTATTTTAATTTGTCTGTCTGGTTTTATAACTCTGATCACTTTGATTAATCATGTCATTTGACGAATTCGGTAAATTCCAACGTTATATTCACTTTGAACATGCTGAACAATGTGAATTATTGGACATTCAGTCTATTTTCATTTGTCTGGCTGGTTTTATAACTCTGATCACATTGATTATTCGTGCCATTTGACGATTTCGGTCAATTTAAACGTTGTATTGACTTTTAACATGATGAACATTCTGAATTACTGGACATGCAGGCTATTTTCATTTGTCTGGCTGGTTTTATAACTCTGTTCGGTTTGATTATTCATGCCATTTGACGAATTCGGTCAATTCCAACGTTATATTCACTTTGAACATGCAGAACAATCTGAATTATTGGACATTCAGACTATTTTGATTTGTCTGGTAGTTTTATTACTCTGATCACTTTGATTATTCATGCCATTTGGCGAATTCGGTCAATTCCAACGTTATATTCACTTTGAACATGCTGAACAATCTGAATTATTGGACATTCAGGCTATTTTCATTTGTGTGGCTGGTTTTATAACTTTGATCACTTTGATTATTCGTGCCATTGGACGATTTCGGTCAATTCCAACGTTGTATTGACTTTTAACATGATGAACATTCTGAATTACTGGACGTTCAGGCTATTTTCATTTGTCTGGCTGGTTTTATAACTCTGATCACTTTCATTATTCGTGCCATTTGACGATTTCGGTCAATTCCAACGTTGTATTGTCTTTTAACATGATGAACATTCTGACATTCAGACTATTTTGATTTGTCTAGTAGTTTTATCACTCTGATCACTTTGATTATTCATGCCATTTGGGGAATTCGGTCAATTCCAACGTTATATTCACTTTGAACATGCAGAACTATCTGAATTATATGACATTCAGGCTATTTTCATTTGTCTGGCTGGTTTTATAACTCTGATCAATTTGATTATTCATGCCATTTGACGAATTCGGTCAATTCCAACGTTATATTCACTTTGAACATGCAGAACAATCTGAATTATTGGACATTCAGGCTATTTTTATTTGTCTGGTTGGTTTTATCACTCTGATCACTTTGATTATTCGTGCCATTTGACGATTTCGGTCAATTCAAACGTTATATTCACTTTGAAAATGCAGAACAATCTGAATTATTGGACATTCAGGCTATTTTCATTTGTCTGGCTGGTTTTATAACTCTGATCACATTGATTATTCGTGCCATTTGGCGAATTCGGTCAATTCCAACGTTATATTCACTTTTAACATGCTGAACAATCTTAATTACTGGACATGCAGGCTATATTAATTTGTCTGTCTGGTTTTATAACTCTGATCACTTTGATTAATCATGTCATTTGACGAATTCGGTAAATTCCAACGTTATATTCACTTTGAACATGCTGAACAATCTGAATTATTGGACATTCAGGCTATTTTCATTTGTCTGGCTGGTTTTATAACTTTGATCACTTTGATTATTCGTGCCATTTGATGATTTCGGTCAATTCCAACGTTGTATTGACTTTTAACATGATGAACAATCTGAATTACTGGACGTTCAGGCTATTTTCATTTGTCTGGCTGGTTTTATAACTCTGATCACTTTCATTATTCGTGCCATTTGACGATTTCGGTCAATTCCAACGTTGTATTGACTTTTAACATGATGAACATTCTGACATTCAGACTATTTTGATTTGTCTAGTAGTTTTATCACTCTGATCACTTTGATTATTCATGCCATTTGGGGAATTCGGTCAATTCCAACGTTATATTCACTTTGAACATGCAGAACTATCTGAATTATATGACATTCAGGCTATTTTCATTTGTCTGGCTGGTTTTATAACTCTGATCAATTTGATTATTCATGCCATTTGACGAATTCGGTCAATTCCAACGTTATATTCACTTTGAACATGCAGAACAATCTGAATTATTGGACATTCAGGCTATTTTTATTTGTCTGGTTGGTTTTATCACTCTGATCACTTTGATTATTCGTGCCATTTGACGATTTCGGTCAATTCAAACGTTATATTCACTTTGAAAATGCAGAACAATCTGAATTATTGGACATTCAGGCTATTTTCATTTGTCTGGCTGGTTTTATAACTCTGATCACATTGATTATTCGTGCCATTTGGCGAATTCGGTCAATTCCAACGTTATATTCACTTTTAACATGCTGAACAATCTGAATTACTGGACATGCAGGCTATTTTAATTTGTCTGTCTGGATTTATAACTCTGATCACTTTGATTAATCATGTCATTTGACGGATTCGGTAAATTCCAACGTTATATTCACTTTGAACATGCTGAACAATCTGAATTATTGGACATTCAGGCTATTTTCATCTGTCTGGCTGGTTTTATAACTCTGTTCAGTTTGATTATTCATGCTATTTGACGAATTCGGTCAATTCCAACGTTATATTCACTTTGAACATGCAGAACAATCTGAATTATTGGACATTCAGACTATTTTGATTTGTCTGGTAGTTTTATTACTCTGATCACTTTGATTATTCATGCCATTTGGCGAATTCGGTCAATTCCAACGTTATATTTACTTTTAACATGCTGAACAATCTGAATTACTGGACATGCAGGCTATTTTAATTTGTCTGTCTGATTTTATAACTCTGATCACTTTGATTAATCATGTCATTTGACGAATTCGGTAAATTCCAACGTTATATTCACTTTGAACATGCTGAACAATCTGAATTATTGGACATTCAGGCTATTTTCATTTGTCTGGCTGGTTTTATAAATTTGATCACTTTGATTATTCGTGCCATTTGACGATTTCGGTCAATTCCAACGTTGTATTGACTTTTAACATGATGAACATTCTGACATTCAGACTATTTTGATTTGTCTAGTAGTTTTATCACTCTGATCACTTTGATTATTCATGCCATTTGGGGAATTTGGTCAATTCCAACGTTATATTCACTTTGAACATGCAGAACTATCTGAATTATTGGACATTCAGGCTATTTTCATTTGTCTGGCTGGTTTTATAACTCTGATCACATTGATTATTCGTGCCATTTGACGATTTCGGTCAATTCAAACGTTGTATTGACTTTTAATATGATGAACATTCTGAATTACTGGACATGCAGGCTATTTTCATTTGTCTGGCTGGTTTTATAACTCTGTTCAGTTTGATTATTCATGCTATTTGACGAATTCGGTCAATTCCAACGTTATATTCACTTTGAACATGCAGAACAATCTGAATTATTGGACATTCAGACTATTTTGATTTGTCTAGTAGTTTTATTACTCTGATCACTTTGATTATTCATGCCATTTGGGGAATTCTGTCAATTCCAACGTTATATTCACTTTTAACATGCTGAACAATCTGAATTACTGGACATGCAGGCTATTTTAATTTGTCTGTCTGGTTTTATAACTCTGATCACTTTGATTAATCATGTCATTTGACGAATTCGGTAAATTCCAACGTTATATTCACTTTGAACATGCTGAACAATCTGAATTATTGGACATTCAGACTATTTGGATTTGTCTGGTAGTTTTATTACTCTGATCACTTTGATTATTCATGCCATTTGGGGAATTCGGTCAATTCCAACGTTATATTCACTTTTAACATGCTGAACAATCTGAATTACTGGACATGCAGGCTATTTTAATTTGTCTGTCTGGTTTTATAACTCTGATCACTTTGATTAATCATGTCATTTGACGAATTCGGTAAATTCCAACGTTATATTCACTTTGAACATGCTGAACAATCTGAATTATTGGACGTTCAGGCTATTTTCATTTGTCTGGCTGGTTTTATAACTCTGATCACTTTCATTATTCGTGCCATTTGACGATTTCGGTCAATTCCAACGTTGTATTGACTTTTAACATGATGAACATTCTGACATTCAGACTATTTTGATTTGTCTAGTAGTTTTATCACTCTGATCACTTTGATTATTCATGCCATTTGGGGAATTCGGTCAATTCCAACGTTATATTCACTTTGAACATGCAGAACTATCTGAATTATTTGACATTCAGGCTATTTTCATTTGTCTTGCTGGTTTTATAACTCTGATCAACTTGATTATTCATGCCATTTGACGAATTCGGGCAATTCCAACGTTATATTCACTTTGAACATGCAGAACAATCTGAATTATTGGACATTCAGGCTATTTTCATTTGTCTGGCTGGTTTTATAACTCTGATCATATTGATTACTCTTGTCATTTGACGAATTCGGTTAATTCCAACGTTATATTCACTTTGAACATGCTGAACAATCTGAATTATTGGACATTCAGGCTATTTTCATTTGTCTGGCTGGTTTTATAACTCTGTTCAGTTTGATTAGTCATGCTATTTGACGAACTCGGTCAATTCCAACGTTATATTCACTTTGAACATGCAGAACAATCTGAATTATTGGACATTCAGACTATTTTGATTTGTCTGGTAGTTTTATTACTCTGCTCACTTTGATTATTCATGCCATTTGGCGAATTCGGTCAATTCCAACGTTATATTTACTTTTAACATGCTGAACAATCTGAATTACTGGACATGCAGGCTATTTTAATTTGTCTGTCTGATTTTATAACTCTGATCACTTTGATTAATCATGTCATTTGACGAATTCGGTAAATTCCAACGTTATATTCACTTTGAACATGCTGAACAATCTGAATTATTGGACATTCAGGCTATTTTCATTTGTCTGGCTGGTTTTATAACTTTGATCACTTTGATTATTCGTGCCAGTTGACGATTTCGGTCAATTTCAACGTTGTATTGACTTTTAACATGATGAACATTCTGACATTCAGACTATTTTGATTTGTCTAGTAGTTTTATCACTCTGATCACTTTGATTATTCATGCCATTTGGGGAATTTGGTCAATTCCAACGTTATATTCACTTTGAACATGCAGAACTATCTGAATTATATGACATTCAGGCTATTTTCATTTGTCTGGCTGGTTTTATAACTCTGATCAATTTGATTATTCATGCCATTTGACGAATTCGGTCAATTCCAACGTTATATTCACTTTGAACATGCAGAACAATCTGAATTATTGGACATTCAGGCTATTTTTATTTGTCTGGTTGGTTTTATCACTCTGATCACTTTGATTATTCGTGCCATTTGACGATTTCGGTCAATTCAAACGTTATATTCACTTTGAAAATGCAGAACAATCTGAATTATTGGACATTCAGGCTATTTTCATTTGTCTGGCTGGTTTTATAACTCTGATCACATTGATTATTCGTGCCATTTGGCGAATTCGGTCAATTCCAACGTTATATTCACTTTTAACATGCTGAACAATCTGAATTACTGGACATGCAGGCTATTTTAATTTGTCTGTCTGGTTTTATAACTCTGATCACTTTGATTAATCATGTCATTTGACGGATTCGGTAAATTCCAACGTTATATTCACTTTGAACATGCTGAACAATCTGAATTATTGGACATTCAGGCTATTTTCATTTGTCTGGCTGGTTTTATAACTCTGTTCAGTTTGATTATTCATGCTATTTGACGAATTCGGTCAATTCCAACGTTATATTCACTTTGAACATGCAGAACAATCTGAATTATTGGACATTCAGACTATTTTGATTTGTCTGGTAGTTTTATTACTCTGATCACTTTGATTATTCATGCCATTTGGCGAATTCGGTCAATTCCAATGTTATATTTACTTTTAACATGCTGAACAATCTGAATTACTGCTGAACAATCTGAATTATTGGACATTCAGACTATTTGGATTTGTCTGGTAGTTTTATTACTCTGATCACTTTGATTATTCATGCCATTTGGGGAATTCGGTCAATTCCAACGTTATATTCACTTTTAACATGCTGAACAATCTGAATTACTGGACATGCAGGCTATTTTAATTTGTCTGTCTGGTTTTATAACTCTGATCACTTTGATTAATCATGTCATTTGACGAATTCGGTAAATTCCAACGTTATATTCACTTTGAACATGCTGAACAATCTGAATTATTGGACGTTCAGGCTATTTTCATTTGTCTGGCTGGTTTTATAACTCTGATCACTTTCATTATTCGTGCCATTTGACGATTTCGGTCAATTCCAACGTTGTATTGACTTTTAACATGATGAACATTCTGACATTCAGACTATTTTGATTTGTCTAGTAGTTTTATCACTCTGATCACTTTGATTATTCATGCCATTTGGGGAATTCGGTCAATTCCAACGTTATATTCACTTTGAACATGCAGAACTATCTGAATTATTTGACATTCAGGCTATTTTCATTTGTCTTGCTGGTTTTATAACTCTGATCAACTTGATTATTCATGCCATTTGACGAATTCGGGCAATTCCAACGTTATATTCACTTTGAACATGCAGAACAATCTGAATTATTGGACATTCAGGCTATTTTCATTTGTCTGGCTGGTTTTATAACTCTGATCATATTGATTACTCTTGTCATTTGACGAATTCGGTTAATTCCAACGTTATATTCACTTTGAACATGCTGAACAATCTGAATTATTGGACATTCAGGCTATTTTCATTTGTCTGGCTGGTTTTATAACTCTGTTCAGTTTGATTATTCATGCTATTTGACGAACTCGGTCAATTCCAACGTTATATTCACTTTGAACATGCAGAACAATCTGAATTATTGGACATTCAGACTATTTTGATTTGTCTGGTAGTTTTATTACTCTGCTCACTTTGATTATTCATGCCATTTGGCGAATTCGGTCAATTCCAACGTTATATTTACTTTTAACATGCTGAACAATCTGAATTACTGGACATGCAGGCTATTTTAATTTGTCTGTCTGATTTTATAACTCTGATCACTTTGATTAATCATGTCATTTGACGAATTCGGTAAATTCCAACGTTATATTCACTTTGAACATGCTGAACAATCTGAATTATTGGACATTCAGGCTATTTTCATTTGTCTGGCTGGTTTTATAACTTTGATCACTTTGATTATTCGTGCCAGTTGACGATTTCGGTCAATTTCAACGTTGTATTGACTTTTAACATGATGAACATTCTGACATTCAGACTATTTTGATTTGTCTAGTAGTTTTATCACTCTGATCACTTTGATTATTCATGCCATTTGGGGAATTTGGTCAATTCCAACGTTATATTCACTTTGAACATGCAGAACTATCTGAATTATATGACATTCAGGCTATTTTCATTTGTCTGGCTGGTTTTATAACTCTGATCAATTTGATTATTCATGCCATTTGACGAATTCGGTCAATTCCAACGTTATATTCACTTTGAACATGCAGAACAATCTGAATTATTGGACATTCAGGCTATTTTTATTTGTCTGGTTGGTTTTATCACTCTGATCACTTTGATTATTCGTGCCATTTGACGATTTCGGTCAATTCAAACGTTATATTCACTTTGAAAATGCAGAACAATCTGAATTATTGGACATTCAGGCTATTTTCATTTGTCTGGCTGGTTTTATAACTCTGATCACATTGATTATTCGTGCCATTTGGCGAATTCGGTCAATTCCAACGTTATATTCACTTTTAACATGCTGAACAATCTGAATTACTGGACATGCAGGCTATTTTAATTTGTCTGTCTGGTTTTATAACTCTGATCACTTTGATTAATCATGTCATTTGACGGATTCGGTAAATTCCAACGTTATATTCACTTTGAACATGCTGAACAATCTGAATTATTGGACATTCAGGCTATTTTCATTTGTCTGGCTGGTTTTATAACTCTGTTCAGTTTGATTATTCATGCTATTTGACGAATTCGGTCAATTCCAACGTTATATTCACTTTGAACATGCAGAACAATCTGAATTATTGGACATTCAGACTATTTTGATTTGTCTGGTAGTTTTATTACTCTGATCACTTTGATTATTCATGCCATTTGGCGAATTCGGTCAATTCCAATGTTATATTTACTTTTAACATGCTGAACAATCTGAATTACTGCTGAACAATCTGAATTATTGGACATTCAGACTATTTGGATTTGTCTGGTAGTTTTATTACTCTGATCACTTTGATTATTCATGCCATTTGGCGAATTCGGTCAATTCCAACGTTATATTCACTTTTAACATGCTGAACAATCTGAATTACTGGACATGCAGGCTATTTTAATTTGTCTGTCTGGTTTTATAACTCTGATCACTTTGATTAATCATGTCATTTGACGAATTCGGTAAATTCCAACGTTATATTCACTTTGAACATGCTGAACAATCTGAATTATTGGACGTTCAGGCTATTTTCATTTGTCTGGCTGGTTTTATAACTCTGATCACTTTCATTATTCGTGCCATTTGACGATTTCGGTCAATTCCAACGTTGTATTGACTTTTAACATGATGAACATTCTGACATTCAGACTATTTTGATTTGTCTAGTAGTTTTATCACTCTGATCACTTTGATTATTCATGCCATTTGGGGAATTCGGTCAATTCCAACGTTATATTCACTTTGAACATGCAGAACTATCTGAATTATTTGACATTCAGGCTATTTTCATTTGTCTTGCTGGTTTTATAACTCTGATCAATTTGATTATTCATGCCATTTGACGAATTCGGGCAATTCCAACGTTATATTCACTTTGAACATGCAGAACAATCTGAATTATTGGACATTCAGGCTATTTTCATTTGTCTGGCTGGTTTTATAACTCTGATCATATTGATTACTCTTGTCATTTGACGAATTCGGTTAATTCCAACGTTATATTCACTTTGAACATGCAGAACTATCTGAATTATTGTACATTCAGGCTATTTTCATTTGTCTGGCTGGTTTTATAACTCTGATCACTTTGATTATTCATGTCATTTGACGAATTCGGTAAATTCCAACGTTATATTCACTTTGAACATGCCGAACAATCTGAATTATTGGACATTCAGGCTATTTTCATTTGTCTGGCTGGTTTTATAACTCTGACCACTTTGATTATTCATGCCATTTGACGGTTTTATAACTCTGATCACTTTGATTATTCGTGCCATTTGACGATTTCGGTCAATTCCAACGTTGTATTGACTTTTAACATGATGAACATTCTGAATTGTTGGACATTCATACTATTTTGATTTGTCTGGTAGGTTTTATCACTCTGATCACTTTGATTATTCGTGCCATTTGACGATTTCGGTCAATTCAAACGTTGTATTGACTTTTAACATGATGAACATTCTGAATTACTGGACATGCAGGCTATTTTCATTTGTCTGGCTGGTTTTATAACTCTGTTCAGTTTGATTATTCATGCCATTTGACGAATTCGGTCAATTCCAACGTTATATTCACTTTGAACATGCAGAACAATCTGAATTATTGGACATTCAGACTATTTTGATTTGTTTGGTAGTTTTATTACTCTGATCACTTTGATTATTCATGCCATTTGTGGAATTCGGTCAATTCCAACGTTATATTCACTTTGAACATGCAGAACTATCTGAATTATATGACATTCAGGCTATTTTCATTTGTCTGGCTGGTTTTATAACTCTGATCAATTTGATTATTCATGCCATTTGACGAATTCGGTCAATTCCAACGTTATATTCACTTTGAACATGCAGAACAATCTGAATTATTGGACATTCAGGCTATTTTTATTTGTCTGGTTGGTTTTATCACTCTGATCACTTTGATTATTCGTGCCATTTGACGATTTCGGTCAATTCAAACGTTATATTCACTTTGAAAATGCAGAACAAACTGAATTATTGGACATTCAGGCTATTTTCATTTGTCTGGCTGGTTTTATAACTCTGATCACATTGATTATTAGTGCCATTTGACGATTTCGGTCAATTCAAACGTTGTATTGACTTTT
Source organism: Hydrotaea cyrtoneurina (assembly GCA_958296145.1). Taxonomy (NCBI): domain Eukaryota; kingdom Metazoa; phylum Arthropoda; class Insecta; order Diptera; family Muscidae; genus Hydrotaea; species Hydrotaea cyrtoneurina. The sequence goes on from OY282513.1 coordinate 82,515,994, forward strand.
AACATGATGAACATTCTGAATTACTGGACATGCAGGCTATTTTCATTTGTCTGGCTGGTTTTATAACTCTGTTCAGTTTGATTATTCATGCCATTTGACGAATTCGGTCAATTCCAACGTTATATTCAATTTGAACATGCAGAACAATCTGAATTATTGGACATTCAGACAATTTTGATTTGTCTGGTAGTTTTATTACTCTGATCACTTTGGTTATTCATGCCATTTGGGGAATTCTGTCAATTCCAACGTTATATTCACTTTTAACATGCTGAACAATCTGAATTACTGGACATGCAGGCTATTTTAATTTGTCTGTCTGGTTTTATAACTCTGATCACTTTGATTAATCATGTCATTTGAGGAATTCGGTAAATTCCAACGTTATATTCACTTTGAACATGCTGAACAATCTGAATTATTGGACATTCAGACTATTTGGATTTGTCTGGTAGTTTTATTACTCTGATCACTTTGATTATTCATGCCATTTGGGGAATTCGGTCAATTCCAACGTTATATTCACTTTTAACATGCTGAACAATCTGAATTACTGGACATGCAGGCTATTTTAATTTGTCTGTCTGGTTTTATAACTCTGATCACTTTGATTAATCATGTCATTTGACGAATTCGGTAAATTCCAACGTTATATTAACTTTGAACATGCTGAACAATCTGAATTATTGGACATTCAGGCTATTTTCATTTGTCTGGCTGGTTTTATAACTTTGATCACTTTGATTATTCGTGCCATTTGACGATTTCGGTCAATTCCAACGTTGTATTGACTTTTAACATGATGAACATTCTGAATTACTGGACGTTCAGGCTATTTTCATTTGTCTGGCTGGTTTTATAACTCTGATCACTTTCATTATTCGTGCCATTTGACGATTTCGGTCAATTCCAACGTTGTATTGACTTTTAACATGATGAACATTCTGACATTCAGACTATTTTGATTTGTCTAGTAGTTTTATCACTCTGATCACTTTGATTATTCATGCCATTTGGGGAATTCGGTCAATTCCAACGTTATATTCACTTTGAACATGCAGAACTATCTGAATTATTTGACATTCAGGCTATTTTCATTTGTCTGGCTGGTTTTATAACTCTGATCAATTTGATTATTCATGCCTTTTGACGAATTCGGTCAATTCCAACGTTATATTCACTTTGAACATGCAGAACAATCTGAATTATTGGACATTCAGGCTATTTTCATTTGTCTGGCTTGTTTTATCACTCTGATCACTTTGATTATTCTTGTCATTTGACGAATTCGGTCAATTCCATCGTTATATTCACTTTGAACATGCAGAACATTCTGAATTACTGGACATGCAGGCTATTTTAATTCGTCTGGCTGGTTTTATAACTCTGATCATATCGATTACTCGTGCCATTTGACGAATTCGGTCAATTCCAACGTTGTATTGACTTTTAACATGATGAACATTCTGAATTACTGGACACGCAGGCTATTTTCATTTGTATGGTTGGTTTTATAACTCTGATCATATTGATTACTCTTGCCATTTGACGAATTCGGCCAATTCCAACGTTCTATTGACATCTAACATGATGAACATTCTGAATTATTGAGCATTCAGTGTATTTTGATTTGTCTGGTTGGTTTTATAAATCCGATCACTTTGATTACACGTGTCTTTTGACGAATTCGGTAAATTCCAAGGTTATATTCACTTTGAACATGCTGAATAATCTGAATTATTGGACATTCAGGCTATTTTGTCTGGTTGGTTTTATCACTCTGATCACTTTGATTATTCTTGTCATTTGACGAATTCGGTCAATTCCAACGATGTATTGACTTTTAACATGATGAACATTCTGAATTACTGGACATGCAGGCTATTTTAATTTGTCTGGCTGGTTTTATCACTCTGATCACTTTGATTATTCTTGTCATTTGACGAATTTAGTCAATTCCAACGTTATATTCACTTTGAACATGCTGAACAATCTGAATTATTGGACATTCAGGCTATTTTCATTTGTCTGGCTGGTTTTATCACTCTGATCACTTTGATTATTCTTGTCATTTGACGAATTCGGTCAATTCCAACGATGTATTGACTTTTAACATGATGAACATTCTGAATTACTGGACATGCAGACTATGTTCATTTGTCTTGCTGGTTTTATAACTCTGATCACTTTGATTATTCGTGCCATTTGACGATTTCGGTCAATTCCAACGTTGTATTGACTTTTAACATGATGAACATTCTGAATTATTGGACTTTCATACTATTTTGATTTGTCTGGTTGGTTTTATCACTCTGATCACTTTGATTATTCGTGCCATTTGACGATTTCGGTCAATTCAAACGTTGTATTGACTTTTAACATGATGAACATTCTGAATTACTGGACATGCAGGCATTTTCATTTGTCTGGCTGGTTTTATAACTCTGTTCAGTTTGATTATTCATGCCATTTGACGAATTCGGTCAATTCCAACGTTATATTCACTTTTAACATGCAGAACAATCTGAATTATTGGACATTCAGACTATTTTAATTTGTCTGTCTGGTTTTATAACTCTGATCACTTTGATTAAACATGTCATTTGACGAATTCGGTAAATTCCAACGTTATATTCACTTTGAACATGCAGAACATTCTGAATTACTGGACACGCAGGCTATTTTCATTTGTATGGTTGGTTTTATAACTCTGATCATATTGATTACTCTTGCCATTTGACGAATTCGGCCAATTCCAACGTTCTATTGACATCTAACATGATGAACATTCTGAATTATTGAGCATTCAGTGTATTTTGATTTGTCTGGTTGGTTTTATAATTCCGATCACTTTGATTACACGTGTCTTTTGACGAATTCGGTCAATTCCAAGGTTATATTCACTTTGAACATGCTGAACAATCTGAATTATTGGACATTCAGGCTATTTTGTCTGGTTGGTTTTATCACTCTGATCACTTTGATTATTCATGCCATTTGACGAATTCGGTCAACTCCAATGTTATATTGACTTTTAACATGATGAACATTCTGAATTACTGGACATGCAGGCTATTTTAATTTGTCTGGCTGGTTTTATCACTCTGATCACTTTGATTATTCTTGTCATTTGACGAATTTAGTCAATTCCAACGTTATATTCACTTTGAACATGCTGAACAATCTGAATTATTGGACATTCAGGCTATTTTCATTTGTCTGGCTGGTTTTATCACTCTGATCACTTTGATTATTCTTGTCATTTGACGAATTCGGTCAATTCCAACGATGTATTGACTTTTAACATGATGAACATTCTGAATTACTGGACATGCAGACTATGTTCATTTGTCTTGCTGGTTTTATAACTCTGATCACTTTGATTATTCGTGCCATTTGACGATTTCGGTCAATTCCAACGTTCTATTGACTTTTAACATGATGAACATTCTGAAGTACTATACATGCAGGCTATTTTCATTTGTCTGGCTGGTTTTATTACTCTGTCCAGTTTGATTACTCTTGCCATTTGGGGAATTTGGTCAATTCCAACGTTATATTCACTTTGAACATGCTCAACAATCTGAATTATTGGACATTCAGGCTATTTTCATTTGTCTGGCTTGTTTTATCACTCTGATCACTTTGATTATTCTTATCATTTGACGAATTCGGTCAATTCCAGCGTTATATTCACTTTGAACATGCTGAACATTCTGAATTACTGGACATGCAGGCTATTTTAATTCGTCTGGCTGGGTTTATAACTCTGATCAGTTTGAGTATTCGTGCCATTTGACGATTTCGGTCAATTCCAACGTTGTATTGACTTTTAACATTATGAACATTCTGAATTAGTGTACATGCAGGCTATTTTAATTTGACTGGCTGGTTTTATCACTCTGATCACTTTGATTATTCTTGTTGGCTGGTTTTATAACTCTGATCATATTGATTACTCTTGTCATTTGACGAATTCGGTAAATTCCAACGTTATATTCACTTTGAACATGCCGAACAATCTGAATTATTGGACATTCAGGCTATTTTCATTTGTCTGGCTGGTTTTATAACTCTGACCACTTTGATTATTCATGCCATTTGACGGTGTTATAACTCTGATCACTTTGATTATTCGTGCCATTTGACGATTTCGGTCAATTCCAACGTTGTATTGACTTTTAACATGATGAACATTCTGAATTATTGGACTTTCATACTATTTTGATTTGTCTGGTTGGTTTTATCACTCTGATCACTTTGATTATTCGTGCCATTTGACGATTTCGGTCAATTCAAACGTTGTATTGACTTTTAACATGATGAACATTCTGAATTACTGGACATGCAGGCATTTTCATTTGTCTGGCTGGTTTTATAACTCTGTTCAGTTTGATTATTCATGCCATTTGACGAATTCGGTCAATTCCAACGTTATATTCACTTTTAACATGCAGAACAATCTGAATTATTGGACATTCAGACTATTTTAATTTGTCTGTCTGGTTTTATAACTCTGATCACTTTGATTAAACATGTCATTTGACGAATTCGGTAAATTCCAACGTTATATTCACTTTGAACATGCAGAACATTCTGAATTACTGGACATGCAGGCTATTTTAATTCGTCTGGCTGGTTTTATAACTCTGATCATATCGATTACTCGTGCCATTTGACGAATTCGGTCAATTCCAACGTTGTATGGACTTTTAACATGATGAACATTCTGAATTACTGGACACGCAGGCTATTTTCATTTGTATGGTTGGTTTTATAACTCTGATCATATTGATTACTCTTGCCATTTGACGAATTCGGCCAATTCCAACGTTCTATTGACATCTAACATGATGAACATTCTGAATTATTGAGCATTCAGTGTATTTTGATTTGTCTGGTTGGTTTTATAATTCCGATCACTTTGATTACACGTGTCTTTTGACGAATTCGGTCAATTCCAAGGTTATATTCACTTTGAACATGCTGAACAATCTGAATTATTGGACATTCAGGCTATTTTGTCTGGTTGGTTTTATCACTCTGATCACTTTGATTATTCATGCCATTTGACGAATTCGGTCAACTCCAATGTTATATTGACTTTTAACATGATGAACATTCTGAATTACTGGACATGCAGGCTATTTTAATTTGTCTGGCTGGTTTTATCACTCTGATCACTTTGATTATTCTTGTCATTTGACGAATTTAGTCAATTCCAACGTTATATTCACTTTGAACATGCTGAACAATCTGAATTATTGGACATTCAGGCTATTTTCATTTGTCTGGCTGGTTTTATCACTCTGATCACTTTGATTATTCTTGTCATTTGACGAATTCGGTCAATTCCAACGATGTATTGACTTTTAACATGATGAACATTCTGAATTACTGGACATGCAGACTATGTTCATTTGTCTTGCTGGTTTTATAACTCTGATCACTTTGATTATTCGTGCCATTTGACGATTTCGGTCAATTCCAACGTTCTATTGACTTTTAACATGATGAACATTCTGAAGTACTATACATGCAGGCTATTTTCATTTGTCTGGCTGGTTTTATTACTCTGTCCAGTTTGATTACTCTTGCCATTTGGGGAATTTGGTCAATTCCAACGTTATATTCACTTTGAACATGCTCAACAATCTGAATTATTGGACATTCAGACTATTTTGATTTGTCTGGCTGGTTTTTTCACTCTGATCACTTTGATTATTCTTGTCATTTGACGAATTCGGTCAATTCCAACATTATATTCACTTTGAACATGCTGAACAATCTAAATTATTGGACATTCAGGCTATTTTCATTTGTCTGGCTTGTTTTATCACTCTGATCACTTTGATTATTCTTATCATTTGACGAATTCGGTCAATTCCAGCGTTATATTCACTTTGAACATGCTGAACATTCTGAATTACTGGACATGCAGGCTATTTTAATTCGTCTGGCTGGGTTTATAACTCTGATCAGTTTGAGTATTCGTGCCATTTGACGATTTCGGTCAATTCCAACGTTGTATTGACTTTTAACATTATGAACATTCTGAATTAGTGTACATGCAGGCTATTTTAATTTGACTGGCTGGTTTTATCACTCTGATCACTTTGATTATTCTTGTCATTTGACGAATTCGGTCAATTCCAACGTTATATTCACTTTGAACATGCTGAACAATCTAAATTATTGGAAATTCAGGCTATTTTCATTTGTCTGTCTTGTTTTATCACTCTGATCACTTTGATTATTCTTGTCATTTGACGAATTCGGTCAATTCCATCGTTATATTCACTTTGAACATGCAGAACATTCTGAATTACTGGACATGCAGGCTATTTTAATTCGTCTGGCTGGTTTTATAACTCTGATCATATCGATTACTCGTGCCATTTGACGAATTCGGTCAATTCCAACGTTGTATGGACTTTTAACATGATGAACATTCTGAATTACTGGACACGCAGGCTATTTTCATTTGTATGGTTGGTTTTATAACTCTGATCATATTGATTACTCTTGCCATTTGACGAATTCGGCCAATTCCAACGTTCTATTGACATCTAACATGATGAACATTCTGAATTATTGAGCATTCAGTGTATTTTGATTTGTCTGGTTGGTTTTATAATTCCGATCACTTTGATTACACGTGTCTTTTGACGAATTCGGTCAATTCCAAGGTTATATTCACTTTGAACATGCTGAACAATCTGAATTATTGGACATTCAGGCTATTTTGTCTGGTTGGTTTTATCACTCTGATCACATTGATTATTCATGCCATTTGACGAATTCGGTCAACTCCAATGTTATATTGACTTTTAACATGATGAACATTCTGAATTACTGGACATGCAGGCTATTTTAATTTGTCTGGCTGGTTTTATCACTCTGATCACTTTGATTATTCTTGTCATTTGACGAATTTAGTCAATTCCAACGTTATATTCACTTTGAACATGCTGAACAATCTGAATTATTGGACATTCAGGCTATTTTCATTTGTCTGGCTGGTTTTATCACTCTGATCACTTTGATTATTCGTGCCATTTGACGATTTCGGTCAACTCCAACGTTATATTCACTTTGAACATGCTGAACAATCTGAATTATTGGACATTCAGGCTATTTTCATTTGTCTGGCTGGTTTTATCACTCTGATCACTTTGATTATTCTTGTCATTTGACGAATTCGGTCAATTCCAACGATGTATTGACTTTTAACATGATGAACATTCTGAATTACTGGACATGCAGACTATATTCATTTGTCTTGCTGGTTTTATAACTGTGATCACTTTGATTATTCGTGCCATTTGACGATTTCGGTCAATTCCAACGTTCTATTGACTTTTAACATGATGAACATTCTGAAGTACTATACATGCAGGCTATTTTCATTTGTCTGGCTTGTTTTATTACTCTGTCCAGTTTGATTACTCTTGCCATTTGGGGAATTTGGTCAATTCCAACGTTATATTCACTTTGAACATGCTCAACAATCTGAATTATTGGACATTCAGACTATTTTGATTTGTCTGGCTGGTTTTTTCACTCTGATCACTTTGATAATTCTTGTCATTTGACGAATTCGGTCAATTCCAACGTTATATTCACTTTGAACATGCTGAACAATCTAAATTATTGGACATTCAGGCTATTTTCATTTGTCTGGCTTGTTTTATCACTCTGATCACTTTGATTATTCTTATCATTTGACGAATTCGGTCAATTCCAGCGTTATATTCACTTTTAACATGCTGAACATTCTGAATTACTGGACATGCAGGCTATTTTAATTCGTCTGGCTGGGTTTATAACTCTGATCAGTTTGAGTATTCGTGCCATTTGACGATTTCGGTCAATTCCAATGTTGTATTGACTTTTAACATTATGAACATTCTGAATTACTGTACATGCAGGCTATTTTAATTTGACTGGCTGGTTTTATCACTCAGATCACTTTGATTATTCTTGTCATTTGACGAATTCGGTCAATTCCAACGTTATATTCACTGTGAACATGCTGAACAATCTAAATTATTGGGCATTCAGGCTATTTTCATTTGTCTGGCTTGTTTTATCACTTTGATCACTTTGATTATTCTTATCATTTGACGAATTCGGTCAATTCCAGCGTTATATTCACTTTGAACATGCTGAACATTCTGAATTACTGGACATGCAGGCTATTTTAATTCGTCTGGCTGGTTTTATAACTCTGATCAGTTTGAGTATTCGTGCCATTTGACGATTTCGGTCACTTCCAACGTTGTATTGACTTTTAACATGATGAACATTCTGAATTACTGGACATGCAGGCTATTTTCATTTGTATGGTTGGTTTTATAACTCTGATCATATTGATTACTCTTGCCATTTGACGAATTCGTTCAATTCCAACGTTGTATTGACTTTTAACATGATGAACATTCTGAATTACTGGACATGCCGGCTATTTTAATTCGTCTGGCTGGTTTTATAACTCTGATCATATTGATTACTCGTGCCATTTGACGAATTCGGTGAATTCCAACGTTATATTCACGTTGAACATGCTGAACAATCTAAATTATTGGACATTCAGGCTATTTTTATTTGTCTGGCTTGTTTTATCACTCTGGTCACTTTGATTATTCTTGTCATTTGACGAATTCGGTCAATTCCAGCGTTATATTCACTTTGAACATGCTGAACATTCTGAATTACTGGACATGCAGGCTATTTTAATTCGTCTGGCAGGTTTTATGACTCTGATCAGTTTGAGTATTCGTGCCATTTGACGATTTCGGTCACTTCCAACGTTGTATTGACTTTTAACATGATGAACATTCTGAATTACTGGACATTCAGGCTATTTTCATTTGTCTGGCTGGTTTTATCACTCTGATCACTTTGATTATTCTTGTCATTTGACGAATTCGGTCAATTCCAGCGTTATATTCACTTTGAACATGCAGAACATTCTGAATTACTGGACATGCAGGCTATTTTAATTCATCAGGCTGGTTTTATAACTCTGATCATATTGATTACTCGTGCCATTTGACGAATTCGGTCAATTCCAACGTTATATTCACTTTGAACATGCTGAACAATCTAAATTATTGGACATTCACGCTATTTTCATTTGTCTGGCTTGTTTTATCACTCTGATCACTTTGATTATTCTTGTCATTTGACGAATTCGGTCAATTCCAGCGTTATATTCACTTTGAACATGCAGAACATTCTGAATTACTGGACATGCAGGCTATTTTAATTCGTCTGGCTGGTTTTATAACTCTGATCATATTGATTACTCGTGCCATTTGACGAATTCGGTCAATTCCAACGTTGTATTGACTTTTAACATGATGAACATTCTGAATTACTGGACATGCAGGATATTATCATTTGTATGGTTGGGTTTATAGCTCTGATCATATTGATTACTCTTGCCATTTGACGAATTCAGTCAATTCCAACGTTGTATTGACTTTTAACATGATGAACAATCTGAATTACTGGACACGCAGGCTATTTTCTTTTGTATGGTTGGTTTTATAACTCTGATCATATTGATTGCTCTTGCCATTTGACGAATTCGGTCAATTCCAACGTTGTATTGTCATCTAACATGATGAACATTCTGAATTATTGAGCATTCAGGCTACTTTGATTTGTCTGGTTGGTTTTATAATTCCGATCACTTTGATTACACGTGTCTTTTGACGAATTCGGTCAATTCCAAGGTTATATTCACTTTGAACATGCTGAACAATCTGAATTATTGGACATTCAGGCTATTTTGTCTGGTTGGTTTTATCACTCTGATCACTTTGATTATTCATGCCATTTGACGAATTCGGTCAACTCCAATGTTATATTGACTTTAAACATGATGAACATTCTGAATTACTGGACATGCAGGCTATTTTAATTTGTCTGGCTGGTTTTATCACTCTGATCACTTTGATTATTCTTGTCATTTGACGAATTTAGTCAATTCCAACGTTATATTCACTTTGAACATGCTGAACAATCTGAATTATTGGACATTCAGGCTATTTTCATTTGTCTGGCTGGTTTTATCACTCTGATCAGTTTGATTATTCTTGTCATTTGACGAATTCGGTCAATTCCAACGATGTATTGACTTTTTATATGATGAACATTCTGAATTACTGGACATGCAGACTATTTTCATTTGTCTGGCTGGTTTTATCACTCTGATCAGTTTGATTATTCTTGTCATTTGACGAATTCGGTCAATTCCAAAGATGTATTGACTTTTTATATGATGAACATTCTGAATTGTCTGGCTGGTTTTATAACTCTGTCCAGTTTGATTACTCTTGCCATTTGGGGAATTTGGTCAATTCCAACGTTATATTCACTTTGAACATGCTCAACAATCTGAATTATTGGACATTCAGACTATTTTGATTTGTCTGGCTGGTTTTTTCACTCTGATCACTTTGATTAATCTTGTCATTTGACGAATTCGGTCAATTCCAACGTTATATTCACTTTGAACATGCTGAACAATCTGAATAATTGGACATTCAGACTATTTTGATTTGTCTAGTTGGTTTTATAACTCTGATCACTTTGATTATTCATGCCATTTGGGGAATTCGGTCAATTCCAACGTTATATTCACTTTGAACATGCTGAACAATCTGAATTATTGTACATTCAGGCTATTTTCATTTGTCTGGCTGGTTTTATAACTCTGATCAGTGTGAGTATTCGTGCCATTTGACGATTTCGGTCAATTCCAACGTTGTATTGACTTTTAACATGATGAACATTCTGAATTACTGGACATGCAGGCTATTTTTATTTGACTGGCTGGTTTTTTCACTCTGATCACTTTGATTATTCTTGTCATTTGACAAATTCGGTCAATTCCAACGTTATATTCACTTTGAACATGCTGAACAATCTGAATTATTGTACATTCAGGCTATTTTCATTTGGCTGGCTGGTTTTATAACTCTGATCAGTATGAGTATTCGTGCCATTTGACGATTTCGGTCAATTCCAACGTTGTATTGACTTTTAATAAGATGAACATTCTGAATTACTGGACATGCAGTCTATTTTCATTTGTATGGTTGGTTTTATAACTCTGATCATATTGATTACTCGTGCCATTTGACGAATTCGGTCAATTCCAACGTTGTATTGACTTTTAACATGATGAACATTCTGAATTACTGGACATGCAGGCTATTTACATTTGTATGGTTGGTTTTATAACTCTGATCATATTCATAACTCTTGCCATTTGACGAATTCGTTCAATTCCAACGTTGTATTGACTTTTAACATGATGAACATTCTGAATTATTGGACATTCAGGATATTTTCATTTGTCTGGCTGGTTTTATAACTCTGATCAGTTTGAGTATTCGTGCCATTTGACGATTTCGGTCAATTCCAACGTTATATTCACTTTAAACATGCTGAACAATCTGAATTATAGGACATTCAGGCCATTTTAATTTGTCTGGCTGGTTTTATCACTTTGATTATTCTTGTCATTTGACGAATTCGGTCAATTCCAACGTTATATTCACTTTGAACATGCTGAACAATCTAAATTTTTGGACATTCAGGCTATTTTCATTTGTCTGGCTTGTTTTATCACTCTGATCACTTTGATTATTCTTGTCATTTGACGAATTCGGTCAATTCCAGCGTTATATTTACTTTGAACATGCTGAACATTCTGAATTACTGGACATGCAGGCTATTTTAATTCGTCTTGCTGGTTTTATAACTCTGATCATATTGATTACTCGTGCCATTTGACGAATTCGGTCAATTCCAACGTTGTATTGACTTTTAACATGATGAACATTCTGAATTACTGGACACGCAGGCTAGTTTCATTTGTATGGTTGGTTTTATAACTCTGATCATATTGATTACTCTTGCCATTTGACGAATTCGGTCAATTCCAACGTTGTATTGACATCTAACATGATGAACATTCTGAATTATTGAGCATTCAGGCTATTTTGATTTGTCTGGTTGGTTTTATAATTCCGATCACTTTGATTATTCATGCCATTTGACGAATTCGGTCAACTCCAATGTTATATTGACTTTAAACATGATGAACATTCTGAATTATTGGACATTCAGGCTATTTTCATTTGTCTGGCTGGTTTTATAACTCTGATCAGTTTGAGTATTCGTGCCAGTTGACGAATTCGGTCAATTCCAACGTTATATTCACTTTGAACATGCTGAACAATCTGAATTATTGGACATTCAGGCTATTTTGTCTGGTTGGTTTTATCACTCTGATCACTTTGATTATTCATGCCATTTGACGAATTCGATCAACTCCAATGTTATATTGACTTTAAACATGATGAACATTCTGAATTATTGGACATTCAGGCTATTTTCATTTGTCTGGCTGGTTTTATAACTCTGATCAGTTTGAGTATTCGTGCCATTTGACGAATTCGGTCAATTCCAACGTTGTATTGACTTCTAACATGATGAACATTCTGCATTACTGGACATGCAGGTTATTTACATTTGTATGGTTGGTTTTATCACTCTGATCACTTTGATTATTTTTGTCATTTGACAAATTCGGTCAATTCCAACGTTGTATTGACATCTAACTTAATGAACATTCTGAATTATTGAACATTCAGGCTATTTTGATTTGTCTGGTTGGTTTTATAATTCCGATCACTTTGATTACACGTGTCTTTTGACGAATTCGGTCAATTCCAACGTTATATTCACTTTGAACATGCTGAACAATCTGAATTATTGGACATTCAGGCTATTTTGTCTGGTTGGTTTTATCACTCTGATCACTTTGATTATTCATGCCATTTGACGAATTCGGTCAACTCCAATGTTATATTGACTTTAAACATGATGAACATTCTGAATTACTGGACATGCAGGCTATTTTAATTTGTCTGGCTGGTTTTATCACTCTGATCACTTTGATTATTCTTGTCATTTGACGAATTTAGTCAATTCCAACGTTATATTCACTTTGAACATGCTGAACAATCTGAATTATTGGACATTCAGGCTATTTTCATTTGTCTGGCTGGTTTTATCACTCTGATCAGTTTGATTATTCTTGTCATTTGACGAATTCGGTCAATTCCAACGATGTATTGACTTTTTATATGATGAACATTCTGAATTACTGGACATGCAGGCTATTTGAATTTGTCTGGCTGGTTTTATAACTCTGATCATATTGATTACTCGTGCCATTTGACGAATTCGGCCAATTCCAACGTTGTATTGACTTTAAACATGATGAACATTCTGAATTATTGGACATTCAGGCTATTTTCATTTGTCTGGCTGGTTTTATAACTCTGATCAGTTTGAGTATTCGTGCCATTTGACGAATTCGGTCAATTCCAACGTTGTATTGACTTCTAACATGATGAACATTCTGCATTACTGGACATTCAGGCTATTTTCATTTGTCTGGCTTGTTTTATCACTCTGATCACTTTGATTATTCTTGTCATTTGACGAATTCGGTCAATTCCAGCGTTATATTCACTTTGAACATGCTGAACATTCTGAATTACTGGACATGCAGGCTATTTTAATTCGTCTTGCTGGTTTTATAACTCTGATCATATTGATTACTCGTGCCATTTGACGATTTCGGTCAATTCCAACGTTATATTCACTTTAAACATGCTGAACAATCTGAATTATAGGACATTCAGGCTATTTTAATTTGTCTGGCTGGTTTTATCACTTTGATTATTCTTGTCATTTGACGAATTCGGTCAATTCCAACGTTATATTCACTTTGAACATGCTGAACAATCTAATTTATTGGACATTCAGGCTATTTTCATTTGTCTGGCTGGTTGTATCACTCTGATCAATTTGATTATTCTTGTCATTTGACGAATTCGGTCAATTCCAGCGTTATATTCACTTTGAACATGCTGAACATTCTGAATTACTGGACATTCAGGCTATTTTCATTTGTCTGTCTGATTTTATAACTCTGATCAGTTTGAGTATTCGTGCCATTTGACGATTTCGGTCAATTCCAACGTTGTATTGACTTTTAACATGATGAACATTCTGAATTACTGGACATGCAGGCTATTTGAATTTGTCTGGCTGGTTTTATAACTCTGATCATATTGATTACTCGTGCCATTTGACGAATTCGGCCAATTCCAACGTTGTATTGACTTTTAACATGATGAACACTCTGAATTACTGGACATGCAGGCTATTTTCATTTGTATGGTTGGGTTTATAGCTCTGATCATATTGATTACTCTTGCCATTTGACGAATTCATTCAATTCCAACGTTGTATTGACTTTTAACATGATGAACATTCTGAATTATTGGACATTCAGACTATTTTGATTTGTCTGGTAGTTTTATTACTCTGATCACTTTGATTATTCATGCCATTTGGCGAATTCGGTCAATTCCAAAGTTATATTCACTTTCAACATGCTGAACAATCTGAATTACTGGACATGCAGGCTATTTTAATTTGTCTGTCTGGTTTTATAACTCTGATCACTTTGATTAATCATGTCATTTGACGAATTCGGTAAATTCCAACGTTATATTCACTTTGAACATGCTGAACAATCTGAATTATTGGACATTCAGGCTATTTTCATTTGTCTGGCTGGTTTTATAACTTTGATCACTTTGATTATTCGTGCCATTTGACGATTTCGGTCAATTCCAACGTTGTATTGACTTTTAACATGATGAACATTCTGAATTACTGGACATTCAGGCTATTTTCATTTGTCTGGCTGGTTTTATAACTCCGATCAGTTTGAGTATTCGTGCCATTTGACGATTTCGGTCAATTCCAACGTTGTATTGACTTTTAACATGATGAACATTCTGAATTACTGGACATGCAGGCTATTTGAATTTGTCTGGCTGGTTTTATAACTCTGATCATATTGATTACTCGTGCCATTTGACGAATTCGGCCAATTCCAAAGTTGTATTGACTTTTAACATGATGAACACTCTGAATTACTGGACATACAGGCTATTTTCATTTGTATGGTTGGGTTTATAGCTCTGATCATATTGATTACTCTTGCCATTTGACGAATTCATTCAATTCCAACGTTGTATTGACTTTTAACATGATGAACATTCTGAATTATTGGACATTCAGACTATTTTGATTTGTCTGGTAGTTTTATTACTCTGATCACTTTGATTATTCATGCCATTTGGCGAATTCGGTCAATTCCAAAGTTATATTCACTTTTAACATGCTGAACAATCTGAATTACTGGACATGCAGGCTATTTTAATTTGTCTGTCTGGTTTTATAACTCTGATCACTTTGATTAATCATGTCATTTGACGAATTCGGTAAATTCCAACGTTATATTCACTTTGAACATGCTGAACAATCTGAATTATTGGACATTCAGGCTATATTCATTTGTCTGGCTGGTTTTATAACTTTGATCACTTTGATTATTCGTGCCATTTGACGATTTCGGTCAATTCCAACGTTGTATTGACTTTTAACATGATGAACATTCTGAATTACTGGACGTTCAGGCTATTTTCATTTGTCTGGCTGGTTTTATAACTCTGATCACTTTCATTATTCGTGCCATTTGACGATTTCGGTCAATTCCAACGTTGTATTGACTTTTAACATGATGAACATTCTGACATTCAGACTATTTTGATTTGTCTAGTAGTTTTATCACTCTGATCACTTTGATTATTCATGCCATTTGGGGAATTCGGTCAATTCCAACGTTATATTCACTTTGAACATGCAGAACTATCTGAATTATATGACATTCAGGCTATTTTCATTTGTCTGGCTGGTTTTATAACTCTGATCACTTTGATTAATCATGTCATTTGACGAATTCGGTAAATTCCAACGTTATATTCACTTTGAACATGCTGAAAAATCTGAATTATTGGACATTCAGGCTATTTTCATTTGTCTGGCTGGTTTTATAACTTTGATCACTTTGATTATTCGTGCCATTTGACGATTTCGGTCAATTCCAACGTTGTATTGACATTTAACATGATGAACATTCTGAATTACTGGACATTCAGGCTATTTTCATTTGTCTGGCTGGTTTTATAACTCTGATCAGTTTGAGTATTCGTGCCATTTGACGATTTCGGTCAATTCCAACGTTGTATTGACTTTTAACATGATGAACATTCTGAATTACTGGACATGCAGGCTATTTGAATTTGTCTGGCTGGTTTTATAACTCTGATCATATTGATTACTCGTGCCATTTGACGAATTCGGCCAATTCCAACGTTGTATTGACTTTTAACATGATGAACACTCTGAATTACTGGACATGCAGGCTATTTCGATTTGTATGGTTGGGTTTATAGCTCTGATCATATTGATTACTCTTGCCATTTGACGAATTCATTCAATTCCAACGTTGTATTGACTTTTAACATGATGAACATTCTGAATTATTGGACATTCAGACTATTTTGATTTGTCTGGTAGTTTTATTACTCTGATCACTTTGATTATTCATGCCATTTGGCGAATTCGGTCAATTCCAAAGTTATATTCACTTTTAACATGCTGAACAATCTGAATTACTGGACATGCAGGCTATTTTAATTTGACTGTATGGTTTTATAACTCTGATCACTTTGATTAATCATGTCATTTGACGAATTCGGTAAATTCCAACGTTATATTCACTTTGAACATGCTGAACAATCTGAATTATTGGACATTCAGGCTATTTTCATTTGTCTGGCTGGTTTTATAACTTTGATCACTTTGATTATTCGTGCCATTTGACGATTTCGGTCAATTCCAACGTTGTATTGACTTTTAACATGATGAACATTCTGAATTACTGGACATTCAGGCTATTTGAATTTGTCTGGCTGGTTTTATAACTCTGATCATATTGATTACTCGTGCCATTTGACAAATTCGGCAATTCCAACGTTGTATTGACTTTTAACATGATGAACACTCTGAATTACTGGACATTCAGGCTATTTTCATTTGTCTGGCTGGTTTTATAACTCTGATCACTTTCATTATTCGTGCCATTTGACGATTTCGGTCAATTCCAACGTTGTATTGACTTTTAACATGCTGAACAATCTGAATTACTGGACATGCAGGCTATTTTATTTTGACTGTATGGTTTTATAACTCTGATCACTTTGATTAATCATGTCATTTGACGAATTCGGTAAATTCCAACGTTATATTCACTTTGAACATGCTGAACAATCTGAATTATTGGACATTCAGGCTATTTTCATTTGTCTGGCTGGTTTTATAACTTTGATCACTTTGATTATTCGTGCCATTTGACGATTTCGGTCAATTCCAACGTTGTATTGACTTTTAACATGATGAACATTCTGAATTACTGGACATTCAGGCTATTTGAATTTGTCTGGCTGGTTTTATAACTCTGATCATATTGATTACTCGTGCCATTTGACGAATTCGGCCAATTCCAACGTTGTATTGACTTTTAACATGATGAACACTCTGAATTACTGGACATTCAGGCTATTTTCATTTGTCTGGCTGGTTTTATAACTCTGATCACTTTCATTATTCGTGCCATTTGACGATTTCGGTCAATTCCAACGTTGTATTGACTTTTAACATGATGAACATTCTGACATTCAGACTATTTTGATTTGTCTAGTAGTTTTATCACTCTGATCACTTTGATTATTCATGCCATTTGGGGAATTCGGTCAATTCCAACGTTATATTCACTTTGAACATGCAGAACTATCTGAATTATTTGACATTCAGGCTATTTTAATTTGTCTGTCTGGTTTTATAACTCTGATCACTTTGATTAATCATGTCATTTGACGAATTCGGTAAATTCCAACGTTATATTCACTTTGAACATGCTGAACAATCTGAATTATTGGACATTTGTCTGGCTGGTTTTATAATTTTGATCACTTTGATTATTCGTGCCATTTGACGATTTCGGTCAATTCCAACGTTGTATTGACTTTTAACATGATGAACATTCTGAATTACTGGACGTTCAGGCTATTTTCATTTGTCTGGTAGTTTTATTACTCTGATCACTTTGATTATTCATGCCATTTGGCGAATTCGGTCAATTCCAAAGTTATATTCACTTTTAACATGCTGAACAATCTGAATTACTGGACATGCAGGCTATTTTCATTTGTCTGGCTGGTTTTATAACTCTGATCAGTTTGAGTATTCGTGCCATTTGACGATTTCGGTCAATTCCAACGTTGTATTGACTTTTAACATGATGAACATTCTGAATTATTGGACATTCAGACTATTTTGATTTGTCTGGTAGTTTTATTACTCTGATCACTTTGATTATTCATGCCATTTGGCGAATTCGGTCAATTCCAAAGTTATATTCACTTTTAACATGCTGAACAATCTGAATTACTGGACATGCAGGCTATTTTAATTTGTCTGTCTGGTTTTATAACTCTGATCACTTTGATTAATCATGTCATTTGACGAATTCGGTAAATTCCAACGTTATATTCACTTTGAACATGCTGAACAATCTGAATTATTGGACATTCAGGCTATTTTCATTTGTCTGGCTTGTTTTATAACTTTGATCACTTTGATTATTCGTGCCATTTGACGATTTCGGTCAATTCCAACGTTGTATTGACTTTTAACATGATGAACATTCTGAATTACTGGACGTTCAGACTATTTTGATTTGTCTAGTAGTTTTATCACTCTGATCACTTTGATTATTCATGCCATTTTGGGAATTCGGTCAATTCCAACGTTATATTCACTTTGAACATGCAGAACTATCTGAATTATATGACATTCAGGCTATTTTCATTTGTCTGGCTGGTTTTATAACTCTGATCAATTTGATTATTCATGCCATTTGACGAATTCGGTCAATTCCAACGTTATATTCACTTTGAACATGCAGAACAATCTGAATTATTGGACATTCAGGCTATTTTTATTTGTCTGGTTGGTTTTATCACTCTGATCACTTTGATTATTCGTGCCATTTGACGATTTCGGTAAATTCAAACGTTATATTCACTTTGAAAATGCAGAACAATCTGAATTATTGGACATTCAGGCTATTTTAATTTTTCTGGCTGGTTTTATAACTCTGATCACATTGATTATTCGTGCCATTTGACGATTTCGGTCAATTCAAACGTTGTATTGACTTTTAACATGATGAACATTCTGAATTACTGGACATGCAGGCTATTTTCATTTGTCTGGCTGGTTTTATAACTCTGTTCAGTTTGATTATTCACGCTATTTGACGAATTCGGTAAATTCCAACTTTATATTCACTTTGAACATGCTGAACAATCTGAATTATTGGACATTCAGACTATTTGGATTTGTCTGGTAGTTTTATTACTCTGATCACTTTGATTATTCATGCCATTTGGGGAATTCGGTCAATTCCAACGTTATATTCACTTTTAACATGCTGAACAATCTGAATTACTGGACATGCAGGCTATTTTAATTTGTCTGTCTGGTTTTATAACTCTGATTACTTTGATTATTCATGTCATTTGACGAATTCGGTAAATTCCAACGTTATATTCACTTTGAACATGCTGAACAATCTGAATTATTGGACATTTGTCTGGCTGGTTTTATAATTTTGATCACTTTGATTATTCGTGCCATTTGACGATTTCGGTCAATTCCAACGTTGTATTGACTTTTAACATGATGAACATTCTGAATTACTGGACGTTCAGGCTATTTTCATTTGTCTGGTAGTTTTATTACTCTGATCACTTTGATTATTCGTGCCATTTGACGATTTCGGTCAATTCAAACGTTATATTCACTTTGAAAATGCAGAACAATCTGAATTATTGGACATTCAGGCTATTTTAATTTTTCTGGCTGGTTTTATAACTCTGATCACATTGATTATTCATGCCATTTGGCGAATTCGGTCAATTCCAAAGTTATATTCACTTTTAACATGCTGAACAATCTGAATTACTGGACATGCAGGCTATTTTCATTTGTCTGGCTGGTTTTATAACTCTGATCAGTTTGAGTATTCGTGCCATTTGACGATTTCGGTCAATTCCAACGTTGTATTGACTTTTAACATGATGAACATTCTGAATTATTGGACATTCAGACTATTTTGATTTGTCTGGTAGTTTTATTACTCTGATCACTTTGATTATTCATGCCATTTGGCGAATTCGGTCCATTCCAAAGTTATATTCACTTTTAACATGCTGAACAATCTGAATTACTGGACATGCAGGCTATTTTAATTTGTCCGTCTGGTTTTATAACTCTGATCACTTTGATTAATCATGTCATTTGACGAATTCGGTAAATTCCAACGTTATATTCACTTTGAACATGCTGAACAATCTGAATTATTGGACATTCAGGCTATTTTCATTTGTCTGGCTTGTTTTATAACTTTGATCACTTTGATTATTCGTGCCATTTGACGATTTCGGTCAATTCCAACGTTGTATTGACTTTTAACATGATGAACATTCTGAATTACTGGACGTTCAGACTATTTTGATTTGTCTAGTAGTTTTATCACTCTGATCACTTTGATTATTCATGCCATTTGGGGAATTCGGTCAATTCCAACGTTATATTCACTTTGAACATGCAGAACTATCTGAATTATATGACATTCAGGCTATTTTCATTTGTCTGGCTGGTTTTATAACTCTGATCAATTTGATTATTCATGCCATTTGACGAATTCGGTCAATTCCAACGTTATATTCACTTTGAACATGCAGAACAATCTGAATTATTCGACATTCAGGCTATTTTTATTTGTCTGGTTGGTTTTATCACTCTGATCACTTTGATTATTCGTGCCATTTGACGATTTCGGTCAATTCAAACGTTATATTCTCTTTGAAAATGCAGAACAATCTGAATTATTGGACATTCAGGCTATTTAAATTTTTCTGGCTGGTTTTATAACTCTGATCACATTGATTATTCGTGCCATTTGACGATTTCGGTCAATTCAAACGTTGTATTGACTTTTAACATGATGAACATTCTGAATTACTGGACATGCAGGCTATTTTCATTTGTCTGGCTGGTTTTATAACTCTGTTCAGTTTGATTATTCACGCTATTTGACGAATTCGGTAAATTCCAACTTTATATTCACTTTGAACATGCTGAACAATCTGAATTATTGGACATTCAGACTATTTGGATTTGTCTGGTAGTTTTATTACTCTGATCACTTTGATTATTCATGCCATTTGGGGAATTCGGTCAATTCCAACGTTATATTCACTTTTAACATGCTGAACAATCTGAATTACTGGACATGCAGGCTATTTTAATTTGTCTGTCTGGTTTTATAACTCTGATTACTTTGATTATTCATGTCATTTGACGAATTCGGTAAATTCCAACGTTATATTCACTTTGAACATGCTGAAAAATCTGAATTATTATACGTACAGGCTATTTTCATTTGTCTGGCTGGTTTTATAACTCTGATCACTTTCATTATTCGTGCCATTTGACGATTTCCGTCAATTCCAACGTTGTATTGACTTTTTACATGATGAACATTCTGACATTCAGACTATTTTGATTTGTCTAGTAGTTTTATCACTCTGATCACTTTGATTATTCATGCCATTTGGGGAATTCGGTCAATTCCAACGTTATATTCACTTTGAACATGCAGAACTATCTGAATTATTTGACATTCAGGCTATTTTCATTTGTCTGGCTGGTTTTATAACTCTGATCAATTTGATTATTCATGCCATTTGACGAATTCGGTCAATTCCAACGTTATATTCACTTTGAACATGCAGAACAATCTGAATTATTGGACATTCTGGCTATTTTCATTTGTCTGGCTGGTTTTATAACTCTGATCATATTGATTACTCTTGTCATTTGACGAATTCGGTTAATTCAAACGTTATATTCACTTTGAACATGCTCAACAATCTGAATTATTGGACATTCAGACTATTTTGATTTGTCTAGTAGTTTTATCAATCTGATCACTTTGATTATTCATGCCATTTGGGGAACTCGGTCAATTCCAACGTTATATTCACTTTGAACATGCAGAACTATCTGAATTATTGGACATGCTGGCTATTTTCATTTGTCTGGCTGGTTTTATAACTCTGACCACTTTGATTATTCATGCCATTTGACGGTTTTATAACTCTGATCACTTTGATTATTCGTGCCATTTGACGATTTCGGTCAATTCCAACGTTGTATTGACTTTTAACATGATGAACATTCTGAATTATTGGACATTCATACTATTTTGATTTGTCTGGTTGGTTTTATCACTCTGATCACTTTGATTATTCGTGCCATTTGACGATTTCGGTCAATTCAAACGTTGTATTGACTTTTAACATGATGAACATTCTGAATTACTGGACATGCAGGCTATTTTCATTTGTCTGGCTGGTTTTATAACTCTGACCACTTTGATTATTCATGCCATTTGACGGTTTTATAACTCTGATCACTTTGATTATTCGTGCCATTTGACGATTTCGGTCAATTCCAACGTTGTATTGACTTTTAACATGATGAACATTCTGAATTATTGGACATTCATACTATTTTGATTTGTCTGGTAGTTTTATTACTCTGATCACTTTGATTATTCATGCCATTTGGGGAATTCGGTCAATTCCAACGTTATATTCACTTTTAACATGCTGAACAATCTGAATTACTGGACATGCAGGCTATTTTAATTTGTCTGTCTGGTTTTATAACTCTGATCACTTTGATTAATCATGTCATTTGACGAATTCGGTCAATTCAAACGTTGTATTGACTTTTAACATGATGAACATTCTGAATTACTGGACATGCAGGCTATTTTCATTTGTCTGGCTGGTTTTATAACTCTGTTCAGTTTGATTATTCATGCCATTTGACGAATTCGGTCAATTCCAACGTTATATTCACTTTGAACATGCTGAACAATCTGAATTACTGGACATTCAGTCTATTTTCATTTGTCTGGCTGGTTTTATAACTCTGATCACATTGATTATTCGTGCCATTTGACGATTTCGGTCAATTCAAACGTTGTATTGACTTTTAACATGATGAACATTCTGAATTACTGGACATGCAGGCTATTTTCATTTGTCTGGCTGGTTTTATAACTCTGTTCAGTTTGATTATTCATGCCATTTGACGAATTCGGTCAATTCCAACGTTATATTTACTTTGAACATGCAGAACAATCTGAATTATTGGACATTCAGACTATTTTGATTTGTCTGGTAGTTTTATTACTCTGATCACTTTGATTATTCATGCCATTTGTGGAATTCGGTCAATTCCAACGTTATATTCACTTTGAACATGCAGAACTATCTGAATTATATGACATTCAGGCTATTTTCATTTGTCTGGCTGCTTTTATAACTCTGATCAATTTGATTATTCATGCCATTTGACGAATTCGGTCAATTCCAACGTTATATTCACTTTGAACATGCAGAACAATCTGAATTATTGGACATTCAGGCTATTTTTATTTGTCTGGTTGGTTTTATCACTCTGATCACTTTGATTATTCGTGCCATTTGACGATTTCGGTTAATTCAAACGTTATATTCACTTTGAACATGCAGAACTATCTGAATTATTTGACATTCAGGCTATTTTCATTTGTCTGGCTGGTTTTATAACTCTGATCAATTTGATTATTCATGCCATTTGACGAATTCGGTCAATTCCAACGTTATATTCACTTTGAACATGCAGAACAATCTGAATTATTGGACATTCAGGCTATTTTCATTTGTCTGGCTGGTTTTATAACTCTGATCATATTCATTACTCTTATCATTTGACGAATTCGGTTAATTCAAACGTTATATTCACTTTGAACATGCTCAACAATCTGAATTATTGGACATTCAGACTATTTTGATTTGTCTGGTAGTTTTATCACTCTGATCACTTTGATTATTCATGCCATTTGGGGATCTCGGTCAATTCCAACGTTATATTCACTTTGAACATGCAGAACTATCTGAATTATTGGACATTCAGATTATTTTCATTTGTCTGGCTGGTTTTGTCATTTGACGAATTCGGTAAATTCCAACGTTATGAATTATTGGACATTCAGGCTATTTTCATTTGTCTGGCTGGTTTTATAACTCTGACCACTTTGATTATTCATGCCATTTGACGGTTTTATAACTCTGATCACTTTGATTATTCGTGCCATTTGACGATTTCGGTCAATTCCAACGTTGTATTGACTTTTAGCATGATGAACATTCTGAATTATTGGACATTCATACTATTTTGATTTGTCTGGTTGGTTTTATCACTCTGATCACTTTGATTATTCGTGCCATTTGACGATTTCGGTCAATTCAAACGTTGTATTGACTTTTAACATGATGAACATTCTGAATTACTGGACATGCAGGCTATTTTCATTTGTCTGGCTGGTTTTATAACTCTGACCACTTTGATTATTCATGCCATTTGACGGTTTTATAACTCTGATCACTTTGATTATTCGTGCCATTTGACGATTTCGGTCAATTCCAACGTTATATTCACTTTGAACATGCAGAACAATCTGAATTATTGGATATTCAGGCTATTTTCATTTGTCTGGCTGGTTTTATAACTCTGATCAATTTGATTATTCATGCCATTTGACGAATTCGGTCAATTCCAACGTTATATTCACTTTGAACATGCAGAACAATCTGAATTATTGGACATTCAGGCTATTTTTATTTGTCTGGTTGGTTTTATCACTCTGATCACTTTGATTATTCGTGCCATTTGACGAATTCGGTCAATTCAAACGTTGTATTGACTTTTAACATGATGAACATTCTGAATTACTGGACATGCAGGCTATTTTCATTTGTCTGGCTGGTTTTATAACTCTGTTCAGTTTGATTATTCATGCCATTTGACGAATTCGGTCAATTCCAACGTTATATTCACTTTGAACATGCAGAACAATCTGAATTATTGGATATTCAGGCTATTTTCATTTGTCTGGCTGGTTTTATAACTCTGATCAATTTGATTATTCATGCCATTTGACGAATTCGGTCAATTCCAACGTTATATTCACTTTGAACATGCAGAACAATCTGAATTATTGGACATTCAGGCTATTTTTATTTGTCTGGTTGGTTTTATCACTCTGATCACTTTGATTATTCGTGCCATTTGACGAATTCGGTCAATTCCAACGTTATATTCACTTTGAACATGCAGAACAATCTGAATTATTGGACATTCAGACTATTTTGATTTGTCTGGTAGTTTTATTACTCTGATCACTTTGATTATTCATGCCATTTGTGGAATTCGGTCAATTCCAACGTTATATTCACTTTGAACATGCAGAACTATCTGAATTACTGGACATGCAGGCTATTTTAATTTGTCTGTCTGGTTTTATAACTCTGATCACTTTGATTAATCATGTCATTTGACGAATTCGGTAAATTCCAACGTTATATTCACTTTGAACATGCTGAACAATCTGAATTATTGGACATTCAGTCTATTTTCATTTGTCTGGCTGATTTTATAACTCTGATCACATTGATTATTCGTGCCATTTGACGATTTCGGTCAATTCAAACGTTGTATTGACTTTTAACATGATGAACATTCTGAATTACTGGACATGCAGGCTATTTTCATTTGTCTGGCTGGTTTTATAACTCTGTTCAGTTTGATTATTCATGCCATTTGACGAATTCGGTCAATTCCAACGTTATATTCACTTTGAACATGCAGAACAATCTGAATTATTGGATATTCAGGCTATTTTCATTTGTCTGGCTGGTTTTATAACTCTGATCAATTTGATTATTCATGCCATTTGACGAATTCGGTCAATTCCAACGTTATATTCACTTTGAACATGCAGAACAATCTGAATTATTGGACATTCAGGCTATTTTTATTTGTCTGGTTGGTTTTATCACTCTGATCACTTTGATTATTCGTGCCATTTGACGAATTCGGTCAATTCCAACGTTATATTCACTTTGAACATGCAGAACAATCTGAATTATTGGACATTCAGACTATTTTGATTTGTCTGGTAGTTTTATTACTCTGATCACTTTGATTATTCATGCCATTTGTGGAATTCGGTCAATTCCAACGTTATATTCACTTTGAACATGCAGAACTATCTGAATTATATGACATTCATTCTATTTTCATTTGTCTGGCTGGTTTTATAACTCTGATCAATTTGATTATTCATGCCATTTGACGAATTCGGTCAATTCCAACGTTATATTCACTTTGAACATGCAGAACAATCTGAATTATTGGACATTCAGGCTATTTTTATTTGTCTGGTTGGTTTTATCACTCTGATCACTTTGATTATTCGTGCCATTTGACGATTTCGGTTAATTCAAACGTTATATTCACTTTGAAAATGCAGAACAATCTGAATTATTGGACATTCAGTCTATTTTCATTTGTCTGGCTGGTTTTATAACTCTGATCACATTGATTATTAGTGCCATTTGACGATTTCGGTCAATTCAAACGTTGTATTGACTTTTAACATGATGAACATTCTGAATTATTGGACATTCAGACTATTTTGATTTGTCTGGTAGTTTTATTACTCTGATCACTTTGATTATTCATGCCATTTGGGGAATTCTGTCAATTCCACCGTTATATTCACTTTTAACATGCTGAACAATCTGAATTACTGGACATGCAGGCTATTTTAATTTGTCTGTCTGGTTTTATAACTCTGATCACTTTGATTAATCATGCCATTTGACGAATTCGGTCAATTCCAACGTTATATTCACTTTGAACATGCAGAACAATCTGAATTATTGGACATTCAGACTATTTTGATTTGTCTGGTAGTTTTATTACTCTGATCACTTTGATTATTCATGCCATTTGGTGAATTCGGTCAATTCCAACGTTATATTCACTTTGAACATGCTGAACAATCTGAATTATTGGACATTCAGGCTATTTTCATTTGTCTGGCTGGTTTTATAACTTTGATCACTTTGATTATTCGTGCCATTTGACGATTTCGGTCAATTCCAACGTTGTATTGACTTTCAACATGATGAACATTCTGAATTACTGGACGTTCAGGCTATTTTCATTTGTCTGGCTGGTTTTATAACTCTGATCACTTTCATTATTCGTGCCATTTGACGATTTCGGTCAATTCCAACGTTGTATTGACTTTTAACATGATGAACATTCTGACATTCAGACTATTTTGATTTGTCTAGTAGTTTTATCACTTTGATCACTTTGATTATTCATGCCATTTGGGGAATTCGGTCAATTCCAACGTTATATTCACTTTGAACATGCAGAACAATCTGAATTATTGGACATTCAGGCTATTTTCATTTGCCTGGCTGGTTTTATAACTCTGATCATATTGATTACTCTTGTCATTTGACGAATTCGGTTAATTCCAACGTTATATTCACTTTGAACATGCTCAACAATCTGAATTATTGGACATTCAGACTATTTTGATTTGTCTGGTAGTTTTATCACTCTGATCACTTTGATTATTCATGCCATTTGGGGAACTCGGTAAATTCCAACGTTATATTCACTTTGAACATGCAGAACTATCTGAATTATTGGACATTCAGGCTATTTTCATTTGTCTGGCTGGTTTTATAACTCTGATCACTTTGATTATTCATGTCATTTGACGAATTCGGTAAATTCCAACGTTATATTCACTTTGAACATGCCGAACAATCTGAATTATTGGACATTCAGGCTATTTTCATTTGTCTGGCTGGTTTTATAACTCTGATCACTTTCATTATTCGTGCCATTTGACGATTTCGGTCAATTCCAACGTTGTATTGACTTTCAACATGATGAACATTCTGAATTACTGGACGTTCAGGCTATTTTCATTTGTCTGGCTGGTTTTATAACTCTGATCACTTTCATTATTCGTGCCATTTGACGATTTCGGTCAATTCCAACGTTGTATTGACTTTTAACATGATGAACATTCTGACATTCAGACTATTTTGATTTGTCTAGTAGTTTTATCACTCTGATCACTTTGATTATTCATGCCATTTGGGGAATTCGGTCAATTCCAACGTTATATTCACTTTGAACATGCAGAACTATCTGAATTATTTGACATTCAGGCTATTTTCATTTGTCTGGCTGGTTTCATAACTCTGATCAATTTGATTATTCATGCCTTTTGACGAATTCGGTCAATTCCAACGTTATATTCACTTTGAACATGCAGAACAATCTGAATTATTGGACATTCAGACTATTTTGATTTGTCTGGTAGTTTTATTACTCTGATCACTTTGATTATTCATGCCATTTGGTGAATTCGGTCAATTCCAACGTTATATTCACTTTGAACATGCTGAACAATCTGAATTACTGGACATGCAGGCTATTTTAATTTGTCTGTCTGGTTTTATCACTCTGATCACTTTGATTATTCATGCCATTTGGGGAATTCTGTCAATTCCACCGTTATATTCACTTTTAACATGCAGAACAATCTGAATTATTGGACATTCAGACTATTTTGATTTGTCTGGTAGTTTTATCACTCTGATCACTTTGATTATTCATGCCATTTGGGGAACTCGGTAAATTCCAACGTTATATTCACTTTGAACATGCAGAACTATCTGAATTATTGGACATTCAGGCTATTTTCATTTGTCTGGCTGGTTTTATAACTCTGATCACTTTGATTATTCATGTCATTTGACGAATTCGGTAAATTCCAACGTTATATTCACTTTGAACATGCCGAACAATCTGAATTATTGGACATTCAGGCTATTTTCATTTGTCTGGCTGGTTTTATAACTCTGATCACTTTCATTATTCGTGCCATTTGACGATTTCGGTCAATTCCAACGTTGTATTGACTTTCAACATGATGAACATTCTGAATTACTGGACGTTCAGGCTATTTTCATTTGTCTGGCTGGTTTTATAACTCTGATCACTTTCATTATTCGTGCCATTTGACGATTTCGGTCAATTCCAACGTTGTATTGACTTTTAACATGATGAACATTCTGACATTCAGACTATTTTGATTTGTCTAGTAGTTTTATCACTCTGATCACTTTGATTATTCATGCCATTTGGGGAATTCGGTCAATTCCAACGTTATATTCACTTTGAACATGCAGAACTATCTGAATTATTTGACATTCAGGCTATTTTCATTTGTCTGGCTGGTTTTATAACTCTGATCAATTTGATTATTCATGCCATTTGGTGAATTCGGTCAATTCCAACGTTATATTCACTTTTAACATGCTGAACAATCTGAATTACTGGACATGCAGGCTATTTTAATTTGTCTGTCTGGTTTTATAACTCTGATCACGTTGATTAATCATGTCATTTGACGAATTCGGTAAATTCCAACGTTATATTCACTTTGAACATGCTGAACAATCTGAATTATTGGACATTCAGGCTATTTTCATTTGTCTGGCTGGTTTTATAACTCTGACCACTTTGATTATTCATGCCATTTGACGGTGTTATAACTCTGATCACTTTGATTATTCGTGCCATTTGACGATTTCGGTCAATTCCAACGTTGTATTGACTTTTATCATGATGAACATTCTGAATTATTGGACATTCATACTATTTTGATTTGTCTGGTTGGTTTTATCACTCTGATCACTTTGATTATTCGTGCCATTTGACGATTTCGGTCAATTCAATCGTTGTATTGACTTTTAACATGATGAACATTCTGAATTACTGGACATGCAGGCTATTTTCATTTGTCTGGCTGGTTTTATAACTCTGTTCAGTTTGATTATTCATGCCATTTGACGAATTCGGTCAATTCCAACGTTATATTCACTTTGAACATGCAGAACAATCTGAATTATTGGACATTCAGACTATTTTGATTTGTCTGGTAGTTTTATTACTCTGATCACTTTGATTATTCATGTCATTTGGGGAATTCGGTCAATTCCAACGTTATATTCACTTTTAACATGCTGAACAATCTGAATTACTGGACATGCAGGCTATTTTAATTTGTCTGTCTGGTTTTATAAATCTGATCACTTTGATTAATCATGTCATTTGACGAATTCGGTAAATTCCAACGTTATATTCACTTTGAACATGCTGAACAATCTGAATTATTGGACATTCAGTCTATTTTCATTTGTCTGGCTGGTTTTATAACTCTGATCACATTGATTATTCGTGCCATTTGACGATTCCAACGTTGTATTGACTTTTAACATTATGAACATTCTGAATTACTGGACATGCAGGCTATTTTAATTTGACTGGCTGGTTTTATCACTCTTATCACTTTGATTATTCTTGTCATTTGACGAATTCGGTCAATTCCAACGTTATATTCACTTTGAACATGCTGAACAATCTAAATTATTGGACATTCAGGCTATTTTCATTTGTCTGTTATCACTCTGATCACTTTGATTATTCTTGTCATTTGACGAATTCGGTCAATTCCATCGTTATATTAACTTTGAACATGATGAACATTCTGAATTACTGGACACGCAGGCTATTTTCATTTGTATGGTTGGTTTTATAACTCTGATCATATTGATTACTCTTGCCATTTGACGAATTCGGCCAATTCCAACGTTCTATTGACATCTAACATGATGAACATTCTGAATTATTGAGCATTCAGTGTATTTTGATTTGTCTGGTTGGTTTTATAATTCCGATCACTTTGATTACACGTGTCTTTTGACGAATTCGGTCAATTCCAAGGTTATATTCACTTTGAACATGCTGAACAATCTGAATTATTGGACATTCAGGCTATTTTGTCTGGTTGGTTTTATCACTCTGATCACTTTGATTATTCATGCCATTTGACGAATTCAGTCAACTCCAATGTTATATTGACTTTTAACATGATGAACTTTCTGAATTACTGGACATGCAGGCTATTTTAATTTGTCTGGCTGGTTTTATCACTCTGATCACTTTGATTATTCTTGTCATTTGACGAATTTAGTCAATTCCAACGTTATATTCACTTTGAACATGCTGAACAATCTGAATTATTGGACATTCAGGCTATTTTCATTTGTCTGGCTGGTTTTATCACTCTGATCACTTTGATTATTCTTGTCATTTGACGAATTCGGTCAATTCCAACGATGTATTGACTTTTAACATGATGAACATTCTGAATTACTGGACATGCAGACTATGTTCATTTGTCTTGCTGGTTTTATAACTCTGATCACTTTGATTATTCGTGCCATTTGACGATTTCGGTCAATTCCAACGTTCTGTTGACTTTTAACATGATGAACATTCTGAAGTACTGGACATGCAGGCTATTTTCATTTATCTGGCTGGTTTTATAACTCTGTCCAGTTTGATTACTCTTGCCATTTGGGGAATTTGGTCAATTCCAACGTTATATTCACTTTGAACATGCTCAACAATCTGAATTATTGGACATTCAGACTATTTTGATTTGTCTGGCTGGTTTTTTCACTCTGATCAATTTGATTATTCTTGTCATTTGACGAATTCGGTCAATTCCAACGTTATATTCACTTTGAACATGCTGAACAATCTAAATTATTGGACATTCAGGCTATTTTCATTTGTCTGGCTTGTTTTATCACTCTGATCACTTTGATTATTCTTATCATTTGACGAATTCGGTCAATTCCAGCGTTATATTCACTTTGAACATGCTGAACATTCTGAATTACTGGACATGCAGGCTATTTTAATTCGTCTGGCTGGGTTTATAACTCTTATCAGTTTGAGTATTCGTGCCATTTGACGAATTCGTTCAATTCCAACGTTGCATTGACTTTTAACATGATGAACATTCTGAATTATTGGACATTCAGGCTATTTTCATTTGTCTGGCTGGTTTTATAACTCTGATCAGTTTGAGTATTCGTGCCATTTGACGATTTCGGTCAATTCCAACGTTGTATTGACTTTTAACATTATGAACATTCTGAATTACTGTACATGCAGGCTATTTTAATTTGACTGGCTGGTTTTATCACTCTGATCACTTTGATTATTCTTGTCATTTGACGAATTTGGTCAATTCCAACGTTATATTCACTTTGAACATGCTGAACAATCTAAATTATTGGACATTCAGGCTATTTTCATTTGTCTGGCTTGTTTTATCACTCTGATCACTTTGATTATTCTTATCATTTGACGAATTCGGTCAATTCCAGCGTTATATTCACTTTGAACATGCTGAACATTCTGAATTACTGGACATGCAGGCTATTTTAATTCCTCTGGCTGGTTTTATAACTCTGATCAGTTTGAGTATTCGTGCCATTTGACGATTTCGGTCACTTCCAACGTTGTATTGACTTTTAACATGATGAACATTCTGAATTACTGGACATGCAGGCTATTTTCATTTGTATGGTTGGTTTTATAACTCTGATCATATTGATTACTCTTGCCATTTGACGAATTCGTTCAATACCAACGTTGTATTGACTTTTAACATGATGAACATTCTCAATTACTGGACATGCCGGCTATTTTAATTCGTCTGGCTGGTTTTATAACTCTGATCATATTGATTACTCGTGCCATTTGACGAATTCGGTCAATTCCAACGTTATATTCACTTTGAACATGCTGAACAATCTAAATTATTGGACATTCAGGCTATTTTCATTTGTCTGGGTTGTTTTATCACTCTGATCACTTTGATTATTCTTGTCATTTGACGAATTCGGTCAATTCCAGCGTTATATTCACTTTGAACATGCTGAACATTCTGAATTACTGGACATGCAGGCTATTTTAATTCGTCTGGCTGGTTTTATAACTCTGATCAGTTTGAGTATTCGTGCCATTTGACGATTTCGGTCACTTCCAACGTTGTATTGACTTTTAACATGATGAACATTCTGAATTACTGGACATTCAGGCTATTTTCATTTGTCTGGCTGGTTTTATCACTCTGATCACTTTGATTATTCTTGTCATTTGACGAATTCGGTCAATTCCAGCGTTATATTCACTTTGAACATGCAGAACATTCTGAATTACTGGACATGCAGGCTATTTTAATTCGTCTGGCTGGTTTTATAACTCTGATCATATTGATTACTCGTGCCATTTGACGAATTCGGTCAATTCCAACGTTGTATTGACTTTTAACATGATGAACATTCTGAATTACTGGACATGCAGGATATTTTCATTTGTATGGTTGGGTTTATAGCTCTGATCATATTGATTACTCTTGCCATTTGACGAATTCAGTCAATTCCAACGTTGTATTGACTTTTAACATGTTGAGCAATCTGAATTACTGGACACGCAGGCTATTTTCTTTTGTATGGTTGGTTTTATAACTCTGATCATATTGATTACTCTTGCCATTTGACGAATTCGGTCAATTCCAACGTTGTATTGACATCTAACATGATGAACATTCTGAATTATTGAGCATTCAGGCTATTTTGATTTGTCTGGTTGGTTTTATAATTCCGATCACTTTGATTACACGTTTTTTTTGACGAATTCGGTCAATTCCAAGGTTATATTCACTTTGAACATGCTGAACAATCTGAATTATTGGACATTCAGGCTATTTTGTCTGGTTGGTTTTATCACTCTGATCACTTTGATTATTCATGCCTTTTGACGAATTCGGTCAACTCCAATGTTATATTGACTTTAAACATGATGAACATTCTGAATTACTGGACATGCAGGCTATTTTAATTTGTCTGGCTGGTTTTATCACTCTGATCACTTTGATTATTCTTGTCATTTGACGAATTTAGTCCATTCCAACGTTATATTCACTTTGAACATGCTGAACAATCTGAATTATTGGACATTCAGGCTATTTTCATTTGTCTCGCTGGTTTTATCACTCTGATCAGTTTGATTATTCTTGTCATTTGACGAATTCGGTCAACTCCAACGATGTATTGACTTTTTATATGATGAACATTCTGAATTACTGGACATGCAGACTATTTTCATTTGTCTGGCTGGTTTTATAACTCTGATCACTTTGATTATTCGTGCCATTTCACGATTTCGGTCAATTCCAACGTTCTATTGACTTTTAACATGATGAATATTCTGAATTACTGGACATGCAGGCAATTTTCATTTGTCTGGCTGGTTTTATAACTCTGTCCAGTTTGATTACTCTTGCCATTTGGGGAATTTGGTCAATTCCAACGTTATATTCACTTTGAACATGCTCAACAATCTGAATTATTGGACATTCAGACTATTTTTATTTGTCTGGCTGGTTTTTTCACTCTGATCACTTTGATTAATCTTGCAATTTGACGAATTCGGTCAATTCCAACGTTATATTCACTTTGAACATGCTGAACAATCTGAATTATTGGACATTCAGACTATTTTGATTTGTCTAGTTGGTTTTATAACTCTGATCACTTTGATTATTCATGCCATTTGGGGAATTCGGTCAATTCCAACGTTATATTCACTTTGAACATGCTGAACAATCTGAATTATTGTACATTCAGGCTATTTTCATTTGTATGGCTGGTTTTATAACTCTGATCAGTGTGAGTATTCGTGCCATTTGACGATTTCGGTCAATTCCAACGTTGTATTGACTTTTAACATGATGAACATTCTGAATTACTGGACATGCAGGCTATTTTTATTTGACTGGCTGGTTTTTTCACTCTGATCACTTTGATTATTCTTGTCATTTGACGAATTCGGTCAATTCCAACGTTATATTCACTTTGAACATGCTGAACAATCTGAATTATTGTACATTCAGGCTATTTTCATTTGTCTGGCTGGTTTTATAACTCTGATCAGTGTGAGTATTCGTGCCATTTGACGATTTCGGTCAATTCCAACGTTGTATTGACTTTTAATAAGATGAACATTCTGAATTACTGGACATGCAGTCTATTTTCATTTGTATGGTTGGTTTTATAACTCTGATCATATTGATTACTCGTGCCATTTGACGAATTCGGTCAATTCCAACGTTGTATTGACTTTTAACATGATGAACATTCTGAATTACTGGACATGAAGGCTATTTACATTTGTATGGTTGGTTTTATAACTCTGATCATATTCATAACTCTAGCCATTTGACGAATTCGTTCAATTCCAACGTTGTATTGACTTTTAACATGATGAACATTCTGAATTACTGGACATGCAGGCTATTTACATTTGTATGGTTGGTTTTATAACTCTGATCATATTCATAACTCTTGCCATTTGATGAATTCGTTCAATTCCAACGTTGTATTGACTTTTAACATGATGAACATTCTGAATTATTGGACATTCAGGATATTTTCATTTGTCTGGCTGGTTTTATAACTCTGATCAGTTTGAGTATTCGTGCCATTTGACGATTTCGGTCAATTCCAACGTTGTATTGACTTTTAACATTATGAACATTCTGAATTAGTGGACATGCAGGCTATTTTAATTTGACTGGCTGGTTTTATCACTCTGATCACTTTGATTATTCTTGTCATTTGACGAATTCGGTCAATTCCAACGTTATATTCACTTTGAACATGCTGAACAATCTAAATTTTTGGACATTCAGGCTATTTTCATTTGTCTGGCTTGTTTTATCACTCTGATCACTTTGATTATTCTTGTCATTTGACGAATTCGGTCAATTCCAGCGTTATATTCACTTTGAACATGCTGAACATTCTGAATTACTGGACATGCAGGCTATTTTAATTCGTCTTGCTGGTTTTATAACTCTGATCATATTGATTACTCGTGCCATTTGACGAATTCGGTCAATTCCAACGTTGTATTGACTTTTAACATGATGAACATTCTGAATTACTGGACACGCAGTCTAGTTTCATTTGTATGGTTGGTTTTATAACTCTGATCATATTGATTACTCTTGCCATTTGACGAATTCGGTCAATTCCAACGTTGTATTGACATCTAACATGATGAACATTCTGAATTATTGAGCATTCAGGCTATTTTGATTTGTCTGGTTGGTTTTATAATTCCGATCACTTTCATTACACGTGTCTTTTGACGAATTCGGTCAATTCCAAGGTTATATTAACTTTGAACATGCTGAACAATCTGAATTATTGGACATTCAGGCTATTTTGTCTGGTTGGTTTTATCACTCTGATCACTTTGAGTATTCGTGCCATTTGACGAATTCGGTCAATTCCAACGTTGTATTGACTTTAAACATGATGAACATTCTGCATTACTGGACATGCAGGCTATTTACATTTGTATGGTTGGTTTTATCACTCTGATCACTTTGATTATTTTTGTCATTTGACGAATTCGGTCAATTCCAACGTTGTATTGACATCTAACATGATGAACATTCTGAATTATTGAACATTCAGGCAATTTTGATTTGTCTGGTTGGTTTTATAATTCCGATCACTTTGATTACACGTGTCTTTTGACGAATTCGGTCAATTCCAACGTTATATTCACTTTGAACATGCTGATCAATCTAATTTATTGGACATTCAGGCTATTTTCATTTGTCTGGCTGGTTTTATAACTCTGTCCAGTTTGATTACTCTTGCCATTTGGGGAATTTGGTCAATTCCAACGTTGTATTCACTTTGAACATGCTGAACAATCTGAATTATTGTACATTCAGGCTATTTTCATTTGTATGGCTGGTTTTATAACTCTGATCAGTGTGAGTATTCGTGCCATTTGACGATTTCGGTCAATTCCAACGTTGTATTGACTTTTAACATGATGAACATTCTGAATTACTGGACATGCAGGCTATTTTTATTTGACTGGCTGGTTTTTTCACTCTGATCACTTTGATTATTCTTGTCATTTGACGAATTCGGTCAATTCCAACGTTATATTCACTTTGAACATGCTGAACAATCTGAATTATTGTACATTCAGGCTATTTTCATTTGTCTGGCTGGTTTTATAACTCTGATCAGTGTGAGTATTCGTGCCATTTGACGATTTCGGTCAATTCCAACGTTGTATTGACTTTTAATAAGATGAACATTCTGAATTACTGGACATGCAGTCTATTTTCATTTGTATGGTTGGTTTTATAACTCTGATCATATTGATTACTCTAGCCATTTGACGAATTCGTTCAATTCCAACGTTGTATTGACTTTTAACATGATGAACATTCTGAATTACTGGACATGCAGGCTATTTACATTTGTATGGTTGGTTTTATAACTCTGATCATATTCATAACTCTTGCCATTTGATGAATTCGTTCAATTCCAACGTTGTATTGACTTTTAACATGATGAACATTCTGAATTATTGGACATTCAGGATATTTTCATTTGTCTGGCTGGTTTTATAACTCTGATCAGTTTGAGTATTCGTGCCATTTGACGATTTCGGTCAATTCCAACGTTGTATTGACTTTTAACATTATGAACATTCTGAATTAGTGGACATGCAGGCTATTTTAATTTGACTGGCTGGTTTTATCACTCTGATCACTTTGATTATTCTTGTCATTTGACGAATTCGGTCAATTCCAACGTTATATTCACTTTGAACATGCTGAACAATCTAAATTTTTGGACATTCAGGCTATTTTCATTTGTCTGGCTTGTTTTATCACTCTGATCACTTTGATTATTCTTGTCATTTGACGAATTCGGTCAATTCCAGCGTTATATTCACTTTGAACATGCTGAACATTCTGAATTACTGGACATGCAGGCTATTTTAATTCGTCTTGCTGGTTTTATAACTCTGATCATATTGATTACTCGTGCCATTTGACGAATTCGGTCAATTCCAACGTTGTATTGACTTTTAACATGATGAACATTCTGAATTACTGGACACGCAGTCTAGTTTCATTTGTATGGTTGGTTTTATAACTCTGATCATATTGATTACTCTTGCCATTTGACGAATTCGGTCAATTCCAACGTTGTATTGACATCTAACATGATGAACATTCTGAATTATTGAGCATTCAGGCTATTTTGATTTGTCTGGTTGGTTTTATAATTCCGATCACTTTCATTACACGTGTCTTTTGACGAATTCGGTCAATTCCAAGGTTATATTAACTTTGAACATGCTGAACAATCTGAATTATTGGACATTCAGGCTATTTTGTCTGGTTGGTTTTATCACTCTGATCACTTTGAGTATTCGTGCCATTTGACGAATTCGGTCAATTCCAACGTTGTATTGACTTTAAACATGATGAACATTCTGCATTACTGGACATGCAGGCTATTTACATTTGTATGGTTGGTTTTATCACTCTGATCACTTTGATTATTTTTGTCATTTGACGAATTCGGTCAATTCCAACGTTGTATTGACATCTAACATGATGAACATTCTGAATTATTGAACATTCAGGCAATTTTGATTTGTCTGGTTGGTTTTATAATTCCGATCACTTTGATTACACGTGTCTTTTGACGAATTCGGTCAATTCCAACGTTATATTCACTTTGAACATGCTGATCAATCTAATTTATTGGACATTCAGGCTATTTTCATTTGTCTGGCTGGTTTTATAACTCTGTCCAGTTTGATTACTCTTGCCATTTGGGGAATTTGGTCAATTCCAACGTTGTATTCACTTTGAACATGCTGAACAATCTGAATTATTGTACATTCAGGCTATTTTCATTTGTATGGCTGGTTTTATAACTCTGATCAGTGTGAGTATTCGTGCCATTTGACGATTTCGGTCAATTCCAACGTTGTATTGACTTTTAACATGATGAACATTCTGAATTACTGGACATGCAGGCTATTTTTATTTGACTGGCTGGTTTTTTCACTCTGATCACTTTGATTATTCTTGTCATTTGACGAATTCGGTCAATTCCAACGTTATATTCACTTTGAACATGCTGAACAATCTGAATTATTGTACATTCAGGCTATTTTCATTTGTCTGGCTGGTTTTATAACTCTGATCAGTGTGAGTATTCGTGCCATTTGACGATTTCGGTCAATTCCAACGTTGTATTGACTTTTAATAAGATGAACATTCTGAATTACTGGACATGCAGTCTATTTTCATTTGTATGGTTGGTTTTATAACTCTGATCATATTGATTACTCTAGCCATTTGACGAATTCGTTCAATTCCAACGTTGTATTGACTTTTAACATGATGAACATTCTGAATTACTGGACATGCAGGCTATTTACATTTGTATGGTTGGTTTTATAACTCTGATCATATTCATAACTCTTGCCATTTGATGAATTCGTTCAATTCCAACGTTGTATTGACTTTTAACATGATGAACATTCTGAATTATTGGACATTCAGGATATTTTCATTTGTCTGGCTGGTTTTATAACTCTGATCAGTTTGAGTATTCGTGCCATTTGACGATTTCGGTCAATTCCAACGTTGTATTGACTTTTAACATTATGAACATTCTGAATTACTGGACATGCAGGCTATTTTTATTTGACTGGCTGGTTTTTTCACTCTGATCACTTTGATTATTCTTGTCATTTGACGAATTCGGTCAATTCCAACGTTATATTCACTTTGAACATGCTGAACAATCTGAATTATTGTACATTCAGGCTATTTTCATTTGTCTGGCTGGTTTTATAACTCTGATCAGTGTGAGTATTCGTGCCATTTGACGAATTCGGTCAATTCCAACGTTGTATTGACTTTTAACATGATGAACATTCTGAATTACTGGACATGAAGGCTATTTACATTTGTATGGTTGGTTTTATAACTCTGATCATATTCATAACTCTAGCCATTTGACGAATTCGTTCAATTCCAACGTTGTATTGACTTTTAACATGATGAACATTCTGAATTACTGGACATGCAGGCTATTTACATTTGTATGGTTGGTTTTATAACTCTGATCATATTCATAACTCTTGCCATTTGATGAATTCGTTCAATTCCAACGTTGTATTGACTTTTAACATGATGAACATTCTGAATTATTGGACATTCAGGATATTTTCATTTGTCTGGCTGGTTTTATAACTCTGATCAGTTTGAGTATTCGTGCCATTTGACGATTTCGGTCAATTCCAACGTTGTATTGACTTTTACCATTATGAACATTCTGAATTAGTGGACATGCAGGCTATTTTAATTTGACTGGCTGGTTTTATCACTCTGATCACTTTGATTATTCTTGTCATTTGACGAATTCGGTCAATTCCAACGTTATATTCACTTTGAACATGCTGAACAATCTAAATTTTTGGACATTCAGGCTATTTTCATTTGTCTGGCTTGTTTTATCACTCTGATCACTTTGATTATTCTTGTCATTTGACGAATTCGGTCAATTCCAGCGTTATATTCACTTTGAACATGCTGAACATTCTGAATTACTGGACATGCAGGCTATTTTAATTCGTCTTGCTGGTTTTATAACTCTGATCATATTGATTACTCGTGCCATTTGACGAATTCGGTCAATTCCAACGTTGTATTGACTTTTAACATGATGAACATTCTGAATTACTGGACACGCAGTCTAGTTTCATTTGTATGGTTGGTTTTATAACTCTGATCATATTGATTACTCTTGCCATTTGACGAATTCGGTCAATTCCAACGTTGTATTGACATCTAACATGATGAACATTCTGAATTATTGAGCATTCAGGCTATTTTGATTTGTCTGGTTGGTTTTATAATTCCGATCACTTTCATTACACGTGTCTTTTGACGAATTCGGTCAATTCCAAGGTTATATTAACTTTGAACATGCTGAACAATCTGAATTATTGGACATTCAGGCTATTTTGTCTGGTTGGTTTTATCACTCTGATCACTTTGAGTATTCGTGCCATTTGACGAATTCGGTCAATTCCAACGTTGTATTGACTTTAAACATGATGAACATTCTGCATTACTGGACATGCAGGCTATTTACATTTGTATGGTTGGTTTTATCACTCTGATCACTTTGATTATTTTTGTCATTTGACGAATTCGGTCAATTCCAACGTTGTATTGTCATCTAACATGATGAACATTCTGAATTATTGAACATTCAGGCAATTTTGATTTGTCTGGTTGGTTTTATAATTCCGATCACTTTGATTACACGTGTCTTTTGACGAATTCGGTCAATTCCAACGTTATATTCACTTTGAACATGCTGATCAATCTAATTTATTGGACATTCAGGCTATTTTCATTTGTCTGGCTGGTTTTATAACTCTGTCCAGATTGATTACTCTTGCCATTTGGGGAATTTGGTCAATTCCAACGTTGTATTCACTTTGAACATGCTCAACAATCTGAATTATTGGACATTCAGACTATTTTGATTTGTCTGGCTGGTTTTTTCACTCTGATCACTTTGATTATTCTTGTCATTTGACGAATTCCGTCAATTCCAACGTTATATTCACTTTGAACATGCTGAACAATCTAAATTATTGGACATTCAGGCTATTTTCATTTGTCTGGCTGGTTTTATCACTCTGATCAGTTTGAGTATTCGTGCCATTTGACGAATTCGGTCAACTCCAACGATGTATTGACTTTTTATATGATGAACATTCTGAATTACTGGACATGCAGACTATTTTCATTTGTCTGGCTGGTTTTATAACTCTGATCACTTTGATTATTCGTGCCATTTCACGATTTCGGTCAATTCCAACGTTCTATTGACTTTTAACATGATGAATATTCTGAATTACTGGACATGCAGGCAATTTTCATTTGTCTGGCTGGTTTTATAACTCTGTCCAGTTTGATTACTCTTGCCATTTGGGGAATTTGGTCAATTCCAACGTTATATTCACTTTGAACATGCTCAACAATCTGAATTATTGGACATTCAGACTATTTTTATTTGTCTGGCTGGTTTTTTCACTCTGATCACTTTGATTAATCTTGCAATTTGACGAATTCGGTCAATTCCAACGTTATATTCACTTTGAACATGCTGAACAATCTGAATTATTGGACATTCAGACTATTTTGATTTGTCTAGTTGGTTTTATAACTCTGATCACTTTGATTATTCATGCCATTTGGGGAATTCGGTCAATTCCAACGTTATATTCACTTTGAACATGCTGAACAATCTGAATTATTGTACATTCAGGCTATTTTCATTTGTATGGCTGGTTTTATAACTCTGATCAGTGTGAGTATTCGTGCCATTTGACGATTTCGGTCAATTCCAACGTTGTATTGACTTTTAACATGATGAACATTCTGAATTACTGGACATGCAGGCTATTTTTATTTGACTGGCTGGTTTTTTCACTCTGATCACTTTGATTATTCTTGTCATTTGACGAATTCGGTCAATTCCAACGTTATATTCACTTTGAACATGCTGAACAATCTGAATTATTGTACATTCAGGCTATTTTCATTTGTCTGGCTGGTTTTATAACTCTGATCAGTGTGAGTATTCGTGCCATTTGACGATTTCGGTCAATTCCAACGTTGTATTGACTTTTAATAAGATGAACATTCTGAATTACTGGACATGCAGTCTATTTTCATTTGTATGGTTGGTTTTATAACTCTGATCATATTGATTACTCGTGCCATTTGACGAATTCGGTCAATTCCAACGTTGTATTGACTTTTAACATGATGAACATTCTGAATTACTGGACATGCAGGCTATTTACATTTGTATGGTTGGTTTTATAACTCTGATCATATTCATAACTCTAGCCATTTGACGAATTCGTTCAATTCCAACGTTGTATTGACTTTTAACATGATGAACATTCTGAATTACTGGACATGCAGGCTATTTACATTTGTATGGTTGGTTTTATAACTCTGATCATATTCATAACTCTTGCCATTTGATGAATTCGTTCAATTCCAACGTTGTATTGACTTTTAACATGATGAACATTCTGAATTATTGGACATTCAGGATATTTTCATTTGTCTGGCTGGTTTTATAACTCTGATCAGTTTGAGTATTCGTGCCATTTGACGATTTCGGTCAATTCCAACGTTGTATTGACTTTTAACATTATGAACATTCTGAATTACTGGACATGCAGGCTATTTTAATTTGACTGGCTGGTTTTATCACTCTGATCACTTTGATTATTCTTGTCATTTGACGAATTCGGTCAATTCCAACGTTATATTCACTTTGAACATGCTGAACAATCTAAATTTTTGGACATTCAGGCTATTTTCATTTGTCTGGCTTGTTTTATCACTCTGATCACTTTGATTATTCTTGTCATTTGACGAATTCGGTCAATTCCAGCGTTATATTCACTTTGAACATGCTGAACATTCTGAATTACTGGACATGCAGGCTATTTTAATTCGTCTTACTGGTTTTATAACTCTGATCATATTGATTACTCGTGCCATTTGACGAATTCGGTCAATTCCAACGTTGTATTGACTTTTAACATGATGAACATTCTGAATTACTGGACACGCAGGCTAGTTTCATTTGTATGGTTGGTTTTATAACTCTGATCATATTGATTACTCTTGCCATTTGACGAATTCGGTCAATTCCAACGTTGTATTGACATCTAACATGATGAACATTCTGAATTATTGAGCATTCAGGCTATTTTGATTTGTCTGGTTGGTTTTATAATTCCGATCACTTTCATTACACGTGTCTTTTGACGAATTCGGTCAATTCCAAGGTTATATTCACTTTGAACATGCTGAACAATCTGAATTATTGGACATTCAGGCTATTTTGTCTGGTTGGTTTTATCACTCTGATCACTTTGAGTATTCGTGCCATTTGACGAATTCGGTCAATTCCAACGTTGTATTGACTTTAAACATGATGAACATTCTGCATTACTGGACATGCAGGCTATTTACATTTGTATGGTTGGTTTTATCACTCTGATCACTTTGATTATTTTTGTCATTTGACGAATTCGGTCAATTCCAACGTTGTATTGACATCTAACATGATGAACATTCTGAATTATTGAACATTCAGGCAATTTTGATTTGTCTGGTTGGTTTTATAATTCCGATCACTTTGATTACACGTGTCTTTTGACGAATTCGGTCAATTCCAACGTTATATTCACTTTGAACATGCTGATCAATCTAATTTATTGGACATTCAGGCTATTTTCATTTGTCTGGCTGGTTTTATAACTCTGTCCAGTTTGATTACTCTTGCCATTTGGGGAATTTGGTCAATTCCAACGTTGTATTCACTTTGAACATGCTCAACAATCTGAATTATTGGACATTCAGACTATTTTGATTTGTCTGGCTGGTTTTTTCACTCTGATCACTTTGATTATTCTTGTCATTTGACGAATTCCGTCAATTCCAACGTTATATTCACTTTGAACATGCTGAACAATCTAAATTATTGGACATTCAGGCTATTTTCATTTGTCTGGCTGGTTTTATCACTCTGATCAGTTTGAGTATTCGTGCCATTTGACGATTTCGGTCAATTCCAACGTTGTATTGACTTTTAACATGATGAACATTCTGAATTATTGGACATTCAGGATATTTTCATTTG
This sequence comes from Hydrotaea cyrtoneurina, assembly GCA_958296145.1. NCBI lineage: Eukaryota > Metazoa > Arthropoda > Insecta > Diptera > Muscidae > Hydrotaea > Hydrotaea cyrtoneurina. Next base: position 82,560,588 of record OY282513.1, read on the forward strand.
TCTGGCTGGTTTTATAACTCTGATCAGTTTGAGTATTCGTGCCATTTGACGATTTCGGTCAATTCCAACGTTGTATTGACTTTTAACATTATGAACATTCTGAATTACTGGACATGCAGGCTATTTTAATTTGACTGGCTGGTTTTATCACTCTGATCACTTTGATTATTCTTGTCATTTGACGAATTCGGTCAATTCCAACGTTATATTCACTTTGAACATGCTGAACAATCTAAATTTTTGGACATTCAGGCTATTTTCATTTGTCTGGCTTGTTTTATCACTCTGATCACTTTGATTATTCTTGTCATTTGACGAATTCGGTCAATTCCAGCGTTATATTCACTTTGAACATGCTGAACATTCTGAATTACTGGACATGCAGGCTATTTTAATTCGTCTTACTGGTTTTATAACTCTGATCATATTGATTACTCGTGCCATTTGACGAATTCGGTCAATTCCAACGTTGTATTGACTTTTAACATGATGAACATTCTGAATTACTGGACACGCAGGCTAGTTTCATTTGTATGGTTGGTTTTATAACTCTGATCATATTGATTACTCTTGCCATTTGACGAATTCGGTCAATTCCAACGTTGTATTGACATCTAACATGATGAACATTCTGAATTATTGAGCATTCAGGCTATTTTGATTTGTCTGGTTGGTTTTATAATTCCGATCACTTTCATTACACGTGTCTTTTGACGAATTCGGTCAATTCCAAGGTTATATTCACTTTGAACATGCTGAACAATCTGAATTATTGGACATTCAGGCTATTTTGTCTGGTTGGTTTTATCACTCTGATCACTTTGAGTATTCGTGCCATTTGACGAATTCGGTCAATTCCAACGTTGTATTGACTTTAAACATGATGAACATTCTGCATTACTGGACATGCAGGCTATTTACATTTGTATGGTTGGTTTTATCACTCTGATCACTTTGATTATTTTTGTCATTTGACGAATTCGGTCAATTCCAACGTTGTATTGACATCTAACATGATGAACATTCTGAATTATTGAACATTCAGGCAATTTTGATTTGTCTGGTTGGTTTTATAATTCCGATCACTTTGATTACACGTGTCTTTTGACGAATTCGGTCAATTCCAACGTTATATTCACTTTGAACATGCTGATCAATCTAATTTATTGGACATTCAGGCTATTTTCATTTGTCTGGCTGGTTTTATAACTCTGTCCAGTTTGATTACTCTTGCCATTTGGGGAATTTGGTCAATTCCAACGTTGTATTCACTTTGAACATGCTCAACAATCTGAATTATTGGACATTCAGACTATTTTGATTTGTCTGGCTGGTTTTTTCACTCTGATCACTTTGATTATTCTTGTCATTTGACGAATTCCGTCAATTCCAACGTTATATTCACTTTGAACATGCTGAACAATCTAAATTATTGGACATTCAGGCTATTTTCATTTGTCTGGCTGGTTTTATCACTCTGATCAGTTTGAGTATTCGTGCCATTTGACGATTTCGGTCAATTCCAACGTTGTATTGACTTTTAACATGATGAACATTCTGAATTACTGGACATGCAGGCTATTTTAATTTGTCTGGCTGGTTTTATCACACTGATCACTTTGATTATTCTTGTCATTTGACGAATGTGGTCAATTCCAACGTTATATTCACTTTGAACATGCTGAACAATCTGAATTATTGGACAATCAGGCTATTTTTATTTGTTTGGCTGGTTTTATCACTCTGATCACTTTGATTATTCTTGTCATTTGACGAATTTGGTCAATTCCAACGACGTATTGACTTTTAACATGATGAACATTCTGAATTACTGGACATGCAGGCTATTTTAATTTGTCTGGCTGGTTTTATCACACTGATCACTTTGATTATTCTTGTCATTTGACGAATGTGGTCAATTCCAACATTATATTCACTTTGAACATGCTGAACAATCTGAATTATTGAGCACTCAGGCTATTTTGATTTGTCTGGTTGGTTTTATAATTCCGATCACTTTGATTATTCATGCCATTTGACGAATTCGGTCAACTCCAATGTTATATTGACTTTTAACATGATGAACATTCTGAATTACTGGACATGCAGGCTATTTTAATTTGTCTGGCTGGTTTTATCACACTGATCACTTTGATTATTCTTGTCATTTGACGACTGTGGTCAATTCCAACGTTATATTCACTTTGAACATGCTGAACAATCTGAATTATTGGACAATCAGGCTATTTTTATTTGTTTGGCTGGTTTTATCACTCTGATCACTTTGATTATTCTTGTCATTTGACGAATTTGGTCAATTCCAACGATGTATTGACTTTTAACATGATGAACATTCTGAATTACTGGACATGCAGGCTATTTTAATTTGTCTGGCTGGTTTTATCACACTGATCACTTTGATTATTCTTGTCATTTGACGAATGTGGTCAATTCCAACGTTATATTCACTTTGAACATGCTGAACAATCTGAATTATTGGACAATCAGGCTATTTTTATTTGTTTGGCTGGTTTTATCACTCTGATCACTTTGATTATTCTTGTCATTTGACGAATTCGGTCAATTCCAACGATGTATTGACTTTTAACATGATGAACATTCTGAATTACTGGACATGCAAACTATTTTCATTTGTCTGGCTGGTTTTATAACTCTGATCACTTTGATTATTCTTGTCATTTGACGAATTCGGTCAATTCCAACGATGTATTGACTTTTAACATGATGAAAATTCTGAATTACTGGACATGCAGGCTATTTTAATTTGTCTGGCTGGTTTTATAACTCTGATCATATTGATTACTCGTGCCATTTGACGAATTCGGTCAATTCCAACGTTATATTCACTTTGAACATGCTGAACAAGCTGAATTATTCGACATTCAGGCTATTTTTATTTGTCTGGCTGGTTTTATAACTCTGTTCAGTTTGATTACTCTTGCCATTTGACGAATTCGGTCAATTCCAACGTTGTAGAGACTTTTAACATGCTGAACAATCTGAATTATTAGACATTCAGGCTATTTTCATTTGTCTGGCTGGTTTTGTAACTCTAATCACTTTGATTATTCATGTAATTTGACGAATTTGGTAAATTCCAACGTTATATTCACTTTGAATATGCTCAACAATCTGAATTATTGGACATTCAGACTATTTTGATTTGTCTGGTTGGTTTTATCACTCTGATCACTTTGATTATTCATGCCATTTGGGGAATTCGGTCAATTCCAAAGTTATATTCACTTTGAACATGCTGAACAATCTGAATTATTGGACATGCAGGCTATTTTAATTTGTCTGGCTGGTTTTGTAACTCTGATCACTTTGATTATTCATGTCATTTGACGAATTCGGTAAATTCCAACGTTATATTCACTTTGAACATCGGTCAATTCCAACGTTGTATTGACTTTTAACATGATGAACATTCTGAATTACTGGACATGCAGGCTATTTTCATTTGTCTGGCTGGTTTTGTAACTCTTATCACTTTGATTATTCATGTCATTTGACGAATTCGGTAAATTCCAACGTTATATTCACTTTGAACATCGGTCAATTCCAACGTTGTATTGGCTTTTAACATGATGAACATTCTGAATTACTGGACATGCAGGCTATTTTCATTTGTCTGGCTGGTTTTATAACTCTGTTCAGTTTGATTACTCATGTCATTTGACGAATTCGGTAAATTCCAACGTTATATTCACTTTGAACATCGGTCAATTCCAACGTTGTATTGACTTTTAACATGATGAACATTCTGAATTACTGGACATGCAGGCTATTTTAATTTGTCTGGCTGGCTTTATCACTCTGATCACTTTGATAATTCTTGCCATTTGACGAATTCGGTCAATTCCAACGTTGTATTGACTTTTAACATGCTGAACAATCTGAATTATTGGACATTCAGGCTATTTTCATTTGTCTGGCTGGTTTTATCACCTCTGATAACTTTTATTATTCATGCCATTTGGGGAATTCGGTCAATTCCAACGTTATATTCACGATGAACATGCTCAACAATCTGAATTATTGGACATTCAGACTATTTTGATTTGTCTGGTTGGTTTTATCACCTCTGATCACTTTGATTGTTCGTGCCATTTGACGAATTCGGTCAATTCCAACGTTGTATTGACTTTTAACATGCTGAACAATTTGAATTATTGCACATTCAGGCTATTTTTATTTGTCTGGCTGGTTTTGTAACTCTGATTACTTTGATTATTCATGCCATTTGGGGAATTCGGTAAATTCCAACGTTATATTCACTTTGAACATGCTAAACAATCTGAATTATTGGACATTCAGGCTATTTTCATTTGTCTGGCTGGTTTTATAACTCTGATCACTTTGATTATTCGTGCCATTTGACGATTTCGGTCAATTCCAACGTTGTATTGACTTTTAACATGATGAACATTCTGAATTACTGGACATGCAGGCTATTTGCATTTGTCTGGCTGGTTTTATAACTCTGTTCAGTTTGATTAGTCTTGCCATTTGACGAATTCGGTCAATTCCAACGTTGTATTGAGTTGGTTTTATCACTCTGATCACTTTGATTATTCATGCCATTTGGGGAATTCGGTCAATTCCAAAGTTATATTCACTTTGAACATGCTGAACAATCTGAATTATTGGACATGCAGGCTATTTTAATTTGTCTGACTGGTTTTATAACTCTGATCACTTTGATTATTCATGTCATTTGACGAATTCGGTAAATTCCAACGTTATATTCACTTTGAACATCGGTCAATTCCAACGTTGTATTGACTTTTAACATGATGAACATTCTGAATTACTGGACATGCAGGCTATTTTCATTTGTCTGGCTGGTTTTATAACTCTGTTCAGTTTGATTACTCATGTCATTTGACGAATTCGGTAAATTCCAACGTTATATTCACTTTGAACATCGGTCAATTCCAACGTTGTATTGACTTTTAACATGATGAACATTCTGAATTACTGGACATGCAGGCTATTTTCATTTGTCTGGCTGGTTTTATAACTCTGTTCAGTTTGATTACTCATGTCATTTGACGAATTCGGTAAATTCCAACGTTATATTCACTTTTAACATGATGAACATTCTGAATTACTGGACATGCAGGCTATTTTCATTTGTCTGGCTGGTTTTATAACTCTGATCACATTGATTATTCGTGCCATTTGACGATTTTGGTCAATTCCAACGTTGTATTGACTTTTAACATTATGAACATTCTGAATTACTGGACATGCAGGCTATTTTAATTTGTCTGGCTGGTTTTGTAACTCTGATCACTTTGATTTGATTATTATTGATTGATTATTCGAATTCGGTAAATTCCAACGTTATATTCACTTTGAACATCGGTCAATTCCAACGTTGTATTGACTTTTAACATGATGAACATTCTGAATTACTGGACATGCAGGCTATTTTCATTTGTCTGGCTGGTTTTGTAACTCTGAGCACTTTGATTATTCATGTCATTTGACGAATTCGGTAAATTCCAACGTTATATTCACTTTGAACATCGGTCAATTCTAACGTTGTATTGACTTTTAACATGATGAACATTCTGAATTACTGGACATGCAGGCTATTTTCATTTGTCTGGCTGGTTTTGTAACTCTGATCACTTTGATTATTCATGTCATTTGACGAATTCGGTAAATTCCAACGTTATATTCACTTTGAACATCGGTCAATTCTAACGTTGTATTGACTTTTAACATGATGAACATTCTGAATTACTGGACATGCAGGCTATTTTCATTTGTCTGGCTGGTTTTGTAACTCTGATCACTTTGATTATTCATGTCATTTGACGAATTTTGTAAATTCCAACGTTATATTCACTTTGAACATCGGTCAATTCTAACGTTGTATTGACTTTTAACATGATGAACATTCTGAATTACTGGACATGCAGGCTATTTTCATTTGTCTGGCTGGTTTTATAACTCTGTTCAGTTTGATTACTCAAGTCATTTGACGAATTCGGTAAATTCCAACGTTGTATTGACTTTTAACATGCTGAACAATCTGAATTATTGGACATTCAGGTTTTTTTCATTTGTCTGGCTGGTTTTATCACCTCTGATCACTTTTATTATTCATGCCATTTGGGGAATTCGGTCAATTCCAACGTTATATTCACGTTGAACATGCTCAACAATCTGAATTATTGGACATTCAGACTATTTTGATTTGTCTGGTTGGTTTTATCACCTCTGATCACTTTGATTGTTCGTGCCATTTGACGAATTCGGTCAATTCCATCGTTGTATTGACTTTTAACATGCTGAACAATTTGAATTATTGCACATTCAGGCAATTTTTATTTGTCTGGCTGGTTTTGTAACTCTGATTACTTTGATTATTCATGCCATTTGGGGAATTCGGTCAATTCCAACTTTGAACATGATCAACAATCTGAATTATTGTTCATTCAGACTATTTTGATTTGTCTGGCTGGTTTTATCACTCCGATCACTTTGATTATTCTTGTCATTTGACGAATTCGGTCAATTCCAACGTCATATTCACTTTGAACATGCTAAACAATCTGAATTATTGGACATTCAGGCTATTTTAATTTGTCTGGCTGGTTTTGTAACTCTGATCACTTTGATTTGATTATTATTGATTGATTATTCGAATTCGGTAAATTCCAACGTTATATTCACTTTGAACATCGGTCAATTCCAACGTTGTATTGACTTTTAACATGATGAACATTCTGAATTACTGGACATGCAGGCTATTTTCATTTGTCTGGCTGGTTTTGTAACTCTGATCACTTTGATTTGATTATTATTGATTGATTATTCGAATTCGGTAAATTCCAACGTTATATTCACTTTGAACATCGGTCAATTCCAACGTTGTATTGACTTTTAACATGATGAACATTCTGAATTACTGGACATGCAGGCTATTTTCATTTGTCTGGCTGGTTTTGTAACTCTGAGCACTTTGATTATTCATGTCATTTGACGAATTCGGTAAATTCCAACGTTATATTCACTTTGAACATCGGTCAATTCTAACGTTGTATTGACTTTTAACATGATGAACATTCTGAATTACTGGACATGCAGGCTATTTTCATTTGTCTGGCTGGTTTTGTAACTCTGATCACTTTGATTATTCATGTCATTTGACGAATTCGGTAAATTCCAACGTTATATTCACTTTGAACATCGGTCAATTCTAACGTTGTATTGACTTTTAACATGATGAACATTCTGAATTACTGGACATGCAGGCTATTTTCATTTGTCTGGCTGGTTTTGTAACTCTGATCACTTTGATTATTCATGTCATTTGACGAATTTTGTAAATTCCAACGTTATATTCACTTTGAACATCGGTCAATTCTAACGTTGTATTGACTTTTAACATGATGAACATTCTGAATTACTGGACATGCAGGCTATTTTCATTTGTCTGGCTGGTTTTATAACTCTGTTCAGTTTGATTACTCAAGTCATTTGACGAATTCGGTAAATTCCAACGTTGTATTGACTTTTAACATGCTGAACAATCTGAATTATTGGACATTCAGGTTTTTTTCATTTGTCTGGCTGGTTTTATCACCTCTGATCACTTTTATTATTCATGCCATTTGGGGAATTCGGTCAATTCCAACGTTATATTCACGTTGAACATGCTCAACAATCTGAATTATTGGACATTCAGACTATTTTGATTTGTCTGGTTGGTTTTATCACCTCTGATCACTTTGATTGTTCGTGCCATTTGACGAATTCGGTCAATTCCATCGTTGTATTGACTTTTAACATGCTGAACAATTTGAATTATTGCACATTCAGGCAATTTTTATTTGTCTGGCTGGTTTTGTAACTCTGATTACTTTGATTATTCATGCCATTTGGGGAATTCGGTCAATTCCAACTTTGAACATGATCAACAATCTGAATTATTGTACATTCAGACTATTTTGATTTGTCTGGCTGGTTTTATCACTCCGATCACTTTGATTATTCTTGTCATTTGACGAATTCGGTCAATTCCAACGTCATATTCACTTTGAACATGCTAAACAATCTGAATTATTGGACATTCAGGCTATTTTCATTTGTCTGGCTGGTTTTATAACTCTGATCACTTTGATTATTCGTGCCATTTGACGATTTCGGTCAATTCCAACGTTGTATTGACTTTTAACATGATGAACATTCTGAATTACTGGACATGCAGGCTATTTTCATTTGTCTGGCTGGTTTTATAACTCTGTTCAGTTTGATTAGTCTTGCCATTTGACGAATTCGGTCAATTCCAACGTTGTATTTAGTTGGTTTTATCACTCTGATCACTTTGATTATTCATGCCATTTAGGGAATTCGGTCAATTCCAAAGTTATATTCACTTTGAACATGCTGAACAATCTGAATTATTGGACATGCAGGCTATATTAATTTGTCTGACTGGTTTTATAACTCTGATCACTTTGATTATTCATGTCATTTGACGAATTCGGTAAATTCCAACGTTATATTCACTTTGAACATCGGTCAATTCCAACGTTGTATTGACTTTTCACATGATGAACATTCTGAATTACTGGACATGCAGGCTATTTTCATTTGTCTGGCTGGTTTTATAACTCTGTTCAGTTTGATTACTCACGTCATTTGACGAATTCGGTCAATTCCAACGTTATATTCACTTTGAACATCGGTCAATTCCAACGTTGTATTGACTATTAACATGATGAACATTCTGAATTACTGGACATTCAGGCTATTTTCATTTGTCTGGCTGGTTTTATCACCTCTGATCACTTTGATTATTCATGCCATTTGGGGAATTTGGTCAATTCCAACGTTATATTCACGTTGAACATGCTCAACAATCTGAATTATTGGACATTCAGACTATTTTGATTTGTCTGGTTGGTTTTATCACCTCTGATCACTTTGATTGTTCGTGCCATTTGACGAATTCGGTCAATTCCAACGTTGTATTGACTTTTAACATGCTGAACAATTTGAATTATTGCACATTCAGGCTATTTTTATTTGTCTGGCTGGTTTTATCACCTCTGATCACTTTGATTATTCATGCCATTTGGGGAATTCGGTCAATTCCAACGTTATATTCACGTTGAACATGCTCAACAATCTGAATTATTGGACATTCAGACTATTTTGATTTGTCTGGTTGGTTTTATCACCTCTGATCACTTTGATTGTTCGTGCCATTTGACGAATTCGGTCAATTCCAACGTTGTATTGACTTTTAACATGCTGAACAATTTGAATTATTGCACATTCAGGCTATTTTTATTTTTTTGTCTGGTTTTGCAACTCTGATCACTTTGATTATTCATGCCATTTGGGGAATTCGGTCAATTCCAACCTTACATTCACTTTGAACATGATCAACAATCTGAATTATTGGACATTCAGACTATTTTGATTTGTCTGGCTGGTTTTATAACTCTGATCATATTGATTACTCTTGTCGTTTGACGAATTCGGTCAATTTCAACGTTATATTCACTTTGAACATGCTCAACAATCTGAATTATTGGACATTCAGACTATTTTCATTTGTCTGGCTGGTTTTATAACTCTGATCACTTTGATTATTCGTGCCATTTGACGATTTCGGTCAATTCCAACGTTGTATTGACTTTTAACATGATGAACATTCTGAATTATTGGACATTCATACTATTTTGATTTGTCTGGTTGTTTTTATCACTCTGATCACTTTGATTATTCATGCCAGTTGACGAATTCGATCAATTTCAACGTTATATTCACTTTGAACATGCTCAACAATCTGAATTATTGGACATTCAGGCTATTTTCATTTGTCTGGCTGGTTTTATAACTCTGATCACTTTGATTATTTGTGCCATTTGACGATTTCGGTCAATTCCAACGTTGAACATGCTGAACAATCTGAATTATTGGACATTCAGGCTGTTTTCATTTGTCTGGCTGGTTTTATAACTCTGATCATTTTGATTATTCGTGCCATTTGACGATTTCGGCAATTCCAACGTTGTATTGGCTTTTAACATGATGAACAATATGAATTACTTGACATGAAGGCTATTTTCATTTGTATGGTTGGTTTTATTACTCTGATCATATTGATTACTCTTGTCATTTGATGAATTCGGTCAATTTCAACGTTATATTCACTTTGAACATGCTCAACAATCTGAATTATTGGACATTCAGACTATTTTCATTTGTCTGGCTGGTTTTATAACTCTGTTCAGTTTGATTACTGTTGCCATTGGACGAATTCGGTCAATTCCAACTTTGTATTGACTTTTAACATGCTGAACAATCTGAATTATTGGACATTCAGGTTTTTTTCATTTGTCTGGCTGGTTTTATCACCTCTGATCACTTTTATTATTCATGCCATTTGGGGAATTCGGTCAATTCCAACGTTATATTCACGTTGAACATGCTCAACAATCTGAATTATTGGACATTCAGACTATTTTGATTTGTCTGGTTGGTTTTATCACCTCTGATCACTTTGATTGTTCGTGCCATTTGACGAATTCGGTCAATTCCATCGTTGTATTGACTTTTAACATGCTGAACAATTTGAATTATTGCACATTCAGGCAATTTTTATTTGTCTGGCTGGTTTTGTAACTCTGATTACTTTGATTATTCATGCCATTTGGGGAATTCGGTCAATTCCAACTTTGAACATGATCAACAATCTGAATTATTGTACATTCAGACTATTTTGATTTGTCTGGCTGGTTTTATCACTCCGATCACTTTGATTATTCTTGTCATTTGACGAATTCGGTCAATTCCAACGTCATATTCACTTTGAACATGCTAAACAATCTGAATTATTGGACATTCAGGCTATTTTCATTTGTCTGGCTGGTTTTATAACTCTGATCACTTTGATTATTCGTGCCATTTGACGATTTCGGTCAATTCCAACGTTGTATTGACTTTTAACATGATGAACATTCTGAATTACTGGACATGCAGGCTATTTTCATTTGTCTGGCTGGTTTTATAACTCTGTTCAGTTTGATTAGTCTTGCCATTTGACGAATTCGGTCAATTCCAACGTTGTATTGAGTTGGTTTTATCACTCTGATCACTTTGATTATTCATGCCATTTAGGGAATTCGGTCAATTCCAAAGTTATATTCACTTTGAACATGCTGAACAATCTGAATTATTGGACATGCAGGCTATATTAATTTGTCTGACTGGTTTTATAACTCTGATCACTTTGATTATTCATGTCATTTGACGAATTCGGTAAATTCCAACGTTATATTCACTTTGAACATCGGTCAATTCCAACGTTGTATTGACTTTTTATATGATGAACATTCTGAATTACTGGACATGCAGGCTATTTTCATTTGTCTGGCTGGTTTTATAACTCTGTTCAGTTTGATTACTCATGTCATTTGACGAATTCGGTCAATTCCAACGTTATATTCACTTTGAACATCGGTCAATTCCAACGTTGTATTGACTTTTAACATGATGAACATTCTGAATTACTGGACATTCAGGCTATTTTCATTTGTCTGGCTGGTTTTATCACCTCTGATCACTTTGATTATTCATGCCATTTGGGGAATTTGGTCAATTCCAACATTATATTCACGTTGAACATGCTCAACAATCTGAATTATTGGACATTCAGACTATTTTGATTTGTCTGGTTGGTTTTATCACCTCTGATCACTTTGATTGTTCGTGCCATTTGACGAATTCGGTCAATTCCAACGTTGTATTGACTTTTAACATGCTGAACAATTTGAATTATTGCACATTCAGGCTATTTTTATTTGTTTGTCTGGTTTTGCAACTCTGATCACTTTGATTATTCATGCCATTTGGGGAATTCGGTCAATTCCAACCTTACATTCACTTTGAACATGATCAACAATCTGAATTATTGGACATTCAGACTATTTTGATTTGTCTGGCTGGTTTTATAACTCTGATCATATTGATTACTCTTGTCGTTTGACGAATTCGGTCAATTTCAACGTTATATTCACTTTGAACATGCTCAACAATCTGAATTATTGGACATTCAGACTATTTTCATTTGTCTGGCTGGTTTTATAACTCTGATCACTTTGATTATTCGTGCCATTTGACGATTTCGGTCAATTCCAACGTTGTATTGACTTTTAACATGATGAACATTCTGAATTATTGGACATTCATACTATTTTGATTTGTCTGGTTGTTTTTATCACTCTGATCACTTTGATTATTCATGCCAGTTGACGAATTCGATCAATTTCAACGTTATATTCACTTTGAACATGCTCAACAATCTGAATTATTGGACATTCAGGCTATTTTCATTTGTCTGGCTGGTTTTATAACTCTGATCACTTTGATTATTTGTGCCATTTGACGATTTCGGTCAATTCCAACGTTGAACATGCTGAACAATCTGAATTATTGGACATTCAGGCTGTTTTCATTTGTCTGGCTGGTTTTATAACTCTGATCATTTTGATTATTCGTGCCATTTGACGATTTCGGCAATTCCAACGTTGTATTGGCTTTTAACATGATGAACAATATGAATTACTTGACATGAAGGCTATTTTCATTTGTATGGTTGGTTTTATTACTCTGATCATATTGATTACTCTTGTCATTTGACGAATTCGGTCAATTTCAACGTTATATTCACTTTGAACATGCTCAACAATCTGAATTATTGGACATTCAGACTATTTTCATTTGTCTGGCTGGTTTTATAACTCTGTTCAGTTTGATTACTGTTGCCATTGGACGAATTCGGTCAATTCCAACTTTGTATTGACTTTTAACATGATGAACATTCTGAATTATTGGACATTCAGGCTATTTTCATTTGTCTGACTGGTTTTATAACTCTGATCACTTTGATTATTCGTGCCATTTGACGATTTCGGTCAATTCCAACGTTGTATTGACTTTTAACATGATGAACATTCTGAATTATTGGACATTCATACTATTTTGATTTGTCTGGTTGGTTTTATCACTCTGATCACTTTGATTATTCATGCCAGTTGACGAATTCGATCAATTTCAACGTTATATTCACTTTGAACATCGGTCAATTCCAACGTTGTATTGACTTTTAACATGATGAACATTCTGAATTACTGGACATTCAGGCTATTTTCATTTGTCTGGCTGGTTTTATCACCTCTGATCACTTTGATTATTCATGCCATTTGGGGAATTTGGTCAATTCCAACGTTATACTCACGTTGAACATGCTCAACAATCTGAATTATTGGACATTCAGACTATTTTGATTTGTCTGGTTGGTTTTATCACCTCTGATCACTTTGATTGTTCGTGCCATTTGACGAATTCGGTCAATTCCAACGTTGTATTGACTTTTAACATGCTGAACAATTTGAATTATTGCACATTCAGGCTATTTTTATTTGTCTGGCTGGTTTTATCACCTCTGATCACTTTGATTATTCATGCCATTTGGGGAATTCGGTCAATTCCAACGTTATATTCACGTTGAACATGCTCAATAATCTGAATTATTGGACATTCAGACTATTTTGATTTGTCTGGTTGGTTTTATCACCTCTGATCACTTTGATTGTTCGTGCCATTTGACGAATTCGGTAAATTCCAACGTTGTATTGACTTTTAACATGCTGAACAATTTGAATTATTGCACATTCAGGCTATTTTTATTTGTTTGTCTGGTTTTGCAACTCTGATCACTTTGATTATTCATGCCATTTGGAGAATTCGGTCAATTCCAACCTTACATTCACTTTGAACATGATCAACAATCTGAATTATTGGACATTCAGACTATTTTGATTTGTCTGGCTGGTTTTATAACTCTGATCATATTGATTACTCTTGTCGTTTGACGAATTCGGTCAATTTCAACGTTATATTCACTTTGAACATGCTCAACAATCTGAATTATTGGACATTCAGACTATTTTCATTTGTCTGGCTGGTTTTATAACTCTGATCACTTTGATTATTCGTGCCATTTGACGATTTCGGTCAATTCCAACGTTGTATTGACTTTTAACATGATGAACATTCTGAATTATTGGACATTCATACTATTTTGATTTATCTGGTTGTTTTTATCACTCTGATCACTTTGATTATTCATGCCAGTTGACGAATTCGATCAATTTCAACGTTATATTCACTTTGAACATGCTCAACAATCTGAATTATTGGACATTCAGGCTATTTTCATTTGTCTGGCTGGTTTTATAACTCTGATCACTTTGATTATTTGTGCCATTTGACGATTTCGGTCAATTCCAACGTTGAACATGCTGAACAATCTGAATTATTGGACATTCAGGCTGTTTTCATTTGTCTGGCTGGTTTTATAACTCTGATCATTTTGATTATTCGTGCCATTTGACGATTTCGGCAATTCCAACGTTGTATTGGCTTTTAACATGATGAACAATATGAATTACTTGACATGAAGGCTATTTTCATTTGTATGGTTGGTTTTATTACTCTGATCATATTGATTACTCTTGTCATTTGACGAATTCGGTCAATTTCAACGTTATATTCACTTTGAACATGCTCAACAATCTGAATTATTGGACATTCAGACTATTTTCATTTGTCTGGCTGGTTTTATAACTCTGTTCAGTTTGATTACTGTTGCCATTGGACGAATTCGGTCAATTCCAACTTTGTATTGACTTTTAACATGATGAACATTCTGAATTATTGGACATTCAGGCTATTTTCATTTGTCTGACTGGTTTTATAACTCTGATCACTTTGATTATTCGTGCCATTTGACGATTTCGGTCAATTCCAACGTTGTATTGACTTTTAACATGATGAACATTCTGAATTATTGGACATTCATACTATTTTGATTTGTCTGGTTGGTTTTATCACTCTGATCACTTTGATTATTCATGCCAGTTGACGAATTCGATCAATTTCAACGTTATATTCACTTTGAACATGCTCAACAATCTGAATTATTGGACATTCAGGCTATTTTCATTTGTCTGGCTGGTTTTATAACTCTGATCACTTTGATTATTCGTGCCATTTGACGATTTCGGTCAATTCCAACGTTGAACATGCTGAACAATCTGAATTATTGGACATTCAGGCTGTTTTCATTTGTCTGGCTGGTTTTATATCTCTGATCATTTTGATTATTCGTGCCATTTGACGATTTCGGCAATTCCAACGTTGTATTGGCTTTTAACATGATGAACAATATGAATTACTGGACATGCAGGCTATTTTCATTTTTCTGGCTGGTTTTATAACTCTGTTCAGTTTGATTGCTCTTGCCATTTGACGATTTCGGTCAATTCCAACGTTGTATTGACTTTTAACATGCTAAACAATCTGAATTATTTGAATATTTTGTAACTCTGATCACTTTGATTATCCATGCCATTTGGGGAATTAGGCCAATTCCAACGTTATATTCACTTTGAAAATGCTCAACAATCTGAATTATTGGACATTCAGACTATTTTGATTTGTCTGGTTGGTTTTATCACCTCTGATCACTTTGATTATTCATGCCATTTGGGGAATTTGGTCAATTCCAACATTATATTCACGTTGAACATGCTCAACAATCTGAATTATTGGACATTCAGACTATTTTGATTTGTCTGGTTGGTTTTATCACCTCTGATCACTTTGATTGTTCGTGCCATTTGACGAATTCGGTCAATTCCAACGTTGTATTGACTTTTAACATGCTGAACAATTTGAATTATTGCACATTCAGGCTATTTTTATTTGTCTGGCTGGTTTTATCACCTCTGATCACTTTGATTATTCATGCCATTTGGGGAATTCGGTCAATTCCAACGTTATATTCACGTTGAACATGCTCAACAATCTGAATTATTGGACATTCAGACTATTTTGATTTGTCTGGTTGGTTTTATCACCTCTGATCACTTTGATTGTTCGTGCCATTTGACGAATTCGGTCAATTCCAACGTTGTATTGACTTTTAACATGCTGAACAATTTGAATTATTGCACATTCAGGCTATTTTTATTTGTTTGTCTGGTTTTGCAACTCTGATCACTTTGATTATTCATGCCATTTGGGGAATTCGGTCAATTCCAACCTTACATTCACTTTGAACATGATCAACAATCTGAATTATTGGACATTCAGACTATTTTGATTTGTCTGGCTGGTTTTATAACTCTGATCATATTGATTACTCTTGTCGTTTGACGAATTCGGTCAATTTCAACGTTATATTCACTTTGAACATGCTCAACAATCTGAATTATTGGACATTCAGACTATTTTCATTTGTCTGGCTGGTTTTATAACTCTGATCACTTTGATTATTCGTGCCATTTGACGATTTCGGTCAATTCCAACGTTGTATTGACTTTTAACATGATGAACATTCTGAATTATTGGACATTCATACTATTTTGATTTGTCTGGTTGTTTTTATCACTCTGATCACTTTGATTATTCATGCCAGTTGACGAATTCGATCAATTTCAACGTTATATTCACTTTGAACATGCTCAACAATCTGAATTATTGGACATTCAGGCTATTTTCATTTGTCTGGCTGGTTTTATAACTCTGATCACTTTGATTATTTGTGCCATTTGACGATTTCGGTCAATTCCAACGTTGAACATGCTGAACAATCTGAATTATTGGACATTCAGGCTGTTTTCATTTGTCTGGCTGGTTTTATAACTCTGATCATTTTGATTATTCGTGCCATTTGACGATTTCGGCAATTCCAACGTTGTATTGGCTTTTAACATGATGAACAATATGAATTACTTGACATGAAGGCTATTTTCATTTGTATGGTTGGTTTTATTACTCTGATCATATTGATTACTCTTGTCATTTGACGAATTCGGTCAATTTCAACGTTATATTCACTTTGAACATGCTCAACAATCTGAATTATTGGACATTCAGACTATTTTCATTTGTCTGGCTGGTTTTATAACTCTGTTCAGTTTGATTACTGTTGCCATTGGACGAATTCGGTCAATTCCAACTTTGTATTGACCTTTAACATGATGAACATTCTGAATTATTGGACATTCAGGCTATTTTCATTTGTCTGACTGGTTTTATAACTCTGATCACTTTGATTATTCGTGCCATTTGACGATTTCGGTCAATTCCAACGTTGTATTGACTTTTAACATGATGAACATTCTGAATTATTGGACATTCATACTATTTTGATTTGTCTGGTTGGTTTTATCACTCTGATCACTTTGATTATTCATGCCAGTTGACGAATTCGATCAATTTCAACGTTATATTCACTTTGAACATCGGTCAATTCCAACGTTGTATTGACTTTTAACATGATGAACATTCTGAATTACTGGACATTCAGGCTATTTTCATTTGTCTGGCTGGTTTTATCACCTCTGATCACTTTGATTATTCATGCCATTTGGGGAATTTGGTCAATTCCAACGTTATACTCACGTTGAACATGCTCAACAATCTGAATTATTGGACATTCAGACTATTTTGATTTGTCTGGTTGGTTTTATCACCTCTGATCACTTTGATTGTTCGTGCCATTTGACGAATTCGGTCAATTCCAACGTTGTATTGACTTTTAACATGCTGAACAATTTGAATTATTGCACATTCAGGCTATTTTTATTTGTTTGTCTGGTTTTGCAACTCTGATCACTTTGATTATTCATGCCATTTGGGGAATTCGGTCAATTCCAACCTTACATTCACTTTGAACATGATCAACAATCTGAATTATTGGACATTCAGACTATTTTGATTTGTCTGGCTGGTTTTATAACTCTGATCATATTGATTACTCTTGTCGTTTGACGAATTCGGTCAATTTCAACGTTATATTCACTTTGAACATGCTCAACAATCTGAATTATTGGACATTCAGACTATTTTCATTTGTCTGGCTGGTTTTATAACTCTGATCACTTTGATTATTCGTGCCATTTGACGATTTCGGTCAATTCCAACGTTGTATTGACTTTTAACATGATGAACATTCTGAATTATTGGACATTCATACTATTTTGATTTATCTGGTTGTTTTTATCACTCTGATCACTTTGATTATTCATGCCAGTTGACGAATTCGATCAATTTCAACGTTATATTCACTTTGAACATGCTCAACAATCTGAATTATTGGACATTCAGGCTATTTTCATTTGTCTGGCTGGTTTTATAACTCTGATCACTTTGATTATTTGTGCCATTTGACGATTTCGGTCAATTCCAACGTTGAACATGCTGAACAATCTGAATTATTGGACATTCAGGCTGTTTTCATTTGTCTGGCTGGTTTTATAACTCTGATCATTTTGATTATTCGTGCCATTTGACGATTTCGGCAATTCCAACGTTGTATTGGCTTTTAACATGATGAACAATATGAATTACTTGACATGAAGGCTATTTTCATTTGTATGGTTGGTTTTATTACTCTGATCATATTGATTACTCTTGTCATTTGACGAATTCGGTCAATTTCAACGTTATATTCACTTTGAACATGCTCAACAATCTGAATTATTGGACATTCAGACTATTTTCATTTGTCTGGCTGGTTTTATAACTCTGTTCAGTTTGATTACTGTTGCCATTGGACGAATTCGGTCAATTCCAACTTTGTATTGACTTTTAACATGATGAACATTCTGAATTATTGGACATTCAGGCTATTTTCATTTGTCTGACTGGTTTTATAACTCTGATCACTTTGATTATTCGTGCCATTTGACGATTTCGGTCAATTCCAACGTTGTATTGACTTTTAACATGATGAACATTCTGAATTATTGGACATTCATACTATTTTGATTTGTCTGGTTGGTTTTATCACTCTGATCACTTTGATTATTCATGCCAGTTGACGAATTCGATCAATTTCAACGTTATATTCACTTTGAACATGCTCAACAATCTGAATTATTGGACATTCAGGCTATTTTCATTTGTCTGGCTGGTTTTATAACTCTGATCACTTTGATTATTCGTGCCATTTGACGATTTCGGTCAATTCCAACGTTGAACATGCTGAACAATCTGAATTATTGGACATTCAGGCTGTTTTCATTTGTCTGGCTGGTTTTATAACTCTGATCATTTTGATTATTCGTGCCATTTGACGATTTCGGCAATTCCAACGTTGTATTGGCTTTTAACATGATGAACAATATGAATTACTGGACATGCAGGCTATTTTCATTTTTCTGGCTGGTTTTATAACTCTGTTCAGTTTGATTGCTCTTGCCATTTGACGATTTCGGTCAATTCCAACGTTGTATTGACTTTTAACATGCTAAACAATCTGAATTATTTGAATATTTTGTAACTCTGATCACTTTGATTATCCATGCCATTTGGGGAATTAGGCCAATTCCAACGTTATATTCACTTTGAAAATGCTCAACAATCTGAATTATTGGACATTCAGACTATTTTGATTTGTCTGGTTGGTTTTATCACTCTGAACACTTTGATTATTCATGCTATTTGGGGAATTCGGTCAATTCCAAAGTTATATTCACTTTGAACATGCTGAACAATCTGAATTACTGGACATGCAGGCTATTTTCATTTTAATGGCTGGTTTTATAACTCTGTTCAGTTTGATTACTCTTGCCATTTGACGATTTCGGTCAATTCCAACGTTGTATTGACTTTTAACATGCTGAACAATCTGAATTATTTGAATATTTTGTAACTCTGATCACTTTGATTATTCGTGCCATTTGACGAATTCGGTCAATTCCAACGTTGTATTGACCTTTAACATGATGAACATTCTGAATTACTGAACATGCAGGCTATTTTCATTTTTCTGGCTGGTTTTATCACTCTGATCACTTTGATTATTCTTGTCATTTGACGAATTCGGTCAATTCGAACGTTATATTCACTTTGAACATGCTGAACAATCTGAATTATTGGACATTCAGGCTATTTTCAATTGTCTGGCTGGTTTCATAACTCTGATCACTTTGATTATTCGTGCCATTTGACGATTTCGGTCAATTCCAACGTTGTATTGACTTTTAACATGATGAACATTCTGAATTACTGGACATGTAGGCTATTTTCATTTGTCTGGCTGGTTTTATAACTCTGTTCAGTTTGATTACTCTTGGCATTTGACGAATTCGGTCAATTCCAACATTGTATTGACTTTTAACATTATGAACATTATGAATTACTGGACATGAAAGTGATCAGAGTTATAAAACCAGCCAGAAAAATCAAAATAGCCTGAATGTCCAATAATTCAGATTGTTCAGCATGTTCAAAGTGAATATAACGTTGGAATTGACCGAATTCGTCAAATGACAAGAACAATCAAAGTGAACAGAACATTGTATTGACTTTTAACATTATGAACATTATGAATTACTGGACATGAAGGCTATTTTCATTTGTATGGTTGGTTTTATAACTCTGATCATATTGATTACTCTTGTCATTTGACGAATTCGGTTAATTCCAACGTTACATTCACTTTAAACATGCTCAACAATCTGAATTATTGGACATTCAGACTATTTTGATTTGTCTGGTTGGTTTTATAACTCTGATCACTTTGATTATTCGTGCCATTTGACGATTTCGGTCAATTGCAACGTTGTATTGACTTTTAACATGATGAACATTCTGAATTACTGGGCATGCAACTATTTTCATTTGTATGGTTGGTTTTATAACACTGATCATATTGATTACTCTTGTCATTTGACGAATTCGGTTAATTCCAACGTTATATTCACTTTTAACATGATGAACAATCTGAATTATTGAACATTCAGGCTATTTTGATTTATCTGGCTGGTTTTATAACTCTGATCACTTTGATTATTCATGTCATTTGACGAATTCGGTAAATTCCAACGTTGTATTCACTTTGAACATGCTCAACAACCTGAATTATTGGACATTCAGACTATTTTGATTTGTCTGGTTGGTTTTATAACTCTGTTCAGTTAGATTACTCTTGCCATTTGACGAATTCGGTCAATTCCAACGTTTTATTGACTTTTAACATGATGAACATTCTGAATTATTGGACATTCATACTATTTTGATTTGTCTGGTTGGTTTTATAACTCTGATCATATTGATTACTCTTGCCATTTGACGAATTCGGTCAATTGCAACGTTGTATTGACTTTTAACATGATGTACATTATGAATTACTGGACATGCAGGCTATTTTGATTTGTCTGATTGGTTTTATAATTCTGTTCACTTTGATTGTTCTTGTCATTTGACGAATTCGGTCAATTCCAACGTTATATTCACTTTGAACATGCTGAACAATCTGAATTATTGGACATTCAGGCTATTTTGATTTATCTGGCTGGTTTTATAACTCTGATCACTTTGATTATTCATGCCATTTGGGGAATTCGGTCAATTCCAACGTTATATTCACTTTGAACATGCTGAACAATCTGAATTATTGGACATTCAGGCTATTTTCATTTGTCTGGCTGGTTTTATAACTCTGATCAGTTTGAGTATTCGTGCCATTTGACGATTTCGGTCAATTTTAACATGATGAACATTCTGAATTACTGGACATGCAGGCTATTTTCATTTGTATGGTTGGTTTTATAACTCTGATCATATTGATTACTCGTGCCATTTGACGAATTCGGTCAATTCCAACGTTGTATTGACTTTTAATATGATGAACATTCTGAATTACTGGACATGCAGGCTATTTACATTTGTATGGTTGGTTATATAACTCTGATCATATTCATTACTCTTGCCATTTGACGAATTCGTTCAATTCCAGCGTTGTATTGACTTTTAACATGATGAACATTCTGAATTACTGGACATGCAGGCTATTTTAATTTGACTGGCTGGTTTTATCACTCTGATCACTTTGATTATTTTTGTCATTTGACGAATTCGGTCAATTCCAACGTTGTATTGACATCTAACATGATGAACATTCTGAATTATTGGACATTCAGGCTATTTTCAGTTGTCTGGCTGGTTTTATCACTCTGATCACTTTGATTATTCTTGTCATTTGACGAATTCGGTCAATTCCAGCGTTATATTCACTTTGAACATGCTGAACATTCTGAATTACTGGACATGCAGGCTATTTTGATTTGTCTGGTTGGTTTTTTCACTCTGATCAGTTTGATTATTCTTGTCATTTGACGAATTCGGTCAATTCCAACGTTATATTCACTTTGAACATGCTCAACAATCTGAATTATTGGACATTCAGTCTATTTTGATTTGTCTGGTTGGTTTTTTCACTCTGATCAGTTTGATTACTCTTGCCATTTGGGGAATTTGGTCAATTCCAAAGTTATATTCACTTTGAACATGCTCAACAATCTGAATTATTGGACATTCAGTCTATTTTGATTTGTGTGGCTGGTTTTTTCACTCTGATCAGTTTGATTATTCTTGTCATTTGACGAATTCGGTCAATTCCAACGTTATATTCACTTTGAACATGCTGAACAATCTAAATTATTGGACATTCAGGCTATTTTCAGTTGTCTGGCTGGTTTTATCACTCTGATCACTTTGATTATTCTTGTCATTTGACGAATTCGGTCAATTCCAGCGTTATATTCACTTTGAACATGCTGAACATTCTGAATTACTGGACATGCAGGCTATTTTGATTTGTCTGGTTGGTTTTATCACTCTGATCACTTTGATTATTCATGCCAGTTGACGAATTCGGTCAATTTCAACGTTATATTCATTTTGAACATTCTCATAAATCTGAATTATTGGACATTCAGACTATTTTCATTTGTCTGGCTGGTTTTATAACTCTGATCACTTTGATTATTCGTGCCATTTGACGATTTCGGTCAATTCCAACGTTGTATTGACTTTTAACATGATGAACATTCTGAATTATTGGACATTCATACTATTTTGATTTGTCTGGTTGGTTTAATCACTCTGATCACTTTGATTATTCATGCCAGTTGACGAATTCGGTCAATTTCAACGTTATATTCATTTTGAACATGCTCAACAATCTGAATTATTGGACATTCAGACTATTTTGATTTGTCTGTTTGGTTTTATCACCTCTGATCACTTTGATTGTTCGTGCCATTTGACGAATTCGGTCAATTCCAACGTTGTATTGACTTTTAACATGATGAACATTCTGAATTACTGGACATGCAGGCTATTTTCATTTGTCTGGCTGGTTTTATAACTCTGTTCAGTTTGATTACTCTTGCCATTTGACGAATTCGGTCAATTCCAACGTTGTATTGACTTTTAACATGATGAACATTCTGAATTACTGGACATGCAGGCTATTTTAATTTGTCTGGTTGGTTTTATCACCTCTGATCACTTTGATTGTTCGTGCCATTTGACGAATTCGGTCAATTCCAACGTTGTATTGACTTTTAACATGCTGAACAATCTGAATTATTGGACATTCAGGCTATTTTCAGTTGTCTGGTTGGTTTTATCACTCTGATCACTTTGATTATTCATGCCAGTTGACGAATTCGGTCAATTTCAACGTTATATTCACTTTGAACATGATGAACATTCTGAATTACTGGACATGCAGGCTATTTTAATTTGTCTGGTTGGTTTTATCACATCTGATCACTTTGATTGTTCGTGCCATTTGACGAATTCGGTCAATTCCAACGCTGTATTGACTTTTAACATGCTGAACAATCTGAATTATTGGACATTCAGACTATTTTGATTTGTCTGGCTGGTTTTATCACTCTGATCACTTTGATTATTCTTGTCATTTGACGAATTCGGTCAATTCCAACGTTGTATTGACTTTTAACATGATCAACAATCTGAATTATTGGACATTCAGACTATTTTTATTTGTCTGGCTGGTTTTGTAACTCTGATCACTTTGATTATTCATGCCATTTGGGGAATTCGGTCAATTCCAACGTTATATTCACTTTGAACATGCTCAACAATCTGAATTATTGGACATTCAGACTATTTTGATTTGTCTGGCTGGTTTTATCACTCTGATCACTTTGATTATTCTTGTCATTTGACGAATTCGGTCAATTCCAACGTCATATTCACTTTGAACATGCTAAACAATCTGAATTATTGGACATTCAGGCTATTTTCATTTGTCTGGCTGGTTTTATAACTCTGATCACTTTTATTATTCGTGCCATTTGACGATTTCGGTCAATTCCAACGTTGTATTGACTTTTAACATGATGAACATTCTGAATTACTGGACATGCAGGCTATTTTCATTTGTCTGGCTGGTTTTATAACTCTGTTCAGTTTGATTACTCTTGCCATTTGACGAATTCGGTCAATTCCAACGTTGTATTGGCTTTTAACATGTTGAACATTCTGAATTATTGGACATTCATACTACTTTGATTTGTCTGGTTGGTTTTATCACTCTGATCACTTTGATTATTCATGCCATTTGACGAATTCGGTCAATTCCAACGTTATATTCACTTTGAACATGCAGAACAATCTGAATTATTGGACATTCAGGTTTATCACTCTGATCACTTTGATTATTCTTGTCATTTGACGAATTCGGTCAATTCCAACGTCATATTCACTTTGAACATGCTAAACAATCTGAATTATTGGACATTCAGGCTATTTTCATTTGTCTGGCTGGTTTTATAACTCTGATCACTTTGATTATTCGTGCCATATGACGATTTCGGTCAATTCCAACGTTGTATTGACTTTTAACATGATGAACATTCTGAATTACTGGACATGCAGGCTATTTTCATTTGTCTGGCTGGTTTTATAACTCTGTTCAGTTTGATTACTCTTGCCATTTGACGAATTCGGTCAATTCCAACGTTGTATTGACTTTTAACATGTTGAACATTCTGAATTATTGGACATTCATACTACTTTGATTTGTCTGGTTGGTTTTATCACTCTGATCACTTTGATTATTCATGCCATTTGACGAATTCGGTCAATTCCAACGTTGAACAATCTGAATTATTGGACATTCAGGCTGTTTTCATTTGTCTGGCTGGTTTTATAACTCTGATCATTTTGATTATTCGTGCCATTTGACGATTTCGGCAATTCTAACGTTGTATTGGCTTTTAACATGATGAACAATATGAATTACTTGACATGAAGGATATTTTCATTTGTATGGTTGGTTTTATTACTCTGATCATATTGACTACTCTTGTCATTTGACGAATTCGGTCAATTTCAACGTTATATTCACTTTTAACATGCTGAACAATCTGAATTACTGGACATGCAGGCTATTTTCATTTTTCTGGCTGGTTTTATAACTCTGTTCAGTTTGATTACTCTTGCCATTTGACGATTTCGGTCAATTCCAACGTTGTATTGACTTTTAACATGCTGAACAATCTGAATTATTTGAATATTTTGTAACTCTGATCGCTTTGATTATTCATGCCATTTGGGGA
Organism: Hydrotaea cyrtoneurina; assembly: GCA_958296145.1. NCBI lineage: Eukaryota > Metazoa > Arthropoda > Insecta > Diptera > Muscidae > Hydrotaea > Hydrotaea cyrtoneurina. The sequence goes on from OY282513.1 coordinate 82,586,099, forward strand.
ATTCGGTCAATTCCAAAGTTATATTCACTTTGAACATGCTGAACAATCTGAATTATTGGACATTCAGGCTATTTTGATTTGTCTGGTTGGTTTTATCACCTCTGATCACTTTGATTATTCGTGCCATTTGACGAATTCGGTCAATTCCAACGTTGTATTGACTTTTAACATGATGAACATTCTGAATTACTGAACATGCAGGCTATTTTCATTTTTCTGGCTGGTTTTATCACTCTGATCATTTTGATTATTCTTGTAATTTGACGAATTCGGTCAATTCCAACGTTATATTCACTTTGAACATGCTCAACAATCTGAATTATTGGACATTCAGGCTATTTTCATTTGTTTGGCTGGTTTTATAACTCTGTTCAGTTTGATAACTGTTGCCATTGGACGAATTCGGTCAATTCCAACTTTGTATTGACTTTTAACATGATGAACATTCTGAATTATTGGACATTCAGGCTATTTTCATTTGTCTGACAGGTTTTATAACTCTGATCACTTTGATTATTCATGTCATTTGACGAATTCGGTAAATTCCAACGTTGTATTGACTTTTAACATGCTGAACAATCTGAATTACTGGACATGCAGGCTATTTTCATTTTTCTGGCTGGTTTTATAACTCTGTTCAGTTTGATTACTCTTGCCATTTGACGATTTCGGTCAATTCCAACGTTGTATTTACTTTTAACATGCTGAACAATCTGAATTATTTGAATATTTTGTAACTCTGATCACTTTGATTATTCATGCCATTTGGGGAATTCGGTCAATTCCAAAGTTATATTCACTTTGAACATGCTGAACAATCTGAATTATTGGACATTCAGACTATTTTGATTTGTCTGGTTGGTTTTATCACCTCTGATCACTTTGATTATTCGTGCCATTTGACGAATTCGGTCAGTTCCAACGTTGTATTGACTTTTAACATGATGGACATTCTGAATTACTGAACATGCAGGCTATTTTCATTTTTCTGGCTGGTTTTATCACTCTTATCACTTTGATTTTTCTTGTCATTTGACGAATTCGGTCAATTCCAACGTTATATTCACTTTGAACATGCTCAACAATCTGAATTATTGGACATTCAGACTATTTTGATTTGTCTGTTTGGTTTTATCACCTCTGATCACTTTGATTGTTCGTGCCATTTGACGAATTCGGTCAATTCCAACGTTGTATTGACTTTTAACATGATGAACATTCTGAATTACTGGACATGCAGGCTATTTTCATTTGTCTGGCTGGTTTTATAACTCTGTTCAGTTTGATTACTCTTGCCATTTGACGAATTCGGTCAATTCCAACGTTGTATTGACTTTTAACATGATGAAAATTCTGAATTATTGTACATTCAGGCTATTTTCATTTGTCTGACAGGTTTTATAACTCTGATCACTTTGATTATTCATGTCATTTGACAAATTCGGTAAATTCCAACGTTATATTCACTTTGAACATCGGTCAATTCCAACGTTGTATTGACTTTTAACATGCTGAACATTCTGAATTACTGGACATGCAGGCTATTTTAATTTGTCTGGTTGGTTGTATCACCTCTGATCACTTTGATTGTTCGTGCCATTTGACGAATTCGGTCAATTCCAACGTTGTATTGACTTTTAACATGATGAACATTCTGAATTATTGTACATTCAGGCTATTTTCATTTGTCTGACAGGTTTTATAACTCTGATCACTTTGATTATTCATGTCATTTGACAAATTCGGTAAATTCCAACGTTATATTCATTTTGACTTTTAACATGATGAACATTCTGAATTACTGGACATGCAGGCTATTTTAATTTGTCTGTTTGGTTTTATCACCTCTGATCACTTTGATTGTTCGTGCCATTTGACGAATTCGGTCAATTCCAACGTTGTATTGACTTTTAACATGATGAACATTCTGAATTACTGGACATGCAGGCTATTTTCATTTGTCTGGCTGGTTTTATAACTCTGTTCAGTTTGATTACTCTTGCCATTTGACGAATTCGGTCAATTCCAACGTTGTATTGACTTTTAACATGATGAACATTCTGAATTATTGTACATTCAGGCTATTTTCATTTGTCTGACAGGTTTTATAACTCTGATCACTTTGATTATTCATGTCATTTGACAAATTCGGTAAATTCCAACGTTATATTCACTTTGAACATCGGTCAATTCCAACGTTGTATTGACTTTTAACATGATGAACATTCTGAATTACTGGACATGCAGGCTATTTTAATTTGTCTGGTTGGTTTTATCACCTCTGATCACTTTGATTGTTCGTGCCATTTGACGAATTCGGTCAATTCCAACGTTGTATTGACTTTTAACATGCTGAACAATCTGAATTATTGGACATTCAGGCTATTTTCAGTTGTCTGGTTGGTTTTATCACTCTGATCACTTTGATTATTCATACCAGTTGACGAATTCGGTCAATTTCAACGTTATATTCACTTTGAACATGATGAACATTCTGAATTACTGGACATGCAGGCTATTTTAATTTGTCTGGTTGGTTTTATCACATCTGATCACTTTGATTGTTCGTGCCATTTGACGAATTCGGTCAATTCCAACGCTGTATTGACTTTTAACATGCTGAACAATCTGAATTATTGGACATTCAGACTATTTTGATTTGTCTGGCTGGTTTTATCACTCTGATAACTTTGATTATTCTTGTCATTTGACGAATTCGGTCAATTCCAACGTTGTATTGACTTTTAACATGATCAACAATCTGAATTATTGGACATTCAGACTATTTTTATTTGTCTGGCTGGTTTTGTAACTCTGATCACTTTGATTATTCATGCCATTTGGGGAATTCGGTCAATTCCAACGTTATATTCACTTTGAACATGCTCAACAATCTGAATTATTGGACATTCAGACTATTTTGATTTGTCTGGCTGGTTTTATCACTCTGATCACTTTGATTATTCTTGTCATTTGACGAATTCGGTCAATTCCAACGTCATATTCACTTTGAACATGCTAAACAATCTGAATTATTGGACATTCAGGCTATTTTCATTTGTCTGGCTGGTTTTATAACTCTGATCACTTTGATTATTCGTGCCATTTGACGATTTCGGTCAATTCCAACGTTGTATTGACTTTTAACATGATGAACATTCTGAATTACTGGACATGCAGGCTATTTTCATTTGTCTGGCTGGTTTTATAACTCTGTTCAGTTTGATTAATCTTGCCATTTGACGAATTCGGTCAATTCCAACGTTGTATTGGCTTTTAACATGTTGAACATTCTGAATTATTGGACATTCATACTACTTTGATTTGTCTGGTTGGTTTTATCACTCTGATCACTTTGATTATTCATGCCATTTGACGAATTCGGTCAATTCCAACGTTATATTCACTTTGAACATGCAGAACAATCTGAATTATTGGACATTCAGGTTTATCACTCTGATCACTTTGATTATTCTTGTCATTTGACGAATTCGGTCAATTCCAACGTCATATTCACTTTGAACATGCTAAACAATCTGAATTATTGGACATTCAGGCTATTTTCATTTGTCTGGCTGGTTTTATAACTCTGATCACTTTGATTATTCGTGCCATTTGACGATTTCGGTCAATTCCAACGTTGTATTGACTTTTAACATGATGAACATTCTGAATTACTGGACATGCAGGCTATTTTCATTTGTCTGGCTGGTTTTATAACTCTGTTCAGTTTGATTACTCTTGCCATTTGACGAATTCGGTCAATTCCAACGTTGTATTGACTTTTAACATGTTGAACATTCTGAATTATTGGACATTCATACTACTTTGATTTGTCTGGTTGGTTTTATCACTCTGATCACTTTGATTATTCATGCCATTTGACGAATTCGGTCAATTCCAACGTTGAACATGCTGAACAATCTGAATTATTGGACATTCAGGCTGTTTTCATTTGTCTGGCTGGTTTTATAACTCTGATCATTTTGATTATTCGTGCCATTTGACGATTTCGGCAATTCTAACGTTGTATTGGCTTTTAACATGATGAACAATATGAATTACTTGACATGAAGGATATTTTCATTTGTATGGTTGGTTTTATTACTCTGATCATATTGATTACTCTTGTCATTTGACGAATTCGGTCAATTTCAACGTTATATTCACTTTTAACATGCTGAACAATCTGAATTACTGGACATGCAGGCTATTTTCATTTTTCTGGCTGGTTTTATAACTCTGTTCAGTTTGATTACTCTTGCCATTTGACGATTTCGGTCAATTCCAACGTTGTATTGACTTTTAACATGCTGAACAATCTGAATTATTTGAATATTTTGTAACTCTGATCACTTTGATTATTCATGCCATTTGGGGAATTCGGTCAATTCCAAAGTTATATTCACTTTGAACATGCTGAACAATCTGAATTATTGGACATTCAGGCTATTTTGATTTGTCTGGTTGGTTTTATCACCTCTGATCACTTTGATTATTCGTGCCATTTGACGAATTCGGTCAATTCCAACGTTGTATTGACTTTTAACATGATGAACATTCTGAATTACTGAACATGCAGGCTATTTTCATTTTTCTGGCTGGTTTTATCACTCTGATCATTTTGATTATTCTTGTAATTTGACGAATTCGGTCAATTCCAACGTTATATTCACTTTGAACATGCTCAACAATCTGAATTATTGGACATTCAGGCTATTTTCATTTGTTTGGCTGGTTTTATAACTCTGTTCAGTTTGATTACTGTTGCCATTGGACGAATTCGGTCAATTCCAACTTTGTATTGACTTTTAACATGATGAACATTCTGAATTATTGGACATTCAGGCTATTTTCATTTGTCTGACTGGTTTTATAACTCTGATCACTTTGATTATTCATGTCATTTGACGAATTCGGTAAATTCCAATGTTGTATTGACTTTTAACATGCTGAACAATCTGAATTACTGGACATGCAGGCTATTTTCATTTTTCTGGCTGGTTTTATAACTCTGTTCAGTTTGATTACTCTTGCCATTTGACGATTTCGGTCAATTCCAACGTTGTATTTACTTTTAAAATGCTGAACAATCTGAATTATTTGAATATTTTGTAACTCTGATCACTTTTATTATTCATGCCATTTGATTTTTCGTGCCATTTGACGAATTCGGTCAGTTCCAACGTTGTATTGACTTTTAACATGATGAACATTCTGAATTACTGAACATGCAGGCTATTTTCATTTTTCTGGCTGGTTTTATCACTCTTATCACTTTGATTATTCTTGTCATTTGACGAATTCGGTCAATTCCAACGTTATATTCACTTTGAACATGCTGAACAATCTGAATTATTGGACATTCAGGCTATTTTTATTTGTCTGGCTGGTTTTATAACTCTGATCACTTTGATTATTCGTGCCATTTGACGATTTCGGTCACTTCCAACGTTGTATTGACTTTTTACATGATGAACATTCTGAATTACTGGACATGCAGGCTATTTTCATTTGCCTGGCTGGTTTTATAACTCTGTTCAGTTTGATTACTCTTGGCATTTGACGAATTCGGTCAATTCCAACATTGTATTGACTTTTAACATTATGAACATTATGAATTACTGGACATGAAAGTGATCAGAGTTATAAAACCAGCCAGATAAATCAAAATAGCCTGAATGTCCAATAATTCAGATTGTTCAGCATGTTCAAAGTGAATATAACGTTGGAATTGACCGAATTCGTCAAATGACAAGAATAATCAAAGTGATAATAATTCAGATTGTTCAGCATGTTCAAAGTGAATATAACGTTGGAATTGACCGAATTCGTCAAATGACAAGAAAAATCAAAGTGAACAGAACATTGTATTGACTTTTAACATTATGAACATTATGAATTACTGGACATGAAGGCTATTTTCATTTGTATGGTTGGTTATATAACCCTCTCGCGAGTAACCATCTTGACGCGATGCGAGGGCTTAAGTGCTTCTTGTGGTTTTGAGGCTTGCGCAAGGACTTTAAATCACTTAACTGGTCTGGTCCATGTAGAAGCCTAATGCTATAAAAAGATACACAACCAAGAGTTACTCACGCTTGTCATGAGTCCTATGGGAGGTCAGTAACTTATGCCCTCGCATCCGGCCAATTGACATATATGATACGAAACTACGTCCATGGTTCGCTCCTTTTTCCCTTGGGGCTTTACCTCTTAGTAGTCACGTTATAGATGCACTTTTAAGTTCAAGATGGTTGGTAGCAGTGTCGAGAACCTGCATGGTTAGTAAGTGCCTAAATAAAACTAATCGCTAACAGCTCCCCTCCGGTGCCAGGGCACGGACCGGTTGTAATCTTTTTGCCTAGTCCGCGTAAGCTGTCACTGCGCGCGATGGTCCTTTCCCTTTACTAGCATACTCGTGGGATCTACATGGAACAATTAACATACAAAACAAACACAACAACAAACACACCAACAATTAACACAACAACAAGCACAAAAACAAACACAATAACAAATACAAACTCAAACAAAAACAAACGCACTAAAACGAATACTAAAACACGGAAAAGGGGCAGCTCCAGCGTTAGTGAGGATGCTGCGAGGACTGGACTACCAGACAGAGTGGGACACACCGCTCAGGGAGGTAACTGTGGTCTGGACAGTGAACTGGACGAACTAAACGAACGACTTTTCGAACAGGACAGACAGATAAGAATTGACTTCGACGAGTAGGAAGAGCTTCAGGGGCTGTCTAGGGACTCATTCGCGGATACCGATGACGCCGTCAATAGACTGGAGGAGCTCGCCCTGCTCTCTGATGAGGGTGAACATGATGTCACCATGATTCATGGCCCTGGTCAGAGAGTAGGGGGATCCTCTCCAGACTCTGACGACTCGGAGAAACGGATGGGTCCCGCAACACCTAGCGAAGGTCTCCCAACTGGCTCTGAAAGGAGCAAAGTAGTTCGGCAACAGGCCGTGGATTCGCCGGGTATGGGTCCGGAAGGTACCGCGCCTACAGACAGATCAGGGGAGATGTCTGGTTTAGACATCTCCAGATCGTCACAAGGCGCAATCACTGGAAAGTCCATACCCATGGAAGAAGCGACCGAAGGCCGAACTAAGGAGGAGAAGGCGAGGAACGGTACGAGGAAGTCGCTGATCTTTCTCAAAAAGATAGGTCAGCGGGATCCCTCGTCAATTACCGTTAGGGAGAGGCAGCTTATCAGGAACCACCGGAGGGATGTCCGGAAATTTGAAAAAATTTACGGCACCACCAAGGACCTCCTGAAGGCTGACTCACCTGAAACAGTCGGTACCTGACCAGCAGACACATCCAGAAAAACTCCTGGAGTTAAGGATGCGACTGCTGGCCCTGTAAAGGCTGTTAAAAATGATGTTGTTGGCGCTTCTGGTGCTGTCCCCACTCCGGATAGGACAACGGACCCAGCTCCAGAAGAGTCAACAACTTCAAGGAATGTGAGTGGGGCGAAAGTACCACCCACAAGCATGAAGGAAGGGGAGAAACCATGCATCTCTAGGGGGGGTCTCTCGGCTAGAGGAGTCACAGCCAAGAGGGCAAGGTCTGGCGACGAACCTTCCTCAAAAAGCAAGAAGGCAAAGCAGTCGAGCAGCAGTGGTCGGATAGACCACCGTCAACTCGCTGTCATCGATCGATCTGATCAGGATGGTAAGATCAGTGTCGATCGCTGGCAGCTTATTGAGGGAATGCTGATCGACCGCATTGCAGAAACGAAATTTCCTTTAAGGAAGCAGACTGGTCAAAGGGAGTTAAGATCGTCAACTGTGGAAATGAGAAGTCGGCTAGATTTCTCACCGAAACAGTTGAAGGTCTTAGTGAACTCTGGCCAGGAGCAAAACTTGAGGTAATTCCGTCCTCTTGCCTCCCGCTTCGATCAATGGTGACAGTATGGATTCCACCACCGATAAGGCCGGTGGAAACCATACTGTCGGTATTGGAGAAGCAAAACGAGGATCTCCTTACGAGTCAATGGAAGCTGGTAGCTTCAATGGCTTGTAAGGGGAACCAGGGAAGGGATTTCAGATTGTGGATCTGAAATCTCTTGCGCGATTGAGACTCGGTGAGGGTGTTATGAACTTCGGTTTAGGTACCATCAGGTTCAGGCTGCCGAAACCTGAAAGGACCTACGAGGCTGCGAGTGGTGCAAATAAACCTGCATCATTGTGAAGCAGCCTCGGCCGACCTCATAACATTCCTCACTGAATCCAACACCGACGTGGCGCTGGTCCAGGAGCCTTGGATTAATAAAAACAAGGTATGCGGACTTAGTGCCAATGGTTTTACCCTTTTCGCTCCTTCCGGGGACGAAAAGGTTAGGACCTGTATTGTAGCTAAAAATGAGCTTAATCTAATTATGTCTCACAATTTTAGCTCTGGTGACATCACGGTAGTAAGCAGGGAGGTTCACGGTAAATCTAAGTTACTGTTGGCCTCAGCTTATATACCGTATGAAGCTGCCGACCCACCTGGCCCGGATGTAAGAAGAGTCACGGAGTACGCCAAAAGGATGCATTTGGACCTGGTACTGGGTTGTGACGCCAATGCACATCATAGTCAATGGGGAAGAAGGGACATCAATAAAAGAGGTGAGTCAGTTTTTGATTTTATAATAAACTACGACCTTACGATCTGTAACAGGGGCAATACGCCGACGTTTCAGACTAGGGACATAGAGACGATTATAGATCTAACACTGACCAAAAGCAAGAGTCATATAGTGGAAAAGTGGAGGGTGTCACCGGTCTGTTCCTTTTCAGACCATAAAAGGATCATCTTCAATCTAAACTTCACTAGTAGTGCGAGGGATCCTTACAAGAATCCGAGACGAACTAATTGGGTTGAATTTAGTGCGAACTTAGAGTCCAGGTTGCCGAACACATCTCGGGGAGGAGATATGTTCCTGGAAGTGGACAAACAACTAGAAACACAAGTTGAAGAGCTTACTTCAAGCATGAGGGAATGTTATGATAGGGCGTGTCCGACAATATTCCCTGGCAAAAGAAAACAACCAAATTGGTGGAATACTGATCTTAGAGATCTGAGAAAAACCACTAGGAGGTTATACAACAGGGCACATCAGACCAAAAACTCAGAAGACTGGGAGAAATACAAAGTAAGCTTCAATAACTATAAGGCAGAGCTCAAAAGGGCTAAACGGACCTCATGGACCACGTTTGTAGAGGCCATCGATTCTTTCAATGAAACATCCAGATTTAGGCGAATCTTATCCAAAGACCCTAAGGTACCTGGATACATTCAGAAATCTGATGGTACATGGACAGAGTCCAGCTCTGAGACACTCTTTACTTATGGAAACTCACTTTCCAGGGTGTAGTGATACAGGGGATGAGGTCACGGACCGAACCAGCATCTTGGTATCCACCACGAAGCTAGAGAAGCATATAATTAGAGATATAGTTTCATTGGACAGATTAGCATGGGCAATTAGTACCTTCAAACCGTACAAATCAGCAGGGCCTCTTCCCTGCATTGCTGCAGCACTGTCCAAAAACAGTGCTATCAATCTTAATTGATATCTATAGTGAGTGCCTACTGATCGGGTATGTACCAAAAAGGTGGAGGGAAGTCAGGGTGGTTTTCATACCGAAGGCCGGCAAGGCTAGCCACGTTACTCCCAAGGATTTCAGGCCTATCACTCTATCGTCTTTTCTATTGAAAACACTGGAACGACTGATAGATCTGTATATTATGCACACAATTGATACGCGCTTCATAAGTGGGGCTCAACATGCCTACCTCAAGGGTAAATCTGTTGAGAGTGCACTTCATGAAGTTGTGGGTTGTATAGAAAGAAACCTGGCTAGCAAGGAATACACGCTCGCAGCTTTCCTAGATATAGAGGGAGCTTTCAACAATATCGAAAGAAGAGCTATCAGGGAATCTTTAGAGGAACTCTTTGTACCAAACTTCCTGGTAAGCTGGATAGATAATATGCTGGGCAGCAGAATTATCAATTCAAGCCTAGGCTCAGGGAATTCAAGGAAGCTAGCCACCAGGGGAACACCACAAGGGGGAGTCCTATCTCCACTTCTGTGGCTTCTAGCGGTGAATACTATTCTCAGGGAATTCGAGCTAAGAGGAAGGAAGATTGTAGCTTATGCTGATGATGTGGTAATACTGGTATCCGGGAAATTTCTCCCGACCATCAGTGAGGTCATGAATTCGGCACTGGAAGAGCTATCGTCGTGGGCAAAAAGCAAGGGTTTGGGAGTGAACCCAAAGAAGACGGAACTGGTTCTCTTTACCAGAAGGTATAAGATAGAGAAATTTAGACTACCGTGGCTGGATGGAGTGGAGCTCAAACTAGCTACGGAAGCTAAATACCTAGGGTTATTTCTGGACAGTAAACTTTCCTGGAAAAGAAATACAAAAGAAAGACTCAGAAAGGGACTTAATGCTTACTACGCATGCCGGAACTCCATAGGTAAGAACTGGGGACTTCGGCCGAGGGTAGTGAAATGGATCTACACGGCGGTAGTAAGACCGGTTCTTACGTATGGCTGTACAGTGTGGTGGGAGGCTACAAGGGTAGACAGCTACTACAAAGAACTAGAAAGGTACAGAGGTGTGCGGCTTTAGGAATAACGGGGGCCATCAGAAGTACACCACAGGCTGCATTAGACATTATTCTACACCTTCTCCCCCTTAAGGACTTTATAGTGGGTGAGGCAGCCAGAAGCATCTTTCGACTAAAAGAGTCATCGCTGCTCAGACATACAAGAACAGGTCATTCGAGACTACTGTCAGAGTTCTGTCTTCAGGGTCAGTCCAGGGTTCCAGATGAGCAATCGGACTACATAATTAAGAAAACAGAATTTCTGACCCTGCCCGGGGTTGGGCAGTCTTCACTGACGGGTCTAAAATGGAAATAGGCACGGGAGCTGGTGTCTACATAGAAAATGCGGACATTAGGAAATCATTCAGACTACCGGATGAATGTAGTGTCTTCCAAGCTGAAATTTTAGCGGTATTACGAGCTGCGGAGGAAATTTCCGGTAGCATAATACCGAAAGGAGACAACATTACTTTCTACGTTGACAGTCAGGCAGCACTGAGGGCCATAACAAGCCATCAGGTTTCGTCTAGGGTAGTTAATGACTGTAGGCAGGTGCTAAGCCTACGTCTAAGGGACTACAACGTAGGCTTATACTGGGTGCCAGGGCACTGTGAAATTGAAGGAAATGAAATCGCGGATGAGCTGGCTCGAACGGGCTCAGCTTTACATATTGAGGAAGCGGACAGATCGGTTAAACCGCCAATCAGCTACTTTTTCAAAAAACAGAAGGATCATATCCTGACAAGAACTCTTTCCAATTGGGAAACAAGAGTGGGTTGCACTATATCGAAGGTCTTGTCGCCTAGGTTAGATATAGTGAGAACAAATGCACTGATGGGGCTGGATAGAAGAAGTCTCAGAATTGTAATAGGAGTCATTACAGGACACTGCTCAGTTAGGGCTATGACCAGCAGATTGGACAGTAGATCTCCAGACTTTTGCAGGATGTGCGAGGATGAGGACGAATTGGAGACAATAGAACACATTCTTTGTCATTGTCCAAGTTTGCAACGCCATAGACAAAAATGTCTAGGGCATAGATTTTTTTCTGAACTAGGGGACATTTCGAAGACAGGTGTTGATATAACATTATTAGTTATATAAGGGGTATTGGATGGTTGAACGACGGGGAATGCGGGTACTCGATTGACTAACAGACTTACATTAACATTACACCATGGACTCTCACATGTTTTTCTCTCTTTCCTATATACTTTCTACGCTGTCAATAGAAGGGATTCACAATGGACCCGATGGGTCTCCGAGTGGAGGTGCATCTTAGGATGTACCACCCTTCCTAACCTAACCTAACCTATATAACTCTGATCATATTCATTAATCTTGCCATTTGACGAATTCGTTCAATTCCAACGTTGTATTGACTTTTAACATGATGAACATTCTGAATTATTGAGCATTCAGGCTATTCTGATTTGTCTGGTTGGTTTTATAATTCCGATCACTTTGATTACTCTTGCCATTTGGGGAATTTGGTCAATTCCAACGTTATATTCACTTTGAACATGCTCAACAATCTGAATTATTGGACATCCAGAATATTTTGATTTGTCTGGCTGGTTTTTTCACTCTGATCAGTTTGATTATTCTTGTCATTTGACGAATTCGGTCAATTCCAACGTTATATTCACTTTGAACATGCTGAACAATCTAAATTATTTGACATTCAGGCTATTTTCAGTTGTCTGGCTGGTTTTATCACTCTGATCACTTTGATTATTCTTGTCATTTGACGAATTCGGTCAATTCCAGCGTTATATTCACTTTGAACATGCTGAACATTCTTAATTACTGGACATGCAGGCTATTTTAATTTGTCTGGCTGGTTTTATAACTCTGATCAGTTTGAGTATTCGTGCCATTTAACAATTTCGGTCAATTCCAACGTTGTATTGACATTTAACATGATGAACAATCTGAATTACTGGACATGCAGGCTATTTTAATTTGTCTGGCTGGTTTTATAACTCTGATCAGTTTGAGTATTCGTGCCATTTGACAATTTCGGTCAATTCCAACGTTGTATTGACATTTAACATGATGAACAATCTGAATTATTGGACATTCAGACTATTTTGATTTGTCTGGTTGGTTTTATCACTCTGATCACTTTGATTATTCTTGTCATTTGACGAATTCGGTCAATTCCAGCGTTATATTCACTTTGAACATGCTGAACATTCTGAATTACTGGACATGCAGGCTATTTTAATTTGTCTGGCTGGTTTTATAACTCTGATCAGTTTGAGTATTCGTGCCATTTGACAATTTCAGTCAATTCCAACGTTGTATTGACATTTAACATGATGAACAATCTGAATTATTGGACATTCAGACTATTTTGATTTGTCTGGTTGGTTTTATCACTCTGATCACTTTGATTATTCTTGTCATTTGACGAATTCGGTCAATTCCAGCGTTATATTCACTTTGAACATGCTGAACATTCTGAATTACTGGACATGCAGGCTATTTTAATTTGTCTGGCTGGTTTTATAACTCTGATAAGTTTGAGTATTCGTGCCATTTGACAATTTCGGTCAATTCCAACGTTGTATTGACATTTAACATGATGAACAATCTGAATTATTGGACATTCAGACTATTTTGATTTGTCTGGTTGGATTTATCACTCTGATCACTTTGATTATTCTTGTCATTTGACGAATTCGGTCAATTCCAGCGTTATATTAACTTTGAACATGCTGAACATTCTGAATTACTGGACATGCAGGCTATTTTAATTTGTCTGGCTGGTTTTATAACTCTGATCAGTTTGAGTATTCGTGCCATTTGACAATTTCGGTCAATTCCAACGTTGTATTGACATTTAACATGATGAACAATCTGAATTATTGGACATTCAGACTATTTTGATTTGTCTGGTTGGTTTTATCATTCTGATCACTTTGATTATTCATGCTATTTGACGATTCGGTCAACTTCAATGTTATATTGACTTTTAACATGATGATCAATTTGAATTACTGGACATGCAGGCTATTTTCATTTGTCTGGCTGGTTTTATCACTCTGATCACTTTGATTATTCTTGTCATTTGACGAATTCGGTCAATTCCAACGATGTATTGACTTTTAACATGATGAACATTCTGAATTACAGGGCATGCAGTCTATTTTCATTTGTCTGGCTGGTTTTATAACTCCGATCACTTTGATTATTCGTGCCATTTGACGATTTCGGTCAATTCCAACGTTGTATTGACTTTTAACATGATGAACATTCTGAATTACTGGACATGCAGGCTATTTTAATTTGTATGGTTGGGTTTATAGCTCTGATCATATAGATTACTCTTGCCATTTGACGAATTCATTCAATTCCAACGTTGTATTGACTTTTAACATGATGAACATTCTGAATTATTGAGCATTCAGTCTATTTTGATTTGTCTGGTTGGTTTTATAATTCCGATCACTTTGATTACACGTGTCTTTTGACGAATTCGGTCAATTCCAAGGTTATATTCACTTTGAATATGCTGAAAAATTTGAATTATTGGACATTCAGGCTATTTTGATTTGTCTGGTTGGTTTTATCACTCTGATCATATTGATTACTCTTGCCATTTGACGAATTCGGTCAATTCCAACGTTGTATTGGCTTTTAACATGATGAACATTCTGAATTACTGGACATGCAGGCTATTTCATTTGTCTGGCTGGTTTTATAACTCTGATCAGTTTGAGTATTCGTGCCATTTGACGATTTCGGTCAATTCCAACGTTGTATTGACATTTAACATGATGAACATGTTAGACATTCAGGCTATTTTGATTTGTCTGGCTGGTTTTATAACTCTGATCACTTTGATTATTGGTGCATTTGACGATTTCGGTCAATTCCAACGTTCTATTGACTTTTAACATGATGAACATTCTGAATTACTGGACATGCAGGCTATTTCATTTGTCTGGCTGGTTTTATAACTCTGATCAGTTTGAGTATTCGTGCCATTTGACGATTTCGGTCAATTCCAACGTTCTATTGACTTTTAACATGATGAACATTCTGAATTACTGGACATGCAGGCTATTTCATTTGTCTGGCTGGTTTTATAACTCTGTCCAGTTTGATTACTCTTGCCATTTGATGAATTCGGTCAATTCCAAGGTTATATCCATTTTGAACATGCTGAACAATCTGAATTATTGGACATTCAGGCTATTTTGATTTGTCTGGTTGGTTTTATCATTCTGATCACTTTGATTATTCATGCTATTTGACGAATTCGGTCAACTCCAATGTTACATTGACTTTTAACATGATGAACAATTTGAATTACTGGACATGCAGGCTATTTTCATTTGTCTGGCTGGTTTTATCACTCTGATCACTTTGATTATTCTTGTCATTTGACGAATTCGGTCAATTCCAACGTTGTATTGACTTTTAACATGATGAACATTCTGAATTACAGGACATGCAGGCTATTTTTATATGTCTGGCTGGTTTTATAACTCTGTTCAGTTTGATTACTCTTGCCATTTGACGAATTCGGTCAATTCCAACGTTGTAGAGACTTTTAGCATGCTGAACAATCTGAATTATTGGACATTCAGGCTATTTTCATTTTTCTGGCTGGTTTTGTAACTCTAATCACTTTAATTATTCATGCCATTTGGGGAATTTGGTCAATTCCAACGTTATATTCACTTTGAACATGCTCAACAATCTGAATTATTGGACATTCAGACTATTTTGATTTGTCTGGTTGGTTTTATCACTCTGATCACTTTGATTATTCGTGCCATTTGACGAATTCGGTCAATTCCAACGTTGTATTGACTTTTAAGATGATGAACATTCTGAATTACTGGACATGCAGGCTATTTTCATTTGTCTGGCTGGTTTTATAACTCTGTTCAGTTTGATTACTCTTGCCATTTGACGAATTCGGTCAATTCCAACGTTGTATTAACTTTTAACATGATGAACATTCTGAATTATTGGACATTCATACTATTTTGATTTGACTGGTTGGTTTCATCACTCTGATCACTTTGATTATTCATGCCATTTGACGAATTCGGTCAATTCCAACGTTATATTCACTTTGAACATGCAGAACAATCTGAATTATTGGACATTCAGGCAATTTTCATTTTTCTGGCTGGTTTTATAACTCTGATCACTTTGATAATTCATGTCATTTGACGAATTCGGTAAATTCCAACGTTATATTCACTTTGAAAATGCTGAACAATCTGAATTATTGGACATTGAGGCTATTTTCATTTGTCTGGCTGGTTTTATAACTCTGATCATTTTGACTATTCGTGACATTTGACGATTTCGGTCAATTCCAACGTTGTATTGACTTTTAACATGATGAACATTCTGAATTACTGGACATGCAGGCTATTTTCATTTGTCTGGCTGGTTTTATAACTCTGTTCAGTTTGATTACTGTTGCCATTTGACGAATTCGGTCAATTCCAACGTTGTATTGACTTTTAACATGATGAACATTCTGAATTATTGTACATTCAGGCTATTTTCATTTGTCTGACTGGTTTTATAACTCTGATCACTTTGATTATTCATGTCATTTGACAAATTCGGTAAATTCCAACGTTATATTCACTTTGAACATCGGTCAATTCCAACGTTGTATTGACTTTTAACATGCTGAACAATCTGAATTATTGGACATTCAGGCTATTTTCATTTGTCTGGCTGGTTTTATCACTCTGATCACTTTGATTATTCTTGCCATTTGACGAATTCGGTCAACTCCAACGTTGTATTGACTTTTAACATGCTTAACAATCTGAATTATTGGACATTCAGGCTATTTTGATTTGTCTGGCTGGTTTTGTAACTCTGATCACTTTAATTATTCATGCCATTTGGGGAATTCGGTCAATTCGAACGTTATATTCACTTTGAACATGCTCAACAATCTGAATTATAGGACATTCAGACTATTTTGATTTGTCTGGTTGGTTTTATCACCTCTGATCACTTTGATTGTTCGTGCCATTTGACGAATTCGGTCAATTCCAACGTTCTATTGACTTTTAACATGATGAACATTCTGAATTACTGGACATGCAGGCTATTTCATTTGTCTGGCTGGTTTTATAACTCTGTCCAGTTTGATTACTCTTGCCATTTGACGAATTCGGTCAATTCCAAGGTTATATCCATTTTGAACATGCTGAACAATCTGAATTATTGGACATTCAGGCTATTTTGATTTGTCCGGTTGGTTTTATCATTCTGATCACTTTGATTATTCATGCTATTTGACGAATTCGGTCAACTCCAATGTTATATTGACTTTTAACATGATGAACAATTTGAATTACTGGACATGCAGGCTATTTTCATTTGTCTGGCTGGTTTTATCACTCTGATCACTTTGATTATTCTTGTCATTTGACGAATTCGTCAATTCCAACGATGTATTGACTTTTAACATGATGAACATTCTGAATTACTGGGCATGCAGACTATTTTCATTTGTCTGGCTGGTTTGATAACTCCGATCACTTTGATTATTCGTGCCATTTGACGATTTTGGTCAATTCCAACGTTGTATTGACTTTTAATATGATGAACGTTCTGAATTACAGGACATGCAGGCTATTTTTATTTGTCTGGCTGGTTTTATAACTCTGTTCAGTTTGATTACTCTTGCCATTTGACGAATTCGGTCAATTCCAACGTTGTAGAGACTTTTAACATGCTGAACAATCTGAATTATTCGACATTCAGGCTATTTTCATTTTTCTGGCTGGTTTTCTAGCTCTAATCACTTAGATTATTCATGCCATTTTTGGAATTTGGTCAATTCCAACGATATATTCACTTTGAACATGCTGAACAATCTGAATTATTGGACATTCAGGCTATTTTCATTTGTCCGGTTGGTTTTATCATTCTGATCACTTTGATTATTCATGCTATTTGACGAATTCGGTCAACTCCAATGTTATATTGACTTTTAACATGATGAACAATTTGAATTACTGGACATGCAGGCTATTTTCATTTGTCTGGCTGGTTTTATCACTCTGATCACTTTGATTATTCTTGTCATTTGACGAATTCGTCAATTCCAACGATGTATTGACTTTTAACATGATGAACATTCTGAATTACTGGGCATGCAGACTATTTTCATTTGTCTGGCTGGTTTGATAACTCCGATCACTTTGATTATTCGTGCCATTTGACGATTTTGGTCAATTCCAACGTTGTATTGACTTTTAATATGATGAACGTTCTGAATTACAGGACATGCAGGCTATTTTTATTTGTCTGGCTGGTTTTATAACTCTGTTCAGTTTGATTACTCTTGCCATTTGACGAATTCGGTCAATTCCAACGTTGTAGAGACTTTTAACATGCTGAACAATCTGAATTATTCGACATTCAGGCTATTTTCATTTTTCTGGCAGGTTTTCTAGCTCTAATCACTTAGATTATTCATGCCATTTTTGGAATTTGGTCAATTCCAACGATATATTCACTTTGAACATTCTCAACAATCTGAATTATTGGACATTCAGGCAATTTTCATTTTTCTGGCTGGTTTTATAACTCTCACCACTTTGATAATTCATGTCATTTGACGAATTCGGTCAATTCCAACGTTGTATTAACTTTTAACATGATGAACATTCTGAATTATTGGACATTCATACAATTTTGATTTGTCTGGTTGGTTTTATCACTCTGATCACTTTGATTATTCATGCCATTTGACGAATTCGGTCAATTCCAACGTTATATTCACTTTGAACATGCAGAACAATCTGAATTATTGGACATTCAGGCAATTTTCATTTTTCTGGCTGGTTTTATAACTCTGACCACTTTGATAATTCATGTCATTTGACGAATTCGGTAAATTCCAACGTTATATTCACTTTGAAAATGCTGAACAATCTGAATTATTGGACATTGAGGCTATTTTCATTTGTCTGGCTGATTTTATAACTCTGATCATTTTGACTATTCGTGACATTTGACGATTTCGGTCAATTCCAACGTTGTATTGACTTTTAACATGATGAACATTCTGAATTACTGGACATGCAGGCTATTTTCATTTGTCTGGCTGGTTTTATAACTCTGTTCAGTTTGATTACTCTTGCCATTTGACGAATTCGGTCAATTCCAACGTTGTATTGACTTTTAACATGATGAACATTCTGAATTATTGTACATTCAGGCTATTTTCATTTGTCTGACAGGTTTTATAACTCTGATCACTTTGATTATTCATGTCATTTGACAAATTCGGTAAATTCCAACGATATATTCACTTTGAACATCGGTCAATTCCAACGTTGTATTGACTTTTAACATGATGAACATTCTGAATTACTGGACATGCAGGCTATTTTTATTTGTCTGGCTGGTTTTATAACTCTGTTCAGTTTGATTACTCTTGCCATTTGACGAATTCGGTCAATTCCAACGTTGTTTTGACTTTTAACATGCTGAACAATCTGAATTATTAGACATTCAGGCTATTTTCATTTGTCTGGCTGGTTTTATAACTCTGTCCAGTTTGATTACTCTTGCCATTTGACGAATTCGGTCAATTCCAAGGTTATATTCACTTTGAACATGCTGAACAATCTGAATTATTGGACATTCAGGCTATTTTGATTTGTCTGGTTGGTTTTATCATTCTGATCACATGCTATTTGACGAATTCGGTCAACTCCAATGTTATATTGACTTTTAACATGATGAACAATTTTAATTACTGGACATGCAGGCTATTTTAATTTGTCTGGCTGGTTTTATAACTCTGATCATATTGATTACTTGTGCCATTTGACGAATTCGGTCAATTCGAACGTTATATTCACTTTGAACATGCTGAACAATCTGAATTATTCGACATTCAGGCTATTTTCATTTGTCTGGATGGTTTTATCACTCTGATCACTTTGATTATTCTTGTCATTTGACGAATTCGGTCAATTCCAACGATGTATTGACTTTTAATATGATGAACATTCTGAATTACTGGGCATGCAGACTATTTTCATTTGTCTGGCTGGTTTTATAACTCCGATCACTTTGATTATTCGTGCCATTTGACGATTTCGGTTAATTCCAACGTTGTATTGATTTTTAACATGATGAACATTCTGAATTACTGGACATGCAGGCTATTTTTATTTGTCTGGCTGGTTTTATAACTCTGTTCAGTTTGATTACTCTTGCCATTTGAAGAATTCGGTCAATTCCAACGTTGTAGAGACTTTTAACATGCTGAACAATCTGATTTATTGGACATTCAGGCTATTTTCATTTCTCTGGCTGGTTTTGTAACTCTAATCACTTTGATTATTCATGCCATTTGGGGAATTTGGTCAATTCCAACGTTATATTCACTTTGAACATGCTCAACAATCTGAATTATTGGACATTCAGACTATTTTGATTTGTCTGGTTGGTTTTATCACTCTGATCACTTTGATTATTCATGACATTTGGGGAATTCGGTAAATTCCAAAGTTATTTTCACTTTGAACATGCTGAACAATCTGAATTATTGGACATTCAGGCTATTTTGATTTGTCTGGTTGGTTTTATCACTCTGATCACTTTGATTATTCGTGCCATTTGACGAATTCGGTCAATTCCAACGTTGTATTGACTTTTAAGATGATGAACATTCTGAATTACTGGACATGCAGGCTATTTTCATTTGTCTGGCTAGTTTTATAACTCTGTTCAGTTTGATTACTCTTGCCATTTGACGAATTCGGTCAATTCCAACGCTGTATTAACTTTTAACATGATGAACATTCTGAATTATTGGACATTCATACTATTTTGATGTGTCTGGTTGGTTTTATCACTCAGATCACTTTGATTATTCGTGCCATTTGACGAATTCGGTCAATTCCAACGTTGTATTGACTTTTAAGATGATGAACATTCTGAATTACTGGACATGCAGGCTATTTTCATTTGTCTGGCTGGTTTTATAACTCTGTTCAGTTTGATTACTCTTGCCATTTGAAGAATTCGGTCAATTCCAACGTTATATTCACTTTGAACATGCAGAACTATCTGAATTATTGGACATTGAGGCTATTTTAATTTTTCTGGCTGGTTTTATAACTCTGATCACTTTGATAATTCATGTCATTTGACGAATTCGGTAAATTCCAACGTTATATACACTTTGAAAATGCTGAACAATCTGAATTATTGGACATTCAGGCTATTTTCATTTGTCTGGCTGGTTTTATAACTCTGATCATTTTGATTATTCGTGCCATTTGACGATTTCGGTCAATTCCAACGTTGTATTGACTTTTAACATGATGAACATTCTGAATTACTGGACATGCAGGCTATTTTCATTTGTCTGGCTGGTTTTATAACTCTGTTCTGTTTGATTATTCATGTCATTTGACAAATTCGGTAAATTCCAACGTTATATTCACTTTGAACATCGGTCAATTCCAACGTTGTATTCACTTTTAACATGATGAACATTCTGAATTACTGGACATGCAGGCTATTTTCATTTGTCTGGCTGGTTTTATAACTCTGTTCAGTTTGATTACTCTTGCCATTTGACGAATTCGGTCAATTCCAACGTTGTATTGACTTTTAACATGCTGAACAATCTGAATTATTGGACATTCAGGCTATTTTCATTTGTCTGGCTGGTTTTGTAACTCTGATCACTTTGATTATTCATGCCATTTGGGGAATTCGGTCAATTCCAACGATATATTCACTTTGAAAATGCTCAACAATCTGAATTTTTGGACATTCAGACTATTTTGATAAGTCTGGTTGGTTTTATCACCACTGATCACTTTGATTGTTCGTGCCATTTGACGAATTCGGTCAATTTCAACGTTGTATTGACTTTTAACATGATGAACATTCTGAATTAATGGACATTCAGGCTATTTTGATTTCTCTGGTTGGTTTTATCACCTCTGATCATTTTGATTATTCGGGCCATTTGACGATTTCGGTCAATTCCAACGTTATATTCACTTTGAACATCGGTCAATTCCAACGTTGTATTGACTTTTAACATGATGAACATTCTGAATTACTGGACATGCAGGCTATTTTCATTTGTCTGGCTGGTTTTATAACTCTGTTCAGTTTGATTGTTCGTGCCATTTGACGAATTCGGTCAATTCCAACGTTGTATTGACTTTTAACATGATGAACATTCTGAATTACTGGACATTCAGGCTATTTTCATTTGTCTGGCTGGTTTTATAACTCTGATCATTTTGATTATTCGTGCCATTTGACGATTTCGGTCAATTCCAACGTTGTATTGACTTTTAATATGATGAACATTCTGAATTACTGGACATGCAGGCTATTTTCATTTGTCTGGCTGGTTTTATAACTCTGTTCACTTTGATTATTCATGTCATTTGACGAATTCGGTAAATTCCAACTTTATATTCACTTTGAACATCGGTCAATTCCAACGTTGTATTGACTTTTAACATGATGAACATTCTGAATTACTGGACATGCAGGCTATTTTCATTTGTCTGGCTGGTTTTATAACTCTGTTCAGTTTGATTACTCTTGCCATTTGACGAATTCGGTCAATTCCAACGTTGTATTGACTTTTAACATGCTGAACAATCTGAATTATTGGACATTCAGGCTATTTTCATTTGTCTGGCTGGTTTTGTAACTCTAATCACTTTGATTATTCGTGCCATTTGACGATTTCGGTCAATTCCAACGTTGTATTGACTTTTAACATGATGAATATTCTGAATTACTGGACATGCAGGCTATTTTCATTTGTCTGGCTGGTTTTATAACTCTGTTCAGTTTGATTACTGTTGCCATTTGACGAATTCGGTCAATTCCAACGTTGTATTGACTTTTAACATGCTGAACAATCTGAATTACTGGACATTCAGACTATTTTGATTTGTCTGGTTGGTTTTATCACCTCTGATCACTTTGATTGTTCGTGCCATTTGACGAATTCGGCCAATTACAACGTTGTATTGACTTTTAACATGCTGAACAATCAGAATTATTGCACATTCAGGCTATTTTTATTTGTCTGGCTGGTTTTGTAACTCTGATGACTTTGATTATTCATGCCATTTGGGGAATTCGGTCAATTCCAACGTTATATTCACTTTGAACATGCTCAACAATCTGAATTATTGGACATTCAGACTATTTTGATTTGTCTGGATGGTTTTATCACTCTGATCACTTCGATTATTCGTGCCATTTGACGATTCCGGTCAACTCCAACGCTGTATTGACTTTTAACATGATGAACATTCTGAATTACTGGACATGCAGGCTATTTTCATTTGTCTGGCTGGTTTTATAACTCTGTTCAGTTTGATTACTCTTGCCATTTGACGAATTCGGTCAATTCCAACGTTGTATTGACTTTTAACATGATGAACAATCTGAATTACTGGACATTTAGACTATTTTGATTTGTCTGGCTGGTTTTATAACTCTGATAACTTTGATTGTTCGTGCCATTTGACGAATTCGGCCAATTACAACGTTGTATTGACTTTTAACATGCTGAACAATCTGAATTATTGCACATTCAGGCTATTTTTATTTGTCTGGTTGGTTTTATCACTCTGATCACTTTGATTATTCATGCCATTTGGGGAATTCGGTCAATTCCAAAGTTATATTCACATTGAACATGCTGAACAATCTGAATTATTGGACATGCAGGCTATTTTAATTTGTCTGACTGGTTTTATAACTCTGATCACTTTGATTATTCATGTCGTTTGACGAATTCTGTAAATTCCAACGTTATATTCACTTTGAACATCGGTCAATTCCAACGTTGTATTGACTTTTAAAATGATGAACATTCTGAATTACTGGACATGCAGGCTATTTTCATTTGTCTGGCTGGTTTCATAACTCTGTTCAGTTTGATTACTCATGTCATTTGACGAATTCGGTAAATTCCAACGATATATTCACTTTGAACATCGGTCAATTCCAACGTTGTATTGACTTTTAACATGATGAACATTCTGAATTACTGAACATGCAGACTATTTTAATTTGTCTGGCTGGTTTTATCACTCTGATCACTTTGTTTATTCTTGCCATTTGACGAATTCGGTCAATTCCAACGTTGTATTGACTTTTAACATGCTGAACAATCTGAATTATTGGACATTCAGGCTATTTTCATTTGTCTGGCTGGTTTTGTAACTCTGATTACTTTGATTATTCATGCCATTTGGGGAATTCGGTCAATTTCAACGTTATATTCACTTTGAACATGCTCAACAATCTGAATTATTGGACATTCAGACTATTTTGATTTGTCTGGTTGGTTTTATCACCTCTGATCACTTTGATTGTTCGTGCCATTTGACGAATTCGATCAATTCCAACGTTGTATTGACTTTTAACATGATGAACATTCTGAATTACTGGACATTCATACTATTTTGATTTGTCTGGTTGGTTCTGATCACTTTGATTATTCATGCCATTTGACGAATTCGGTCAATTCCAACGTTATATTCACTTTGAACATGCAGAACAATCTGAATTATTGGACATTCAGGCTATTTGCATTTGTCTGGCTGGTTTTATAACTCTGATCACTTTTATAATTCATGTCATTTGACGAATTCGGTAAATTCCAACGTTGAACATGCTGAACAATCTGAATTATTGGACATTCAGGTTATTTTCATTTGTCTGGCTGGTTTTATAACTCTGATCATTTGGATTATTCGTGCCATTTGACGACTACGGTCAATTCCAACGTTGTATTGACTTTTAACATGATGAACATTCTGAATTACTGGACATGCAGGCTATTTTCATTTGTCTGGCTGGTTTTGTAACTCTGATCACTTTGATTATTCATGCCATTTGGGGAATTCGGTCAATTTCAACGTTATATTCACTTTGAACATGCTCAACAATCTGAATTATTGGACATTCAGACTATTTTGATTTGTCTGGTTGGTTTTATCACCTCTGATCACTTTGATTGTTCGTGCCATTTGACGAATTCGGTCAATTCCAACGTTGTATTGACTTTTAACATGATGAACATTCTGAATTACTGGACATGCAGACTATTTTAATTTGTCTGGGTGGTTTTATCACTCTGATCACTTTGATTATTCTTGTCGTTTGACGAATTCGGTCAATTCCAACGTCATATTCAGTTTGAACATGCTAAACAATCTGAATTATTGGACATTCAGGCTATTTTCATTTGTCTGGCTGGTTTTATAACTCTGATCACTTTGATTATTCTTGTCATTTGACGAATTCGGTCAATTCCAACGTTGTATTGACTTTTAACATGATGAACATTCTGAATTACTGGACGTGCAGGCTATTTTCAATTGTCTGGCTGGTTTTATAACTCTGTTCAGTTTGATTACTCTTGCCATTTGACGAATTCGGTCAATTCCAACGTTGTATTGACTTTTAACATGATGAACATTCTGAATTATTGGACATTCATACTATTTTGATTTGTCTGGTTGGTTTTATCACTCTGATCACTTTGATTATTCATGCCATTTGACGAATTCGGTCAATTCCAACGTTATATTCACTTTGAACATGCAGAACAATCTGAATTATTGGACATTCAGGCTATTTGCATTTGTCTGGCTGGTTTTCTAACTCTGATCACTTTTATAATTCATGTCATTTGACGAATTCGGTAAATTCCAACGTTGAACATGCTGAACAATCTGAATTATTGGACATTCAGGTTATTTTCATTTGTCTGGCTGGTTTTATAACTCTGATCATTTGGATTATTCATGTCATTTGACGAATTCGGTAAATTCCAACGTTATATTCACTTTGAACATCGGTCAGTTCCAACGTTATATTCACTTTGAACATGCTCAACAATCTGAATTATTGGACATTCAGACTATTTTGATTTGTCTGGCTGGTTTTATTACTCTGATCACTTTTATAATTCATGTCATTTGACGACTTCGGTCAATTCCAACGTTGTATTGACTTTTAACATGATGAACATTCTGAATTACTGGACATGCAGGCTATTTTCATTTGTCTGGCTGGTTTTATAACTCTGTTCAGTTGGATTACTCTTTCCATTTGACGAATTCGGTCAATTCCAACGTTGTATTGACTTTTAGCATGCTGAACAATCTGAATTATTGGACATTCAGGCTATATTCATTTGTCTGGTTTTTTTTGTAACTCTGATCACTTTGATTATTCATGCCATTTGGGGAATTCGGCCAATTCCAACATTATATTCACTTTGAAAATGCTCAACAATCTGAAATATTGGACATTCAGACTATTTTGATTTGTCTGGTTGGTTTTATCACTCTGAACACTTTGATTATTCATGCCATTTGGGGAATTCGGTCAATTCCAAAGTTATATTCACTTTGAACATGATGAACAATCTGAATTATTGGACATTCAGTCTATTTTGATTTGTCTGGTTGGTTTTATCACCTCTGATCACAATGATTATTCGTGCCATTTGACGAATTCGCTCAATTCCAACGTTGTATTGACTTTTAACATGATGAACATTCTGAATTATTGGACATTCATACTATTTTGCTTTGTCTGGTTGGTTTTATCACCTCTGATCACTTTGATTGTTCGTGCCATTTGACGAATTCGGTCCATTCCACGTTGTATTGACTTTTAACATGATGAACATTCTGAATTACTGGACATGCAGGCTATTTTAATTTGTCTGGTTGGTTTTATCACCTCTGATCACTTTGATTATTCATACCATTTGGGGAATTCGGTCAATTCCAAAGTTATATTCACTTTGAACATGCTGAACAATCTGAATTATTGGACATGCAGGCTATTTTAATTTGTCTGACTGGTTTTATAACTCTGATCACTTTGATTATTCATGTCATTTGACGAATTCGGTAAATTCCAACGTTATATTCACTTTGAACATCGGTCAGTTCCAACGTTATATTCACTTTGAACATGCTCAACAATCTGAATTATTGGACATTCAGACTATTTTGATTTGTCTGGCTGGTTTTATTACTCTGATCACTTTGATTATTCTTGTCATTTGACGAATTCGGTCAATTCCAACGTCATCTTCACTTTGAACATGCTAAACAATCTGAATTATTGGACATTCAGGCTATTTTCATTTGTCTGGCTGGTTTTATAACTCTGATCACTTTGATTATTCGTGCCATTTGACGATTTCGGTCAACTCCAACGTTGTATTGACTTTTAACATGATGAACATTCTGAATTACTGGACATGCAGGCAATTTTCATTTGTCTGGCTGGTTTTATTACTCTGTTCAGTTTGATTACTCATGTCATTTGACGAATTCGGTAAATTCCAACGTTATATTCACTTTGAACATCGGTCAGTTCCAACGTTATATTCACTTTGAACATGCTCAACAATCTGAATTATTGGACATTCAGACTATTTTAATTTGTCTGGCTGGTTTTATTACTCTGATCAATTTGATTATTCTTGTCATTTGACGAATTCGGTCAATTCCAACGTCATCTTCACTTTGAACATGCTAAACAATCTGAATTATTGGACATTCAGGCTATTTTCATTTGTCTGGCTGGTTTTATAACTCTGATCACTTTGATTATTCGTGCCATTTGACGATTTCGGTCAACTCCAACGTTGTATTGACTTTTAACATGATGAACATTCTGCATTATTGGACATTCAGACTATTTTGATTTGTCTGGTTAGTTTTATCACTCTGATCACTTTGATTATTCATGCCATTTGGGGAATTCGGTCAATTCCAAAGTTATATTCACTTTGAACATGCTGAACAATCTGAATTATTGGACATGCAGGCTATTTTAATTTGTCTGACTGGTTTTATAACTCTGATCACTTTTATAATCCATGTCATTTGACGAATTCGGTAAATTCCAACGTTGAACATGCTGAACAATCTGAATTATTGGACATTCAGGTTATTTTCATTTGTCTGGCTGGTTTTATAACTCTGATCATTTGGATTATTCGTGCCATTTGACGACTTCGGTCAATTCCAACGTTGTATTGACTTTTAACATGATGAACATTCTGAATTACTGGACATGCAGGCAATTTTCATTTGTCTGGCTGGTGTTATTACTCTGTTCAGTTTGATTACTCTTGCCATTTGACGAATTCGGTCAATTCCAACGTTATATCCACTTTGAACATGCAGAACAATCTGAATTATTGGACATTCAGGCTATTTGCATTTGTCTGGCTGGTTTTCTAACTCTGATCACTTTTATAATTCATGTCATTTGACGAATTCGGTAAATTCCAACGTTGAACATGCTGAACAATCTGAATTATTGGACATTCAGGTTATTTTCATTTGTCTGGCTGGTTTTATAACTCTGATCATTTGGATTATTCGTGCCATTTGACGACTTCGGTCAATTCCAACGTTGTATTGACTTTTAACATGATGAACATTCTGAATTACTGGACATGCAGGCTATTTTCATTTGTCTGGCTGGTTTTATAACTCTGTTCAGTTGGATTACTCTTTCCATTTGACGAATTCGGTCAATTCCAACGTTGTATTGACTTTTAGCATGCTGAACAATCTGAATTATTGGACATTCAGGCTATATTCATTTGTCTGGTTTTTTTTGTAACTCTGATCACTTTGATTATTCATGCCATTTGGGGAATTCGGCCAATTCCAACATTATATTCACTTTGAAAATGCTCAACAATCTGAATTATTGGACATTCAGACTATTTTGATTTGTCTGGTTGGTTTTATCACTCTGAACACTTTGATTATTCATGTCATTTGGGGAATTCGGTCAATTCCAAAGTTATATTCACTTTGAACATGATGAACAATCTGAATTATTGGACATTCAGTCTATTTTGATTTGTCTGGTTGGTTTTATCACCTCTGATCACAATGATTATTCGTGCCATTTGACGAATTCGCTCAATTCCAACGTTGTATTGACTTTTAACATGATGAACATTCTGAATTATTGGACATTCATACTATTTTGATTTGTCTGGTTGGTTTTATCACTCTGATCACTTTGATTATTCATGCCATTTGACGAATTCGGTCAATTCCAACGTTATATTCACTTTGAACATGCAGAACAATCTGAATTATTGGACATTCAGTCTATTTTGATTTGTCTGGTTGGTTTTATCACCTCTGATCACAATGATTATTCGTGCCATTTGACGAATTCGCTCAATTCCAACGTTGTATTGACTTTTAACATGATGAACATTCTGAATTATTGGACATTCATACTATTTTGATTTGTCTGGTTGGTTTTATCACTCTGATCATTTTGATTATTCGTGCCATTTGACGATTTCGACAATTCCAACGTTGTATTGGCTTTCAACATGATGAACATTATGAATTACTGGACATGAAGGCTATTTTCATTTGTATGGTTGGTTTTATAACTCTGATCATATTGATTACTCTTGTCATTTGACGAATTCGGTCAATTCCAACGTTGTATTCACTTTGAACATGCTCAACAATCTGAATTATTGGACATTCAGACTATTTTGCTTTGTCTGGTTGGTTTTATCACCTCTGATCACTTTGATTGTTCGTGCCATTTGACGAATTCGGTCCATTCCACGTTGTATTGACTTTTAACATGATGAACATTCTGAATTACTGGACATGCAGGCTATTTTAATTTGTCTGGTTGGTTTTATCACCTCTGATCACTTTGATTATTCATACCATTTGGGGAATTCGGTCAATTCCAAAGTTATATTCACTTTGAACATGCTGAACAATCTGAATTATTGGACATGCAGGCTATTTTAATTTGTCTGACTGGTTTTATAACTCTGATCACTTTGATTATTCATGTCATTTGACGAATTCGGTAAAATCCAACGTTATATTCACTTTGAACATCGGTCAATTCCAACGTTGTATTGACTTTTAAAATGATGAACATTCTGAATTACTGGACATGCAGGCTATTTTCATTTGTCTGGCTGGTTTTATAACTCTGTTCAGTTTGATTACTCATGTCATTTGACGAATTCGGTAAATTCCAACGTTATATTCACTTTGAACATCGGTCAGTTCCAACGTTATATTCACTTTGAACATGCTCAACAATCTGAATTATTGGACATTCAGACTATTTTGATTTGTCTGGCTGGTTTTATTACTCTGATCACTTTGATTATTCTTGTCATTTGACGAATTCGGTCAATTCCAACGTCATCTTCACTTTGAACATGCTAAACAATCTGAATTATTGGACATTCAGGCTATTTTCATTTGTCTGGCTGGTTTTATAACTCTGATCACTTTGATTATTCGTGCCATTTGACGATTTCGGTCAACTCCAACGTTGTATTGACTTTTAACATGATGAACATTCTGAATTACTGGACATGCAGGCAATTTTCATTTGTCTGGCTGGTTTTATTACTCTGTTCAGTTTGATTACTCTTGCCATTTGACGAATTCGGTCAATTCCAACGTTGTATTGACTTTTAACATGATGAACATTCTGCATTATTGGACATTCAGACTATTTTGATTTGTCTGGTTAGTTTTATCACTCTGATCACTTTGATTATTCATGCCATTTGGGGAATTCGGTCAATTCCAAAGTTATATTCACTTTGAACATGCTGAACAATCTGAATTATTGGACATGCAGGCTATTTTAATTTGTCTGACTGGTTTTATAACTCTGATCACTTTGATTACTCATGTCATTTGACGAATTCGGTAAAATCCAACGTTATATTGACTTTGAACATCGGTCAATTCCAACGTTGTATTGACTTTTAAAATGATGAACATTCTGAATTACTGGACATGCAGGCTATTTTCATTTGTCTGGCTAGTTTTATAACTCTGTTCAGTTTGATTACTCATGTCATTTGACGAATTCGGTAAATTCCAACGTTATATTCACTTTGAACATCGGTCAATTCCAACGTTGTATTGACTTTTAACATGATGAACATTCTGAATTACTGGACATGCAGACTATTTTAATTTGTCTGGCTGGTTTTATCACTCTGATCACTTTGCTTATTCTTGCCATTTGACGAATTCGGTCAATTCCAACGTTGTATTCACTTTGAACATGCTCAACAATCTGAATTATTGGACATTCAGAATATTTTGATTTGTCTGGTTGGTTTTATCACCTCTGATCACTTTGATTGTTCGTGCCATTTGACGAATTCGGTCAATTCCAACGTTGTATTGACTTTTAACATGATGAACATTCTGAATTACTGGACAAGCAGGGTATTTTAATTTGTCTGGTTGGTTTTATCACCTCTGATCACTTTGATTGTTCGTGCCATTTGACGAATTCGGTCAATTCCAACGTTGTATTGACTTTTAACATGCTAAACAATCTGAATTATTGGACATTCAGGCTATTTTCATTTGTCTGGCTGGTTTTATAACACTGATCACTTTGATTATTCTTGTCATTTGACGAAGTCGGTCAATTCCAACGTTGTATTGACTTTTAACATGATGAACATTCTGAATTACTGGACGTGCAGGCTATTTTCATTTGTCTGGCTGGTTTTATAACTCTGTTCAGTTTGATTACTCTTGCCATTTGACGAATTCGGTGAATTCCAACGTTGTATTGATTTTTAACATGATGAACATTCTGAATTATTGGACATTCATACTATTTTGATTTGTCTGGTTGGTTTTATCACTCTGATCACTTTGATTATTCATGCCATTTGACGAATTCGGTCAATTCCAACGTTATATTCACTTTGAACATGCAGAACAATCTGAATTATTGGACATTCAGGCTATTTGCTTTTGTCTGGCTGGTTTTATAACTCTGATCACTTTGATAATTCATGTCATTTGACGAATTCGGTCTGTTCCAACGTTATATTCACTTTGAAAAGGCTCAACAATCTGAATTATTGGACATTCAGACTATTTTGATTTGTCTGGTTGGTTTTATCACTCTGATCACTTTGATTATTCATGCCATTTGGGGAATTCGGTCAATTCCAAAGTTATATTCATTTTGAACATGCTGAACAATCTGAATTATTGGACATGCAGGCTATTTTCATTTGTCTGGCTGGTTTTATAACTCTGTTCAGTTTGATTACTCATGTCATTTGACGAATTCGGTAAATTCCAACGTTGTATTGACTTTTAACATGCTGAACAATCTGAATTACTGAACATGCAGGCTATTTTAATTTGTCTGGCTGGTTTTATCACTCTGATCACTTTGTTTATTCTTGTCATTTGACGAATTCGGTCAATTCCAACGTTTTATTGACTTTTAACATGCTGAACAATCTGAATTATTGGACATTCAGGCTATTTTCATTTGTCTGGCTGGTTTTGTAACTCTGATCACTTTGATTATTCATGCCATTTGGGGAATTCGGTCAATTCCAACGTTATATTCACTTTGAACATGCTCAACAATCTGAATTATTGGACATGCAGGCTATTTTCATTTATCTGGCTGGTTTTATAACTCTGTTCAGTTTGATTACTCATGTCATTTGACGAATTCGGTAAATTCCAACGTTGTATTGACTTTTAACATGCTGAACAATCTGAATTACTGAACATGCAGGCTATTTTAATTTGTCTGGCTGGTTTTATCACTCTGATCACTTTGTTTATTCTTGTCATTTGACGAATTCGGTCAATTCCAACGTTGTATTGACTTTTAACATGCTGAACAATCTGATTTATTGGACATTCAGGCTATTTTCATTTGTCTGGCTGGTTTTGTAACTCTGATCACTTTGATTATTCATGCCATTTGGGGAATTCGGTCAATTCCAACGTTATATTCACTTTGAACATGCTCAACAATCTGAATTATTGGACATTCAGACTATTTTGATTTGTCTGGTTGGTTTTATCACCTCTGATCACTTTGATTGTTCGTGCCATTTGACGAATTCGGTCAATTCCAACGTTGTATTGACTTTTAACATGATGAACATTCCGAATTACTGGACATGCAGGCTATTTTAATTTGTCTGGTTGGTTTTATCACCTCTGATCACTTTGATTGTTCGTGCCATTTGACGAATTCGCTCAATTCCAACGTTGTATTGACTTTTAACATGCTGAACAATCTGAATTATTGCACATTCAGGCTATTTTTATTTGTCTGGCTGGTTTAATCACTCTGATCACTTTGATTATTCTTGTCATTTGACGAATTCGGTCAATTCCAACGTTGTATTGACTTTTAACATGCTGAACAATCTGAATTATTGGACATTCAGGCTATTTTCATTAGTCTGGCTGGTTTTATAACTCTGATCACTTTGATAATTCATGTCATTTGACGAATTCGGTCAATTCCAACGTTATATTCACTTTGAAAATGCTCAACAATCTGAATTATTGGACATTCACACTATTTTGATTTGTCTGGTTGGTTTTATCACTCTGATCACTTTGATTATTCATGCCATTTGACGAATTCGGTCAATTCCAATGTTGTATTGACTTTTAACATGCTGAACAATCTGAATTATTGCACATTCAGGCTATTTTTATTTGTCTGGCTGGTTTTATCACTTTGATTATTCTTGTCATTTGACGAATTCGGTCAATTCCAACGTTGTATTGACTTTTAACATGCTGAACAATCTGAATTATTGGACATTCAGGCTATTTTCATTTGTCTGGCTGGTTTTATAACTCTGATCACTTTGATAATTCATGTCATTTGACGAATTCGGTCAATTCCAACGTTATATTCACTTTGAAAATGCTCAACAATCTGAATTATTGGACATTCACACTATTTTGATTTGTCTGGTTGGTTTTATTACTCTGAACACTTTGATTGTTCGTGCCATTTGACGGATTCGGTCAATTCCAATGTTGTATTGACTTTTAACATGATGAACATTCTGAATTATTGGACATGCAGTCTATTTTCATTTGTCTGGCTGGTTTTATAACTCTGTTCAGTTTGACTACTCTTGCCATTTGACGGATTCGGTCAATTCCAACGTTGTATTGACTTTTAACATGCTGAACAATCTGAATTATTGCACATTCAGGCTATTTTTATTTGTCTGGCTGGTTTTGTAACTCTGATCACTTTGATTATTCATGCCATTTGGGGAATTCGGTCAATACCAACGTTATATTCACTTTGAACATGCTCAACAATCTGAATTATTGGACATTCAGTCTATTTTGATTTGTCTGGCTGGTTTTATCACTCTGATCACTTTGAATATTCGTGCCATTTGACGATTTCGGTCAATTCCAACATTGTATTGACTTTTAACATGATGAACATTCTGAATTATTGGACATTCATACTAGTTTGATTTGTCTGGTTGGTTTTATCACCTCTGATCACTTTGATTGTTCGTGCCATTTGACGAATTCGCTCAATTCCAACGTTGTATTGACTTTTAACATGCTGAACAATCTGAATTATTGCACATTCAGGCTATTTTTATTTGTCTGGCTGGTTTAATCACTCTGATCACTTTGATTATTCTTGTCATTTGACGAATTCGGTCAATTCCAACGTTGTATTGACTTTTAACATGCTGAACAATCTGAATTATTGGACATTCAGGCTATTTTCATTAGTCTGGCTGGTTTTATAACTCTGATCACTTTGATAATTCATGTCATTTGACGAATTCGGTCAATTCCAACGTTATATTCACTTTGAAAATGCTCAACAATCTGAATTATTGGACATTCACACTATTTTGATTTGTCTGGTTGGTTTTATCACTCTGATCACTTTGATTATTCATGCCATTTGACGAATTCGGTCAATTCCAATGTTGTATTGACTTTTAACATGCTGAACAATCTGAATTATTGCACATTCAGGCTATTTTTATTTGTCTGGCTGGTTTTATCTCTTTGATTATTCTTGTCATTTGACGAATTCGGTCAATTCCAACGTTGTATTGACTTTTAACATGCTGAACAATCTGAATTATTGGACATTCAGGCTATTTTCATTTGTCTGGCTGGTTTTATAACTCTGATCACTTTGATAATTCATGTCATTTGACGAATTCGGTCAATTCCAACGTTATATTCACTTTGAAAATGCTCAACAATCTGAATTATTGGACATTCACACTATTTTGATTTGTCTGGTTGGTTTTATTACTCTGAACACTTTGATTTTTCGTGCCATTTGACGGATTCGGTCAATTCCAACGTTGTATTGACTTTTAACATGATGAACATTCTGAATTATTGGACATGCAGTCTATTTTCATTTGTCTGGCTGGTTTTATAACTCTGTTCAGTTTGACTACTCTTGCCATTTGACGGATTCGGTCAATTCCAACGTTGTATTGACTTTTAACATGCTGAACAATCTGAATTATTGCACATTCAGGCTATTTTTATTTGTCTGGCTGGTTTTGTAACTCTGATCACTTTGATTATTCATGCCATTTGGGGAATTCGGTCAATACCAACGTTATATTCACTTTGAAAATGCTCAACAATCTGAATTATTGGACATTCAGGCTATTTTGATTTGTCTGGTTGGTTTTATCACTCTGATCACTTTGATTATTCATGCCATTTGGGGAATTCGGTCAATTCCAAAGTAATATTCATTTTGAACATGCTGAACAATCTGAATTATTGGACATGCAGGCTATTTTCATTTGTCTGGCTGGTTTTATAACTCTGTTCAGTTTGATTACTCATGTCATTTGACGAATTCGGTAAATTCCAACGTTATATTCACTTTGAACATCGGCCAATTCCAACGTTGTATTGACTTTTAACATGATGAACATTCTGAATTACTGGACATGCAGGCTATTTTGATTTGTCTGGTTGGTTTTATCACCTCTGATCACTTTGATTGTTCGTGCCATTTGACGAATTCGGTCAATTCCAACGTTGTATTGACTTTTAACATGATGAACATTCTGAATTACTGGACATGCAGGCTATTTTAATTTGTCTGGTTGGTTTTATCACCTCTGATCACTTTGATTGTTCGTGCCATTTGACGAATTCGGTCAATTCCAACGTTGTATTGACTTTTAACATGCTGAACAATCTGAATTATTGGTCATTCAGGCTATTTTCATTTGTCTGGCTGGTTTTATAACTCTGATCACTTTGATAATTCATGTCACTTGACGAATTCGGTCAATTCCAACGTTATATTCACTTTGAAAATGCTCAACAATCTGAATTATTGGACATTCACACTATTTTGATTTGTCTGGTTGGTTTTATCACTCTGATCACTTTGATTATTCATGCCATTTGGGGAATTCGGTCAATTCCAAAGTTATATTCACTTTTAACGTGATGAACATTCTGAATTACTGGACATGCAGGCTATTTTAATTTGTCTGGTTGGTTTTATCACCTCTGATCACTTTGATTGTTCGTGCCATTTGACGAATTCGGTCAATTCCAACGTTGTATTGACTTTTAACATGCTGAACAATCTGAATTATTGCACATTTAGGCTATTTTTATTTGTCTGGCTGGTTTTATCACTTTGATTATTCTTGTCATTTGACGAATTCGGTCAATTCCAACGTTGTATTGACTTTTAACATGCTGAACAATCTGAATTATTGGACATTCAGGCTATTTTCATTTGTCTGGCTGGTTTTATAACTCTGATCACTTTGATAATTCATGTCATTTGACGAATTCGGTCAATTCCAACGTTATATTCACTTTGAAAATGCTCAACAATCTGAATTATTGGACATTCACACTATTTTGATTTGTCTGGTTGGTTTTATTACTCTGAACACTTTGACTGTTCGTGCCATTTGACGAATTCGGTCCATTCCAACGTTATATTCACTTTGAAAATGCTCAACAATCTGAATTATTGGACATTCACACTATTTTGATTTGTCTGGTTGGTTTTATCACTCTGATCACTTTGATTATTCATGCCATTTGACGAATTCGGTCAATTCCAATGTTGTATTGACTTTTAACATGCTGAACAATCTGAATTATTGCACATTCAGGCTATTTTTATTTGTCTGGCTGGTTTTATCACTTTGATTATTCTTGTCATTTGACGAATTCGGTCAATTCCAACGTTGTATTGACTTTTAACATGCTGAACAATCTGAATTATTGGACATTCAGGCTATTTTCATTTGTCTGGCTGGTTTTATAACTCTGATCACTTTGATAATTCATGTCATTTGACGAATTCGGTCAATTCCAACGTTATATTCACTTTGAAAATGCTCAACAATCTGAATTATTGGACATTCACACTATTTTGATTTGTCTGGTTGGTTTTATCACTCTGATCACTTTGATTATTCATGCCATTTGACGAATTCGGTCAATTCCAATGTTGTATTGACTTTTAACATGCTGAACAATCTGAATTATTGCACATTCAGGCTATTTTTATTTGTCTGGCTGGTTTTATCACTTTGATTATTCTTGTCATTTGACGAATTCGGTCAATTCCAACGTTGTATTGACTTTTAACATGCTGAACAATCTGAATTATTGGACATTCAGGCTATTTTCATTTGTCTGGCTGGTTTTATAACTCTGATCACTTTGATAATTCATGTCATTTGACGAATTCGGTCAATTCCAACGTTATATTCACTTTGAAAATGCTCAACAATCTGAATTATTGGACATTCACACTATTTTGATTGTCTGGTTGGTTTTACAACTCTGATCACTTTGATTATTCATGTCATTTGACGAATTCGGTAAATTCCAACGTTATATTCACTTTGAACATCGGTCAATTCCAACGTTGTATTGACTTTTAAAATGATGAACATTCTGAATTACTGGACATGCAGGCTATTTTCATTTGTCTGGCTGGTTTTATAACTCTGTTCAATTTGATTACTCATGTCATTTGACGAATTCGGTAAATTCCAACGTTATATTCACTTTGAACATCGGTCAATTCCAACGTTGTATTGACTTTTAACATGATGAACATTCTGAATTACTGGACATGCAGACTATTTTGAATTGTCTGGTTGGTTTTATCACTCTGATCACTTTGATTATTCATGCCATTTGGGGAATTCGGTCAATTCCAAAGTTATATTCACTTTGAACATGCTGAATAATTTGAATTATTGGACATGCAGGCTATTTTAATTTGTCTGACTGGTTTTATAACTCTGATCACTTTGATTATTCATGTCATTTGACGAATTCGGTAAATTCCAACGTTATATTCACTTTGAACATCGGTCAATTCCAACGTTGTATTGACTTTTAAAATGATGAACATTCTGAATTACTGGACATGCAGGCTATTTTCATTTGTCTGGCTGGTTTTATAACTCTGTTTAGTTTGATTACTCTTGCCATTTGACGAATTCGGTCAATTCCAACGTTGTATTGACTTTTAACATGCTGAACATTCTGAATTACTGGACATGCAGGCTATTTTCATTTGTCTGGCTGGTTTTATAACTCTGTTCACTTTGATTATTCATGTCATTTGACGAATTCGGTAAATTCCAACGTTATATTCACTTTGAACATCGGTCAATTCCAACGTTGTATTGACTTTTAACGTGATGAACATTCTGAATTACTGGACATGCAGGCTATTTTCATTTGTCTGGCTGGGTTTATAACTCTGTTCAGTTTGATTACTCTTGCCATTTGACGAATTCGGTCAATTCCAACGTTGTATTGACTTTTAACATGCTGAACAATCTGAATTATTTGACATTCAGGCTATTTTCATTTGTCTGGCTGGTTTTGTAACTCTAATCACTTTGATTATTCGAGCCATTTGACGATTTCGGTCAATTCCAACCTTGTATTGACTTTTAACATGATGAATATTCTGAATTACTGGACATGCAGGCTATTTTCATTTGTCTGGCTGGTTTTATAACTCTGTTCAGTTTGATTACTCTTGCCATTTGACGAATTCGGTCAATTCCAACGTTGTATTGACTTTTAACATGCTGAACAATCTGAATTATTGGACATGCAGGCTATTTTAATTTGTCTGACTGGTTTTATAACTCTGATCATTTTGATTATTCATGTAATTTGACGAATTCGGTAAATTCCAACGTTATATTCACTTTGAACATGCTCAACAATCTGAATTATTGGACATTCACACTATTTTGTTTTGTCTGGTTGGTTTAATCACCTCTGATCACTTTGATTGTTCGTGCCATTTGACAAATTCGGTCCATTCCAACGTTGTATTGACTTTTAACATGATGAACATTCTGAATTACTGGACATGCAGTCTATTTTAATTTGTCTGGTTGGTTTTATCACCTCTGATCACTTTGATTGTTCGTGCCATTTGACAAATTCGGTCAATTCCAACGTTGTATTGACTTTTAACATGCTGAACAATCTGAATTATTGCATATTCAGGCTATTTTTATTTGTCTGGCTGGTTTTGTAACTCTGATCACTTTGATTATTCATGCCATTTGGGGAATTCGGTCAATTCCAACGTTATATTCACTTTGAACATGCTCAACAATCTGAATTACTGGACATTCAGACTATTTTGATTTGTCTGGCTGGTTTTATCACTCTGATCACTTTGATTATTCTTGTCATTTGACGAATTCGGTCAATTCCAACGTCATATTCACTTTGAACATGCTAAACAATCTGAATTATTGGACATTCAGGCTATTTTCATTTGTCTGGCTGGTTTTATAACTCTGATCACTTTGTTTATTCGTGCCATTTGACGATTTCGGTCAACTCCAACGTTGTATTGACTTTTAACATGATGAACATTCTGAATTACTGGACATGCAGGCTATTTTCATTTGTCTGGCTGGTTTTATAACTCTGTTCAGTTTGATTACTCTTGCAATTTGAGGAATTCGGTCAATTCCAACGTTGTATTGACTTTAAACATGATGAACATTCTGAATTATAGGACATTCAAACTAGTTTGATTTGTCTGGTTGGTTTTATCACTCTGATCACTTTGATTATTCATGCCATTTGACGAATTCGGTCAATTCCAACGTTATATTCACTTTGAACATGCAGAACAATCTGAATTATTGGACATTCAGGCTATTTTCATTTGTCTGGCTGGTTTTATAACTCTGATCACTTTGATAATTCATGTCATTTGACGAATTCGGTCAATTCCAACGTTATATTCACTTTGAAAATGCTCAACAATCTGAATTATTGGACATTCAGACTATTTTGATTTGTCTGGTTGGTTTTATCACTCTGATCACTTTGATTATTCATGCCATTTGGGGAATTCGGTCAATTCCAACGTTGTATTGACTTTTAACATGATGAACATTCTAAATTACTGGACATGCAGGCTATTTTAATTTGTCTGGCTGGTTTTGTAACTCTGATCACTTTGATTATTCATGCCATTTGGGGAATTCGGTCAATTCCAACGTTATATTCACTTTGAACATGCTCAACAATCTGACTTATTGGACATTCAGACTATTTTGATTTGTCTGGTTGGTTTTATCACCTCTCATCACTTTGATTGTTCGTGCCATTTGACGAATTCGGTCAATTCCAATGCTGTATTGACTTTTAACATGATGAACATTCTGAATTACTGGACATGCAGGCTATTTTAATTTGTCTGGTTGGTTTTATCACCTCTGATCACTTTGATTGTTCGTGCCATTTGACGAATTCGGTCAATTCGAACGTTGTATTGACTTTTAACATGCTGAACAATCTGAATTATTGCACATTCAGGCTATTTTCATTTGTCTGGCTGGTTTTATAACTCTGATCACTTTGATTATTCTTGTCATTTGACGAATTCGGTCAATTCCAACGTCATATTCAGTTTGAACATGCTAAACAATCTGAAATATTGGACATTCAGGCTATTTTCATTTGTCTGGCTGGTTTTATAACTCTGATCACTTTGATTATTCGTGGCATTTGACGATTTCGGTCAACTCCAACGTTGTATTGACTTTTAACATGATAAACATTCTGAATTACTGGACGTGCAGGCTATTTTCATTTGTCTGGCTGGTTTTATAACTCTGATCACTTTGATAATTCATGTCATTTGACGAATTCGGTAAATTCCAACGTTGAGCTTGCTGAACAATTTGAATTATTGTATATTCAGGTTATTTTCATTTGTCTGGCTGGTTTTATAACTCTGATCATTTCGATTATTCGTGCCATTTGACGAATTCGGTCAATTCCAACGTTGTATTGACTTTTAACATGATGAACATTCCGAATTACTGGACATGCAGGCTATTTTCATTTGTCTGGCTGGTTTTATAACTCTGATCACTTTGATTATTCTTGTCATTTGACGAATTCGGTCAATTCCAACGTCATATTCAGTTTGAACATGCTAAACAATCTGAATTATTGGACATTCAGGCTATTTTCATTTGTCTGGCTGGTTTTATAACTCTGATCACTTTGATAATTCATGTCATTTGACGAATTCGGTAAATTCCAACGTTGAACATGCTGAACAATTTGAATTATTGTACATTCAGGTTATTTTCATTTGTCTGGCTGGTTTTATAACTCTGATAATTTCGATTATTCGTGCCATTTGACGAATTCGGTCAATTCCAATGTTGTATTGACTTTTAACATGATGAACATTCTGAATTACTGGACATGCAGGCTATTTTCATTTGTCTGGCTGGTTTTATAACTCTGTTCAGTTTGATTACTCTTGCCATTTGACGAATTCGGTCAATTCGAACGTTGTATTGACTTTTAACATGCTGAACAATCTTAATTATTGGACATTCAGGCTATTTTCATTTGTCTGGCTGGTTTTATAACTCTGATCACATTCATAATTCATGTCATTTGACGAATTCGGTCAATTCCAACGTTATATTCACTTTGAAAATGCTCAACAATCTGATTTATTGGACATTCAGACTATTTTGATTTGTCTGGTTGGTTTTATCACTCTGATCACTTTGATTATTCATGCCATTTGGGGAATTCGGTCAATTCCAAAGTTATATTCACTTTGAACAATCTGAATTATTGGACATTCAGGCTATTTTCGTTGTCTGGCTGGTTTTATAACTCTGATCACTTTGATTATTCGTGTCATTTGACGAATTCGGTAAATTCCAACGTTATATTCTCTTTGAACATCGGTCAATTCCAACGTTGTATTTGACGAATTCGGTCAATTCCAACGTTGTATTGACTTTTAACATGCTGAAAAATCTGAGTTATTGCACATTCATACTATTTTGATTTCTCTGGTTGGTTTTATCACTCTGATCACTTTGATTATTCATGCCATTTGACGAATTCGGTCAATTCCAACGTCATATTCACTTTGAACATGCTAAACAATCTGAATTATTGGACATTCAGGCTATTTTCATTTGTCTGGCTGGTTTTATAACTCTGTTCAGTTT
This sequence comes from Hydrotaea cyrtoneurina, assembly GCA_958296145.1. Classification (NCBI taxonomy): domain Eukaryota; kingdom Metazoa; phylum Arthropoda; class Insecta; order Diptera; family Muscidae; genus Hydrotaea; species Hydrotaea cyrtoneurina. The sequence goes on from OY282513.1 coordinate 82,628,159, forward strand.
GATTACTCTTGCCATTTGACGAATTCGGTCAATTCCAACGTTGTATTGACTTTTAACATGATGAACATTCTGAATTATTGGACATTCATACTATTTTGATTTGTCTGGTTGGTTTTATCACTCTGATCACTTTGATTATTCATGCCATTTGACGAATTCGGTCAATTCCAACGTCATATTCACTTTGAACATGCTAAACAATCTGAATTATTGGACATTCAGGCTATTTTCATTTGTCTGGCTGGTTTTATAACTCTGATCACTTTGATTATTCGTGCCATTTGACGATTTCGGTCAACTCCAACGTTGTATTGACTTTTAACATGATAAACATTCTGAATTACTGGACGTGCAGGCTATTTTCATTTGTCTGGCTGGTTTTATAACTCTGATCACTTTGATAATTCATGTCATTTGACGAATTCGGTAAATTCCAACGTTGAGCTTGCTGAACAATTTGAATTATTGTACATTCAGGTTATTTTCATTTGTCTGGCTGGTTTTATAACTCTGATCATTTCGATTATTCGTGCCATTTGACGAATTCGGTCAATTCCAACGTTGTATTGACTTTTAACATGATGAACATTCCGAATTACTGGACATGCAGGCTATTTTCATTTGTCTGGCTGGTTTTATAACTCTGATCACTTTGATTATTCTTGTCATTTGACGAATTCGGTCAATTCCAACGTCATATTCAGTTTGAACATGCTAAACAATCTGAATTATTGGACATTCAGGCTATTTTCATTTGTCTGGCTGGTTTTATAACTCTGATCACTTTGATTATTCGTGCCATTTGACGAATTCGGTCAATTCGAACGTTGTATTGACTTTTAACATGCTGAACATTCTGAATTACTGGACATTCAGGCTATTTTCATTTGTCTGGCTGGTTTTATAACTCTGATCACTTTGATTATTCTTGTCATTTGACGAATTCGGTCAATTCCAACGTCATATTCAGTTTGAACATGCTAAACAATCTGAATTATTGGACATTCGGGCTATTTTCATTTGTCTGGCTGGTTTTATAACTCTGATCACTTTGATAATTCATGTCATTTGACGAATTCGATAAATTCCAACGTTGAACATGCTGAACAATTTGAATTATTGTACATTCAGGTTATTTTCATTTGTCTGGCTGGTTTTATAACTCTGATAATTTCGATTATTCGTGCCATTTGACGAATTCGGTCAATTCCAATGTTGTATTGACTTTTAACATGATGAACATTCCGAATTACTGGACATGCAGGCTATTTTCATTTGTCTGGCTGGTTTTATAACTCTGTTCAGTTTGATTACTCTTGCCATTTGACGAATTCGGTCAATTCGAACGTTGTATTGACTTTTAACATGCTGAACAATCTTAATTATTGGACATTCAGGCTATTTTCATTTGTCTAGCTGGTTTTATTCGTTGTTCAATTCCAACGTTATATTCACTTTGAACATGCAGAACAATCTGAATTATTGGACATTCAGGCTATTTTCATTTGTCTGGCTGGTTTTATAACTCTGATCACTTTCATAATTCATGTCATTTGACGAATTCGGTCAATTCCAACGTTATATTCACTTTGAAAATGCTCAACAATCTGATTTATTGGACATTCAGACTATTTTGATTTGTCTGGTTGGTTTTATCACTCTGATCACTTTGATTATTCATGCCATTTGGGGAATTCGGTCAATTCCAAAGTTATATTCACTTTGAACATGCTGAACAATCTGAATTATTGGACATTCAGGCTATTTTCGTTTGTCTGGCTGGTTTTATAACTCTGATCACTTTGATTATTCGTGTCATTTGACGAATTCGGTAAATTCCAACGTTATATTCTCTTTGAACATCGGTCAATTCCAACGTTGTATTTGACGAATTCGGTCAATTCCAACGTTGTATTGACTTTTAACATGCTGAAAAATCTGAGTTATTGCACATTCATACTATTTTGATTTGTCTGGTTGGTTTTATCACTCTGATCACTTTGATTATTCATGCCATTTGACGAATTCGGTCAATTCCAACGTCATATTCACTTTGAACATGCTAAACAATCTGAATTATTGGACATTCAGGCTATTTTCATTTGTCTGGCTGGTTTTATAACTCTGTTCAGTTTGATTACTCTTACCATTTGACGAATTCGGTCAATTCCAACGTTGTATTGACTTTTAACATGATGAACATTCTGAATTATTGGACATTCATACTATTTTGATTTGTCTGGTTGGTTTTATCACTCTGATCACTTTGAGTATTCATGCCATTTGACGAATTCGGTCAATTCCAACGTCATATTCACTTTGAACATGCTAAACAATCTGAATTATTGGACATTCAGGCTATTTTCATTTGTCTGGCTGGATTTATAACTCTGATCACTTTGTTTATTCGTGCCATTTGACGATTTCGGTCAACTCCAACGTTGTATTGACTTTTAACATGATTGTCCGTTTTGCTGTTTCAGAATAAACTTTCCAACTGGCTGGCTCCCCAAGATGTCCCAATGGCCTTTATATATTGATGACACAAATTTGATTTCTGTTTGGGTTTTATTGTTGGTTGTTTTGGCTTTGGCTTTGTCTTCGCCTTTGACTTTGTTTATTCTCTGCACATACAAAGAAATTTATTTACAAATAAATTAGAAATAATGAACGAAACAATTATTTAAATAAAACGAATAAATTATTAAAAGAATTATTACAAACAAATTGACAAATTTAAATAAATAAATATTTACATAAACACGACTCACTTATTTTTTGGTTACAGCAAAAGGAAAGTATTGTATGCCTGAAGGGCCTATTTATATGAAATTAAGTGTTCTAAAAAACAATACTAACACTAACATAAATGACATTTTAAACAAATAAACATATAGTGTCTCTCCTCTCAGCTTGGGATATTTTTGGCTGACGATGACATTAATCCGCGTTGCCACAATTAGGATGACCATCACCGACATCCCCGCCTCCGTGAACTGACCCAGTGGGGGAGGATTCACCATCATCGCCACAGAGTTCCACCTCCAGAACTGCTAATTTAGATACGGGTCTTCTGCAGACCCCAGTGCTCGTTCTAACTTCAGCCGATCGCGCAACACCGTCTTTTGCAAAATGAAGCTTAATGACACGCCCACGTCGCCACTGAGATCTTGGCATATCTATGTCACATATGTATACGAGGCACCCTACGTTCAGCGGTCGAGAAGGAAGACACCATTTAGTACGTCGTGTCAATTCGGGCAAGTATTCCCGAATCCATCGATGCCACATGCCATTTTTTAAATTTTGGACTACACGCCATTGCTTCCGCAGACACATCAATCGAGGTTCGTATGGCGCTGGTGTCTGTGTAGAGTTGGTGCAGCCAAGTAAAAAATGGTTCGGTGTCAGAGGCTCTGGATCTTCGGGAGTAACTGGCAGATGTGTCAATGGCCTAGAGCTGACCATATTTTCAGCTTCTATTAAAAATGATTGCAGCGTCTCTAGTCTGGGGGCCTGTTCCTTCAACATGATGTATAGCGCCTTCTTCACCGATTGTACAAGGCGTTCCCAAACGCCACCTTCGCTGGGATTTGCTGGGGTATTGAAAATCCACTTGATGCCCAGCGCCGTCACACCTGAAGCGATAGAGTCATTATCAATAAAGTTACTTACGAATTGAAGCTCCTTTGCTAGACCGACAAAATTAGTTCCATTGTCACTTCGCAAAATAACGGGCACCCCTCTTCGATTAATAAAGTTGCGAATGCAAATAAGGCAGGCATCACTTGACAGATCGGCAGCAATTTCAAGGTGGACGGCACGGACAGTAAGGCAGGTGAACAGGGCTACCCATCGTTTTTCCCGTCTACGGCCAATAGAGACAGTTACTGGTCCAAAATAATCTAGGCCTGTGTACGTGAAGGCCCGTACATATGGCGTGACACGATCCACAGGTAAGGCGGCCATTTGGGGTTGACGAGGTTTCGCTAAGCGTGTCCTACAAACTTGGCATCGTGATTGCACGCTGTTCAATAGCTGGCGAAGAGAAGGGATCCAAAATCGTAGTCGAATTTCGCTCATAACGGTAGCTACGTTTATGTGACAAAATTTGTGGTGATATGACGTCACCAGAAGTCGCGAAAAAAGGTGATTTTTCGGCAATAGGATGGGCTGTCGAGTCTCTACAGACAAAAACGCAGCGTTTTCGATTCTACCAGAAGCACGCAACAATTCATCAGGACCAATAAAGGGATTCAGCATTTTTAAGCAGCTGTTTGTAGACACATGTCCACTTTTACGTATGTCCAAAAACTCGTCGGCGAACTCTTCATGCTGAATATGACGACAAAGGTATATTTCTGCGGCATTTTCCTCCTCGATGCCTAGATCACCCTTCAGCTTAGATTCGCCCCTCACATGACGCAACAAATTTTGTACATAGCGATGTATCCATGCCACAGTCCGCTTCAGCCTACGATATTTAGAAAAACGATTAATATTTGGTACACCAGCACGAACCTGTCGAGTTAAAAGCACTCGGAATTTGGTTCTTAGCTCCGAGTCAACGCCAGCAATGTTTCTGCCCGTCAATGTCTCTTCCGGCCATCTTGTTTCGTCAAGCCTCAAAAAATCGGGTCCATTTTTCCAACGTCCGTCCGCATTATAATTTTTTGAATATTTTGCTCTTGTAGCTTCGTCTGCCGGATTCTCAGAGCCAGGGCACCATTGCCAGTCTTCAATTTCACTGCCATCTAAAATCTCTGAAACTCTATTAGCCACATACTGCTTGTATGTTCGGTGATCCGAGCGGATCCACTGTATTACTGTAGACGAATCTGACCAAAAATAGATTTTATTAATATTTATTAATTGATTATTCATTATTATCTCCTTCATTCGCACACCCATTACCGCCGCTTGCAATTCAAGTTTTGAAATTGTATGATATCGTGTGGGCGCACAGCCGGTTTTGCCCATAACAAACACTACATTTACACAATTACTACTTACAGCACGCCAATACGCCACGACAGCCATTGCCTCTTCACTTGCGTCCACAAATATGTGAAGGTCTACTACGCTGCTGGAGAAATTGTCAAAATAACACCGGGGCACAGAAAATTCCAATAATTTTGGCAGCTCTTCCAACCAGGCCTTCCAGGGGGCATAAATTTCTTCCGGCAATTTTTCGTCCCACTTTATGCCACTTTTCCACACTCTCTGCATCAGCACTTTAGACGTCACCAAAAATCCGAAAGAAACCCAAATGGGTCGTAAATGGACATATTTAACGACAGCATTTCACGTTTAGTAGGTATTTTTTTGCACGATAATATATCATTGTTGACTTTATGCAATTTTAATTGAAAACAAAAAACATCTGTTTTCGCCAGCCAATTGATGCCCAATACCCTCTCAATATCATCTGGGCTAAGAAACTCACCACTGTGTTGAACTTCAGAAACGGGGTTGCCACATATATTTCTTACGTTTTTCGAGTTGGATCGTATATTACGTAGATTAAAACCACCGGCCTTGTGAATTCGAATTACGTCTTTCAAAACCTGAATGGCTTCATCTTCAGATTGGAAACAATCGACGTAATCGTCCACATAATGTCGCTCGATGATTCCGTGCACCGCTCTGGGAGACTCTTCCAAGAAATTGTTTGCGTTTAGATTTTTCACATATTGGGCTATTGTGGGCGAGCAAGTAGCTCCAAATATTAGTCGCTCCATCACGTATGTTTCCACCGGCTGATTCCCAAGGCCATTTCTCCATAAAAATCTCTGGCTATTTTGGTCTTCTTTGGAAATGGCAATTTGATGGAACATTTCCTGGATATCTCCGCAGACCGCTATTGGAGCTTCTCTAAATTTTAAAAGAATGGCAATTAATGAATTATTTATGTCAGGGCCTGGCAAAAGGGCTTTATTCAGTGAAAACTGATTTACTTCGGCAGCTGCGTCAAACACCAGACGTATCCCTTTTTTATTCGGGTTCTTGACACCAAAGTGTGGCAAATAACATGTTCGACAGTTCGTCTTCTCGATTTCACTTTGTGTCAATTTTCTGGCGTAGCCCTTATTCAAATAATCTTCTATTTTTTCGCAATATTGTGTTGCATACTCACTATCTTTTGCCATTTTTCTTTCCACCGCATACAGCCTGTCTAAAGCCATTTTATAAGAATCTGGTATGGGCGGTACGTCTTCCCTCCATAGCAGCGAACATTCATATCGGCCTTCGATTTTCTGTGTGTTCTCCCTCAATAATGCCATGGCCCTTTCATTCTCCTTTGATACCAGAGGTTTTGTATTTAACTTTATGCCCAATGTTTCCACGTCGAAATATCCGCGCATCATGTCGAATAATTCCTGCATCAAACTAGAATCATCTTCATCCAAACATCTACGGAAGTGCAAAGCTCGCTTTTTAGATGGAGATTTTTCACCTGGAAACGGTCCATAAATAATAGCTCCCAATCTCGTGACTGAAATTATTGGTCCAGTCTCGGTCAACATTCTAGGAACTTCCAAGGGCACTGTTAAAAAAGAATGATTTAAACTCAAAATCAATTTTGGTTGCACATTTGAATAATCCCGCACGGGAATTTTGGCGATTTTTTCATTTTCACGGGGTGACCAAAATTGTGTCAGGTGGCAACTCTGAACGGGCAATGAGAGATCAGCTGATATGTAAACATTGGAAATGGTGAATTTTTTATCATTCTCACCATTTCCACTCAGGGTTAATTTAATTTTTTCAGTTTTTGTTTTGATTACGTGGTCGTTCAACCACTGCAGCTCCAAGTTTTCGGGTTCTCCGCTTATACCGAGTTCGCGTGCGATATTCTTGTCGAGCATGGACACATTGGCTCCGTCGTCGACAAACGCGTACGTTTTTATAATTTTGTGCTTTCCATACAGTGTTACGGGCAATATTTGAAATAATACACTGTCGGTTGTGGCGGCGGCGTGACAATTTCGGTGTTCGTTTTGTGGTGGTTGTGAGTGGGGCGTATTACGTGGAGTATTCCGGGCTTCCGTAAGTGTCGTCGTTGGTCGCGTTCGTTCTGACGTAGTGTTTAGTGGCAGTGTTGTGTTGTGAAGTAATTTGTGGTGCGATTTTGTGCAATCGGACACACCACATTTTCTCTTATTTCTGCAAAATTTTAGTTGGTGACCCGGTTTAAGGCAGCAAAAACAAACTTTGATTTGTTTTATTTTGTTCCAGCGTTCATTTACGGGCATCTGTAAGAAATGTGAACAATTTTGTATAGTGGAGCACTCACCATTGCACAAAACACAATTGGAACCGACGGCGACGCCGACGCAGGCATACTTGCGGCTAGTGTGTGGAGTGTGAACAGGCTGACGACGACTGGTTGAGGCAGGAGCTAATGGGAGAGTATCGTGGACAATATTTGCTAGACGTCTCAAAATGGCTAGCCAATCACTAAAATCGACGACCGTGACAGGACGTTCCAGTGACAGGGATTTTTCGGCCCACTGCATTTGTCGATTTGTAGGCAACTTCGACACCAATTCACTGAGCAGCGACGGGTTGGACAAATGATGCTCACCTTGGACGTTCTTCAGGAAAGTGGACATGTTGGCGATTTTGTTGGCGAAATTAACCAGGGCTTCTAGATTTTCATTGGCTAGTGGCGGAATAGCTCGGACTTTTTCGATTTGGCTCCTTATCAACTGTTCGGGGCGTCCAAAGGTTTCTTTGAGAATGTCCATTATGGCTGCGACGTTGGCAGAGCTGGATAGCAGCGATTCGACTGTCTCACGGGCGCGGCCTTTTAGAGATTCTCTGAGACGCATAATGTTGTGTAGGCCTGAGTAACCAAATTCTAGCGTTGTGCTCTCGAAGGCTTCAAAAAATGTCTGCCACTCTTCTGGAAGGCCTGTAAATATGGGAAGCGGATAAATTTTCTTGTGTGGAATAATGGTAGAATTGTAAGTATATGGTGTTTGTCCTGAAACTTCCGATGCTCTTGAGGTTAGTGGCTGCTGCAACGACGGCTGTTGTAACAAGGGCTGCTGTGGCAAAGATGGCGGCTGCTGCAACAATGGCGACGGCTGATTTAACAAGTGTTGTTGTGGCAATAATGGCGGCTGCTGTAGCAATAATGGCGGCTGCTGTAGCGATGGTGGCGGCTGTTGCAGTGGTAACAATGGCGTCGTAGGCTGAGTGTTGGCCAAGTGCGTTTGCATCTGTTGCGTTATGCTGAGGAGTTGTGCTTGCAATTTTCGAGTTGAGGTTAGAAACTCCGTTTGCATTGCTTGCATCTGACGTTGAAGCTGATCCATTTGGCGTCGAAATTCACTAATTTCACTTGCGGCTTTTGAAGTGGTGGCTGGCGAATTGTTTGATGGCGTTTTTGAAGGCGGCAGAACAGCGGGCTGATTTGACAGAATACCAGAAGGCGTACTTGGATTCTGCGGCTGGTTACCTTTGTTTGGCGTGTCTTTGGATGGTGAATGTTTCGTTGGCATATCGGTGATGTAGGACTCAAAATGGGCTGGCGGGATTCCTTGATTACGTCTGCTTGTTCTTCTCGGCTGATCTTGGTTTTCTGACATAAAACCGACGGGATCACAAAAGGAACGGGTAAGTAAACGGCACAAAATCCACAGTATTTAATGCAAATTTGGCAAATTCGTGGCAGAAAAATTGCATTAAACAGTTTTCAACAAAATGTCCGTCCGGCGGCAAACAGCAACTTTCACATATAATAAACGACAAGAAAAAAGTTGCAACATTAAACAAATAATCACCAAATAAAGAATAAAAATGTCCGTTTTGCTGTTTCAGAATAATCTTTCCAACTGGCTGGCTCCCCAAGATGTCCCAATGGCCTTTATATATTGATGACACAAATTTGATTTCTGTTTGGGTTTTATTGTTGGTTGTTTTGGCTTTGGCTTTGTCTTCGCCTTTGACTTTGTTTATTCTCTGCACATACAAAGAAATTTATTTACAAATAAATTAGAAATAATGAACGAAACAATTATTTAAATAAAACGAATAAATTATTAAAAGAATTATTACAAACAAATTGACAAATTTAAATAAATAAATATTTACATAAACACGACTCACTTATTTTTTGGTTACAGCAAAAGGAAAGTATTGTATGCCTGAAGGGCCTATTTATATGAAATTAAATGTTCTAAAAAACAATACTAACACTAACATAAATGACATTTTAAACAAATAAACATATAGTGTCTCTCCTCTCAGCTTGGGATATTTTTGGCTGACGATGACATTAATCCGCGTTGCCACAATTAGGATGACCATCACCGACAATGATGAACATTCTGAATTACTGGACATTCATACTATTTTGATTTGTCTGGTTGGTTTTATCACTCTGATCACTTTGATTATTCTTGCCATTTGACGAATTCGGTCAATTCCAACGTTTAATTCACTTTGAACATGCAGAACAATCTGAATTATTGGACATTCAGGCTATTTTCATTTGTCTGGCTGGTTTTTGTAACTCTGATCACTTTGATTATTCATGCCATTTGGGGAATTCGGTCAATTCCAACGTTATATTCACTTTGAACAGGCTCAACAATCTGACTTATTGGACATTCAGACTATTTTGATTTGTCTGGTTGGTTTTATCACCTCTGATCACTTTGATTGTTCGTGCCATTTGACGAATTCGGTCAATTCCAACGTTGTATTGACTTTTAACATGATGAACATTCTGAATTACTGGACATGCAGGCTATTTTAATTTGTCTGGTTGGTTTTATCACCTCTGATCACTTTGATTGTCCTTGCCATTTGACGAATTCGGTCAATTCCAACGTTATATTCACTTTGAACATGCAGAACAATCTGAATTATTGGACATTCAGGCTATTTTCATTTGTCTGGCTGGTTTTATAACTCTGATCACTTTGATTATTCTTGTCATTTGACGAATTCGGTCAATTCCAACGTCATATTCAGTTTGAACATGCTAAACAATCTGAAATATTGGACATTCAGGCTATTTTCATTTGTCTGGCTGGTTTTATAACTCTGATCACTTTGATTATTCGTGCCATTTGACGATTTCGGTCAACTCCAACGTTGTATTGACTTTTAACATGATAAACATTCTGAATTACTGGACGTGCAGGCTATTTTCATTTGTCTGGCTGGTTTTATAACTCTGTTCAGTTTGATTACTCTTGCCATTTGACGAATTCGGTCAATTCCAAAGTCATATTCAGTTTGAACATGCTAAACAATCTGAAATATTGGACATTCAGGCTATTTTCATTTGTCTGGCTGGTTTTATAACTCTGATCACTTTGATTATTCGTGCCATTTGACGATTTCGGTCAACTCCAACGTTGTGTTGACTTTTAACATGATGAACATTCTGAATTACTGGACGTGCAGGCTATTTTCATTTGTCTGGCTGGTTTTATAACTCTGTTCAGTTTGATTACTCTTGCCATTTGACGAATTCGGTCAATTCCAACGTTGTATTGACTTTTAACATGATAAACATTCTGAATTACTGGACGTGCAGGCTATTTTCATTTGTCTGGCTGGTTTTATAACTCTGTTCAGTTTGATTACTCTTGCCATTTGACGAATTCGGTCAATTCCAACGTTGTATTGACTTTTAACATGATGAACATTCTGAATTATTGGACATTCATACTATTTTGATTTGTCTGGTTGGTTTTATCACTCTGATCACTTTGATTATTCATGCCATTTGACGAATTCGGTCAATTCCGACGTTATATTCACTTTGAACATGCAGAACAATCTGATTTATTGGACATGCAGGTTATTTTCATTTGTCTGGCTGGTTTTATAACTCTGATCACTTTGATAATACATGTCATTTGACGAATTCGGTAAATTCCAACGTTGAACATGCTGAACAATCTGAATTATTGTACATTCAGGTTATTTTCATTTGTCTGGCTGGTTTTATAACTCTGATCATTTCGATTATTCGTGCCATTTGACGAATTCGGTCAATTCCAACGTTGTATTGACTTTTAACATGATGAACATTCCGAATTACTGGACATGCAGGCTATTTTCATTTGTCTGGCTGGTTTTATAACTCTGTTCAGTTTGATTACTCTTGCCATTTGACGAATTCGGTCAATTCCAACGTTGTATTGACTTTTAACATGCTGAACAATCTTAATTATTGGACATTCAGGCTATTTTCATTTGTCTAGCTGGTTTTATAACTCTGATCACTTTGATTATTCGTGCTATTTTACGATTTCGGCAATTCCAACACTGTATTGACTTTTAACATTATGAACATTATGAATTACTGGACAGGAAGTCTATTTTCATTTGTATGGTTGGTTTTATAACTCTGATCATATTGATTACTCTTGTCATTTGACGAATTCGGTTAATTCCACATTCTGACTTATTGGACATTCAGACTATTTTGATTTGTCTGGTTGGTTTTATCACCTCTGATCACTTTGATTGTTCGTGCCATTTGACGAATTCGGTCAATTCCAACGTTGTATTGACTTTTAACATGATGAACATTCTGAATTACTGGACATGCAGGCTATTTTCATTTGTCTGGCTGGTTTTATCACTCTGATCACTTTGATTATTCTTGTCATTTGACGAATTCGGTCAATTCGAACGTTATATTCACTTTGAACATGCTGAACAATCTGAATTATTGGACATTCACGCTATTTTCAATTGTCTGGCTGGTTTCATAACTCTGATCACTTTGATTATTCGTGCCATTTGACGATTTCGGTCAATTCCAACGTTGTATTGACTTTTAACATGATGAACATTCTGAATTACTGGACATGTAGGCTATTTTCATTTGTCTGGCTGGTTTTATAACTCTGTTCAGTTTGATTACTCTTGGCATTTGACGAATTCGGTCAATTCCAACATTGTATTGACTTTTAACATTATGAACATTATGAATTACTGGACATGAAAGTGATCAGAGTTATAAAACCAGCCAGAAAAATCAAAATAGCCTGAATGTCCAATAATTCAGATTGTTCAGCATGTTCAAAGTGAATATAACGTTGGAATTGACCGAATTCGTCAAATGACAAGAACAATCAAAGTGAACAGAACATTGTATTGACTTTTAACATTATGAACATTATGAATTACTGGACATGAAGGCTATTTTCATTTGTATGGTTGGTTTTATAACTCTGATCATATTGATTACTCTTGTCATTTGACGAATTCGGTTAATTCCAACGTTACATTCACTTTAAACATGCTCAACAATCTGAATTATTGGACATTCAGACTATTTTGATTTGTCTGGTTGGTTTTATAACTCTGATCACTTTGATTATTCGTGCCATTTGACGATTTCGGTCAATTGCAACGTTGTATTGACTTTTAACATGATGAACATTCTGAATTACTGGGCATGCAACTATTTTCATTTGTATGGTTGGTTTTATAACATTGATCATATTGATTACTCTTGTCATTTGACGAATTCGGTTAATTCCAACGTTATATTCACTTTTAACATGATGAACAATCTGAATTATTGAACATTCAGGCTATTTTGATTTATCTGGCTGGTTTTATAACTCTGATCACTTTGATTATTCATGTCATTTGACGAATTCGGTAAATTCCAACGTTGTATTCACTTTGAACATGCTCAACAACCTGAATTATTGGACATTCAGACTATTTTGATTTGTCTGGTTGGTTTTATAACTCTGTTCAGTTAGATTACTCTTGCCATTTGACGAATTCGGTCAATTCCAACGTTTTATTGACTTTTAACATGATGAACATTCTGAATTCATTCATACTATTTTGATTTGTCTGGTTGGTTTTATAAATCTGATCATATTGATTACTCTTGCCATTTGACGAATTCGGTCAATTGCAACGTTGTATTGACTTTTAACATGATGTACATTATGAATTACTGGACATGCAGGCTATTTTGATTTGTCTGATTGGTTTTATAATTCTGTTCACTTTGATTGTTCTTGTCATTTGACGAATTCGGTCAATTCCAACGTTATATTCACTTTGAACATGCTGAACAATCTGAATTATTGGACATTCAGGCTATTTTGATTTATCTGGCTGGTTTTATAACTCTGATCACTTTGATTATTCATGCCATTTGGGGAATTCGGTCAATTCCAACGTTATATTCACTTTGAACATGCTGAACAATCTGAATTATTGGACATTCAGGCTATTTTCATTTGTCTGGCTGGTTTTATAACTCTGATCAGTTTGAGTATTCGTGCCATTTGACGATTTCGGTCAATTTTAACATGATGAACATTCTGAATTACTGGACATGCAGGCTATTTACATTTGTATGGTTGGTTATATAACTCTGATCATATTCATTACTCTTGCCATTTGACGAATTCGTTCAATTCCAGCGTTGTATTGACTTTTAACATGATGAACATTCTGAATTACTGGACATGCAGGCTATTTTAATTTGACTGGCTGGTTTTATCACTCTGATCACTTTGATTATTTTTGTCATTTGACGAATTCGGTCAATTCCAACGTTGTATTGACATCTAACATGATGAACATTCTGAATTATTGGCATTCAGGCTATTCTGATTTGTCTGGTTTGTTTTATAATTCCGATCACTTTGATTACTCTTGCCATTTGGGGAATTTGGTCAATTCCAAAGTTATATTCACTTTGAACATGCTCAACAATCTGAATTATTGGACATTCAGTCTATTTTGATTTGTGTGGCTGGTTTTTTCACTCTGATCAGTGTGATTATTCTTGTCATTTGACGAATTCGGTCAATTCCAACGTTATATTCACTTTGAACATGCTGAACAATCTAAATTATTGGACATTCAGGCTATTTTCAGTTGTCTGGCTGGTTTTATCACTCTGATCACTTTGATTATTCTTGTCATTTGACGAATTCGGTCAATTCCAGCGTTATATTCACTTTGAACATGCTGAACATTCTGAATTACTGGACATGCAGTTTATTTTGATTTGTCTGGTTGGTTTTATCACTCTGATCACTTTGATTATTCATGCCAGTTGAGGAATTCGGTCAATTTCAACGTTATATTCTCTTTGAACATTCTCATAAATCTGAATTATTGGACATTCCGACTATTTTCATTTGTCTGGCTGGTTTTATAACTCTGATCACTTTGATTATTCGTGCCATTTGACGATTTCGGTCAATTCCAACGTTGTATTGACTTTTAACATGATGAACATTCTGAATTATTGGACATTCATACTATTTTGATTTGTCTGGTTGGTTTTATCACTCTGATCACTTTGATTATTCATGCCAGTTGACGAATTCGGTCAATTTCAACGTTATATTCATTTTGAACATGCTCAACAATCTGAATTATTGGACATTCAGACTATTTTGATTTGTCTGTTTGGTTTTATCACCTCTGATCACTTTGATTGTTCGTGCCATTTGACGAATTCGGTCAATTCCAACGTTGTATTGACTTTTAACATGATGAACATTCTGAATTACTGGACATGCAGGCTATTTTCATTTGTCTGGCTGGTTTTATAACTCTGTTCAGTTTGATTACTCTTGCCATTTGACGAATTCGGTCAATTCCAACGTTGTATTGACTTTTAACATGATGAACATTCTGAATTACTGGACATGCAGGCTATTTTAATTTGTCTGGTTGGTTTTATCACCTCTGATCACTTTGATTGTTCGTGCCATTTGACGAATTCGGTCAATTCCAACGTTGTATTGACTTTTAACATGCTGAACAATCTGAATTATTGGACATTCAGGCTATTTTCAGTTGTCTGGTTGGTTTTATCACTCTGATCACTTTGATTATTCATGCCAGTTGACGAATTCGGTCAATTTCAACGTTATATTCACTTTGAACATGATGAACATTCTGAATTACTGGACATGCAGGCTATTTTAATTTGTCTGGTTGGGTTTAATACATCTGATCACTTTGATTGTTCGTGCCATTTGACGAATTCGGTCAATTCCAACGCTGTATTGACTTTTAACATGCTGAACAATCTGAATTATTGGACATTCAGACTATTTTGATTTGTCTGGCTGGTTTTATCACTCTGATCACTTTGATTATTCTTGTCATTTGACGAATTCGGCCAATTCCAACGTTGTATTGACTTTTAACATGATCAACAATCTGAATTATTGGACATTCAGACTATTTTTATTTGTCTGGCTGGTTTTGTAACTCTGATCACTTTGATTATTCATGCCATTTGGGGAATTCGGTCAATTCCAACGTTATATTCACTTTGAACATGCTCAACAATCTGAATTATTGGACATTCAGACTATTTTGATTTGTCTGGCTGGTTTTATCACTCTGATCACTTTGATTATTCTTGTCATTTGACGAATTCGGTCAATTCCAACGTCATATTCACTTTGAACATGCTAAACAATCTGAATTATTGGACATTCAGGCTATTTTCATTTGTCTGGCTGGTTTTATAACTCTGATCACTTTGATTATTCGTGCCATTTGACGATTTCGGTCAATTCCAACGTTGTATTGACTTTTAACATGATGAACATTCTGAATTACTGGACATGCAGGCTATTTTCATTTGTCTGGCTGGTTTTATAACTCTGTTCAGTTTGATTACTCTTGCCATTTGACGAATTCGGTCAATTCCAACGTTGTATTGGCTTTTAACATGTTGAACATTCTGAATTATTGGACATTCATACTACTTTGATTTGTCTGGTTGGTTTTATCACTCTGATCACTTTGATTATTCATGCCATTTGACGAATTCGGTCAATTCCAACGTTATATTCACTTTGAACATGCAGAACAATCTGAATTATTGGACATTCAGGTTTATCACTCTGATCACTTTGATTATTCTTGTCATTTGACGAATTCGGTCAATTCCAACGTCATATTCACTTTGAACATGCTAAACAATCTGAATTATTGGACATTCAGGCTATTTTCATTTGTCTGGCTGGTTTTATAACTCGGATCACTTTGATTATTCGTGCCATTTGACGATTTCGGTCAATTCCAACGTTGTATTGACTTTTAACATGATGAACATTCTGAATTACTGGACATGCAGGCTATTTTCATTTGTCTGGCTGGTTTTATAACTCTGTTCAGTTTGATTACTCTTGCCATTTGACGAATTCGGTCAATTCCAACGTTGTATTGACTTTTAACATGTTGAACATTCTGAATTATTGGACATTCATACTACTTTGATTTGTCTGGTTGGTTTTATCACTCTGATCACTTTGATTATTCATGCCATTTGACGAATTCGGTCAATTCCAACGTTGAACATGCTGAACAATCTGAATTATTGGACATTCAGGCTGTTTTCATTTGTCTGGCTGGTTTTATAACTCTGATCATTTTGATTATTCGTGCCATTTGACGATTTCGGCAATTCTAACGTTGTATTGGCTTTTAACATGATGAACAATATGAATTACTTGACATGAAGGATATTTTCATTTGTATGGTTGGTTTTATTACTCTGATCATATTGATTACTCTTGTCATTTGACGAATTCGGTCAATTTCAACGTTATATTCACTTTTAACATGCTGAACAATCTGAATTACTGGACATGCAGGCTATTTTCATTTTTCTGGCTGGTTTTATAACTCTGTTCAGTTTGATTACTCTTGCCATTTGACGATTTCGGTCAATTCCAACGTTGTATTGACTTTTAACATGCTGAACAATCTGAATTATTTGAATATTTTGTAACTCTGATCACTTTGATTATTCATGCCATTTGGGGAATTCGGTCAATTCCAAAGTTATATTCACTTTGAACATGCTGAAAAATCTGAATTATTGGACATTCATACTACTTTGATTTGTCTGGCTGGTTTTATCACTCTGATCACTTTGATTATTCATGCCATTTGACGAATTCGGTCAATTCCAACGTTATATTCACTTTGAACATGCAGAACAATCTGAATTATTGGACATTCAGGTTTATCACTCTGATCACTTTGATTATTCTTGTCATTTGACGAATTCGGTCAATTCCAACGTCATATTCACTTTGAACATGCTAAACAATCTGAATTATTGGACATTCAGGCTATTTTCATTTGTCTGGCTGGTTTTATAACTCTGATCACTTTGATTATTCGTGCCATTTGACGATTTCGGCAATTCTAACGTTGTATTGGCTTTTAACATGATGAACAATATGAATTACTTGACATAAAGGATATTTTCATTTGTATGGTTGGTTTTATTACTCTGATCATATTGATTACTCTTGTCATTTGACGAATTCGGTCAATTCCAACGTTGTATTGACTTTTAACATGATGAACATTCTGAATTACTGAACATGCAGGCTATTTTCATTTTTCTGGCTGGTTTTATCACTCTGATCATTTTGATTATTCTTGTAATTTGACGAATTCAGTCAATTCCAACGTTATATTCACTTTGAACATGCTCAACAATCTGAATTATTGGACATTCAGGCTATTTTCATTTGTTTGGCTGGTTTTATAACTCTGTTCAGTATGATTACTGTTGCCATTGGACGAATTCGGTCAATTCCAACTTTGTATTGACTTTTAACATGATGAACATTCTGAATTATTGGACATTCAGGCTATTTTCATTTGTCTGACTGGTTTTATAACTCTGATCACTTTGATTATTCATGTCATTTGACGAATTCGGTAAATTCCAACGTAGTATTGACTTTTAACATGCTGAACAATCTGAATTACTGGACATGCAGGCTATTTTCATTTTTCTGGCTGGTTTTATAACTCTGTTCAGTTTGATTACTCTTGCCATTTGACGATTTCGGTCAATTCCAACGTTGTATTTACTTTTAACATGCTGAACAATCTGAATTATTTGAATATTTTGTAACTCTGATCACTTTGATTATTCATGCCATTTGGGGAATTCGGTCAATTCCAAAGTTATATTCACTTTGAACATGCTGAACAATCTGAATTATTGGACATTCAGACTATTTTGATTTGTCTGGTTGGTTTTATCACCTCTGATCACTTTGATTATTCGTGCCATTTGACGAATTCGGTCATTTCCAACGTTGTATTGACTTTTAACATGATGAACATTCTGAATTACTGAACATGCAGGCTATTTTCATTTTTCTGGCTGGTTTTATTACTCTTATCACTTTGATTATTCTTGTCATTTGACGAATTCGGTCAATTCCAACGTTATATTCACTTTGAACATGCTCAACAATCTGAATTATTGGACATTCAGACTATTTTGATTTGTCTGTTTGGTTTTATCACCTCTGATCACTTTGATTGTTCGTGCCATTTGACGAATTCGGTCAATTCCAACGTTGTATTGACTTTTAACATGATGAACATTCTGAATTACTGGACATGCAGGCTATTTTCATTTGTCTGGCTGGTTTTATAACTCTGTTCAGTTTGATTACTCTTGCCATTTGACGAATTCGGTCAATTCCAACGTTGTATTGACTTTTAACATGATGAACATTCTGAATTATTGTACATTCAGGCTATTTTCATTTGTCTGACAGGTTTTATAACTCTGATCACTTTGATTATTCATGTTATTTGACAAATTCGGTAAATTCCAACGTTATATTCACTTTGAACATCGGTCAATTCCAACGTTGTATTGACTTTTAACATGATGAACATTCTGAATTACTGGACATGCAGGCTATTTTAATTTGTCTGGTTGGTTTTATCACCTCTGATCACTTTGATTGTTCGTGCCATTTGACGAATTCGGTTAATTCCAACGTTGTATTGACTTTTAACATGCTGAACAATCTGAATTATTGGACATTCAGGCTATTTTCAGTTGTCTGGTTGGTTTTATCACTCTGATCACTTTGATTATTCATGCCAGTTGACGAATTCGGTCAATTTCAACGTTATATTCACTTTGAACATGATGAACATTCTGAATTACTGGACATGCAGGCTATTTTAATTTGTCTGTTTTTTTTTATCACATCTGATCACTTTGATTGTTCGTGCCATTTGACGAATTCGGTCAATTCCAACGCTGTATTGACTTTTAACATGCTGAACAATCTGAATTATTGGACATTCAGACTATTTTGATTTGTCTGGCTGGTTTTATTACTCTGATCACTTTGATTATTCTTGTCATTTGACGAATTCGGTCAATTCCAACGTTGTATTGACTTTAAACATGATCAACAATCTGAATTATTGGACATTCAGACTATTTTTATTTGTCTGGCTGGTTTTGTAAATCTGATCACTTTGATTATTCATGCCACTTGGGGAATTCGGTCAATTCCAACGTTATATTCACTTTGAACATGCTCAACAATCTGAATTATTGGACATTCAGACTATTTTGATTTGTCTGGCTGGTTTTATCACTCTGATCACTTTGATTATTCTTGTCATTTGACGAATTCGGTCAATTCCAACGTCATATTCACTTTGAACATGCTAAACAATCTGAATTATTGGACATTCAGGCTATTTTCATTTGTCTGGCTGGTTTTATAACTCTGATCACTTTGATTATTCGTGCCATTTGACGATTTCGGTCAATTCCAACGTTGTATTGACTTTTAACATGATGAACATTCTGAATTACTGGACATGCAGGCTATTTTCATTTGTCTGGCTGGTTTTATAAGTCTGTTCAGTTTGATTACTCTTGCCATTTGACGAATTCGGTCAATTCCAACGTTGTATTGGCTTTTAACATGTTGAACATTCTGAATTATTGGACATTCATACTACTTTGATTTGTCTGGTTGGTTTTATCACTCTGATCACTTTGATTATTCATGCCATTTGACGAATTCGGTCAATTCCAACGTTATATTCACTTTGAACATGCAGAACAATCTGAATTATTGGACATTCAGGTTTATCACTCTGATCACTTTGATTATTCTTGTCATTTGACGAATTCGGTCAATTCCAACGTCATATTCACTTTGAACATGCTAAACAATCTAAATTATTGGACATTCAGGCTATTTTCATTTGTCTGGCTGGTTTTATAACTCTGATCACTTTGATTATTCGTGCCATTTGACGATTTCGGTCAATTCCAACGTTGTATTGACTTTTAACATGATGAACATTCTGAATTACTGGACATGCAGGCTATTTTCATTTGTCTGGCTGGTTTTATAACTCTGTTCAGTTTGATTACTCTTGCCATTTGACGAATTCGGTCAATTCCAACGTTGTATTGACTTTTAACATGTTGAACATTCTGAATTATTGGACATTCATACACTTCGATTTGTCTGGTTGGTTTTATCACTCTGATCACTTTGATTATTCATGCCATTTGACGAATTCGGTCAATTCCAACGTTGAACATGCTGAACAATCTGAATTATTGGACATTCAGGCTGTTTTCATTTGTCTGGCTGGTTTTATAACTCTGATCATTTTGATTATTCGTGCCATTTGACGATTTCGGCAATTCTAACGTTGTATTGGCTTTTAACATGATGAACAATATGAATTACTTGACATGAAGGATATTTTCATTTGTATGGTTGGTTTTATTACTCTGATCATATTGATTTCTCTTGTCATTTGACGAATTCGGTCAATTTCAACGTTATATTCACTTTTAACATGCTGAACAATCTGAATTACTGGACATGCAGGCTATTTTCATTTTTCTGGCTGGTTTTATAACTCTGTTCAGTTTGATTACTTTTGCCATTTGACGATTTCGGTCAATTCCAACGTTGTATTGACTTTTAACATGCTGAACAATCTGAATTATTTGAATATTTTGTAACTCTGATCACTTTGATTATTCATGCCATTTGGGGAATTCGGTCAATTCCAAAGTTATATTCACTTTGAACATGCTGAACAATCTGAATTATTGGACATTCAGGCTATTTTGATTTGTCTGGTTGGTTTTATCACCTCTGATCACTTTGATTATTCGTGCCATTTGACGAATTCGGTCAATTCCAACGTTGTATTGACTTTTAACATGATGAACATTCTGAATTACTGAACATGCAGGCTATTTTCATTTTTCTGGCTGGTTTTATCACTCTGATCATTTTGATTATTCTTGTAATTTGACGAATTCGGTCAATTCCAACGTTATATTCACTTTGAACAAGCTCAACAATCTGAATTATTGGACATTCAGGCTATTTTCATTTGTTTGGCTGGTTTTATAACTCTGTTCAGTTTGATTACTGTTGCCATTAAACGAATTCGGTCAATTCCAACTTTGTATTGACTTTTAACATGATGAACATTCTGAATTATTGGACATTCAGTCTATTTTCATTTGTCTGACTGGTTTTATAACTCTGATCACTTTGATTATTCATGTCATTTGACGAATTCGGTAAATTCCAACGTTGTATTGACTTTTAACATGCTGAACAATCTGAATTACTGGACATGCAGGCTATTTTCATTTTTCTGGCTGGTTTTATAACTCTGTTCAGTTTGATTACTCTTGCCATTTGACGATTTCGGTCAATTCCAACGTTGTATTTACTTTTAAAATGCTGAACAATCTGAATTATTTGAATATTTTGTAACTCTGATCACTTTGATTATTCATGCCATTTGGGGAATTCGGTCAATTCCAAAGTTATATTCACTTTGAACATGCTGAACAATCTGAATTATTGGACATTCAGACTATTTTGATTTGTCTGGTTGATTTTATCACCTCTGATCACTTTGATTATTCGTGCCATTTGACGAATTCGGTCAGTTCCAACGTTGTATTGACTTTTAACATGATGAACATTCTGAATTACTGAACATGCAGGCTATTTTCATTTTTCTGGCTGGTTTTATCACTCTTATCACTTTGATTATTCTTGTCATTTGACGAATTCGGTCAATTCCAACGTTATATTCACTTTGAACATGCTGAACAATCTGAATTATTGGACATTCAGGCTATTTTTATTTGTCTGGCTGGTTTTATAACTCTGATCACTTTGATTATTCGTGCCATTTGACGATTTCGGTCAATTCCAACGTTGTATTGACTTTTTACATGATGAACATTCTGAATTACTGGACATGCAGGCTATTTTCATTTGCCTGGCTGGTTTTATAACTCTGTTCAGTTTGATTACTCTTGGCATTTGACGAATTCGGTCAATTCCAACATTGTATTGACTTTTAACATTATGAACATTATGAATTACTGGACATGAAAGTGATCAGAGTTATAAAACCAGCCAGATAAATCAAAATAGCCTGAATGTCCAATAATTCAGATTGTTCAGCATGTTCAAAGTGAATATAACGTTGGAATTGACCGAATTCGTCAAATGACAAGAAAAATCAAAGTGAACAGAACATTGTATTGACTTTTAACATTATGAACATTATGAATTACTGGACATGAAGGCTATTTTCATTTGTATGGTTGGTTATATAACCCTCTCGCGAGTAACCATCTTGACGCGATGCGAGGGCTTAAGTGCTTCTTGTGGTTTTGAGGCTTGCGCAAGGACTTTAAATCACTTAACTGGTCTGGTCCATGTAGAAGCCTAATGCTATAAAAAGATACACAACCAAGAGTTACTCACGCTTGTCATGAGTCCTATGGGAGGTCAGTAACTTATGCCCTCGCATCCGGCCAATTGACATATATGATACGAAACTACGTCCATGGTTCGCTCCTTTTTCCCTTGGGGCTTTACCTCTTAGTAGTCACGTTATAGATGCACTTTTAAGTTCAAGATGGTTGGTAGCAGTGTCGAGAACCTGCATGGTTAGTAAGTGCCTAAATAAAACTAATCGCTAACAGCTCCCCTCCGGTGCCAGGGCACGGACCGGTTGTAATCTTTTTGCCTAGTCCGCGTAAGCTGTCACTGCGCGCGATGGTCCTTTCCCTTTACTAGCATACTCGTGGGATCTACATGGAACAATTAACATACAAAACAAACACAACAACAAACACACCAACAATTAACACAACAACAAGCACAAAAACAAACACAATAACAAATACAAACTCAAACAAAAACAAACGCACTAAAACGAATACTAAAACACGGAAAAGGGGCAGCTCCAGCGTTAGTGAGGATGCTGCGAGGACTGGACTACCAGACAGAGTGGGACACACCGCTCAGGGAGGTAACTGTGGTCTGGACAGTGAACTGGACGAACTAAACGAACGACTTTTCGAACAGGACAGACAGATAAGAATTGACTTCGACGAGTAGGAAGAGCTTCAGGGGCTGTCTAGGGACTCATTCGCGGATACCGATGACGCCGTCAATAGACTGGAGGAGCTCGCCCTGCTCTCTGATGAGGGTGAACATGATGTCACCATGATTCATGGCCCTGGTCAGAGAGTAGGGGGATCCTCTCCAGACTCTGACGACTCGGAGAAACGGATGGGTCCCGCAACGCCTAGCGAAGGTCTCCCAACTGGCTCTGAAAGGAGCAAAGTAGTTCGGCAACAGGCCGTGGATTCGCCGGGTATGGGTCCGGAAGGTACCGCGCCTACAGACAGATCAGGGGAGATGTCTGGTTTAGACATCTCCAGATCGTCACAAGGCGCAATCACTGGAAAGTCCATACCCATGGAAGAAGCGACCGAAGGCCGAACTAAGGAGGAGAAGGCGAGGAACGGTACGAGGAAGTCGCTGATCTTTCTCAAAAAGATAGGTCAGCGGGATCCCTCGTCAATTACCGTTAGGGAGAGGCAGCTTATCAGGAACCACCGGAGGGATGTCCGGAAATTTGAAAAAATTTACGGCACCACCAAGGACCTCCTGAAGGCTGACTCACCTGAAACAGTCGGTACCTGACCAGCAGACACATCCAGAAAAACTCCTGGAGTTAAGGATGCGACTGCTGGCCCTGTAAAGGCTGTTAAAAATGATGTTGTTGGCGCTTCTGGTGCTGTCCCCACTCCGGATAGGACAACGGACCCAGCTCCAGAAGAGTCAACAACTTCAAGGAATGTGAGTGGGGCGAAAGTACCACCCACAAGCATGAAGGAAGGGGAGAAACCATGCATCTCTAGGGGGGGTCTCTCGGCTAGAGGGGTCACAGCCAAGAGGGCAAGGTCTGGCGACGAACCTTCCTCAAAAAGCAAGAAGGCAAAGCAGTCGAGCAGCAGTGGTCGGATAGACCACCGTCAACTCGCTGTCATCGATCGATCTGATCAGGATGGTAAGATCAGTGTCGATCGCTGGCAGCTTATTGAGGGAATGCTGATCGACCGCATTGCAGAAACGAAATTTCCTTTAAGGAAGCAGACTGGTCAAAGGGAGTTAAGATCGTCAACTGTGGAAATGAGAAGTCGGCTAGATTTCTCACCGAAACAGTTGAAGGTCTTAGTGAACTCTGGCCAGGAGCAAAACTTGAGGTAATTCCGTCCTCTTGCCTCCCGCTTCGATCAATGGTGACAGTATGGATTCCACCACCGATAAGGCCGGTGGAAACCATACTGTCGGTATTGGAGAAGCAAAACGAGGATCTCCTTACGAGTCAATGGAAGCTGGTAGCTTCAATGGCTTGTAAGGGGAACCAGGGAAGGGATTTCAGATTGTGGATCTGAAATCTCTTGCGCGATTGAGACTCGGTGAGGGTGTTATGAACTTCGGTTTAGGTACCATCAGGTTCAGGCTGCCGAAACCTGAAAGGACCTACGAGGCTGCGAGTGGTGCAAATAAACCTGCATCATTGTGAAGCAGCCTCGGCCGACCTCATAACATTCCTCACTGAATCCAACACCGACGTGGCGCTGGTCCAGGAGCCTTGGATTAATAAAAACAAGGTATGCGGACTTAGTGCCAATGGTTTTACCCTTTTCGCTCCTTCCGGGGACGAAAAGGTTAGGACCTGTATTGTAGCTAAAAATGAGCTTAATCTAATTGTCTCACAATTTTAGCTCTGGTGACATCACGGTAGTAAGCAGGGAGGTTCACGGTAAATCTAAGTTACTGTTGGATGTAAGAAGAGTCACGGAGTACGCCAAAAGGATGCATTTGGACCTGGTACTGGGTTGTGACGCCAATGCACATCATAGTCAATGGGGAAGAAGGGACATCAATAAAAGAGGTGAGTCAGTTTTTGATTTTATAATAAACTACGACCTTACGATCTGTAACAGGGGCAATACGCCGACGTTTCAGACTAGGGACAGAGAGACGATTATAGATCTAACACTGACCAAAAGCAAGAGTCATATAGTGGAAAAGTGGAGGGTGTCACCGGTCTGTTCCTTTTCAGACCATAAAAGGATCATCTTCAATCTAAACTTCACTAGTAGTGCGAGGGATCCTTACAAGAATCCGAGACGAACTAATTGGGTTGAATTTAGTGCGAACTTAGAGTCCAGGTTGCCGAACACATCTCGGGGAGGAGATATGTTCCTGGAAGTGGACAAACAACTAGAAACACAAGTTGAAGAGCTTACTTCAAGCATGAGGGAATGTTATGATAGGGCGTGTCCGACAATATTCCCTGGCAAAAGAAAACAACCAAATTGGTGGAATACTGATCTTAGAGATCTGAGAAAAACCACTAGGAGGTTATACAACAGGGCACATCAGACCAAAAACTCAGAAGACTGGGAGAAATACAAAGTAAGCTTCAATAACTATAAGGCAGAGCTCAAAAGGGCTAAACGGACCTCATGGACCACGTTTGTAGAGGCCATCGATTCTTTCAATGAAACATCCAGATTTAGGCGAATCTTATCCAAAGACCCTAAGGTACCTGGATACATTCAGAAATCTGATGGTACATGGACAGAGTCCAGCTCTGAGACACTCTTTACTTATGGAAACTCACTTTCCAGGGTGTAGTGATACAGGGGATGAGGTCACGGACCGAACCAGCATCTTGGTATCCACCACGAAGCTAGAGAAGCATATAATTAGAGATATAGTTTCATTGGACAGATTAGCATGGGCAATTAGTACCTTCAAACCGTACAAATCAGCAGGGCCTCTTCCCTGCATTGCTGCAGCACTGTCCAAAAACAGTGCTATCAATCTTAATTGATATCTATAGTGAGTGCCTACTGATCGGGTATGTACCAAAAAGGTGGAGGGAAGTCAGGGTGGTTTTCATACCGAAGGCCGGCAAGGCTAGCCACGTTACTCCCAAGGATTTCAGGCCTATCAGTCTATCGTCTTTTCTATTGAAAACACTGGAACGACTGATAGATCTGTATATTATGCACACAATTGATACGCGCTTCATAAGTGGGGCTCAACATGCCTACCTCAAGGGTAAATCTGTTGAGAGTGCACTTCATGAAGTTGTGGGTTGTATAGAAAGAAACCTGGCTAGCAAGGAATACACGCTCGCAGCTTTCCTAGATATAGAGGGAGCTTTCAACAATATCGAAAGAAGAGCTATCAGGGAATCTTTAGAGGAACTCTTTGTACCAAACTTCCTGGTAAGCTGGATAGATAATATGCTGGGCAGCAGAATTATCAATTCAAGCCTAGGCTCAGGGAATTCAAGGAAGCTAGCCACCAGGGGAACACCACAAGGGGGAGTCCTATCTCCACTTCTGTGGCTTCTAGCGGTGAATAC
Organism: Hydrotaea cyrtoneurina; assembly: GCA_958296145.1. Lineage (NCBI taxonomy): Eukaryota > Metazoa > Arthropoda > Insecta > Diptera > Muscidae > Hydrotaea > Hydrotaea cyrtoneurina. Next base: position 82,654,742 of record OY282513.1, read on the forward strand.
TATTCTCAGGGAATTCGAGCTAAGAGGAAGGAAGATTGTAGCTTATGCTGATGATGTGGTAATACTGGTATCCGGGAAATTTCTCCCGACCATCAGTGAGGTCATGAATTCGGCACTGTAAGAGCTATCGTCGTGGGCAAAAAGCAAGGGTTTGGGAGTGAACCCAAACAAGACGGAACTGGTTCTCTTTACCAGAAGGTATAAGATAGAGAAATTTAGACTACCGTGGCTGGATGGAGTGGAGCTCAAACTAGCTACGGAAGCTAAATACCTAGGGTTATTTCTGGACAGTAAACTTTCCTGGAAAAGAAATACAAAAGAAAGACTCAGAAAGGGACTTAATGCTTACTACGCATGCCGGAACTCCATAGGTAAGAACTGGGGACTTCGGCCGAGGGTAGTGAAATGGATCTACACGGCGGTAGTAAGACCGGTTCTTACGTATGGCTGTACAGTGTGGTGGGAGGCTACAAGGGTAGACAGCTACTACAAAGAACTAGAAAAGGTACAGAGGTGTGTGGCTTTAGGAATAACGGGGGCCATCAGAAGTACACCACAGGCTGCATTAGACATTATTCTACACCTTCTCCCCCTTAAGGACTTTATAGTGGGTGAGGCAGCCAGAAGCATCTTTCGACTAAAAGAGTCATCGCTGCTCAGACATACAAGAACAGGTCATTCGAGACTACTGTCAGAGTTCTGTCTTCAGGGTCAGTCCAGGGTTCCAGATGAGCAATCGGACTACATAATTAAGAAAACAGAATTTCTGACCCTGCCCGGGGTTGGGCAGTCTTCACTGACGGGTCTAAAATGGAAATAGGCACGGGAGCTGGTGTCTACATAGAAAATGCGGACATTAGGAAATCATTCAGACTACCGGATGAATGTAGTGTCTTCCAAGCTGAAATTTTAGCGGTATTACGAGCTGCGGAGGAAATTTCCGATAGCATAATACCGAAAGGAGACAACATTACTTTCTACGTTGACAGTCAGGCAGCACTGAGGGCCATAACAAGCCATCAGGTTTCGTCTAGGGTAGTTAATGACTGTAGGCAGGTGCTAAGCCTACTTCTAAGGGACTACAACGTAGGCTTATACTGGGTGCCAGGGCACTGTGACATTGAAGGAAATGAAATCGCGGTTGAGCTGGCTCGAACGGGCTCAGCTTTACATATTGAGGAAGCGGACAGATCGGTTAAACCGCCAATCAGCTACTTTTTCAAAAAACAGAAGGATCATATCCTGACAAGAACTCTTTCCAATTGGGAAACAAGAGTGGGTTGCACTATATCGAAGGTCTTGTCGCCTAGGTTAGATATAGTGAGAACAAATGCACTGATGGGGCTGGATAGAAGAAGTCTCAGAATTGCAATAGGAGTCATTACAGGACACTGCTCAGTTAGGGCTATGACCAGCAGATTGGACAGTAGATCTCCAGACTTTTGCAGGATGTGCGAGGATGAGGACGAATTGGAGACAATAGAACACATTCTTTGTCATTGTCCAAGTTTGCAACGCCATAGACAAAAATGTCTAGGGCATAGATTTTTTTCTGAACTAGGGGACATTTCGAAGACAGGTGTTGAAAACATTATTAGTTATATAAGGGGTATTGGATGGTTGAACGACGGGGGATGCGGGTACTCGATTGACTAACAGACTTACATTAACATTACACCATGGACTCTCACATGTTTTTCTCTCTTTCCTATATACTTTCTACGCTGTCAATAGAAGGGATTCACAATGGACCCGATGGGTCTCCGAGTGGAGGTGCATCTTAGGATGTACCACCCTTCCTAACCTAACCTAACCTATATAACTCTGATCATATTCATTAATCTTGCCATTTGACGAATTCGTTCAATTCCAACGTTGTATTGACTTTTAACATGATGAACATTCTGAATTATTGAGCATTCAGGCTATTCTGATTTGTCTGGTTGGTTTTATAATTCCGATCACTTTGATTACTCTTGCCATTTGGGGAATTTGGTCAATTCCAACGTTATATTCACTTTGAACATGCTCAACAATCTGAATTATTGGACATCCAGAATATTTTGATTTGTCTGGCTGGTTTTTTCACTCTGATCAGTTTGATTATTCTTGTCATTTGACGAATTCGGTCAATTCCAACGTTATATTCACTTTGAACATGCTGAACAATCTAAATTATTTGACATTCAGGCTATTTTCAGTTGTCTGGCTGGTTTTATCACTCTGATCACTTTGATTATTCTTGTCATTTGACGAATTCGGTCAATTCCAGCGTTATATTCACTTTGAACATGCTGAACATTCTGAATTACTGGACATGCAGGCTATTTTAATTTGTCTGGCTGGTTTTATAACTCTGATCAGTTTGAGTATTCGTGCCATTTAACAATTTCGGTCAATTCCAACGTTGTATTGACATTTAACATGATGAACAATCTGAATTACTGGACATGCAGGCTATTTTAATTTGTCTGGCTGGTTTTATAACTCTGATCAGTTTGAGTATTCGTGCCATTTGACAATTTCGGTCAATTCCAACGTTGTATTGACATTTAACATGATGAACAATCTGAATTATTGGACATTCAGACTATTTTGATTTGTCTGGTTGGTTTTATCACTCTGATCACTTTGATTATTCTTGTCATTTGACGAATTCGGTCAATTCCAGCGTTATATTCACTTTGAACATGCTGAACATTCTGAATTACTGGACATGCAGGCTATTTTAATTTGTCTGGCTGGTTTTATAACTCTGATCAGTTTGAGTATTCGTGCCATTTGACAATTTCGGTCAATTCCAACGTTGTATTGACATTTAACATGATGAACAATCTGAATTATTGGACATTCAGACTATTTTGATTTGTCTGGTTGGTTTTATCACTCTGATCACTTTGATTATTCTTGTCATTTGACGAATTCGGTCAATTCCAGCGTTATATTCACTTTGAACATGCTGAACATTCTGAATTACTGGACATGCAGGCTATTTTAATTTGTGTGGCTGGTTTTATAACTCTGATAAGTTTGAGTATTCGTGCCATTTGACAATTTCGGTCAATTCCAACGTTGTATTGACATTTAACATGATGAACAATCTGAATTATTGGACATTCAGACTATTTTGATTTGTCTGGTTGGTTTTATCATTCTGATCACTTTGATTATTCTTGTCATTTGACGAATTCGGTCAATTCCAGCGTTATATTCACTTTGAACATGCTGAACATTCTGAATTACTGGACATGCAGGCTATTTTAATTTGTCTGGCTGGTTTTATAACTCTGATCAGTTTGAGTATTCGTGCCATTTGACAATTTCGGTCAATTTCAACGTTGTATTGACATTTAACATGATGAACAATCTGAATTATTGGACATTCAGACTATTTTGATTTGTCTGGTTGGTTTTATCATTCTGATCACTTTGATTATTCATGCTATTTGACGATTCGGTCAACTTCAATGTTATATTGACTTTTAACATGATGATCAATTTGAATTACTGGACATGCAGGCTATTTTCATTTGTCTGGCTGGTTTTATCACTCTGATCACTTTGATTATTCTTGTCATTTGACGAATTCGGTCAATTCCAACGATGTATTGACTTTTAACATGATGAACATTCTGAATTACAGGGCATGCAGTCTATTTTCATTTGTCTGGCTGGTTTTATAACTCCGATCACTTTGATTATTCGTGCCATTTGACGATTTCGGTCAATTCCAACGTTGTATTGACTTTTAACATGATGAACATTCTGAATTACTGGACATGCAGGCTATTTTAATTTGTATGGTTGGGTTTATAGCTCTGATCATATTGATTACTCTTGCCATTTGACGAATTCATTCAATTCCAACGTTGTATTGACTTTTAACATGATGAACATTCTGAATTATTGAGCATTCAGTCTATTTTGATTTGTCTGGTTGCTTTTATAATTCCGATCACTTTGATTACACGTGTCTTTTGACGAATTCGGTAAATTCCAAGGTTATATTCACTTTGAATATGCTGAAAAATTTGAATTATTGGACATTCAGGCTATTTTGATTTGTCTGGTTGGTTTTATCACTCTGATCATATTGATTACTCTTGCCATTTGACGAATTCGGTCAATTCCAACGTTGTATTGGCTTTTAACATGATGAACATTCTGAATTACTGGACATGCAGGCTATTTCATTTGTCTGGCTGGTTTTATAACTCTGATCAGTTTGAGTATTCGTGCCATTTGACGATTTCGGTCAATTCCAACGTTGTATTGACATTTAACATGATGAACATGTTAGACATTCAGGCTATTTTGATTTGTCTGGCTGGTTTTATAACTCTGATCACTTTGATTATTGGTGCATTTGACGATTTCGGTCAATTCCAACGTTCTATTGACTTTTAACATGATGAACATTCTGAATTACTGGACATGCAGGCTATTTCATTTGTCTGGCTGGTTTTATAACTCTGATCAGTTTGAGTATTCGTGCCATTTGACGATTTCGGTCAATTCCAACGTTCTATTGACTTTTAACATGATGAACATTCTGAATTACTGGACATGCAGGCTATTTCATTTGTCTGGCTGGTTTTATAACTCTGTCCAGTTTGATTACTCTTGCCATTTGATGAATTCGGTCAATTCCAAGGTTATATCCATTTTGAACATGCTGAACAATCTGAATTATTGGACATTCAGGCTATTTTGATTTGTCTGGTTGGTTTTATCATTCTGATCACTTTGATTATTCATGCTATTTGACGAATTCGGTCAACTCCAATGTTACATTGACTTTTAACATGATGAACAATTTGAATTACTGGACATGCAGGCTATTTTCATTTGTCTGGCTGGTTTTATCACTCTGATCACTTTGATTATTCTTGTCATTTGACGAATTCGGTCAATTCCAACGTTGTATTGACTATTAACATGATGAACATTCTGAATTACAGGACATGCAGGCTATTTTTATATGTCTGGCTGGTTTTATAACTCTGTTCAGTTTGATTACTCTTGCCATTTGACGAATTCGGTCAATTCCAACGTTGTAGAGACTTTTAACATGCTGAACAATCTGAATTATTGGACATTCAGGCTATTTTCATTTTTCTGGCTGGTTTTGTAACTCTAATCACTTTGATTATTCATGCCATTTGGGGAATTTGGTCAATTCCAACGTTATATTCACTTTGAACATGCTCAACAATCTGAATTATTGGACATTCAGACTATTTTGATTTGTCTGGTTGGTTTTATCACTCTGATCACTTTGATTACTCGTGCCATTTGACGAATTCGGTCAATTCCAACGTTGTATTAACTTTTAACATGATGAACATTCTGAATTATTGGACATTCATACTATTTTGATTTGACTGGTTGGTTTCATCACTCTGATCACTTTGATTATTCATGCCATTTGACGAATTCGGTCAATTCCAACGTTATATTCACTTTGAACATGCAGAACAATCTGAATTATTGGACATTCAGGCAATTTTCATTTTTCTGGCTGGTTTTATAACTCTGATCACTTTGATAATTCATGTCATTTGACGAATTCGGTAAATTCCAACGTTATATTCACTTTGAAAATGCTGAACAATCTGAATTATTGGACATTGAGGCTATTTTCGTTTGTCTGGCTGGTTTTATAACTCTGATCATTTTGACTATTCGTGACATTTGACGATTTCGGTCAATTCCAACGTTGTATTGACTTTTAACATGATGAACATTCTGAATTACTGGACATGCAGGCTATTTTCATTTGTCTGGCTGGTTTTATAACTCTGTTCAGTTTGATTACTGTTGCCATTTGACGAATTCGGTCAATTCCAACGTTGTATTGACTTTTAACATGATGAACATTCTGAATTATTGTACATTCAGGCTATTTTCATTTGTCTGACTGGTTTTATAACTCTGATCACTTTGATTATTCATGTCATTTGACAAATTCGGTAAATTCCAACGTTATATTCACTTTGAACATCGGTCAATTCCAACGTTGTATTGACTTTTAACATGCTGAACAATCTGAATTATTGGACATTCAGGCTATTTTCATTTGTCTGGCTGGTTTTATCACTCTGATCACTTTGATTATTCTTGCCATTTGACGAATTCGGTCAACTCCAACGTTGTATTGACTTTTAACATGCTTAACAATCTGAATTATTGGACATTCAGGCTATTTTGATTTGTCTGGCTGGTTTTGTAACTCTGATCACTTTAATTATTCATGCCATTTGGGGAATTCGGTCAATTCGAACGTTATATTCACTTTGAACATGCTCAACAATCTGAATTATAGGACATTCAGACTATTTTGATTTGTCTGGTTGGTTTTATCACCTCTGATCACTTTGATTGTTCGTGCCATTTGACGAATTCGGTCAATTCCAACGTTCTATTGACTTTTAACATGATGAACATTCTGAATTACTGGACATGCAGGCTATTTCATTTGTCTGGCTGGTTTTATAACTCTGTCCAGTTTGATTACTCTTGCCATTTGACGAATTCGGTCAATTCCAAGGTTATATCCATTTTGAACATGCTGAACAATCTGAATTATTGGACATTCAGGCTATTTTGATTTGTCCGGTTGGTTTTATCATTCTGATCACTTTGATTATTCATGCTATTTGACGAATTCGGTCAACTCCAATGTTATATTGACTTTTAACATGATGAACCATTTGAATTACTGGACATGCAGGCTATTTTCATTTGTCTGGCTGGTTTTATCACTCTGATCACTTTGATTATTCTTGTCATTTGACGAATTCGTCAATTCCAACGATGTATTGACTTTTAACATGATGAACATTCTGAATTACTGGGCATGCAGACTATTTTCATTTGTCTGGCTGGTTTGATAACTCCGATTACTTTGATTATTCGTGCCATTTGACGATTTTGGTCAATTCCAACGTTGTATTGACTTTTAATATGATGAACGTTCTGAATTACAGGACATGCAGGCTATTTTTATTTGTCTGGCTGGTTTTATAACTCTGTTCAGTTTGATTACTCTTGCCATTTGACGAATTCGGTCAATTCCAACGTTGTAGAGACTTTTAACATGCTGAACAATCTGAATTATTCGACATTCAGGCTATTTTCATTTTTCTGGCTGGTTTTCTAGCTCTAATCACTTAGATTATTCATGCCATTTGGGGAATTTGGTCAATTCCAACGATATATTCACTTTGAACATTCTCAACAATCTGAATTATTGGACATTCAGGCAATTTTCATTTTTCTGGCTGGTTTTATAACTCTCACCACTTTGATAATTCATGTCATTTGACGAATTCGGTCAATTCCAACGTTGTATTAACTTTTAACATGATGAACATTCTGAATTATTGGACATTCATACAATTTTGATTTGTCTGGTTGGTTTTATCACTCTGATCACTTTGATTATTCATGCCATTTTACGAATTCGGTCAATTCCAACGTTATATTCACTTTGAACATGCAGAACAATCTGAATTATTGGACATTCAGGCAATTTTCATTTTTCTGGCTGGTTTTATAACTCTGACCACTTTGATAATTCATGTCATTTGACGAATTCGGTAAATTCCAACGTTATATTCACTTTGAAAATGCTGAACAATCTGAATTATTGGACATTGAGGCTATTTTCATTTGTCTGGCTGATTTTATAACTCTGATCATTTTGACTATTCGTGACATTTGACGATTTCGGTCAATTCCAACGTTGTATTGACTTTTAACATGATGAACATTCTGAATTACTGGACATGCAGGCTATTTTCATTTGTCTGGCTGGTTTTATAACTCTGTTCAGTTTGATTACTCTTGCCATTTGACGAATTCGGTCAATTCCAACGTTGTATTGACTTTTAACATGATGAACATTCTGAATTATTGTACATTCAGGCTATTTTCATTTGTCTGACAGGTTTTATAACTCTGATCACTTTGATTATTCATGTCATTTGACAAATTCGGTAAATTCCAACGATATATTCACTTTGAACATCGGTCAATTCCAACGTTGTATTGACTCTTAACATGATGAACATTCTGAATTACTGGACATGCAGGCTATTTTTATTTGTCTGGCTGGTTTTATAACTCTGTTCAGTTTGATTACTCTTGCCATTTGACGAATTCGGTCAATCCAACGTTGTATTGACTTTTAACATGCTGAACAATCTGAATTATTAGACATTCAGGCTATTTTCATTTGTCTGGCTGGTTTTATAACTCTGTCCAGTTTGATTACTCTTGCCATTTGACGAATTCGGTCAATTCCAAGGTTATATTCACTTTGAACATGCTGAACAATCTGAATTATTGGACATTCAGGCTATTTTGATTTGTCTGGTTGGTTTTATCATTCTGATCACTTTGATTATTCATGCTATTTGACGAATTCGGTCAACTCCAATGTTATATTGACTTTTAACATGATGAACAATTTTAATTACTGGACATGCAGGCTATTTTAATTTGTCTGGCTGGTTTTATAACTCTGATCATATTGATTACTCGTGCCATTTGACGAATTCGGTCAATTCGAACGTTATATTCACTTTGAACATGCTGAACAATCTGAATTATTCGACATTCAGGCTATTTTCATTTGTCTGGCTGGTTTTATCACTCTGATCACTTTGATTATTCTTGTCATTTGACGAATTCGGTCAATTCCAACGATGTATTGACTTTTAATATGATGAACATTCTGAATTACTGGGCATGCAGACTATTTTCATTTGTCTGACTGGTTTTATAACTCCGATCACTTTGATTATTCGTGCCATTTGACGATTTCGGTCAATTCCAACGTTGTATTGATTTTTAACATGATGAACATTCTGAATTACTGGACATGCAGGCTATTTTTATTTGTCTGGCTGGTTTTATAACTCTGTTCAGTTTGATTACTCTTGCCATTTGAAGAATTCGGTCAATTCCAACGTTGTAGAGACTTTTAACATGCTGAACAATCTGATTTATTGGACATTCAGGCTATTTTTATTTCTCTGGCTGGTTTTGTAACTCTAATCACTTTGATTATTCATGCCATTTGGGGAATTTGGTCAATTCCAACGTTATATTCATTTTGAACATGCTCAACAATCTGAATTATTGGACATTCAGACTATTTTGATTTGTCTGGTTGGTTTTATCACTCTGATCACTTTGATTATTCATGACATTTGGGGAATTCGGTAAATTCCAAAGTTATTTTCACTTTGAACATGCTGAACAATCTGAATTATTGGACATTCAGGCTATTTTGATTTGTCTGGTTGGTTTTATCACTCTGATCACTTTGATTATTCGTGCCATTTGACGAATTCGGTCAATTCCAACGTTGTATTGACTTTTAAGATGATGAACATTCTGAATTACTGGACATGCAGGCTATTTTCATTTGTCTGGCTAGTTTTATAACTCTGTTCAGTTTGATTACTCTTGCCATTTGACGAATTCGGTCAATTCCAACGCTGTATTAACTTTTAACATGATGAACATTCTGAATTATTGGACATTCATACTATTTTGATGTGTCTGGTTGGTTTTATCACTCAGATCACTTTGATTATTCGTGCCATTTGACGAATTCGGTCAATTCCAACGTTGTATTGACTTTTAAGATGATGAACATTCTGAATTACTGGACATGCAGGCTATTTTCATTTGTCTGGCTGGTTTTATAACTCTGTTCAGTTTGATTACTCTTGCCATTTGACGAATTCGGTCAATTCCAACGTTATATTCACTTTGAACATGCAGAACTATCTGAATTATTGGACATTGAGGCTATTTTAATTTTTCTGGCTGGTTTTATAACTCTGATCACATTGATAATTCATGTCATTTGACGAATTCGGTAAATTCCAACGTTATATACACTTTGAAAATGCTGAACAATCTGAATTATTGGACATTCAGGCTATTTTCATTTGTCTGGCTGGTTTTATAACTCTGATCATTTTGATTATTCGTGCCATTTGACGATTTCGGCCAATTCCAACGTTGTATTGACTTTTAACATGATGAACATTCTGAATTACTGGACATGCAGGCTATTTTCATTTGTCTGGCTGGTTTTATAACTCTGTTCTGTTTGATTACTCTTGCCATTTGACGAATTCGGTCAATTCCAACGTTGTATTGACTTTTAACATGATGAACATTCTGAATTATTGGACATTCAGGCTATTTGCATTTGTCTGACTGGTTTTATAACTCTGATCACTTTGATTATTCATGTCATTTGTCAAATTCGGTAAATTCCAACGTTATATTCACTTTGAACATCGGTCAATTCCAACGTTGTATTCACTTTTAACATGATGAACATTCTGAATTACTGGACATGCAGGCTATTTTCATTTGTCTGGCTGGTTTTATAACTCTGTTCAGTTTGATTACTCTTGCCATTTGACGAATTCGGAAAATTCCAACGTTGTATTGACTTTTAACATGCTGAACAATCTGAATTATTGGACATTCAGGCTATTTTCATTTGTCTGGCTGGTTTTGTAACTCTGATCACTTTGATTATTCATGCCATTTGGGGAATTCGGTCAATTCCAACGATATATTCACTTTGAAAATGCTCAACAATCTGAATTTTTGGACATTCAGACTATTTTGATAAGTCTGGTTGGTTTTATCACCACTGATCACTTTGATTGTTCGTGCCATTTGACGAATTCGGTCAATTTCAACGTTGTATTGACTTTTAACATGATGAACATTCTGAATTAATGGACATTCAGGCTATTTTGATTTGTCTGGTTGGTTTTATAACTCTGTTCAGTTTGATTGTTCGTGCCATTTGACGAATTCGGTCAATTCCAACGTTGTATTGACTTTTAACATGATGAACATTCTGAATTACTGGACATTCAGGCTATTTTCATTTGTCTGGCTGGTTTTATAACTCTGATCATTTTGATTATTCGTGCCATTTGACGATTTCGGTCAATTCCAACGTTGTATTGACTTTTAATATGATGAACATTCTGAATTACTGGACATGCAGGCTATTTTCATTTGTCTGGCTGGTTTTATAACTCTGTTCAGTTTGATTACTCTTGCCATTTGACGAATTCGGTCAATTCCAACGTTGTATTGACTTTTAACATGCTGAACAATCTGAATTATTGGACATTCAGGCTATTTTCATTTGTCTGGCTGGTTTTGTAACTCTGATCACTTTGATTATTCATGCCATTTGGGGAATTCGGTCAATTTCAACGTTATATTCACTTTGAACATGCTCAACAATCTGAATTATTGGACATTCAGACTATTCTGATTTGTCTGGTTGGTTTTATCACCTCTGATCACTTTGATTGTTCGTGCCATTTGACGAATTCGGCCAATTACAACGTTGTATTGACTTTTAACATGCTGAACAATCTGAATTATTGCACATTCAGGCTATTTTTATTTGTCTGGCTGGTTTTGTAACTCTGATCACTTTGATTATTCATGCCATTTGACGAATTCGGTCAATTCCAACGTTATATTCACTTTGAACATGCAGAACAATCTGAATTATTGGACATTCAGGCTATTTGCATTTGTCTGGATGGTTTTATCACTCTGATCACTTTGATTATTCGTGCCATTTGACGATTCCGGTCAACTCCAACGCTGTATTGACTTTTAACATGATGAACATTCTGAATTACTGGACATGCAGGCTATTTTCATTTGTCTGGCTGGTTTTATAACTCTGTTCAGTTTGATTACTCTTGCCATTTGACGAATTCGGTCAATTCCAACGTTGTATTGACTTTTAACATGATGAACATTCTGCATTATTGAACATTCAGACTATTTTGATTTGTCTGGATGGTTTTATCACTCTGATCACTTTGATTATTCATGCCATTTGGGGAATTCGGTCAATTTCAACGTTATATTCACTTTGAACATGCTCAACAATCTGAATTATTGGACATTCAGACTATTCTGATTTGTCTGGTTGGTTTTATCACCTCTGATCACTTTGATTGTTCGTGCCATTTGACGAATTCGGCCAATTACAACGTTGTATTGACTTTTAACATGCTGAACAATCTGAATTATTGCACATTCAGGCTATTTTTATTTGTCTGGCTGGTTTTGTAACTCTGATCACTTTGATTATTCATGCCATTTGGGGAATTCGGTCAATTCCAACGTTATATTCACTTTGAACATGCTCAACAATCTGAATTCTTGGACATTCAGACTATTTTGATTTGTCTGGATGGTTTTATCACTCTGATCACTTTGATTATTCGTGCCATTTGACGATTCCGGTCAACTCCAACGCTGTATTGACTTTTAACATGATGAACATTCTGAATTACTGGACATGCAGGCTATTTTCATTTGTCTGGCTGGTTTTATAACTCTGTTCAGTTTGATTACTCTTGCCATTTGACGAATTCGGTCAATTCCAACGTTGTATTGACTTTTAACATGATGAACATTCTGCATTATTGGACATTCAGACTATTTTGATTTGTCTGGTTGGTTTTATCACTCTGATCACTTTGATTATTCATGCCATTTGGGGAATTCGGTCAATTCCAAAGTTATATTCACATTGAACATGCTGAACAATCTGAATTATTGGACATGCAGGCTATTTTAATTTGTCTGACTGGTTTTATAACTCTGATCACTTTGATTATTCATGTCGTTTGACGAATTCTGTAAATTCCAACGTTATATTCACTTTGAACATCGGTCAATTCCAACGTTGTATTGACTTTTAAAATGATGAACATTCTGAATTACTGGACATGCAGGCTATTTTCATTTGTCTGTCTGGTTTCATAACTCTGTTCAGTTTGATTACTCATGTCATTTGACGAATTCGGTAAATTCCAACGTTATATTCACTTTGAACATCGGTCAATTCCAACGTTGTATTGACTTTTAACATGATGAACATTCTGAATTACTGAACATGCAGACTATTTTAATTTGTCTGGCTGGTTTTATCACTCTGATCACTTTGTTTATTCTTGCCATTTGACGAATTCGGTCAATTCCAACGTTGTATTGACTTTTAACATGCTGAACAATCTGAATTATTGGACATTCAGGCTATTTTCATTTGTCTGGCTGGTTTTGTAACTCTGATCACTTTGATTATTCATGCCATTTGGGGAATTCGGTCAATTTCAACGTTATATTCACTTTGAACATGCTCAACAATCTGAATTATTGGACATTCAGACTATTTTGATTTGTCTGGTTGGTTTTATCACCACTGATCACTTTGATTGTTCGTGCCATTTGACGAATTCGATCAATTCCAACGTTGTATTGACTTTTAACATGATGAACATTCTGAATTACTGGACATTCATACTATTTTGATTTGTCTGGTTGGTTCTGATCACTTTGATTATTCATGCCATTTGACGAATTCGGTCAATTCCAACGTTATATTCACTTTGAACATGCAGAACAATCTGAATTATTGGACATTCAGGCTATTTGCATTTGTCTGGCTGGTTTTATAACTCTGATCACTTTTATAATTCATGTCATTTGACGAATTCGGTAAATTCCAACGTTGAACATGCTGAACAATCTGAATTATTGGACATTCAGGTTATTTTCATTTGTCTGGCTGGTTTTATAACTCTGATCATTTGGATTATTCGTGCCATTTGACGACTTCGGTCAATTCCAACGTTGTATTGACTTTTAACATGATGAACATTCTGAATTACTGGACATGCAGGCTATTTTCATTTGTCTGGCTGGTTTTGTAACTCTGATCACTTTGATTATTCATGCCATTTGGGGAATTCGGTCAATTTCAACGTTATATTCACTTTGAACATGCTCAACAATCTGAATTATTGGACATTCAGGCTATTTTGATTTGTCTGGTTGGTTTTATCACCTCTGATCACTTTGATTGTTCGTGCCATTTGACGAATTCGGTCAATTCCAACGTTGTATTGACTTTTAACATGATGAACATTCTGAATTACTGGACATGCAGACTATTTTAATTTGTCTGGCTGGTTTTATCACTCTGATCACTTTGTTTATTCTTGCCATTTGACGAATTCGGACAACTCCAACGTTGTATTGACTTTTAACATGCTGAACAATCTGAATTATTGCACATTCAGGCTATTTTTATTTGGCTGGCAGGTTTTATCACTCTGATCACTTTGATTATTCTTGTCATTTGACGAATTCGGTCAATTCCAACGTCATATTCAGTTTGAACATGCTAAACAATCTGAATTATTGGACATTCAGGCTATTTTCATTTGTCTGGCTGGTTTTATAACTCTGATCACTTTGATTATTCTTGTCATTTGACGAATTCGGTCAATTCCAACGTTGTATTGACTTTTAACATGATGAACATTCTGAATTACTGGACGTGCAGGCTATTTTCATTTGTCTGGCTGGTTTTATAACTCTGTTCAGTTTGATTACTCTTGCCATTTGACGAATTCGGTCAATTCCAACGTTGTATTGACTTTTAACATGATGAACATTCTGAATTATTGGACATTCATACTATTTTGATTTGTCTGGTTGGTTTTATCACTCTGATCACTTTGATTATTCATGCCATTTGACGAATTCGGTCAATTCCAACGTTATATTCACTTTGAACATGCAGAACAATCTGAATTATTGGACATTCAGGCTATTTGCATTTGTCTGGCTGGTTTTCTAACTCTGATCACTTTTATAATTCATGTCATTTGACGAATTCGGTAAATTCCAACGTTGAACATGCTGAACAATCTGAATTATTGGACATTCAGGTTATTTTCATTTGTCTGGCTGGTTTTATAACTCTGATCATTTGGATTATTCGTGCCATTTGACGACTTCGGTCAATTCCAACGTTGTATTGACTTTTAACATGATGAACATTCTGAATTACTGGACATGCAGGCTATTTTCATTTGTCTGGCTGGTTTTATAACTCTGTTCAGTTGGATTACTCTTTCCATTTGACGAATTCGGTCAATTCCAACGTTGTATTGACTTTTAGCATGCTGAACAATCTGAATTATTGGACATTCAGGCTATATTCATTTGTCTGGTTTTTTTTGTAACTCTGATCACTTTGATTATTCATGCCATTTGGGGAATTCGGCCAATTCCAACATTATATTCACTTTGAAAATGCTCAACAATCTGAATTATTGGACATTCAGACTATTTTGATTTGTCTGGTTGGTTTTATCACTCTGAACACTTTGATTATTCATGCCATTTGGGGAATTCGGTCAATTCCAAAGTTATATTCACTTTGAACATGATGAACAATCTGAATTATTGGACATTCAGTCTATTTTGATTTGTCTGGTTGGTTTTATCACCTCTGATCACAATGATTATTCGTGCCATTTGACGAATTCGCTCAATTCCAACGTTGTATTGACTTTTAACATGATGAACATTCTGAATTATTGGACATTCATACTATTTTGATTTGTCTGGTTGGTTTTATCACTCTGATCACTTTGATTATTCATGCCATTTGACGAATTCGGCAATTCCAACGTTGTATTGGCTTTCAACATGATGAACATTATGAATTACTGGACATGAAGGCTATTTTCATTTGTATGGTTGGTTTTATAACTCTGATCATATTGATTACTCTTGTCATTTGACGAATTCGGTCAATTTCAACGTTATATTCACTTTTAACATGCTTAACAATCTGAATTATTGGACATGCAGGCTATTTTCATTTGTCTGGCTGGTTTTGTAACTCTGATCACTTTGATTATTCATGCCATTTGGGGAATTTGGTCAATTCCAACGTTATATTCACTTTGAACATGCTCAACAATCTGAATTATTGGACATTCAGACTATTTTGCTTTGTCTGGTTGGTTTTATCACCTCTGATCACTTTGATTGTTCGTGCCATTTGACGAATTCGGTCCATTCCACGTTGTATTGACTTTTAACATGATGAACATTCTGAATTACTGGACATGCAGGCTATTTTAATTTGTCTGGTTGGTTTTATCACCTCTGATCACTTTGATTATTCATACCATTTGGGGAATTCGGTCAATTCCAAAGTTATATTCACTTTGAACATGCTGAACAATCTGAATTATTGGACATGCAGGCTATTTTAATTTGTCTGACTGGTTTTATAACTCTGATCACTTTGATTATTCATGTCATTTGACGAATTCGGTAAAATCCAACGTTATATTCACTTTGAACATCGGTCAATTCCAACGTTGTATTGACTTTTAAAATGATGAACATTCTGAATTACTGGACATGCAGGCTATTTTCATTTGTCTGGCTGGTTTTATAACTCTGTTCAGTTTGATTACTCATGTCATTTGACGAATTCGGTAAATTCCAACGTTATATTCACTTTTAACATCGGTCAGTTCCAACGTTATATTCACTTTGAACATGCTCAACAATCTGAATTATTGAACATTCAGACTATTTTGATTTGTCTGGCTGGTTTTATTACTCTGATCACTTTGATTATTCTTGTCATTTGACGAATTCGGTCAATTCCAACGTCATCTTCACTTTGAACATGCTAAACAATCTGAATTATTGGACATTCAGGCTATTTTCATTTGTCTGGCTGGTTTTATAACTCTGATCACTTTGATTATTCGTGCCATTTGACGATTTCGGTCAACTCCAACATTGTATTGACTTTTAACATGATGAACATTCTGAATTACTGGACATGCAGGCAATTTTCATTTGTCTGGCTGGTTTTATTACTCTGTTCAGTTTGATTACTCTTGCCATTTGACGAATTCGGTCAATTCCAACGTTGTATTGACTTTTAACATGATGAACATTCTGCATTATTGGACATTCAGACTATTTTGATTTGTCTGGTTAGTTTTATCACTCTGATCACTTTGATTATTCATGCCATTTGGGGAATTCGGTCAATTCCAAAGTTATATTCACTTTGAACATGCTGAACAATCTGAATTATTGGACATGCAGGCTATTTTAATTTGTCTGACTGGTTTTATAACTCTGATCACTTTTATAATTCATGTCATTTGACGAATTCGGTAAATTCCAACGTTGAACATGCTGAACAATCTGAATTATTGGACATTCAGGTTATTTTCATTTGTCTGGCTGGTTTTATAACTCTGATCATTTGGATTATTCGTGCCATTTGACGACTTCGGTCAATTCCAACGTTGTATTGACTTTTAACATGATGAACATTCTGAATTACTGGACATGCAGGCAATTTTCATTTGTCTGGCTGGTGTTATTACTCTGTTCAGTTTGATTACTCTTGCCATTTGACGAATTCGGTCAATTCCAACGTTGTATTGACTTTTAACATGATGAACATTCTGCATTATTGGACATTCAGACTATTTTGATTTGTCTGGTTGGTTTTATCACCTCTGATCACTTTTATTGTTCGTGCCATTTGACGAATTCGGTCAATTCCAACGTTGTATTGACTTTTAACATGATGAACATTCTGAATTACTGGACATGCAGACTATTTTAATTTGTCTGGCTGGTTTTATCACTCTGATCACTTTGTTTATTCTTGCCATTTGACGAATTCGGTCAATTCCAACGTTGTATTGACTTTTAACATGCTGAACAATCTGAATTATTGCACATTCAGGCTATTTTTATTTGGCTGGCAGGTTTTATCACTCTGATCACTTTGATTATTCTTGTCATTTGACGAATTCGGTCAATTCCAACGTCATATTCAGTTTGAACATGCTAAACAATCTGAATTATTGGACATTCAGGCTATTTTCATTTGTCTGGCTGGTTTTATAACTCTGATCACTTTGATTATTCTTGTCATTTGACGAATTCGGTCAATTCCAACGTTGTATTGACTTTTAACATGATGAACATTCTGAATTACTGGACGTGCAGGCTATTTTCATTTGTCTGGCTGGTTTTATAACTCTGTTCAGTTTGATTACTCTTGCCATTTGACGAATTCGGTCAATTCCAACGTTGTATTGACTTTTAACATGATGAACATTCTGAATTATTGGACATTCATACTATTTTGATTTGTCTGGTTGGTTTTATCACTCTGATCACTTTGATTATTCATGCCATTTGACGAATTCGGTCAATTCCAACGTTATATTCACTTTGAACATGCAGAACAATCTGAATTATTGGACATTCAGGCTATTTGCATTTGTCTGGCTGGTTTTCTAACTCTGATCACTTTTATAATTCATGTCATTTGACGAATTCGGTAAATTCCAACGTTGAACATGCTGAACAATCTGAATTATTGGACATTCAGGTTATTTTCATTTGTCTGGCTGGTTTTATAACTCTGATCATTTGGATTATTCGTGCCATTTGACGACTTCGGTCAATTCCAACGTTGTATTGACTTTTAACATGATGAACATTCTGAATTACTGGACATGCAGGCTATTTTCATTTGTCTGGCTGGTTTTATAACTCTGTTCAGTTGGATTACTCTTTCCATTTGACGAATTCGGTCAATTCCAACGTTGTATTGACTTTTAGCATGCTGAACAATCTGAATTATTGGACATTCAGGCTATATTCATTTGTCTGGTTTTTTTTGTAACTCTGATCACTTTGATTATTCATGCCATTTGGGGAATTTGGCCAATTCCAACATTATATTCACTTTGAAAATGCTCAACAATCTGAATTATTGGACATTCAGACTATTTTGATTTGTCTGGTTGGTTTTATCACTCTGAACACTTTGATAATTCATGCCATTTGGGGAATTCGGTCAATTCCAAAGTTATATTCACTTTGAACATGATGAGCAATCTGAATTATTGGACATTCAGTCTATTTTGATTTGTCTGGTTGGTTTTATCACCTCTGATCACAATGATTATTCGTGCCATTTGACGAATTCGCTCAATTCCAACGTTGTATTGACTTTTAACATGATGAACATTCTGAATTATTGGACATTCATACTATTTTGATTTGTCTGGTTGGTTTTATCACTCTGATCACTTTGATTATTCATGCCATTTGACGAATTCGGTCAATTCCAACGTTATATTCACTTTGAACATGCAGAACAATCTGAATTATTGGACATTCAGGCTATTTTCATTTGTCTGGCTGGTTTTATAACTCTGATCATTTTGATTATTCGTGCCATTTGACGATTTCGGCAATTCCAACGTTGTATTGGCTTTCAACATGATGAACATTATGAATTACTGGACATGAAGGCTATTTTCATTTGTATGGTTGGTTTTATAACTCTGATCATATTGATTACTCTTGTCATTTGACGAATTCGGTCAATTTCAACGTTATATTCACTTTTAACATGCTTAACAATCTGAATTATTGGACATGCAGGCTATTTTCATTTGTCTGGCTGGTTTTGTAACTCTGATCACTTTGATTATTCATGCCATTTGGGGAATTCGGTCAATTCCAACGTTATATTCACTTTGAACATGCTCAACCATCTGAATTATTGGACATTCAGACTATTTTGCTTTGTCTGGTTGGTTTTATCACCTCTGATCACTTTGATTGTTCGTGCCATTTGACGAATTCGGTCCATTCCACGTTGTATTGACTTTTAACATGATGAACGTTCTGAATTACTGGACATGCAGGCTATTTTAATTTGTCTGGTTGGTTTTATCACCTCTGATCACTTTGATTATTCATACCATTTGGGGAATTCGGTCAATTCCAAAGTTATATTCACTTTGAACATGCTGAACAATCTGAATTATTGGACATTCAGGCTATTTTCATTTGTCTGGCTGGTTTTATAACTCTGTTCAGTTTGATTACTCATGTCATTTGACGAATTCGGTAAATTCCAACGTTATATTCACTTTGAACATCGGTCAGTTCCAACGTTATATTCACTTTGAACATGCTCAACAATCTGAATTATTGGACATTCAGACTATTTTGATTTGTCTGGCTGGTTTTATTACTCTGATCACTTTGATTATTCTTGTCATTTGACGAATTCGGTCAATTCCAACGTCATCTTCACTTTGAACATGCTAAACAATCTGAATTATTGGACATTCAGGCTATTTTCATTTGTCTGGCTGGTTTTATAACTCTGATCACTTTGATTATTCGTGCCATTTGACGATTTCGGTCAACTCCAACGTTGTATTGACTTTTAACATGATGAACATTCTGAATTACTGGACATGCAGGCAATTTTCATTTGTCTGGCTGGTTTTATTACTCTGTTCAGTTTGATTACTCTTGCCATTTGACGAATTCGGTCAATTCCAACGTTGTATTGACTTTTAACATGATGAACATTCTGCATTATTGGACATTCAGACTATTTTGATTTGTCTGGTTAGTTTTATCACTCTAATCACTTTGATTATTCATGCCATTTGGGGAATTCGGTCAATTCCAAAGTTATATTCACTTTGAACATGCTGAACAATCTGAATTATTGGACATGCAGGCTATTTTAATTTGTCTGACTGGTTTTATAACTCTGATCACTTTGATTATTCATGTCATTTGACGAATTCGGTAAAATCCAACGTTATATTGACTTTGAACATCGGTCAATTCCAACGTTGTATTGACTTTTAAAATGATGAACATTCTGAATTACTGGACATGCAGGCTATTTTCATTTGTCTGGCTAGTTTTATAACTCTGTTCAGTTTGATTACTCATGTCATTTGACGAATTCGGTAAATTCCAACGTTATATTCACTTTGAACATCGGTCAATTCCAACGTTGTATTGACTTTTAACATGATGAACATTCTGAATTACTGGACATGCAGACTATTTTAATTTGTCTGGCTGGTTTTATCACTCTGATCACTTTGCTTATTCTTGCCATTTGACGAATTCGGTCAATTCCAACGTTGTATTCACTTTGAACATGCTCAACAATCTGAATTATTGGACATTCAGAATATTTTGATTTGTCTGGTTGGTTTTATCACCTCTGATCACTTTGATTGTTCGTGCCATTTGACGAATGCGGTCAATTCCAACGTTGTATTGACTTTTAACATGATGAACATTCTGAATTACTGGACAAGCAGGGTATTTTAATTTGTCTGGTTGGTTTTATCACCTCTGATCACTTTGATTGTTCGTGCCATTTGACGAATTCGGTCAATTTCAACGTTGTATTGACTTTTAACATGCTAAACAATCTGAATTATTGGACATTCAGGCTATTTTCATTTGTCTGGCTGGTTTTATAACTCTGATCACTTTGATTATTCTTGTCATTTGACGAATTCGGTCAATTCCAACGTTGTATTGACTTTTAACATGATGAACATTCTGAATTACTGGACGTGCAGGCTATTTTCATTTGTCTGGCTGGTTTTATAACTCTGTTCAGTTTGATTACTCTTGCCATTTGACGAATTCGGTGAATTCCAACGTTGTATTGATTTTTAACATGATGAACATTCTGAATTATTGGACATTCATACTATTTTGATTTGTCTGGTTGGTTTTATCACTCCGATCACTTTGATTATTCATGCCATTTGACGAATTCGGTCAATTCCAACGTTATATTCACTTTGAACATGCAGAACAATCTGAATTATTGGACATTCAGGCTATTTACTTTTGTCTGGCTGGTTTTATAACTCTGATAATTCATGTCATTTGACGAATTCAGTAAATTCCAACGTTGAACATGCTGAACAATCTGAATTATTGGACATTCAGGTTATTTTCATTTGTCTGGCTGGTTTTATAACTCTGATCATTTCGATTATTCGTGCCATTTGACGAATTCGTTCAATTCCAACGTTGTATTGACTTTTAACATGATGAACATTCTGAATTACTGGACATGCAGGCTATTTTCATTTGTCTGGCTGGTTTTATAACTCTGTTCAGTTTGATTACTCTTGCCATTTGACGAATTCGGTAAATTCCAACGTTGTATTGACTTTTAGCATGCTGAACAATCTGAATTATTGGACATTGAGGCTATTTTCATTTGTGTGGTTTTTTTTGTAACTCTGTTCAGTTTGATTATTCATGCCATTTGGGGAATTCGGCCAATTCCAACGTTATATTCACTTTGAAAATGCTCAACAATCTGAATTATTGGACATTCAGACTATTTTGATTTGTCTGGTTGGTTTTATCACTCTGAACACTTTGATTATTCATGCCATTTGGGGAATTCGGTCAATTCCAAAGTTATATTCACTTTGAACATGATGAACAATCTGAATTATTGGACATTCAGTCTATTTTGATTTGTCTGGTTGGTTTTATCACCTCTGATCACTATGATTATTCGTGCCATTTGACGAATTCGGTCAATTCCAACGTTGTATTGACTTTTAATATGATGAACATTCTGAATTACTGAACATACAGGCTATTTTAATTTGTCTGGCTGGTTTTATCACTCTGATCACTTTGATTATTCTTGTCATTTGACGAATCCGGTCAATTCCAACGTTGTATTAACTTTTAACATGATGAACATTCTGAATTATTGGACATTCATACTATTTTGATTTGTCTGGTTGGCTTTATCACTCTGATCACTTTGATTATTCATGCCATTTGACGAATTCGGTCAATTCCAACGTTATATTCACTTGGAACATGCTCAGCAATCTGAATTATTGGACATGCAGACTATTTTCATTTGTCTGGCTGGTTTTATAACTCTGTTCAGTTTGATTACTCTTGCCATTGGACGAATTCGGTCAATTCCAACTTTGTATTGGCTTTCAACATGATGAACATTATGAATTACTGGACATGAAGGCTATTTTCATTTGTATGGTTGGTTTTATAACTCTGATCACATTGATTACTCTTGTCATTTGACGAATTCGGTCAATTTCAACGTTATATTCAATTTGAACATGCTCAACAATCTGAATTATTGGACATTCAGGCTATTTTCATTTGTCTGACTGGTTTTATAACTTTGATCACTTTGATTATTCGTGCCATTTGACGATTTCGGTCAACTCCAACGTTGTATTGACTTTTAACATGATGAACATTCTGAATTACTGGACATGCAGGCTATTTTCATTTGTCTGGCTGGTTTTATTACTCTGTTCAGTTTGATTACTCTTGCCATTTGACGAATTCGGTCAATTGCAACGTTGTATTGACTTTTAACATGATGAACATTCTGCATTATTGGACATTCACACTATTTTGATTTGTCTGGTTGGTTTTATCACTCTGATCACTTTGATTATTCATGCCATTTGGGGAATTCGGTCAATTCCAAAGTTATATTCACTTTTAACATGATGAACATTCTGAATTACTGGACATGCAGGCTATTTTAATTTGTCTGGTTGGTTTTGTAACTCTGATCACTTTGATTGTTCGTGTCATTTGACGAATTCGGTCAATTCCAATGTTGTATTGACTTTTAACATGCTGAACAATCTGAATTATTGCACATTCAGGCTATTTTTATTTGTCTGGTTAGTTTTATCACTCTGATCACTTTGATTATTCATGCCATGTGACGAATTCGGTCAATTCCAACGTTATATTCACTTTGAACATGCAGAACAATCTGAATTATTGGACATTCAGGCTATTTTCATTTGTCTGGCTGGTTTTATAACTCTGATCACTTTGATAATTCATGTCATTTGACGAATTCGGTCTGTTCCAACGTTATATTCACTTTGAAAAGGCTCAACAATCTGAATTATTGGACATTCAGACTATTTTGATTTGTCTGGTTGGTTTTATCACTCTGATCACTTTGATTATTCATGCCATTTGGGGAATTCGGTCAATTCCAAAGTTATATTCATTTTGAACATGCTGAACAATCTGAATTATTGGACATGCAGGCTATTTTCATTTGTCTGGCTGGTTTTATAACTCTGTTCAGTTTGATTACTCATGTCATTTGACGAATTCGGTAAATTCCAACGTTGTATTGACTTTTAACATGCTGAACAATCTGAATTACTGAACATGCAGGCTATTTTAATTTGTCTGTCTGGTTTTATCACTCTGATCACTTTGTTTATTCTTGTCATTTGACGAATTCGGTCAATTCCAACGTTGTATTGACTTTTAACATGCTGAACAATCTGAATTATTGGACATTCAGGCTATTTTCATTTGTCTGGATGGTTTTGTAACTCTGATCACTTTGATTATTCATGCCATTTGGGGAATTCGGTCAATTCCAACGTTATATTCACTTTGAACATGCTCAACAATCTGAATTATTGGACATGCAGGCTATTTTCATTTGTCTGGCTGGTTTTATAACTCTGTTCAGTTTGATTACTCATGTCATTTGACGAATTCGGTAAATTCCAACGTTGTATTGACTTTTAACATGCTGAACAATCTGAATTATTGGACATTCAGGCTATTTTCATTTGTCTGGCTGGTTTTGTAACTCTGATCACTTTGATTATTCATGCCATTTGGGGAATTCGGTCAATTCCAACGTTATATTCACTTTGAACATGCTCAACAATCTGAATTATTGGACATTCAGACTATTTTGATTTGTCTGGTTGGTTTTATCACCTCTGATCACTTTGATTGTTCGTGCCATTTGACGAATTCGGTCTATTAAAACGTTGTATTGACTTTTAACATGATAAACATTCCGAATTATTGCACATTCAGGCTATTTTTATTTGTCTGGCTGGTTTAATCACTCTGATCACTTTGATTATTCTTGTCATTTGACGAATTCGGTCAATTCCAACGTTGTATTGACTTTTAACATGCTGAACAATCTGAATTATTGCACATTCAGGCTATTTTTATTTGTCTGGCTGGTTTAATCACTCTGATCACTTTGATTATTCTTGTCATTTGACGAATTCGGTCAATTCCAACGTTGTATTGACTTTTAACATGCTGAACAATCTGAATTATTGGACATTCAGGCTATTTTCATTAGTCTGGCTGGTTTTATAACTCTGATCACTTTGATAATTCATGTCATTTGACGAATTCGGTCAATTCCAACGTTATATTCACTTTGAAAATGCTCAACAATCTGAATTATTGGACATTCACACTATTTTGATTTGTCTGGTTGGTTTTATCACTCTGATCACTTTGATTATTCATGCCATTTGACGAATTCGGTCAATTCCAATGTTGTATTGACTTTTAACATGCTGAACAATCTGAATTATTGCACATTCAGGCTATTTTTATTTGTCTGGCTGGTTTTATCACTTTGATTATTCTTGTCATTTGACGAATTCGGTCAATTCCAACGTTGTATTGACTTTTAACATGCTGAACAATCTGAATTATTGGACATTCAGGCTATTTTCATTTGTCTGGCTGGTTTTATAACTCTGATCACTTTGATAATTCATGTCATTTGACGAATTCGGTCAATTCCAACGTTATATTCACTTTGAAAATGCTCAACAATCTGAATTATTGGACATTCACACTATTTTGATTTGTCTGGTTGGTTTTATTACTCTGAACACTTTGATTGTTCGTGCCATTTGACGGATTCGGTCAATTCCAACGTTGTATTGACTTTTAACATGATGAACATTCTGAATTATTGGACATGCAGTCTATTTTCATTTGTCTGGCTGGTTTTATAACTCTGTTCAGTTTGACTACTCTTGCCATTTGACGGATTCGGTGAATTCCAACGTTGTATTGACTTTTAACATGCTGAACAATCTGAATTATTGCACATTCAGGCTATTTTTATTTGTCTGGCTGGTTTTGTAACTCTGATCACTTTGATTATTCATGCCATTTGGGGAATTCGGTCAATACCAACGTTATATTCACTTTGAACATGCTCAACAATCTGAATTATTGGACATTCAGTCTATTTTGATTTGTCTGGCTGGTTTTATCACTCTGATCACTTTGAATATTCGTGCCATTTGACGATTTCGGTCAATTCCAACATTGTATTGACTTTTAACATGCTGAACAATCTGAATTATTGCACATTCAGGCTATTTTTATTTGTCTGGCTGGTTTAATCACTCTGATCACTTTGATTATTCTTGTCATTTGACGAATTCGGTCAATTCCAACGTTGTATTGACTTTTAACATGCTGAACAATCTGAATTATTGGACATTCAGGCTATTTTCATTAGTCTGGCTGGTTTTATAACTCTGATCACTTTGATAATTCATGTCATTTGACGAATTCGGTCAATTCCAAGTTTGATTTGTCTGGTTGGTTTTATCACCTCTGATCACTTTGATTGTTCGTGCCATTTGACGAATTCGCTCAATTCCAACGTTGTATTGACTTTTAACATGCTGAACAATCTGAATTATTGCACATTCAGGCTATTTTTATTTGTCTGGCTGGTTTAATCACTCTGATCACTTTGATTTTTCTTGTCATTTGACGAATTCGGTCAATTCCAAAGTTGTATTGACTTTTAACATGCTGAACAATCTGAATTATTGGACATTCAGGCTATTTTCATTAGTCTGGCTGGTTTTATAACTCTGATCACTTTGAAAATTCATGTCATTTGACGAATTCGGTCAATTCCAACGTTATATTCACTTTGAAAATGCTCAACAATCTGAATTATTGGACATTCACACTATTTTGATTTGTCTGGTTGGTTTTATCACTCTGATCACTTTGATTATTCATGCCATTTGACGAATTCGGTCAATTCCAATGTTGAATTGACTTTTAACATGCTGAACAATCTGAATTATTGCACATTCAGGCTATTTTTATTTGTCTGGCTGGTTTTATCTCTTTGATTATTCTTGTCATTTGACGAATTCGGTCAATTCCAACGTTGTATTGACTTTTAACATGCTGAACAATCTGAATTATTGGACATTCAGGCTATTTTCATTTGTCTGGCTGGTTTTATAACTCTGATCACTTTGATAATTCATGTCATTTGACGAATTCGGTCAATTCCAACGTTATATTCACTTTGAAAATGCTCAACAATCTGAATTATTGGACATTCACACTATTTTGATTTGTCTGGTTGGTTTTATTACTCTGAACACTTTGATTTTTCGTGCCATTTGACGGATTCGGTCAATTCCAACGTTGTATTGACTTTTAACATGCTGAACAATCTGAATTATTGCACATTCAGGCTATTTTTATTTGTCTGGCTGGTTTTGTAACTCTGATCACTTTGATTATTCATGCCATTTGGGGAATTCGGTCAATACCAACGTTATATTCACTTTGAAAATGCTCAACAATCTGAATTATTGGACATTCAGGGTATTTTGATTTGTCTGGTTGGTTTTATCACTCTGATCACTTTGATTATTCATGCCATTTGGGGAATTCGGTCAATTCCAAAGTTATATTCATTTTGAACATGCTGAACAATCTGAATTATTGGACATGCAGGCTATTTTCATTTGTCTGGCTTTTTTTATAACTCTGTTCAGTTTGATTACTCATGTCATTTGACGAATTCGGTAAATTCCAACGTTATATTCACTTTGAACATCGGTCAATTCCAACGTTGTATTGACTTTTAACATTATGAACATTCTGAATTACTGGACATGCAGGCTATTTTGATTTGTCTGGTTGGTTTTATCACCTCTGATCACTTTGATTGTTCGTGCCATTTGACGAATTCGGTCAATTCCAACGTTGTATTGACTTTTAACATGATGAACATTCTGAATTACTGGACATGCAGGCTATTTTAATTTGTCTGGTTGGTTTTATCACCTCTGATCACTTTGATTGTTCGTGCCATTTGACGAATTCGGTCAATTCCAACGTTGTATTGACTTTTAACATGCTGAACAATCTGAATTATTGGTCATTCAGGCTATTTTCATTTGTCTGGCTGGTTTTATAACTCTGATCACTTTGATAATTCATGTCACTTGACGAATTCGGTCAATTCCAACGTTATATTCACTTTGAAAATGCTCAACAATCTGAATTATTGGACATTCACACTATTTTGATTTGTCTGGTTGGTTTTATCACTCTGATCACTTTGATTATTCATGCCATTTGGGGAATTCGGTCAATTCCAAAGTTATATTCACTTTTAACATGATGAACATTCTGAATTACTGGACATGCAGGCTATTTTAATTTGTCTGGTTGGTTTTATCACCTCTGATCACTTTGATTGTTCGTGCCATTTGACGAATTCGGTCAATTCCAACGTTGTATTGACTTTTAACATGCTGAACAATCTGAATTATTGCACATTTAGGCTATTTTTATTTGTCTGGCTGGTTTTATCACTTTGATTATTCTTGTCATTTGACGAATTCGGTCAATTCCAACGTTGTATTGACTTTTAACATGCTGAACAATCTGAATTATTGGACATTCAGGCAATTTTCATTTGTCTGGCTGGTTTTATAACTCTGATCACTTTGATAATTCATGTCATTTGACGAATTCGGTCAATTCCAACGTTATATTCACTTTGAAAATGCTCAACAATCTGAATTATTTGACATTCACACTATTTTGATTTGTCTGGTTGGTTTTATTACTCTGAACACTTTGACTGTTCGTGCCATTTGACGAATTCGGTCCATTCCAACGTTATATTCACTTTGAAAATGCTCAACAATCTGAATTATTGGACATTCACACTATTTTGATTTGTCTGGTTGGTTTTATCACTCTGATCACTTTGATTATTCATGCCATTTGACGAATTCGGTCAATTCCATTGACTTTTAACATGCTGAACAATCTGAATTATTGCACATTCAGGCTATTTTTATTTGTCTGGCTGGTTTTATCACTTTGATTATTCTTGTCATTTGACGAATTCGGTCAATTCCAACGTTGTATTGACTTTTAACATGCTGAACAATCTGAATTATTGGACATTCAGGCTATTTTCATTTGTCTGGCTGGTTTTATAACTCTGATCACTTTGATAATTCATGTCATTTGACGAATTCGGTCAATTCCAACGTTATATTCACTTTGAAAATGCTCAACAATCTGAATTATTGGACATTCACACTATTTTGATTTGTCTGGTTGGTTTTAACACTCTGATCACTTTCATTATTCGTGCCATTTGACGATTTCGGTCAATTCCAATGTTGTATTGACTTTTAACATGCTGAACAATCTGAATTATTGCACAGTCAGGCTATTTTCATTTGTCTGGCTGGTTTTATAACTCTGATCACCTTGATAATTCATGTCATTTGACGAATTCGGTCAATTCCAACGTTATATTCACTTTGAAAATGCTCAACAATCTGAATTATTGGACATTCACACTATTTTGATTGTCTGGTTGGTTTTACAACTCTGATCACTTTGATTATTCATGTCATTTGACGAATTCGGTAAATTCCAACGTTATATTCACTTTGAACATCGGTCAATTCCAACGTTGTATTGACTTTTAAAATGATGAACATTCTGAATTACTGGACATGCAGGCTATTTTCATTTGTCTGGCTGGTTTTATAACTCTGTTCAATTTGATTACTCATGTCATTTGACGAATTCGGTAAATTCCAACGTTATATTCACTTTGAACATCGGTCAATTCCAACGTTGTATTGACTTTTAACATGATGAACATTCTGAATTACTGGACATGCAGACTATTTTGATTTGTCTGGTTGGTTTTATCACTCTGATCACTTTGATTATTCATGCCATTTGGGGAATTCGGTCAATTCCAAAGTTATATTCACTTTGAACATGCTGAATAATTTGAATTATTGGACATGCAGGCCATTTTAATTTGTCTGACTGGTTTTATAACTCTGATCACTTTGATTATTCATGTCATTTGACGAATTCGGTAAATTCCAACGTTATATTCACTTTGAACATCGGTCAAATCCAACGTTGTATTGACTTTTAAAATGATAACCATTCTGAATTACTGGACATGCAGGCTATTTTCATTTGTCTGGCTGGTTTTATAACTCTGTTTAGTTTGATTACTTTTGCCATTTGACGAATTCGGTCAATTCCAACGTTGTATTGACTTTTAACATGCTGAACATTCTGAATTACTGGACATGCAGGCTATTTTCATTTGTCTGGCTGGTTTTATAACTCTGTTCACTTTGATTATTCATGTCATTTGACGAATTCGGTAAATTCCAACGTTATATTCACTTTGAACATCGGTCAATTCCAACGTTGTATTGACTTTTAACGTGATGAACATTCTGAATTACTGGACATGCAGGCTATTTTCATTTGTCTGGCTGGGTTTATAACTCTGTTCAGTTTGATTACTCTTGCCATTTGACGAATTCGGTCAATTCCAACGTTGTATTGACTTTTAACATGCTGAACAATCTGAATTATTTGACATTCAGGCTATTTTCATTTGTCTGGCTGGTTTTGTAACTCTAATCACTTTGATTATTCGAGCCATTTGACGATTTCGGTCAATTCCAACCTTGTATTGACTTTTAACATGATGAATATTCTGAATTACTGGACATGCAGGCTATTTTCATTTGTCTGGCTGGTTTTATAACTCTGTTCAGTTTGATTACTCTTGCCATTTGACGAATTCGGTCAATTCCAACGTTGTATTGACTTTAAACATGCTGAATAATCTGAATTATTGGACATGCAGGCTATTTTAATTTGTCTGACTGGTTTTATAACTCTGATCATTTTGATTATTCATGTAATTTGACGAATTCGGTAAATTCCAACGTTATATTCACTTTGAACATGCTCAACAATCTGAATTATTGGACATTCACACTATTTTGTTTTGTCTGGTTGGTTTTATCACCTCTGATCACTTTGATTGTTCGTGCCATTTGACAAATTCGGTCCATTCCAACGTTGTATTGACTTTTAACATGATGAACATTCTGAATTACTGGACATGCAGTCTATTTTAATTTGTCTGGTTGGTTTTATCACCTCTGATCACTTTGAT
Source organism: Hydrotaea cyrtoneurina (assembly GCA_958296145.1). NCBI lineage: Eukaryota > Metazoa > Arthropoda > Insecta > Diptera > Muscidae > Hydrotaea > Hydrotaea cyrtoneurina. The sequence continues at coordinate 82,685,649 of OY282513.1, forward strand.
TGTTCGTGCCATTTGACAAATTCGGTCAATTCCAACGTTGTATTGACTTTTAACATGCTGAACAATCTGAATTATTGCATATTCAGGCTATTTTTATTTGTCTGGCTGGTTTTGTAACTCTGATCACTTTGATTATTCATGCCATTTGGGGAATTCGGTCAATTCCAACGTTATATTCACTTTGAACATGCTCAACAATCTGAATTACTGGACATTCAGACTATTTTGATTTGTCTGGCTGGTTTTATCACTCTGATCACTTTGATTATTCTTGTCATTTGACGAATTCGGTCAATTCCAACGTCATATTCACTTTGAACATGCTAAACAATCTGAATTATTGGACATTCAGGCTATTTTCATTTGTCTGGCTGGTTTTATAACTCTGATCACTTTGTTTATTCGTGCCATTTGACGATTTCGGTCAACTCCAACGTTGTATTGACTTTTAACATGATGAACATTCTGAATTACTGGACATGCAGGCTATTTTCATTTGTCTGGCTGGTTTTATAACTCTGTTCAGTTTGATTACTCTTGCCATTTGAGGAATTCGGTCAATTCCAACGTTGTATTGACTTTTAACATGATGAACATTCTGAATTATAGGACATTCAAACTAGTTTGATTTGTCTGGTTGGTTTTATCACTCTGATCACTTTGATTATTCATGCCATTTGACGAATTCGGTCAATTCCAACGTTATATTCACTTTGAACATGCAGAACAATCTGAATTATTGGACATTCAGGCTATTTTCATTTGTCTGGCTGGTTTTATAACTCTGATCACTTTGATAATTCATGTCATTTGACGAATTCGGTCAATTCCAACGTTATATTCACTTTGAAAATGCTCAACAATCTGAATTATTGGACATTCAGACTATTTTGATTTGTCTGGTTGGTTTTATCACTCTGATCACTTTGATTATTCATGCCATTTGGGGAATTCGGTCAATTCCAACGTTGTATTGACTTTTAACATGATGAACATTCTAAATTACTGGACATGCAGGCTATTTTAATTTGTCTGGCTGGTTTTGTAACTCTGATCACTTTGATTATTCATGCCATTTGGGGAATTCGGTCAATTCCAACGTTATATTCACTTTGAACATGCTCAACAATCTGACTTATTGGACATTCAGACTATTTTGACTTGTCTGGTTGGTTTTATCACGTCTCATCACTTTGATTGTTCGTGCCATTTGACGAATTCGGTCAATTCCAATGCTGTATTGACGTTTAACATGATGAACATTCTGAATTACTGGACATGCAGGCTATTTTAATTTGTCTGGTTGGTTTTATCACCTCTGATCACTTTGATTGTTCGTGCCATTTGACGAATTCGGTCAATTCGAACGTTGTATTGACTTTTAACATCCTGAACAATCTGAATTATTGCACATTCAGGCTATTTTCATTTGTCTGGCTGGTTTTATAACTCTGATCACTTTGATTATTCTTGTCATTTGACGAATTCGGTCAATTCCAACGTCATATTCAGTTTGAACATGCTAAACAATCTGAAATATTGGACATTCAGGCTATTTTCATTTGTCTGGCTGGTTTTATAACTCTGATCACTTTGATTATTCGTGCCATTTGACGATTTCGGTCAACTCCAACGTTGTATTGACTTTTAACATGATAAACATTCTGAATTACTGGACGTGCAGGCTATTTTCATTTGTCTGGCTGGTTTTATAACTCTGATCACTTTGATAATTCATGTCATTTGACGAATTCGGTAAATTCCAACGTTGAGCTTGCTGAACAATTTGAATTATTGTACATTCAGGTTATTTTCATTTGTCTGGCTGGTTTTATAACTCTGATCATTTCGATTATTCGTGCCATTTGACGAATTCGGTCAATTCCAACGTTGTATTGACTTTTAACATGATGAACATTCCGAATTACTGGACATGCAGGCTATTTTCATTTGTCTGGCTGGTTTTATAACTCTGATCACTTTGATTATTCTTGTCATTTGACGAATTCGGTCAATTCCAACGTCATATTCAGTTTGAACATGCTAAACAATCTGAATTATTGGACATTCAGGCTATTTTCATTTGTCTGGCTGGTTTTATAACTCTGATCACTTTGATTATTCGTGCCATTTGACGAATTCGGTCAATTCGAACGTTGTATTGACTTTTAACATGCTGAACATTCTGAATTACTGGACATTCAGGCTATTTTCATTTGTCTGGCTGGTTTTATAACTCTGATCACTTTGATTATTCTTGTCATTTGACGAATTCGGTTAATTCCAACGTCATATTCAGTTTGAACATGCTAAACAATCTGAATTATTGGACATTCAGGCTATTTTCATTTGTCTGGCTGGTTTTATAACTCTGATCACTTTGATAATTCATGTCATTTGACGAATTCGGTAAATTCCAACGTTGAACATGCTGAACAATTTGAATTATTGTACATTCAGGTTATTTTCATTTGTCTGGCTGGTTTTATAACTCTGATAATTTCGATTATTCGTGCCATTTGACGAATTCGGTCAATTCCAATGTTGTATTGACTTTTAACATGATGAACATTCCGAATTACTGGACATGCAGGCTATTTTCATTTGTCTGGCTGGTTTTATAACTCTGTTCAGTTTGATTACTCTTGCCATTTGACGAATTCGGTCAATTCGAACGTTGTATTGACTTTTAACATGCTGAACAATCTTAATTATTGGACATTCAGGCTATTTTCATTTGTCTAGCTGGTTTTATTCGTTGTTCAATTCCAACGTTATATTCACTTTGAACATGCAGAACAATCTGAATTATTGGACATTCAGGCTATTTTCATTTGTCTGGCTGGTTTTATAACTCTGATCACTTTCATAATTCATGTCATTTGACGAATTCGGTCAATTCCAACGTTATATTCACTTTGAAAATGCTCAACAATCTGATTTATTGGACATTCAGACTATTTTGATTTGTCTGGTTGGTTTTATCACTCTGATCACTTTGATTATTCATGCCATTTGGGGAATTCGGTCAATTCCAAAGTTATATTCACTTTGAACATGCTGAACAATCTGAATTATTGGACATTCACGCTATTTTCATTTGTCTGGCTGGTTTTATAACTCTGATCACTTTGATTATTCGTGTCATTTGACGAATTCGGTAAATTCCAACGTTATATTCTCTTTGAACATCGGTCAATTCCAACGTTGTATTTGACGAATTCGGTCAATTCCAACGTTGTATTGACTTTTAACATGCTGAAAAATCTGAGTTATTGCACATTCATACTATTTTGATTTGTCTGGTTGGTTTTATCACTCTGATCACTTTGATTATTCATGCCATTTGACGAATTCGGTCAATTCCAACGTCATATTCACTTTGAACATGCTAAACAATCTGAATTATTGGACATTCAGGCTATTTTCATTTGTCTGGCTGGTTTTATAACTCTGTTCAGTTTGATTACTCTTGCCATTTGACGAATTCGGTCAATTCCAACGTTGTATTGACTTTTAACATGATGAACATTCTGAATTATTGGACATTCATACTATTTTGATTTGTCTGGTTGGTTTTATCACTTTGATCACTTTGATTATTCATGCCATTTGACGAATTCGGTCAATTCCAACGTCATATTCACTTTGAACATGCTAAACAATCTGAATTATTGGACATTCAGGCTATTTTCATTTGTCTGGCTGGATTTATAACTCTGATCACTTTGTTTATTCGTGCCATTTGACGATTTCGGTCAACTCCAACGTTGTATTGACTTTTAACATGATGAACATTCTGAATTACTGGACATTCATACTATTTTGATTTGTCTGGTTGGTTTTATCACTCTGATCACTTTGATTATTCTTGCCATTTGACGAATTCGGTCAATTCCAACGTTATATTCACTTTGAACATGCAGAACAATCTGAATTATTGGACATTCAGGCTATTTTCATTTGTCTGGCTGGTTTTTGTAACTCTGATCACTTTGATTATTCATGCCATTTGGGGAATTCGGTCAATTCCAACGTTATATTCACTTTGAACAGGCTCAACAATCTGACTTATTGGACATTCAGACTATTTTGATTTGTCTGGTTGGTTTTATCACCTCTGATCACTTTGATTGTTCGTGCCATTTGACGAATTCGGTCAATTCCAACGTTGTATTGACTTTTAACATGATGAACATTCTGAATTACTGGACATGCAGGCTATTTTAATTTGTCTGGTTGGTTTTATCACCTCTGATCACTTTGATTGTCCTTGCCATTTGACGAATTCGGTCAATTCCAACGTTATATTCACTTTGAACATGCAGAACAATCTGAATTATTGGACATTCAGGCTATTTTCATTTGTCTGGCTGGTTTTATAACTCTGATCACTTTGATTATTCTTGTCATTTGACGAATTCG